>OY728143.1:1880772773-1883272773 GCA_963277665.1 Viscum album | reverse complement strand
CCTCTAAATGATGTGAAATAAAAAATAATAATTATACAATGGTTTTTGAAAATTTCAATCTTAAAAAACATGAATCCAAGGTTTTGTTCACTGATGATGAGTATAAAATCTCTTTTAGTGGTTTAGAAGACTAACAGATGCATTTAATTACCAAATATATATAAAAGGGCCTTAAAATGATGAAAAAACAAAGAAACACTATATTCTTAATTTTTTATGTGTAAAATTATATGAAACATGATTTGGACATGAGGTTTTCATGAAATTAATAGATAATCTAGTTTTGAGGGTTTTATAGGCTTTAAAAATTCATGTCCGGGGGTCAAAAGCAACCCATTGGACTCCAAATGTGGTGAAATAAGATGAAACTAATTGTGAAATGATTTTTGAAATGGTGGAGCTGATTTAATTTCCATCTAAGGTATCATTCTATTGGGATTATTAGAAACACACTTTTACTGCTTTGAATCACCAAAACACGCATGTAATAGCCAAATCCATAGAAAACGACCTTAAAATGATGTGAAATAATTGGAAAAAAGTCATTTAATTTTTTAATATGTACCAGTAGATGGTACATAAATCAAATAATGAGTATTTTTGAAATAACCAAATAAGAATTTCTACACTAAAAAAGTTATTTCAAATAGTTAATATATTCAAAATCATATAAAGTTCAACTTTTTAATGTACTAATTTTTAATTGAAATATTTTACTGGATTTCAATTACTATATTTTTATGATCTTTTTATTTATTTTACTAAAATTTATTTTAAATTTATTTTATTTTTAGTTGAGTTTATTGGTATTGAAAGCGGATAATTATTGGACAATTTTATCTGTGATCTTATGGAAATATATATTTTGTATAAATGTGTGTAATATATGAATCGTTATTGGTTTTCTATATTTTTCATACTATTGTAATTTGTTTTAGAAAATAAATTGTTAAAAATGACTTCAAAATGTAAATCACAATAAGGATGGGATATAATGGCCACCATTTGGTGTACACTATAATATTTCTCTACTAGACCTATATTGTCCATTAAATAGTAGCCACTATAGGCTGAGCATGCTACACCTACAATGATTGCCTTTTGGTGGTTGCTATATCCCAACCCTACAACCCCTATAATGGATACTATTTAGTAACCACAATAGGTGTAAAACCCTATCTATTTTAAGGTACACATAATTTTATAATTTAATGAAACTAATTTATTTTACAATATTTTATGTGTCTCGAGTTTTGGTAGTGACCATAAGATGGTTTTGGGTGAATCAGACTGGTCTTCATTTGAAAATAATGAAAAATATTTTTATTCAAGCCATGACACATGCATCATGGATTCAAATATATGGATAGGGAAGGATCCACCTAACCTAAAATGTCATGATTTGAACCTTTTGGTCATGCCTTGATACACACCTAGAAGAAAACCAAGAAAAAATGTTTTGTTTTAAAATGAAAAGAGGGGAAATGGGGAAGCTATTTTGCCAAACCAGTAGTGATCATCCCCTCCTCTACTCTCTTAGGATCCAAATGAGGGTTTAACCAAATTTTTTGTTATATACTAGTACCATTCATTGAATGAGGTATCCTAGGGTAAGGATAAAACTATGAATCCCTTCTTTTTTGATTTCTATCACTATTTTGAGGTGTTTCACTATTAATGGCTATTATACCCAATTTACAAGGATATTTTATTTTTCTCTAATTCCCTTGGTTTGAGATCTAATTAGAGGTAAATATTTGATGAGTATGAATTTTCAATAATGAGGATGGTGGTTCCTAACTTTCTCCTAATTTATACACGTGCTATATATTTCATAATAAATAGGTATGAGTGGAGTCGTATGGGTGAAACCAGTTGTGTAATTTTTTTTGTTTATATTGTTCATGAGACTTGTTGATGGGTATTCTCATGTGAAAAAGGGTATGATTGAGACTATTATGGAATGGAAGTTGTGGAATTGTGCCCCATAGTTGGTTTGAAATGATGGTTCTAGTAATGAAAATTTATTAAAGCGAGGTAATTGATTATTTGGTTCCATGTAAATTCATTAGGTGGACCCATGTTATATGGGTGATGTTGATCTCTAGAAGTTATGTGACATGGATTTTAAAGATGAGAAAAGTTCTGTTGGCCAATGATGTAGTTGGATGACATGGTTCACTGGTGGTAACAAAGGTTCACTAGAGTGGTATATTAGGATAATTGGGGATTTCTGCTCATCATGGTTGGCCGATGGTTCCTTGAGGTTATATGAAAAAAATATAGGACCCAATGAGGTGGTGTTTATCACTATTTTTTGGGTGAAATCCTTTATAGATCATGTATAATAAGGGTTGGTGTTGACATTAGTATAGATGAGGTACTCACTATAGAAGTCTCGAGTTTATGTTGTGTGAGACCATCATATGGGGGCCAAGGCCCACTGATATATTATGGAAAATGGTACAAGAGTATGTAATGATGAGTATCATTGAGCCTAGGGACTTGAGGATATCAAGAAAATAGTGATAAAATGAGTGGAACTTTAAGGGACTCGTGACATGCCTTGTGGACATGCCTTTGGGACATCGAGTTTAGATGAGGTGGGTATTTTTAAAAGATAAAAAATGATGTCATGTAGTATGTGGTGGTGATTATCATGTGATATAGAGGGGTATGGAAATTAATTAATGTTATAGAGGGTATTCTAGTATGAAATAATGAGGAAAAATTATTATACTATTTCCTTGGCTAAGGTAGGTAAGAGATCTCTTATGATTTCTAAGAACAAGTGGAGTGGGGTATGTAACTACCCAAAGTTTCATTAATGGAAATACAACTTGATCTAATTAAATGTCTCTTAATGTAAAATGTTTATATAAAATGTCAAATTCTTTGGTTTTATGTTAAGAATAGAGACTGTTACTTTTATAGCCATTGAACAGTGATCACATGATTAGTATAAATATAGGGCTTTAACAAATCGAATTTACTAAGACAAAAGAAGCGATGACCTCATCCAGTAGAATTGCTCCATACGAAGCCTATTTTTCGGAGCTCGGAAAAGAGGTGGCGTCTTTGGGCTTCGCTCTTCACCAAGACCAAACTGAGCTTCATCATGTCAAGCTCAAACGTGACCGTCTATGGGAAAAGTGGAAGTTGATAGAAATTACCACTCGAGCGATGTTATCCGAGCCACACCAAGAGTCTGTTACCATCGTACACCTTACCCTTAGGTCTTACGTGGCTATTTTAAGGGGTTATGTAACAAATCGCTAGTACTAAATTCATGTATAATATTTTTTTAAATAATAATGAATATACTTTCTTGTCATTATTGATAAATTGTAAATAGTTTTTAAAGTGAAAATAGTGTTTTTAGATATTATTTAATTAAGAATTATATTTTATTAAATTAAGGGATTTTTGAATTAAATAATATTTTAATAAAATAATATTATTATTATTAATAAATTAATTTTATTATAAATAAATGATCATATAATTTTATGAATACAATTGTAATTTTTATTAAGGTTTGAAAGCCATTTTTGTCAAAACCCGTGAATTTTCAATAAATGTCTATTTTTATTATAAAAGTAAAAATTAACATATTTATAAAATTATTTAGATAAAATAAATTTTATTTTTGGATTCAGGACTTCGAAATTATCCAACGGTGAATTTTTCATAATTTTCTAAGACAATCAAATTTTTTGGTAAAAATTAAATACCGTTAAAATATATAATGTGTTTTATGACATCATAATGACCCAATAGTGATTTAATAAAATACTATAAGATTTATGTATGGAAAATATATGTTCTTTCATTAAAATAATGTGATTTTGGGTCTTTTTGTCTTACTTTTACAAAGTATTAATGGACCCCTCAAGACTTATTAAACATCTTGTCTTTTTAAATTATTTTCCATGGGAGTGTGACTCACCTCCACATAAGAAACCCCATTATTTTAAGAAGTTCGGACCTTGGAATTATAAAGTATTTTTTTCCTATTCCCTTTTCCAAAAACTACGGGAAAAAACCATGGGATGGTTTGTGGTTTGGATTAATTTAATATAAGGGGTCCCAAACCTAAATAATAAAGAATTCCCTCACCTTTCCTATATAAACCCACTGAAACTCCCACTTCCTCCTCACTCAAATCCTTTGGAGTTCGTCAAACCTCTGACCTACTCTCTCTAGAATCCTACCAAGGTGCCCCAAGCTCCTAATAAGCCTCTCTCAATCCTCTCTCTAGCCTTTGGAAGCACACTTCCAAGTAAGAGTTTTTTCTTCCTTTCTCATTTTTGTCCAATTTTCATTAAGTTGTTTTGCCCTTTTAATTTCAATTATGAATGTTGGGGTATGGTTTCACACCTCCCTTATACTAACCTCTTTCTGTTTGAATGATGGGAGACCCCTTTCTCTCTCATTAAATGCCTCCCATGTACACCTGCTACTATGTCGAAATTCCGAAAGGAACTTCTCCCTCCTCATTTACATTCAAACAATAATTTTGTATCATGAACCTAAATTCCATTACAATTGTTGGGACATGTATCTATATTAACTCCTTACTTTACATTACATGTAAATATGATGAGGAACCCCTTTCTCTCTCATCAACCTTTTTTATGAATTCTTACGTCACGCTGTTACGCTGCCGAAATCGCACTGATTTTCTAAGCCAATGCCATTGTGTAGTGAATACCATGCCCATTTCTCCATCAAGGGTATTCACCTTTATGCACACTTACTTATTGATTATAAAGTTTCATATATGAATTCCACATTACTTTATCATGTAATAAAAGATTATGTTTTATGACTCCATGTTTTATGATCCATGTGGAACACTTATGCATGAAATGAAATGTTTAAGAAGGGTGCGCCCTTATAGAGCTCCAATGCATTGGGTAAAGTATAGTATCATGATACGTCATGTGAAATGAGTGTTGACTCATGATAATTAAATTTCAATGAGGGTTTACTCATGCTTCATGTGCAATGAGGATTTACTCATGCTCTATGTGCAATGGGCCTTGGCTCTTGCTAATTCCATGTTAAGTGTTGTTGCCACATTTCCATGTTATGATTATCATGATTTATCATGCCTTTATGTTCATGATTCTCTTGTGCTCTATTGATATGCCTATTGTCTAACATGTATTTTAATCCTCATGTATTCCATGTTTATTCCCTTATTGGGATTTATAGATCACCCCTTTTCTTATGCATGTCCTCAGGTTTTCCCGTGCAATGCTAAGTACGAGGGAATGTAGTGGTCATGTAAAGGAATATTTCAATAAAGATGTTGTAATTCATGTTTTGATTTGTTATTTAATGACCCTAAGCCCCAAAGACACTATTCCTCTCGATCATCCATGTTGTATCATGTGAATGGTTTATGTAATAAATCATGTTTATGTTTGTAATAAAAGCAGGGTTGTCATAGTTGGTATCAGAGGATAGGTTTAGTTATTTTTGGGATTAGGGTTGGAAAACCCTAGTAAAGCCTTATAGATAATACTAAGTATAATAAAAACATCTCTATGTTTTGGTAAGTACTGAGTAAGTGGGTTTTCAAGCAAATACATCCATATCTGGATACGAGCATGTAGAGGTGGCTCTGGCACAGATGTATCCTAGGGGTAAAACCCGAAAACACCACTTTGAGCTAGACTCGAACGGGAACTGGTGCATAAAAACTGGTCTTGCTGCACTCTTGGTTACGACACTCCTGGGGGATATGTTCTGACAAATTCCCAAGCTATGTATGAACCCTTAGTAATGGAATTAAAAAAATGCCCCTTATAATATATGTTAGAAAGTAGATCATGAAAAGCCTAGATTGAAGCCTATAGAATCACGAGTTAAGGAAATAAAAGTTTATTTATAAGTCATCAAATTTTTTATCCGATCCCACGATCGCTGAACAATGGATAAACTCCATTGAAAAGATCTTCTCCATCCTTCAATGTTCTGAACAAGAGAAGTTTCTCCTAGTGGATTATCGTATGGAGGGTGAAGCTGATCAATGGTAGACATTGATAAAAAATACGAAGCCTGAGGAGTAGATCGAGGCGTTGGAATGGAAGGATTTCTGGAATATGTTTTTCGATAAATATTTTCCGCGCACCCTCCGGCTTAAGATGGAAAGGGACTTCATTTCCCTCAAGAAAAAAGAAGAATAATCTGTTGGAGAACATGAGGAAAACTTCACAAGGCTTCCACGATATGCTTCCAACATTGTCATTACACCCGAATACAAGGTTGGCCTCTTCTTTAGTGGGCTGAAGCCTAGCCTGCAGAAAGAATTAGCGATCCGTGACTTCGACAGTTATGAAGAAATTGTTCGATGTTCCCTCAAGGTCAAAATGGAGATCGGGGAATCATAGGGGTATCGTGGGGACAAGAAGCATAAGATGGAATTCAATGCTGGCGATCTGATGGATAAATCCAACGGTGCTAAGAAGATCCAGCACCCCACTTTCCAAAAGTGTGGAAAGAAGCACCCAGGAAATTGCCTCAAGAGGACGAGGAAATGCTTTAGGTGTGGAAGAGAAGGGCACCTGGCTGTAAACTGTCCGCAATAAATACCCGTGTCTGTGGAAGAGGAGATGAATGATTTGTTCGAACCTAAACGCGTTGTTCATTGCTACAAATTCAAAGAACCAGAGTATCTTTCAAATCAGTGCCCTAATCCAAGGGTTTTTGGAGGCAACAAAAAACCTCCAAGGCAGAAAGGAAGAGCTTTTTCCATCACTTCTACTGAAGTGAACCCCGAAAACGATGTGGTGATAGGTACGCTAGTTATTCATTCTAGAATAGTGAACATACTTTTTGATTCAGGTTCTACGCATTCTTTTATATCTCGAAAGTTTAGTAGAACAGTCCCAACACCACCAAATATTATGGTAGTGAAGATGTCGGTGAGTACAAAAAATGGGGAAATCATTGCATCCCATGAATATAAGTCCTCCCCTGTTATAATCTGTGGATTGAATTTCCCAGCGAACCTCATCATTCTCTCTCTGGTGGAATTTGATTCAATTATTGGCATGGATTGGCTTTCCTTATATAGAGCCAACATAAATTGTCAGGAGAGGGAAATCACACACCATATGGAGAATCGACCCCCGATTCTTTACAAGTGTAAGGAGGAAGATTAATATCCTTTAGCTCCATTATATCAAGCATGGATATTAATACCCTATGAGCACGCGTATCTGGCTCAGATGATTGAGTCCAAGGAAGAAACCATCTTTGAAGAAATGCCTATTGTGAGGGAATTCACTGAAGTGTTTCCCGAGGAACTGCCTGGTCTTCCTCCTAGAGGAGTTGTTGAATTCTCAATTGAACTTATACTAGGGGTGCTATCAATATCCAAGACTCCATATAGAATGTCTATCATGGAACTTGAAGAGATAAAGAAACAACTACAGGATAATCTGGATAAAGGGTTTATACGCCCAAGTGCTTCACCATGGGGTGCACCAGTCCTCTTCGTCAAGAAGAAGGATGGGTCAATGCAGCTTTGCATTGATTATCATGTACTTAACAAAATCATGATAAAGAACAAGTATCCTATGCCACAGATCGATGACTTGTTTGATCAGCTGCGTGGAGCACAAAACTTCTCCAAGGTAGATTTGCGGTGGGATATTATCAAGTAAGGGTGAAGAAGGAAGATGTCCCCAAGACTGCTTATCATACAAGATACATGCACTATGAATTCATAGTAATTCCTTTCGGACTCACCAATGCTACAGAAATCTTAATGGACTTGATGAATATAGTCTTTAGATATTACCTAGAAATTTTTTTGGTAGTCTTTATAGATGATATTCTAATATACTCCAAAACCAAGGAGGATCATGAGGAGCATTTAAGAACTGTACTGGAGACTTTGCGCAAGGAGAAGATCTATGAAAAGTACAACAAGTGTGAGTTTTGGTTAAAGGAGTTCTCATTCTTGGGCCATATCATCACAAGCAATGGGATATCTGTGGATGCCTCCAAAACCGATGCAATTGAGGGATGGATGATGCCAACATCAGTAAAAAATATCTGTAGATTCTTGGGGTTAGCTGGATATTATCGACGATTTGTGAGAAATTTCTCATGATTGTACAACCCTCTTACCAAGATAACTCTAATGGGAGTAAAGTTTTCTTGGAGTGATGAATGCGAAGAAAGCTTCAAGGAGTTGAAAAGGAGGCTTATCACTGTGCCCGTGCTCACTTTACCCACAAGTGGGGAACTTTTTGTGGTATTCAGTGATGCTTTGAAGAAGGGCTTAGGGTGTGTGCTGATGCAGAATAATAAAGTGATATCTTATGCCTCAAGGAGGTTGAAAATACATGTGCGAAACTAACCAACGCATGATCTGGAGTTTTCAGCGGTGATCTTTGCTTTGAGAATCTGGAGGCATTATCTCTATAGGGAGAAATGTGAGATATATACTGACCACAAGAGTCTTAAATATATATATTCACATAGAAAGAGATTAATATGGCCAGAGAAGATGGCTAGAGCTCATAAAGGATTAATACTGTTCAATACATTACCAACCTGGGAAAGCGAACAAGGTGGCAGATGCCCTAAGTAGAAAGGTTCCAGCGATTCTATCAATGATGAGAATTGAGAAGGATCCAATATTCTTAGACTTGATGAAGATGGACATGGGAATCATAAAGAAGGGAACATCATCAACCCTTTCAAAAATTATTGCTCAATCGTCTCTATTCAAAAGTTTAAAGGATGATCAAATGGATGACGTGGGAATTCAAGAAAAAGTGGAAGCTATCAGAAAGGGGAAATCCTCAGAGTTTAATGTTAATGAAGAAGGAATTGTGCAATTTGGGAAAAGACTATGTGTTCCATCAAGTCTGGAGCTGAAGAAGGAACCTTTGGATGATGCACATAGTTCAAATTTCTTTATTCACCCAGGGAGCACAAAGATGTATTGAGATATCTGAGAAAACTTTTGGGGAGATAATATGAAAAAGGAGATTTCTGAATATACATCAAAGTACCTTGTGTGCCAGAAAGTGAATGCAGAGAGGCAGAAGTCTAAGGGGATGATGAAACCACTGCCCATACCAGAATGGAAATGGGAGAACATCACCATGGAATTTGTCACCGGACTTCGGATGACATCCAAAGGAAACAATGCAATCTGGGTTGTTGGGGACCGTATTACAAAGACTGCACACTTCATTGCTATTCGAGAGGATTTCTCATTGGATCAACTAGAACAGATATATATCACGAAAGTGGTAAGGCTGCCTGGAGGGCCACTATCTATCGTGTCTGACCGAGATCCAAGATTCACCTCTATGTTTTGGAAGAGTCTTAAACATTCTCTGAATACTAAACTGAACTTCAGTATGGCCTATCATCCTCAAACTGATAGACAATCCAAGCGGACTATCCAAACACTTGAGGACATGTTGAGAGCATGATCAATGGACATTAAAGGAGGATGAGATCAACATCTTCCTCCGGTTGAGTTCTCTTATAATAACAGTTTCCACTTGAGCTTCAAAATGGAACCATATGAATCCCTTTATGGGAAAAGGTGCAGAACACCGGCGTGTTGGGATGAGGTCGGTGAACGTAAGCTGCTTGGACCAGAAATGGTCGAGGAAATGGTGGAGAAGGTGAAAACCATTCAGTAGCATATCAAGGTAGCCCAGAGTCGACAGAAGAGTTATGCAAATAATCATCAATGAGACCTTGAGTTTAAAGTTGGAGACAAGGTTTTTCTATGCATATCTCCATGGAAGAATGTCGTGAGGTTTGGAAATAAAGGGAAGTTAAATCCAAGGTACATCGGCCCCTTCGAGATTCATGATCATGTCAGGGCTGTGGCCTATCGACTAGCACTTCCACCCACCATGGCTAAAGTACATTATGTCTTTCATGTATCCCTCTTAAAGAAGTACATAACAGACCCTTCACATGTACTCTCTTCTGAGGTGGTACGGTTGGAAGATGATATTTCTTATGAGGAGAAACCATTGAAGATATTAGATCATAGAGAAAAAGTTCTACGAAATAAGAAAATGCCCCTTGTCAAGGTGTTGTGGACAAACCAAAAGTTTGAAGAAGTGACTAGGGAATCGGAAGAAATGATGAAGTTGAGTTATACACATAAGTTTTAGTGCGGGAAAAGGAAATTTTAGGGTCAAAATTTCTTAAGGGGGGAATATTATAACGAACCAAAGTTTCATTAATGGAAATCCCACTTGAGCTAATTAAATGTCTCTTTATGTAAAATGTTTATATAAAATGTCAAATTCTTTGGTTTTATGTTAAGAATTGTGACCGTTACTTTTATATCTGTTGAAGAGTGATCACATGATTAGTATAAATATAGGGCATTAACAAATCCAGTTTACTCAGACAAAATAAGTGATGACCTCATCCAGTAGAGTTTCTCCATACGAAACCCATTTGTCGGAGCTCGGAAAAGAGGTGGCATCTTTGGGATTTTCTGTTGACCAAGACCAAGCTGATCTTCATCATGTCAAGCTCAAACATGACCATCTATGGGAAAAGTGTAAGTTGATAGAAATTATCCCTCGAGCGATGTTATCCGAGCCACCCCAAGAGTCTGTCACCATCACACACCTTACCCTTGGGTCTTATGCGACCTTTTTAAGGGGTTATGTAACAAATCACTAGTACTATATTCATTTACATTATTTTTTTGCATATAATAATGAATATACTTTCTTGTCATTATTGATACATTGTAAATAGTTTTTAAAGTGAAAATAGTGTTTTTAGATATTATTTTATTAAGAATTATATTTTATTAAATTAAGAGATTTTTGAATTAAATAATATTTTAATAAAATATTATTATTATTATTAATAAATTAATTTTATTATAAATAAATGATCATATAATTTTATGAATGCAATTGTAATTTTTATTAAGGTTTGAAAGCCATTTTTGTCAAAACCCGTGAATTTTCGATAAATGTCAGTTTTTATTTTAAAAGTGAAAATTATCATATTTATAAAACTATTTAGATAAAATAAATTTTAGTTTTGGAATCAGGATGTTGAAATTATCCAACGGTGAATTTTTCATAATTTTCTGAGATAGTCAAATTTTTGGGTAAAAATTAAATACCGTTTAAATATATAATGTGTTTTATGACATCATAATGACCCAATAGCGAAGTAATAAAATACTATAAGCTTTATGTTCAGACAATATATGTTATTTCATTAAAATAATTTGATTTTGTGTTTGTTTGACTTACTTTTACAAAGCATTAATGGACCCCTCAAGACTTATTAAACATCTTGTCTTTTTAAATTATTTTCCATGGGAGTATGACACACCTCCAAAAAAGCAACCACATTATTTTAAGAAGTTAGGACCTTGCCCTTATATAATATTTTTTTCCTCTTCCCTTTTTCAAAAACCATGGGAAAAAACCATGGGATTGTTTTTGGTTTGGATTAATTTAATATAAGGGGTCCCAAACCTAAAAAATAAAGAATTCCCTCACCTTTCCTATATAAACCCACCCAAGCTCCCACTTTCTCCTCACTCAAAGCCTTTGTAGTTCATCCAAACTCTGCCCTAATCTCTCTAGAATCCTCCCAAGTTTCCCAAACCTCCCAAGAATCCTCTCTCAAGCCTCTCTCTAGCCTTTGGAAGCACACTTTCAAGTATGGGTTTTTTCTTCCATTCTCATTTTTGTCGAATTTTATTTAAGTTTTTTTTCCCTTTTAATTTCAATTCTAAATGTTGGGGTATGGTTTCACACCTCCCTCATACTTCCCTCTTTATGTTTGAGTGATGGGATACCCATTTATCTCTCATTAAATGCCTCCTGTGTACTCCCATTACTATGCCGATATTCTGAAAGGAACTTCTCCCTCCTCATTTACATTCAAGCAATACTTTTGTATCATGAACCTAAATTCCATTACAATTATTGGGACATGTATCTATATTACCTCCTTACTGTCCATTACATTTTAATATGATTAGTAACCCCTTTCTCTCTCATAAATATTTTTTATGAATTCTTACGTCATGCCGTTACGCTTCTGAAATCGCACCGATTTTCTAATCCAATGCCATTGTGTAGTGAATACAATGCCCATTTAACCATCAAGGATATTCACCTTTATACACACTTACTTATTGATTATATAGTTTCATGTATAAATTCCACATTCCTTTATCTTGTAATAAAATATATGTTTTATAAATCCATGTTTTATGATCCATGTGGCACACTTATGCATGAAATGAAATGTTTAAGAAGGGTGTACCCTTATAGCACTCTAATGAATTGGGTAAAGCATAGTATCATGATACGTCATGTGAAATGAGTGTTGACTCATGCTAATTCAAGTGCAACAAGGGTTTACTCGTGCTTCAGGTGCAATGAGGATTTACTCATGCTCTTTGTGTAATGGGCCTTGGCTCATGCTAATTCCATGTTTAGTATTGTTGCCACATTTCCATGTTATGATTATCATGATTTATCATGCCTTTATGTTCATGTTTCTCTTGTTCTATATTGATATTCCTATTGTCTAACACGTATTTTACTCCTCATGTATTCCATGTTTATTCCCTTACTGGGCTTTATAGCTCACCCATTTTCTTATGCATGTCCTCAGGTTATCCCATGAAATATTAAGTACGAGGGAATGTAGTGGTCATGTAAAGGAAGTTTTCAATAAAGATGTTGTACTTTGTGTTTTAAGTTGTTATGTAATTATCCTAATCCCCAAAGACACTATACCTCTCGATCATCCATGTTTTATCAAGTGAATGGTTTATGTAATAAATCATGTTTAAGTTTGTAATAAAAGCAGGGTTGTTATAGGTTATATGATATGTGTTGATTTTAATTTATTTATATTTTTGTATCAACTAGTATAAGTATGGATGAGATCCCAGTAAAACATTCTTGGTGGCCTATAGAGTTCATGCTCACACCCCACATATTCCATTATGTACATGTGAAATATTTAAGGTTTTGAGTATGGGGAAGGGTTCAGGATTGAGATCTGGAGCGTAGTGAGTTTGGATATGCATAGGGTGCATGAGATTTATGGAATTGTTTTTAACAGATGGATCAAGTGGTTCTTCAATGTTGTTCTAATGATATTTTGGGTAATTATATTGATTTATATATACAATTATCCCAAAGGTCTTCCTGATTACTTTGGTATGATTAGAATGACATGTAGATATTATCTGGTATGTATTAAAGTTGTACATCCAGATCATTAATGCTATTGTTTTTAATGGATTCAATTTTATTTTAATTATTACTTATGCAGTTTTATATTATTATTATCATTATTATTATTATGAGCAGATGTATACTCTACCTATTATCACTTAATATACCCTCCCTTCTAGTAAAAAACCTTTGGTATATAAGTAGGTGTGCCTTCTTTCTAGTAACTCTATGATTTTGTCACTGTTTAGTGTGGACTATGCTAGGAACATTAAAAAGTGGTATCAGATCACTGTTGGTGTTTCGAGGTATAATTAAAGATATTGGGAATTATATGGTAGTATCAAAGGAATTCAGTTAAAAATAGTAACAGTGTTAAGTTGGTTGTAATTTGGTATCAAATGTGGGTTATTGAATTTTTTTTATTATATAGGTTGTTTTAGACTAAAGAATAGTTATGTTTTATAACTTGGAATGAAACTTATGTTGAGTGTATGTCTAGTACTTTCATGAACTAAAGTTCAAGTTACCAAGGGAAATGAGACTTCTATTCTGGTTTTCACCATTATAGTTGAGTTATTTGATTCAAATTAAATTTTTTATAATTTTACAGATTTCTTAGACTCTGATCCTAAGAGGAATGATGAATTAATAATTCATCATCGTAGGAACATAGGTATCACATGAAATCTGTGTGATCTTTTGATTGTTTCTCAAAACCTGAAATAATTAAAATGGGATAAATATTTTAAATTTTCAAGAATAGTCTAAATATTGTTTTCTTTCATTGTCTCTTAGTCTCATTCTACTCAACCATCCCAAGTATGTGATTCATGATGTGATGGGAATGTGATACTATGTGTATATTATGTATACAATTAATTATTTTATATTAGTAGGTAGGAGGTCATGATTCTAGGTTCTATGTCATATGAGAGTAGTAGTGAAGTTTAAAGCATGATGCCGCCAAGATAGACACTATTGTAGTGTCAGGAGGGAAGAGATATGGTGCCACTAGGGCATGCACCTAATGAGACCCTTAAGTATGGGGGTGATCATGAGTAGCAGGTGGAGAAAATGTGGTAGAATGGAAAGTAAAAAATGATAGAGGATTTTGGTCCTTGTGTAGATTAGATGATATGATTTATCTTTTTGTGGGTTATTTAGACCATAGATCAGTGATATCAAGGAGCTGGGCCACGTATAGAATATATGACATAGGAGTTTTAACTACAAAACCACCCTTTATTCCATAGAGAGGGTGAATTATAGAGGGAAGAGTTTTGTGTAGAGTCTATGTAGAATATTTTTAATCAGATTGATACACCCCTAGGGTGGAGGGGAAAGTTAGGCATATATATTCTCAGGGGACCAATAAATTCATAGTGGGACATATAGGTATATAAAGGTTGACACGAGGGACTACTATAAATCGACTTTGAGACTATGTTCTTAGAGAAATTATTTCCTGATACCTTGATGGAATATTGATCCCATGAGTTTATGAATATTTTGGAGGGAGATTCCTCAGTCATAGATTATATTAGAAGGTTCTTATAACTTTTGAAATTCACACTGACTATGGAAGGAGGTGACGTAGCCACAATGATATGACTTAAGGATGGTTTATGGAATTGTATTAGGGTAAAGGTAAAAATATTTAGATTAAAATCATTATTAAAGGCAGTAAATTAGATGTTTATAGTTGAGGAGGACATTACAGATGGGGTTAAATTGCATTAAACAATGATGTTAGGCAAGATAAGAAGTGGATATTCAGGTTAACTGAAGAGAGTTTATGAGGAGACCCATTAGTGTAGTCATACAATATACTGAAGGATTCAACCATAGAGTGTATCACTAATGGTATACATTTAGTGTGGGAATATGGGATTTTTTTTGGAATAGCTTGATTGGCCTCTAAAGGATCTCCAGACATGTGTCTAGATAGAGAATTTGGAGAGATTTTGTTGGAAAAAATTAAATATATATGGGAGTCAGAAAATGTGCGAGACCTAGGGATCTGAGGTAGGACTGAGAGTGGTTATGGGAGATATATGTCATGATACAACCATAAACACAAGACATATTCAAAATAGAGATACCCAACAGTGGGAGTAGTAACTATTAGTGATTAATATTCCATAAGGAGGACACACATATGGTAGTCGAGCTTTGGTTCAGATGCATATGGTTGGGTAGATAGATTCTGAGATTGATGGAGATCTAATGAGAGTTGGTGGTACTCCATGAGCATGGATGTGATTTTTATTTTTATATTATAGATACTAGTACATGAGATTATTGTGTGATAACTTCAGTAATATAGTGTATTTAATATATGGGAATCATTTGTAATGCAAGATCTATGTTGAAATCAAGAGTGGTTCATGATAGATAAGGGATACGTTTGTATCAGGGAACTTTTGATGGAATCAGGTGTGATATAAGTTTATTGATGGAATAAAGGGTAATAAATGACTTTATGGGTATAATTTATGATGAATTTATAATATGAGCATATAATGGGATGTGGGACTGGTAGTTTATGATTCTTGGAATGTGTGTGTTTCAAGAGAGTGGTTGATGTGGAACTATCATGATGTTGGGAAATGGGACAAAAAGCTACTGGGTAGGTGATTCCTATAGTAGGGAGCACTAAGGAGGGAATCATATAATTAATATAGTGTTTAGGGTAGTCTAATATATTGGAAAAGTGATAGATACATTCAGTATAATATTAGTATTTGGGAAAGTGGTGAGAGGTATGCTTGAGTTGGATGAGATTTTGGGTCTGTGTATGATCGAATAGCATTAGGATGAGATATTATATGATAGGGATGTTGTAAAACCCCAAGATTTTTCTATGATATAGATCCTTTTAATATTTTATAAAACCCTTGTATTTTACATGGTTTTAGTATCCTGGGGGTTGAGAGTGACTCAAAGAAGGTTTTGGAAGAATCAGGATGGTCTGTAGCTGAAGTTCATATGGACTATAGTCATTCATGCTGTGAAAAATGTGTCATAGTGTGAAAGAGAAAGACAAGAGAGAAACCCCCAACCCTGAAAGGTCACAACATAAAGCTTTAAATCATTCCATGACACCTTCCGTGATGAAAAAAATAAAAGGTGTTTCTTTAAAGAAAATAGGGGAAAGGGGTAGCCCATTTAGTTAGACCGGTATTGAACTCTCCCTCTGCTCCTCTCTTAGGATCAAATTGATTGTCCTAACTCATTTATTTCTAGATTTTGGTCTCTTTCATCATAATATTAATATTAGGGTGAGTATATCACTCCAAATACCTTATTATTTTATTTATCTCTCTTTTTTGAGGCATTTCACCATTTATTTAAGTTGTTACCTTTTTACGTTTCTTATCTAATTCTATGATTCCCATTATTTGATATTAAATCAAAGTCTTATATTTAATGAGTAGAAATATATAATAATAAGGTAGTTGTTTTATTGATTTTATCTAATTTATATTTTCTCTATGTAATTCCTGGTAAATGGGCATAATGAGGTGGTCTGAGTGAGAAAATATGTGTAATACTTTTAATTTATGTTGTTCTTGGGAGATACCAGAGGGTAATCTATTGTGTGAATGAGTAAAATTTATCTTGGTGTGGCATGGGAGGTGTAAAATGGGGTTCCATGGTTGGTTTTTCATGAGGTTTATAGTTATAAAAATATGTTAATATGAGGTTATGGATGAGTTAGTTTAGTGAGAATGCACTAGGAATGGCCCATGTGAGAATGGGCAACATTGATAGCTGGAAGTGAGGTAACATGGTTAATATGGATGAGGTGTATAGTAATAAACAATACTATAGTTGGGTGACATGTATTATAGGTGGAAATAGAGGTTTGATGATGATGTGCCCTAGGATTTTTGGTGATTTATCTCACCGTGGTTGGTCAATGCATCCATAGGAGTCATGTGCACATACGATAGGTCCTTATGTGGTGTTTTGGACCACTAATTCTGGGTGGAGGTCTATGTTGATTGATATATATAGGATGTGGTATTGACCATCAGTATGGATGAGTTTCTCATCATATAAGTCCATGATTAATGGTTTTTGAAACCATCAGAAGAGGGATGAGGCTCACTACTATATTGGGGACAATGGGTTTGAACTATGGAAGGATGGATATAATTGTGACTTGAAATGTAAAGATGATTATCCAATGATTTTAAAATAAGTGAAAGTCTGAGGGAATTGTGACATGCTTTGGGAAAAATCCTTTGGGGCATTGGGTTGACTTGTGGTGGTTATTTTGAAATGATGGAAAATTATTTCATGTGGTATGTGGTGATGGTTGGAAAGTGACAATGAGTGGTATGAGAATAGATGGAAGACCACGGGTTATTATTCTATGAAAAAGTAGGGATATAATGTCAACTATGATATTGACTGAGGTAGGTGAGGGATCAATTATGTTTACTATACACAGTTTAGTGGGTTACATGATATGTGTTCATTTCCATTTATTTACATTTTTTCATACACTGGAATACGTATAGACGTAAGTTGGGGACACTGTTGGTGGTTTCCTACTAAGTCCATACTCACAACTGACACAATCCCTTTAGACCATGTGATTAACATATGGTTTTGATTATAGGGAAGGTACCGAGCTCAAGGTATAGAGCTCGGTGAGCAAGGATGTGTAGAGGGTGCATGTGATTAACAACATGGTTTTTGGCAGAAGGACTGGGTGGTTCCTTAGTGCCAAGAAGATGATATTTTAGGCTATTTTATTCATGTACATATATGATCAACATAATATCAATCCTAGTTACTTTATTATTATTGGAAATACTTATATATATTATCTAGTATTCATAGCCGGTGTACTTTAGGCTCATTATTACTATTAGTTTAAATTTATTCCACTATTTTTGATTTATTTATTCCACTTTTTTGTTATTGTTATTATGATTATCACCAAGTGGTATAATCCACCATTTTTACATAATAGACCCATATTTCAAGTTGGAAACATTTTTCATACAAAGAGGCATTCCAAAGGTCTAGTAGCTCTCTAGTCTAATCATTGTTTAGAGTGGACCATGGTGGAGGCATTATAAGAGGCCACATTGAGGATCCCTTTTGAAACCACCAAATAGAGGATGATATAAGAACTAGTGAAGGGAAAAAAATTAACATCATTTTTCACCATCTAGGTGGAAAATAAAGGCCTTTATTTACCTCTTTTAGAAGTTGCTAAAGGCGTTTTGTGTATTAGTGTTTTGAAAAGAGAGTCATAAGTGACCTGTGAATAAAATAGAAAGAAAATCATTTAATTTTTTTTTGAATTATGGTAAAAGAACTTGGAAAATAAATTAAAAAAATAATTTTTTTAGAGAATACAATTCCAAAAGAAATATAATGAATATGTGGGAAAAGGGTTTGGGTAAAATACTTTAATAAATTTGAATCAATTAGTTTAAATAAAACCTCTTTTTCTAGCCTCTAAAATTCAAAACATATTAAAAAATTATAACTATATATGGATTTTAAAAAAAACTTTATTTTACTATCATAAATAAAAAATAAAATTAATTGATATTATATACACCACACAAAGAAAAGTTACTGGGGAATATAGGACATAATTCAATGAGGGGAAAATTGAGAGTAGAAAACCCTAATGATTTTAGTAACTTTCGAATCAAAAGACATGGAAAATACAACATGGTCAGGATCTATATAAACCATGAACTACATGAAATAATATATCAAAATAAATACATGGGAAATTAATTACACTATATAAAATAATTTAGGGGTTATGAAAATAATCATGCCTTATGAAACTGAAACTGAGAAAAAGAAAACACTTATGACTTTTATAACATGTGAATTAGTACTACATGAATTAGAAAACAACGAAATGAACTTTAAATATCATGATAAAAGATTCATTCATGTTATAATATTTCAAGAAGCAACATATACACCATATAAAAATAAATAGGATCCTAATATGAAATATTTCTCAAAGAAGGGAGTTTTAGATGATAAAATCTTTATAAAGATCATAATATTTGATTTGAGAATAAATCCAAGAATTGATTATGTTAAACATAGTAAATAAATAAAAAATAAGTAGAAATAAAAAATAAAACAACTATATGTAATTAAAAACGTAATCTTATCGTAACATAGTTAATGAAGAAGTGATATGACCCAATTAATGTAAATTGAGTTAAGAAATAACTTATCTATAGTCATAAATTGTCACGTACGTTCTTTATATTCATGGATAATAAAATTATATTAATTATTTAATTTTTCTATATTTTTTGGGTCAATTTAATAATAATTATACCTTTTATTTCATTTATTACTATGAAATAATTAATTACTTAATAGATTAAGTCCACTTCAAATGTTCTGAGGATGTTCAATTATTACGTCCAAAATGACTTTGGTGGATTTACTATGGTCAAATACAAGATGATTACATCATCTAAAGAAAAAAAAAATCATGATATAATTAAAATATTTAATCATTATATATATTTTTATAACCATCCATGAATGGAAATAATAGGAAAAAATACATTATTCATGGAGAAGGTAGTCCATACATACACATGTACATTTCTTTCAATTTCTAATGGTAAAAATAAAATAAATTCATGTTGTATTTTATACATAAAAAATCATATATGTGTTATAAGTATAATATTAATTTATTAATTTGATCTATATGACTAACTATTTGAGGTGGTGTTGAGAAAAACACATCACCATGTGGAGATGATATTCCATAGGTACGCATGTGCGATGTTTCCATTTTCCAACAGACTAAAGGATAAGAAGGTAGATGATATATTATATTTAAAGAATCATAATTATTTCATTAATATCAAATTTTTATATTAAATAAATCATTATAAATATCCATTAAATGTGTAAATGGAAAATAAACCACATCACTTTGTGGAGGAGATAGTCCATAGGTACGCACAAGTAATAATTTCATTTTTCAAAGGTTAGAGATGGAGATGACTAAGGGTGGTGAAATTAACATAATAAAATTTAATTATTTTGAAGACAATTATCTTATTATATCATTATTTTCAGGTTATATTTTATGGAGGTACAATTAGAAATTGAATAAAAAAACTTGGTTAAGATTTATATATCTTCTTTGTAGAACCTCCTTTGGCTTACCCCTTAAACTTTCTTGGATGGTATTTTGGTGAGACTAGAGACTCTATGTCATGGGTATTACGGTTGAAAATGGATATATATATATATATATATATTTATATATCTAAATGGATAAAATAGTATTTTAATTAGAAGATAAGAGGTCCCCTTTTACAAGTTAGGGGTGAAATTGTTGTAATTATTAAGAACATTAAAATATAATAAATATCAAAATCATTTATAGTGTTTATAAATAGATACAATTAAAATTTAGGACATTATAAAGTTAAAATAACTACATTCAATAACATTAATACATGTGTACGTGTAATTTTATACATTATCTTTTGTTTTAACCCCCTAATTAACCCTTTTTATCCGTAACCATAGTAACACATTTTTTACACTTCAAGGGTTATATATTTACTTATAAAGTGTAAAGTGTCACACAAATGGTCTATAGATTAAATTTTATAAGATTTATCATCCCACAAGTCCTCTTGAAATATTTTTGTTTATTTTTACACAATTTAATAAAATATTATTTATCTTGAAATTTGATTAATGTCAATTTTTGGACTGTTAATTTAACTCAACTTTAAAGAAAACATGATTATTGTTTAGGGTAGAATGTAAATAGGGGGGTTCGTGAATTTACTTTTAAAAATTAAAACAATAAATATAAAATAAAAATAAAAATAAAAATTATTTAGATACGATTGAAGTGATAAAGTTATATATTTGATCCATATTAAGAAATATAATATCAAAGTCAATTAATAAGGTAACCAAAACTAAAAGTGGATCAATAAAATTTATGAAATTTATCTGTATCTAGAATATATGATTCATTGCATAAATTGAAATAAAGACAAAAAATTGTTGGATAAAGGAGTTATAAAGTAGCTTGATGTGAGATTCTATAACTCCTCTCCTAAGGTTGAGATATTTGAATTATTTGTAACATTATTTTAATAGGGATCCAGAAACAATGTCATCCCATACTATTTGATACATGTTCCATGAAACCCACCTCCCTTAATTCAATGGTAGTAATCTCTAGTTTACTTTTATTTTTTCTTATTATAGAAAGAAACCTGTTGTATAAGTTCAGATGATAAAAATAGATTCATTTGAAGAGAATCTGTTACAAATATTCTCTCTTATATATCTAGAAATATTGATTCAAATTAAAGAAGATAGATAGGAAGAAAGGTTGATGAGATAATTTGATATGGATAATTGGGGATTATATCTTTGAGATGATTCTTTGAGGTTACTAGGTATTTAGTGAGAGGGCATATTTAATTTTTTCAAAGATTTGTTTCACTTGTGTGTTGATTTTACAAGCCACCATAGTCTCTATTTATAGCCTTAGATAGAGCTATAAAACATTATGAATTAAGTAGGATCATTATGCACCATCAATAACACTTTAAGAGTTGCAAGACCTGTGAAATTAAATAATTTTACTTTGACGGACTGACCCTAATAACTATCGAGTTCTCCTGTACCTGTAGGCTAGTGGACACTTAGAGGATGAGAGGATACTATGCACATCACCAACTAGTTGCTGGAGTTGTACTGTCTATCAAGTTATTCCTGATTCACTTTAATCAAAACTACTTCCTCCATGAATTCCTTATATAGTTTTATATTAGTCTCTCAACTTCATTCAAAGTTCATAATTAATGAAATAAGACTGGTCCAATCCTTTAACAATATTATCAAGAATCATTTTAATAGTCATTAATTACTTCATAAAATCCATTAATTACAATACTTAAATACTATAATATAAAACTAAAATTAATCGAAATGATTTATGAATATAAGAGAATGTTTGTGATCATGAAAAAACCATGAGAGAGAAGAAGTACAATAATCTACCCCTTTTAATGATCATGAAAACATAACATAAAATGATAAATCAATAGTAAATTATGAGGGGAAAATGAATTCAATGTAATTAAATATATTAAAGTTTAGTATGTTCAATATTCTCAAGAGATAAGCTTTACAAAATATAAAAAAACTTCTCCCTTTGAATTATAAAATAATTCTCCCTAATAATTAAAAAAAAATCCTTCTAATTAATTTACCCTTTTAACCCAAAAACATATCCCACTTTTGTATTATCAAAAATAAAATAAGGAATATAAATAAAGAAAATACTTATAATAAAAAGGCAATTTTACATAATTTAAATTATTAATAACATGAAATACTATATCCCCTTTCATAATTACCATAAACTTAAAAAAAATCCTTGATAAAGAATATGTGATATAAAACAAAGACAATACATAAGGTAGTAGTAAGTAAAGTTGATGATTTTAATTGAAAATAAAACACTAAATATAGCATCATATCAATTTCAAGACAACATTGTAAAATATGAAAATGAATCTCATGATATCAAAAATGTTAAATGGAAAAGTATTATAAAAAAGAATTTGAAAAATATAAAAGAAATAAATTCGATAAAGTTGTTGATTTTAAAAAAAGTCCGAGAATAAATAAGAATGTGAAAAAAAGGAAAAATTTAAAAAATTTTAAAAGACAAGTTTTCCTATTTTAAGAATAATAAGACATATATGAGAGAGAGATATTGAGATATGAGATATATTATAATGAAGTTCATGAAGGAAATTGAACTCATGAAATTGACAAACCAATCCCCATGCAGATCATCCCATTACTTTATTGAAAAAAAGGTGAGGCTGCCAATCAATAAACTAATTTAACAAAGATTTCAATAGGTAATATTAAAAATTGATCAACAATTTCTAGAGTCTGATACATCATTTTTATAGATAATTCACCATATTATATGATAATAAAGATTGGTTGTGTATTCCAACAAGATATAAAAATATGACACCTTTTGGAACCAAAATTTTGAGTATGACAGTGTTAACACTAAATTATTTTTGTAATAAAAAAATAGGGCCATAAATAATCAAAATTAAGGATTTAGGGAACCAAACATATTCATTATGATAATTTATATTACTCAAATGAGATGAAATATGAATATACATAGGTTATATATATATATATAATTTATAAAATCACACCCATAAATAAGATGCCCAAATTTTTTTCAATATTTGGAAAATTGGTTTTGGGAGCATCCGTTTATAAAGTGGGGTTTTTATAAGGATTATTTGAATTTGAAAAACCAATTAAAGAATTACCATTTCTATAATGTTGAGAAACAAAAAAAATTGATACTTTTCACCTTGGGTGAATTGAGTAAGAGTAATTTTAAGATATTTTATTTTTGATTTTAAATTATCAACATTAGGGTTTACATTTAATTTATAAACAGACACATTTTTTATTTAGTTAAGTGGTCCTTTTCACTAATTTTTTTATCTTTTTTATTAATAACTCATTTATATTTCTTGGTAAGTATTTTATATTTATAAATGAGTTCTTTAAAAAATTTATCATGTTCATTTTCTTGATTAGAAGAGAAATAATAATATGATGAATGAGAGGAAGTAGAGGCATGAGAATGAGATTGAGAAATAGGGGAACTGACCCCATCACCTATATTGATATGTTCCATGAGGCATTTAAAACATGAGTTGCTTGAGGAGGTTAAGACTATAGAGTCATCTCTTACACTCCAAGTGAAACCTTAAGTGTTTTCATACTAAGTTTATTACATTTAAGCTTATTTTTAGATGGAGAAATATAGTATAATATGTCCCTTCATGTTTCATTCATAACATGTTATTTCTGGGAGATCAATTTGATTTTTCTTTTTAGATCTTTGTGATGTTTTATTATTTTTTATCAATTTTATCAATCTCTTGTTTAATCATTTAATATTTAATTCATTATTAGATTAATCTCATACATCAATAGTTTTAAAAGAAATTGTTCTTTTGGATTATTTTTTTATATTATTTATCTTATTTATCAGTTTGATCCTTCATGGTAACTTCATACATCATGAGGGAGGAAATTAGTTCCTTTGGAGGAATATTTTTGATATCTTTCTTTTCTTACCTAACCATCACCTTGGGTTCCCAAGAGCTTGGTATGACCTATATAATTTTATTTAATAAAATTTCTTTACACTAATCATCACGAAGAGAAATTCAACCATTTATAATTTCAGTATAGTCACTACAAAAAAATATCCATTTGGCGGGGGTTATTTTTTGTTTCGGTAGTGGTTTAAACTACCGTAAAATGTTTCTAAGATTGTTTCCAAAAACCACTGATAAAGTTGGTGTCGACTACCAACATATAAAAGTTCCTTCCATTTAGTATCAGTTTTTGGTAAGTGTTGTAGAATTTATATTTAGCGATGATTTCCTTTATTTTAGTGGTGGGTTTTCAGCCAAAAAAATGATGATAATTTAGCGATGGTTTTAACCGAAGCTAAATTATAGTGATGTTTTTACCACTAAACCACTACGAAAATAATTAAAACCACCTCTAAATAAAATTATGATATATTTAGTTTTAGTTTTAACCACAATCCAAAAAAACATCATTATATAGATGCGTTTTAAAATGCCTAAAAAATGTAATATTTAGTAGTGGATTAAACCAATGTTATATAATGATTTACAAAAGAAAAGAGAGCTTCAGAACCTACAACCAAGAACATCCCAGAAAAAACAACAAAAAATGCACATAATCTCATATACATGTATGAACAAGGTAAAAATAAACATATCACATAAGACCAAGAATGGAATTTTCTAACTTGGATACCATGAATCTAATTCCATTATGTCATTATGTGCTAACTAGAAAACTATTATAACTTATTATACCTATATTAATTCCATGCCAAAATCTCATCATCACCTCACCTCATGCCATCATACTCATAACCCTATGAATACCTGAAGATTAAGGGCGGGCATCATCAAAGTATTTGACTCACTACCTTATAAATCATTCTAAAATCTTATATCTGAATCCTAACACATTATATCATTAATCAAGGTAGTTTCCACCATCCATGAATCTTCTTATACCATGGCCCAACCCTATAACTCAGAATGGTCCATTATTACAACCAATATTACTCAAGGAAAGTTCCAATATCCTAATGCAATAATACTTAGGGAATGGTACTACTTCATGAACATAACGAATCCTTCTCACCTCTGGTAGTTTAGGCAGATCCATCTCATTCATAATGTGGCCAGGCCTCAAGATCCTCTCCCCCACTAGGTCTATCACCTATTATAAGAACAAAAAATTGAACACATGAAATAAATCAAATGGAATAAATCTAATCACATAACTCACCAAAAAATACCATGGTGCTAGTCACTTGAGACCCAACCCATCATCTTAATGCATGTCTTTCCTGTCAGGGCACTGGCTAGATCCCCTATATCCATCATGATCTAAGTTCATTGATATGATCTCATACCTATAACCTATCAGTCACACCACTACCCACAATCTCCCCTAACCCGAATCTCATGTCCCAGTCCAACTATACAAAATCCATTATCTCTCTTATTCATACTGCCCAGGTATCATCCCAACCTATCATGTTCTATACCCCTTCGAAACATGATGCCATGTATCAAAAAACTCACATGAACTTTACCTCAGTTCCATTCACCACATCTTAAAGAATATATTTAATTTTTTCAATGAGTTATAACATTTATCTATCACAAATCATGTCATCACAAAGGACTAATCCCACTCATAGTGATCATTCAACATCAACCCACACTTATGAGGGTGTTTCTCATAAATCCCGATCCATATGGTCATCTAACCCATTTTTTAATTGGTCTTAATTCTCTCATACACATCATACTATCCTTAGAGAAACCAACCAATTTTACCCACATGAAGTATCATATCTATATACGACCCGACATCTCTTTTCAACTTACATAGTACCCTCTAACCATGGTGACATGGTCACTAGAAAATTCTAATTACCTATAGTGCTAAATAGAACATTTTTTGAGCTTAAAAGGCTTAAAATAATCCAATATATTTCTATATAGTTTTCTTAAACCATATTCATATACACAGTCCCCTGAAACATGAATGAAGGAAATTAATCATATATAAACAAGTATATTAATTTATATTTTATAACCACTTACTTCAAAATGTAGTTAACCCCTCCCCATGTTTTGTTAAGCCTCGTCCAAGCCATCCACACTGCTAAATATCTATATCAAGCCACATAACTATAGAATATGCAGCCCTAGAACAACCCTAGAAAAAAATAAACAAAAAATGCACAAAACATTCCATTCAAAGGCCTAGATAATATACACACCTTCCCATTTTAAACTAACCAAAACATTCCACTATACAGTTATACCAAAAAACACCATATAAATGGTTTCAACCTCTTAAAACATAGGAAATCATAAAAATGTTGTGTAAATACTCTGTTCCACAAATGATACATGAAAAAACAAACTCTTTACATATTTTTCTAGGAGATCAAAAAGACAAATAATCACTACCCGATGATGAAATATTCTCATCACCCTCTCTGTATCCATCTCTACTTCCTACTATCAGAAACTGCAAGATAATTATAATGAAAATTAAACCGTGTTATATATTTGTATTTAAACTTAAATACAATTAAATTTTATGAAATAAATGATTTTGAAGTTGTGTGATTTACCTACTCATCACCAGTTATCGATGTAATATCATTTGGGAAAGATCCAGCTTTCTTCTGATAAAACCAACCTATGATTTCTACAAAGCAGATATCTGATTCACCTGTTCCTGAATTTTGCTTTTCATAGAAACAAACTCTATCTGAGCATATTGGGGTAGAGAGTGACTACAACCAATAGTAGATACAGTTTCAATCCTTGATGTTCTGATAATGTCCTCAAATGGTAATGGTCTCAAACCCGCCCTATGCACTCGACTAAGATGCTTCTTCCCAAAGTCTTTACCAACTAGGTCATACTGAGATACTGAGAAAGGCTACAGGATATTGTAATATCTAGTTATTTATTTTTTACATATAAATAAAATATAAATCATATTTTAATAAATATATATTATTATAGTAACAAATAATAAAAAGTTATTATAATGAAAAATTAATTCATACCCCAACTTCTTTGGCAAGATCATTAATATAACTCCGATTAGATGTTTTATGAATATCCAAACATAGTTTTGTTTGGGAGAATTTGTGCACTAAATTCTAATAATTCATTTAAAAAAATATAAATAAAAAATTTAATATATGAAATAGATAATACCATCTTACAAATATTGAAACCAATAAAAAAATACCTAAGTTGATCAGTTTACAGAAAAACTCTTTGACCAGGCTTTATGAAAAATGATTTTATTAGCTTAACTAGATGAATTATTCCTTGGAAAATACTAAAATAAATAACATGTAATTTAATAGTAATGTATGAAATTCCATATTCATTTCATATGAATGTATAAATGTAAAATAAAATTAACATAATAATATATATTTAAATACCATGTGTTTCTCGTGATGATGGCTATCAAATTTTTTTTACATTGCTCTCTAAGTACCCCATTAGGTACCTTATAATACTGTTACTCAGTGATCAATGAAGTATAATTGAATTCATTCCATAATCTCTATTTAAAATCCTTCCATTTTTTTAAAAACATTTCTATGTCCACTTTCATGTTATAAGACCAGTAATGGGAAATTGACCAAACATATACACAAAGAGATTAATTTTGAAAATATTATAATTTAATAACATGATGAAATTAAATTAAACTATTATGTATTAACATTAGCCTTAAAGATGAATAAAAAACATCATTTTTCCAAGGTGAAGGCATATGCCTCCAATCAGTATACGTAATCGGAAGGGTAACTACCTTCGCCGCCATATGGCTTAGAATCTAGCCAAATAATCCCACGACATCATCCTTAGGGACCCCATAGTAGTCAAATGTGTCAAGAACCAACCCTGGAAAACCCTGAACAGGTCACCCAAGCTGGTCCGTGACATGGCCCGAAGGGCGTTCCCAATCCCCACGGGCTAGAAAATAGTGAAGGGCATCAAAATATAGTAGTTGATAATGATTTATCCTAGAAAAGATAGACAAATAAAATAAGATAAACTAAATAAACGGGTAGTGAAAATGAAAAAATAAACTAAGCAGAAAAACATACCTCAAGTGACCTCGTGGTTCACCATGGAACATAAAAACCACACTATTGGAGTGATTCAAACTAGAGGAACCTGAAACTTGAAAATAGATTAGGTGTGAGCACCAAGATTCTTAGTAGGAATGTCAAATAGAAATGAATCTCTATGAGCTTTCCTTTAAAAAGAAACTCAATCATTCTAGTTAAAAAATGGCATATTAAAATAATGTTTTCGTTCTTTTCAAAACCAGGTCACAAGTTTACATTTTTAAGGAAAGAATTTATTTTATACTGTAGTTTAAAAATAGTTTCCAAGCATTCATCAAAATTTCAAAATGAAAGGAAAAAATTTAAATTAATAACATGGATTTTACAAAGAATGGAACAAGCTTGAATCAATAAAAATGGAAATAATTTCACAAACACCATGTCATAAGTAAGCACCATGGTAAATCCCTATAGGTAACTAGCACAAATAGAAACATAGGAACCTCATACATCAATAGAATGTGGTATATAAACCATGAAAAAAATTATGTGGTATAAAAACCACAACAAATAGTGTTCTCATGACCGAGCCACTAGGGGGAATCACATCTAGATGCCTAATGGTCTCCAATAATAACACATTTTAAGTTAGTGTTATAACGTCAATCTTGCTAGATGAAATCAGGATGAACCACTTCTGAATCGTCTAGTGTACTAGTCCCAGTCTACCCACCTAGGTACCTAGGGTTTCTCATGTACTCTATTCCAAATGGTGGTGAGGTTTTATCAAGTGAAAAAAATGAACATAACACATTCTTTAATGAAAACTCATTCAACCTCTCACAACTATTCTCCATAATTCAATGCTTTCCCTCTCTTTCACATCACACAATTCATAAGCCCCAACACTAGGAACATATCAAAAATCATATGTTAACACTTACATCACAATTCTAAAACTAGGGGGAATGCCTTAAGAGGGATTTTCCTTTTTTCACAAACCACTATTAAAGTGACAAACAAGGTAAATTATTTACATGTAATACTTTTCATTTTAGTACAAGTAATCACTAGAACTTTTAAGTTTCAAAAATCATTTAAAAGCTCAATTGAAAAACCAATGTACTAAATATTTAAAAACAATCTTTAACCCATGCTTACAATGATTCAATTCTTTTAAGATAATCAAATCACCATTTGAGAATGAGTTCACACCCAAACCCATCCTTGGAAATCACATTGGAGATTTTATTTAAAAAACAAACATTTCATTACACTTTTAGTAAGAAAATAGAAAAGAGGGAAAAATGTCTTTTGAAATATCCATTAAACATTCAAAACCAAATTTCATTTCCAAAAATGACATAAGGTTCCAAATAGAACTTTACATTTTCCATCATAAAAATACACTTTTTTCAAGGGCATTTCCATTATCCAAAATAAAAACAATGAACACCCTAACAATGTTCCAAATGGTCCATGTTGTTGATAATACATTATATTAAACCATTGAGTTCCAATAAATACAGTTAACAACTAAACACAATTTAGAAAAATATTTTACACATTTATGACACTTTGAATTTAAAGACTAGACATAACCAGTCTTAGAAAAACCATATAGGTAAATATTAAACCAAATCCATGTGGTGAAAAAAATTCTACCTAGCATATATATATGTATACTAGAATGACATGAAAAAATATCTTTTAAATGTTTAGGCAATCAAGGACTTCAAATTAAAAGCTTGGGGATATGGAACCTACCTCAAGACACGTAGCTTTAGATTATGGAAACCCAAGATAGCTTCATATACACATATATAAATTTCCACACACACACACACATATATATATATCTTTTTAACCAAGTATATATTCCCCACTCCATTAGGGAGTATATGAAAGGAGAATACAAATATACACACAATTTCCCATGTATATACATATAATTCTTTGCTATCAATGAATCAAAACCATATAGTGATGACCAAAACACACTAAAATGATGCAAGAGAGTATAAAAACTAGAAATAAATCTAATTAAAACTAAATTAAACCAGGAAACAATAGTAACCTCACCCCCATAGGTGACCAAAAATTTGAAACAGACTGAATCCACTTTGCCTTTGACTGAAAATGTCGAAACGTGAAGGAGGGGACCTGAGAGACCCGTTACAATCCCTATAAAAGAAAGAAAAAAAAACCAAACATTGGTTAAAACCAACCCTAGGGTTTTATAAAAATTTAATAATGTGATGTGAAGAAGAAAAATTGGCTAAATGAAGAAGGAGATGAAAGGAGAGAACTCACCATGAGGTTTCAACTGGAAATCCACAAAACTTTAGGTGGAAACAGCGACAAAAGGGCACTTGGGAAGGAGGGGGGTCACATGGACTTGGAATAAAATGGATAAGGGGACCACTGGTGATGGAAGTGGTGTCATAGAACTAGTATAACAGTGATGATAGTGGCGGGAGGGGGTGTCGTTCACACCAAGGAAGAGGTGGAGGGTTCTGTGTGACACAAATAGGAGGAGGGGAGAAAGGAAAAGACAAAAAGAAAAAAAGAAACAAATATTAAAAATGAAAAACTAATAATAATAATATAACTAATAATAATAATATGAATAATAATATAAGCCAAAAAATGTTATAAAGAAAAATAAAATAAAACACGTCAGGTCGGGGCAAAACAATTCTCCCCACCGTGACTCTTCATGCCCCCAAAAATTCCCAAAATAATCAACTATTCAAAGCTAGAAATAAGGACACAATAATTCTTAAAACAAAACCCCTACCACTTGAGGATGAAACAATTACTTTCCTCCCAAGACATCAACCACAAAGTCTCATACTGCAAAGCAAAAAAACCAATGACATGAGACTCACATTTCCAAACACAATCAAAAACTGGAACATCCTGACCCCTAACTTAGAAATCACTAGAGTATGCTCGAGATCTCCAATGAAAATTTTCCATATGAAATATCTTCTAGGATAACCATATAAATTGATTGGGGTTGGGAGGAGTAAAGGCAAAGAGTTTCCTTGACAAGAACACCTTATGGAATATGTTATCTGTGAATTTTTTCTATGTTGGTCTAACCACCAAATTTGGACTCTAGACAAATACTAACTTTCCCAAATCAAAACAAATCATTAAACACATCATGACCCATGAAACTGGTGTGACCCCTTAACTTAACGAGTCACACCCAACCAAATTGAGGGAAGAAATTTGTGAGACCCATAATGGGTCTCCCCACCATATTAGAAACTGAGTAGTATAATGGAACCCACATGGGAACTCTCAATTCAGTTTCAACAAAGTAGATGAATTTTCCATCATGAACCCACCGATAGGGGCCGACCACAAACACAGGTAGAAACATCAACACAATCTAACCTAAAATCCCCAATCCAAGGAGAATCCAAACAAAAGAGACACCAAACATATTCCAAGCCAAACAATGATTTATATGATCCATGACCCACATACATCTCTAAATGAGAATCACCCATAAGATATAATTTGTTCAAATAAAGACCAATCATTAAAAGTTTACACTAACAAGGCACAACCATTGAAATCTTATAGAATATTCCACCAATAACTAAAAAATAACCCCCCCCCAAATAGTCAACTACATGAAGAGAAAACTTAACCATTATCCTCCCAAACATTAGAGACAATTGGTTAGACGTGCAACCCTCACACCTGGAAATCATCTGATTTTGTGAAAATCATCACTCCGAGACATATGGATAGAGTTATGATTTATTAAAGCATCTGCTGCACCGTAGTCCAGAACTAACAACATCAAAATGAGGATTCATCTTCTATAAAGACCACTTACAAACTTCACTATGTTACCCAAACAACCACACCATTGAAAAGTCTTTAGAAGATTATGACGAATGAGTTTGAGTACCCAAATCTACCAAATTCGAAACAAACTAGTCTGTGATTTTAAAAATGAGAAACGTGAACTGAAGAAAGACTCTTGCCTATAACACATGGCTGTGGTTCACCCTCTACACCGAATGGGGAACCCTTCACGTTCACCTTGAAAAAAAAGATTTCTATTTGTCACAGTTTACTCACTGTGACTCCAACTTTCAAGGAGAAGGTAGAAATTATCCTTCCCTAGCCCGAACATGACCCTTCAAACAAAACCATGAAACTTTCACTGCACAACATCTAGAGTTACTAAAGACACAAAAAAACTCAACTTCTTCAAGTTACAACGCAACCCCTATTGAACCTCAAACATCACAGAGAAAACAAGAAGCAATGAAAAAAATAACCCCACCAATCTACTGGGGGTATGGGTAAAACTGACAAATAAAAATAACCCATGAGGACCTTTGGACATTTTTAGGGGACATACTTTAAACAAGAAGAACAAAACCAACCTGAAGCACATCAAAAAACTAGCCGCCAAATTTAACCATAAATCATTAAATCAAACTCAAAACATCATTTGAATCTTGAAACACTAGCTTGAAAACAAGAATCAATCCCATACACTAATAAATAACACAACTGAACCATAAATAAATCAAATATAAATCAAAATAATACAAAGACAACATCACCAACCAAGCCTAAACCCCTCTTTCAAAAATGACCATTTTAAAATCCATCCCATTTCAAAACCACCCGAACACTAAAAACTCCATTTGAAAACCCATTTCCTTTTTAAAATTTCTTAAAAAAATCATCCCATCACATCACTAATCAAAATACACTTCTGAAAAACAAAACAATCCTTGGATACAGAGCACCCACCATTGGTATTCCATGAAACCTAACATACATAGGTTCTCGTGCCAACTGGGTCACCCATACACAAATACCAATAGCCATCCACATCTAATTATATTGATCCATACATGTGAATGTCTATAAGAATACCAAATAAAAACAAAAAATTATCCTTTAAAAAAAATCCAACCCTGATTTAAAACATCATAACACTTTTGAAGTAATGTTTTACAATCCTAAAACAAAGCATCTCTAAATTTACATTTCTAAGAAACTCCTATTTTACATACCATAATAACTTCCAGAAAACCCCCAAAAACATTCCAAAAAATTTAAATTTTTTATTTTCATAAAACATTTCAATATCTGAAATTTTTTTCTAAAACACATTCCGTCCCCAAAACAACTCATTAAATTTTCAAACAAACCAAGATTTTCAATATGAAAATCCAACTTCAAAAAACCAATCATCAAATTTGAAACCTGAGGAAAACAACCCAGAACCAACTACAAATCACACAAAGTACATCCCAAAACAACCAATTTACTCAATGAATCAAGATTCCAAATTCTCCAATAAAACAACGGCTACACATGGTTTGGAAGTCCATGAACCAATCAAGTGAGCATATAGAAATTCATCAAAGGAAATTCCATGGTATGCACATGGATTTTTAGGCCATGAACAATAACCATGTACCCCTCCAAAAATAACCCTTAAATTTCAAGACCAACCAGAAACACCCAAACAGGCCTAAGGACCTCAAAAAAACTAGGAGACAAGTATAGGCTTCAAGGAAAGACCATCCTAGACAACCTTGAAAATTCAAGCATCATTATTAATAGGTGGTGATCAAGTACCTACCCACAATAGTACTCTTTAATTATAACAATACAAACTCCAAAATATCTAGTACCCCCAAAAGACACGGGATAAACCTGCTCTGAACCATTTTTTCACGAATCAATCTAGGTCAACCTTGAACCGGTCACCCGAACTAGTCCACTACAAATAGAAAAGGATGTTACTGATCCCCATAGGGTGGAAACTAGTGTCTGGAATCAAAATAAAGAAGTTGGGAATGTTTTATACTAAAAAAGATAGAAAAATAAAAGAAGATAAACTGAATAAAACTAGTATTGAGAATAAAAAATAAAAAAATTAAACTAAGAAGTAAAACTTACCTCAAGTGACTTCATGGGTCCCCATGGAACATAAAAACCACACTCTAGAGTGATCCAAACCAGAATAACCTAAAACTATAAAATAGATTAGGCGTTAACAACGAGATTCTTAGTAGTAATGTCAAATTGCAATGACTCCCTATTTCATTGCCTTTAAAAAGAAACTAAATCATGTTGGTTTAAAAATAAGACATATTAAAATAATGTTTTCATTTTTTTGGAAATCAAGTCACTAGTTTAATTTTTTAAGGAAATCATTTCTATTATACTATATTTAAAAAATATTTTCTAAACATTAATCAACATTTCAAAATGAAAGGCAAACAATTTAAATTAAAAAAATAGATTTTACAAAGGAGGAATCAATCTTGAAGCAACAAAAATGGTAATCATTTCACAAACAACATGTCATAAGAGAGCACCATGGTCAATTCCTATAGGTAAATAGAAAAAATGAGACCCTATGAACCTTGTACCTTAGTGAAATGTGGTATAAAAACCATGACCAACTGATGTGGTATAGAAAACATGATCAAATATGTTATCGTGCATGATCAACTTGGGGGAATCACATCCCGATGCCTAGTGGTCTCTGATCACATCACATGTTTAGTTAGTGTTATAGCGTCAATACAGCTAAATGAAATTGGGAAAAACCACTTATGAATAATCTATCATAATAGTCCTATTTTGGACACCTAGGTACCCAGGGTTTCCCATGTTCCTTATTTCAAATGGTGGTGAGGTCTTATCATGCAAACATAAATAAACCGAACACTTTCTTTAACCAAAATTCATTCAACCTCTCACCACTGTTATCCCTCCTTAAGTTCTTTCCCCCTCTTTCACATCACACAATGCATAAACCTCAACAGTAGTCACATATAAAAAATCACATGTTAACACTTAAATCACATTTCGAAAACTAAGGGTAATACCACAATAGGGGTTTAAAATTTTCACCAACCACTCTTAATGTTATAAAAAAGCTTAATTATTTACAAGGAATACTTTTCATTTTATAACACATAATCACTATAACTGTTAAGTTTCCAAAATCAAAATCTCAATTAAACAACCAATGTACTATACATTTAAAAATAATCTTGAACCTACGCTTACAATGATGAAATTATTTCAAGAAAGTCAAACCACCATTTGAGCATGAGTTCACACCAAAACTCATCCTTGGAAATCACATTGGGTTTTTTCGAAAAACCAAACATGTTATTACACTTTTATTAGGAAACTGGAAAAGGGAAAAATGTCTTTTTAAATATACATTACAAATTAAAATCCAAATTCCATTTCAAAAAATTACATAATGTTCCAACCGAGCCTTTTCATTTTCCAAAATAAAAATCCACCTTTTCCAAGTGCATTTCCAATATCCCGAATAAAAATACTCAACACCCAAAAAATGTGCCAAACATAACAATTCACTGATAATACATTATATGGATCCTTTTAGTTCCATTCATTTTATAACTAAAAATCATTTAGAAAACTATTTTAGACATTTATCACACTTTAAATTTAAAGACAACACATACCCAATATTAGAAAAATCATACAGCTAAATAATAAACCAAATCCAAATGTAACAAAAAATTCTACCTAACATATATTTATATTTGTATTTATACCATAATGACATGAAAATATATATTTAATATTTTCAAGAAATCAAAGACATAAATTTAAAATCTATGGTATAGGGAACCTACCTCAAGACACACAACTTTAGATGATAGAAACTCATGACTGCTTCACCACCATGTGTATACATTTTCACACACACACATATATATAACCTTTTACCCAAGTACATATTCCACGCACCATGAGGGAATATGCTCAATGAGTATATATATATATATATATATATATATATTAATTTTTACCCATGTATATACATACAATTATTTCTACGAACGACTTGAACAAACATTATGATGACCAAAACATAATACAATGATGCAAGAGAGTCTAAAAATTACCAAAGGATACAATTAAAACTAAATTGAACAAGAAAAAAAGAGAAACCTCACCCCAACTAGTGGCTTATGAGTTAAAGTATATCAAATCTACTTTGCCTTCGGCAGTGAATGTCGAAACATGAAGGATGGGACATGAGAGACCCATTTCAATCCCAAGTAAAGAATAAAAACCTAAAAAATTTGTTAAAACCTACCCTAGGGTTTTGGCCAAACATAATAAGGTAATGAGAAGAAGAAAAATTAGCCAAAGGAAGGAGAGGGAAGGAGAGGACTCACCATGAGGTTTTGACCATAAATCCTCAAAGATCAGGGTAAAAACAGTGGTGGAAGGGTGCTCAGGAAAGAGGGGGGTCATGTGGACATGGAAGAAGAGGGAGGAGGGGAACAACAATGATAGTAGTGGTAGAATGTTCCTTGGATGGTGACAACGACAGTTGGGGGCTCGGTAGAGGAGGCCACCGACATGGTTGGTCGGTTGGCAAGCAAGGGGGTTAGTATAGGGGAGGGAGTGTCGCATGCACCATGGAATAGGGGGAGGTTTCAGTATGATACACATGGTAGGAGGGGAGAATGAAGGAGAAAATATAAAAAATAAAAAGAAAATAAAAAAATGAAAACCTAATAATAATAATATAAATAATAATAATAATGTTACTAAAAAAATTATCCCAAAAATGTTATAAATAAAAACAAAATACAATGTTCCAGGTCAGGGTGTGACAATTATCCCCACCATGACACTTTCTACACTTAGAAATTCCCTAAAGGCTTGGCTATTCAAAGCTCAACATAAGGACACACCGATTCTTAAAATGAAACCCCTTCCACTTGAGGATGAAACAATCACTTTCCACCAAAGACCTAAACCCTCAAGACCCAGACTACTAAGAGAAAAAACCAATGACACATGAATCAGATTTGCAAAACACAACCAAAACATGGCACAACTTGACCCCTAACTTAGAAATCACTAGAGTCTGCTTGAGATCTCCAATGAAAATTCACCATAAGACCCATTGTCTTGGATAACCATCTATATTGATCAAAGTTGGGTAGAGAAGAGGCAAAGAGTTTCCTTGACAAGAACACATTGAAGGCTAAGTTATTCATGAATTTTACTAATGTTGGTCTCCCTACCATATTAGGACTGTAGCCAAATATTGACTTTACCAATTCAAAACAAATCAGAAAACCAATCAAGACCCCTTAAGTTAATGTGACACCTTAACTTCCCAAGTCTAACCCGGCCAACATGAGGGAAGACATTGGCAAGACCCATAGTGGGTCTCCCCACCATATTAGAAACTGAGAAGTACAATGACACCCACATGGGAACACTCAATTCAGTTTCAACAATGTGGATTAAATTTCCCATCATGAACCCCCTGACGTGGGCCGATTCCAAACATTGGGAGAAACTTCAACAATGAACAACCTGAAACCCCCAGTCTAAGGGGAATTCAAAAAAAAAAAAATAGACAAAAAACAAACTACATGCCTAAAAATGATTCATAAGATCCATGAACCCAATACATCTCCAAAAGAACATCACCCATAAGTTGGAATTGTTCTAAATAATGACCAACCATTTATATCATACACTAATAGGGGAAAAGCATTGAAATCTTATAGAAGAGGCCAACAAGACACCCAAAACAAGGCAAACCCCCACAAATAGACAACCACATTAAGTGAAAACGTAATTGGTCTCTTTCCAAACATTAGAGACGATAGGTTAAATGTGCATCCCTCACACTTAGAAACTTCCTGACTTCGTGAAATGCTTCACTCTAAGAATTATGGATAGATCTTTGATGTATGAATGCATTTTCTTTACAAAATTCACTAACTAAAAACATCTTACCAAGGCTTCATATTTTGGAAATACCTCTGACAAACTTATCCAGGAGACCCAAAAAACTACACCGTTGACAATCCTTCAAAAGATTACAATGAACATCGTTTAGTTCCTAAATCAACAATGTTGGAAACAAACGAATGTGTGGTCTTTGGAATGAGAAACAAGAACTGAAAAAAGACTCATTACAAGAACATATGCCTCATGTTCACCCTCTGCACCAGATGGGGAACCATTCATCAGAACCTTTAAAAAAAGATTTCCATTTATCACAATTCAAGCACTGTGACCCCAACTTTTAAGGAGAAGGTTACAACCACCCTTCTCTTTCCCAGACATTACCATTAAAAAAACCAGGAAAAAATTTCAATTTACAACATCTAGAGATCCTAAAGGCCTGAATAAACACTCAACTTCCTCAAGTTACACCACAACCCCTATCGAACCTCATCCACCACAGATAAAACAAGAAATAATGAAAATAAAATAACCCCACCACTCCACTAGTGGTTTGGGTAAAATTAAAAACTAAAAATGACCCCTAGGGACCTTTGGACATTCATGGGAGGCATACTTTAAACCAGAAGCATAAAACCAACATGAAGCACATCATAGAACTAGCCTCCACATTTAACCATAAATCATTATCCCAAACTCAAAACATTATTTCAACCTTGAAACAACATCTTGAAAACAAGCATCAAGACCATAGACTAATACATCAAAAAACCAAACCATAACCAAATCAAATATCAACCAAAATACTACCAAATAAACATCACCAACCATGCCTAAACCCATCTTTCACAAATATCCATTTTCAAAACCATCATATTTCAAAACCATATGAATGCTAACACTCCATTTTTAAAACCCATTTCCCTTTTAAAAATTTCTTAAAAAAATTCATCCTAGCACATCAATAATAAAAAAATGATTTTGGAAAATAAAAATTGCCTTGGAAATCTAGAAACCACCATTTGTGTTCCATGAAACCTCACATACATTAGTTCCAGTTCCATCCCAGGCACCCATCCATGCACAATAACAACCATTCACATCCAATTACATTCATCCATACATGTGTGCATCCAGAGGAATAATAAATCAAAACAAAGAATTCTCATTTTTAAACCAAACATCCAAACTATATTTAAAACTCAAAACCAATTTTGAAGACATCATTTACAATCCTAAGATAAAGCATATTCAAATTGTCGTTTCCAAGAAACTCTCATTTTAAATTCCACAATAACTTCAAAAAAATCCCCAAACACTTTCCAAAAAATTTTCTATTTCAATTTTCATAAAAAATTTCAGGAAATCAAAACATTTTAAAAAACACTATCCATAACCAAATTAACTCATTACATTTTCAAACAAACACATATTTTCATTTTGGAAATCTAATTTCAAAATACCAATCATTAATTTTGAAACCTGATAAAAACACACCAAAACTGACTAAAAATCACACCAAGAACATCCCGAAACAACCAATTCTTTGAAAAAATCAAGATTCAAAATTCTCAAATAAAAACAATTCTACACTCTGTTTGGTCACACGGTTTGGGAGACAACGCACCAACTGGGTGAGCACATATGAATTCATCAGAGGCAATTTCATGGTTTGCACATGGATTTCTAGGTCATGCACAAAAACCCTGAACCCCTCCAAAAATACCACCAAATTTCAAGACCATCCAGAAACACCCAAATAGGGATAAGAACCTCCAAAAAAACTAAGATCCAAGCACAAACTTTGAGGAATGACCATCCCAGAACACCCTGTAAATTCAAACGTCATTCTGAATAGGTGGTGATCAAGAACCTACCCATAACAAGACACTTGAATTCTGAGAGTCCTAACTCCAAACAACTAGAAATACATAAAAGAAATGGGATAAACCTACTCTGATAACATTTTGTCATGAACCAACCTGGTTCTACCTTGAACCAGTCACCAGAGCCGGTATGAGACCTGGCCCGAAGGGAATTCTCGATCCCCAATGGCTGAAAACTAGTACTAGGAATCAAAATAAATTAGTTGGGAATGATTTAGCATAGATATTAATGACAGATAAAATAATATAAATTGAATAAAATGGTAGTGATAATAAAAAAATAATTATAAAATAAGAAGTTAAACATACCTCAAGTGACCTCGTGGGTCACCATGGAACAAAAAACTACACTCTTGGAGTGATCCAAACTAGAGGAACATGAAACTGGAAAATATAGTTGGCAGGAGCACCATGATTCTCAATTGGAATTTAAAATAAAAATTCCACCCTATGTCCTTACCTTTAAAAAGAAACCCAATCATGCTAGTTTAACAATAAGACATATTAAAATACCAATTTCGTTCTTTTTGAAATCAAGTAAAAAGATTACATTTTTAAGGAAAGTGTTTTTATGATAATATATTATCAAAATAGTTTCAAAGCATTCATAAAAATTCCAAAATGAAGGGAAAATAATTTAAATTAAAAACATGGACTTTAAAAAGAAGTAAACAATCTTGAACCAACAAAAATGGTAATCATTTTACAAACACCATGTCATAAAAAAGCACCATGGTCAATCCCTATAGGTAACTAACACAAATAGAACCCTAGGAACCTTATACCTCAGTGAAATGTGGTATAAAAACAATGACCAATAGATGTGGTATAGAAACCATAACGAACTTAATTCTTGTTCATGAGCCACTAGGGGGGAATCACATCCTAAAGCCTAGTGGTCTCTGATCATATAACATGTTTATTTAGTGTTATAGAATCAATAATACTAGAAGAAACTAGGATGAACCAATTCTTAATCATCTAGTATACTAGTCCTAGTCTACCCACCTCGGTAGCCATGGTTTCCCAAGTGCTATATTTGAAATGGTGGTGAGGTTTTATCAAACGAACATAAATGAACATAACACTTTATTTAACCAAAACTCATTCAACCTCTCTCAACCATTATTCCTCCTTAATAATTTCCCCCTCTTTCACATCACAAAATACATAAGCCTAAATACTAGTCACATATCACAAATCACATGCTAACACTGAGATCACATTTATCAAACTAAGGGGAATTCCTCAAGAGGGGTTTTCCTTTTTCACCAACCACTCTTAAAGTGCCAAATGAAATTAATTATTTATAAGGAATACTATTTATTTTAAAACACATAATCACTAGCACTTTTAATTTTCAAAAATATTTTAAAAGTTCAAATGAACAACCAATGTAGTACAAATTTCAAACAAGCTTGAACCCGTGCTTATAATGATGAAATTATTTTAAGAAAATAAAACCACCATTTGAGCACGAGTTTACACCAAAACATATCCTTGAAAATCACATTGGATTTTTTTTTGAAAAACAAAACATGTCATTAAAATTTTATTAATAAACCAGCCAAAATGGAAAAATGTATTTGGAAATATCCATTAAATATTCAAAACCAAATTCCTTTTAAAAAATGACATAATGTTCCAATTGGGCCTTTACATTTTCCCACATTAAAATCCACTTTTTCCAAGGGAATTTCTAATATTTAGAACAAATAACACTCAACAACATAAAAATGTGCCAAACGGGACATTTCTTTGAAAATACATCATAACAAATATTTGAGTTCCAAGAAATACACTTGAAAACTAAGAATAATTTAGAAAGCTAATTTGCACATTTATGACACTTTAAATTTAAATACAACACATAACCAGTCTTAGAAAAATCATACATGTAAATAGTAAACCAAATCCAAGTGGTAAAAACAATTCTACCTAACATATATATATATATATGTATACCATAATGACATGAAAATATATATTTATTGTAACACCTGAGATTTTATGAGAAATATTTTGTTTTTATGTTATATGCATCACCAAAAGAATCTTTCACTACACACAACACTATCTTGGATTGTGTTATATGCAAGAGTAACCTTCCTCGATAGCTTGCATTGTACGCAATACCGAGTTTCACTAAACAATGATATGTTATTAAAATATTATAAAAACGAGCTATTATGAATAGTAATACCCACTTTTTGAAATTTTATAAATTTTAACTTTCAAAACAGACTTCATTTTTGGATTTGGAATATCGAAATTAGCCTAGGGTGAAGTTTTGGTATTTTTCTGAAAACTTTCAATTTTTGATGAATAGTGAAAACACAGAGTTTTTGGTTAAACCCGAATTTTTATTTAAATAATAATTTTTTTATTTAAATTAATTTTAGGTCAAAATAGATAAATAATACCTATATATGTTCAATTTAATTCATTGGAGTAATTTTTTAATAATATAGATACATAAAAATTTTATTGAACGTTTTACCGTCTTTTACCCACCTCATAGGAGTATTTGCAATTGTACGTAAAACTTAATTTTACCGCATCTATGTGTTGAATTTTGAATATTTGACAGACACAGTTAATATAAAGGAGTAAAATGTGGTTCAATAAGATAAAAATAATTTTTGGTAAATAGTAACTTTTTTACTTTTATTTACCACGGTTAAAAGTAAATAGGGTAATTAAGGGTAAAAATGATATTATTATTACCATAACACATGTACTAATTCTATTGGATAAGTTTAATTCGACCAAAAACAACCTTAAGAATAAAATATGGCCATTTAGGTACACTTGGATTAGATTAGGACACTTATTATTAATTTATTTAAAGAAGAGTTAAAAGAGTTAAAATCAATGTTTAATAACTAATTATTTTAATATAGGGTTATACATAAGATAAATTCGACTATAAATATTAATTATAAATCTCAAAATATTTCCTACATAATGGTATTTTATTTATAATTTGTAGACCTTAAATAATTTAGTTTATTTATGACACAATGATGATATAGTAATTACCTTATTAATGAAATATTAACATAATTGATATTATGAATACCCAAATAAATGTAATTTAAGACTTTTTATGAATGAAACTAATTTTATAGTTTTATATGACATGTTAGTATTTATTTAATTAACTTTTTTTGAACTAATCATTCTGTTATGAGTTTCACAAAAATAAATTACCAAATAGTGTCAAAATTGACATAAAATAGTTTTTAAAACAAATATTATATTATTAATTGTTATTTTATTCCTACAAATCTAAGGTTATTGCAAATGACTTAGATAAGGTTATATATATTAATAATGAACCATTTGGGGTTCTTTTGGCTTGTTATTGTATGTTTATTAACCATATAGTGTATGAAAACAAGAAGACACAGTTAAAGTTAAATTATCTAACTTAGAGTTAAATCTAAATGATAAGGTTAAAATAGTAACCTAGAATTGTCTAAAACCTGTTGGTTTAGATTATTTAGACCTATACCTACCTTATCTTCTAAATTAATTAATTTGGAGCTATTAAAAACCGAATATGACTTTATTATAAAATAATATTTGGAGTTTTTCCTAAGGTGCCCCTCTCTTCCCTTTTAAAAGTGAACCTCCTCCCTCTCCTCCTCACACAACTTTGAGCCTTCAAGCTCGGACAAACCCTGCCCAGTTCTCTTCTCCACTTACCTAGAAACATCCTAGAGGTCCTGGTATTCTTCAAAGACCATATTTATTTCCCTAAGAGGATGTTAAGAAGAGGCGCGTCAAAGAAGAGGTAATATCCTTTATCGATTCTTTCCAATTTATTTCTTCTTCTACTTCTTCTTCTTTATTTGTTTCATCATAAATTAATAACATCGGTATAATTCATATACTGATATGTTATTATAAATATGAAACAAACCTATTTCACATTTTATCCATCCTACGGAAAATGAAATCACCGCGCGTGCGTACGTACAGAATACCGTTTCCACGCCGTGGTGTAATCTGTTTTCCACCACCACCTTACTTGGATGGGTATAATGGTGTAAATAATAACTATATATTATAATAATTACATGATAATAATTCAGAGACATTCCATCTTCCACTCCAATACCAGTCAATAGTTATGGGAATGATAGCATTGCTCGTGCGTACGTACAACCTACCGTCTCCAAGATGTGATGCGACTCGTTCTACATGATCTTTATTGAATAATGATAATATAAATGATTTGAATGAATAAATATGATATATATTACACTAATACCGCTATAGAAATGAGGTATCTATAACCTAAAAAAGAAGAATAAGAATTTATTCAACAAAACATGCATAAGAACATAAACCAATGAACACCCAAATAACAAGTAGCAGTAAAATATTACTAATAAGAAGATAAGAATATGACCATATATGATATTATAACAATGAAAATTATTCTGTAATAAGTCAATGAAATTATTTAAATCATTATACAGGAGGTTCGGATATGTACGAAACAAATCAGACCTATGGTAAGGGGAAATCTCACAATCTCATTTTTATCTGAGATTGTTTATATTTCTGAAGTTACTGGGATATATTTATCATCCACATTGATGTTTCCTCAATATGTAATATTATTTATATCCTCCTACAATTGTTTAAATCCAATTTTACTCATTGGTGAATTTTTAGTAAAATATATGACATGAATCTTTTGTCGTTTTTAGTATAAGGTACTTTTTGACTTTTTCGGCCAAAGTACGAGAAAAAATGTTTTTTTAACTTATACGACATGAATGGATTTTTATGATTTCATAAAAAATTATTTCCATGAAGATTCCTTTATAAGTTTTCAAGTTTATTTTTAATCAACTTTTTTTAGTTTAAAATAGTATTACTTGTTTTGAAAGGAAAAATGTTTTTGAAGTAGAAAGGATATTTTCCTCAATAATGGAGTTCAAGCGTTATATCAAAATTATTTTCCATCTAAGATAATATAAGGTTATGTTTCTATCCCTATTTTGACATTGATTTGATTATTTTATGATGTAATTATTTTTATGATGTTCTTTTATTTTATATGGATTATGTTATGATGGCATGATGTTTAAGAATCCCATTTTTATTACATGGGTTATGATATGATGTATGATTTATGATCTTGTGGGACACATAAGAATGGTATCATTATGAGATGGGTGGGGCCTATATCTCCCTCCAATGCATTGGGTAAATATTTATATCTCATGAGATAGACATGGATGGAACAGTAGGTTAATCTGGTTCAGTGATACATGACTGAAACGAGGAGTGAACTCGGTTCAGAAATGGACTTTGTCCGCTAGGATACTCTTAGCAATGAGTCTTGACTACTAAGAAATGATTCTCTATGATTATGTGTGTATGCCACAAAGTTTCATGTTTTAATTATTGGGATTACATTTCACTGCCATGATTTATCCCATGTTATGATATTATGATCTCTTTTGCAGGTTAAGATTTTCAAAATGTTATGTTCTTATGAATATGATATGATTGATATTTCTTTTTTTACCCTTAATGAGCATTTGAGATCACCCGTTTGTATTTTTTCTTTTCCCCAGGTCAGGAAGAAGGGTATTAAGTAAGATATGCCCAAATTGACTCTAGATATGATAAAATAAAATGGGGACAGTGTAGATGATTTATGAACATGTTGTTTATGTTCCCTAGTTTCTAAAGACACTATACATATACGGTCCTTTCATTGGTTTGTTATATATTGTAATAAGTGTGCTTCAATTTTGACGTAATAATAATGTATGTAATGTATGAGTCTTTATAGTTGGTATCAGAGGAATGGTATAGTCAACCATTCAAAACTTGGATATGAAAGCCTTAGTAAGAACCCTAACGATATGTCTAAGCATAGGAAAAAATATTAGTGTTTTAGAAATGGCCATGAATAACCTATGATAACACCTAAAGTGTGAAATTTTATTCTTTATTATGTGGTTTTCTTGTTATGATTAGTGTTTCTCACACTGTGATTCTTGGTTTTAGTAAATGGATGAATCCCAAAGGAACCGTGTTAATGCTAAATGCGATGGGCAATGAAATGATTGTCCCCCTGAGCAACCAAACATTATGGGAGCCAGAATGCAAAATCTTGTAGCCATGCTCACACAACTTTCTCATGCTATGAATCATGCAGGACTTCATAATGAGAAATGGAAGGATCAACATTCTGTTGAATCCTTCATAAGGCAGCGTCTACCCTCATTCAGTGTGTCTACAGATCCATTAGTGGCTGAACAATGGATCAGTTCCACTGAAAAGATATTTTCAGTTCTACAATGTTCTGAACATGATAAAGTTATCTTCACAGTATATCATTTGGAAGGTAATGATGATCAATGGTGTAATCTTATCAATAATACAAGGCAAATAGTTGAAATTGAGTCCATGGAATGAGATGAGTTCAAAAACTTATTTTTCAATGAGTACTTCCCTCGTATTCTTCGAACAAAGATAGAGAAGGAGTTTCTTGAACTAAAGCAAAAGGATGATGAATCTGTTGGTATCTATGAATAAAATTTTACAAGGCTTGGAAGGTACACTTCTGGGATTATTATCCAACTTGAGAGTAAGATCGATCAGTTCTTTAGTGGCTTAAAACCAAGTCTCTGAAGTGAATTAGACATAAGGTACTTCAATAGCTACGAGGAAATTGTTCAATGTGCTCTCAAGGTTGATATGGAGATTGGAGTAACCCATTAGTCATATGGGTTTGATAACAAGAGGAAAATGGAATTCAAAGGAAAATCTAAAGACCACACTGAAATGAATATGAGTTTTCCCTTATGCTCAAAGTGTGGAAAGAAACATGGAGGGAATTGTCTTAAAGGGACAAGTAAATGTTTTAAGTGTGGAAAAGAAGGTCATCATGCAGTTGAATGTCGAAATAATGGGAAGAAGATGTCTAATGATGCGAACAAAGAAAGGGGTACACAGAATGAACCTCCTACACTTCAATGTTTTAAGTGCAAGGAAATGGGGCATTATGCCAATCAATGTCCTAATCTAAGGGTTTTTGATGATGATCGATGCCAACAAACTCTTAAGGCCAAAGACAAAGGAAAGTCACATGCAATTTCTATCGGCGATGTGGAGTATGATGACGAAGTGGTGAAAGGTATACACACCATCCACTCTAAAGTAGCGAATGTTTTTTTTTGATTCTAGATCCACCGATTCTTTTATTTCTTAAGAATTTTCTAAGGGTATCACCATACTACCTCAACAATTAGCTGTTGAGTTAGCTGTGACAACTCCTAATGGCACAACAGTTGAATCAAAAGTTTATAATTCTTATCCGATTGACGTTTGTGGGAAAGTGCTTCCTGAAAATCTAGTGATTCTTCCTATAGTGTAATTTTATGTCATTTTTTTCATGGATTTTCTTTCCTTATATGGATCTCATATCGATTCCAAAGAAGGAAAGTCACATTTCATATTCCTAATCAATCTATGATCACCTATCGATGCAAGGATGAATATATCCTTCCAGTGGAAATTTCTTCCATATTATGGGTCTTGATTCTAATAAATAAAGGTTATTTATCTCAAATGGTTGGAGAGAAACTCACCATTAAGAATATACCCATTGTACGGGAGTTTAATGATGTCTTTCCAGAGGAATTGCCAGGTCTTCCACCAAATCGTGAAGTTGAGTTTTCAATAGAACTCATACCGGGTGGTATGCCCATTTCAAAGACACCATATAGAAGGGCCCCAATTGAGTTGTAGGAATTGAAGAAGCAACTCCAAGACAATATTGATAAAGGTTTCATACACCCTAGTGCATCACCTTGGGGAGCACCTATTCTGTTTGTTAAGAAGAAAGATGGATCAATGAGACTCTGCATTGATTATAGAGAACTTAACAAGATCACTGTTAAGAAAAAATATCCTTTCCCACACATTGATGAATTATTTGAATAACTACGCAGAGCTCAATACTTTTCCAAGATTGATCTTCATTCAGGGTATCATCAATTAAGGGTCAAAAGGGAGGATATACCAAAGACGACTTTCTGTACAAGGTATGGACACTATGTATTTATAGTGATTCCATTTGGTCTTACAAATGCCCCTGCTATCTTCATGGATATAATGAATAGAGTCTTTAGAGACTATCTTGATCAGTTTGTGGTAGTCTTTATAGACGATATTCTTGTCTATTCAAAGATCAAGGAAGAACATGAAGATAACTTAAGAATTATATTGAAGACCCTGAGAAAGGAGAAGCTTTATGCCAAATTTACCAAGTGTGAATTTTGGCTTAAAAAATTTTCATTTTTGGGTCACATAATCTCAAGAGAGGGTATATCTGTGGATCCAGCAAAAATAGATGTTCTCGAAAGATGGTCGAGACCAACAATGGTAACTGAGATCTGATGTTTTCTTGGTCTTGCGGGATATTATCAACGTTTTGTGAAAGATTTTTCAAGGTTATCTAATCCACTCACTAGGTTGACTCGAAAAGGAGTTAATTTAGTGTGGACGAAGGATTGTGAAGAGAATTTCAAGAAGTTGAAAAGAAGGTTATCCAGTGCACCTGTGCTCACACTACCTTATAGTGGAGAAAGGTTTTTGATCTACATTGATGCATCCAAGAAGGTATTGGGGTGTGTTCTTATGGAAAATGATATGGTGATATCTTATGCCTCACAACAGTTGAAAATCCATGAGCAAAATTACCCAACTCATGATTTAGAGTTAGCTGCGGTAATCTTTGAATTAAATATTTGGAGGCATTATCTTTATGGTGAAAGGTGTGATATTTATACTGATCATAAAAGTTTAAAGTATATTTTCACACAAAAGGAGCTGAATGTGCTCCAAAGAAGATGGTTGGAGATGATTAAGGATTACGACTGCTCAATTCATTACCACCCTGGGAAAGCAAACAAGGTGGCAGACGCATTAAATCGACAAGACCATGATAGCTTATCCATGATGAGGATCACAAAAGATCAAATATTTATGGATTTACAAAGGATGGATCTTGGAATTATAATTGAAGGGGATAAATCTTATCTTTCTCAAATGAATGTTCAACCATCTGTACCTGTGTAGATTAAAGAGTCACAAAAAGAAGTTGTAGAGTTACAAAAGAACGTAAGAAATGTTCCTGAATTCAACCTTGATTGTGATGAGATAATAAGGTTCAGGAATTGGGTTTGTGTTCCTCCCATCCCAGAATTAAAGAAGGAGCTTTTGGATGAGGCTAATAGTTCTTAATTATCTAATCATCCTAGATGCACGAAGATGTATAAGGACCTGAATGAGTACTTCTGGTGGGATGGAATGAAAAAAGATGTTGCTGAATATGTCTCTCGATGCTTGGTTTGTCAGCAAGTTAAAGCTAAGAGACAGAAGTATAAGGGGATGTTACAACCATTACCCAGACCCGAATGGAAATGGGAAAACATCACTATGGACTTTGTCACCAGAATTCCTAAAACATCCAAAGGCAATAATGCTATTTGGTTCATAGTTTATCGTCTTACGAAGTCGGCACACTTCCTTGCTATTAGAGAAGATTTCTCTCTTGATCAGATTTCCAGGATATATATGAAGGAAGTGGTAAGATTGCATGGAGTACCACTTTCCATTATATCTGATCAGGATCCGAGGTTTACCTCAAAGTTTTGGGAATGTCTTCAGCATACTCTAGATACAAAGTTGAGTTTCAGAACTACTTATCATCCTCAGACAGACGGTCAGTTTGAGAGGAAAATTCAAACTCTTGAAGATATGTTGAGAGCTTTCTCTATGGATTTAAAAGGTGGTTGGGATCAACAACTACCTTTGGTGGAATTTTCTTATAATAATAGCTTTCACTCCAGTATTCAGATGACTCCTTATGAAGCTCTCTATGGAAAGAAATGCAGAACTCCAACTAGCTGGGATGAAGTTGGGGAAAGAATGCTATTAGGACCTGATCTTGTTGATGAGATGAGAGAAAAGGTAAGATCTATTCAACAACACATAAGAGCATCTTAGATTCGACAAAAAAATTATGCCGAGAACCGAAGAAAAGACCTAGAGTTTGAAGTGGGTGATATAGTGTTCTTATGAATATCTCCCTAGATTAGAGTAATGAGATTTGGAAAGAAGGGAAAGCTGATCCCTAGGTATATTGGTCCTTTTGAAATACTGGATCGTGTTGGGAAAGTAGCTTACCGATTGGTGATTCCACCGAATCTCTCTCAAGTTCATGATGTGTTCCATGTATCTCTCTTGAGAAAGTATATACCCGATCCTTCACATGTCCTCAGCTCAGAAGTTGTACTGCTGCAACAAGATCTTTCTTATGAAGAACAGCCGATAGAGATTCTGGATTGTAAAGAAAAAGTCCTACAAAACAATACCACTCACTTGGTGAAAGTTTTATGGAGGAACCAACAATTAGAAGAATCTACATGTGAACTTGAGGATATGATGAGGGAGAGGTATCCTCATCTGTTTGTTACAAAGTGACGAATTTCAAAGGTGAAATTAATTTTAAGGGGGGTAGAATGTAACACCCGAGATTTTATGAGAAATATTTTGTTTTTATGTTATATGAATTGCCAAAGGAATCTTTCACTACAAACAACACTTTCTTGACTTGCGTTATACGCAATAGAAACCTTCCTCGATAGCTTGAATTATACGCAATACCGAGTTTCACTAAACAACGATATATTATTAAAATATTATACAAACTAGCCTTTATGAATAGTAATACCCACTTTTTGAAATTTTATAAGTTTTTTCTTTCAAAATGGAATTCATTTTTTGATTCGGAATATTGAAATTATCCTAGGGTGAATTTTTGGTATTTTTGTGAAAACTTTCAATTTTTGATGAATAGTGAAAACACTGAGTTATTGGTTAAACCCGACTTTTTATTTAAATAATCATTTTTTTATTTAAATTAATTTTAGGTAAAAATAGATAAATAAAACTTATATAAGTTCAATGTAATTCATTGGATTAATTTTATAATAATATAGATACATAAAAATTGTATTGAACTTTTTACCGTCTTTTACCCACCTCATAGGAGCATTTGCAATTGTACATAAATCATAATTTTAACGCTTCTGTGAGTTGAATTTCAAAAATCCGAGAGACACGGTTAATATCAAGGAGTAAAATTTGGTTCAATAAGATAAAAATAATTTTTTTGTGAATAGTAACTTTTTACTTTTATTTACCACGGTTAAAAGTAAATAGGGTAATTAAGGGTAAAAATGATATTATTATTATCCTAACACATGTAATAATTATATTGGATAAGTTTAATTCAATAAAAAAAATATTAGGAATAATATATGACAATTTAGGTCCACTTGGATTAGATTAGTACACTTATTATTATTTTATTTAAAGAAGAGTTAAAAGAGTTAAAATCAATGTTTAATAACTAAAACATTTTTAATATTGTGTTATACATAAGATAAATTAGACTATAAATATTAATTAGAAAGATAAAAATATTTCCTACATAATTGTATTTTATTTATAATTTTTAGACATTAAATAATTTAATTTATTTATGACACAATGATGAAGAAGTAATTACCTTATTAATAAAATATTAACATAATTGATATTATGAATACCCAAATAAATGTAATTTGAGACTTTTTATGAATTACAATAATTTTATAGGTTACTATGACATGTTAGTATTTATTTAATTAACTTGTTTCTAACTAATCATGCTCTTATGATTTTCAAAAAAATCAATTACCAAATAGTGTCAAAATTGACATAAAATTGTTTTTAAAACAAATATTATATTATTAATTGTTATTATATTTCTAAAAATCTAAGGTTCGGAAACATGACTTAGATAAGGTTATATATATTAATAATTAACCACTTGGGGTTTGTTTGGCTTGTTATAGTAAGTTTATTAACCATATAGTTAAGAAAACAAGAAGACATGGTAAAAGTTAAATTATCTAACTTAGAGTTAAATATAAATGATAAGGTTAAAATAGTAACCTAAACTTCTCTAAAACCTATTGGTTGAGAGTATTTCGACCCATACCCAGCTTATATTCTAAATAAATGAATTTGGAGCTATCAATAACCGAATATGACTTTGTTATAAAATAATATTTTAAGTTTTTCCTATGGTGCCCCTCTCCTCCCTTATAAAAGGGCACCTCCGCCCTCTCCTCCTCACACTACTTTGATCCTTCAAGATCGGCCAAGACCTGCCAATTTACCTTATAAACTTCCCTAGAAACATCCTATAGGTCCTGGTTTTCTTCAAAGACCATCTTTAGTGCCCTTAGTGGAGGTTAAGAAGAGGCGTGTCAAAGAAGAGGTAGTATCCTTTACCGATTCTTTCCAATTTATTTCTTCTTGTACTTATTCTTATTTATTTGTTTCATAATAAATTTATAACATCAGTATCACTCATATACTTATATTTTATTATAAATATTAAACAAACTTATTTCACCTTCTATCCATCCTACGTAAAATGAAATCACCGCGCGTGTGTACCTACAGAATACCGTCTCCACGCCGTGGTGTAATCTGATTTCCACCACCACCTTAATTGGATGGGTATAATGGTGTAATGAATAAATATATATGATTATTATAACATGATAATAATTCTGAGACATTCCATCTTCCACTCCAATACCATTCAATAGTTATTGGAGCGATAGCATTGCTCGTGCGTACGTACGGCCTACTGTCTCCACGATGTGATGCGACTCATTATACATGATCTTCATTGAATAATGATTATTTAAATGAATTGAATGAATAAATATGATATATATTACACTAATACCATTTTTGTAAATGAGGTATATATAAACTAAAAAATAATAATAAGAATTTATTCGACAAAACATGCATAAGAACATAATGCAATGAACACCCGAATAACAAGTAGCAATAAAATATTACTAATAAGAAGATAAGAATATTACCATATATGATATCATAACAATGAATATGATTCTATAATAATTCAATGAAATTATTTAAATCATTATATATGAGGTTCAGATACGTACTAACCAAATCGAACATAAGGTAAGGTAAAATCTCACAATCTCATTTTTATCCGAGATTGTTTATATTTCTGGATTGACTGGGGTATATTTATCATCCACATCCATGTTTTCTCAATATGTAATATTATTTATATCCTCCTAAAATTGTTTAAATCCAATTTTAATCATTGGGGAATTTTTAGTAAAAGATATGAAAGGAATATTTTGTCGTTTTTAGTACGAGGTACTTTTTGACTTTTCTGGCCAAAGTACGAGAAAAAATGTTTTTTTAACTTATACGAAATGAATGGATTTTTATGATTTCATATAACATTATTTTCATGATTCTTCCTTTACAAGTTTTCAAGTTTATTTTTAATCAACTTCTTTTAGTTTAAAATAGTATGACATGTTTTGAAAGGAAAAATGTTTTTGAAGTAGAAATGATATTTTCCTCAAGAATGGAGTTTAAGCGTTATATCAAAATTATTTTTCATCAAAGATAATATAAGGTTATGTTTCTATACCTATTTTTACATTGATTTGATTATTTTATGATGTAAATATTTTTATGAGGTCCTTTTATCTTATATGGATTATGTTATGATGACATGATGTTTAAGAATCTCATTTTTATTACATGGGTTGTACTATGATGTATGATTTATGATCTTGTGGCACACGTAAGAATGGTATCATTATGAGATGGGTAGGACCTATATCTCCCTCCAATGCATTGGGTAAATATTTATATCTCATGAGATAGACATGAATGGAATGACAGGTTAATTCGGTTTAGTGATACATGACTGAATTGAGGAGTGAACTCGGTTTAGAAATGGGCTTTGTCTGCAAGGATATTCTTGGCAATGATTCTTGACTACTAAGAAATGATTATCTATGATTATGTGTGTATGCCACAAAGTTTCATGTTATGATTTTTGGGATTACATTTCACTAGCATGATTTATCCCATGTTATGATATTATGATCTCTTTTTCAGGTTAAGATTTTCAAAATGTTATGTTCTTATGAAGATGATATGATTCATATTTTTTTACCCTTACTGAGAATTTGAGCTCACCCTTTTGTATGCTTTCTTTTCCCCAGGCCAAGAAGAAGGGTATTAAGTAAGATATGCCAAAAGGGACTCTAGATATGATAAAATAAAATGGAGAGAGTGTAGATGATTTATGAACCAGTTGTTTTTGTTTCCCAGTTTCTAAAAACACTATACCTATACGGTCCTTTCATGGTTTTTTTATATGTTGTAATAAGTGTGCTTCAATTTTGAAGTAATAACAATGTATTTAATGTATGTTTCGTTATATTTATGATGTTCTGGAAATCAAGGACTTCAAATTTAAAGCTCGTGCATAGGGAACCAACCTCAAGACACAGAACTTTAGATGATGGAAACATGGGACCGCTTCACCTATTTGAATATAAATTTTTACACACACACATACACACACAGATATATATATATATATATATATATATATATATATATATAAAATTTGACCCATGTACATATTCCCCGCTTCATGAGGGAATATACACAAGGAGGATATATATATATATATACATGCTTACCCATGTATATACATACAAGTCTTTGCTATCGACGACTCGAACCGACACTGTGATGGCCAAAAAACACTACAATGATGCAAGAGAGTCTAAAAATCACCAAAGGCTCCAACTAAAACTAAATTAAATAAGGAAAAAAGAGAAACCTCAACACAATCAGTGACCGATGAGTTGAAACGGACCGAATCCTATTTACCATCAGTAACAGATGTCGAAACGTGACGGAGGGTTCCATAGAGACATGTTGAAATTCCTATGAAAGAAAGAAAACATAAAAAATCAATTAAAAACTACCCTAGGGTTTCGTCCGAACATAATAAGGAAACAGGAATAAGAAAAATCATCCAAAGGAAGAAGGAGAGGGAATGAGAGGACTCCCTGTGATGTTTTAACTGGAAATCCTAAAAAATATGGGTGGAAATGGCGGTAGAAGGGAGCTCTGGAAGGAGGGTTAATGTGGCCGTAGAAGAAGAGGGAAGAGGGGACCAAAAATAATGGAAGTGGTGGGATAAACCCAGGACAATGTTGATGGAAACGGTAGGCTTGTGGGAGGAGGCTGTTGGCACAACTGGTTAGTTAGTGAGAAAGTGGGTCGGCCAAGGGGAGGGGGGCGACATACACACCACGGAATAGGGGGAAGGATCTACGTGACACACATGGGAGTTAGGGATATATAAGGAGAAAAAAAAAGAAAATAAAAATAATGAAAACAAATAATAATAATAATAATAATAATAATAATAATAATAATAATAATATCCCAAAAATGTTACAATCAAAAATAAAATACAATGTGCGAGGTCAGGATGTGACAAAATGGGACAACTATCTTCAGTCTGTTTAGATTCTAGACATCTAGAATTTTCATATTTGTCACCATAGTATAATTGTTTCCATATTTTATGAAAAAAATTTAGTAATATAATAAATTTAAATAACTTTATTAATATAAAAATTTCTACCTGTAACTGTCACCCTCCAATATCCCCACAAAGAACTAGGAGTGGCGTCCTGCTCCTTCGCTATTGAGGATACTAAATAGGGATGAGTTGGATGAGAAACTAATGGGATGCTGACAGAGGGTGTATGGGATAGTATAGGGGAATGTGGAGGGAATCTCAGATATTATAGAGAGGGAGAATGATATATCATAATTTGTTGGTATGGTTGAGGGAACATCGACTGAGAGTCAACTTGAATCACTACAATGCTTCCAAATTGTCCATTCTATAATTTAATCAAATAAAATTATCTTAAGAACATATATTTCAAAAAATTCATGCAGAAAAAATAGAAATTATAACAAATGAACAATACTGAAAAACAAAATATACATAGCTATGATAGTCAATGAATACAAAAATAACATAAGTGGTTGATAAATGAATGGGTGAATTCATATACAATCTTTTTTTCTTCAATCATGTCATTTTTATTCCCCATCAATACTTCATATAATTCATCCACAGATGAAATACTAATATTTTCAATATCATGATGGACAAAACATTTACCTTCTTTTTGTTAATGTGATTCAATATCAGAGGTCAAATCTTCCACTTCATCACCCATATCATACAAGTCTTTTTGTTTTATGTGGGAAACTACAATCCACCCTTCATCCATGACATCTTACACATAATATACCATTTTATATTCTGATGATAATATTTAAAAATTGTGTAAATCATGGTCCCTGACATACATCAAATGAGAGAAGTTCACATAAGTAAATGGAAAAGAATATATTTTAACACCCCGGATAATATCGGCCTAATTTCATTTGAATAAAATAACTGAAAAATTCATGTGGTAGTTTAATTCAATAATATAAATCAACTTTCCATAGTATACCACTTTAGAAAATGTAAATATACCACCATTCTATGTTTTAAGACCCTCTTCTCGAGTGACTATACAAAATTTATGACATTCACATTGTAAGCATCGAACTCTCTAGCCTATTTTAGAGGACCTCAAGCAAGAAACTTCAAAAATTTGGAAAACTAAACACTAGTTTCAGAATTAATTATCTATAGAAAGTGATATACATTATTATATTTACAAAATATATGTTTCAACCTAACATCCATAATTATTTCAATATTTATGAACTTACACATCATGCAAAATATTCTATAAGATCTTTATTAACATCTTTTGTTCTATCTTTCTCATTTCATTTTCGGCCTCTCATTTTTCTCTTCATTTGTATCCTAAAATAATGAATAAGTGGATATTAAATTTACCTATTTAGTATCACATATCTATGTACCTATAATAATTCTATTTTTATCAGTGTAGAATTTTAGCTCCTCTGAATTGATCAACCAATATGAGGACATATTTTTGATTTCCCATGTATTTGAGATTGATTCGATGTGTTATCAACACATACAAATCGATTTAATATTGTCTTAATATCATTAAATTATCTAGAATAAAATGTAATACACTCCTCTACCAAATATAATTCATAAGTAGAGCCTTTATATTGAGCTTTATTTTTTACATATGATTTTAAATGCCCAAGACATCAATTATAAAAAATAAAAGAAACATAATTGAGTATTTAATGAAGTGCAAATAATTATTTACTTAAATTAAAAACATATACATAAATTACTTCTCAATTGGTTATATCCCTTAATAATGTATTGGGACTACTAATTTAACTTCCTTGACCAAATTCATATTAAAATGCTACATGAAATTTAAAAAAATGGAGGAAAGATCATATCCATTGCACAAAGTTTCAATAAAAATCTCTCCTGAAGGTTTTCATGATCAAATGGTTTTATATTTTTCTCACATAGTTTTCAAAGGAATGTGAAAAATTAGAGTAAAATAGAAGTAAATTTTTAGGTAATAATATACGTAATGCAAATGGTAGTAAGTGCTCTAACAAAATATGTGAATCCTGACTTTTCAATCCATGTAATATATGATGCTTTAAGTAAAAAAACCTTGAGATGTTACTCTAATACCCATCAGATAACTTCACATGTTTTAAAATTTAAAGGGATGTATCATTATCCCTATTTTTTATTGCAAAAATAGTCGGAGCATACTTTCCATTGTCATCTAGACAGAGATCATGATTTATGTTCATTATTTTTAAATCTTTCCAAGCATAAAGATGGTCCTTAGATTTTATAATCTTATTAAAAAATTTGAAGATAAAATTGTCACAAAAATTATTCTAAATATGCATAACATCAAGATTATGCCTCAACGAATTAAATTACCACTATGGAAGTTTTTAGAATATTCTTTTTTTTCTTCTATTTTTGTGTTCCAATTTCAATTGATGATGCACTTTAAACTTGTTTCCCAATATCATTAAAATGATTCACCTTCCCAAATTCTATCTCAAGAATTTGAGTATGTGCCAATATTTTGAAAATTATAAACAACTTCATAGTTTTTCTTCGATAAATAGAATTGATTATTTTTGACTTGTTCAACCAAAATCTATGAGATGCATCGAGAAATCTTCGATGACACAAGAAGAAATTTTTTTTACTGTGAGGTAGTCATTCAGGATCAAAATCAATGTTACAAATAGGATATAAAAAACCCATGTAAGTGTTCCAACTAGCTAAATTCATAAATCCTTTGAAGTCACTAATGGTCCATATTCGAGATACTCTCAATATCATTTGCACACATTTGTTTTCACTAATGGTCCACATTAGAGATACTATCATTTTGAGCTGGGAATGGCTTCAATATAAAGTTTTCATAGACTTCATCCCTCTTAAATCATCTTCTAAATTTACATTTAGGACACAAGAATCTTATTCTACCAACAACGGATCGATTGGAAATTGAAAAACCTAAAAAATCTTCCAAAACCTTAGCATGCTGTGGTTTGTTCCTCAGTAATGTGATCTATATTTTACCCATATATATCAAATTTTTAGTACATTTTATTAAGTAAAATTAAAAACACATAAGTACTAATAAGTAGGAAAATATTTTAAAGTAATAGAAAAAACACAACAAAATTAGTTATAAGAAGAATGATATAAGTACTAAAAAAGTCAAAGTAAAAAAGGAAATTAATCAAGGATATTATTATATAAAATATAAGTAAAATAAAATCATAAAATTATAAATTTAAAATAGTAATAATGGGAGAAACACCACAAGGTCACTACGTTTCGGTGAACCTAGTAATTGTCTATCACTATAGTAGTGTATTTAGAGTTATAACACATCTATACCTAGAGGGGGTGCCACATAATGCTTCACTAGAATTTCTAGTGGTGATCTAAGAGATTCTATTTATGTATATCACATTCTATTATTTCTTATTTATAAATGATACATCTCAAACCAACTAATGTGGTTTTAAAATTACCTAACAGATCCAGTACATTCCAAGATAGATCATTTGAAGATGTTTTATTTGGAGTGAATAATTTGATCTTCCCTGTTGTTATTTATGTTTTAATCAGAGATAAGGATAATAAATCTTCTTATTCACCTATCATCTTGGATAAAAATTTCCTATAAATATATAATTCATTCATAAATTTCTATAAAAGTACTATAATAAAAGAGTTTGGTTAAAATGTTTTCCACTTTAATATTTTTTATTCCAAAATGAACTTGTAATATTAGAACTCAATTTTTTACATTTTCTCATTCTGTTGAGTATAATCCATGTAAATAATTTTTTTAGATATAATAAAATTTTCATTTGGTAAACAAATCAAGATCTAAAAATTTTATGAAAAACTATTAGTAAAAACATAAATATTCTATTCATCCATCTTAAGATGAAATATCTTTTTATTTATTTGATTGATTTTACTATTTATTCAATTAAAAATTGTTTTATACTTCATCTCTTTCATAGGAAGTGTAAACCATTGAGTTAGGTAACCCAAATCTATTATTTTATTTAGTCTAGCCTCAAGATCTAGAATTAAAACCCTCACCTACTAATTTAACATATGTATTTATAAGAGACAAGGAAGACACCAATGATAATTTCAAGAAAATTTTCTCATAAAAAATAACAAAATCATATAGATATTTTGAGATAAAATGAACAAGTAATAGGCTGGTATTAAATAAGCATTCCTGGAATAATTTTTATAATATATATGCATAGAATTTTTTTAGAAAGTGAGGAAAAGCTTTTAGATAAACCAAAATAATGCTTAACCCCAAAATAATAGAATTATTTGAGATGGAAATTATGAATTTATTGGAAGATTAAATTATTCACCCAATTTCTAATTCATAGTGGGTTATCCCCATTCACTTAGGGCCCAATAAAATTAGACTACACATTATGAAGAATGAAAATTTGTGTTAATTCCTATAGGATTCCAATACAATTTGATATTCTTTATTCATTATTTAAATTTGAATTAATTCATAAGAAAATATCATATTCCCAAAACCTTTTTTACCAAATGTAAGAAAGAATGTGAAAAAACTCATTACTTATTGTTAGATGGATTTTAATGGTATTTTCAGGTTCCCATTATACCTATATACCATGAATAGACAACTTTCACCTGTATTTATGATAATTTTTTAATATGAGAATAATATTTTAACTATGAAATACAATAGGTATATTTCAAAGATACACGGTAATCATTTTAATGGATTTTATTAAAGACTACCTAAGTTTTTGTGGATGATTTCACTCTATTTTTAATTTCCATTTATCATTATTTGGAATATCTTGAAAATATTTTTAAAACATGTGTATAAAAATACTTTTTATTTTAATTTTCAAATATTTAATTTCTTGGTTGAAAGAAGAACTGCACATGGACATGTAATTTTAAAAAATGGGATTGAGGATGACAAGTATAATATTCAAATTTTCAATGCATTAGTAAGATAACTAATACTCTCTAGACTACATTTAACATATTTTGACTTTATTTTTTATAATCACTATAGGTATAATTTTGACGAGTTAAAGAGTAGTCTGATAGCACAAGAAGTTATCCAACCACCTATTCTTGTCTAGGTTACCCTACCAAAGAACCCTAGGTTTCACATGTAGTTTAACAAATAAGAACAACCAATAATAGAAAATATTTTATTAAGCATTAAATAAACAAGAATCTTTATAATACATATAATTATTTAGAAAACCAAATAAAGAATCAAGATTAAGGTTAAAAATCACTATTTTTATTATTATACAAATTTACATTTAAACATTTATATAGACACATATATCGCATTGAACAAATTCACATATTCTTAAGTGAATTTGTACACACAGACACATATATGTATACTTATGTATATGTGTTGAACCAACACAAAAAATACATATATATACATATATACATACATGCATACATACATACATACATACACACTCATATAGATATATATATATATATATGAAAATACATTTTAAAAACATATATATTTAATAAACATTCAGAGGATAAGAGATAACCTTAATTTTAAAACCAAAAAATATCTTAAAAAATTTAACATATTAATTAAAGTCTGTTTGGGTGTTTCAAAAACATTCGGTGTGAGAATATAATTAATTTATGATTTTAAAAAACTTTAAATTAGAGAAAAACAATAGAACAGAAGTGGAAATAAATGGAAACATGATTTCCACATAAAATATCGTTTTGAGAAGAATTATTATTATAATTTTATATCTAAAAGAAGGATGAAAAATAAAATCAAGCAATGTTCTAATATATAAAGTCCCAAAACAAAGGTTTTCTTACCTGAAACTCGTTGTCTTTGAAAATGGTGGAACTATCCCATCTTAACAAGGTCTGAGACACCCTAGAGGACAAATTGGGAATTAAAAATGAAGAAAACCCTAAATAAAATCAACCAAAATGGAATAGTTAACAAAAAAGAACCTACAATCAGTGCATTAGCTATGGGATAATGATGGGGAAGGGTCAAAGATGAGGTAGAGTAGTGGTGGGGTAACCAAAAGAGGGATTAAAAGTAGTGGAGATTTAGGGGAGAGTGGGAAAGACACCTCAGGCTAGGGCTCAAGGAGCTCAGGGGAGAAGGGGGTCAATAATGAGATCTGGGGTTAAGGGGAGTAGGGCATGAAGGGAAACAAAGATGACGAAGAAACTCAATGGTAGATAATTCCCATGAATCCTAGCAGCGAGGGAGCTAGGGTTTGATGGGATCAGAGGAAAAGGGGGCGGGGGTGTCAGGGAAGAAGTGTTGTGACTAATTTTTTTTAAAATTTTTAGAGGAAATTTTTAAAAAACCACGGATATATTTTTTCATTTTTTTAGTGGTGGTTTCTTAAATTGCCACTAATTATTGGTTTTCGTGTAGTGAGTGTGTAAACATATCAATAATAGATTAATTTTAATACAAAAAAATAATTTTAATGTCTTGTCAAAACTTGTCCAATATTTTGTGTTTAACTTTATCCATGACTTCGTATGTGACTTCTATGATTTTCCAAATTTTATGGAAAGTTTTGAATGATTAAATATAATTGAATTAATTATAGAGAATCCCAAAAAAGATAAAATTAATGCATTTTGCATTGTGTTAAAACCTTATAATATATTGAGGATTAAATTTATCTTATTATTCCTTTTTAGGAATGTATCATTGAATAACAATTCTCAAATGAAAGATAAATTATGAAACTAAGAAAATTAGACATGTGATTTTTCAAATAAGTGTAATTTTAACCATTGAGAAAATTATTTCATCCCAAAGAGTGTCATTTGGGATCATATTTAAAATAAATTATTGTAAAAGGATGGATCTTTTAAAACAATTATGATTTTTAAAATTTAAAATAATTTTAGAAAATAATTTTTTGGAAAAAAATAAAAATAACATAAATGTATCATTTTGGGTTGAAAAGTAGATGGATAAAATTTACAAAATTTAGGAATATTGAGATTGGATGTTGTAATTCATAAATTTAAATAAATAGAGATCATAGTTCGATAAAGGATTTCAATAATAGATTCGGGTGATGCCCCACATGTCCTACCATCAGGTTTTGAGGTTTATCTTATTAGTTTGTTGATTTTAATTGAGATCAAGAAACTATGACCTCCCTTTATTTTCTATGAAATTTACAAGAAACATTCCCCCCTTAATTTAATATTATTAATCATCTGTCTCCCTTACTTTTCTCCAATTTTTGTATGAAGCACATTGTAGATTATAGGATGGGAAGAGAAAGATTTTTTGACAAATATATGTTAAATATACAGTCTCTTATCTCTCCATAAAGATTTATAAAATTTATTAAATATTGATCAAGAGAAATTTATATTGGATCCTTTGTGATTGATGATTAAGGATTAGCTATTTGAGAGGATTCTTTGATATCACTAGGGATTTTTGAAGAGGGTGTCATTGATTTGATCGAAGAGTTGTTTCACTTGAGAAATGATATTCTTTGCCCCCAAGGTCCCTATTTATTACATAAAAATGAACTAGGAAACTTTTATAATTCATCAAAATCATTAAGAGTTATAAAAGTCACTATAAGAGATGCATGACCCAAGAAATTAAAGAAGATTAATTTCCAAGATTGGCCCATCAGCTAGCCGAAGGATCCCATTAGATAGCTGGTTATCTTTTTAGGGATTTCTGGATCTTTTTATTTCCATTGTATGGATGGTTCCCTTCCACCAGCTAGCTAGTGGAATCCTAGAGGATGAGAGACTACAATTTACCCCACTAGCCAGCTGGAGTCATTGTACTAGATGACCGATGTTTCCCACTTCCATTAAAATAGAACTATTTCCACCTTGGCATCGTTTAATGTTCATATATTGGTCTTCCAACTTCATTGTATGATCTTAAATCATGAAATAAGTCTTGTACAAGATTTTATCAAGATAATCAGGATGACTTTGAATATAATTAAATAAATTCATTAAGTATATTAATTAAATCAATAAAATACCAAATGTTTATACTGAAATTCACTAAAATGAGAATGTTAGAAACACAAGAGAATGTTTTAGATTATGAAAACACCAAGAGGGAGAGAGATATAAGTATAATAAGGATAATAATGGAATTAAAATATAAAATATTAAAATATAATTTATAATTTTTATTATTCTATGAAATTCATGGAATTACATAATTCATAATTTTTTTTAATTTTAATGTTTTTAAAATCAATTATATTGATTTCTCTGCCACTTTCACAAGCACTGTATCAGTGTTTCATAAGAGTTATAGGTAATCATACCATCAAAAAAAAATTTAAAATAAATTACTACCATAAAAATTGTTTATTCATATTCAATATAACCATTTATAACTGAAAATTTCTTTTTTAGCACCATGAAAAGATATTAGAGTTATTAAAATATTGATAGAGACAATTTTTTTTAATCGTTACTTAAAATAATATAATGGAGAAAATCAGAGAAAAATTGAACTTAGTCACCACATATTAGAAAATTAAGTGAGGATGGAAGAAATATACCCATAAAATATGATAAAGGCAAGTGTTAGAGAGATTTTTAGGTCTTATCCCATATTTTTAAACCCATTTAACCAGTTTTACCTCTGTCAATGTGACAAATATCAACAATAGTTACTATTCATAATGAATAAAAATAAAATGGTTATATTTATAAAATTTGAAACTATTGATTCAAAATTTGGTATCCATTTTCATGATTCCATTCATATAAGTAGAATAAATTAATTTTAATATGAATTCACAATACACAATAAAAAATGGTATCTTTTAAAACTACCTTTTTAAGCGTAAAAATCATTTTACATTAAAATAAATTATAATATTTATTCCCATAATTTTTTTTCACATAATAAACAAATTAAGATTAGTATACTTCTAAATCAATAGAAAACTGAATGTAACCATCCAACCATAACATTAAATGAAAATATCGAAAAATAGTTTTTAATTTCAATAAAATACACCTTATGTTCATAAGAGTCAAGCATGGGTTCCCAAATTCAAAATAATGTTTTTAAAAGAATTATTTTAATTATTAAAAAATGATTTTTCAAATAAATTATTTATAAATTCTCAAAAAAATATAACATCCTAATGATGCCATAAAACTTATTGTATTCGTAAACACAATATTTTCACTATTCACCAAAAAATCTACCATTTTAGAGAAATCTAAAAAGATTACCCTAACCTAAATATTAAAAGATTATTTAATAAAATATTTTTTCTTTGTCAAATTAAAATTATAAAGTTGAGATAAATTAATTATAATAACTTTTCAGAAAATCAAATTAAAACCATTTTTGAGGAAAATGCATTTTATAAGAACAAAATAACTTTAATAAAAATTGATTGATTATTTCTTAAGAATATATAAATTTGAATTGAGTGAATCTAATTTATATATACATATCATAATTTAGTTACTCCTATTAATACCCACTAATTAAACTTCTATATTATAAATTTCATAATATATAACATTTTGGTCATGTTTGATGTTTTTTATCATGCATGTTATCAAACACATCAAATTTATTGAAGATAAATATATTATAAAATATTAGGTTGTTAAATTATTTCATATTAAAATAAACTTATTAATCACAATTTTATCTAATTCTTGCTAATCCAGGGATTAATTTTTGAAAATACCCTTGTTTGAAACCCTTATGGTAAAAAGGAAAAATAAAAATACTTTTGAAAAGAGGAAAAGGGAGATATGAATATTACACTAAATAATAAACAATCAGCTTCCCAAAGAAAAATAACATAAGTGGGAATTGAAATTATAGACATGAAGGTGAAAGATAATACCCAAATACCATAGGGGAGTGATATAGAACATGACCATGAGAAAGTTGATAACCACAAAATCAGTGAGGGGTGAAAAGTTCATCTTGTAAGGAAAACATTTTCATTCTAAAGATATTTTTTCTAGAGTTGAGGAATTATTTTACTATGAAGATAGAGAACATGAAAAAATATACTTACTTGATTTATTCGAATCAATAAATACAATATCATCCTTTGGTTAGGTGTTCCAATTAGTTTCTACCTTGAAAAAATAATGAATATCCAAGATGAATCTTTCTAATGCATAAGGAATTAAAATAAAATTCTAATAAATCATGTGATCTATAAAAGGATGAAAATGTATTCCTCCATTTTTAATAAAAAAATGGATAGTTTAAGGTAAGAAAATACACAAAATAAAAAAACCTTCATATAATGAAATAATAAATTTATCTCTAGAATATCATATATAATACACAATGTTAAATAAAAATCACTTCATAAATAACTAACACTATATCTAAATTAACCTCTATAACCTTGATATGAAATAATTTATTAATCTTAAAGGATATCTTGTACTTGCAGCTTATATTACTAAAAATGTAATAGAAATATTACCAAATAAACTTAATGTTAAATGTCACAAACTTTCCCCTAGGGCCCATGTTGTGACTATCCCAAACCCGCCTCCCATAGGCTAGGGGATGGTGACTAGCGCCGAGTATTTGTATCCCACCAAGGGTAGGCATTTGACTAAAATATTTTACACACACAACCATCTCCAAGAAAAATTATTGAATCTAAAAAAACATTGTAAACAAATATGCACCCCACTAAGACAACCAATGAGAGTAACATTACAAAACTAAAAAATAAAAGGGGCAGGATAGAAGAACAACTGAAAAAGACAAGTACAAGCTCCTAGATCTTATCCTTAGAAAAACCTACTTGATGGGAAGGTATAATAAGCTGTCTGATTTTCACTGAAGTGTACCACTTATGCTGTGTCACCCTAAAACACCACCCGTCTCTAGACCACGAAGGACTCCATCAAAGCTATCAATAATCTGCACAATACATGGCATGTGCAGGTGAAGCCCGTATAGGGGTGAGTAAAACAATACTCTGTAGGGAACCTGAAACCAAAAAGTAAAAAACACAAATCAAGATATAGTTGACAGAGTCACTAGAGTTAGCTCACACCAGGATACCTATAATAAGAAAATCCAGGAATATCCAAATCCAATGATATATACTGTCTTCACAATAGACCATCTCCGTATTTCCGTAGGAGACCTACTCCATTCCCTCTCAGGAGAAATACTCCGTTTACTCCTGAGAGACCTACTCCAAGCCCTCCCAAGAGACCAAATCAGCATATTCACTGAATACCTACTCAACATCTTTGCACGAGACCAAATCCATATCTTCATAGGAGACCAAATCCACATCATCGTAGGAGAATAACTTTCGTCTTTACCATATCCACTCACATGATTTCATCCTTTTCACATTCATTCCGGGAGCACCTACAACTCAAGACAATAGGTCATACTCGAACCTACATGAAAGGCCATGATGAGTTTCTAAAAATTAAAGCCTTATCACGAGGTTTCCAATACCATAAACGGGTCGTCAAATAGACACACAATTTGAGAGTTATAGGAATTTAAGTAAAAAAGGGTTAGTGGGGTCCGGGTCTGGTTCGAACCGGCCCACCGGTTCGACTCGACTTGATTATCCAAGTCAACCTGACCCATATTGTTGACCCAGATCACTGGGCCCAGCCCGTTGGGCCGCACGGTCCATCCCACGGGTCTTCTAGGCAGGTTGTCCTACTGCTGCAACCCCCTACCATGGGTTGTCCCACCGTAGTGGTCCTATTGGACCGCAATTCACTACCGCCGCCAACCACCATGCTGGAGACTATCTTCCTGGACTGGCCGAACCACCGGGCTGAGGCCACCTCTGCCACCAGATGCCCTGATGGTGGCTTCGTATCATTGTGCTCCTCCTGGAATGGCTGAAACCACCTCATACCACCCCCGTCTCGGATCCCACTCTCGATCATTGCACCCATTGAAGAACGAGGAGAATGAAAATGGGGGAAATGGAAAAGTACAATAACACCCATAGTGGATGGATCTGGGCCTTACTAATGTCAGCCCTGATCCATCCATGTTAGAATACAATAAAAGTGGGTAAAATGATATGAAATATAATCATGGATAATTTTAAAATAAAACCTCACAACAGAACACCCATCCTATAAGGATCGAACCATGAATTAGCATGTTCATTGGTTGATATACATTTGTTGTTTGAAATAAATAATGAGAGAGAAAATGACATAGAAATAAAACCCCTTACCAAGAAAGTGAATTTTTAAGAGGAGGTAATTCTTCGATGATGGAGATCCATCCACAAACTTCCTTGATTCATCATTCGTTGATGCTTTATCTGAGTTCCGATATCCAAATCATCATTGCTGGTGAGAGAGCTTCTTTCTCCTTGAAAAGGGAAACTTCCAGGCTCTAGGGAAATTCTGCAGCATTATGAATTATAACACTGGTTTATACCTCTGATTAATGGAGGAATCATATTAACATATTTCAAGATTTCCATGATGTTGTATTGCCGCATTGCTGAGTTTCCACATCGCAGTGTTGCTGAGTTGCTGCGTAACATTGGAGAAAGAAAATAAAACAAATTTTAAGTATATTTTATTTTTCTCTTATAACATCCACAAATTAACTTTTATATCTAACCCACACTGACTGATGTTAGGCATCGACTAAGGTTAACTCACTGTTTTGAGCTCAATGACGCCCTCATATTTCTGATTCGGGCTCCCTTTTAGAAGTTACAAAAACTGCACATGTGCTCTATTTTTAATAAACCTAAAAATATTTTGAACATTTATTCTGAGCATGTTGGGCCTTAGAATCAGATTTTGTCTCAGTGCCTAGTCTAGAAATAATCCTATATAATTTTCAAAAAATGTACATGGAAAATTTGGGACATTAAATCCCCCCCACGTTAGGGCGTTACATCCATGAATTCCAAAAAAAGGTCTAAAAAACTAATGGGGATACTGAGCATGAAACTAAGCCTCATGATCCCATGTTATCTCCTAGAGATTCTCATGCTACCATCTAACATGCTCTGGAGGAATCAATCACCATCAGAGGGTCCTCTCATATTGATCCTCGATCTCTATTAGGAACTCCAAAAAAGTCACCTTGTTGTCAACATCCAGCTCCCCCAGTCAGTGACGTGTGATGGGTCATGCACCTATCACCCTAGTTGGGATAAATGGAAGAAATCTTGCACCCGATCTAACTACAGAGGTATAACCAAGTGGTATTCTACCTCACCCACTCTACACAATTTTATAAAAGGTTTGATGAACCTTGGAGATAACTTGTAGCCCCGACAAAATCTCTGTATCCCATATCGATGAGAGGCCTGAAGGCCACATGGTATCCCTCCTCGAATTCCAATGTCATCAATATCCTATCCACATAAGACTTATGATAGCTATGTGCCATATTTATCCTCTCATGGATAACCTGCACCCTATTCATAGTAGCCTGCACTAACTCTGGACCCATGAGTGCTTACTCTCTGGGGTCCATCTAGTAAGGTGGTTACCTGGAGGGCCGCCCATACAAGGCCTTGAACGGTTCCATATTGATGGTGGAGTGATAAATATTGTTGTATAAAAACTCCACCATAGGTAGGTGATCCTCTAAACTGCGGCCAAAATTAAGGATACAAGCACGTAGCATGTCCTCTAGGACCTGAATGGTCCTCTCCGACTAGCCGTTTGTCTGCGGGTGGAAATCTTTGCTCATGCGCAAATGAGTCCCAAATTCCTCTTGCAATCCTTTCCAGAATCGGTATGTAAAACGAGCATCACAATATAAGACTATTATTGATGGTACACCATAGAGTCGAACTATTTTCTATATGTAGAGGTGTACAAAGCTCCCTGCTGAACCCTGTTCTCGAATCTCTAGGAAGTGGGCCGACTTGGTGAGCCATTCAATGATCACCCATATGGTATCATCCAACCTAGATATACATGGTAAACTCATCATTAATTCCATTAATATTCCATCCTAGTTCGACTCTGGCAACTCATGGGGTTGAATCAAACCTTTTGGAACTCGGTGCTCAACCTTCACTTGCTGACAAATGAGGCACCTAGAGACAAACTCTACCACTTAATTCTTTATCCTTGACCACAAAAACTGATATCGTAGGTCCAGGTACATCTCATACACACTTGTATGTACTACTAAAGGGGGTGAATGGAACTCCGTAAAAACATCCTCCCATGATGTCACCGGTATAACTATACGTCATCTAAAAAGAACAACATGCTCGCCACCTTTCAAATATCCATCAAGGTCATTGCCTGTAGAAATTTGAGCATGTGTAGTCTCATAGATAGTATATCTAAGGTATGCCTCCATGACTTGATTTAATAGTGAGTGGTAACTACCATTGATTGGAGATAAGATGCTCTATCTCCATCCATGAAGGATATATGTAATGAGGCCAACTACTCTGATTCATCGTTTAGTAGCTATGACCTCGATCAAATATTGAGATCATCCAGAACTGCCTTCCCCTTCCCATGATTATAGACTATCATGAAGTCATAGTCCTAGAGGAACTATAAAAAACACCTTTTTCTCATGTTCATATCCTTCTAAGAGAAGATATACTTGAGAATTTTGTGGTTTGAGTAAACGATAACCCTCTCTCCCTTATGGTAGTGTCGCCACATATTCAATGTGAAGACTACCACTACCAACTCTAGATTGCATGCTCATGTGGTCTCAACTACCATGAACCATAAGTAATCACCGCTTTCCCCTACATCAGAACACAACCAAGCCCGGTTCCTGATGCATAAAATACCACCCTTTACTCGACACCCTCCTCTATAAATCTCAAGATGGGAGCACTTGTAAATCTCAACCTAAGATGCTGAAAGATTTCTTGGAACATCCTTGTCCACATGAATGGATTCCCCTTTCATGAAAAAGATGTCAAGGATGCTTGTATTCTCAAAATGTTGGGTACAGATCTCTGATAGAACCCAGCTAACCCACGGAAATTCCACAACAGAGTAAAACTCTTGGGTATCTCCCAAGAAATAACTACATCTATCTTCACCATATCTACTTCTAATCCAACCTCCAAAATGGTGTGTCCCAGAAAGTGGGCCTCTTCTATCTAGAACTAGCACTTCAAGAGCTCCCTATAAAACTGGAAATCTTGGAGCACGTCCAGAACCATCTTCAAGTGTATCTCATGTTCCTCCTCAGACAGAGAGTACACTAGGATGACATCTATAAATAACACTACAAACCAAACTAGGTAAGGCTAGAAGATCCTATTAATGAGTCCCATGAAAACTGATGGGGAATTCGTTATGACAAAATGAATCACTAAGTGCTCTTATTGACTGTAGAGACATATGAAATCTATCATTAGAGTGCATTCATCCCACACCCAAAGTTGGTGATCGCTTGATATTATTTATATCTTCGAGAAACATCTTTCTCTATTCATATAATAAAAGAGGTCATCAATCCTTGATAGTGGATACTTCACGGTCACTGAATTTAGGTTACATAAGTACACACATTGCCTTAGGCTCCCGTATTCCTTCTTAGTAAACAAAACTGGGGCTTCCCATAGTGAAACACTATGTCTCATGATACCCTTCATGTATAAGTATTACAACTGTACCCTCAGACCATGAAGCTCTACAAGAGACATTTGATATTCCATTGTAAATATTATTGTAGTCATAGGGTATAGGTCAATGAATAAATCAACTTCCCTATGAGGAGTTAGTACTAGAACGTCTTCTGAAAAGACGTCCTCATACTATCCCACCACTATAAGAATCTAATGACTCATCTCATCTACTACATCGAGGGTCATACTAGCCAAATGATCTATGATCAGCTGCAACCTTTTATGTGAGAGTCCATCCTATGCTGATTGGGTGTCCCATTCGGCAACAAAGGAAAATTTTTTCCCATCTCTACGGACACACCACAATCTGCACATAAAATAGTCAGTCTGAGCATGGAATGTCGATAACTAGTCCATACCTAGAATGATTTCATATGGCATCGACACCTCTACTAGGATGTACTAATCATCACTATCATCCTAAGAGTAAGGGAACAACTTCTACACCCATGTGTAATCATCAAATCTTCTCCCATAAGATTCTCTAACAATAAGGAATGAGTCGAAGGTTGTACTAGAATACTCGTTTCTCGAACAAGGGTCATGGAGATGAAAGATTGACTGACACCTATGTTTATAATAATTTCATCTAGGGTGGGGAAGACCCAGATCATACCTATAATGATCCTGAGAATCTCAGTATCCTAATCCTCCACCACCTAGAGCTGGCCTCACCCCTATCCACAAGCTCCCTGAACTTGTGGTGGACAACCTGGGAGTGGTGGTAGTAGTGCCTCGAACCTCTGCCCACCTCTTACCGATCGTCCCACTACTATCCAATATCCACCTCTTAGAAGACCACCATGTTATTTCCTTTTCCACTACCTTGATGGTCACTCGACCATCTCCTGGTTAGTCGTATGGCTTCTCATAGAATCTCTAGCCGTATGTCCCTTACAACTGCACGTGTAGCACAACCCTTCTTTTGGCCGTCCTGATCTACCCTAGAATCCCTACATTGCGGATCCCATGTCTCGAGGTTGTCCCCTGGGATATTTTGTGCTCTTGGACTGCTACGTTAGCTATCAGTTACCTACTATCAAAGACTCATCAACTTGATGCACGTGGGTAGCTCCCACCGCTAGTACCCACTCTGCAAAAAGCACTCCACCAGTAGAGATTTCTCCAGTACTCCAGCATGTGTATGAATGCTAAGGGATATAATTAATGCCCTGATCTCCTAGAATAGTCCATGCTCGAAGGTCTGGGTCCTGATGAATGTTTCATGCACCGTGTCTATAAATTAGTGAGAAATATTTGTGAATATTTCTGAGTACACATCTACCATCAGGCTGCCATTCTGTAGGTGCAGTAGCTCCTTTATACACATTGAGTGTAATGTTTCTAGAAAGAACTCCTCCTTAAAAAGGAACATAAACTCTTCATAAATGAGGGTTGCCTCATCATGTGTCTGGATCGTCAAACTTCACCATGTCCTCATAGAGCCCTGTAGATGCCTCACAGCTAGGACCACCATCTGGTCTAGAGGCATCCCCACTAGGAGGAAAAAACATGTTGCCGCCTCTAGCCAATCCTCAAATATTTGGGGATCTGTCTCACCTGAGAACCAAGGAGGTCACTGTCTCTGAAAGTCATGTAATGCACTGAGCCTACGTGCATCCTCTACCAATAATGCTGGTAGGAACTACTACTCTCTAGGTGGTGGTATCACTGGTACACCACCAAGAGGTGCTATCTCTGACAATGGTCCCTATATTGATGCCCCATCGCTTGGCGGACCATCCTCATGGTCATGCTCAAGAATCTTAGCTTGATGCCTATGTGGAGGCATCTTAAAACAGAACAAGATGTACCAAAATGAATAGTGTAACACCCCAGGATTTCATAATATGTTATCTCTTTAATGTAATTTAATAGCTTACGCCTCACACAACACCAAGTTCAAGTGCACCACGACTTACCAAAATAGGTGTTTAAAAAGAGGTTATGAATAGTATTAACTAAAATTTAGAATTTTATATACTCAATATAATTTTAACATCCATATTATGTGTTTTTTATACATAATATAAAAACTAATTTAATTTCTCAGATTAAAGAAGTTTTTTTTTTCAAAAAATGAAATTTTACCGCCTTTTAATAGAGAAACCTTTTTAAATAAAATATTTGAAACTTTTATGTAATAAATTTTACAAAATAAACATATTATTTAGAATAGGGACATAAAAATTTAGTTTGGATAAATTTTTGGTGTTTTTATGATACCATTCATATTTTGTTGAATAGTAAAAAATACATAATTTTAATTGAAAACAACTTTAAAAAAAAATTATAGTGTTAATTTATAAATTTGAATGGTTTTGAAGTATAATTAGATTATATTTTTATCATTTAATCTAATTTTGGTCATATGAAATAATTTTACATTTAAATTGGACATAAACACATATCAATCTTTTGATAATATTTTCATCTGAAAAACCAGTTTTCTGGTTTTGACAACAGAAATTAATTTTAAATTAATTAATGATAATTATATGTGTTGAATTTGTAAAATATAAATCATTATTTAATTTTTAATATAAAAATATTCTTAGGGTGAATTTTTTATATTTTTCTGAAAACATTTCATTTTTGATGAATAGTGAAAAAATTGCTTTGTAGATAAAAACAGAATTTTTCATTTAAATAATTATTTTTAAATTTATCTTAAAGTAAAAATAGATAAATAATACAAATATTAGTATAATTTAAGAAAATTGAGTCTTTTTATAATAATATTAGATATATAAAAATTTATTGAACCATTTTAACATCGTTTTACCCACATTCTAGGCATGTTTACCCAACTTCTAGACACATTTTCAAATTTGCATAAAAAGTAATTTTACCACTTTTGTTAATTGAATTTCAAAAATATGAGAGACATGTTTGACATATTTAAGTAAAATTTGGTTCAATAAGATGAAAATAATTTTTTGTGAATAGTAACTTTTCAATTTTATTTACCACAGTTAAAAGTAAATAGTGTAATTAAAGGTAAAAATGACATTATAATTACCATAACACATGTCTTAATTCTGTTGAATAAGTGTATTTCGACCAAAATAAACCTTATGAATAAAATATTATCCTTTTTGATCCACTTGGATTAGATTAAGACATTTATTATTATTTTATTTAAAGAAGAGTTAAAAGTGTTAAATTCAACTTTTAATAACTACAACATTTATAATATAGAATTATACATAACATAAGTTAGAATATAAATATTAATTATAAATATATAAAATTTACTACATCATGGTATTTTATTTATAATTTTTGACATTAAATAATTCAATTTATTTATGACATAATGATGATGCAATAATTACCTTATTAATGAAAGATTAAAATAATAGATATTATAAATATCTAAATAAATGTAAATTGAGACTTTTGATGTCCTATACATATTTTATAGGTGAATATGACATGTTAGGGTTTATTTAATTTATTTTCTATAAGTAATCAACTTGTTATGACTTTCAGAAAAACCAAATACTAAATAGTGTCAAAATTGACGTAAATTAGGTTTTAAAACAAATACTATATTATTAAATGGTATAATATTCATAAAAATATATGGTTCGGAAAAAGTAATTATATAATGATATATATGTCATTAATTAACTACTTAAGGTTATGTTTTCATTTTATATAATTTGTATTAACCATGTAGTATAGTAATTCAAGAAGACATGGTAAAAGTTAAACTATTTAACTAAGGGATAAATTTAAAATATAATGTTAATATGGTGACCTGAACTTGTATAAAACCTATTGTTTGAGAGGATTTCGAACAATAAACACCTTATCCTTGAAATAAATCCATTTTGAACTATTAGAAACCGAAAATAATTTTATAATAATTTAATATTTCAAACTTTTCCTAAAGTGCCCCTCACCTCTCTTATAAAAGTGTACTTCACCTTATCTTAAATTCACACCTCAAAAACATTTTTCTGGGCCAAAACCTGATCAAATATCCTCCAAACTACACTCAATTCAACTTATAGGCTTTACATTGATTATAAATCTAACCTATGGATCCCTTTTAATCATATCAAAAGGAAACACCCGAAGAAGTGGTAATTACTTCATCACCTCTTTCAAAGTTATTTTCTTTTTTCACTACCTCTTTCTTTGTTGCTTCCTCAACAAAATAATAAATCCATTAACTTATACATACTGATATGTTATTATAAATATGTTACAACCATATTCATTATTCTATCCATCCTATTAATGACAAAGTCATCATACGTGCGTACGTACGTTTTACCGTCTCCATGTTGTGGTGTAGTTTGTTATTCAAAACCTCAATATTTGGATGGGTATAATAATTAGTATAATTGATGTAAATAATAAATATAAAATTTTAATGATACTTTATATATGATATACCATCTAATTATATATGATTTCACCATAAATAGAATTATATCATCGCTCGTGTGTACGTACGGCTTACCGTCAGCACGATACGATTATATTCACTTCCACGTTCACCATTCAACGATGATTAGAAAAAATATATTATTAATAAGTATGTAATATACAACATAATAATTATACTGGATATATATAAATAAATAAATAAATATATTTATATATATCTTATTCACTTACTTTCATTCAATATGATATGAATACAGAAACGATGTTTATGCATACGTACGACCTACCGTCTCCATAAACGGTGTTTTACATTTCATAAATCTATCTGTTATACATATTTATATTCTTAATATATAAGATACATGAATAATTTTTTATATTCTGGAAGCATTTAAATCATGATATAAGTGATACGATCAATAATAACAAGTTAAAACACGCACGATAAAGAAAATGATTATCACACGAAATGTTATTTTAACATAGAAACTAGTATTAAATGGGTAGTATAAAACCATAAATGAATCAAGTATAATATCATAAATATTTATATGTCTCTGGTATAATTTAATAACATACTATTATCATTATAAATAAGGTTAAACATACCATCGGACAAAGGAATGTACAATGTAAGGGTTAGTTCCTCAATCCCATTATTATCTGCGATTGCTTATGTGTAAGTATTTATTGGGGAAATCTTTATCATCCATGTGCATATTTAATAAAAATGTTTTTAAAGACTATATTTTACGGTTTTTTGGAAGGTAATATTTATCAATATCATCATTTTAAAAGTTTTAATTATTTATGTTTCTAAATCTTTTTAATTAATGACCTTGTTTTAAAAATGATTTTAAGGATTTATTTATATGGACATGATTCTTTTAAAATATTAATTCCTTTAAAAAGTTTCAAAGTGCTATGGGAAAATTTTATGTAAAAATATATTTTAAATTAATTCCTTTATAAATGCGTGACTTTTAAATGATTTCACAAAAAAAGGATATTTATCTCAAGGAGTTTTACTGATCATTTTCAACTATGTCAGCATCCTTTATTGGATATTGTTCTTGATTGAGGTTGATTTATTATAATTCAATTTTCCTCATTGAATTGAATTAGTTATGATATGTTTGAAAATGGATGTGATATTTTTATACCATTCATGGTTTATGGTTAAAGTATAGACATTTTTTATGCTGGTTTTAATATGAATGTTTATGTTGTGTTTCAACATTTTCGTATGAGGAATGCACTGGACTTAGTAAGTGATGGGTGCAGCCCACTATAACTCCTCGATGCATCATTAGGTCTCATGAGATAAACTAGTGTCTTGAAAAAAGTCCTTAACAAAATTGTTATTTGTAGTCTTGGCATAAGGACTTGACTATGTGGTTGTGATGTCCGACATTATGCATTCCCTCATTATAAAATTAGTTATTACATGTGATTATTTGACTAGTAGAATATACATATGCATGTTTATCTGGTAATGTTTGATTTATTTATTCCATATTATGTACATTTTTGTGTTTAAAAGACTGTTTTTATTATTACACATATTTCCTTAAAAGATTATAGCTTCCTTTAAATTATTTACCCTTATTGCGCATTTGAGCTCACCCATTTCTTATGTTTTATTTTCCCAAGATTATATGAAGTGTATTATGATTGATATATAGGATTAAGAAAAGAGAATAATGGAATTATCAAAAGATTATTTTTTTTGTGTTTTATGTTATAAATTTTAATGTATAGTTCATTTATGGAATATATTTTCCAAGACTACTAAATTGATCTGTATTTCATTACTTGATTCCCTGTAATCATGCCAATGTATTAAAATAATGCAAAGACTCTGGGTAACTGGGGTTAGGGTGTTATAGTTTGTATCAGAGGAATTTTAGTACAAACCTTGGAAACAAGATTTATAAAAACTCTGATTAGAGAACATTATCCCAAGATAAATGTTGAGGATTAGTATATAAGAACTTCCTAGAATTTTGGTAAGGTAAATATTTTGTGAGTTTTATAAGAAATACATCCCAGTATAGATACAAGAAGGTAGAGGTAGCTCTGGCACATATATACCAAGGATTGAAAATTTTAACAAGGAGTTTCAGGGTTGACTCGGGGTATCATGGTACATGACAAAGGGCCTTGCTGTGCTCATGGTTACGACACTCCTGAGGGATATGCTTAGGATAATTCACATTTTATTTAAAAACCATTATGAAGGATTTATGAGTAAACATGTCGGAAAAGAAACCAATGTTATGATTATGAGACTAGATGTGTATAAATATTCAATTAATGCTAATAATTTTTATAGTTTTTGAATTATATATTATGATATGATCTAACCAAGTTTATGTCTTTATTTCGAAATTGAACCCATTAGAAGGAATGCAAACTCCAATAATACGCACAATCCAAAGATTAAGAAGGATCATATCTTTAATAGTATTAAGCCAACATTTAGAGGGGAAATAGTCTCCCTCGTATTCTCATCATATGAAGAAACAGTATCATGTGTTAATAAGATAAGTAAAGTATTCTCTAAGTCATATGGATTTGAAGGGAAGCCAGCGAAGAAAAGAATGGTAGAGAGAAAGATTAATAAAGGGAATAAGGGAAATGAATATTTTCCCATATGTGATAAATGTGGAAAGAATCAACATGGGAATGTCTTGAAGGGAATGGGATAATGTTATAAGTGTAGAGAAAAAGGACACCACATTCATGATTGCATGGGTAAGAAAAATGTTTCAAATGTACAATGCTTTATCTGAAAAGAGATGTGACACTCATGCGAATCAATGTTAAATCATCAGAGTATACCCTAAATTATGCAATTGGATAATAATCAAGTTGTGATACTACTACAGATGAAGATGAATGATTAGTGATATCTTATTTTTATTAAATAATTGTGTTATTTGAGTATTGTATAAATGATTTAAAAGTTACAAGAATTATAAAGTATATAAGGATTTTACTATAGTACGTTTTCATTAAGGATTTGAGATTTTATGGTACCGAGTAAAATGACACACTTTCAAGTTAATCATTTTGGAAAATATATGGTTGGGTGAAATTTAACCCTTAATATGTTTCTGAAACTGCGATAATGATTTCAGAATAATATATAATTGAATTGGATAAAGTATATTGAATATTATTGACGAACTTGGAACTAATTAATTGTTTGTTTATTACATCATTGTTGGAGTTTACAACATTTTTGGATTTAAGGATTATATCAGGTATTCTATAAAGAATATGGGAGAATGAACATATTCAATAAGGTTTTATGGAAATTCATGGTGTTACCATGTTTTAAGAGAATACATGATGAATGTATTCACATGTTATTACATGGAAAAAGATATCTTCATTATGTTTACCTTCCTTATAAATTTTGGACTATGAGTTTGGACAAAGGTATTTTGGATAAGTCTAAAGTTTGGAATGAATTAAGTTGGACATTGTATACTATTGTTTAAAGTTAAAACATTTCATAATATTATATTTGGATTGTTATAAATAATACAACCTAGAGGTTGGGAGACAACCTATTGCGTCTGACAAGGTCATGAGACTTGAACCTGCAACCGAAGGGCGATAAGGGTTCGTCACCTACCACTGGCCTACGTGATGTCATGGTTTGTATAATTTAGGTTTTTTAAATGGTATGAAAGATGACTTATAAATTCATTATTTTTGTAACCCTATATGATTATGATAAATAGAATATCTTTGAATTCTATTATCTTTTGGGGTGAAAGATGAGTTTGTGGTAGAAGTTAGTTGATGGATGGAACTCTACTATTAAAGTATTTTTTCACTTATTCCATGAAGAAATTAATTATTAAACTTTAGGGAAGGGATCTTAAAACCAAAAATGTGTTATCCCAATACCTTATGTTTTGTCGAATCAATGTTATTAAAATCATCATAGATTTACAGATTTGAGGCCCTCAATATTCTATTTATTGTTCACTTGTTTATGATGGATGACCTCAATAACTTCCTATAAATATTTAAATTTTTCCTTCAATTATGTGTCTCTAATTACCACCAATGTTCTCCTATTCAATATCTTAATTTTTTAGTGACTTTTTCATTTCCCTTTCACTCTTATTAAGACTAAATTTTAGTAACCCTATTTCCGATGTGGGTTTTCCACAAACGTATTTTCTATTTTCAACCCTTTTTTAAGAACAACATCAAATTGTGAGGATGCAATTTATTGAAGGAGGGGAGAATGTAACACCCCAATATTTCATAATACATTATCTCTTTAAAGTAATTCAATTGCTTGCACTACACGCAAATCCGAGTTCGAGCGCACCATGACTTACCAAACTATCCATTTAAAAAGAGGTTATGAATAGTATTTACTGAATTTTGAATTTTATATACTCTATATAATTTTAATATCTATATTTTGTGTTTTTATGACATAATATAAGAACAAAATCAATTTTTTAGATAAAAGAAGTGTTTTTCAAAAAACTTAATTTTGTTGCCTTTTAAAAGAGAACCCTTTTTAAATACAATATTTGACACTTTTATATATTTAATTTGACAGAATAAATTTCTTCTTTAGAAGAGAGACATAAAAATATAGTTCTGATAAATTTGTGGTATTTTTCTGATAACTTTAATATTTTATTGAATAGTGAAAAATATATAATTTTAATTGAGAACAACTTTTTTAATTAAAATAATTTATAATGTTAAATTATATATTTGAATAGTATTTAAGTATAATTATATTATATTTTAATCATTTAATCCAATGTTGAGAATAAGAAATATTTTTACATTTAAATTGGACATAAACACATATCAATCTTTTGATAGTTTTTAAATCTCAGAAACTTGCTTTCTAGTTTTGACAACAGGAATTAATTTTAAATTAATTAATTCAAATTCTATGTTTTTAATATGGTAAAATATAAATCATTTTTGAATTAGGAATATAAAAATTATATTAGGTTAGATTTTTGATATTTTTCTAAAAACATTCAATTTTTGATGAATAGTGAAAAACACTACGTTGTAGATAAAAACCAACTTTTTCACTTAAATAATAATTTAAAAATTTATCTTTAAGTAAAAATAGATAAATAATACCTAAATTAGAACAATTTAATTCATTTTAGTCTTTTTATAATAATGTTATATATATACAGTTTTATTGAACCATTTTAACGTCTTTTTACACACCTTCTAGGCACATTTTCAAATTTTCATAAAACATAATTTTACCGCATCTATGAATTGAATTTAAAAAATCCAAGAGACACGAATGAAATCATTAAGTAAAATGTGATTCAATATGATGAAAATAATTTTTGGTTAATCGTAAATTTTGAATTTTATTTACCATAGTTAAAAGTAAATAGGGTAATTAAAAGTAAATAAGATATTATAATTACCTTTCCTAATTATATTGAATAAGGGTAATTATACCAAAATAAACCTTAGAAATAAAATATTATACTTTTTGATCAACTTATATTAGATTAGGAAATTTATTATTATTTTATTTAAAGAAGAGTTAAAAGTGTTAAATTCAACTTTTAATAACTATTTTTTTTAATATTGGGTTATACATAAGATAATTTAGACTACAAATATTAATTAGAAATATAAAATTATTTCCTACATCATGGTATATTATTTATAATTTTTTTACATTAAATAATTAAATTTATTTATGACACAATGATGATGCAGTAATTACCTTATTAATGAATGATTAAAATAATTGATACTATAAATATCAAAATAAATGTAAATTGAGACTCTTGAGGTCATCCACGAATTTTTTAGGTTAATATGACTTGTTATAGTTTATTTAATATATTTTCATCGAAGTAATCAAATTGTTATGACTTTCAAAAAAACCAAATATTAATAGTGTCAAAATTGACATAAATGAGTTTTTAAAATAAATACTATATTATGAAATGATATAATATTAAAAAAAATCTATGGTTCAGAAAAATGACTTATATAATGATATATATGTCAATAATGAACCACTAGAGGTTATATTAAAATTTTATAGTTTGTTTATTAACCATGTAGTATAATAATATAAGAAGGTATGGTAAATATTAAACTATTTAATAAAGGGTTAAATCTAAAAGATAAGGTTAATATGGTGACCTAAACATTTATAAAACCTATTGGTTGAGAGTATTTATACCCATTATCACCTTATCATACAAATACATTCATTTGGAGCTATTATAAATCAAAAATAATTTTAGAATAAATTAAAGTTCAATATTTTCCAAAAGTGCCTCTCACCTCTCTTAAAAAAGGGTACTTCCCCTTCTCTTAAATTCACACATCCAAAGCCATCTGAATCGGACAAAACCCACTCAAATATCCTCATAACTACCCTCACTTAAACCTAGAGGCATTACTTTGATCATAAATCCTACTTAAGAAGACCTTTTGATCAAATCAAATGGAAACACCTGAAGAAGAGGTAATTATTTCATCACCTCTTCCAAAGTTATTTTCTTCTTCACTTGCTTTTTATTTATTTTTTTCTAACCAAAATAATAAATCCAATACCTTATACACACTAATATGTTATTAAAAATATGGTATAACCATATTCATTATTCTATCCATCCTATGAAAAAAAGTCATCATACGTGCGTACGTACGGATCACCGTCTCTGCGTCGTGGTGTAGTTTGTTATTCAACAATTCATTATTTGGATTGGTTTAATAATAAGTATAATTGATGTAAATAATAAATATTAAATTTTAATGATTATTTATATATTATATACCATCCAATTACATACTATTTCACCATAAATAGAATGATATCATCACTCATGCATACATAAATCTTACCGTTAGCATGACGCGATGAGATTTATTTCCACATTCACCATTAAATGATGATTATAAAATATATATTATTAATAAGTATTTAATGTATGACATAATAATTATATTAGATATATATATATATATGTATTTACATATATCGCAATCCCTTACTTTCATTCAATATGATATGAAAACTGAAACAACGTTTATGCATACGTACGACCTACCATCTCTATAAATGGTGTTTTACTTTTAATATATCTATATATTATACATATTTATATTCTGAATATTTATGACAAATAAATAATTTTTTATATTATGGAAGCAATTAAATCATTATATAAGTTATACCATCAATAGTAACAAGTTAAAACTCGTACGATAAAGAAAGTGATTATTACCCGAAATGTTATTTTAACCTAGAAACTATTGTCAAATGGGAAGTATAAAACCATAAATTAATCAATTATGTTATCAAAAAATATTAATATTGTTCTATTATAATTTAATAACATACTATGGTCATTATACCAGAGGTTAAACATACCCTCTACCAAAGGAAAGTATAAGGTAAGGGTTAATGTTCATATTTTAAAAATGATTTTAAGGATTTATTTATATGGACATGATTATTTTAAAATGTTAATTATTTTAAAAAGTTTCAAAGTAGTATGGGAAAAATTGATTCAAAAATATATTTTAAATGAATTCCTTTATAAATGTGTGACTTTTAAATGATTTTACAAAAAGAGATATTTTTTTCAAAGAGTTTTACCCATCATTTTTAACTATATCAACATCCTTTATTGGATATTATTCTTGATTGAGGTTGATTTTTATAATAAAATCTTCCATATTTTAATGAATAAGATATGATAATTTTTATCGTGGAGGTGCTATTTTTATACCATTCATGGTTTATAGTTAAAGTATTGACATTTCTTAAGCTGGTTTTAATATGAATGTTTATGTTATGTTTCAACAATTTCATATGAGGAATGTAGTGGACTTAGTAAGTGATGGGTGGAGCACACTATAGCTCCTCGATGCATCAGTAGGTCTCAGGAGAGAAACTAGTGTCTTTGAACAAGGCCTTGACAAAATTTTTATTTGTAGTTTTTTCACGAGGCCTTGACTATGTGGTTATAATGTTTGACATTATGCATTCCCTCATTATGAAATTAGTTATTACATATGATTATTCGACTAGTAGAATATCCATGTGCATATTTATATGGTAATGTTTTATTTATTTTTTCCATATTATGTTGAAGTTTATGTTTAAAATATTGTTGTTTTTATTACACATCTTGCCTTAAAAGTTTACAACTTCTGCTAAATTATTTACCCTTACTGAACATATGAGCGCACCAATTTCTTTTGTTTTATTTTCGAAGGATTCCAAGAAGTGTATTATCATTGATATGTAAGATTAATCTCAGGTAATAATTGTGTTCTCAAAGGATTATTTATGTGGTGTTTTATGTTATAAATTTTAACGTAAAGTTCATGTATGTAATCTATTTCCTAGACTACTAAACTGATCAGTATTTCGGGACTTGATTCCTTGTAATCATGCCAATGTGTTAAAATAATGCACTGACTCTAGGTAACTGGGGTTTGGGAATTATAAATAGAGTATACCTGATGAGATGACTCTGACTCAAGATGGATATTATAACATACTCAAATCCTAAAATATGCATGTTACAAGTGTTTTCATGTACTTAGTCAAAATTAAGAATTTAGGGTCCTGGTGTATGGATACGTCAGCCTCCATACCAACAGCAGACTCCCTGGCCTGAAATACAAACTGAAAACACATAACACTGTTATCCAAAAACAAAAAAAAACCAAATTCCCTTTGATACCACTCTATCATGACCTATACCCTGAGGCCCATTCTGTGACTACCCCAAGCATACATCCCATAGGCCAGGGATTGGAGACTAATGTCGAGTAGAAATATTCCACAAAGGGGATGAATTTTAATAAGAACTTGTACACATGCACACGTCGCCAAGTAAAATTACTGAAACTAAAAACTCTGAGTAAACAAATATTAATCCCACTGAGACAACCACTAAGTGTAATAGTAAAAAACTAAAAAGTAAATAGGCCATAATACCAGCCCAATAGAAATAGAAAAGTACAAGATCCTATATATCCTGTACAAAAAACTCTACCTGAAGGGTAGTTACAATAAGATGTTCGAATGTCGCTTATGCACTCCACTTCCATCGGGTCACCCTGAAGCACTACCTATCTCTAGGCCACAAAGGAATCCGTTAAATCTGTCGATCGTCTGCACAAGACACAACACGTGTGGGTGAAACCTATGCAGGGTGAGTAAAACAATACTCATTAGGGTCCCCAAAACCACAAAAAAACTAAAAATAAATATAAAATCAATAGAGTCACTGGATTTATCTCACACCAGGATATATATACTATGTAATTATAGGAATATCCAAATCCAATGATACATATAATCTTTATAAGAGACCCACTTCGTATCGCCACAAGAGACCTAATCGACGCCCTCACTAGAGACCTACTTCGTGCCCTAACAGAAGACCAAATCCACATCTTCGTAGGAGACCAAGTCCACACCTTCACAGGATACCAACTCCGTGTCTTTGAAGGAGAAAAACTCCATATCTTAATAGGATACCGAATCTATGTATTTTCCACATTCAGTTAGTGTATTCTATCCTTAGCACACTCATTTCAGGAGCACCTACTCCTCAATCCTATAAGTAGTACACTGACCACCATGAAAGGTCACGTAGAGTATCCCAAAAGGACCGCCTCATTGTGAGGGTCCCAACACTGCAAACAACTTTTAAAATAGACACACAATTTGAGAGGTATGCCCATTTATATAAAAATGGGCTGACGGGGTTTGGGTCTTGTTTGACTCGACCCGACCAAAGGTCCGACCCAACCCGCCAGTCCAACCCGATCCATAGGGTCAACCCAACCCACCGGGTTGAACTGACTCGGAGGGCTTGGGTCGTTGAGATGTTGGGATATGGCCCACTTGGCCACAAGGTCTAGCCCAAGGGGATCCTGGGCTGTAGTCCAGTCCCCCCCATCCCAGCCTACCGTAGGGGGGCTGACCCCTACCTTGCTCCGAACACGACCTACATGACACATCTCCCAACGCCAACATAATCGGTTTTTCTGACTAGATCACACCCACGACTCTGCCACAAGTACTCTATCTGAAACGAATTAGGGAGCTATGTCCTCCACCGAGGTGACTTGTCGTTGTTGCCAGTGGCCAATTCCATTGCAGGTTCCCACCTTCGACTGTCACGCTTGAGGCCTCCTTCACCTCCACCTGTGACCCCCTACTGTGGATTGTCCCACCGCTATGGACCCGTTGGACCGTGGTTCACCACCTCCACCGATCACCATGCCGATGACTATTCGCCTGGCCTGGCCGCACTGCCGGGTCGATGACGCCTCCACTATAGGGTTCCCCACCAGTGGCCTCCCCTCGATATTCTCCTTCGAGAATGTCTGAAGCCACCTCACACCACCTCCATCTCAGATCTCACTCTGGAATGTTCCCCCCCAAGGAAGAATGAGGTGAATGAAAATAGGGGAAAAGGTGAAGCACAAGAACACCCAAATTGGATGGATATGGACCTTGTTCATGTCGACATCAATGAATCCATGTTAAAATTGAAGAACGACAGGTAAAATAATATCAACTCTAAGTGTGGACAATTCTCAAACCAAAACCCACAATAGAACACCCATCCCACAAGGATAATGGGCATGTGGATCAACCATTTCATGGGTTGATCCACACTCGTTATTTGAAAAAAAGAAAATTAGAGAAAATCCAATAGAAATAAAACCCCTACCTATAAAGAGGATCATTCAGAGGAGATAATTCTTTTTTGATTGTGATCCATCCATAAAAATCCTTAATCTACCTTTCGTCGATGCTTGATCTGATCTATGATCACTAAATCATTATCTCCAGTGAGGGTGATTCCTTTTCCTTCCTCAGGGAAACTTTCGGGATCCATGGAAATTCTCCAACATTATGAATTCTAACATTGTTCCTAGACTCTGATTAATGTAGGAAACATGTAAATACATTTTAGTGTTTTAAACCTATTTCACCATTTCCGCGACACTGTTTTGAAGAGTCGCTGATTTGCAGCATCACTAAGTCACTACATCACAATGCTATTGAGTCACTGTGTAACATTGAATAAATAAAATAAAATAAATTTTAAGTATATTTTATTTTTCTCTTAAAACCTCCATAAATTAACTTTTCTAGCCGACCCATGTTGGCCAATTTTCGGTCCCTCCTATGGTAAACTCACTGTTCTGAGATTAACAGTGCCCTCAAGTTTCCAGATCAAGCATCCATTTAGAATTACGAAAATAGCACACATGTACTATTTTTAATAAACTTTAAAGGAGTTATAACATTTATTCGAGGAACCCCGAGCCTCAGAATCATGTGCTGTATCAACTCCTGGTCTCAAAATAATCCGATATAATTTTCAGAAAATTTATATGAAAAACAGGGACATTACATGAAATAAAATATTAAAATAAAGGGTAACATATATTTCAATATAATAAATTATATTTCTATAATTTTAATATTAAACATAAAATACCATCACATAAAACCATAATAAGGAATCTATCCCTTTAATCTTATAATCAACCTTAAACATATAAAACCATGATGGCTTCAAAAAATCTTAACTGAACTTCAAATGAAAACATCATAATATCTAAGGTTATTTCATCATTTGTTTTAATATAAAATATAACTGCCCAGACCTATAGCCCTAGATCTGGTGCTAAAAATATATTCTTTATATTATTTATTTTATAAAAAAAAGGAAATCCAATTTTTAGCTATCCAAAATTACAAACCATATGTAAATATCCAGTTACATACCCAATAATATTTTTATGTTGATAGATTTATTGAATAATGGGAAAACCCTTATGTAAAAATACCCATGTCTTCAATTGATTATTTTGCACTATTCCTAGATTTTCTTTTTTCCATAATAAGTCTTCAAAAATCCCATAAAATTATCCAAACATGAAACCCTTCTAGGAATCACTTACATAACATAATTCTCAATATCCCAAGGAAATGGAAACATAATATGAGTGAGAATAGTCACTTATTAAATAAAAATATATATATTAAAAATGGAATATAACCAGTGAGCATAAGATGATATAAATGTATGAAAATATAATAAAAGCACATAATCCCATTATAAGTGGATTCATACCCATCAAAACCTTGATCATGAAACATGATTCATTACATAAGGATTTTTTATAATATAGGATACATTTTTTTCAGTAATCACGACCTATTTGTAAATAATCATTCTAAAAGGAACCATTAAAAATCATAGAAAACATTGAGAAATCATGTCGGAATCTTAGAACATCATAATTTCATCATGGAATCACCTAATTAAGATAATTATAAAATTCCATTAGGAGTAAATTCTATCATATTAACTCTATAAAATTACCCAATATGCTGTATATCTCTATCTGGTTCACCAATAATCATGAGCCATATCAGGTTCATCTATTATCATGACCTATATCAATTTTACCCATTATCATGAGCTATATTAGGCTCAATACTCATCATGACCTTTATTGGGCTTTCCCATAATCATGATCTATATTGAGTCACCCATCATCATCAATAACTTACAAGAACCATAACATGAATAATTTATATATAGATTTCATTTCACCTTAAAATTCATAGAAACAACCATCATTCCCTTTATGAGTTGATCAACCCATAGAAACGAGACAAGTTTCATAATAACTCATTCTAAACATCATCATCATAATCTATCAGGCAAAATAAAACGGACGGTATCATCAAAATATATCCCCACGGGAGAATAAGAAACATTGAAGTATGTTTAAATAGATGAAAAATACCACTAAAGAGTATTTGAACATTTCGTTGAAAATAGGGGAAAATATATTTTTCTTTTTATATAATTAAATAAAAAAAAATCAAAGAACAATGGGTGAATGATTTTTGTTTAAAAACTATGAGAAAAAGTAAAGGGAGTTTAATAATAAAGAGATGATTTTTTTTGGAAAAAGAGAGCAAGTTGTAAATGATAAGATAAAAATTTATCTCATACTTTCACTACCCAAAATTTATGTATTGGTGTATGGGAGATTAAGGTGACCGCTATTTAATGGTCTATGTTGATGGAATTTGCGATTTAGAAATGGTGGTTACTGTATTTTCACTGCCCGACCAAATTTTCCCTTCCTATATTGATGCCTCCCATGACTCAGTTATTTCCCCTCCTATATCAATTGCCACCTAAAATCGATCCCTCCCATTGTTAAAACCCTCAACACACTGTGTTTTCATGTCATTGAGAACCACCCACCCCCATTCCATCAAGATTCACTCCAATGTCGTTGACCCCCTGATACAATCGAGAACCCATCCCACTCCACCACTATACCGTTGATCCACCCATCCACTATTGGGACCCCTTCCTCATCGCGCAACCCCACTCCATTGATTCCCCTCCTATGCCCCCATTTGGTTGATCCTCCCCTACAAATATTTTTAAGCTTCACTATTCCATCCCTAAAATTTAATTGAGATTCCCAACACCCTCCAAGCTATCATTGAGCTTCTCCATGATTGAATCATTGTAGACACTCATGAAATGTCTCCTCACACTCCTCTACCCCCATGACTCATATCCATCTCCAAAATTCTACATTACAAATGTGTCCTCTATTTATAATATCCTATTTTCTAGGTATAAATTTAATCCTCTATTTATTTTTTAATATTGATTTATTAATTTTTTTGGGTAATTATAGATTTAGGATGTTTAATGTATTGTAATTCATTTTTATGACACCCCTTTTATTTCGGAAAAATATATAGGATTTTTTCAAAATTGAACTTGAAATACCAAAATTGACATTTGTTTTAGTTTAGTTTTGATTTTTTTTTGTTTGAGTGAGTTGAAATAGATTATTTATTAAGTTATTTTCAATAAATGAATGACTTCTAATGGTTTAATTTTTAATATTATTATTATTATTAGAATTATGTATTTCATTTTTCCTTGATAAATTTCTTTCAATTGTATATATTAGTTAAATATTTAAATAATTTTTTTTACAACAGAATTAGAGTTTCACTATATTTAGTAGTTGAATATATTATGAAAATATATATAATTGAAAATAATTTTAGTGAATAATAATTAAATATATATAATTTTATATAATGGATTTTGACTAAAGTGAAATTATTTTCTTAATCAATCAATATTTTGATTCCTAAATCCAATATTGATAAATTTTTGGATTATATATATACCAATTTAAACATAAGTGTATATATATTGTACTTGAAAAATTGATTAGTAAAATATCTATTAGTTAAACACATATTAAATAAACTTGTATTTATAAAAATAAATTTATTTACTAAATAATGGTTGTTATCAATTTTGTTTTATAATCATTATATATTCATATATATTCTTTTATTTTTATTTGATTGGAATTTATGTTTAATAATTATTTTTTATCTATTTTAATTATTTATTTAATATATATACAGATATGGATAAGAACTAGATTCATCTATCATATATGTTTTTTGTAGTATATTATGTGGGGATTAAGCAATTTTTTATTTGAACTATTCATTTCAAAGATATTTGATTTGTTTTACAATTAGAAAAAATTTAAATAGAAATGTATTTAAACAAGACACCATTAGAGAGCATCTATTTTTGAACCACTTTTTTAAAAACTATAAGACATGGACACATCATTGGGAAGAGTCTGTTCCCTATCACCGATTATAAAATATTCATGTGGATGTTGATCTGATTAACATAACACTCAATGATAAGATGATTAAATTTCAACCAAAAGTGAGTAATGTAATAAATGATGACATTAGTGGGAGTAATCCTCATTCTTCTATAGATGGTAAAACATTTAAATTCATTGAAACTATTAATGATTTGTGTGATAAATTATATTATAAATGCACTAAATTTTGTAACTTTTCTTTTATCATTTAACTATTACATCTAGTGTCCATGAATCCGTGGAAAAAAACCTCATTTTACATGTTGTTTTTACTATTGGAAAAGGTAATCCATACTGGAGAAAAGATTATAGAGTTATACTATCATGCTAGCAAGTAAACCGATGACCTTAGTTTCATATATGAGACTATTTATATGTGTTATAAAAACATTATATTGTTTAGAAAACAGAATGAAAAACATAGTATCATATGTAGACATGATATTTTTTTAGTGTTTTATGGGCCATGTTTATTATAGTTACACTTTGAGTTATGGTACTATTATCCTATGATGTGAAATAGTCAGATTGGAGGTAATGGTTACCTACGGAGATACAAGGATGCACAGACTGGTTAAGTTGATGATTCCATATAGAATATATGGTGCATTATAGATGACCAATTTTTGAAGATACCAACATGGTATAAGGAGAGACTATAATAGATGTCAACACATACAAATGAAGTGATGACATAATATCCTAGTGATGGTACATAAATCTTTTTATAGGTAAAAAAGAAAATTAATTATACAAATTCCAAATTTTATTGATATTATTATAATATATAATATTTATATATGTTAAAGGCTCCAAATACATCCATTTGTTATCTTCATGAGTTTATGGGTGATCCAAATATGAATGAACTTGATGAATGAGGTATTTTTATTTTTTATTTTTTATTTAACATTTTATTTCATATAAATAGATAATATGTTTTTTTATTTAAAAATTGATATAATAAATAATAAAATATGTCTTTCATTATAGTGTCACAATAAATAATTAACAGAAATCCACATTTTTTTGAAATCATATGATAACAACCATACACTAATTTTTGAAATGGTGTTACTAAAGGAACATCAATCCAAGGTTTCATTTTCATGGTATGATCTGAAAGACAACTTTTCTGTTTCAAACACTAAAATGAACCTTTAGTGGTTAAATCCATACAAAAATACCTCATAATGATGTGAAATTATAGGATTAACATATTTTTAATTTTTTCAATGAGCACGACTAGAAATAATGTCAGTCTGACATGTGGTGTTCTAAAAATGACCAAATAAATTGATTTTAAAGGTTTGATGAAATTTAAAAACATGAATCAGGGAGTCAAATACAAGTTAATAGCCTCTAAATACTATAAAATAATATTAAATTTACCTTATAGTTGTTTTTGAAAATATGGATCTAATGGAATATCAATATGAGGTGTTGTTTTCTCGGGATGATCAAAAATAATTTTTTAGTGATTTAAAATAATAATACCCTCATGTAATTATGAAATCCATTAAATATAGAATAAAAATGATGGGAGATCATAGGAATAAATCTTTTAATTTTTTGATTTGTATTAGTAGACAAGATGATAATTTGATGTCCAAGGTGCAGAGAAGAACTAAATAATTTTTTTAATGGTTTGATAACCTTTAAAAACATGCATCAAAGAGTCATAACCAATCGAACATACTCTGAATGTTGTGAATTCAGATGAAAACAATCAAATATTGATTTTAAAAAATATAGAGTTGGTGGAAGAGTAATTTCAGTTTTATTTTTTCTAGGATGAGTAAAAACACAATTTTAATGTTTTAAAACACTAATATCCATATGAAATGGTCAAATACATAGAAAACAAACTCATAATTTCGTGATTTTTTTTAAAACATTTTTTTGTGATGTGGATGAGTAAAATACATGTCAATAAAAAAATGAAGGGTGATGAGAATGTCAGAATATGAATATTTTAAGGGTTTAATGACTTTTTAGAACATCTCTTCGAGGGTGAAAACTAATGAACAACCACCAAATGTTATTAATTCAAATGATGAAAACTAAGAACTAATTTTTTAAATGGTTGAGCTAAAAAAACATCAATATAAAGAATAATTTTCCCATGATGGCCAAAAATATTCTTTTAGTGTTTTAAGACACAATTACCCTCATGAAACTATAGAATATATGGAAATAATGCTTTGGATTATGTCAAATAATAGGAAAAAAGTGTTTATAATTTTCTGATATGAAAGAGTATATTAAACATCAATCAGACATGTGGTGTTCCTATAATGACCAAAAAAATAAATTTTTAGAGGTTTAATGACCTTTAAACACATGAATTTGGTGGTTAAAACTTACCAAATGGACATAGAATTATGTGAAATCAGAGAAAAACAATAATGAATTGATTTTTTAAATTGTCGAGTTTACATAATATCAATCAAAGGAATCATTTTCTTGGGATGATCTAAAACACACTTTTAGTTCTTTAAAACACTAAAATACATGTGAAATGGTAAAATATTTATAAAATAGACTAAGAATAACCTAAAATAATAGGAATAACATATTTTAATTTTTCTAATGTTTATTAATGGATAAAATGTTAATTAGACACAAATTATTCCTAAAATAACTAAATAAATAGTTTTAAAGGTATGGTGACCTATAAAAACATTCATCAGAGGTTCAAATCCAACTAAAAATCCTACAACTACCATTAAATCATTTGAAAACAATAATGAATAAATTTTTGTAGTATTGGATCACAAAAAACATCAATATGAGGTATTGTTTTCCTAGGATGACTAGAAACACTCTTTTAGTTCTTTGATGCACTAAAACACATGTATAATAGTAAAATCCATAGTATATAGCCTTATAATGATATAAAATCTATGTAAATATGTCCATTTGACTTTTTTGATAGGTAACCGTTGAGAGATCATAAATCAGACATGCAGTTTTCTCGATACAACTAAATAAGTATTTTTAAAGTTTTGAAGACCTAAAAAAACATGCTTTAGGTGTTCAAAACTAACCAAACAGACTTTTAATGAAATTAAATTAATTAAAAAAAATATATAGTGATCTGGTAAATATTGTAGTTAATGGAATATAAATCTGAGGTGTTTTTTCATAGGATGACAAAAAATGTACTTTTAGTGTTTTAAAACACAAAAACATGAGTATAAAAGTCAGATACATAAAAAATACTTTGAATGATTTGAAAAAATAAGAAAAAATATTTTTTTTGTGATTTTTATAAGTTTGTGGCATGCCAATAGGATATGTGGTGTGCTCAAAATGATCAAATAAGGAATTTTAATGTTTTGATGACCTTTAAAAATGAGAGTCTGGGGGTCAAAAACAACTGAGGACCTTAAAATACCGTGAAATCAGATGAAAAAACATACAATAATTTATTAAATTGTAGATCTAATGAAATATTAATATCATCTATTATTTTCCAAGGCTCACTAAAAATACATTTTTTTTGTTTTGAAACACCAAGTCACACATATAATAATAAAATATATAGAAAACTACCTCAGAATGACATGAAACCATAAGATTAAAACATTGGTATTTTTCACGACATGTTTAAGTTTATTTGTCAATTGGATCAATAGATTGCCTAAAATGACTGAATAATCCGTTTTTAAAGGTTTGGCGACTTTTAAAAATATGGGTTAGGGGTAAAAACCACTCAAACGCTCTCCAAATGAGATAGAATGAGAAGAAAATAGCTAAATAGAGATTTAGGAAATGTTGTACCTGATGACATGTTAATATGATGTATCTTTTTCTTGAGATAATGATATACACACTCTAAGTTCTTTAAAATACTAACATATATTTGTAATGGTCAAGTCCCTATAAAATGTAACAATAATGATATGGAATCATAGGTAAATATTCTTTATTTTTTTATGTGTACGAGCTGAAAGAACATAAATCGAACATGTTGTGTTCTTAGAATGACCAAATAAGTTGTTTTCAAATGTTTGATGGCTTTTAAAGACATACATTTGGGGGCCAAAACCATCTAAGATACCTCTAGATGATATGGAATTAGATGAAAAAACTGTGCAATGTTTTTTGAAATGGTGGAGCAAAAAGAACATCAATATGAGATGTGATTTTCCTAAGGTGATAGGGAAAACACTTTTAGTGTTTTAAAACTTTAAAAAACGAATTTAATGGCCAAATATATATATATTTTTTTATTAATTTAAAATAATTGTAAAACCATATTTATATTTTATATGTGTATGAGAATAAGACTCATCAATCTATTGTATTTTGTTCCTAGAACAACTGAAAAAGATGTTTTTAAAGTTTGAGATCCGTGTAAAATGTAGTTCAGCAGGTCAAAACCAACCAATCAGACTTTGAATGAAGTTTTATTAGAAAAAAAAATACATTTTTTTTGGAAATGATGGATCTTTTAGAACATCAATAACAGATATCTTTTTTTTAAAATGACTACAAATAGACTTTTAGTGATTCAAAATGCTAAAACGTTCATGTAATAGTAAAATCTATATAAAAGACATCAAAATTATGTGAAATCACAAGAAAACAATTACTGTATATTTTTTGATGTATACCAGTATAAAACATGTGAATCGAACATGTGGTTTTCCAAAAATGACAGAACAAGTAGTTTTTAATGGTTTGACTACCATTAAAAATGTGAGTTAGGGGGCCAAATCCAACCAAATGGAATCTAGATACTGTAAAATTATATGAATAAAATTTTTAAGTGCAATTTTAAATATAGTAGTTGAAAGAATGAAAATTTGAGGCATCATTTTCCTAGGATTACTAGAAACATAGTTTTTGTGTTTTAAAACACTAAGGCAGACATGTAACAGTAAAATCCCCAGAAAATACCCTTCATATGATGTTAAATAAATAAACCATATTTATATTTTTTATTTCATGTTAGATGATATGAAATTTTCATTGGGCATGAGGTGTTTTGGAAACAACTGAATAAGGAGTTATAAAAAGGTTTTTTGCCTTAAAAAACATGCATGTGGGGTTAAAAACCAAAAAAATGAAATTCAAATTGCATTACATCAGATGAAAAAACATAAAATGATTTTTGAAATTATTCACCAAAAAAAATGAGGATGATGATTTATTTTACTAGGATGAATGAAAATGAATATTTAGTGTTTTGAAAAACTAAAATGGAATTTGAAAAATAAAATACTCATAAAATGGCCTCAAAATGAATTGAAATAATAGGAGAACCATCTTGGTATTTTTTGATATGTAGAAAAAGGATACACAAAATTTAGATGTGTAGTGTGATCAAAACGACTGAATAAGAAATTTTTAAATGTTTGATGATATTTTAAAACATGCATAATGGGGTCAAAAACAACAAAAAAACCTCTAAATTCCATGAAATTAAACTAAAATAGTGATGAAATGATTTTTGAAATGGTGGGGTTGATGAAATGTCAATCTGGGGTTTTTTTCAAGATGACCAAAAATACACTTTTAGGTTTTAGAACACTAAAACATGCATGAAATGGTTACAACCATAAAAAACCTCCTTACAATGACATGAAATAATATGAAAATAGTGTTTATATATTTTTTACATTTATGAGTTGATGACATTTCAATCAGACATATAGTGTGCCCGAAACAGGTAAATAAGTATTTTTAAAGGATTACTAGCCATTAAAAATGTTATTTATGGGGTCAAAACTAATTAAACTGCCTTGGGATGTTATAAAATTATAAAAAAACAACCTTTTAATGATTTTTCAAGATAATGGAGTAGAAGAAACACCATTTTGAAGTATTATTTTCTTAGGATGATTGTAAATGGACTAATATTATTTTAAAACACTATAATTAGTGATTAATGGTCAATTCTAGAGAAAAATGCCTCAGAATTATTTTAAATCATGTAACACCCCAAAATGATATAGGGTTAAATGAATAAATTACAAGACTCATGTCAACGAGGTTCACCTTTCTTTTAGGAGGCCTACAAGATTAGAACTCTATAGTTAAGTGTGATTATCCTACTATAGTTACCAGGATGGGTGGCATTCTGGGAAATTTCCTAGGGTGTGCGAGAGTGAGGACAAAGTACACTAGATAGAACATATGTTGTCCTTTATGGAAGGTCATTAGTCTGATGACACGTTCAAGCATATGGGTGGGCCCTAGGGAGGGGACCACATGTTTACAGAGAAACTGGTTGTTCCTGGTGGGACAGGACTAGACGACTATGCTAAGGTGGGTTGTTTTTGCTATCAGTGGGGCCTAATTGTTACAATTCATAAGAAAACTATCATTAAATTGTTTATATGTACAAGTATATGATGCATTAATAAGTCATATGATGTTCCTAGAACAACTAAATAAATAAAATTTAAAGGTATTATGACATGTATAAATGTGCTTATAGTGGTAGAAAAGGACTTAATAGTCTCTAAATGCCGTAAAATTTTATAAAATATCAACCATGCACTTATTTTTGGAATGTTGGATATGATGAAACATCAATATGAGGTGTTGTTTTCCAAATATGTCTAAAAAACACTTTTAGAGATTTAAAACACTAAAATATGCATCTAATGGTCAAGTCCATAAAAATAACTTCCAAATAAAGTGAATTTATAGACAAATAATATTTCTATTTCTTGGATGTGTACCAAAGAAAAAAAATTAATTAAAGATGTTATATGCGTGAAATAATAAAATAAATAAATTTTAAAGGTTGAAAGGCCTTAAAAAACATGATACATGGGAAAAAAATTAAAAAAATAATATCTAATTTTCATAAAATCAAATGAAATACAATCATACATTGATTGTTGAAATGGTGAACATCATAGAATGTTAATTCGCAATGTCATTTTCCTATGATGATTCAAAACACACTTTTTGTGTTTTAAAACACTAAAACACACATATAAAGGTTAAACTCATTGTAAATGTCCTCAAAATGACTTGAAATCATTGTAAAATAGTATTTATATATTTTTTGACATGTACATGTAAAATAAACATCAGTTAGACATATGGTGTGCCCAAAACAACAATTTTTAAAGGTTTTATGGCATTTAAAAACATGCATTATGGGGTCAAAACCAATAAAACAACCTCCTATTGGGATGGAATTAGAAAAAATAGTATTGTGATTTTTGGAATTTTGGAATTTAAAGAACATGAAATCAAAGTATTGTTTTTATAAGACGATTAGAAACATAATTTTAGTTATTTAAAACACTAAAACTCTTATTTAATAGTAAAATTCATAGTAAATGGCCTTAAAATGACATGAAATCATATAAAATTGAATTTATATATTTTTTTGTGATGTAGAAGTCGAAAAGATTTATAAAGGTGTGTTTTGTGCTTATAAATGAAGAATAATCATATTTTAAAAGTTTGATGGAACTTAAAAACATTCTTTTGGGGGTCAAAACCAACCAAACGATATCTAAATGATGTAAAATTAGAGGAAGACAACTATTTGATGATTTTAGAAATAGTGGAGATGATAGAATGAAAATATGATATATCCTTTTCCTTGTATGACTATAAACACATGTTTAGTGATTTAAAACACTAAAACACACGTGTAATTATTAAATAACTAGAAAAAAGAACTGAAAATGGATATAAATAATATTAAAACAATCCTTTTATTTCTTTTGATGTGTACCTATAGAGTGAACATGAATCAGGTATGAGGTGTGTCCGGAATAACTTAATAAATATTTTTAAATTAAAAAATGATTTTAAAATATTAATATATTAAAAATAATACATAGTATGAAAGTTTAATGTACACTTTTTTAATTGACGTGTTCCACTATATTTTATTTATTAGATTTTTTTCATTTTTTATTTATTATGATAATGTTTATTTTAAATTTATTTTTTATTCATGTGAGTAGATTGGTGCATAGGGCGGAAAATTATTATTCGAGTTTATGTGTAATATTATGAAATTATATATTTTTCATAAATTTATTGGGTATTTGAATAATTATTTGTTTTATGCATTTTTTATACTTTAATATGTTTTTTTAATAAATAAATTGTTAATCGGGGCCGCCAAAAGTTGGTCACTATAAGGATAATTTATATCATTCCCCAAACGATGGCCCCTATAATCTCCCTTATTTAGGCCAATAACAACCATTATAGGCTAGCTATGATACACCTATAAAGGCTTCCTTTTAGCAGAAACTATATCCCAGTCTCTTGACCCCTATAGTGGCTGCTATTTGGTAGCCACTATAGGCCTCCTTGGGTTTCCCTTTAGTGATCGCCACATGAAGGATACTATTAGAACCAAAAATGGGGAAAAATGATAACCATTTAGAATTCCACGAGTGGATTCAAATGACCTTTAGAAACATAATTTTCTTGTTAATAATGTTTTTCTATAGTATTTTGTAGGAAAGAGAGTCCAAAGTGACCCAAGAAAAAAACATAATGAAATTCACTTTAAAACCATTAAAATGAAGGTCAAATCACATTGAAAATTACTTTTGAAGATCATTTATGTTTTAAAAATAAAATTCTTGAAATAATATAACGAACATTTGGGAATATAGTTTTTTCCAAAAGACTTTAAAACATTCATGTCAATAAGATTAAATAAAAACCCTTTTTTAGCCTTTCAAATTTAAAACTCCTTGTAAAAGGAAAACCATAGATGGAATTTAAGAAATTGTATATTTTCAAGAAATATGTCATAAATGACTTTCATTATTAGTTACACACCATAGAATGGAATATATGTGGTGAATATATAACATAACTCAATTAGAGAAATATTGAGAGCCAAAAACCCATATGACTTTAGTAAATTTCAAATCAAAATACATTAAGAGATATAAAATGAAACAAATTTGTAAATACAAGGAATTAAATGAAATAATATGTGAAAAATACTACCCTAGGGGATTGAGTACCCCATATAAATGAAATAATGGTGCATAACATGAATAATGCATTAAGAAAGTGAAATTGAGATAATGAAAACCCTTCAAACATTTATAACATTTGAATCAATAAAACTTGAAAGGGAGAACATAAAAGGGAGATTTTAATTTCATGATCAATGATTAATTCATGAAATAATATTTCACAAGGTGGAATATACACCATATAAAATGAAATAGGTGTATAATATGAAAAATGTCTCAAAGAAGGGAGTTTGAGACGAGAAAACCTTTATAAAGATCATAACATTTGAAGTGAGAATCAACCCATGAAGTTATTATATAAATAAATTTTAAATCTATATAAAATAATTGTAAATAAAATATAAAATAATCATAATTTACTACACACATAATACTAGTGTAGCATCATAATTAAAGAAGTGATATAATTCAATTAAAGGAAATTGAGTTCTGAAACCTCTTATTTTTAGTCATGACCGGTCATGTACATTATTTTTCTTCCTAGTTAATAAAAATATATTAATTATTTACTTTTTAAATAATATATTTATTTTTATTTCCTCATCATTAAACCTTATATTTCATTCATTTCCATGAAACATTTAATCACTTAATTTGTTAAGTCTATATTAGATGTTTAGAAGAAGTTCGGTTCTTAGGACCAAAATAATTTTGTTATATTTTTTATGGATAAAGAGTGAATAGTTCCAAAATATAAATAATAATTATTATTAAATAACTATCATATTTATTCATTATATATAGTTTTATAATAATCCATGAAATTTTCTAGTAGAAAAATGAAATAAACTATTCATTGAGACGATAATGCATAAGTATGCATGAATTCTACTTTCATTTTCTAATGGTAAAAATAAAATAAACGAAAGTAATATTATATCATTAAAAAAATAATATTTATTTTATATGTATAAATTAAATTATTTAATTCCATCCTTATGACCATCCATGTGAGGAAGTGTTGAAAAAAAATACATTTCTACGTGGATACGATATTCTATATATATACACGAGTGATGTTTCCATTTTGGAATGGGTAGAAAGGTAAAAATATAAGAGATATATTATCTTAATAGAATAAAAATTAAGTCATGAATATCATATCTAAATATTAAATCCATCATTATAGTGATCCATGAAATGTGGTTATGGAAAATGAAACACGTCACTTCATGGAAGTGGTAGTCTACACATATGCGTGAGTGATATTTTTATTTCCCATAAGATGAAGATAGAGGTGACTAAGGGTTGTTCTATGAAAAAAAAACATATATGTATATGAAATATAATCAGGTTTTTATATCAGCATGGTAATGTGATATTTGAAGGAGTTATAAGAATAAATAAATAGACAATAATTGGTTAAGAGTTATACCTATTCTTCAAGTAACATCCTTTTACTTACACATTTAGCCTTCTAGATTGGTCTTCTGATGAGAAATGAGAATCTAGGTCATGGGTAATGTAACGCCCTAACCCCAGTTACCCAGAGTCGGTGCATTATTGCGTAACTTTGGAATGATAACAAAATATCAAGTGTATAAAGACTAATTAGTTTAGTAGCCTTGGAAACACTAGATACATTCATAAGTCTTACATTACATCATAAAGTAAAAAAAACTAAAAAAAAATCCTGTCTTCATATCCCCTCATACTATCCCTGTAGGTCACTCATAATATACTTCATCACATCCTGGAAAAATTAGAACATTGAAAGGGTTGAGCTTAGATTCCCAGTAAGGATAACAATATAGCGGAAGCTTTCATAAATAAACATAAACATTTAAGGAAATGTATAACAAAAACAAAATCCTTTTAAACATGAACTTCAGCATAATATGGCATAAATAAAATGAAATAATTCCATTTACTTATTCACATGGATATTCTACTAGTCGAATAATCACATGCAATATCAAACCACTTTCATAATGATGGAATGCATAATGCCAGACTATCATAAACACGTAGCCAAGGCCTCATGCCAAGACTACAACTAAGATTTTTTCAAGGCCTTGTGCCAAGACACTAGTTTGTCTCATGAGACCTACCAATGCATTGGGGAGCTATAGTGGGCTCCACCCGTCACTTATTAAGTCCAATGCATTCCTCATATGAATAGGTTTAAACATATTATAAACCATTACATAATCGTATCACATAAAACATGCATTAAGGAAACATAACATTTCCACATTTCAATCACAAGATATCAATAAAACACATTGATGTAATAAAAAAACTTTCAAAACCATTTTCAATACTAAAATAAAAGAAAATTAAAACCCGGTATCTATTTTTCATTTATAAAAAGTTATGGCTTGTAGAGGAATCCAAAACTCAAATAATGGTCACAGTGGCAGAGAAGTCATTGTCTCCGCATACATACGACAAAAAAAACATTCCTTTTTGTCGTTTAGTAAAACACCTCGTATAAAAATATTCCTTTTGAATAAATGTAAAAGTCAAAGGGGTTTATAAACCGTATAAAAGAAATTTGTGTATAAAACAAAATATGCCTCAATGAATGGAGATTGAGACGAAGTCCCTTACCAAGATCATTTTTTTTAAATAAAATAGATCTATTATGTGTATTCATTATATGTACATAAAAATAAGTACAAATAAAAGGTATTACATAATAATATAATGACATAATTTTAAAGTAGGAGATTAAACCAAATAACGAAAATTGGGTTAAGAAGTTCCCTTACCTCGTGTCCGACTTGACTCGATCGTTCTTTAATCTCCTAAATAATACACTAGAGTTAATTTCTAATTGCTTAAGAACCTTTTTCAAGTTCATTATTCCTTTTATATCACTTATTACCATGTTATGAACATTATTTAATTATTTAAGTTAATAACGGTCATTTTGTCGATCTTTGGTACTTGAGTCAAAAATAAACTTCTTATAATTACAAGTTGTTCATGTGGTAACATATCCATTATATCCAGAATTATATTCATGATGTAGATATCATATATATCATATATATCCAGCATATACATTCATTTATAATATTACATAATATTTAGAGGTAAGAAATGAAATGCACCGTTCATGGAGACGGTAAGCCGTACGTACGCATGAACGCTACTTTAATTTCTATTTCGTATTTAATGGAATTAAAACTAAATGAGATATATATATATATATATATATTATAATTATAGTATAATATATATGTTATATAGGTCACATAAGTTCATTAATTTAATTCTTTATACATTCCATGTATTGCATGAACGAGTCACATCACTTGAGGGGGTGGTAGTCCACACTTCCTCAAACGGAATTATCGCATTTGCACAACATGCAAAGCATAAAGGTATGTTTTAAATGTAAAATACAGATACATATAGAGGAAATAAATATAATATATATCAAAAATAAATATAGTGTCATCATAATGGCCACCATGAGAGGTGGTAGGAGAAGATAGAACAATCATCGTTTCGTGAGGTAGTAATTCTCCATCCACGAAAACAGTATGTTCTTTAACCATTAGACATATGTGTGTGTAAGTGTAGCTATAATAATTATCATAAAAACATCCTAGTATATTGAATACACTGGTGTTGTTACAAAATAAAGGGATAACAAGAGTTTAAGTGGTTGGAGAAGCATAATAAAACAAAAGAACTTAAGAGGAGACATTACCTTAAAATAGGGTAACCCTTTTTGATTTGAGCCAAAGGCTTCCTTGGGAAGACTTAGGCCCAAATTGAGCCTTCTAGGAGTAAGAGAGGGAATTTGAGAGTGTATTTGGGCAGATTTTGGCCGATCCAAATTTCTTGAAGGTGTGAATAAAGTGGTAGAGTTGGGGGCCTTTTATAAGAGGAGAGGAGGGACACTCTTGGAATGTCATGAAATGTTACATTATTATGAAATTATTTTCGGATTTTAGAGGACCCACAATGATATATTTAGAGTATAAGGTGATAAGGGTTCTAAATATACTCATCTAATAGGTTTTTACAAGTTTAAGTCTTATATTTGACATTATCTTTTCATTTTATTTAAATCGTTAATTAATGAGGTAATCGCTGCATCATAATGATGTTATATATAATTTAATTTATTTAATGTCTAAAAATTATAAAAAAATTACCATGATGTTGGAAATCTTTTTATCTTTCCAATTAATATTTATAGTCTAAAATTTAACTTATATAACACCACGTAATAATTTTTTTAGTAAAACAACACATGTTTGTGACAATTTTATTTTTTACATTAAATAAAAAGTTATTAATGTCATTTTCTTACCCAAGTGGCTCCATGGGTTCCCCAAGTTGACCCATGGACTGTATTTGTCGGCCATGACTCATAAAATAAGTGTAGGACAAGTTTCAAGATATTTTTATTTTTTTATAATATCATTTTTACCTTAAATTTCACTAATTACCTTTAATCGCGATTAATAGAACTTAAAAGTTACTATTCACCAAAAATTATTTTAATCCAATTGAACCACATTTTAATTCTTAATGAAAATAATGTATGTCAGATTTTGGAAATTCAAATCACAGAGGTGGTAAAATTTCATTTAAATGAAAAATCAGTTTTTTTAACTACCACTTATTGGTTTCATATTAATCAAAAATCGATGTTTTTCAGAAAAATACCAAAAATTCACCCTATGATATAATTTATATTCCAAATTCAAAAATGATGTCTATTTTAAAAAATTTAAAACCTATAAGTTGAATTAATTAATTTTATAATTAATTCTCATTGTCAAAACAAATAATGTGTTTTTAAGAAACAATATCAATCAAAAGATTGACAATTGTTTATGTCCAATTTCAAAGTGAAATTAATTATAATGACCAACATTGGATAAAATAGTAAAAATATATTCTAATTATACTTTAAAACCACTAAATATTATAATTTATCACTATAAATTATTTTTATTAAAAAAGTTGTATTTAAGTGTTTTTCACTATTCATAAAAAATTGGAAGTTCTCATAAAATTACAAAAAATTAAACTTAGGATAATTTTGATATTAAGAATACAAAAATGAAGTCCATTTTGAATGATAAAATTTATAAAATTTCAAAAAGTAGGTATTACTATTCATAACAGCTAGTTTGACAGGTTGTGGTGTGTGTTAGAACTCGAAGTTGCGTACAACACACGCTATTGCATTATTGAAAGAGAAGCGTATCGCGAAAGCTTGGGGTGTTATAGGTAAGATGGTTGGTAATGTTTTTTATAGATATGTTTTATCTAAATATCTCAAATGGAATGTAAAAGAGAAGAGAGTAGGCACAATTCTATAAGCGAGGGGAGTGTCACACTTATATATAATAAGAACATTAAAATTTAATAAATATCATAATTTTGTAAAGTGTTTCAAAATAGATATAATATCAGATTTAAGAAATTATATGGTCTAAATTACTTTAACCAAAAAAATTTAGACATGTTTATGTGGAATTTTAAACCATATCTTTTGGTTTAACCCCTAGTAACCCTTTTTAACTTTAACCATGGAAACACATGTTTTAACTATTTAAGGGTAATAAATTTACTTTTAAAGAAGAATTTGGTAAAAATATTTCCATGGATAAAAATTATTACCATTTATAATTCCACTAGTCCACTTTGAACATATTTATTTTATTCTTATATGATTTAATATAGTATTGTATTCATAGAATTTGATTAATTTCACTTGTTGGACAATTCATTTAACATGACTTTAAAGAAAATGAGATAACAAGGGAATTAGGATCTAAATTATCCAAAAATAATATATAAATTTTAGTTACCCATTTAAATATTGGAAAACCAAAATTCCTCCAAGAAAATTACTTTTAATGTTTTTTGAATCATTTTCCTCGATTTCTCTACTACTTGTACGAGTATTGTATCAATGTTGTGTAAGCATTCTAGGTAATTATATCTTCACTAAAATTTAATAATAAATGAAAAATGTAAAAAATATTAATCTTTAGAATAACCATTTATAAATAAACATAACTTCGTTTTATCCCTATTGAAAATGTTTTGTGTTATTAAAAAAAAGATAATGACATTTTGTATTTAAAATTTACTTAAAATATTATAAAGGTAAAAATAAAAGAAAAATAGAGTAAATATTCCATATTTTTTAAACATAGATGAGGATGGGAGAACTGAAAATAAAAATGTAAAGAACATGAATTTCTAGGTATTTTTTAATTATATAGAAATTTACGAGTCCGTGAAAATTGACGGCGTGTGATTCTGAGGCCCGATGTGCCCGAAATGAATTTCTGAACAATTTTTTGGGTATGTTCAGTAAATGTACGAGCAGGTTTATGTAACTTTTGAACCGGTGATTAGAATTGAAATTCTAGGACACCGTTGAAACCACAACACTGATATTCACTTAAGGAGACCTTCACCTCGATCGTAGTGGGTCGAGAGCGAAACATAGTTTTTGTGTTTTTTTTGAAAGAATAAAATTGAATAAAAATGTGTAACATTTTTATTTTATTTTGTTGAATCCTTCCATGTGGATGTTTTAATGGTGGGGAACACCTATACTAAAACCTACCAATATAGGATATGTTGGTGGGGACCACCTGAGCCTAACCTCCCATGTGGGATATGGTGGTGGGGACCACCCAAGACTTAAAATCCATTGAACCCCTTTGAACTCCCTCTTAATGGGAAGAAATCTCTTGAGCTTCCCCACTTAATTGTGCCAACTCTCCCCTTTAATTAATTAAGCTAGCCCATCAATTAATTAATTAAGCTATTTTAAAATTATGCCAACAAACATAATAGATAACTTGTTATATTTTGTGGGATACCTTTCATTTTGGTGGAATTGGGGAGAGAAGAACTATTTGGAGAAAGCTCTCCAACGAAGAACGCCAACGAGGAACATCTCCAATGACGAATGAACCGAAGATCGAGGAAACAATGACATCATCAACATCTATCTATTCCCAATGACATCATCTCCTTCCTCGCGGCCTCCATCAATGCCTATTCGAGGTAGGGGTTTATTTATGAGTGATTATCACTTCCCATGTTCTTCCTTTATAAATGATGAACGTAAATCAACTATCATAAACTAGTTGATCTGCAGTTGTTTTCTTTTGCAGGATTGGGAATAGTGATTGACGAAGGTTGTGGGGATTGCTGTTTTTAAATATCTTCCATACACATTCTTGATTCAAAATTGTAAACCACCTTCTATGACTCTAATGTGGATGGTGCAGGCCAAACAAACATGGTTCGACCACTTTGCCTTTCTTCTTTTGTGTGTTCTTTGCGATGGTGACGACGAATGGTGTCGGAGTTTGGCACCTGTGGAACACGAGAACGGTTGACGACACCACCAACGGCTGCGATGAAGAAAACAACGCCGCCCCGTGGCCGCCATGTCGCCCTGTGGCCGCGGCCACCGCCATCCATGGCCTCCTCTTCCCCGCGGCCACGTCGCACCGTCCGCAGCCCCGCTGCGTCGCCCGTTGTCCTCGCCGCCCCGCGGCCCTCGCCGCCCCACAACCATTGCATCCATGAGGCCTCACTGCACACGACCCCCCATGCCGCCCTGCAGCCTCGCCGCCCACGTCACCAGGTGCACCTCTGCGGCCTCACTACCCGCCGCCCCACCGTCCCTCCCCGCTGTTTCGCCGCCCCGCGGTGCCGCGGCTCTGCCTCCAGTGGCCCAGCCGATCCGCCGCTCACGGTCCTGCGGCTCTGCCGCCTGCGATCCCGCAGCTCCTCCTCCCACGGCCCCCGCGGCCTTGCTGCCAGTGGCCTCATGAGTCCACCGCCCGCGGCCCCACGGTGCCGACGCCCGTGGCCCTGCCGCCCGCAACCCCGCGGCCCTGCTGCCCGCGGCCTCGTTGCCCGCGACCCAGAGTCCCCGCGGCTCCGTCGCCTGCAGTCCCGCGGCTACCCCGCCCGCGGCCTCGCGGCTTCCGTGCCCGCGGCCTCGCGGCTCCGCTGCCCACGGCCCCGCCGCCCACTGCCTGCGGCCCTGTGGCCCCGCAGCCCGTGGGCCCACGGCTCCCCCGCCCGTGGCCCCGTGGCCCTGCAGCCTCGCCGCCCGCGGCTCCCTCGCCCTCGGCCCCCCGGCTTCGCCGCCTGCAGCCTCGCGGCTCCGTGGCCCATGGACTTGCCGTCCGCAGCTCCCCCGTCCGCGGCTCGCCCGTCTGTGGCTCCACCTTCCGCGTCCCTGCCGCACTACCCCACAGCTCTACTATCCATGACTCATTCGTCTGCGGCCCCACCGCACTGCCCCGCGGCTTTACCACCCTCATGACCTTGCGGCCTTCACACCGTAAGGATGGGCTGCCCAGCTTGGGCTAGACTGCCTAGCAGGCCGGGATTCCCAGCATGGGCTAGTCTGCAACATGGTCTGGGCCAGACGTAGCAGGTGGAGTCGGGTCGGGCCGGGTCTGTCTGACCGGGTCGGACTGGACTTGGACCCACTACAACCCATTTATGCTTGTTTGGCCATTACTTGGGCACCGGACGTCCGTTTGACGAACTGTCAGTGGCGCTGAAAATCTTAGAGCGAGATAGTCCCTTGAGTATACCCCACTAGAGATTTGGGTAAAGATGGAGTATGGTAGGGTTGGATCAAGCATGAATCCAACCAGGCCTTTGGGATAGAAAGGATAATAACATACAGACCGGGCGTCCGATTGACGCGCCGTCTATTGCATTGAGACCCCTATAATGTGGTGGTCCCTTGAGATACTCCTTAATTAGAATTAAGGGTAGTTGGAGTATCGATCAGGGGCCTGAGGAGCATACCCTCCCAGATACAAGCGAACGTAGTGTGGGAACCCTGTAGCTGGCTGTGATGTGAATAATGATGACGTACTGTAGATGTACTAGGATCCTATGTGGGTCTGAAGATGTATTGGAGATGTACTAAGATCTTGTGTGGGTCTGACGACGTACTGGAGATGTACTAGGATCATGTGTGGGTCTAACGATGTACCGAGCGATCTTGTGTGGTTTAGCATAGAGCAATATGTGTGGGTCAGCACCGAGCGATCCTGTGTGGGTCCAAACTGAGAGATCATGTGTGGGTAAGAACCTAGTGATCCTATGAGGGTCAGAACCGAGTGATCCAGTGTGGGTTAACACCATGCGATCCTGTGTGGGTCAACACCGAGCGATCCTGTGTGGGTCATCACCAAGCGATCCTGTGTGGGTCAGCAGCAGATCCTCTTAACAGAGTAAGATGATTTAGTAGTTACATCTAATCATCTCTACCACTGTACTTATGTTATACCTGGTGTGAGGTGATTTCATACCTCTGTGTTACTTCCCTTCATTGTAATACCTTGGTGGTATTCTTCTGTGTGGCGTACCTGTGTGGTACTTTCTTTCGTGGTATTCCTTCCTTTGTGGAACACTTGAGCTTTTGGATATGGGGTTAGAATCTGTGTTTCCTCATGATTGATATGGGTATACTTGATAACTTAGGTATATGTTTGGGCATATACCTATGTAGGGTTGATAGTTTACTTTATGATTTGTGGTTTATCCTTTGTGGATTTTGTGAGCCCTTTAGGGTCTTAGGGTCCTTACTGAGTATCGTTATACTCTCCCCTGCACGGCCTATGCCTGTACCCTATTTTGTTTGGTTCAGACAACAGACAACACTGACTGAGGATGAGAATACCAGGACTGGAAGTAGCTCAGAGTAGGAAGTTAGACGAGGCGAACCAAAGAGACGACCGTTCTTATGATGTACCTACCCTTTAGGTAGGATTCATGGTGGAAGATATAGGAGCTTCTTTACACCTATCAACTATCTTATACTTTCCAATTGGGCTTGTATTCTAGCCCCTTTTACTTACTGTACTCACTCTATTTACTATTCAGTTTACTTGAGTTCGTACCTTGCTATGTGTTTGGTTGTGTGTGTTAAAGGTTATAAAGGCAATGCCTTTCTAGTTTTAGGGAATACTCTTTCGGTTTTAGTCGCCAGCCCCTGGCCTATGGAAGGCGGGCTTGGGGTAGTCACGACACGGGCCCCGGGGGATGGGTCGTGACAAATTGGTATCAGAGGAGTCGGTTCTACCGTAGATCACATGACTCTATCCTTTTTAATGGAAATAGTGTTAAGTTTAGTGAGTGCAGCTATTAGTTTAGGTAATCTAGTGTTTGTATGGTGGCTGATGTTTCCATACACCAAGACCCTGACTTCTGATTTCTAACTTAGTGCATGAAAACACTGATTGCATGTGTGTTTTGAAGAGTCTTCTTTGTGATCTCTTTGAGTCAGCTCACAAGGTATAACTTTTTGACCATGGAAAGCCTATTTCTTTTCAGGATGCCACAATGAAGACAACCTATTATGGTTTCTAGAGTTGTACGCACTGATATCCCACCGAGTGATAAGGCCTCGGTGTAGGGCCCTCTTCCAGTAGAGGCACCGGCAGAGGCACCAGCGGTACCATTACCCATTGGGCCACTGATACCACCAGCCCCAGTAGCAGAGGATGCACACCGCTTGAGTGCGTTGCATGAGTTCCAATCCTAGAGGCCACCCAGGTCCAGGGGAGATATGAACCCAAAGGAAGATACATAGATTCGATCAAGGAGGTCTGCAGAGAGTAGGCGGACGTGGTAGAGGAGCTGGCCATGCTACTGGCAGTGGGAGATGATTCAAGATGTTACCTCCACCACCACCAAGAGGTCCACCCTGACTGCAGGGATCAGGTGGACAGGGGAGAGCCCAGCTCTAGGCAGCTAAGGCATATGCTCACGGTGCTCCGGAGATGATACAAGGTATGATTTGTGTCTATTCCACCTTAGATGCAGTACTTATAGACACAAGTTCCAATCATTCACTTATTTCCACTACCCTCGTTCAGAGCTCGTAGATTCTAATGGAGCTGTTGGCTTGATCCTTATGGCTAGGGACTCCAACGGGAGCTAATTCGATGATTACACACTAGTGCCGACAGTGTGAGATTACTCTAGGAGGTGAGAGATTTGGCTGAGATCTCTTAGTAGTGGCGTCGAAGCCTTACGATTTCATCTTGGGTATGGACTGACTATCTATATTCCATACTCTGATTGAATGTATTAGGCACAAAGTACAGTGTGTCTGCACATATGGGACTAGGTTTACCTTCACCGACGATAAGAGAGCCTAGGTAGTGCAGGATGGACTTACTCGAGGGAGGGTGTAGCTGGTCACTCGTCATTCGGCTAGCTTTACCCTCAGAGTAGTTGATGTGGAGAGTCCAAATTATCCCGTAGTGGTGGACCAGTACGCAGATGTCTTCCATGATGATGTTCCGGGTCGACCTCCTCGTAGAGAGGTGGATGCTTACATTTAATTGTACCCTGGGACGACACTGATATCTACAGCAGTGTATCAGATGGATCCAGTGGGGCTTCGTGAGCTGCAGGTACAGTTTGAGGACTTTCAGGGGAAAGAGTTAATCTCACCCAGTGTTTCCCCTTGGGCATCCCCGATTTGGTTCGCCAAGAAGGAAGATGGGAGCTTGAGGATTTGTGTTGACTATTGGTACCTAAACCAGGTGACTGTGGAGAACAAGTACCCACTTATGAGGATTGAAGATCTCTTCGATCAGCTGAAGGGAGCACAATGGTTCTCGAATATAGACCTCAAATCAAGCTATCACTAGCTCAAAGTACGAGATGATGATGTGCAGATGAATACTTTCAGATGTCGGTAAGAACACTATGAGTTCTTGGTTATACCGTTTGGTGTAACCAATGCTTCTGTAGTGTTACTGGGACTCATGAACATGATCTTTCAGCCATGCCTTGATCACTTTGTAGTAGTCTTCATTAACGAAATTCTTATCTACTCGACTCCTGAGGAGAAGCATGCCAACCATTTGCAGGTAGCACTGGGCACACTCTGAGAGCACCAACTTTATGGTAAGCTCTCAAAGTGATAATTTTAGATCCAAGAGGTTCACTTTCAAGGACATTTTAAATCAGAGGATGGATTTGCAGTAGATCCAGTGAAGATTGAGGTCGTACATTCTTGGGATCCACCCAGGATTGTGATAGAGGTACAAAGTTTTTTGGGTTTGGATAGATACTAACAGAAATTTGTGCCAGATTTCATTAGAGTTGAAACACCTCTATCAGTATTGACGAAGAAGGGGCAACCCTTCGCGTAGTCGAAGAGATGCCAACAGAGTTTTCAAGAGCTGAGGAAGATGCTAACTAGTGCCCCCATCTTGAGGATTTCATAGGAGGCCATAGGGTACATAGTCTACTGTGACACATCAGGGACCAGGATCGGATGTATCTTGATGCAGGGGTGAGAAGTGATCACATATATTTCTTGAAATCCGAGAAACATTAGCAAAAATACGCTATCCATGACCTAGAGTTAGAAGTATCAGTCTTCGCCTTGAAGATGTGGTGACATTACTTGATGGTCGAGAATTTTACAATGTACTCTGATCATAAGAGTATCAGGTATATCTTATCTCAGAAGGACTTGAACTTGAGATAACAATGTTTTCTTGATTTCCTCCGGGACTATGACTTCAAGATAATCTATACTCCTAGGAAGGGGAATGTTGTAATAGATGCACTCAGTAGACGATCTGGCATAAAACTACTTGGTGAGGCGACGGAGCAGCTAGCCGCTTTGCAGATATCCTTCGTGGAATGTGATGGATCATATTTCCTTCAGTTTCTTATAGTCACTCCCCCAATTATTCAATGAGTCCAGGAGGCGCAATGTGGGGATGATGATTGGGAGGATCGACATGCTCAGATATCCACAAGGCATGCACCTTATGGATTTTATAAAGGTGGAGAGCATGCCATCCTCTTCAGGGGACGTTACATGGTACCAGTGTCACATCAGGACGAAGTATTGAGGGAGTTCCATATGTCCCCTCTAGCGGTACATCTAGGAGTGGCGAAGTTGTACCAGGATATTTGATGACAACACTGGTGGCCGGGGATGAAGAAAATAGTATCTGGGTTTGTCTCTCGATGTCTCACTTTTCAGCAAGTAAAGGTGGAGCATTATGTACCAGCAGGCTTGGTTCAACCTTTAGAGGTCCCAGAGTGGAAGTGGGATGGGATATCCATGGACTTCGTGATAGGAATTCCACGTACATCTAGGGACATGACTCAATTTGGGTGATCTTCGACCAATTCACCATGTCGTCCCACTTCCTACTGATCAGAGAGTAGGGTTCAGTAGAGTGCTAGATATGCCTCTATGTGTAGGAGATTGTGCGGCTACATTGAGTACCCTCGATGATTGTCTCTAATCATGATACACGTTTCACTTCACGGCTATGTAAGGGGTTGCAGGAGGCTTTTGGGATGCAGCTTAATTTGAGCACTGCCTTCCATTCTCAGACGGATGGCCAGACTGAGTGGACCATTCAGACTCTCGAGGACATGCTACATGTTTGCATCCTCGACTTCGGTCATAGCTGGGAGGATCAATTGCCTTTGGTGGAGTTTTCATACAACAAAAACTATCACTCTGCCATTAGGATGGAACCTTTTGAGGAGTTGTACGGGCGACCTTGTAGATCACCTTTGTGCTTGGCTGACCCAGGGGAGTCAGCACTCATGGGACCAGAGATGGTTTGGGCTACCACAAAGAAGGTGCAGATCATCCAGGAGCGGATGAAGACTACACAAACTAGACTGAAGTCGTATGCTGATAGGAGATAGAGACCTATGGAGTTCGAGGATGGAAACCACGTCTTTCTATAGGTCTCACCTCGACGAGGATTATGAAGATTGGGTTGAGGCAGCAAGTTATCTCTGATGTTCATCGGACTCTTTCAGGTCCTCAGTAGAGTTAGAGAGGTGGATTACCACTTAGTTCTTCAACCTCAGGTGCACTAGGTGCACAACATCTTCCATGAATCCCAGCCGAGGAGATATGTGCATGACCCTTCTCACATCATCGACCACAACGAGCTGGACATCGATGATGGGGAACCATTTGCAGAGGTTCCAGTAGATATTGAGGATCGATAAGAGTGGGTCCTTTATGGATGGTCGATACCACTGGTGCGCGTTAGCTGTCAGCACAACAACCTCCAGAAGAGCACCTGGGATTGGTAGGCTCATATGCATGCTCAATACCCCCACTTGTTCCCTTAGTTTGAGTTGTGGCTTACAGGGACACAAATCCCTGAGGTGGAGAGAATGTAAAGACCCAAAGTTTCCATGTAATTCTTTTAATTAAATGGGAATTTTACGAGTCCGTGAAGATTGACGGTGCATGATTCCGAGTGTCGGTGTGCCTGAAAGGAATTTATGAATTTTTTTTCAGGTATGTTCAGTAAACATAAGAATGAGTTTTTGTAACTTTTGAACCAGTGCTCGGAATTGACATTCAAGGACACCATTGAACTCAAAGAGCCAGTATTCGCTTAAGGGGACCTTCAAATCGATAGCAGTTGGTTGATAGTGAAAGATAGTTTTTGTGTTTTTTTGAAAGAATAAAATAAAATTAAAATGTGTAACATTTTTATTTTCTTTTGTTGAAACCTTCCATGTGGATGTTTTAATGGTGGGGACCACCTATAGTAAAACCTCTCAACATAGTATATGGTGGTGGGGACCACATGAGCCTAACATCCCATGTGGTATATGGTGGTGGGGACCACATGAGACTTAAAACCCCTTGAACCCCATTGAACTCCCTCTTAATGGGGAGAAACCTCTTGAGATTCCCCATTTAATTATGCAAACTCACCCCTTTAATTAAAGACAACCCATAAATTTATTAATTAGGCTATTTTGAAATTATGCCAACAAACATAATAGATAACTTGATCTATTATGTGGGATACCTTCATTTTGGTGGAATTGGGGAGAGAATAACTATTGGGAGAAAGCTCTCCAACGAAGAACTTCAACCAGGAACATCTCTAATGACGAACGAACTGACGATCGAGGAAACACCGATGCCACTGACATCCGTCTATCCCCAACAACATCGTCTCCTTCCTCATGGACTCCGCTAATGAATATTTGATGTAGGGGTTTATTTATGAGTGATTATCCATTCCCATGTTCTTCCATTTTAAAGTAAGTACGCTGATCAACTCTCATAAACTAGTTGATCCGCAAATGTTTTCTTTTGCAGGATTGTGAATAGTGATTAAAGAAGGTTGTGAGGATTGATGTTTTTAAATATTTTCCATACACGCTATTGATTAGAATTGGTGAACCACTTTCTACCGCTCTAAAGAGGATGGTGCGGGCCAAATAAACATGTCCTGACCCCTCCTCCATTATTCTTTTGTGTGTTCTTAGCGATGGTGACGAAAACCAGTGCCAGCGTTTGGCACCAGTGGAACATGGGAATGGCGACCGACACCACCGTTGTACGAGACGGAGACAACTGTGCCGCCCAGCGGCCGTCACACTACCTGTGGCCACCGCTGTCTGCACCCTCTACTACCCCACGGCTCCACCATCCCGTTTGTCCCACCACACCACCCACGACCCCATCGAATCATCTGTGGCCCCAACACGCCGCCCCACGGCCATCGCCGCCCCGTGGCCTTTCCACGTGCGGCACCTCGTGGGCTCTCCACTTCCAGAACCCCATGCCACCACATGGCCTCCCCGCCCGCAGCACCCTGCGCCGCCCCGCAGCTCCGCCGCCCCGCGGCCATGCCGCACCTCCCCACAGCTCGACCCTTCGTGGCCCTATCGTGCCGCCCCGCGGCTTCACCACCCTCGCGGACCTGCGACCTCCACGCCCCCTAGCAGGGCCACCTAGCATGGGCTAGGTAGAAACACGAGTCGGGCCAGACCCAATGGGATTGGCCGGGTTGACCCAAACTGGGTCGGTCCGACCGATTTGGACCAGACCCGGACCCACTACGACCCATTTACGCTTGTTTGGACATAACTTGGGCCCCAGATGTCCGTTTGACCAACCGTCTGTGACACTAGAAACCTTTTAGTGAGACGGTCCCTTGAGTATACCCCATTGGAGATTTGGGTAAAGTGGGTGTACGGTCGGGTTGGATCAAGTATGAATCCAACCGAGCCCTCGGGACAGAAATGCTAATAACTTACAGACCGAGTGTCCGATTGATGGTCCATCTGTTTCATTGTGACCCCTATGATGTGGCAGCCATTTGAGATACTCCTTCGTGGGACTTTGTGTTATTTGGAGTATCTACTAGTGGCTTGAGGAGTGGACCTTCTCAGAGACAAGCGAGCATAGTGCGGGATCCCTGCAACTGGCTGTGACGTGAATAATGACGACATACTGGAGATGTACTAGGATCCCATGTGGGTCTGATGACGTACTGGAGATGTACTAGGATCATGTGTGGGTCTGAAGACGTACTAAATATGTACTAGGATCTAGTGTGGTTCTGACGATGTACTGGAGATGTAATAGGATCCTATGTACGTTTGATGACGTACATAAGATGTATTGGGATCCTGTGTGGGTCTGACAACATACCTAGCGATCCTGTGTGGGTAATCACCGAGTAATCCGGTGTGGGTCCACACCTAGTGATCCTATGTGGGTCATCACTGAGAGATCCTGTGTCGGTCAACACCGAGCAATCCTGTGTGGGTCAGCAGCGTGTGATCTTGTGTGGGTCAGAACAGAGCGATCCTATGTGGGTCAGCAGTAGAGCCTCTTAACAGAGTAAAATGATTTATTAGTTACATATAATCATCTCTAATATTGTACTTAAGTTATACCTGGTGTGAGATGAGTTCGTACCTGTGTGGTACTTCCCTTCATGGTAATACCTTGGTGGTATTCTTCTATGTGACGTACCTGTGTGGTACTTACCTTCATTGAATTATTTCCTTTGTGGAATAGTTGAGCTTTGGGATTTCAGGTTGGACCCTGTGTTTCCTCATGATTGAGATGGGTATACTTAATAACTTAAGTATATGTTTGGGCATATAAATAAGTAGGGTTGATAGTTGACTTCATGCTTTTTGGTTTATCCTTTGTGGATTTTGTTAGACCTTGAGGGGCTCAAGGTCTCTACTGAGTATCGTTATACTCACCTCTACACGGGCTATGCCCTCACCCTATTATGTTTAGCGTAGACGACGGAAAAAACTGACTGAGGATGAGAGTACCAGGACTGGAGGTAGCTCAGAGGTGGACGTTAGATGAGGTGAACCATAGAGACGACCGTTCTTGTGATGTACCTACCCTTCAGGTAGGATTCATGGTGGATGATCCAGGAGCTACTTTTAACCTATCAGCTGTCTAGTACTTTCCTATTTTCCTTGTACTTTCCAGTTGGGCTTGAATTCTGGCCCATTTTATTTACTATACTCACTCTGTTTACAATTTAGTTTACTTGAGTTCATATCTTTCTGGGTGCTTGGTTGTGTGTGTTACATGTTTTAAAGGTAATACCTTCCCAGTTTTAGGGAATACACCTTCGGTGCTAGTCGGCAGCCCCTGGCCTATGGAAGGCGGGCTTGGGGTAGTCACGACATCGGCCTCAGGGGATGGGGCATGATAAATAATAGCATAAATTAATGTTTTATAAAGATTTTTAGACCTTATACCATAGTTTTAACTCCAATTTACCTATTTACCCTCACCGAGGATAGAAATATCTACCATGATTTCTATTCATAATTAAAAGTAATTATTGAGAAATATTTACCAAATTTTAACCTCATGATTAAAAATATAGAATTATTTTTTCATGATTAATTTTATACAAATCAAGGAAATTAATTCTGATATAAATATGTAAAACACAATAGAAAATAGTTTCTTAAAAAATTACCTGATTTGAGGGTAAAAAAAATTTTACACTAAAATCAAGTATAAAGTTGATTCCCATGATTTTTGGGTTAAATAATAAATAAATAAAGTTATTTATACTTTTATATAAAGAAAAAACAAAATGTAACCATTCTACTCTTCCATTAAATTAAATGATCGAAATTTTTTTTTAGTTAGAATAAATTATAACTTATATTCATAAAAGTAAAACACGGGTTCTTGAATTAAAAAAATGTTTTAAAAAACATTATTTTACACCTTATAAATATATATAGTTAATAAATAGATTTTATAAATTTTAATATAAATCTATAATCATAATTGTTTCATAAAAGTTACGGTATATGAAAAACTAACACTTTCACTATTTATTAAAAAATCAACCATTCCCTAAAGATCCAAAAAATTCTGAAAAAAATAAATTTATCATTTTGTTTTCAAAAATAATTTTCATTAATCAAATAAAAATTCAATAAGTGAAAAAAATAATTATAATATATGTGTATAAAGTTAAATAAAAACCATCTTTGAATCATAAAATAACTTTAAAAAATATTGAATATTTATTTTCTAAGCATCAATACATTAGTATCCCAGAAAACCTTTATACATATATACATATTTTATAATGTTGTTACTCATTTTCATTCCATATAATCCAATTACTAGGTTATAAAGGATACAATATATTATGTTCATTTTAAGGTAGGTGTTTTTTGTTAATAAAGTTATTGAGTATATCAAATTTATTAATGAAAAACATATTTTAAAATCTCAGGGAGTTACATTCTTAAAAACTTAAATAAATTATGTCCTTCTATTAATATCTCAATTTTAGTAATAAAGGGAATAATATTTGAAAATTCCTTTGTTGAAACCCCCTATCACAAAAAGGAATGATAAGACATTGTTTTGAAAATAAGTATTGGGAGATATGAAAATTACCTACAGTAAAAAAAACCAGGCTCCCAAATATGGAGAAAGTTAGCAAGAACCAAAAATATGGAAACAGAGGTTAAACATATTTTCTAAACAATGATGTAGAGTGATAGAAAAAATTATCCTGAGAATGTTAAATAAATGGACCTGACCTTAAACCATTGCAAAATCTTTAGTTTTTAGCCAACAACTCACTTTCATACATTTTGAGCATATTTACCTTTTAGAGTTTTAGATAATTTTACCATAATTCTCATATAAAAAACTCATATATTAAAAATTGGAAACTTATACTAAATATCCATTTTAATACAATATAGCACTTTTAAAATGAAATGTATTTTATTGTCATAACAAATTTTTATGACATTGAACTTTACTTATTCTTTTTTCTTACCAATCCTTAAAACTCATGAAATACATTTTAATAATATTGGATTTGAACAAAATGATCTAAAAGGGATATAAAATAAAGGAAAAACTATTAGCATAAGGAAATACATGAAAACATAAGAAAATTACTTTTATAAAAAATATTATTATAGTTTATTCAATAAATCATAATCACATGAAAAAACACCTTTCTACAAAAAGAAAAACATTAAAACAAATAGAAAGTTAAAAAAATAAACCCATTTAGGATACTTTGAGAATTATAATCACAAATTGTGTCTAAAATAATTGTATCCTAGTTAAATCCATAGGAGAAGCATTTTTTGTTAACTCCATCCTTCTTTCTTTCAAAGATAAGGAACATCACCCAATGAATTAGAGAGATATAATGGGTATCACTCATCATATAAGCTATAGACTCACATGTTTGTATAATATGTATCAGGATCACTCACTCATATAAGCTATATAGGGCTCACCTTATCTTCATATATAATTATTAGGTACCATATAATGAATAAAACTTTTATACTTACACTTTTTCATCATAAAATAGTTGGAAAACCATTTTGAACCCATTTCCACATCACGTTCGGATATCAAAATTCAATTTCCTTTTAAAAATCTATTTCCAAAAATAAAATACCTAAAAAAAGTGAAATAATGGTTTTAATTGAAGAATACATGAATGATTTTAATGTAATACATACATAAAATAATGGTTATGATGGAAATAAAATATATTGGTGTTGAATATGTCAAAATATAATATTCCTTTTGACTTTTGTAAAGAAATTTAGAAAGTTACTTATTAAATATAAAAAAATATTTGTTTTGAAAACCTCTAAAATAAATTCAAAAGAAACGTAAAATATCATTTATAACTCGTCTATTTACATAAAAATACAGATAAAATATATTTTTTAAGGATATGGACTGTGACGTATATTCTTTATCATCATAAACAATAAAATTATGCTAATTATTTAATTTATTATAAACCTATTTAATGCTTATTATTACCATTATTTTATTTATTACCATGTTATATTCAATTACCAAATCATTCATGTTCGTGCTTGATATTTTGATGATACCCGACTCCTATGTCCAAAATGAATTCGTTAGGTTGACTATGGTTAAATAGGTCATTATTTCATAATCCATAAATAATAATCATTAGTTAATTATAATTTTTATGCATAAATTATATGTTTAAAGAAAACCATGAAAATTTATTATAAAAAATGAACTATGATACAATTATGGAGATGGTTGGTCATATATACGAGTGAGTAACATTTCCATTTTTCAATGATTATGATGGAAAAAGGATAATTATTATTTTTTATTTAGATAATTATATCATATGTATCCTATATTTTCGTTTAAAACACTTATATATATAATCAATGTGATGTGGTGATGAAAAAAAGGATAACATCGCTTTGTGGAGGCGGTAGTCCACATATATGCACAAATGACGTTATCAATTCCAATAGATGAAAAGGTAATAAAATAGATGAAATATTTAAATTATAGAATTATAATTTTGTAATTAGTATTATATATACACATATAGAAAATCCATCATTATAATCATCCATGAGAGGCAATGAAGGAAAATAAATTTCATTGGTTTACAAGGTAGTAATCCACTGTACACCTGAACGATATTTTTGTTCCCAATTTTATAGAAGAGAAGATGCATATAAATTATACCATTAAGATAATAAAATATAAGTATATTTAAGATATTGATGTTATTATTTTATCAAGGTTGAAGAATATTTTAAGAAGGTAAAAGAAGAAATAATACTAAAAAATTTGATTAAAATCTAAACCTATTCTTCAAAAAACCTCCTTTGCTTTAAACCATAAGCCATATTAGGTTGATATTATGCAAAAAATAAGACCTATAAAATATGGGGAGGAATTTTAGGAAAATATTTTGGTAGGTATTATTTATAAAAATTATTTTTTATGTGTGGAAAGGAGAGGATAAGGTTTTTCCTTTTATCATATGTGGATGGGTATTCTTAGAATTTGTAAAAGAAATAAATTAATATAAATAAATTTTCATTACAAAATTTATAGAAATTGATATAACTTGAAGACAAGATATGTACGAGTAAAAATAATCTAATAGAAGGGAAAATTGGACCATAAAAGGACCATATTTGATATTATAGACCATATAAAACTCAATTTTATGAATGAAATATTTTTATTAATTTTAAATCATTTAATAAAACATTATTTATTATAACATATCCTTAATGGAAGTTTTGAAAATACATGAAATATTATAATATATTATGTGTCTAACCCATGTAAAATGGTTTCAAAATTAAATTAATTATAATATATGGAGTATATGGTCTTAATAAAATCATCCAATCAAATTTTTATTGGTTTAGATATCATTTTGAACATTATATTTTTAGTTTAACCCTTTGTTAACCAATTTTAACTTTAATTGCGGTAAGTACTGTTCAATACTAAAGGGTAATACTATTAATTATGAGGTGGAAATTGAATTATAAATGTTGAAGGAATGATATTTTTGAAAATTTATCATCAAAATTATCAGTTTTTATGTTTTTAATCTTTAGATAATTTAATAAAATATTATTTGACAAAAAATATCATTATTGTCATTTTTGAATTTATTCATTTAATTATATATTTAATGCAACATGAAACCAATTGAATTAAAAAATAAACCTTTAAAATATCTATAAAATAATATTTTTATGTTAATTTTTTTTAATCTTTAAATCCCATAAAAAATTATTACTTTTAGAGTTTGTTAAAATCATTTACTTGAGTTTTCTTTTTCTAAAACATGCACTATTTTGGCTTTGCATAAACATGTAAGGTAATAATTTCTTCAATAAAATTTATAGATAAATTTTTATGATAAAAAAATTCATTTATATTACGAATAACCATTTATATCTTAACAAAAGTTTTTTCTATCCAGGTTAAAAAATTATAGATATGAAAAAGAAGAGAGTGACATTTTTGACTTTATATTTACTTAAAATAATATATAAGGCATATTCATAGAACAATGGAACTAAATTTAATAAATTAAAATATTTTATGATTATGGTAGAACCCAGATTATCCGATATAATAATTTCAAGTTTTAGGGTTATTTTCTGTCATTATCATATTATTTTTAACTTTAATTACCCAGTTTATCCTTGTCAAGGTAAAAAATATTTATTATTTTTACCATTCAAAATGAAACTAATAAATGGAACCTATGTACAAAATTTTAATCACCTGATTAAAAATATAGAATCCATTTATCAATATTCTATTTCTATAAGTGTATGAAATTAATTTAATACTAAAACACAAACACAATGAAAAATATTTTTTTGTAAACAATGGGGTTTTAAGCCTATGATGAACTTATACCAAAATAAGGTATAATGATGATTAAAATTTATTTAATTAGATTATATTTAATTATAAAAATAATTATGTTAATTTAAGATAAAATTGAACGAATTATGGAACTTTTTTTTAATGAAATATCATTTTTTACAAGAAACTGATATTTATTTACTATTCAATGAAAAATCAATTATTTCAGAAAAATATTAAAATTTAACCCAAAGATAACTTTTATATGATTATTTAAAAGTTGAAGATGATTTTATAAAATAAATATTATAAAATTATAGAAATTAAATATTATATTTTCCTAGAAAAATATATAAAAACTATTTTTGGAGAAATCATATCTTTGAAGCATAAAGTGACTTTAAAAAAAATTGAGTGGTTATTCTCTAAAAATCAGTCAATAAATTTTTATTGCATAGAACATTTATATGTATGTATATATTTAATAATTCAATAAACCCTATTCATACCCTCCCATTTAATGTCTAGGCCTTGTATATAATATTTAAATAATAAAATTTCATGATTCATTTAAGCTTAGTGTTGCATGTTGTACATTCTATCAAACATAGTTTTGTTTAAAATTATTAGAAATTTACATCCCACCATTAATAAATTTAGTCCTTTCAATTTTAACTTGATCTTGTTAATCAAGTGTTTGATACATGAAAATACCTCTGTTGAAATCTCATATTGTGAAAAGGGTTAATAAAACATCCTCTTGAAATGAAAATGAAATATGATGATCATATGAAACAATAAATTACTCAGTTTTCAAAAATAAGAACATTAGTGGGTAGTGAAAATATAAAAATATAGGAAATGTAATTTATAAATAGTTATGGATAGTTGTAGATATCATTGATCATAAGAATGTGAATGATCTTGAGAATTTTAATGACCACAAAACCATAAACCATAATGATTTGTAAAATACCATAGACTAGTCTGAAATGAAGGTATTAGGATAAATTTATTATTTTATGATCCTTTAACCATAGTTGAGGAATTACTTTACCATAAAGAATAATAAAATAATAAAATATAACTACTTGGCATATTTAATTTCATCCTTTAATCAATTTCCATAATAATCTCATATTTTTCTCCAAACAATGAGTATTCAAGGTGGATTTTTCATGTCTCAATCACTAAATTCATCTTATTATGAATTAAATATTCCAAAATGGATAATAATCTATTACTATAGTATTTATACTTTAATGAAAACCAAAAATAGTTATAATAAGGTAAGACAATTCTAAAAATAAATAAACCAACATATGAATAAATACAAAATTAATCAAAAAATCCTAAGTGAAAACGCTCAATGTTCAAATTAGACTATTTAATGAATAACCAACCATAAAATTATTCAAAATATTTCAAACTCTGATTGAAACTTTGTAACACCCCAAGATTATATGGTACGCTTCTCTTTGAATAATACAATAGCGTGTGTTGTATGCAACTTTGAGTTCTAACACACCACAACCAATCAAACTAGCCGTTATGAATAGTAATATGAACTTTTTAAAATTTTATCAATTTTATCTTTTAACATGGAATTTATTTTTGGATTCGGAATATCAAATCTAGATTAGGGTGAATTTTTGGTAATTTTCAGAAAACTTTCAATTTTTGATGAATAGTGAAAAACACTGAGTTATTGGTTAAAACCAAATTTTTATTTAAATAATTATTTATTTTATTAAACTTTATTTTAGGTCAAAATAAATATATAATACCTATATAAGTTCATTGTAATTAATTGGAGTTATTTTATTATAAGTTTAGATCTATAAAAACTTTATTGAACTTTTCACCGTCTTTTACTCACCTGCTAGGAGAATTTACAAATTCACATAAAACATAATTTTACCGCTTTTATGAGTGGAATTTCAAAAATTAAAGAGACATGATTGATATCAGTAAGTAAAATGTGGTTAAATAAGATGAAAATAATTTTTGGTGAATAGTAACGGTTTACTTTTATTTACCATGGTTAAAAGTTAATAGGGTAATTAAGGGTAAAAATGATATTATTATTACCCTAACACATGTAATAATTCTATTGGATAAGTATAATTCGACCAAAAAAAACCTTAGGAATAAAATATGAATCTATTTGGTCCACTAGGATTAGATTAAGACATTTATTATTATTTAATTCAAAGAAGAGTTAAAAGAGTTAAAATCAATGTTTAATAACTAAAACATTTTTAATATAGAGATATAAATAAAATAAATTCAACTATAAATAGTAATTAGAAAGATAAAAATATTTCCTAAATAATGGTATTTTATTTATATTTTTTATAAATTAAATATTTAAAATTATTTATGATACAATGATGATGTTGTAATTACATAATTAATGAAATATTAAAATAATTGACATTAGAAATATCCAAATAAATTTAATTTGAGACTTTTTATGAATTAAAATTATTTTCTATGTTAATATGACATATTAGGGTTAGTTAGATAAATTTTATTTGAAGTAATAATGCTGTTATGAATTTAGAAAAAACAAAATACCAAATAGTGTCAAAATTGACATAAAAGTGTTTTTAAAAAAAATATTATATTATTAGCTGATATTATATTCCTAAAAAACTAAGGTTCGGAAAAAATATTTATATAATGATATTTGTATCATTAATGAACCACTTGGGGTTCTCTGGGAATTATTTAGTAAGTTTATCAACCATATAATATAAAAATAAAGAGACACTGTAAATGTCAAACTATTTAACTAAGTGTTAAATCTAAAAGATAAAGTTAATATAGTGACCCAAACCTATCTAAAACCTATTGGTTGTGTGGTCTTAGACCCATAACCACCTTATAATTTAAATAATCCACTTCGGAGCCATTATAAAACGAAAAAGATTATATTATAAAATAATATTTCTAGATTTTCCTAAGGTGCCCCTCACCCCTCTTATAAAAAGGGCACTCCCCCTTCTCTCTAATTCACACCTTCAAAGCCATTTGGATTGTCCAAAATCCACCCTAATACCATATCAGATGTCCTCCCTTCATCCTAGAGGTCTTTCTTTAGTCGTAAAGCCAACCTAAAGAGCCCTTTTGATCAAATTAAAAAGAAGGACCTGAAGAAGAGGTAAATATTTCATCACCTCTTTCAAGTTCCTTTCTTCTTCTACTTCCTTTTACTTTGTTGTTTCCATTATAAAATAATAACTCCAGTAACTTCTATATACTGTATTATTATTATAAATATGGTACAACTAAATTCATTATTATATCCATCCTTTGAATGACATGTCACCATACGTGTGTACGTACGGCTAACCGTCTCCACGTCGTGGTGTAATTGTTATTCAATACATTATTATATGGACGAGTATAATAATGAAGTGAAATTGATTTAAATAGTAAATATAAAATGATAATTATTATGTATATATGATATAACATCCAATTATATATTATTTTAATATCAAAAGAATGATATTGTCACTCCCGTGTACGTACAGATTACCATCTCCACGAAGGTGATGAGATTCATTCCCCATATTATCCATTCAAGGATAATTTTCATTAGATGATTAAAAATAATGTTTAAATACTTGATATATTTTTGGATATGAATAAAACAAATCCCATCCACAACAAATATGACTCACTTAATAAATAATATAAAGGAAAACGAGTCTGTTAACACCGTAAACAATGATAATACTATGATATTATTAATAATGCAATGTTAAAGGATCATACATGATATCATATTAATATATATGATTCTTGTATAATTTAATAACAATTATTTAACCATTATACATGAGTTTAACCTACCCCAGACCAAGGAAAAGTATAAAGTAAGATTTAATTTCACAATCTCTTTATTATCCAAGGTTGTTTTATGTAAGTATCTACAGGGACCTCATTATCATCCACATCCATGTTTCTTAAAAATGTATTTCAAAACATTTTTACTATTTAATAGACAATGTTTAAAAGTCATATATAACCTTATTTGAACTTATATGTTTTTGAAAGGAATCTTTCCATATTTTTCCAAACAAGGTACTTTTTGACCTTTTCGACAAATTTAAGGTAAGAATGTTTTTTAACTTATACGGTGAGTGAAACTATTTTCTGCCGTTATAACATCGTTGAAGCTTCCCTTACAAGTTTATAAGAATGTTTTCAGAATAAAGTTTTTCTTTATAATTATGTGACTCTTAAATAATTTCAAAATAGAAATATATATTTCTGTAAAAAAGGTTTTGATTTCATCTATGTCAACATCCTTTGATGGATTTTAAGCTTATTTGAAGTTGATTCATTATGATAAAAAACTTCCAAATTGTATTGAAGGTTTTGTGATATGTTTGACTGTGGATGTGTTATTTTTATACCAATCTTGTTTTATGGATAAATTATTGACATTTCATATGATTGTTTTAATATGAATATTTATGTTATGTTTAAAGCTTTTCATATGAGGAATGAATTGGACTTTATAAGTTATGGGTGGAGCCCGCTATAGATCCTCAATGCATCGGTAGGTATCATGAGACAAACTAGTGTCTTGGCATAAGGCCTTGAAAAAATCTTATTTGTAGTTTTGGCACAAGGCCTTGAATATGTGGTTTTGATAGTATGAAATTATTCATTCCATCATTATGAAAGTGGTTATTGATATTGCATGTGATTATTAGACTAGTATAATATCCATGAGAATAAGTAAATGGTATTTTTTCATTTTATTTTTGCCATATTATGATGAATTTTATGTTTAAAAGGCTTCTTTATTAGTTATAAATTGCCTTAAATGTTTATGCTTATTTATAAAAGTTTCGGCTATATTGTTATCCTTACCGAGCACTTGATCTCACCCCTTTCTATGTTTTATTTTTCCTAGGATGTGAGGAAGTATTTTATGACTGACCTGCAGGTATAGTCTGAGGGGATATGAGTATGGACTATGGATACTATATTGTTGTAGTTTTTCACTTTATCATGTAATGTATGACTTATGAATGTATCTAGTGTTTACAAGGCTACTAAACTAATCGGTCTTTCAGGACTTGATCTTTTGTGATCATGCAAATTTTATGTAATAATGCACTGACTCTGGCTAACTGGGGTCGGGGCGTTACAAACCTAAATATTAGACTGATTTAATCCTATATTATTCCAATATAAATTTAGTATTTATCTCCAAATAATATAAATCACTCTTAAAGTCTCATACCAAAAATAAATATACACTAATAATACAATCTCTATGATATAATAATCATATACTTAAATGACCAAAATCTCCATTAAGAAATTAAAATCATATATTATTCCAAATGATAATTCAAAATTTATTCTTTAAATAAAATAGAATAATATTTTTTACCTTAATCATATATTGTTCCCCAAAAAATATTATTATCTTCTTATAAAATAATATCAATTAGAAAATTACTTTTCTATCCCGTGGTTATATATTTGATAAAACATATGTTACAAATTTTTAATAACCTATAATTACCTCAACATCAAAGAATATATAAACTATAAAATTTATCAATTCAATTAAACGTATTTCCATAAAATAAAAATCTTAATTTCTCAAATAAACCTTTCACAAAAACAAAAAATAAACCAAGGGGTTATATTACAATTAAATTATAAAAACAATAATTATAATAATTATAAAATACCATCACTAAAAATCTAAAAATGGGTTTCTAATCACTTGAACTTTTGATTGAACTTAAAATTGTAATCCTATCATGGTATCCATAAATCTTTAATTTACCTCACATGAAAATATTATAATCTCAAAAGTCTCCTAAATCTTTCTTCAAATAACAACTGTAAGGACTAGACCATAAAGAATTATATAATCTTGAGTGTTTAGTCAATAATTAAATTTATTATATTTATAACGTCTTTCAGGTTTAGAGTTTGTGAGAATTATACAATAAATCTTACATAATAAACGCATATATTAGAAGTTGAAAACTTCTACTTAGTATCCATTTTTTTCAACAATACAAATATTTTATAATGAAGTGTGTTTTGTTTATATAAAAAATCTTCATGAAATTTAACTTAAATACTTATTTCTTTTAAACCATCATGAATCCCGATTTTTTTAAAAACATGGGATGAGAACAAAAAGGTCTGTGAGGGATATAAAAGAAATAATTTTTTTAGTTTATTGAAAAACATGAAAACTCAAAAAATGTTTTCTATTATACAAAATATTTCTTTATCATATGAAATAAATCATAATACCATGAAAAAAACTCACCTTTCTTCTCAAAGAATACCTTTAAAACTCATATAAATAAATGATAATTCAGTTTAAGTGATATAGATAATTATATTTATAACTCATGTATGAAATAACTAGAGACCATTTTGTAATGTCTCGACTTTCCCTAAAGGTATGGACCATTTGTTTTTAGTTTAAAATTATTTTCTTGGACCTAGTAATGATTCTTAAGGGGGTCAAGGAGGTATATAGGGAATCCAGGGCTCATTTAAAGCCTAGATCCCAAAAAATTAAAAAGGTAGACTATGCTGCATGTCTAGAGAAACTTTGTGACCCAACCCTTATAGTTTCTCTAACCATACAGTTTCATACATTGGGGTGTTGGGGGATGCACAGTTTTTTGGAAAATGTGTAACCACAAGATAAAGGCCACATAGGATTGCAGACCCCCAGGACAAAACATTTTTATGGTCTATACATTGTTAGCCAATATATGTGCCTTTCCCATGTAGGGTACCCATTGGAGAAGAACATAGCTCAAAGTTAGTGAGTGGTTTGGCCGACCGTGCAGATAAATAGTGTTCCCCTTCTAGTGATTGTGAATTTTCAAATTTTAATTAATTATGGTTTTAATTAAACCCATTTCTTTATCCTTTTCTTCTATAGCGGTGAAAAACCTTTCTATACCAGACGAGCTTCCTCCTCCACTCTTCATAGGGATTTTTTAACACACTCAATTGGACTCCAAATATATCACCTTCATAAAAATTATAAATACGTGGGTAAGCTCCTCAATCCTCTCCCTACTTTTTCTCTTTTATTTAGTTATCTATTTTTCTATATTTTGTTTGACAATTTCCTCTATTTTCAGAGTATTGGGTGATTTATTCAATTTCCTCCATTCTAGATTGATTTAAGCATCGAAAATAGAGCAGTGGAGTGTTACTACATCGAGGTAGGTGGTCTAGGTTTTTCCCACTCATTTCATTACTTTTTAGATGATGAGATGTTATACCAAACCTCATAAACTTCTAAATATACTTTAAATAAATTTAATTAATTAATTTAATGGGATACACATGTCTTTTGTTACTCCAACTTATAGAAAAAACCATTTATGGGGTTTTTGCCTTATTATTGACCACCATTTAGGTTGCCACCTTATTGTTATATATTCCCATGACTCAAATTTTCAACCACATGTGTGTATGTGTTTCTCCATTGTTAAATGTATAATTTTTTCAAATTGAATTAAGATTAATGCTGAACCATGTGTTACACCCCCTTTGGAAAAGCCCAATAGTTTAATCTTATGTATTATCCTCATGCTTAATCACTTACATAATATCTTTATATTTATTCCATGTTGTGTGCTTTATACTTGATCTTGTGGTTATTACCTTATGGTCAGGACTTGTGAATTAATTATATTTTATTTCTTGTACTTATTTCTATTTTCTTATTCCATAGTTGATTAGATTGGATTGAATATTATGAAATGGATAGCTTTATTAGAATGTAATGTTTAGATTCTTATTTATGATCTTTGTTTGTAAATGGCCTATTGTGATATGTGCCTTGGTTTCTATTCCCCACCCACTATGGGCCCAGAGATAAAATGCATATTGACTTAAGGACACATGGAATGACTCGACGTGCTTGGTTGTATCTACTTGATGCATTTGGAGTAATACTTTGGATTACCTTATATGGGATCTCTGGGAATATTATTTATAATCGTGAGTAACATTGGTTTAATAGGGGAGATACTATGGAAAAACTAATTGGGGAGATGGCTACTACATTCCTTGGTTGATATCCAGTCCCCCATATGAGATACTTGGTACGGTCTCAGAGTTTACTAGGCCATGATTGATATAAGGGATTTTGTTGTGGGTCATCCTGGATGGACTATGTGGCATTGGTTATATCAAAGGCTCTTGTAGAAACCCTTGAGATTCATTATAGATTTCCTTGGATGGGTTTGGGTCTCCATCATTGAATTTGGTGGGTTTATTGATTATGTCATATGTGATTTTTTTATTTATATTATGTGCATGCCTATATAGTGTCATGGTGATGAGATAGCCAAGACAAAGCACAAGCTAGAAGAATTCCTACCTTGGTTTCTCTATTCATAATGGTCTATATATTGACCATATTACTTGTAGATGTACTTGGTTTAGACTTCAAGATTAGGTTTAAGTAAGTGGTATCTGATGGGTGTTCATTTAGGTACACATACCAATGTAGTTACTTATTTATTTACTTAATACCATGTATTTATCTTTTTGGAACACTGTTGTTTTATTTATATCACTAAATGGATTGATCAATATACCGTTGGTGGCAGCCGACTAAGATTGTATCTCACACCCAGTTTTTCCCACCATTGGTACACAAGAAGAATCTAGGATTATAGGTATTAACAAAAGGAATCATCCATCATTTGATGCGTGATTGACACTCTAGGTTGGAGTATGGGGTAGAGGACCGATCTTATGCTTGATATTCTAGTTGTAGCGATTTTTGAACTGTTTTTATTTTTTTTAGCATATAGTATGTACTTGTATCCCTAGTTCCCTATATACTATCATTTTTGTATAGAATCATTGTCATCATCATCATTATTATCTATTATTTATCCATATTTTGTTTAATTATATTGATCGGTTTATATCCATTTTTCCACTTCTGTGTGTTTCTTATTTCTACTTCTTATATTTAACATTTTTTATCTCTTATTATTCTTACTATGATCTATGAGGACATATTCCCCCCTATAGATATACCCCAGACCCACACTATGATTAGGAATCCTTTGGAGTTTGGAGAGGTTCACCTGAGGACTTGGGGCTATAATCTCGATTCCCTTGAAAGTGGAACCCATAGTGGGATGCTACAAAGTGGTATCATAGTTTATTTTCCTTTTGTATTATCATTTGAGTTTATATAGGATACTAGGACATTAGAATCTGGTAATGATCCTTTCCTTGGGAGTATCTAACCCATGTACAGAGGAAACCCAAATTTCCTGGGATGGGTAAATGTTGATATTTCTTTCACTATAATGGTTTCATTTATTTGACTATTGGGTAAATAAATCTCCTTAAACTATTATTTATTATTGAAAAAAATAATAATAATATGTTTTTACTTTTATCATAGCCTGATGATATGAGGGTGTATCAAGAATGCATAATACTTGGAACCAGAGGATAAATATTTAATACATTATTCCATGCTATATCTATTTTCTTATGTGCATTTCAATGTTTTTTTATTATATATAGAGATTTGATAATCTTCTTTACAAGATTGAAAAACATAATAGAAACTTAAGGTTCCTACCATAACCTAATAGTGTTTTCCTACATTGGTTATAATGGACACTCTAAGCCCCCATTTTTTGGCACGTTGAGCAATGGAACATTAGTCACAAGGGTTGGACCTTATTATAGTTAGGTTTAAGAGGAAATAAGATTTTAATTTATAAGGAATATGTGACCTTATAAGATGGAAATAGAGATCCAAATTATTTAAATATTTATAAAGGGGTTCAAATACATAAATTAATTAAGATGGATAGATCCTTTGAAATGATCTTGGAATCTAATAGGTGTGATATGGTACCTTGACCATGACCTAACCTATAAGTGGGTAGTAGGCCATGTATTCTAAGATCCTTTAGTGACCTTTTATTATCACCTAAACCTAGATCTAGTAGTAGGTTTTTGGTTTTGCTATAATATAAGGATGGCATGTACATTCCCTTTCCTTATCACATATCTTATATATTTTTCCTATCTTTTATAATTCCATTATGAGGACTGCACTTTGAAATTGTTGGGATATTCTACTGTGACATCATTTTACTATAAAAAAGAGATTGTTTATGAGAACACTCTAGAGGTGGTCGGCCCTGAGTTACCCATAATACCTCATGTTGTGACACTTGAGGCAACTACTGCTGATGTTTCATTGGGAACCGGTGCTCAATTTCATGATAATTTTATTCAGTCATGTTGGCTATTCAGGGTGCTACCTAGCCTTCCCCTACTATGTAAGAGGTAACTCGGTACTTTTATCATCAATATCCTCCCACATTCTTATGGGATAGAGGACCTCGGGCTGTTGAGTTGTGGTTAGAATCTATTATGTTGATCTTCAACCATCTTGAGACACCTTTATAGAAGAGGGTCAATCCTATTACTTACATTTTATGTGATTCTGCCAAGATTTGGTGGTTAATTGTCTCTCAGGATGAGCATCATCGAGGTATGGTCTGGGAAGACTTTTAGAAGCCTTCTACAATTATTTCTTTCCACTAACTCTAAGGGAAGACCAAAATAAGGAGTATTTTCATCTCAAATAGGGAACTATGATGGTGTTATAGTATTATTCTTGCATCACCGAGCTCCAGTGTTTTTCTTTATCTCTGACCATTGATGAGTTGACGACTGTGAGTATTTTTGAGGATGGGATCAGGTACACTATCTGATCATAGGTGAATATATTTCATTTTAATACCATTACCTAGATAATGAACTAGTAACTAGTTGTGAAATTAAATCTTTTAGATGCTATAAATGATAGCTAGAGTGGTTCAGTTCCAAGGAAGTGTGATCATTCATTTGGTAGTAGGAAGCTTTGTATTGTGGGAGTATGTGAGGGAAGTTCCAGCAAGGTGACATGCACTAGCATTTCTATAGCAGTTCACCATTTTGGTAGGCTGGTATATAAGAATCCCTAGTTCAAGAGGAACCTAATAGAGTTACCATATTTTAATAGGACATGTCATCTTCAATGATCCTATTTTTCTTTTATTACAACATCCTTTGATAGGGGATTCATATTGACACTCATATCAGGTACAATAGCCAAATCTTTACCTCAAGATGGGAGTTGGTATTCTATCGGCTGATCGAGACAAGGTTTTAGTAGCCGTGGTAGAGGTAGTCTTGCCCCATAACATTACCATTAGCATAGTGGATATTCTTAGTCTATTTAGGAAGCATCTCAGTGCCACATTTCATACCATATTTATATAGTTCAACCTATACCCAAGGTGAAGAGTCCAAGACCATATATGGTCATAGGTGGTATTATGGTAGCCTCTAATTTTATTTCTAACCTTTTTGATATAGGTGAACCATACTATTTAATATATATAATTGGTATGAAAATTCTTGGCCTTGCAATGGGGTAATTCAGTTGCATTAATTCTCTTGACACACAATTAAGATTCAGAATAGAGGGAATAAACCAGTGTTAGGAGTGAACACTTGAAAAAAGTGGGTAATATTTTATATGGTGTTTATTCATCCTCAATATGACTAGTTTTGATGTCATTCTAAGGACAGAATGTATCATTCATTATCATGCCCAAGTGTATTTTTATCATCATCAAGTGTCTTTTACCTCATCGAGGGAAACATACATATTCAAAAGGGTGAATGAGATATCCAGGAAAGTCAGGCTAGAACCAAATGTGATGGGATTGAAGGAGTGAAAACATAGTTATCCAATATCTTTATGAGTGATAATGGAATGAATATTATAAAATTCACTCTATTTTTGGATGATTTGAGTGATTTATTACCTGATGATTTATCTAGATTAACCTTAGAGAGAGGTCAAGTCCTCTATCAAGCTTGTTCCCGGTGCAACACCAGTGTACATTCTTCTATATAGGATGAAACATACAGATCTCTAGTAACTCAAGAGGTATCTTTAAGATCTAGAGACTAAGGTTTTTATTAGACCCAACACTTTTCCATGGGGTTCACTATTTTTTTTTCAAGAATATTTACGGTATCATCCATTTGTGCATTGATTAACTTTGAATGAACCACCTTATAGTAAAAAATTAGTGTCCATTGTATGGTCTATAATATCTCTCCATTCCTTAATATTTTATTTTGAAAATCAAAAACACCTTATTCATAAATATATTTTCCATACAAATTCATATATTTCATCACACTTACATAAATTACCTTATAACCAAAATCTCCTTAGACTTTTGAGATACACATATTTTTATTTTTAGAAATCTGTTTTCCATATCGAAAAAGTTCTTAAGCTTCCAAAATTTGTTTCATGGTTATACCATACAAGAATTCCTTAAGAAACTGTTTTCCATTATCCGTTTTCACTACGACACCGACTTCCATCTTGAATGAAATCTGGTTTCATATTTCTTTTCTTATACATAGAATTTCAGTTTTTTTTATTTTAAAATTGATTCGTCATACCTATACCAGGAATCCCGATACTAAAATTATTATATTGTTTTTATGCCATAGCAGAAATTTCCATTCCATATTTGTAAAGAATATTTTATTAATACCATTTATGTTAGAGACAGTGATACCGTTTCTTATGATACCGATATCGGGGAATAATAAACCGGCACCAAGAATTTCTTTATACACTACCTTCGATAATATGATGCCGATTATATTCTTTCATGCTTTAAATAATGATACTATTACAGGAATTTGTAAAACTGAGTTTTCATAAAATATTTCCTTATACTTTACTCATACCGATTTTATAAAAATCTATTTCAAAATTCATAATTCCAGAATTTATTATTCAAATATTTATTTGTTTATAATTCTGAATCTTTTAATTACTTTCATATATTTTCAAATTTATCGGATTACAAGTTCCTTACACTTAAGGTGTAAGATCTTTATATTCATTGTTGGTTTATAACAGAAACAACGACATAGTTTTATATAACCAACCATGAATATAAGGATCTTATAGCTTAAGTGTAAGGAAATTGGAATCCGATAAAATTGAAAATATATGAAAGTAATTAAAAGATTCAAAATTATAAGGAAATAAATCTTTGAATAATAAATTCTGAAATTATGAATTTTGAAATAGATTTTCAGAAAATCGGTACGAGTAAAGTATAAGGAAATATTTTATGAAAACTCAGTTTTACAAATTTTGGTAGCAGTATAATTATTTACAGCATGACAAAATATAACCGGCATTTGATTATCAAAGGTAGTGTATAAGGAAATTCTTAGTACAAATTTCTTATTCTCTAGTATCGGTATCATAAGAAACGATATCACTGTCTCTATCATAAACTATGTTAAGAAAAATTCTTCATAAATGCATAATGGAAATTTTCAGTTTGGTATAAAAACGATATAAGAATTTATGTATCTATATTCCTGGTATTAGAATGAAAAATTTGTTTTAAAACAAAAAAATGAAATTATATGTATAAGAAAAGAAATATGATATCGGATTTCATTCAAGATGGAAATCAGTATCACAGTGAAAATAGAGAATAGAAAATGGTGCTTTAAGGAATTCCTGTATGGTAAAACTGTGAACCAAATTTTGGAACCTTAAGAACTTTTCTAGTATGGAAAAACAGATTTCTAAAAATAAAAATATGTTTATCTCAAAATTATAAGGAAGTTCTGGTTATAAGGTAATTTATGTAAGTATAAGGAAATATATTAAAGTTAAAGGAAAATATATTTATGAAGAATGTATTTGTGAATTTCATAATAAAATCTTATGGAATGGAGAGGTCTTATAGACCTAACAATCTCACCCTTTTGGGAAAGCACAAACAACTTCGAAAAATTTTACAATGGAAAGAAATAAATGCTTAGAGTTAGAAATACATGGCACACCCTTAATTGTATGACTTAGGGTAAATTATTCTACCCTTATGTTGAAGTTTATAGAGTATGGAAATCTCCCCCTTAGATATATATTCTTATATTTAGAGAGACTCCCCCTTAGATGTAGAACTATTCCTTATAGATGAAAGTTAGAAAGTGCTTTTTTCCTTAGACTTTACCCTAATGAAATTTTCATTTATAATTTTTTTAACTTCTCCCTTTGATAGAATTATCCCACTTTTGTGATTTTCAAAAATTAATAGAGAGGGACCTATAATGTTACAAAGAAATATATATGGGACAAAATATATAAAATATTTTCACGGAATATTCCATAAATTTTCACATGAATGAAAATACAACAAAAAATTCAGCCTGGAAAAAAATGTATCAACCTTCTTTCTCTGAAAGAATATTTTTCACCAAGGACTTAATATTTTTCACCTCCCTGTGATCTTCTTGATGCTTCTTTATTAGGGAATCTTGTTCATCTACCTTATATTCCAAATCCTGGATATTGAATTCTTGGGACCGATTCTTATCATCAAGAATGTTGATCAATTCCTCTTGTGAATCTGATTTCTTCACAAGACTAGTAGATATTATTTTTTGATAATGGAAAACTTCAGATATGGTATTCATTTGATCAAGAATATTTTTTCCTTAATTTTTCTTCATAGCTAACTCACTTGACAATTTTTCTGAGAAAAAAGTCCAGACCTTGGTCAGATCATTTGCTACATCATTGAAAGATCCCTTTTTCGACTCCATGAAGTCTGATAATTGTAGAGCTTTATCTGGTAATGTTTAGGTTCAGCTCATCACTTTATGACTTGAAACTTATTGATATTTTTAATCAATGAGAAGATTATTATTATAGGCTTCACCTTTCACCACCATGACCAACATCATAGATGTTGAATCCGTATTTTGGTTTAAGGTTTTCTGCATCATTTGGCTCTGGGAATCTATGTTAGCAAGTATTAGAATGGTACTTACTAATTTACATAATGAACATTTTACAAAGTCATCACCATAGATGATGAGGACTCAGAGTTAGATTCCTCTTTATTGTCCTTCAAAATAGAGGATTCTAGATTCTCAAGATTTTGAGGAGAGTCGACATCAGAAGGGAAAACCATAATGGCCTGCCCTTTATCAGCATTCGACACTACAGAGGGTTTGGAAACCTGAAAGACTTCCTCATTTTCTATAGCCTCATTATCTCCAGATTCTCCTTGAAACTCTTCTTCTTTCTCTTATTCACTTCTGGTATCACTATTTCTGGATTCATGGATTTCATCTTCATCTCCGGTTATATCAATCTCTTCTTCCACCACTTCTACTTATTCAACTTCGGTCTCAAGTTCTTCTTCTTCTTATTCCTTGGTAAAAACTCCCATGGATGCAAAATAATCATCAAATTGTCTAATCACATCAATTTATTCTTCTTGAATTATCTCATACTCTTCCTATACTTCTACTTGTGGTTCCTGAATATTTTCCGGTATCACTACAAGTTTCTTCACCTTCTTAGGTTTTGGAATGACATATGGTACTGGTAGCTTCTCAGAGGACTTTTCTACTTCCTTTAGCAAGGATTTTATAATCTATATCTTAGTTCTCATTCTTTTCATGTTCTTATCCTTAGCTTCTTTCTCTAACACATCAGTATTTTGAATATTCAAAGCCTTTTCCTCTGCTGGATTCAACCCAAAGGTTGGATCCCCTTCCTTCCTGGATTCAGCTAACTTACTCCAACTGATTATGATATCATCAGAGTAAGCCATCAGTTTCCTTAAAACTGGTGGAGCTGAAGCCTGAACTTTTGAGATATGATCATCATGAGAGACCTTATCTGACTTTTTCTTCTTCTGAGCAATTTTAGAAGATTTTGGTAATGAATTTTTCAGTGTCTCTTTGGATGATTCTGGAATATCATCCTTCAATATTGGATTTTGAACTTCTGGCGTCACAACTTCTTAAATATTCTTAGAGTCCGGATTGAAGGAAAGTTTCATTCTATTCAGTGTATCTTCACTTATCAAAAAAATCTTACAAGACTTCAAAGTAGAATTGCATGAATTTTTCATTTTGACTAATACCATAACTACTATCTTTGAGATAGTGGCAAGGTACATTAGGATTTGGGATTTGATGGTACCAACTTTCACAACATTAATTGTAAGAAAAATAAACTTAACAAAATTAACCTTCCTGAGGTTGATGAGAAAGTCTAACAAGAGAATGTCACATGTATTTAAGGAATATTTATCCCCTTTTCTTGAAATAAAGATCCCCTACATCTATAATGACACCAACCTATGGTCCACTGATAAGTGTGAAAGATTCAGAGTCTTAACTCCCTTGATGCAGAGACTTTCTAAAGCATCGTTCTTCTTGAAATAACCTTCCTTATCTAAAATTTTGTTAGAACCTATGAGGGCCTCTCCTTCATAGGGAATCTTCAGGATGTCTGCCGATTTCTAGCATGAAACAATGTAAGATTTTTCATAAGCCTTAAACTTAAAATACTCCTTGCCATCCATCTCAAAGAAATTGACAGAGTCATAAAACTGTATGACTAGGTCCGAGTATACAGGATCCTGAAACTTGTCTTTTTCTATATAAATACTCTCCCAATGATTAAATTTGATAATACGAGAGATGAGGGATTCATACCGATTATAAAATTATAAATATACAAGTCTCTCTTGAAATATCATCTTGTCTTTATTCTCCTTGACTTCCATCTAGTCGAAACTTCATGACATTCGAATTTGTAAGAAATCCTTGAAGAAATCTGGAATGAAAAACTCTGAAGAAGTAGAACTTCTACTTGAAGGATTAAAGAACTATTGGGGTCCTTGTGAAGTGGTATAGACCATATATAGACAAACTACGACCTTTCAACTTCCATAAGGAAATCAAATGGCTGTGATTTTTCCAAAATGATCTAATAGTTGAAGATGGTTGAAAAGATATATCCATAGCAATGTTTTGAGGTTTCAGAAAAATAAAATTCATATTCTAAGGAAATATTAATCCAAAGAAAAATTACTTAAAAGAAAGAAATACCAAAAAATAGAACTGTAAGAAAATAACTAGGGATTAAGAAAATATACTTTTAAGGAATATCTGAATAAATTATCAGTATCAAAAAACTTTCTTGGGTTTGGGAAAACTAGACATTGGAAATTTGACTCTGAGAAATTTAAAATTAGAAATATGGATTCTGATAATTTCGATTCTGTGATTTTCAAAATAGACAAAATATTTTAAAGGAAAAAAAAATTAATGTTGTTTTAACTTAAGGAAAAATTTCCTTAAGGTTAAATTGTATTAAAAAAATATTTTCTTAAGACTTAAAAATTGAAAAGAGAATTCTTTTGAACTGTTGAATTTTAGGTCTGTTGATGAAAAGAAAAAAAATACCAGAAAAATATCAATTCTGAAACACACTGAATCTGAAAAAAATTTACGGGAAACAAAATTTTTAAAATTTTCAAATATATCCACTCCCCCTAAAATTAGGTGTATTTTAATGTTTGAAGTTGATTAAACAAGAAGTAGATATGAATGATTATCTTGTAGATATCATTAATAGCTTTTGTTTACTGTATTCAAATCTATCAGATGGTAATGGTTTGGTAAATATATCAGCAAGTTGTTCTCGCTTTCTGATGAATTGAAGAATTATATCTCCTTTGAGTGTGTAAACCCTAAGAAAGTGTTTCATAATATCTATGTGCTTAGAACGACAGTGATGTGCTGGGTATTTACTTTGGGCTATGGCTCTAGTGTTATCACACAAGATTTGAGTTTTGGTAAAACTCATTCCATAATCTGTGAGTGTGTGTTGCATCCACAAAACTTGAGCACAACAACTTCCAACTGCTATATATTCTACTTCAGCAGTGGAAAGTGCTACATAATTTTTTTTCTTACAAGACAGAGAAACTAAGTAATCTCCTAGAAAATGATAAGTTCCAGATGTACTCTTTCTATCCATTTTACAACAAGAAAAATCCACACCCGAAAATATTTTTAGTTATAAAACATTTCCAGAAGAATAAAGAAGTCCTAAATCCAAGGTTCCTTTTATGTAGCAAAAAATTATTTTAATAACCTTAATATGGGATTCCTTAGGAGTTTCTTGATATCTTGCACATAAGAAAATAGAAAAAATTAAGTCAGGTCGACTTGCTGTTAAGTAAAGTAAACTTCCTATCATTCCTCTATAATATGTTTGATCAATAGGTTTCCTTGCTTCATCAATATCAAGAGTATTAGATGTTCTGATAGGAGTACTTATACTCTTAGTGTTATCATCCCCAAAATTTTTAAGAAGATATTTGATGTACTTATGTTGAGATATATAAGTTCTTTCTAGTTTTTGAGAAATTTGAAAACCAATAAAAAATGTTAACTCACCCATCATACTCATCTCAAACTCATAATTCATAAGATCTGCAAAGGAATATAATACGGATTGTTGAGTTTATCCAAATATAATGTCATCAAAATATATTTGTACAATTAAGATATCTTTATTATCATTCTTTATAAATAGTGTTGGATCTATGGTTCCCTTAGAATAGTTGTTTTGAAGTAAAAATCCTGTATGTCTACTATACTAGGCTCTAGGGGATTGTTTAAGACCATATGTAGCTTTGGTAAGATTATATACATGATTAAGATGTTTTGAATCTTCAAAACCAAGATGTTGGTATACATAGAATTCTTCCTATACATATTCATTAAGGAAAGAAAACTTCAAATCCATTTGATAAAGTTTAAAATTATAGAATTATGCAAATTCTAGAAGAATTCGGATAGATTCAAGTCTTGCTATCAGTGCATAGGTTTATTCATAGTATATTCCTTCTTGTTGGTTATAACATTTAGCAACTAATCTTGCTTTATTTCTTAATGTAATGCCATTTCGATCACATTTATTTCTGTTGACCAATTTTACACCAATAACAAATGTATCCTTAGGTCTCTCAACCAAGGTCCATACTTGATTCCTTACAAACTCATTGAGTTCATCTTGCATATCCTTTAACCAATCTTCATCACCTAAGGCTTCCTCCGGAGTCTTTGGTTCGAATTGGGAAAGAAAAGCAACATGTTCGATTTCATTCCTTAAGGAAAATCTAGTCCTCACAGGTTGATTAACATATCCCATGACATTATCGGTAGGATGATTTCTAAATAACAATTGATTAGGGTTTTGTAAAACTTGATCATCAATATAAGTTAGAAAATATTCTAGGGTAAATGTTTCGGGAATATTTTCATGAACATTTTCCTTAGAATAATATTCAACTATAGGTTGTCGATCATTTTTAGAAAATATAACTGGAGGATTTAAATTTGGTTGTCTGAAAAAAAGGATTAGATTCATCAAATGTAACATGTACCATTTTCTCTACAGTACAAGTGTTTTTATTGAAAACTATATAAGACTTAGTGTTAGTATAATAACTTATAAAAATTACTTCATCGGATTTTGGTGAAAATTTATGTAAGATATCCTTAGTATTAAGGATAAAAACTTGACCACCAAAAACCTTGAAGTAAGAAAATTTTGGTTTTGGACTAGTCCATAGCTCATAAGGTGTTTTATTAAGAAAATGACTTATCAAAACTCGATTTATAGTATAACAAGCAATACTTATAGCTTCAGCTTAAAAATGTTTTGCAATAGAATATTCACTCAACATGGTTCTGGTTATCTCTTAAAGGATTCAATTCCTTCATTCAACAACACCATTTTGTTGAGGAGTTCTAGGAGCTAAGAAATTGTGAGTAATACCTTTATTACTACAAAAAGTTTCAAAATCTAAATTAAAAAATTCACCACCATGATCACTATGAATAGTTATCAATGGTAGGTTTTTCTCATTTTTTACATGAGCTTGAAAAGTTATAAAATAAGAAAAGGCTTCAGATTTTCTTGCTAGAAAATAGACCCAAGTATATCTAGTGTAGTCATAAAAAAGAAAAAATACATAATATTTTCCTCCAATACTTCCAGTTTGTGTAGGACCAAATAAATCCATATTCACTAACTGTAGGGTATCAGATGTTGAAACTTAACTAATAGATTTAAATATAGATTTGTGTTTCTTTCCAAACTGACAAGGGTCACAATATTTTGAATAATCAAAACATAGAGCCAGTAGATCCTTAACAAATCCTTTCTTTGAGAGATTATTAAGGTTATTAAGGTTTCAGTGTCCTATCCTTCTATGCCAAAGCCAAGATTGATCTTCAATTACACTTAATCAAGGAATATCTTGACATCATAAGTCTTCTATGTTTTTAGTGTAGACATTCTCATGCCTATGGGCAGTAAGAAAATATTCATATTTCAAATTGTGAAATAAACACTTGTCATTCCTAAAATTCACAAGGTAACCTTCATCACATAATTGAATTATTCTTATAAGGTTGTTGTTAAGACCATTAACAAATAAAAAATTAGGAATTATAACTTTTCCAAAAAGAATGATATTAACTATATCGACAATCTCTCCTTGAGAATTATCCCCAAAGGTTACTTTTCTACTTCTGTTTTGATAATCTTATGAAAATAATTTTTTTTACCAGTCATATGATGGGAACATCCGTTATCCATATACCATATATTGTTGGTAAATACATCATTTTCCTTAAAAAACAAAAGTTAGATCTTTGGAATCCAAACATGTTTTGATCTGGGGTTAGAAAATTTAATTTTAGGAACCCAAATTTGTTTGAAAAAATATATCTTGTGGATTAATAGATATTTAATTTAGTTTAGAGAACATGTTTTCCTCCAATGTCCTCCACTTTTAAATTTTTTACAAAAGGGGGCTTTGGATGGAATAAAATAGTTATTTTTGAAAAATAGGTTTTCTATGAGTATAACCTAATCCAGAAGTATTTCCATGAGGTCTGATTTGGGAATACATCATGTCAAAATTTTATTTTCCAAAAGTAAAGCTGGCAAGAAATTTCTTGAGGGAATATATGTCGGATTTTAGTCTTATGACTAAATTCCTATCCCCAAGAATTATTTCATTAGAGTTATATTTTTCCTCAAAAACATTTATTTTGGAAATAACATTCTTAGGATCTTTAGAATGTTTTTCCTTTTTAGAATTTACTTCCTTAAGGTCTTTATAATGTATTTCTAGGATCTTATACTTATCTTCAAGATCTCTAGTGAGATCTAAAATTTCTTTTGTAAGAAATTATTCTCTAGTATTTTCCTTGTCTAATTTCATCGAAATTTTATAATTTTTTTCATCTAACAACTTAAAAAATATAGATAGTTCTTCATACGAAGGTATTTCTTCATTATCTGAATATAAACTATTTTCATCAGAAGTAATAACTTTAGGATAATAATTCTTCTCAAGAGATAAATTTTTTAAAGCCTCAGAAGAGTGTACCTTGACAATATGACAAGTATTTGGGAAAGAAGTAGTAGCAATGAATCAGATATTATTCTGAGATGATTATTAATATTCAGAAGATTCACTTTCAGAAGAGTCACCACAACTAGAACTCTAAGTGTTATTTGCTTTAAGACTTTTCCTGTGCTTATAACAGTAGAACTTCTTCTTATTTCTCTCTGAATTCCTTTCCTGATTATCCTTCTTTTTCAAAAGAGGGCAATCAGATATGATATGACCTGTTCTTATGCATTCATAGCAAGTAGTATCCCCATATTTATTTTATTTTTAGTATCTCTTCTTAAAATTATTTTGATAGTTATTTTGAGCTACTATCTTTTTCATTCTCCGAGAAAGATTAGCTAACTCATTCTCAAATTTTTTTGTATCACTAGATTCTGACTAAATAGTATCTTTCTTTGACTTTGATCTAGTAACTCTTTCGGGAGTTTTGGATTTTGTACGGTTAGAAGTTGTTGTGAAATAAACACTTCCATTTCCATTATTTTTCCTAATATTATCCATGTCTCTCTTCATTCTAGTCTCGTGCTAAAGAAGAGTTCCAAAAAAATCATCTAAGGAAATTTGAGGGACTTTCCTATTGTCATCAATTGTTGTCCTCTTGGACTCCCATTCATTAGGCATGATGCCTATGATCTTGTCAACAAGTATTTCATCATCAAGACTTTTTTCTCCCATAGACTGTAAGCTATTCTAAATTTTCATGAACCTTTGCTGAACTTTTCTTATGGGTTCTCCATAAGGAAAGCTAAATCTATGATATTCATCTCTCAACATAGATCTTCTTATCTCTATAACTTTAGAAGTTCCAAAATGTGTAATTTTCAATTTCTTCTAGATACTATTTCCAGCTTCAGAAGAGGATATTTTTCTGTAGATGTTTCTAGTCATGGAACATAGAAGTGTGTTTCTGACTCTGAAATTAGTTTGATATTCTTCTCTCTCTAGATTTTTAAAAGTTCTAAATTCCTTATTAGGAATCTTATAATCTCTTATCAGAATCAGGTAGTTATCAACTACAATATTAATAACCAAAGTATTCACCCTATCTCTCTAGTACTCATAATCATTTCAATAAAAAATAGGTGGTCTGGAAGGATTTAAATTGTCCAAAGAACAAATACGCATGGATACTATAATAGAAAAAATATACATTTCTTTGAAAAAAATGTTAGTAGTAGTGCTTGAAGAAAATATAATGTTCTTAAAGAAAACTTTAAGAAAAATTGTAAAGTCTAAGAAAAAAAATAAGAACTAGAGTATCTCTATGAAAAATATGAGTCCGGACTTGTGAGTATGAAATTATGATTCTGAAAATATTAAGAAGAAGATGATTTATCTTCTGAATCTAATCATGAGATTAATTCAGATTGAACCAACACTCTGAAACAAATTGATAAATTGATTTAGAGTACGAGGTAACCACCTCTAATACCAATTGATAGGTCAGTATGGAGTATGAAATTATACTGTATACCAATATTAGGATCGCAATATCATTGAATATGAACAATATATAGGGGGGTGAATTTTATACTTTAAAAATTTCATAAGGAAATTTTGTATAAAAAAATTCAAAACACCTCTTATAAGAATTCACCTTATTAGAGAAATATAAAGTTATTAAGCCTAAATCTTAAGAAACTTTACTTACAATGAGATTCTACCACAAGGTGTATAGAATCCCTTAGAAACAGAGATACAATTTAGAAAGTTTATACAAAAATAAAATTTCCGAACATTTATGAAGTAGTGGAAAATTACAATAATCTTTTAACCCCAAGAGGAGGATATCAAAAAACCTTTGTTAAAGGTCCCTTGTTTTATACTTAGAATAATGTATGTCTTACCCAAACACAAGTAAGCACTCAATCTTAAGATCGGTATCCGTCTTGATATCCCTGTAATACCTCGATTTGTTAGGAAATTGACAACTCTATCTTCACCACTCGAAGTCTCTGATTTTATGGAAATCGCACCTCTGCATGAAGAAATTATACATGAAGCAAAGTGTGAACAAGCTAGTCAAACTTTCTGCATGAAGCCTGAGAGTTTATAAGAGACTCTCACTCTAGAGAAATTTAATTTTATAGAGATGAACTCAAAAATGAAAACAAGTGAACTCATGAACTAGTGAACTCTTGTACTTGTGAACTCATGAACTCGTGTAGATCTCATTATCTAAGGTCCTATTTATAGCTTTCAAAAAATACTGGTCGGTTCCACTCCAACGATCATATTTCCTTAAATCTCGGAGGGACCTCGACATGTGGAAAACATATAACAATTAGTTTATAATAGAAACAACAACATCATGTTCTCTATGATTGATTTGAGTTCGGACTACCATCCTGTAACAGCCCAAGATTTTATAAAGAAATATTCTTTTTAATTTTACTAATGTCTTGTGTTATACGCTACACCAAAAGGAGCTTGCACAACACGCATCCTTGACTTTCCTTGCATTACACGCAATCGCAACCTTCCTCGATAGCGTGTGTGGTACGTAATCCTGAGTTTCACGAAACAATGATATGCTATTAAAATATTATTAAAACTAGCCGTTATGAATAGTAATAACCACTTTTTGAAATCCAGTAAATCTTATTTTTCAAAATGAACTTTATTTTTGGATTCGGAGTATCGAATTTAGCCTAAGGTGAAATTTTGGTACTTTTCGGATAACTTTCATATTCTGATGAATAGTGAAAATTACTAAATTATAATTAAAAACAACTTTTTTAATCGAAATAATTAATAGTGATAAATCATTAATTTGAGTGGTTTTAAAGTATATTTAGAATATATTTTTACAATTTAATACAATGTTGGTCATTGGATGTAGTTTCACATTTAAACTAGACATAAACAAGTGTCAATCTTTTGATAGATATTGTTTCTTAAAAACACGCTATCTGTTTTAACAGCGAGATTTAATTATAAAATTAATTAATGCAACTTCTATGTTATGAATTTGGTAAAATAGACTTCATTTTTGAATTCAGAATATGAAATATAGCTTAGGATGAAATTTTGGCATTGATCTGAAAAAACATCAATTTTTGATGAATAGTGAAACTACTAAGTGGTAGGTTAAAAACTGAATTTTGCATAAAACTTAATTTTACCGCTTCTGTAAATGGAATTTCAAAAATCCGAGAGACACGGTTAATATCAAGGACTAAAATGTGGTTCAATGAGATGAAAATAATTTTTTGGTGAATAGTAACTTTTTACCTTTTTTACCGCGGTTAATAGTAAATCGGGTAACTAAGGGTAAATATGATATTATTATTACCCTAACACATGTCCTAATTCTATTGGACAAGTGTAATTCGACCAAAAACAAACTTAGGAATAAAATATGACCATTTAGGCCCACTTGGATTAGATTAGGACATTTATTATTAATTTATTTAAAGAAGGGTTAAAATAGTTAAAATCAAAGTTTAATAAGTAAATCATTTTTAATATGGGGTTATACATAAGATAAATTCGATTGTAAATATTCATTAGAAAGATAAAAATATTTCCTACATGATGGTATTTTATTTGTAATTTTTAGACATCAAATAATTTAATTTATTTATGACACAAAGGTGATGCAGTAATTATCTTATTAATGAAATATTCACATAATTGATAATATAAATACCAAAATAAATGTATTTTAAGACTTTTTATGAATTCCACTAATTTTCTAGGTTACTATGATATATTAGTGTTGATTTAATCAACTTGGTTCGAACATATAATTCTGATATGACTTTCACAAAAATCATATATCAAATAGTGTCAAAATTGACACAAAATAGTTTTTAAATCAAATATTATATTATTAATTGTTATTTTATTCCTAAAAATCTAAGGCTCGGCCAAATGACTTAGATAAGGATATATGTATTAATAATATACAATTTGGGGTTAGTTTGGCATTTTATAGTAAGTTTATTAACCATATAGTGAAAGAAAACAAAAAGACACGGTAAAAGTTAAATTATTTAACTTAGAGTTAAATCTTATTGATAAGGTTAAAATAATACCCTAAACTTGTCTAAATCCTATTGGTTGATAGGATTTCGACCCATCCCCACTTTAGCTTCGAAATAAGACCCTTTGGAACCATTATAAACCGATTTTGACTTTAATATAAAATAATATTTTGAGATATTCCTAAGGTGCCCCTCTCCTCCCTTATAAAAGGACACCTCCTCCCCCTCCTCCTCACACCAATTTGAGCACTCAAGCTCGGCCAAACCCTGCCAAAATCTCTTCTCCACTTCCCTAGCAACATCCTAGAGGTTCTGGTCTTACTCAAAGACCAATTTTAGTTCCCTAAGAGGAGGTCTCCAAAAGGCGCTTCAAAGAAGAGGTAATTACCGTTACCAATTCTTTCATCTTTATTTCTTCTTCCACTTCTTCTTATTAGGTTGTTTCATTATGAAGTAATAAAATCAGTATCACTCATATACTGATATGTTATTATAAGTATGAAACAACCCTAATTCACCTTCTATCCATCCTACGGAAAAAGAAATCACCGCACGTGCGTACGTACGGAATACCGTCTCCACGCCGTGGTGTAATCTATTTTCCACCACCACCTTACATGGATGGGTATAATGGTGTAAAGAATAACTATACATAGTTATTACAACATCATATTGATTCTGATATATTGTATAATCCACTCCAATTCAATTCAATATTTATAGAAGTGATATCATCGCTCGTGCGTACATACGGACTACCGTCTCCACGACGCGATGAGATTCATTCTCCATGTTAACCATTTAAGAATGATTATAATGTATATATAAGAAATAATAATGAAATATATGAAATTATAAATCTACTGGATTTATGTATATATATACATATGTATGTCATCTACTTACATCCATTTCAAGACAATAAGGAAAGAAAAACAGCGTTCATGCGTACGTACGGACTACCGTCTCCATGAACGGTGTTTTTCATTTTATTTATCTATCTATTATATATATATATATACTGAATATATATGATATATAAATCATATTTTATATTCTGGAGGTAAGTAAATCATGATATAAGTAATAATGATGTCAAGAACAACAAGTCAAAACACCTACGATAAATGAAACGATTTTACCCAAAACGCTTCTTTAACATGGAATTTACAAAAGAACGGGTAATATAATGTCATAAGTGAACCATATATGATATCATAACAATGAATATGATTCTGTAATAAGTCAATGACATTATTTAAATCATTATACAGGAGGTTCGGACACATACGAAGCAAATTGGACCTATGGTAAGGGGAATATCACAATCTCATTTTTATCCGAGATTGTTTATTCGTAAGTATTTACTGGGGTGTATCTTATCATCCACATCCATGTTTCCTCAATATGTAATATTATTTCCATCCACCTACAATGTTTTAAATCCAATTTTACCCTTTGGTGAGTTTTTAGTAAAAGATATGAAAGGAATCTTTTGTCGTTTTTCGTACGAGGTACATTGTGACTTTTTCGACAAAAGTAAAAAAGAATGTTTTTTTAACTTATACGGCACGAACGGATTTTTACGGTTTTATAAAGCCTTATTTTCATGAACCTTCCTCAAAAATATTTCATGACTATTTTTAATAAAATCTCTTTCTTTTAAAATTGTATGATGTTTTGTGAAAAGAAATTGATTTTGAAGAAGAAAGGATATTTTCCTCAAGAATTCATTTCAAGTGTTTTATCAAAATTATTTTCCATATAAGATAATAAAGGGTTCTGTTTCTATCCATATTTTTACATTTATTTGACTATGTTGTGATGGAATTATGTTTATGAATTCCTTTATCTTATATGAATGGTTTTATGATGTCATGTTGTTTAAGAATCCCATTTTTATTACATGGGTTATGCAATGATGTATGATCTATGATTTTGTGGCACACATAAGAAAGGATTCATTAAGAGATGGGTGGGACCTATATCTCCCTCCAATGCATTGGGTAAAGATTTTATATCTCATGAGATAGACATGGCTGGAATGGTAGGTTATACCGGTTCAGTATAACAGGACTGAAACGAGGATTACTCGATTCAGAAAGGGACTTTGTCCACTAAGATAGTCTTGGCAATGAGTCTTGACTAACAAGAAATGATTCTCTATGATTATGTGTGTATGCCACAATGAGTAATGTTTTAAGTTATGATTTCATTTCACTACCATGATTTATCCCATGTTATGAAATTATGCTCTCTTTTGCAGGTTATGATTTCCAAAATGTTATGTTCTTATGAATACGATGTGATTGATATTTCTTTTGTTTACCCTTACTGAGCATTTGAGCTCACCCTTTTATGTTTTCTTTTCCCCAGGATATAAAGAAAGGTTTTAGGTAAAAAAAAAGGAAGATCTTTATGGGAGATGTTGAAGATCTTTCACCACGATTAGAAGATTTTATTCCGAGTTTCCAAAGACACTAAACTATTACGATCCTTGTGTGTGTGTTTTTGTTATGTACTAAGTATTCCGCAAAAGTAATGTAATGTCAATGTACGATAATCTTCGGGTCTCTACAGTTGGTATCAGAGGCAAAGGAGGTAGGAATGTATCCGATCCTTGGGAACTCTCACATGTGAGCGTTGGACGAAGCATGGCTCTCCGCCCAAGGGCTTCATGAGGAAATGGCTGCCACTGGGGATGGTGGTGTGTCCCGCCCAGGGGGTGTAGCCGCCCATGGAGTGCCCTGATAGGTATCAATTGTAGTCCACTGGAAGTAATTCTAGACCGTTATAGTTGGTATCAGAGGAAAGGTTTAGTCAACCTTTGGAAACTAGGATGCGAAAACGTTAGTGAGATCCCTAGAGATATTTCTAAGGTATGTCTAGGGATGTCCCTAAGGATAAGTATACGTATAGGATATATTCCTAGAACTACGGTAATGATCTTAGAATTTAACCTAATATGTTAGATATTGAGGGTGCTCCCCCTTTACTATTTTGTCTTCCCTAGCATGATTTCGCCTCTCACAAAATTCTTTTTGTGTTTTAGTTAATGAAGGGAACCAGAAGGAATTCGGTTAACATTGAATCCAATGGACAAATTTGTGACTATGAGCAACAAAATTGTGTGATTCCTAGAGATAAAGATATTGTGATTATGCCGAATCAGTCATCACGATATATGATTAACAAGGTGAAATTTAGTGGTATGACTAATTCATCAAAGAAGAGGAAGATAAACTATTATGCATGTTCGCATGTTGAGGAGCATAAAGAAAGGAAGATTGAGATTTCTAAAGAAGGGAAGAAGAACCTTGAGGAATACCTCAAATGGAGGGACCGATGTTATCTGTGTGGAGAAAAGGGTCATAGAGTGACAGATTGTTATGGAGTTCAATGTCTTATTTGTGGAGAACATGGGCATTACCCAACTCAATGCCCTGACCTAAAAAGATACTTCTAAATCAAGGAAGGACTTATTCCAGGACAGTCATTGAAGTGGATGGACTGAAGTGTTTATGTATTGGTATTCAAGAATAAGGTTGTTGAGATACTTTTATGGTGTATTGGAATATTTATGTATTGCTCTAATGTGGTATTCGAAGTGATTGAGGTATTTTTGGAAAAAAGATGATATGCGCATAATGAAGGGAAAATAAGAAAATGAAATATTTGACAGTATTCATGAGCTCATGATTAATATAAGGACTAAGTGATATCATGGTTTGAGTATATAGAATTTTGAGGATTTTGGTATGTGGAAAGTGTTAACTTTTAACTGCACTCATGTTTTCACTAAGGTATTCAAGAGAATACACGATTAAGGACTTTGAATGTTTGGAATGTGACCAACAAGACATATCTTATGATATGTGGGGATCAACGACAGTATTAAATCTCTGGTAATCGATGTCACTATATTATGAGAGTGGACTGCAGTATTATGTATAAGCCTAAAATTAGACTGGATTATGTTGGACATAAGTTAGTATTGTTTAAGGATAGAAGATTTTCGATATTATTGATGGGATGTTATAGTAACGTAGTTTTAGAAAAAAAGGACAACCTGCAGGACGGGCGACAGCCCATCACTTCGGACAAGGCTGTAGGAATCGAACCCACAACCGAAGTGCGACTGGCCTTTATCGCCTACCACTGACCTACAGGAAGTCCCTGTTTAGTAGAAACTAGTTTTATCATATTAAGCAGTATGATATATGAAGTATAAGTCCATTTTAGAAACCATATGTGATTAATCTCACTATAGATCGACTTATGTATATAAATTTTGCTAACCTTTTGAGACAGATGGAATGACCCGTCATTCTATCACATGATCTGCTAACACTTCACGAATAACAAATTCAACTTCATTTATTTAAGAGATGAAGTGGAAATTGTTAAAGGCACGAACAACAGTGAGATTGTACCAAAATAAAGTAAGTATTTATTCTAATTCAAATTCTTTAACTTTAGGGAAATAATCTTGAAAACCAAAAATGTTGTCCTAGTTCTCTTATACCTGATGAATCAGATGGTACCTTAGATCGTCACAAATTTATGGATTTGTGATCACTGGCTTTTCCATAGCCATGTTCTCTACCACTCTCCATCAGAACATGATGGTTAGATTTCTCTTCCATATCCATATTTTCACCTATGTGGAAACCCAGTGATTAGTTTATTTGGGTAATCGTTACATTTCATACTTTAGTTTTAAAGCCAAGTTTTGGTATTCCCTTTTACGATGTGGGTTTCTATTAAAGAAACTTTCGAATAGTAAACCATTTATAACCCCGACGAATTTCGAGGGCGAAATTCATTTTAAGGGGGGTAGAATGTAACAGCCCAAGATTTTATAAAGAAATATTCTTTTTAATTTTACTAATGTCTTGTGTTATACGCTACACCAAAAGGAGCTTGCACAACACACATCCTTGACTTGCCTTGCATTACACGCAATCACAACCTTCCTCGATAGCGTGTGTGGTACGTAATCCTGAGTTTCACGAAACAATGATATGCTATTAAAATATTATTAAAACTAGCCGTTATGAATAGTAATAACCACTTTTTGAAATCCAGTAAATCTTATTTTTCAAAATGAACTTTATTTTTGGATTCGGAGTATCGAATTTAGCCTAAGGTGAAATTTTGGTACTTTTCGGATAACTTTCATATTCTGATGAATAGTGAAAATTACTAAATTATAATTAAAAACAACTTTTTTAATCGAAATAATTAATAGTGATAAATCATTAATTTGAGTGGTTTTAAAGTATATTTAGAATATATTTTTACAATTTAATACAATGTTGGTCATTGGATGTAGTTTCACATTTAAACTAGACATAAACAAGTGTCAATCTTTTGATAGATATTGTTTCTTAAAAACACGCTATCTGTTTTAACAGCGAGATTTAATTATAAAATTAATTAATGCAACTTCTATGTTATGAATTTGGTAAAATAGACTTCATTTTTGAATTCAGAATATGAAATATAGCTTAGGATGAAATTTTGGCATTGATCTGAAAAAACATCAATTTTTGATGAATAGTGAAACTACTAAGTGGTAGGTTAAAAACTGAATTTTGCATAAAACTTAATTTTACCGCTTCTGTAAATGGAATTTCAAAAATCCGAGAGACACGGTTAATATCAAGGACTAAAATTTGGTTCAATGAGATGAAAATAATTTTTTGGTGAATAGTAACTTTTTACCTTTTTTACCGCGGTTAATAGTAAATCGGGTAACTAAGGGTAAATATGATATTACTATTACCCTAACACATGTCCTAATTCTATTGGACAAGTGTAATTCGACCAAAAACAAACCTAGGAATAAAATATGACCATTTAGGCCCACTTGGATTAGATTAGGACATTTATTATTAATTTATTTAAAGAAGGGTTAAAATAGTTAAAATCAAAGTTTAATAAGTAAAGCATTTTTAATATGGGGTTATACATAAGATAAATTCGATTGTAAATATTCATTAGAAATCTAAAAAGATTTCCTACATGATGGTATTTTATTTGTAATTTTTAGACATCAAATAATTTAATTTATTTATGACACAAAGATGATGCAGTAATTATCTTATTAATGAAATATTCACATAATTGATAATATAAATACCAAAATAAATGTAATTTAAGACTTTTTATGAATTCCACTAATTTTCTAGGTTACTATGATATATTAGTGTTGATTTAATCAACTTGGTTCGAACATATAATTCTGATATGACTTTCACAAAAATCATATATCAAATAGTGTCAAAATTGACACAAAATAGTTTTTAAATCAAATATTATATTATTAATTGTTATTTTATTCCTAAAAATATAAGGTTCGGCCAAATGACTTAGATAAGGATATATGTATTAATAATATACAATTTGGGGTTCGTTTGGCATGTTATAGTAAGTTTATTAACCATATAGTGAAAGAAAACAAAAAGACACGGTAAAAGTTAAATTATTTAACTTAGAGTTAAATCTAATTGATAAGGTTAAAATAATAACCTAAACTTGTCTAAATCCTATTGGTTGATAGGATTTCGACCCATACCCACTTTAGCTTCGAAATAAGACCCTTTGGAACCATTATAAACCGATTTTGACTTTAATATAAAATAATATTTTGAGATATTCCTAAGGTGACCCTCTCCTCCCTTATAAAAGGACACCTCCTCCCCCTCCTCCTCACACCAATTTGAGCACTCAAGCTCGGCCAACCCCTGCCAAAATCTCTTCTCCACTTCCCTAGCAACATCCTAGAGGTTCTGGTCTTACTCAAAGACCAATTTTAGTTCCCTAAGAGGAGGTCTCCAAAAGGCGCTTCAAAGAAGAGGTAATTACCGTTACCAATTCTTTCATATTTATTTCTTCTTCCACTTCTTCTTATTAGGTTGTTTCATTATGAAGTAATAACATCAGTATCACTCATATACTGATATGTTATTATAAGTATGAAACAACCCTAATTCACCTTCTATCCATCCTACGGAAAAAGAAATCACCGCGCGTGCGTACGTACGGAATACCGTCTCCACGCCGTGGTGTAATCTATTTTCCACCACCACCTTACATGGATGGGTATAATGGTGTAAAGAATAACTATACATAGTTATTAAAACATCATATTGATTCTGATATATTGTATAATCCACTCCAATTCAATTCAATATTTATAGAAGTGATATCATCGCTCGTGCGTACGTACGGACTACCGTCTCCACGACGCGATGAGATTCATTCTCCATGTTAACCATTTAAGAATGATTATAATGTATATATAAGAAATAATAATGAAATATATGAAATTATAAAGCTACTGGATTTATGTATATATATACATATGTATGTCATCTACTTACATCCATTTCAAGACAATAAGGAAAGAAAAACAGCGTTCATGCGTACGTACGGACTACCGTCTCCATGAACGCTGTTTTTCATTTTATTTATCTATCTATTATATATATATATACTGAATATATATGATATATAAATCATATTTTATATTCTGGAGGTAAGTAAATCATGATATAAGTAATAATGATGTCAAGAACAACAAGTCAAAACACCTACGATAAATGAAACGATTTTACCCAAAACGCTTCTTTAACATGGAATTTACAAAAGAACGGGTAATATAATGTCATAAGTGAACCATATATGATATCATAACAATGAATATGATTCTGTAATAAGTCAATGACATTATTTAAATCATTATACAGGAGGTTCGGACAGATACGAAGCAAATTGGACCTAAGGTAAGGGGAATATCACAATCTCATTTTTATCCGAGATTGTTTATTCGTAAGTATTTACTGGGGTGTATCTTATCATCCACATCCATGTTTCCTCAATATGTAATATTATTTCCATCCACCTACAATGCTTTAAATCCAATTTTACCCTTTGGTGAGTTTTTAGTAAAAGATATGAAAGGAATCTTTTGTCGTTTTTCGTACGAGGTACATTGTGACTTTTTCGACAAAAGTAAAAAAGAATGTTTTTTTAACTTATACGGCACGAACGGATTTTTACGGTTTTATAAAGCCTTATTTTCATGAACCTTCCTCAAAAATATTTCATGACTATTTTTAATAAAATCTCTTTCTTTTAAAATTGTATGATGTTTTGTGAAAAGAAATTGATTTTGAAGAAGAAAGGATATTTTCCTCAAGAATTCATTTCAAGTGTTTTATCAAAATTATTTTCCATATAAGATAATAAAGGGTTCTGTTTCTATCCATATTTTTACATTGATTTGACTATGTTGTGATGGAATTATGTTTATGAATTCCTTTATCTTATATGAATGGTTTTATGATGTCATGTTGTTTAAGAATCCCATTTTTATTACATGGGTTATGCAATGATGTATGATTTATGATTTTGTGGCACACATAAGAAAGGATTCATTAAGAGATGGGTGGGACCTATATCTCCCTCCAATGCATTGGGTAAAGATTTTATATCTCATGAGATAGACATGGCTGGAATGGTAGGTTATACCGGTTCAGTAAAACAGGACTGAAACGAGGATTACTCGATTCAGAAAGGGACTTTGTCCACTAAGATAGTCTTGGCAATGAGTCTTGACTAACAAGAAATGATTCTCTATGATTATGTGTGTATGCCACAATGAGTAATGTTTTAAGTTATGATTTCATTTCACTACCATGATTTATCCCATGTTATGAAATTATGCTCTCTTTTGCAGGTTATGATTTCCAAAATGTTATGTTCTTATGAATACGATGTGATTGATATTTCTTTTGTTTACCCTTACTGAGCATTTGAGCTCACCCTTTTATGTTTTCTTTTCCCCAGGATATAAAGAAAGGTTTTAGGTAAAAAAAAGGAAGATCTTTATGGGAGATGTTGAAGATCTTTCACCACGATTAGAAGATTTTATTCCGAGTTTCCAAAGACACTAAACTATTACGATCCTTGTGTGTGTGTTTTTGTTATGTACTAAGTATTCCGCAAAAGTAATGTAATGTCAATGTACGATAAGCTTCGGGTCTCTACACATCCAGTGTATGTCATATAATTAGACATACCACATACAACATTCCGAAGTAGGTATAGATTTTATAAGTATTTTTATGTATTTGGGCCTAATGAACATGCCAACAATATTTATGGATATCAAGAATCTAGTTTTCCACCCGTATATTGATTCCTTTTTGGTGGTCTTTGTAGATGACATCTTGGTGTATTCGTACCCCAAAAATGACCTTGTTAATAATACCAAGACAATATTGAATACACTAAGAGAAAACTAGATTTATTCTAATCTTTGTAAATGACACTTTCGAATATGGAAGGTTCACATCTTAGGTCATATCATATCTGAGGAAGGCATATCAGTTGACCTAGAGAAAGTGGGTACCGTGGTATTCTGGGAGAAGCCCAAAAATGTGTTTGATGTATGCAATTTCTTAAGGATGGATGACTATTATAGATTATTAACCCATGAATTTTCACACTTGGAATTTTCTCTTACAGGCTTGAAAAAGAAAGGTGTGATATTCTACTAGACTGAATCTTGTGAGATAGTTTTTCATGAGATAAAATTTACCCTAAATTCAACTTTGATCATAATTATACCTAATATAGGCAAAGGGTGGATTTTTTACTATGATTATTTAATAATTTGGCTGTGGGAAGTATTGATGCTGGGTGATTGGGTTGTTTCATATTGGCCTCACCATCTAAGGCCTAACAAGTAGAAATATACAATGCATGAGCTTGAGCTAGAAGTTGTGGTTCATGCTATACATTATTGGAGGAACTACTTATTAGGCGGGTGGTTCATTGTTTATAATAATCAAAATGGTCTCAAATACATCTCCACATAGTGAGACTTCATTCTGAGGTAGGTAATGTGGGTTGAATACCATAAATTGTATGACTTTGATCATGATTACATTCCTGAGAAGGGTAATGTCATAAATGATTCCATGAGCCAAATAACTCATACACAATCCATCAAGGGGGCCAAAAAGGGGTGGAAGATAATGGATCTATTTTATGAGCTGCACCTGGAGGTTTAGTAACAACATGAAAAAATATTCTTAGCAGCTTTGGTAGTGACATATCACCTTCTGGAGTTGATCCAGATGAGGCAGTTATCTGATTCTGAGGGAAACTTACCAAGGGATAGAATCACAAGAGAGAAACCACCTCCTAGTGGGGTTTTTGATGATACTGATACACTACTCTACCCTGGGAATGTTTGTGTGCCTTTTGATATATGAGAAGAGTTTATGTGGGAATCTCATGCCTCTATATTGGCATTTCACACTGGTCTCACAAAAATCTACTATGATATGAATCGTCAATATTATTGGCCAGGCCTAAAGCAGAAGATTGTAGGCTTTATCACATGGTGCTCCACCTATAAGTAGGTAAAGGATGAGGACCAGAAACCTTCTAGACTTCTATAATCTCTCTCTATTCTTTAGTTGAAGTGAAATGATGTCACCATGGATTTCATGATGACCTTTACAAGAACCCCTAGAGACTAAGATGTGGTATATGAGATCTTAAATAGGTTTACCAAGGATACACACTTCATAGAAATCTATGAGAATCTCCCCATCGATGATCTTGGGAGGATTTATATTCAAGAGATAATGTGCCTTCATGGTATTACCTATTCTATGATTTCAGACTAAGATACCGAGATTACTTCATGGTTCTTGAATGTTTTGAAAAAGGCACTGGGTTCATAGGTGATCTTGAGTATAGCATATCACCCTTATACTGACAGGAAGTCTGATGGGATGATACAGGTGTTGGTGGATATGCTCTGGGCATGTATCCTTGATATTGAATGGTCGTGTGAAAGGAATATACCACTTGTTATGTTTTCCTACAACAAAAAATTTTGGGAAATATTTTATATGGATTCATATGAGGCCATTTATGGTAGACCATGCCTTTCACATTTATGATGTTTAGAGGTAGGTGAGGCATCACTACTAGGCCCTCATTTCATTTAAGAAATTTTAGAGTAAGTCTAGCTGATTTAGATGCATATGGATATAGATTAGTCTAGGAAGAAGTCTTATATCGATCGTCATCATAGACCTCTAGAGTTTGAGGTGCGAAATTGGGTTTTTTCTGTGTGTATCTCCTTGATGAGGTCATAGACGAATCAATAGATAGGACAAGTTATTACCTAGATATGTCGGGTATTGTTAGAGTGTGGATTGTGTTAGGTCGATATCCTATCAGTTTTAGTTACCTCAGAGGTACCATACCATTCATGACGTCTTCCATGTATTGTAGCTTCAATGGTATCATGATGAACCTTTCCATTCATTTGACCCCATGGATGTTGAGTTAGAGGTATATGGGTCCTTCGAGGAGCATCCAATACATATCATTGATCGGAGCATGAAGTTTCTCTAAGGAAGGTCTATTTCTGGTCCTGATTATATGGAATAAATAACATGTACCTGATGTGACCTGGGAATGAGAGGCCAATGTATGTGTGGAGTGGAGAAAACTATTCCAAGATAGTGACTTACTACCTTCGAAAGGGAAACTTTGGGAGGTTTTAACATCCCAAATTTTCTCAAAGGTAAAAACCATTGGTTTTCAACATTAAATTCTTTTATTGGCCCTAGTTAGGATGCATAAAGGAGTTAAAAAGGTCATAGGGGTTTCAGAGGACTGTTCAGAGTTCTTAGCACTAAATCTTAAAGAGGAAGACTAAACCACATGGTTAGTAGAAACTGTGAAACTTAAACAACACATTTTATTTTACTGTGTGGTTTCCAAAAGTGGGGTACTGGGGGACACATAGTTTTTCTGAAACCATGTGAGCCTAGGAACATGGCCGTGTGTGATTGTAGACTCCTAAACCAATGATGTTTTTCATGGGATATGAATATTTAGGCAAACCATACACCTAGCTCTTACAAGGTTCCCCTTGTATAAAAACAAAGTGCACCATTGGTTCATGGTTTAGAAAACAGAGCAACCAAACCATTCACCCATTCCTAGGAAGGTGAATTTCTACATTTTACCTTAATGGAGGTTTTAGTTAAAGCTATTTTTCTCCATTTATTATCTAATGTTGCATCCCTACTTCATCATGCATGAGACACCTCCTCCCATATTTATAGGTATTTTGATAACTATATCAATAAATACTAAAAAATCCATCTATCCCAATGGATATGTAACCATGATTTAGGAAATCCATGAGTACATAGTTTCTTTCCAAGACTAAACAAACAGTTCTTAAAAAACCATTTGTATAAGTTTTCCTATACCAATGGTTTTTTGAAATAGTTGGTATAGAGTTTTTGATATTGGGGGCCTGCTCAGGCTTCTCCTCCAATCCACCTCATTCAAACACTAATAATTCCATGCATCTACAATTCCCCCCTCACCTCTGTCAAATTGGAAATACTTTATCCCCTTCTCAAGTAGATTTCACACCCCTACCCTCTTCAGGATATTTCATCCCCCCTACCCTCCTCAGGTGAATTTATCACCCCTAGGAAACATTTCAACCATCCAACAATGTTCTTACTCTATTTTTGGTAATTTGTTTTGTTAGGATCTTGGATAGGTAAGATTTATTTCCCTTCTCTTAATTCTTCTCTTATGTTTTTCCATTTTCATGGCTGTGAGTAAATTTTATAAAAAATAATTTGTTTTCACAGTATTTATTATAATTTTTTTAACTGTTTTAGATTATAGATGAATTATTTTCTATTTTAGTTTTTTTATTTTGTTGAAAAAACTTTCCCAATGGTTTCCTTGTTAACCCAATCATAATTTGCAACCACTTTGGATTAGAAATCTAATTAACATATTGATATAAAATGAAATGAAAATGATTAATTATTTTATAAATATATGTAAGGATGAATATCAAAATTAAATATGACCACTATATATTTAGTCACTTGATATATGTAGTTAGAAATGTGGTCATTAAGATTAAGTTCATTTAATATATGGTCATTGGATAGTCACATATCCAATGGGTATATTTATGATGTGTTTTTTTAGTAATAAGTAAAAAATAATATAATTACCAAATGGTAAGAAATGCAATAGAAATATATTATTTAATATATTTATTTTATTATATAAATGTATCATCAAAGTTTCATATTTTTATTCTCATTAAAGATCCATTTTATTTATCAAAAAAATAAATTTTATTACATTTTATTTATTAAATAATTATATGTTATAATTAATGACAATTTCGTATGCATATGAAAATATTGGGCCACTTTAATTGAAAATGTCATTCCATTGACATTAGTGAATTTTTTGTAGAAAAACTCCACCCAACCACACATAAAAATGTCATATTCACTAATCCTCTCAATTTAATCCATTCAATTAAAATTTTCATGAATTGAATAAAAATTTCAATAATAATTTATTTAAGTTAAATGGTTATGTGAGGATGACACAAAAATGGAGTACAATTATTATATATGCTCTTATTTTTATTAAATTAAACATAATATGATTTTTTAGATTCTATTCTCATAAACCATAATTAAAACATAAATAAAAAGAGTAGTAGAATTAACAAATAATTTATACATGATTTCTACACTAAAATTTCTAATTTAAAAATGAAAAATATGGTATGGTGGAATGAGGACCAATATAATGATTGTTATACACATATTTTCATTAAGTAAACATGATTTATATGTGATTATATTTTTCTACTTTGATTTCATATAAATGGTTTTTTGATTATATTTTTTTTTCAAAACAGAATGTCATCTTTGTTTCCTAAAGGTTTATGGATATTTTATATGATAATTTGATATATTTAAAAGACAATAATTTTTTATATTTAATGTTTTTATGATTAATAATACACTTAATATTTAATTATATTATTAGTCTATGTTTTAATGTTCTTTATTTGATGAAAATTTATTTCATATGTATTAATGAAAAATATGTAAAATTTTCATCCTAGGTTCCTTGATATAATTATTTTTTTAGTTTTATTTTTATTAAGGTGAAATCATTTGCGTTGTATAAGTTAATGTATTTTGAACTTATTGTTCTCCCTTGTTGATCAATATTGAAATTTATTCCTTAGGGTAGACAATATTAAGTATAGGGATAGATATATAGGGTAGGTTTATTAAAACATAAGTGATTAGAAGTGAATAATCTGGATTATAGTGTCAAAGTTATTCGATTTATCCACCATGATAGTGAATTATTAAAGGTTAGGGATACCCACCTTGACTCATTACTTATATTCATCGCTTATATAATATTCTAATTCTCTTATTGTTTGTCTATATAGATACTGGTATTATTTGATGAATTTAATATTAAAATTTGTTTTAATGAATTTTTTAATTATGGTTTAAATTTTTAATTGAAACATAACTTTTTTTCTTTGTAATATAATGAATAGAATCTGGATGGATCATACTGATCATATTTTAACTAAGTTTCAAAAGAATTTGGAAATTATTTTAGATTTTTCCTTTTAAAATTCTTCATATAGTGGTTGTATACAATGTCCATTCTATAATTATGTTAGAAGACCATGGTTAAGCTGAGAAGAAGTTATCTAGCATATAAAAAAATATAGATTAAAAAAACTGTTATATTTGGTATAATTATGAGGATATGAGACAATCACATATCTTTCATGAATGAAAAGAAATAAGTGGTATGAGTAATTTGATAATTTATTGGTTTCTATTTTTTTATAATCACATGAGGGATAGTATGATGATTGAAGAAGGAAATGATTTCAATTCATATGAAGAAATGGCTGAAGATAATGACCTTGATAGAGTGAAAATTTAAATGGACTACACTATTACTCTAGTATATCAGGAATGTAATAAAATGACTAATTTGGATTTCTAATGAGGTTATATCATAGAAAAACAATGTATCAAATCTGAAATACCTCAATTTATTATATTCTAATTTTTAATGGAATTGGTTCTTAATGGTGTATATATTCACTCAAATCATTGAAATTCATGAAAGTTAATTAAGTAGATTTTATTTACTACTAATAAATTTCATGATTGTATAAAAGGTTATAGTTTATTTTGGGAGGAAACAACGGACCATAATGACTATAAAGAATACATTACATCTTGATGGAAGGAAAATTCAGATGGAGCACCATCTCGTATTCCACAAAAAGTCATGTGGTTCTTTCCATTGATTCCCAGACATGAAAATCAATTTATGTCTGCGGAAATATCATCCAATATGAAATGGAATGATTCATAGTGAATTATAGGTAATGATGAGTTTGTTAATTCTGTATATGGATTATCTTGGTAATAATTTGATGCACAACATCCTGATTTTTCAATTGAGGTGTGTAATGTCAGGTTGGGTCTATCCTGTTATGGATTTAATTCATTTGGTTAAAATATTATTACTCATAGTATGCCGATATTTTTTATTCATGTTAATAATCTTCCTCCATTGATGGGTATAAAAAACATTTCACTTTCTTGAGTATACTGATATTTGGAACTTATAATACAAAAAATGATATATAAGTATACATATAGCCTTTAATAAGAGATTTGAAATAGCTTTGGAATTTGGGTGTGTGGACATTTGATGCTTCTCTAAAAAATATATTTCAGATGTGTGCTTACCATCTATGGACTATAAATTAGTTCCCTTATTATGAAATGATATATGGTTGGAACATAAATTGAAAACTCTCAAGTCTTATATATAAGAAGAATACCTGATTGAGAGGGCTTAAATTTTGTCATTATTTTAGTTTCATCGGGTATCAATGATTCTTTCCAATAAGTCATTAATACAAGAAGAATCTTTAGTGGTTTAGTAATATTGTTGACACTTAACAAACACCTCAACGTATGTCAGGTAATGATGTGATTAGTGAATTGAAAGATTTATGTTTTTCATTAGGAAAAGTTTAGATGAAATTTAAATATTGGAATATTATTGACACTGAATCCAATTATAATTGGAAAAATAGAAGTATATTCTTTGATTTTACATATTATTCTACAAATTTGTTACATTATTGTATAGATGTAATGCATATTGATAAAAATATATGTGAAATATTGCATGAAATTATTCTAAATATCAGTTGGAATTTAAATATGACTTATGATCATGTTGGGACTTGTTGTATTGGGGTATTCGACTTGAAATGAATCATTTTTTATTAATGAAAACAAATGGAAAGTTCCTTGTACTTATTATGTGATGAAACCATCAGACAAAGATATATTTCTAGAAGTATTAGAGAATATCAGGGATCCAGATGACTATTCTAGAAACATATCTAAATGAGTCAATAAAAGGGATTTGAAACTTAAATCACTAAAAATATGTGATTATCAAATCCTTCTTCATGAATTTATTTCAATTGAATTTTGGAATTTACTATCCAATAATGTAAGGACGAAAATGATTATCTTGTGCCATTTTTTAGAGACCTTTGTTCTAGAAGGTCATCCAAGTCATTCTTGATAAATATGTAGTAGGAGGCACCGTTGATTTTGTGTGAGATGGAATTTTTTTACATCCATACATTTTCACCTATATGATGCATTTAGTAGTCCATATTTAAAGCGAAATACTTATTGTGGGTCCATTTTATGTTTGCTGGATGTATCCTACTAAAATATTATTTTTCAAAATGAAATCATATGAGTGAAACAAGAATTATAATGAAGGTTTGATTATGAGAGGTCGTCTGACTAAAGAATTTATGCATTTTTATAATGTGATTACAAGACTTAACTGATCAATGAGAAATTAATATTACCATTGTGTGGAAATTGAGCCCTTGTTTCCATGTTTTCCCCAAATTGGAGGAATTGTTAAGTCTTATATATTGGCTATATTAAGCCATGAAGAGTGAGATATACCACGTCACACAATATTATATAACTGTGGTTTGTTTTATGACTATATAAAGTACATAATATGGATATTTATATTTTATATAATATTATGAAATTTCACATATACCTTATAATTTTATTATCATTTTATGTAGGTGATATAAAATTTTTTCATATCCTAGACTTTTTTTCTTGGTTAAAATAAGAAGTATGAACAATAATTTAATTAGATTAAAATATAAATAACCACATAATAATATTATTCATATATATTTCAGGTATTGATTTTACCTATTGACTATGTTTCTCAATAATTAAAAGAATGGTATTTTGGTCCAAATTATTTGGTTCATGAATGTAAATAATTAATAATAAATGGGGATAAATTTTTTATAACTTACCAAGCAGTGAAAATGTGAACAAAACATGATGGTGTTATGTTATATGCTATAATGGATTGTGATGCCAGTTTATCATATAGTCAACCTCAATATGAATATGTGTATTATTATAGAATTGTTGAGATAATATTTTTATTGGATTACTAGTATCAAGGACGAGTCACTATAATGAAATGTAAATTTATTTATCTAATGATGTGACAAGGTACATTTGTTAATGACTGTGGATTCAGAGTTATTGACATGAGTTAATTATGCTATACTAATGAACCAAAAAATTTTATATCAATGGAAAATAAGTTTTTTATGTGAAAGATCATATGAGATCTGTACTGTTTCATTAATGAAATAATCCCAAGAAATATTTTTCATGATGTTGGGGATGAAATTTCACCCATTGACACGCCCATTGGCGTTGGCCAAAATATTTCATTTGAGGACTCAATTTTTGCAATTGTGAGAGTTGATGTTGAACATGATCTTGTGGTGGGTAATATATAGAAGAAACCATGTATATTCATTGTTCATTCTATTTACATTGACATGATATTATCATGTTATTATTAATATAACTAGTTTATTCTTGAAATGATACGTTTGATTGAGCATTGTCTATTTTCATCTCATTTAATTTGATTTATTTCAATTCAAAAAACTAGGTTTAAAATCAGTTTTTAAAAAACATATAACATGGTTTTACTAATTGATGTTATGAAATTGTTTATTCCTTCGTTTAATTATATGTTTTATCAGTGATTTTTAAAAACTATTTCTTAAAAATGTTAATTTAATTCTGATACAGGTTATAACAAATACTTCAAAAATTTGAAGTAAGTGACTATTTGATACTGATTGATAAGTGTGTGACATTTCATTGCCTCCTTCACTTATCTCATTATGTATCATAATTGTTACATTTTTAATCTTAATTACATATAATATCATGTAAATATTAAATATCAAATTTATTTACGGACATTCAGTTCTACCAGAGTTGAATCTAAATCTTGCTAGCATGGGTCTGAGAAGAGATGCTTCTAGAACTAGATAGGGCACACATCATATCCATTTCCACACTTACCCACCAACAGAAGCCTCATCTACCACACCTTTCCATCCTTAACTTGAGCCTCAAAGGACGTTCCCACTCATGACTCCATCATCTCATTTAGAATATTCTTCCCATACCACATCTACTATACCTCCACTAATGTTCCCACCTTTTCCATACCCATAACTATTGATATATCCCTCAACACACCACCCATATTCTACCATGTCTACTCCACCACCATTTCCTACCATCCATTGAACAACTGATGAGTCTGTTCCTTTATCTTTCACTCTAGTTCATAATGATTTTCCATGGAATGCATTAGCACAGACACCTCATTGAGAGGAAACTGATCCAGGACATCCCATATATCAATCATATCCTATTGAGCAGCTTGCATCATGTTTTTTTAAAATAACTTTATCAAATTATATCACTTTATTTTTTTCCTGTTATAACATGACTTAATTCTTCATTTTTAGTCATATCTTATTCCATGGGATATTCTAGTAGGAAACATGGGAACACTTATATGTAGGAAGCCTGAAATCACAAGACACAAACAATGGTGGATTACAATGAAGAAAAAAATATGATTGGAAAAGATTCCAGGCACTATAGAAGTTTCCTGGCCACTTTAGCCAAGTACCACGATATCATTTCATTGGAACAAGTCTCATGGAGACATATAAGTATTGACATCTAGGAAAAAACATGGGTGAAAATATGGGTGACAAAATTTTATAAATTTACATCTACATTATCATTGTATTTATTAGAGTAAACATATTTGTGGCAGAGTCAGTATAACTTTACTAATGGTGAAACTAATCACACCAAAAGGTTGACGGATCTTGGGGAGTTATGGAAATCATACAAGCATGAGTTGTATTTTTGTTGGAATAACAGAGTTGAATTTTATTTAGAGGTTGTACCCATATTCCCCAACAATACAAAAACACAATAAAAAATGATTTCATATTAGAATATTGATATGTTTAAGGTATTCCCAATCATTAATGGTTTTCATATAAAATTTAATTCTTATTACTTGTATTGATTTTTTTAGTAATCATCACAAAAAACAAATAGAACAATGATTCAATGAGATATCAACACACATTGGGGCACATTACAATGCCAGAGCAAGAGAAGCACTGGGTGGTTTGATCTAAATTTAAATAATGTACTTATTTATATTGTTACTTAGTTATATTTTAATGATAAATTTTGTGTTTTATTATCATTAATACATTTAGTATAAGGCTAAAAACACACCTTTAAAATGGCCATTAATCCTACAGGGATAATGGACAATTAGTTTATAGGCCTAATTGACAATTGAAATATAGGACTAATTGCCAATTGCATTGTATGACTAGAGTCTAATTGGAAAATTATTCTTAGAGGATAATAACCAATTATGCTTACATGAAAATCACCCATTAGGAATACATGCCAATTTCCCATCCGGCCTACAGTCCAATCACCCATTAGGCTTACATGTCAATCACCCATTAGGCCTACATGCCTACCAACCATTAGGCCAACATGCCAATCTCCCATTAGTCCAAGATGACTATCTACCACTAGTACTAGAGGCCAATCGTCCTTTAGGACAAGAGGCCCATGGGCCAATTGGTCAAGAAGCTCATTGTCTATTAAGCCTAGAGGAAAATTGGCCATTAGGCTTAGAGGCCAATTGGGCATTAGGACTCAAGGACAAATGAACATCAGACCTAGAGATCAATTGGCCAATTATCCTCTAGGCCTAAGGTCCAATTAGGCTAGTACTCTAAGCCAAATGGACAATTTTCTTGAAGGCCTAATGGCCAATTGGCCTATAGGTCTACTGACTAATTGGTCTATAGGCCTAATCAAATAACTAACTATTAGGCCATCAATACTAAATTTCAATTATGCCTAGATTCCAATTGGATATTAGGATTAGAGGTCAATTATCCATTAAAACAAGAGGACAGTTTTCCATTTGGCCTATAGGCCAATTGGCCATTAGGCCGATAGTCTAATTGTCCCTTAGAACCAGAGACCAATTGAACTATGGGCCTAGGGGCCAATTGGCCCTTAGGCTCATAGGCCAATTGCGCCTTAGTACTATATGCCTAATTTTCCATTAATCATAGATGTCAATTGGATAAAGGACTAATCAAAATCATCATATATCCCTAATAGAAAATCAAATATAGTTCTAATGTCCAATTTCCATATAGGCCTAATGGAAAATCACTATAAAGGCCTGATGGTCAATTGTCCTCTAGACCTAATGGCCAATTAGCCATATAATGAATAATATGGATTTCATATTATTAAGTGAGTATAAGGAATTTATATTCTAGATTATTTAATGTTCATAATGAGTACCTAAAATTATAAATGGTTTATGATTATATTTTATATATGAAATTTTCCCCATTGTTTGTCACATTTTTTAATTGATGATTTTTTCATTCATTTAATTTTTATTTCCTTTTATTATTATTCATAATTATAAAATTTCTACATTGTGAATATGTGTTTACTAATCAATGTTATTTGAAGCAAGATTAATTGGGAATATAAGGCTATATATCTAGAGATAAATTATTTTCTTCAAGTAGGAAGAAAAAGGATGTAAGTGAAATAAATACACAAACACAAGAAAAGATTGTAAGTTTGTTTTATATTTCAAATATTTATATGACATTAATAATGAAATATCTTGTTTATATTTTCAAAATACATCCCTAGAGGCCCTAGATGATAAATAAGATGACAACTTCAATCTGGATGATCATTTGAGTTAGGTATTTTGTGATCATCACCAGGGTAGATACCGATGTCGACAAGGGAAAAAAACATCCCCTCTTCGTATTGGTCCTCATAGAACTCCTATAAAGCCTCTCATACCCCCAAACTACATAGATATCATATACAAGATGTTGATGAAAAAAATAGATTTAGAGGAGTGAGAAAGAAGTAAATATGAGTGTGAATAAAGTAAGACGATCATCAAACAATTCCTAAAATCTTTGTTAGTTATAATTCAGTCACATACATAATATGCTAATATTACTATTTATTCATATATAAAATCTATGAATTCTTTAAATTATTCCCCAAGTGATTCCAATTAGGGTCAAAGTGGAGATCAAGCAAATGGTGGTGGTGATGATGTTGTTGATGATGTTGCCACTTTAGATGATGTCGTTGGTGATGATGTTGCTACAAATGATGATGATGATGATGATACAACTGATGTTTTTGAGGTTTAGGATTTTAGATATGGGGGTGATATTCATCCCCTTTATTGTTTAATTAGTTGGAAAGAGACTTGTGGAATTCTGCAATGACTTGAATTTTTTTATGGATTTGTATGTATGCTTTAGTATTTTATAAGGTTTGAAAACTATTACAAGCTGTTGGTTAGATGAAAAATGTTGGAAATTTGTATTTCATTGAATGTATAATATATGTTTTATTTGAATTTCCGAAGTTGGAGAAATAAGTTGTGGTGCTGCTTCCAAATGTTGGTATCTATATATACCCATGGTTCTAAAAATTGTGGGTATAGGGTAAGCATTGGTAAAAGATATACCCAAGGGTTTTTAAACAAATTATATAGATATATACTCAAAAGTATATCAAAAACATTGGTATGAAGAAATATATGGGAATTATTCCCACAATTTGTACAGAATCTTTGGGTATAGGTCCATACTGACATCTCAATAGGACACAGTTTTGAAAACCATGGGTATAGCCTATACCGAAAGTTTTAGGGATATAACCATGATTTAAATCTATGGGTATAAGTGACATTTCTTGTAGTGAATCATACACCAAATATCTCACAGTAAAAAGAAATGGAAATCACTTGATAATCAAATCGATCCTATCCCTTCTATTTCTCATTACTTCCGTCATCTATTGACCTATTTAGTGGTGATTTTTTATACCTTTTTTAGGTTGTTGGTAAATTTCTTAGATTTAAATAGTTATAGATTAATTAAAGACTCTAAAATGGATGAGTAGAGTGATACTACATGTTGGTGTGTTTTTAAGATCTTTCCATCTCATTTCTTGTCTTTTTAGATGACATGCCATTGTTACACACTTCAGACCCTTCTAGAAACACTTTAAATATGTTTAATAAATTAATTTAATGGGATCCACATGTATTTTATGACCCCACCATATAACGAAAACTCTCCATGTGTTTTTTACATTGTTGTTGGGAACCCTTTAGGTGACCACCTTATTGGCCTATTTTTCCACGCCTCATATTGTTAACCAGCATGGGTGTATGTGTTTATCCCTTGTGAATTGCTTTAAATTTATAAATTGAGTAAAGATAAATAGTGAACCATGAGTCCGTCCCCCTTTGAAAATGCCTGATACTTTATACTTATTTATTTCCCTGATTCTTATTTCCTTACATCATTTCTGCACATTTATTCCATGCCATGTTCCTTATATTTTAGTTTTCACTTACTCCCTTATGGTCATGGATTATGCCTTGTTTACATTTAATGCCTTTTTCTTATTCCCATTTATCTTATACCATAGTTGATAGGATATACTTGAATATTATGAATTGGATATCGTTTTAATTATGTAATGTTGAGATGATTATTTCTGACCTAGTTTTGTAAATTACTTGTTATGATATGTTCCTTAGTTGTTATGCCTCACCTACTATGGGTCAATAGAGAACACATATCTAGATTTGAGGATGCGATGGATAGACTCAATATTATTGGTTGGATCTACTTGACATTCCTAGAGTGATACTTTGGCTTACTATATATGTGATCTCCAGGTAAATTTTGTATACTCATGAGTGACATTGGTTCCCTATGGGAGAAATTATGGATGGACTCATTTGAGAGATGACTATGCCATGCCTAAGCTGATACTTGGTCCCCTATGAGAGATACTTTGCAAGGACATTGTGTTTAACATTCCATGAGTTATACAAGGGACATAATTATGGGTCTCCTTGGATGGACACTATGATATTATTTATATTGGAGGCTCTTGTAGTGACCCTTGGGATTATTTATAGATCTCTTTGAACGGGCCCAGGTCTCCTTCATTGGATTTGGTTAATTTCTTTCTTATGTCATATTTTATGTTTTTTATTTATATAATGAGGATTCTTGTATAGTGTCATGGGGATGATACCACCAAGAGAAAGCACATGCTAGGGATTTTCGTACCTCAATTACTTTATTCATGTTGGTATGTGTATTTAACTTATCAATTATACAGGTACCTTGGTTTAGAAATCCGACTTAGGCCAAACAAAGTGGTATCAGGTGGGTGTAAATTTTGTAACCTAGAATAAATTAGTTATTTATTTATTTAATTCCCTATATTTTATCATTTATAGAACACTATTAATTTATTTATTGAACAAAATGGATTGATCTAGACACTATTGGATGTGGACTACTAAGATTGTATCTGACACCTTTCTTGGGAAAACTTTGGTACCCAAGAAGACTTTATGATTTCTAGTGATGATAAAGGGAAACATCAAACTTCTGATACATGATAGACATTATAGGTTGGAGTCTGGGGCAGAGAACTGAGCCTATGATTGGTATGAAAGTTATAACAGTTTGTTGGGTCTTTTTTTGGTATTTTTTAGCATGTATTATATGAATGTATCCCATGTGCCTTGTGTAATCTCTTTTTTATAGTATAATGATAATCATCATCATTGATAACTATTATTTATCCAGCTTCTGTTTTTTACATATATTACTTGGTTTATTTCCATCATTTCCACTATTTTGTGTTTCTTATTTATGCTTCGTCGATTAATCATCGATTATATAATATTGTTCTCAATCTAACCTATTAGGGATGGGTCTCCCCATGTACACATCCTAGGCCCTTTCTACTAGTCAATAACCTAAGACATTTGGGAAGGCACGCTTGAGGTATTGGGGCCACCCTCTTAGGGAACCAATAAGTGGAGCCCAGGATGGGATGCTACATAATTTAATCCATAAGAGAATCCTCTTTTGTTACCTCCCTCCTCCTTTACTTTGAAGATAAGGAACATTTATCAATGCATTGTAGAGGTATAATGGGGATCACCTACTATATAAGTTTTATTAGGCTCACCCATTCCTATAAGCTGTATTAGGAAAACCTAATCATATAAGCTATATCAAGATCAACATATCTTGATCTATAATTCTAAAGCAATATATCATGAATAAAAAAATTTATACTTTCTCTTTTCCATCATAAACCATTGAAAACCTCTTTTTAACCCATATGCAAAACACTTTCAGATATCAAAATACCATTTACTTCTAAAATTAAAATATCCATAAATATAGAAATAGGGTTTTTATTTTAAGAAAACATGAAATATTATAAAGGAATAAATATATAAAATACTCTTTATGATAGTGAGAAAATATTTTAATGTAGTATATGTAAAAATAAAACACTCATTCAGTCTTTTATAAAGAAAGTGAACCTGTTATTTATAAAATAGAAAAAAAGATTCATATTGAAAACATCTGACAGAAAGTCAAAAAAAACATAAAATATTTTTTAAATTTACAGATGTCCATATAAATAAATATATAAATGATTTTTATTAATATTTACATGGATGTAATATATTTAGAGAAGAAATGTTTTAAAAAATTTAAAAAATGGTTTTCAAGTAAAGTGTCCCTTACCTTTAATATGTCTCATCACATACATTCTTTATCATCATTTATAATAAAAATATGTTAAAAATTTAAATTATGAAGAATAATTTTAAAGTTTATTATTCTATTTATTTTATTTATTTCCATGATACATTCAATTACTTAGTCATTTAAGTTCATGGTGGATGTTTTGATGATATTCAGATCATATGTCTAAAATGACTTTGGTAGGATGACTATGGGAAATGAGATTATTATTTTATAATATATAAAATAATAATCAGAAAATAATTATAATTTTTAAACATCAATTATTCTTTTAAAACCAACCATGAAATATGGTTATGAAAAATGAACTACGTTACATTCATGAAAACTGTATGTCATATGTATGAATGAGTAATATTTCCATTTTTAAATGATCATGATGAAAATATGATTATGATTATTTTATATTTACATAATTATATCATAAATATCATATAATGTTTTTATATAAAATTATATATAGAATCCATGTGACTTGGTGATGAAAAAAGTATAGCATCTCTTCGTGGAGGTGGTAGTCCACACGTACACATGAACGACACTATCATTTTCAATGGATGGAAAGGTAATGAAATAGATGATATATTATAATTAAAAATTACAATTATGTCATTAGTATAATATATATACACTAAATACATCATCTTAATCATCCATTAGTGGTGATGATGGAAAATGAATTACATTAATTTGTGAGGCGGTTATCTGCTGTACACACGAATGATGTTTCCATTCCCCATTTACTGAAAGTGGTGATGGATATAAATTATTCCAATAATATATTAACATATCATTTTATATAACATATTTATGTAATTATTTAATCATGGTTTAAGTAGATTTTAAGGATTTATAAGAATAAATAAAACAATAAAATTAGTTAAAAACTATACCTCTTCTTCGGACAACCTTATTTAGTTTACACCTTAATCAATATATGTATTATATTATACCAAACATAAGACCTATGAAGTGTGATAGGGATATTAATAAGGTATTTGTTCTAGTATTTTCTGAACCAAAATGATGTTGAATTGTGGGTAGGATAGAAGATGGGTTCCCTTTTACAAGGAGGGGAGGGACATTCAAGGAATTTCTTAAAGTATTAAATCTATATAAATTAATCTTTATGTTAGAGTGGATCTAATTTGGTATAATTAAATTATAATAATATTATTAGTCTAAATAATCTCATAAAATAATATTTGATAAAATTATGTTGTCTTCTCCACCGTTATATATTTTTTACCTTCCATTACCCTTGTTGACAAATATTGTGATATCAATGTTTTTTATATTTTAAGTGTCAATAAAGATATTATAAAAGGATAAGTGACCCATAAATGGACCATGGTTGATAATATAAACCACATACCATTAAATTCTCTATAGATAATATTTATATGAATTTAAATAATTTTAAAATACATTATTTATTTTATAATATCATTAATGTCACTTTTGGATATATAGGAATGATTATAATATAATATGAATCTAAATCATGTAAAATAGTTCCAAAATAAAATTAATTAAAATATAATGAATAAATGGAATTAATATAATAATACAATAAAATTTTTACAGGTTTAGATATCATTTTAAAACTTATATGTTTTGTTTAACCATTTGGTTAACCAACTTTACCCTTAATAGTGGATTGACTTGTAAATATTAAAGGGTAATAATATTACTTATAAAGTTATAATTTTGCATAAATGTCCAATTAATGAAATTTTATACCATTTAAAATCCTAATATAACTTTTTATACATTTTTATAAATTTTAAATAATTTAACAAAATAATATTTTACATAAAATATCACTGATGTAATTTTTGACACCATTCATTTAAATCTACATACAATATTTTATTTTTTTCTTTAAAATTAATGGGAAACCATGGATAACCCAAGAAAATATTACTTTTTGAGTTTTTTTAAAATCGTTTACTTTATTTTTCTACTAATTTCACAAACATAATGTTAGATTTTCATAATAATTTATGGTAATTATTTCATGACTAAAAATTAAATATAAATTAACTTGATAAAAAATAATTCAACTTTAGAATAATCATTTATAATAAAAAATTTGTTATCTTAACCCTGTCATAAAAATCTGTAATTATTAAAATAAAATAAGTGATATTGTTTAATTTTTTTTACCTAAAATAATATATAAATAATATTCAAATAAAATTGAACAAAATACTTGAAAATTATAATATTTGATGATTATGGTAGTACGCCACCAATAAAATTGATTAAATTCAAGTTTATGTGTTATTTTTTTAGTCATTATCATATTATTTTAATCATAACTATCTTGATATACCCTTATCGAGGTGATAAATATTTACTAATGGTACTATCAATAATGAAAACATAAAAGGGAACTATTTACCAAATTTAGACATCCTAATTAAAAATATGGAATAATTTTTTAATATTTAATTTCTACAATTTTAAGAAATCAATTTAATATTAAAACATAAAATGCAATGAAAAATAGTTTTTAGAATAAATGTTTTTTCAATTCCAAATATAGCTTATATAAAAGTTATGTATAATGATGATTACAATTTCAATAATTAAATTTTATATAATTAAAAAAAATACTTATGTTAATTTCAAATATAATTCAAATAATTATTTTTCATTCTAGAAGAAATAATAATTTTAACAGAAAATAGTATTTTTTTACTATTCACTAAAAAATTAATCATTTCAAAAAATCCCAAAATATCACTAGTAGATTATTTTGATATGATGATTTCAAAAATTAAGTTAATTTTATAAAATAAATTTTCTAATAGTGTTATAAAATAAATATTATATTTCTCAATAAAAAATTAAAAATATTTTTGAATCATAAAACGACTTTACTAAAAATTGAGTGTTTATTCCATAGGATATAATAAATACATTTTTACAGAGTAAGACATGTATATATATGTATTATAATGTGCTTAATCAAATTTATAACTACTAATTTAATGAATATGTTATATTTATAATATTAAAATAATAATATTTCATGGTTCATATATGATCTATGTTGTGTATTGTATAAAAAATTAGAAATAGTGATGTTTTCAATTCTTAGTATAATAAATTAATAAACACATAACCATAAATAATTTGTGGGAAAAAGGGCACAAATTAAAGAAAAACATCTTTATTTTCAAGATTTTTTACTAGACTTTAGAGATTCATTTACCTTCTAGATAGAGAACATGATAAAATATACTTACATGATTTGTTGAAATACATAAATGTAATTTTATCCTTTTAATTTGTGTTCTAATTAGTTTCCACCTCTACCAAGTAAAAATTATTTTTGATGAATCATTCCATTTCCTAATTTATTAAAATCAAATTATAAAAGATCATGAGATCTATAAAATGATTAAATTTTATTATCACCTTATTTACTAAAACCAAAAATGGTCCCAAGAAGGTAATATAATTGAAAAAATGAAAAAATATTTACATTACGAATTAATAAATGTATCTCCAAAAATTCAACAAAAATACAGAATGTTCAATACAAACCATTTCACAAGTATAAAACCCAATGTCTTAATTAACCTTAATAACCTCAATATGATTGAATATGAGACCCTAAAAATTCATCTTATAACTTTTATCTTATATTCCTAAAAATTAAATAGAAATAGTTCAAAGTAACTATCTTATTAAATAAAATTTTAAACCAAAGGGTAAGATATACCTCAACCCAGTACAATATCTTCCAAAAATATCATTAATCATCTTAAAATACCATCAATTAAAACCTCAAAAGGATATTTATTCCATTGAAATTATGAGCAACCATAAACCTATAAAAACATTATGGTATCCATAAATACTAACTTATCCTCATATGAAAATATCTTAATCTCTAAAGTTATCTAAACCCTGTGTCTAATACCAACTATAACACCCCAAACCCATACCCCTAGAACATATTTTAAAAACATATTCGTTACATCCTATCTTTGATACCAACAAAAGAGAAACAATTTTAGAACATCCATAATTTTAACCCCAAAATGAAAAATTGAGTCACTTATATACCCATCAACCCTTTTAGGTTTAGAGTTTTATAAAATTAGGGAAAGTAGTTTATAAAAAATGACCGATGTCTTTAATTGGGCATTTTAAAAAATAACCTACTTTTATAATTCCCTAACAAATATTCAATATCTTACATAAAATTATCTACAATATAAATCATTCTATACATAACTTACTTAACATTATTATTTATAACCTAGGGAGATATAAACATATTAAGAGTGAGTTCAAATTCTCAGTAAATGTAAAAATAGATATTAACAAAGTAATATTATTTGTGTGAATAAAATTAACATAAGGGTTTTCAAAAATAATCAAATTGTGTGAGAAAATATTAATAATATTCATACCCATCAAAAACCATATCATAAAACATGATTTATGAAATAGAGCATTTGTATAGGGAAAGAGCCATTTGGGTCAACAATCGTGATCCATGTGTAAACAATCTTTCTGAAAATAATAATTAAAACTCATAGAAAGCTTAGAGGAATCAAGTTTTTTTCTTATAACATCATACATTAATCATTAAATCACCTAAACATGTTAATTCTAACATTCAATCAGTAGTAAATTATATCTAGTTAACTCTAACACATTACACTTTGCATTGGAGAGATATATTAGACTCACTGGTCATAATGATCTATTTTATGCCCACATTTCATCATGGGATATATCTAGATCACCCATCCACAAGAGCTATATTGAGATCATCCATAATCATAAATAATTTACCACATCCATAAAATTCATAAATTATATAGATCTTTAATTTCATTATAAATCTCATAGAAACAACCATAATTCCCAACTTAATTTGATTAACCTATAGAAAAGAAACACGTATCATAATATATACATTAAAACTTAATCATCACAATCCATCTAGATAAATAATGAATATTGTATTACTAGAACATATCACCAGTAGATAATAAGAAACATTTAAGGATTTTTAAATAAAAGAAAAACAAATTATATAGATATTTTGAACATTTATTAACAAATATGGGATAATATCCTTTTCTTTTGATGTGTTTAAAAAATAAAAAATACATAGACTAGTGAGTAATGATTTTTCCTTAAAAAAAAAAAATATTAAAATAAAGTTTAATATTAATGAAATTAAATAGTTATAGGAAAAATAGATCAAGCGGTAAATGATGATAAAAACATTTATTTTATATATTTACTTCTAGAAATTCGAGTATTTTAGGAGAGGTGATTTGAGATACTACTATTTAGTGGCATCTATTGATAGTATTATCAACCTCTATACAATGGTGTAACATCCCATTAACCATTTTCAGTTATTTCTCAAATCTCTTTTTCATTCCCCCTTTGTTTGGGTGCATTTTTGGAGCTTTTAAGGATGAAGATACTTTTTGGGGAAAATGAACTAAATTTCAGGGATTTATTTTTTTTAGAATTAAGGAATTATGGATATGAATTTGAAAAAGTCTTAGGAAAATGTCCTTTTGGGTCCGAGTTAACCTGAGAATTTTTTAAAATGTTAATGAATTGTTTTAATACTAGATGGTTTCAAATCATTAAATGGTTACATGATGTGAATATGTTGATAGGTTGATAATATGCAATCGTTTAGAGTATGAATTGTTTACCATTAATGATATTGGTTCACATTTTCAAAAATCTTACCAATATTGTTTTACAGAGGCTATGATGTGTTTTTAATTTATAGATTACATTTACTTCACGTTATGAACTAGAGATTCATTTCATGTAATGTTCATGAACTACAGGTTTTTATGTGTTTCAAATATAATTTTATTTTCATTCAGCCCAATCCATACCTCTTGAATCCTTGTATCTCTCCCATTTAATTTTGGGGATCTATGCTCCTTCCAAGTCATTTTTTAGTGATTTATCTTCATTATAGGTGCGCTGAATCTCTATGGGTAAAATATATTTCTAATTATTCTTGACCGTTGGTTTCATCAACACCATTGCACTACATTTTCAGATTCATTGGTCTTGTGGTGTGGATTCTCTTGATCCTTTATAGATCCGTTGTGTGATATTCCTTTGGAGGTTGACATTTTTTGTTGGTTGTGATGTGATGTATGAGTTTTTTAAGGTACGTGTTGTGTTTCTCATTCTCCAACCACTTTTCTTATTTAATTTATTCTAATATGTAAGGATTAATTATTGAGACACCATTTTAGTATTTCCATTATTTTGTGTTGTTGGAACCTTTTTTGGGCATATGTAAGATGAGTTCGAGGTAGGTGGTTATTTTACTTTCCCATATTGGATGAAATTAGTTTATGTGATTTTATAAATTGTTTTTTATATAAATTGTAATTATTTAATTTTTTGTCTGGAAACATATTTTTGAGAAATTATGGGTTTCCCATAATTTTTGTAAAATAAAATCTATTTTCAAAGAATTGTGAAATGGATTTATGAAATGGTTTTAAAATAATGATTTTGATGAAATGGTTTGGAAAATTTAGCACATGGGAAGCCTTGGGTACTTTGGTAGAAGGTATTGTAATAAGCCTCATTTGTTGATAATATCATGGGTTTCACTTATGGTGTGTTCATCTACACCTTAGGATCGTTGTTCTAGGGATTTGATAGACCTTTTAGGAGGTTCAATTGCTGGTGTGTTCCTATTATATCTATATTTTATGCATATATCTAGAGACTTGATACACACAATTTTATTTTTTTGGGTATGAGTGCCCAAGATATCATTACCTATTGTAATCCTTGTCATGATGTTACCAATAATTTTTTTGATTTATTATGGATATGATTTGATATCTAATAAATGATTTTATTTGACTGCTTTCATAGATACAAAATTATTTGAAACTATTTTCCTTGATTATATGGAAATTTTGAAAACGGGTAAATGTTTAACCATAGTTTTTATATAAAATTTATTTAACTAATTACCACACCTTGTTTTCTTTAAAGTTGGGCATTATTTTGAATGTTTACTGGATACTTGACCTAGAACGCCAGGGTGGGATCCTATTGATTCTATTTTTCTCACACCCTACACACCCCATCAACACCGAGTAGATCCTATTATATATTTCGATATAGGGAAATTCAATGCACTATAGTGTGGTGGATAGGTTTTTATCGACTATGTCTTGGTATATATTCATGAGATGGTGGGAGTTTTCCCATACTATCACATGGAGTATCTATTTCAATTTTGGGGTCTTTTTTGTTGGACTTGAATCTTAGAGACTATTTATATACTTTTATGTTGTATCACTTTTGATATTTTATATTTGATATGACATATATTTATTGTTTTCTCTTCCAATATATCTTCCCATCATGTATATATATATATATGTCATGTTTTATGCTTTAGGATGGGAGAAATTATTCCCTTTGGTAGTTTTTGATTCCTAAGTACTATTCTCTAGCCCACAGGGATCTAGAATTCCCTAGGGTAAGTGGAGGTTCGAATCAGCTACCAGTTTGTGAGCGTATCTAGGCCGAGTTTACCATAGTTTGGTATCAAAGGAGGTTGTGCTAGGATATGAGATATTGGTAGACTGGGGATCAGATTGTAGGGACTTAAGAGGTATATTGTAGTGAGTTCTTAGATAATTGATGTTAGGATGAGACTCAAGTTACCGTGAGATGTTGGGATTTTTGTCTCATATTATGATTTTTTAATATAATCCCACTTTATTACTTATGATTTTATTATTTTAACTAAAAATATCTTTTTTATCATCTATTATATTTCGGTGTGCAATGGTATGCCTACAAGACTTCTTCCATGAGTTCCTCGGGAGGGTAAAGTACTAATTAAATCCACCTCTAGAGAAACATATTATTACAAGGTCCCTTACTTAAAACATTAAATAATCTTTAGTATAATTCAAGAATTTTAATTTCTATCACATTTAAGATCTTTTAAAGTTTAGAGTTTTGGAGAATTTGGCCATAACTCATACATAGAAAAACCATAAAATACAAATTTGAAACTTATAGTCAGTATTCATTTTTTCCATAATTTAAAACAATCCAAATAAAACTAGATCTCTTTTACGAAAACTCTTCACGACTTTCAACTTAACCTATTACAATCCCCCACTCATCCTTAAATTTTGTAAAAAACATTTAAAATATGGTATTAGCATAAAAATATTACTAACTGATATAAAAATAAATAAATACTTGGACTATTGATAAAAATTAAAACCCATGAAAAAAAATTCTTAAGAACCTAAAAAATTACACAAAAATAGAAATACAATTCCTTTAAAAATATAATTTATTTTACCTTTAAAAAAAAAATAATTTCTATGAAAAATAATTATAAAATATTGAAAATTCATATAGGTACCTCAGGACATCATCACATACAACCCTTATAGGATTATAACAGAACTATTGCAGATTGTAATAACAAAATGTCCAATTTACAATATAATTACATAAAGAATATAATCATTTCCCAATACATTGGAGCGCTATATGGGAACAACCATCAGTTATGTTATAATGGAATCACCCAGTATGATTTGGGTGCACCCATTATTTATAATATCCAAGAACCGCAAAATTAAATAAAATATACCATCATTTTAAAAACTATTTTAAAACTTTATTCAAATCACTTTCATATATTTAAATACCATTTACTTTCAAAATCTGATTTTCAATAAAAAATAAAAATATTTCTTTGAAATAAATTATATCATTACCCAAATACCCAAAATAATAAAGAGGGTGTTTCATTTAAGGAAACATGAAATATTATAAATGAATTCAAAAAATAGATAATATACATGATAGATGAAAATTAATTTCCACTATGCCTGTTAAAATTAGAACATTACTTTTGTTGTTTGAAAAAACGTTCCATATAAAACAAGTAAAAAGGTTATTTTTTAAAGAGATTTTAATGAAATTAATAATACAAATAATATTTTATTTTACAAATCGTTTATATAAATAATAAAATAAAATATTATCGTAGAGGAATTTTTTTTGAAATTGAATATTTTAACATTTAGAAAGAAATTTTTAAATCAAAATGACCCATATCACTTTGAATTATTTGAATCAAAAGCCCGATGAAAGAATAAAATGTAGAAAAAAATTAAATAACATGATAATAAATAAATTCTTGATAATATATTTCAAAGGTTTTGTATATATACCTCATAAACTAATAAAGGTCCATAACATCAAAATATTCCTCAACGAAAAGAAATTGAGTTGAAGTCCCTAACCATGAGTTCATCTTGTCAAGTGTGTCTTTATCTTCTTTAATAATAAGAATATGTTAATTATTTACATTATGGGAAATCATTATCAGGATTATAAGTACTATAATTTCACTTATTAATTTTTTTATACAACTACTTAAACAATTAAGTTTACATCGAGTGTTTTTACGATTTTCTGTTTATGTGTCAAAAATGAATTTGGTAAGTCAAATATTGTCAAAGGGTTCATTATTAAAAAATATAATAATTATCATATTTATACATAAATAATATTTTTAAAACTAATCATGAATTATGGGTATGAAAAATGAACCAATGTTACAATCCTGGAGACAGTAGGTCATACGTACTCATGAGTAACGTTTCCTATTTTTCAATGATCACAAAAAAAAGATGGTATGCAACATTGATTTTTTTAGAATAATATATATATGAAAAATAAAAAATTTTTTAATTATACATAATTATATAGAATTATTTTATATAAAATGAATCACATCACTTTGAGTAGGTAGTAGTCTACACGTCCATGAACGAGGTAATAACCTTTTTAGTGTGTGAAAATGGAAATAAATAAAATGTTATATATTAATTACAGAATGATAATTATAAAATTAATAATATATATATTCTATTTATATCATATATTTTTGTTTAAAATTTTTTTAATACATTCTGTTTAAATATTGAAAGAATCGTATCGCTTTGAGGAAGTGTTAGCCCACACGTCCACAAATGATGTTATCGTATTCCCACAAAATAAAATGCACGAGGGTATGTGTTGTATAATAATTCAAGAAGTTTTAAGAAATCATATATATCATAAATATTATATAAAAATATTATGTCCATCAATATTTTCTATCCATGAGAGTTTGTAAGAAAAAATGAGCGACATCATTTTGTGAGGCGATAGTCTACCGTACACATGAACGACGATTTTGTTAACTATTTGATAAAAGTTCATCTAAGTGTATGTTAGAACCATAAAATAACAACAAATTAGTATATTTAAGACAATAAATTCATTATATAATTATTATATAAAGATAAATTAAGGGACTGGATAAGGAAACAAAATAAAAATGCATGATGATGAACGTTACCAATTCTTCAGGTAACTCCTTTTGGTTTGCAAGAAAGGAATTACTTAGTTTGATTTCGACCCAAAGTGAGGCTTCTAGGATGAAATGAGGGATGTTGGTATATAATTTTGGTAGGGTGTGTATGATCTAAATATCTTTATAGTTGGGAAGAGAGGGGGAGATTTGGTGAGTGGGGGAGTGGACCCACTTGGTAATTTTGAAAAGAAAGTTAGGCGTACCCACATTTTTACCTAAAAAGAGGCTTAAATAAAACAAAAAATTAGAGAATATGATTTAATGTAGAAATATAGCCATAAAATATGATTCTTAAAAGTATATTGGAAAAGTTTCTTCTTATGATTAAATTTTAATCACTAAGTAAACACATTATTATACCTTGATCACTGTAACTAAATTTAACTGCTTTATTTATTTTTTTTGGTAAAATATTATGTTGAACTAACTATAAATTATAAATTATTTTTATTGTTAATATTAAATCCATTATTCAAAATAAAAATCATTTAATTGGTAGAAATTATTTTAAAAATAATCATGCAGATGGTACAACACAATGAGTTTTTAAAGTAAAAAGTTCAAAAGTTTAAAATGTTTTTATATACTATTTCATTTTTAAATTAAAAAAAACAAAATTGGATTTATTGATGTATAATTGAACTAATTAATATTTAAAAAAAATTTAATATATAATTTATCTATATAAATAAACTATATGAAAAAATTGTTTTTCAACTAATATTTAGTGATTTACACTATCCATTAAAAAAACGAAACTTCTCCGAAAAATACCAAAATACAACCAATGTAAATTTTGATATTATTATTTAAAAATTTAAGTTTAATTTGGTAATTTTTTTTGAAAAACTAAAAAAATTTGTTTTAAAACAATCTACTATTAAAACAATAAAAAATTATCATATAAAATAATAATATTAATTGTATATTATTGTTCTGTATAACTAAGTCTTGTATTCAGTAAAAGTTGTCAAAAACAATTATTGATTTTTATATACACTGTTAAACATGGATTCCATTTTAATTTAAAATTACTATCTAATTCATAAATTCTAATAAATATGAAAAACATTATTTCTATCATCACCTCGAATGCTACATCCTTCCCCCCATTTTGAAATTGCATCATTATAATTTTATTCACTTATTAAATAAGTGGTGACATTTTTTTACTTCATATCATTTTTAGATTCCCATGTTTCCAATTCCACAATATTATTTTTCCATAAAAACTTAACCTGATGCATGAACTTATCTCATAACAGATTCTCTCTATGGTTAGAAACCTGAACTAGTTATTTCTCATAAGAAGTGTTCTCTTCAAGATGAACTATTTCAGGGTTCAAAACATGAGGTGAATCCAGTACATACTTCCATAACATTTAAACACGAAATAAATTGTGTACCAGGGATAAACTTGTAGTAAATAACATTCAGTAGGAAACTAGTCCAAATTTTTCTATGATTTCATATGGTCCGACTAACCATGGACTCAACTTTCCCTTCTTACTAAGATGCATTACACATTTCCCTGGAGAACCTTTGAGAAATACATAATCACTTACCACAAAAGAAATATATTTCCCCCTCTATACACATAATTTTTATACTTTCTCTTAGATGTCTTGAAGTGTCACTGAATCACATGAACTTTCTCTATTTTTTCCTCTACCAACACTAGGCCCATTAAATTACTTTCTACTATATCATCCAAAAACACTAGTTTCTGACCCCACTTTATATATAATTCATCCAATGGCACCATCTATATACTAGAATGAAAATTATTATTACAAGACAACTCAATAAAATAATTTTTTTGATCCCAACTTCCCTAGTAATCCATTTAAAAAGAACAAATAATATCTTCCAAGGAATGAATAATCCACATAGAATATCCATCAGATTGAGAATAAAAAGATGTACTAAAATTTAATTCAATACCCAATTACTTATAACGTCTTTTCAAAAAAATTGGATACAAACCTGGGATCATGGTCTGATATAATAGAGAGAGGCACTCCATGTAACCTGATAATCTATTTTAGACACACTCTAGACTGATATTATAAATAAATCATATCATGAATGGGAAGAAAATGTACATATTTATTTAATAAATTAATAATAAACTAGATCACATTATTACCCTGAGAATTATTTTAAAATCCTACCAAAAAATCCATTGATATATTCTCTTATTTTTAATTCAGTACTAGAAAAGTTCAAAGAATACAATTTTCCAACTGTAATTATTCTTTAAATTAATGTCAAGTCAAATCAATTAACTCACAATAAAGTCATCAATGTCACTTTTCATTTCATCCAACTAGTAAATTATCAATGATCTCTGTATATCTTAATGCTTCTCAGATGAACGAAAAATGGAGAACTATAAACTTCATTCCAAAATCCTTTGTCAATTTTGAATCATAAGGTATACATAATAATTTCCAAATCATAAAACAACTGATTAATCAATATTGAAATAAGGAAACTTACCCTTATTAAAATATTCCACCTTTTTTACAAATATTGATCCACCTTATAATCTCTCTAAATTCTTTTTGACAAAATAAACTACACTGAATCCTGAAACAAAATGGTGGATTTCTTGGAATCTACAACCTATTGTGACAAATTAGGGAAATAGTTAACTAAAGGGTCGCATTCCGAATATATCATGGTTAATGTTGCATTGTTTTTTCAACTCAAATCATTGACCTCTGTGTTTTCGTTTCCATGATGATAATTAATTATGAAATCATAAAAATTTATTAGTTAAAGAAATATTCTTTTTCTTATGTTTAGTTATTTCTATGTGAATATATACTTAAAACTTTTATGATCAGTATATACTTCACACTTTAATCCACACAAATGATGAATCAAAATTTTTAAGGCAAAAAAACCTGCTAGTTCCAAATTGGGTTTAGGGTAATTTAACTCATGAGGTTTCAACTCACATGAAGCATAATCAATTACATAATCATTATGAATTATGAAAAAACCAAATCCTTTCAAGAAATCAAAATTTATGATGACGAATTTACCATTTCTTGATGGTAGTGATTAAAATTAGATCATTGACCAGTATTCATTTCAGTTTCTGAAATTAATCATCACAATCTTTTATATAGGTGAACTTAACTCTTTTTTGAGTTAATTTAGTTTGTGGTATGTACAACTAAGAAAATATTTCATAAAACCCTTGGTAGTTACCCACTAATCTAAGAAAACTGTGAATCTCAGTTACATTTTTGTGTCCTAGAAATTATTTAACAACATTTATTTTAATAAGATAAAAAATTATGCCAAATTTATAAATAATGTGACCAAGGAGTAAATTTTTTTAATCAAAAATTCTTACTTACTAAATTTCCCGTACAGTTTATTTTCTTTAAGGTAATAAAAACAACCCTTAGATTCCTTTCATGTTCATTTTGTCTTTTAGAATATTCCAAAATTTTCTCAATAAACACAAAAATATATCTAAGAGATTATAAAAAACTCTATTCATAAGATCCAGGAATAAAATAGGTGTACTAGACAACCCAAATGACATAACTACAAATTCTTAGTGGCCATATCTAGTTAGAAACACTATCTTCAGAATATGAACTTCTTTCTCTTTCATGTGATGGTATCCCAACCTATGGTCATCCATCAAAAAATACTACTCTCTGTTTAGCTGATCAAAAAAATCATTAAAATGAGACAAATGATACTTGTTCTTAACTATAACATTATTAAAGGCTCTATAATCAATACGATGTCTCATTTCACTATCTTTCTTTAAAATAAACATGGTAAGATCACCCCATGGTAAAGTGGTTGGTTGGAAGAAACATTTATTTAATAACTCATGTAATGGATTTTACAATTATAAAATTTTTACTTGGACCATTAGATAAGGGGGTTTTGAAATAGGATTATCATAAAGTACGAAGTCAATAATATAATCAACCTCTTGATCAGGAGTGTAACACCCCAGGTAAATAAAGAATATGACATTTTCATATTTATCCATATTTGTGAATAAAATATTAATATTACTTTAAATGGGATGCTATGCACGATGGCATACCCAATACGCAACAATGAGTATCTTGGGAATCTTGCGTTGCACTCTAATAATAAAATAATATTATTTTAAATGGTAGTTAACGCCTAACCGTTGTAATGGAGGGAATGAACAGAGATGACTAAAAAATGATTATATATGTTTGTAAAATATTTTTACTCTTTACAATAAATGTTATAGGATTAAAAATGCGAATGAATCCAATTTTAAGCATAAACATTCCAATAGTCTTTAAAAGGCCGATTAACCGCCTTTTAATGGCAAACCGCTTTTAAATCCACTTTTGACAATTTTATGTGTTATATTTGACAAAATAAAATTCTTCTTTAGAATCGGGACAACAAAATTTACTTTGTGTAAATTTTTAGTATTTTTCCGAAAATGTTCAATTTTTAATGAATAGTGAAAAATGTTGTATTTTAGTTCAAAACCTCTTTTTAATCTAATTTATTTTTATGATTAGATTATCTTTTGAATTGGTTTTAAAGTGAAATTAGAATATATTTTTACCATTTAATCCAATAGTGTTTGTTGGAATTAATTTCACTTTGAAATCGGACTTAAACTAGTGTCAATCTTTTGATACATTTTGTTTCATAAAAACACACTATTTGTTTTGACAGTGGGAATTAATTATAATATTAGTTAATGAAAATTATATGTTTTGAATTTTGTAAAAAAGACATCATTTTTTAATTCAGAATATCAAATATAGCTTAGGGTGAATTTTTGGTAATTTTCTGAAAAACTTCAATTTTTGATGAATAGTTAAACCACTAAGTGGTACTTATAAAAACTGATTTTCCATTTAAATAAATTTTTTCCATATTTGTGTTTTGAATTTAAAAAATCCTACATACATGGTTGTCATTAAGATGTAAAATGTGGTCCAATGGGATTAGAATAATTTTTTGGTGAATAGTAACTTATTATGTTTTTAATTGCGATTAGAGGTAATTAGGGTAGTTTAAGATAAGAATAATGTTTTAATAAAATGAAATGACCTAGAAACATGTCCTAACCTCATTGGATGTGTCATGGCCGACCAAGAAAATCCATGGGTCAACTTGGGGACCCCCTGGAGCCACTTTGGTTGGAAAATGACATAAATACCTTTTTATTTAATGTTAAAGTAAAAATGACACAAAACATGAAATGTTTTACTAAAACAATTTTTACATGGTGTTATACAAGTCCGATATTTTACTATAAATAGTAATTGGAAATATAAAACGGTTTAATACATCATAATATTTTTTTTATAATTTTTGGACATTAAATAAATTAAATTATTTATGTCATCATGATGATGCAGTGATGACCTCATTATTTAACGATTTAAATAAAATGGAAACATAATGTAAAATATAAGACCTAGACATGTCCAAAACCTATTTTATGGGTGGTTTTCGAACCCTTATCACCTTAGAATCGATTTATATCAATGTGGGACCTTTTTAATCTGAAAGTCATTTTAAAATAAAGGAACATTTCTTTACCATCCAAGGATGCCCCTCCTCTCATCTTATAAAAGGCCCCCACCTTTACCTCATTACCCACACTTCCAAAGCCTTTGGCTCGGCCAAAACCTTCCCATTTTGTCTCTACACATCCCTCTATAACTCTTTGAATCCTCACTTTGGGCAGAAGTCTTCCCAAGGAAGCCTTTGAGCTCAAACCAAAGGGAGTTACCCGATTTTAAGGTAATGTCTTCACTTGTGTCCTTTTGTTTTATTTTGCTTCTCCAACCCCTAAACTCTTTGTATTCATTTATTTTGTAACAAATACAGTATCTTAAATATACTAGGATGTTGTTATAAGAAGTATATGAGCTACACTTACACACACCTACATCTAATAGTTAAAGAACATACTGTTTCTGTGGATGGCGAATTTCTGCCTCACGAAACGATGATTGTTCAACATTATTATAACACCTTCAAAGGTGGCCATTAAGATGACACTATATATATTTATGATATATAATATGTTTATGTTTTACTTAAGCTTTTGTATTTTTCATTTATGGCATACCTTTATGGTTTCCATTATGGGTAAACGCGATATCTTCATTTAAGGAAGTGCGGACTACCGCCCCCTTAAAGTGATTTGATTCGTTAATACCATATGTGGTACGTATAAAGGATATATTTAATGATATTATTTATGATAACATACTGGAATTAATATAATATTATGTATAATTATGTTTTAATTCCATTAAATATTAAATAGAAATGTAAGTAGAGTTCATGCATACGTACGGCTTACCGTCTCCATGAACGGTACATTTCATTTCTTATCTCAAAATGTTATGTACTATTATAAGTACATATATATAATCGATATAAATGTAATATATTACATATAAATTTTGGATATCATTCTGGAATTATAAAATATATATATATCTATCATTTTGTTTTAATTCCATTAATATGACAAAAAATGAAAGTAGCGTTCATGCGTACGTACGGCCTACCGTCTCCATGAACGGTGATTTTAATTTTTATCTCCAAATGCTATGGAATAGTATAAAATGAATATATACTGGATATATATGATATTTAAAACATCAATACTATTCTGGATATGATGTAACTATAACTACATGGAAAATTATTTTCCAACAAGTTCAATTTTTGAATCATGTACCAATCATCGACAAAAACGTCTGATATGAACTCATATTATTAACCAATTATTATATAATTAAAATATGTGATATGAACTGAATAATAATCTTTATAGGAGGTCCTTAATCAATTATAAATTGACCAAAGTTTATTATTCAGGAATATAAATAAACGAACAAGACAAGTTGGACTTGAGGTAAGGGATCCTACTCCCCTCTTTCTTTTTAAGTACACTCTTTTATGTCATTCCTTTTAAAGATCATCTTTCTTGTTATTGGGTTGTTATTTTATATTAATATTACTATAATTTTTATGTTCATATGATGAGAGGCCCTATTCTCTCTCATCAATCCATTTTGGATGTTTTGAGTGGCGCCGTTAGGCTGCCGAATTTTCGTAAGAGATCTAACCTCTCTCTTTCTTTTTATGTACTCTCCTTTTTGTCACTTCTTTTAAGCTCCCCTTTGTTATGTTGTGGGGATGTTATTTTATATTACTCTTCCTGTAAAATTTATGTTAATATGATGAGAGACCCTATTTGATCTCATCAATCCATTTTTGTACGTTTTAAGTGGCGCTGTTAGGCTGCCGAGTTTTCGTAAATGATTTTTCCATCTCACTTTTATTCCCGTGAGATTTATGCTAAATTTGCAACAATTTACTTTGAGTGGTGTATTTACTGCCCATTATTTTACTCATTTTGTAATATACATTCATTTATGAGTATTTACATCAATGTTGTATTGTCCTTCTTTCACGGGGTGTATGTTTTGAAGGATACCCATATCGGTAAGGGAACCTTTCACCCTCATCTTTTTAAAAGACTTCTTTTGTTATGTATTTTAATTCACATAATATTATGATTGGGATATGTTCTTCTATATCCTTATTTGTTTAAATTTTATGTCTATGCGATGAGATACCCTTTTTATCTCTCATCAACTCATTTTCTGAATTTTGTAGTGACGCCGTTAGGCAGTCAAATTTTTGCAAGGGAACTTCTTAACCCAAATTTGATTCTTGGGGATAAAATTGTACTCCTTGAATATGTCATTCTATTAATATTTGTGAATAACATTTGATTGTTTTACACTTAATATCCACTTATATTTGGTGTATTAATTTGTCACACATAATTATGTAATTGATTTATCCTTAAACCAAGGATACCGTCTTTGTAAGGGACTTCGTCTCAATCTCCATTCATTGAGGCATATTTTGTTTTATACACAACCTTCTTTTATACGGTGTATAAACCCCTTTGACTTTTACGTTTATCCAAAAAGGAATATTTTTTATACGAAGCATTTTACTAAACGACAAAGGGGGAATGTTTTTGTCGTACGTATGCGGCGACAACGACTTCTCCGCCACCGTGACCATTATTTGAGTTTCGGCTTCCTCTACAAGCCATACCTTCTTTTTAAAAGAAAAATAAATACCAGGTTTTACTTTTCTTTTATTTTGGTATTGAAAATGGTTTTCATAATGTTTTTATATCAATGTGTTGTATTGATATCTTGTGATTGAAAACTGAAAATGTTATGTTTCCTTTATGCATGTTTTATGTGATACGATTATGTTATGGTTCTTGGTAATTATTATGAAGACGGGTGGTTCCGTGATAAACTAAGGGAAGGTGAGCTCGATATAGCTCTCCAATGCATTGGGTAACGCGAAGGAGTGAAACGTTAAGGTTTCTCCGAAGAGATTTAGGGAATATACTATGGTGGGTATTCCAAACGTAACCAAGAGGGTTACTCCCTACGTAAGAATGTTATGAATGCCTCAAGTTACCTTTATGTCTCATAATTTCTAGGATTTATTCATGATTTGATGAGGTATGTTAAAGTGCCTATGTTTTGTGGGTAAAGTATGATTTCATTCTTATGTATATATGAACTCATGTTTCCTTTCCATATTTTCATAACCCTTACTGAGCTTTTTATGCTCATCCCAAGTTTTTGAAATGTTTTTCACAGGTCAAGGGAAAGGTACATGATATGATGATAGTGTCAAGGAAGTGTCAAGAAAGAATCCAAGCTTTATTTTTAAATATGTTTCCGTTGATGGGAAAAAAATGAATACTTTTTTTTATGTAACCACTTTGTTTAAATGTGGAATTTAATGTAAGTTTTATGATCTAATTCTCTAAAACTCTAAACCAGAAAAGATCCTCAATGTGTAATCTGGTAATAACTCAAGATTAAGTAAGGTTTAAGGATGGGGCCTTATAGTTGGTATAAAATGTCGGTTTAGATAACTTTAGAGGTTAGGGTATTCTCTAAGCATAAGTGACATTACCATAATGGTTAGGATTTCAGAAAGATTCCTAGTTTTAGATAAAGTGAATAAGTAAGTATATCTTAGTGGTTATCTTCATCATTAGTACATGATGGTTTTGTTGATATACTCACCCAGACATTTCTATTTTTAGTGAATGTATGGATCTAGTAGGCACAAAAGTGACCATAAGTTTGAAGGAAACTATGGTGGTTCTCTAATTAAGAGACTGGATGAAATGGGGTATTCAATGAGGAAACTCATGGTTGTTCTAAACCAACTATCAAGGAGTCATGATCATCCACTTGAACCTTGGTATGTTCTGTAATGCATCATGTACGAGATGACCAATCGATGTGGAAGTTCAGGTAATAATTATAAAGGTAACCATTAGGGTTTATATGATCCTTACTTTTGAGGTAATTATGGTTTATTATATGTTATGATGGAAAATGAAAGGCATGACATAAACTTGAGGTTAAAATATTTTATGATTATTTTTTGAATATTTTATCTAGTTTTGGGGAATGTTTTAAGAATTATATATTTTTGGAAAAAGGACAACACGCAGACCATGTGACAACCCATCTCACCAGATAAAGCTGCGGGAATCGAACCCACAACCAAAGAGCGATTGGTATTTATCGCCTACCACTGGACTACGTGAAGTCCCTGGTTAGTTTGACTAATTCTTTTTAGTCAGATGATTTTATGAATTAAGAGTAAGCTGATTTTGGGTTATCTATAGAAATTTATTAACCTATCATGGATGATATGTGATTAGGTTAATTACTTTTCAATACGAGACTTTAGGAGCAACTGATGTTGTTTGGAGATAAATGTTACGATTTAGCTTGGAAGACTATGTGACTAAATCCTTCAAATATTTGGGTTTCAATCTTAGTTTGGTTTACTTTGAAGTATTTTATGGACAATTTGTTTATTGAATGGTCTTTGTTGAACTTTAGGTATTGTTTGATAAATTTTGGAGATTAAGAATAGATTTGGATTATCCTTTTTGGGTATTATCTGATCTTGTACTAACCTTTTTGGTTTTGGTTTTGGTTAAGGTCTAAAGATATGGGAAGTATATAGTTCTCTTTTGTGTATTAGGTGATCCTATAGAAGTTGATTATAGTACTCTTAATGTGAACAAGTCTTCCTAAATACTCGTCTTTTGGGGAAAGTATGAGTTTGTGTAAGAAATCTAGTAAAAGTTGAAAGTCAACCTGACAAGTAAGTATCTTTACTTAAGATCAAAAATAAATTCCTCAATGAAGAGTAACTTAAAACAAAAAATGTTGTATGTTAACTTTTCCTACTGGGGAATCGAATACCGTTTAACCCATCACGAGTTTGTGATTTTCTTATGGTTAACTTTATCCTAGACATGTTTACTATCACTCTCCATCAGAACATGACCCTTTGTATTTTCCTCCATGTCCATATTTTCATACTTGGAATCCTAGTATGGGTTAACTCGGGTGACCTTTGTACTTATCTTTCTTTATTTTAAAGTTATTGTTTTACTGACTCTTGTTCCGATGTGGGATTTTCAATGAAGTTTCCAAGCCCAATTTTAAAAATAGCGATGACGCAATTCCCAAAAGGGGGGAAGGATGTAACACCCTAGGTAAATAAAGAATATTACATTTTCTTATTTATCCATATTTGTGAATAAAATATTAATATTACTTTAAAGGGGACGCTATGCACGATGGCTTACCCAATACACAACAATGAGTTTTTTGGGAATCTTGTGTTGCACTCTAATAATAAAATAATATTATTTCAAATGGTAGTTAATGCCTAGCCATTGTACTGGTGGGAATGAATAGAACTAACTAAAAAATGATTATATATTTTTGTCAAATATTTTTACTCTTTACAATAAATGTTATAGGATTAAAAATGCGAATATATCCAATTTTAAGCGTAAACATTCCAATATTTTTTAAAAGGACGATTAAAGGTCTTTTGATGGCGAACCTCTTTTAAATCCACTTTTGAAAATTTTATGTGTTATATTTGAAAAAATAAAATTCTTCTTTAGAACCGGGACATCAAAATTTACTTTTTGAAAATTTTTGGAATTTTTCCTAAAAAGTTCAATTTTTAATGAATAGTGAAAAATGTTGTATTTTAATTTAAAACCAGTTTTTAATTTAATTTATTTATATGATTAGATTATATTTTGAATTGGTTTTAAAGTTAAATTAGATTATATTTTTACCATTTAATCCAACAGTGTTCATTGGAATTGATTTCACTTTGAAATCGGACTTAAACTAGTGTCAATCTTTTGATACATTTTGCTTCTTAAAAACACGCTATTTGTTTTGACAGCGGGAATTAATTATTAAATTAATTAATGAAACATATATGTTTTTAATTTTGTCAAATAGACCTAATTTTTTAATTCATAATATAAAATATATATTAGGGTGAAATTTTGGTAATTTTCTGAAAAATTTCAATTTTTGATGAATAGTGAAACCACTAAGTGGTACTTATAAAAACTGATTTTCCGTTTAAATGAAAATTTTCCATCATTGTGTTTTGAATTTCAAAAATCTGACATACATGGTTGTCATTAAGAAGTAATATGTGGTTCAATGGGATTAGAATAATTTTTTTGTGAATAGTAACTTATTAAGTTTTTAATCGCGATTAGAGGTAATTAGGGTAGTTTAAGGTAAGAATAATGTTTTTATAAAATGAAATGACCTAGAAACATGTCCTACCCTCATTGGATGTGTCATGGCCGACCAAGAAAATCCATGGGTCAACTTGGGGACCCCATGGAGCCACTTTGGTTTGAAAATGACATAAATACCTTTTTATTTAATGTTAAAGTATAAATGACACAAACATGAGATGTTTTACTTAAACAATTTTTATATGGGGTTATACAAGTCATATTTTTAACTATAAATAGTCATTGTAAAGATAAAAAGATTTAGTACATCATAGTATTTTTTTTATAATTTTGGGACATTAAATAAATTAAATTATTTATGACATCATGATGATGCAGCGATGACCTCATTATTTAATGATTTAAATAAAATGGAAAGATAATGTAAAATCTAAGACCTACACATGTACAAAACCTATTGGATGGGTGTATTTAGAACCGGTATCACCGTAGACTCGAATTATATCAATTTGGGACCTTTTAAATCCGAAAATCATTTTAGAATAAAGGAACATTTCTTTACTTTACAAGGGTGCCCCTCCTCTTCTCTTATAAAAGGCCCCCACCTTTGCCTCCTTACCCACACTTACAAAGCCTTTGGCTCGGCCAAAAACTGACTATTTTGTCTCCCCACATCCCTCTATAACTCCTTGAAGCCTCACTTTGGGAAGAAGTCTTCCCAAGGAAGCCTTTGAGCTCAAACCAAAGGGAGTTACCCAATTTTAAGGTAATGTCTTCACTTGTGTCCTTTTGTTTTATTTTGCTTCTCCAACCACCTAAACTCTTTTTATTCATTTATTTTGTAACAAATAAAGTATCTTCAATATACTAGGATTTTGTTATAATAAGTATTTGTGATACACTTACACATACCTACATCTAATGGTTATAGAACATACTGTTTCTGTGGATGGCGAGTTTCCGCCTCACGAAATGATGATTGTTCAACATTCTTCTAACACCTTCAAAGGTGGCCATTAATATGAAACTATAATTATATATGATATATAATATGTTTATGGTTTACTTAAGCTTCTTTATTTTTCATTTATGGAATATCTTTATGGTTTACATTATGGGTAAATGTGATATCTTTATTTAAAGAAGTGCGGACTACCGCCCCCTCAAAGTGATTTGATTCGTTAATACCATATGTGGTACGTATAAAGGATATATTTAATGATATTATATATGATACCATACTGGAATTAAATTACTATTATTTATCACTATGTTTTAATTCCATTAAATATGAAATAAAAATGGAAGTAGCGTTCATGCGTACGTACGACTTACTGTCTCCATGAACGGTACATTTCTTTTCTTTTCTAAAAATGTTATGTACTATTATAAGTACATATATATATAATGGCTATATATGTAATATATTACATCTAAATGATGGATATAATTCTGGAATTATGACATATATATATATATCTCATTTTTTTTTAATTCCATTAATATGACAAAAAATGAAAGTAGCGTTCATCCGTACATACGGCCTACCGTCTCTATGAACGGTGCTTTAAATTTTTATCTCCAAATGCTATGGAATAGTATAAAATGAATATATACTGGATATATATGATATTTAAAACATAAATACTATTCTGGATATGATGTACCTATAATTACATGGAAAATTATTTTCCAACAAGTTCAATTTTTGACTCATGTACCAAACATCGACAAAAACGTCTGATATGAACTCATATTATTAACCAATTATTATAACATTAAAATATGTGATATGAACTGAATAATAATATTTATAGGATTTCATTAAGCAATTATAAATTGATCAAAGTTTATTATTCAGGAATATAAAGAAACGAACAAGACAAGTTGGACTTGAGGTAAGGGATCCTACTCCCCTCATTCTTTTTAAGTACACCCTTTTATGTCATTCCTTTTAAAGCTCATCTTTCTTGTTATTGGGATGTTCTTTTGTATTAATCTTACTGTAATTTTTATGTTCATATGATGAGAGGCCCGATTCTCTCTCATCAATCCATTTTGGAAGTTTTGAGTGGCGCCATTAGGCTACCGAATTTTCGTAAGAGATCTAACCTCTCTCTTTCTTTTAAGTACTCTCCTTTATGTCACTTCTTTTAAGCTCCTCTTTGTTATGTTGGGGGGATGTTATTTTATATTCCTCTTCCTGTAAACTTTATATTAATATGATGAGAGACCCTATTTGATCTCATCAATCCATTTTTGTAAGTTTTAAGTGGCGTCGTTAGGCTGCTGAGTTTTCCTAAAGGATTTTTCCATCTCACTTTTATTCCCATGAGATTTATGCTAAATTTGCCACAATTTCCTTTGAGTGGTTATTTACTGCCCATTATTTTACTTATTGTGTAATATAATTTCATTTATGAGTATTTACATCAATGTTGTATTGTCTTTCTTTCACGGGGTGTATGTTTCAAAGGATACCCATGTCGGTATGGGAACCTTTCACCCTCCGCTTTTTAAAAGAGTTCTTTTGTTATGTCTTTTAATTCACATAATATTATGATTGGGATATTTTCTTCTATATCCTTATTGATTTAAATTTTATGTCCATGTGATGATATACCCTTTTTATCTCTCATCAACTCATTTTCTGAATTTTGTAGTGACGCCGTTAGGCTGTCAAATTTTTGAAAGGGAACTTCTTAACCCAAATTTGATTCTTTGGGATAAACTTGTAATACTTGAATATGTCGTTCTATGAATATGTGTGAATAACCTCTGAATTTTTTACACTTAATATGCACTTATATTTGGTGTATTCATTTGTCACGCATAATTATGTAATTGATTTATCCTTAAACCAAGGATACTGTCTTTGTAAGGGGCTTCATCTCAATCTCCATTCATTGAGGCATATTTTGTTTTATACACAACCTTATTTTATACGGTGTATAAACCCCTTTGGCTTTTACATTTATCCAAAAAAGGAATCTTTTTTATATGAAGCGTTTTACTAAACGACAAAAGGGGATTGTTTTTTTCATACGTATGCGGCGACAACAAATTCTCCGCCGTCGTGACCATTATTTGAGTTTCGGCTTCCTCTACAAGCCATAACTTCTTTTTAAAAGAAAAATAAATACCAGGTTTTACTTTTCTTTTATTTTGGTATTGAAAATGGTTTTCATAATGTTTTTATATCAAATTGTTTTATTGATATCTTGTGATTGAAAACTGGAAATGTTATGTTTCCTTTATGCATGTTTTATGTGATACGATTATGTTATGGTTCTTGGGCATTATTATGAAGACGGGTGGTTCCGTGATAAACTAAGGGCGGGTGAGCCCGATATTTCTCTCCAATGCATTGGGTAACGTGAAGGAGTGAAACATTAAGGTTTCTCCAAAGAGATTTGGGTAATATACTGTGGTGGGTATTCCAAACGTAACCAAGAGGGTTACTCCCTATGTAAAAATGTTATGAATGCCTCAAGATACCTTTATGTATTATAATTTCTATGATTTATTCATGATTTGATGAGGTATGTTAAAGTGCCTATGTTTTATGGGTAATGTATGATTTCATTCTTATGTATATATGAACTCATGTTTCCTTTCCATATTTTTATAACCCTTACTGATATTTTTATGCTCATCGCAAGTTTTTGAAATGTTTTTCACAGGTCAAGGGAAAGGTACATGATATGATAATAGTGTCAAGGAAGTTTCAAGAAAGAATCCAATCTTTATTTTTAAATATGTTTCCGTTGATGGGAAAAAATGAATACTATCTTTTATGTAACCACTTTGTTTAAATGTGGAATCTAATGTAAGTTTTATGATCTAATTCTTTAAAACTCTAAACCTGAAAAAGACACTCAATGTGTAATATTGTAATAACTCAAGATTACGTATGGTTTAAGCCTGGGGCCTTATAGTTGCTATCAAAGGTCTATTTAGATAACTTTAGAGGTTAATGTATTATCTAAGAAAAAGTGACATTACCATAATTGTTAAGATTTCAGAAAGAGTCCTAGTTTTAGATAAAGTGAATAAGTAAGTATATCTTAGTGGTTATATTAATCATTAGTACATGATGGTTTTGTTGATATAATCACACTAACATTTTTGTTTTTAGTGAATGGATGGATCTAGCAGGCACCAAAGTGACCATAGGTTTGAAGGAAACAATGGTGGTTCTCTGATTAAGAGACTGGATGAAATGGGGTATTCAATGAGGAAACTCATGGTTATTCTAAACCAACTATCAAGGAGTCATTATCATCCACTTGAAACTTGGTATGTTCTGTAATGAATCATGTACGAGATGACCAATCGATGTCTAAGTTCAAGCAATAATTATAAAGGTAACCATTAGGGTTTATATGATCCTTACTTCTGAGGTAATTATGGGTTATTATATGTGATGATGGAAAATGAAAGGCATGAGATAAACTTGAGGTTAAAATATTTTATGATTATTTTTTTGAAGATTTTATCTCGTTTTGGGGAATGTTTTAAGAATTATATAGTTTTGGAAAAAGGACAATACGTAGACCGTGTGACAACCCGTCGCACTAGACAAAGCTGCGGGAATCGAACCCACAACCAAAGTGCGACTGGTATTTATCGCCTACCACTGGACTACGTGAAGTCCCTGGTTAGTTTGACTAATTCTTTTTAGTTAGATGATTTTATGAATTAAGAGTAAGCTTATTTTGGGTTATCTATGGAAATTTATTAACCTATCATGGAGGATATGTTATTAGGTTAATTAATTTTCAATACGAGACTTTAGGAGCAACTGATGTTGTTTGGAGATAAATGTTACGATTTAACTTGGAAGACTATGTGACTAAATCTTTCAAATATTTGGGTTTCAATCTTAGTTTGGTTTACTTTGAAGTATTTTATGGACAATTTGTTTATTGAATGGTCTTTGTTGAAATTTAGGTATTATTTGATAAATTTTGGAGATTAAGAATAGATTTGTATTATCCTTTTTGGGTATTATCTGATCTTGTAATAACCTTTTTGGTTTCGGTTTTGGTTAAGGTCTAATGATATGGGAAGTATATAGTTCTCTTTTGTGGATTATGTGATCCTCTAGAAGTTGATTATAGTACTCTTAATGTGAACAAGTCTTCCTAAATACTCGTCTTTTGGGGAAAGTATGAGTTTGTGTAAGAAATCTAGTAAAAGTTGAAAGTCAACATGACATGTATGTTTCCTTAAGATCAAAAATAAATTCCTCAATAAAGAGTAACTTAAGACAAAAATTTTGTCTGTTAACTTTTCCTCCTGGGGAATCGAATACCGATTAACCCATCACAAGTTTGTGATTTTCATATGGTTAACTTTCTCCTAGAGATGTTTACTATCACTCTCCATCAGAACATGAACCTTTGTATTTTCCTCCATGTCCATATTTTCATACTTGGAATCCTAGTCTGGGTTAACTCGGGTGACCTTTGTACTTATGTTTCTTTATTTTAAAGTGATTGTTTTACTGACTCTTGTTCTGATGTGGGATTTTCAATGAAGTTTCCAAGCCCAATTTTAAAAATTGTGAGGACGCAATTCCCAAAAGGGGGGAAGGATGTAACACCCCAGGTAAATAAAGAATATGACATTTTCATATTTATCTATATTTATGAATAAAATATTAATATTACTATAAAGGGGACGCTATGCATGATGGCGTACCCAATACACAATAATGGGTTTCTTGGGAATCTTGCGTTGCACTCTAATAATAAAATAATATTATTTTAAATGGTAGTTAACGCCTAGCCGTTGTAATGGTGGGGATGAATAGAAATAACTAAAAAATGATTATATATTTTTGTAAAATATTTTTACTCTTTACAATAAATGTTATAGGATTAAAAATGAGAATGTATCCAATTTTAAGCGTAAACATTCCAATATTCTTTAAAAGGTCGATTAACCGCCTTTTGATGGCAAACCTCTTTTAAATCCACTTTTTGAAAATTTTATGTGTTATATTTGACAAAATTAAATTCTTCTTTAGAATCAGGACATCAAAAATTACTTTGTGTAAATTTTTGGTATTTTTCCGAAAAAGTTCAAATTTTATTGAATAGTGAAAAATGTTTTATTTTAATTCAAAACCACCTTTTAATCTAATTTATTTATATGATTAGATTATCTTTTGAATTGGTTTTAAAGTGAAATTAGAATATATTTTTACCATTTAATCCAATTGTGTTCGTTAGAAAAAATTTCACTTTGAAATCGGACTTAAACTAGTGTCAATCTTTTGATACATTTTGTTTCATAAAAACACGCTATTTGTTTTGACAGCGGGAATTAATTATTAAATTAATTAATTCAACTTATATGTTTTGAATTTTGTAAAATAGACATCATTTTTGAATTCATAATATCAAATATATCTTGGGGTGAATGTTTGGTAATTTTCTGAAAAACTTCAATTTTTGATGAATAGTGAAACCACTAAGTGGTACTTATAAAAACTGATTTTCCTTTTAAATGAAAATTTTCCATCTTTGTGTTTTGAATTTAAAAAATCATACATACATGTTTGTCATTAAGAAGTAAAATTTGGTTCAATGGGATTAAAATAGTTTTTTGGTGAATAGTAACTTATTAAGTTTTTAATCGCGATTAGAGGTAATTAGGGTAGTTTAAGGTAAGAATAATGTTTTAATAACATTAAATGACCTAGACACATGTCTTACCCTCATTGGATGTGTCATGGCCGACCAAGAAAATCCATGGGTCAACTTGGGGTCCCCATGGTGCCACTTTGGTTGGAAAATGACATATATACCTTTTTATTTAATGTTAAAGTAAAAATGACACAAACATGAGATGTTTTACTAAAACAATTTTTACATGGGGTTATAAAAGTAAGATTTTTGACTATAAATATTCATTGGAAAGATACAAGTATTTCCTACATTATAGTATTTTTTTTATAATTTTTGGACATTATATAAATTAAATTATTTATGACATCATGATGATGCAGCGATGACCTCATTATTTAACGATTTAAATAAAATGGAATGCTAATGTAATACCTAAGACCTAAACTTGTCCAAAACCTATTGGATGGGTGGATTTTGAACCCTTATCACCTTATACTCTAATTATATCAATGTGGGTCCTTTTAAATCCGAAACTCATTTTAAAATAAAGGAACATTTCTTGACTTTTCAAGAGTGCCCCTCCTCTCCTCTTATAAAAGGCCCCCACCTTTACCTCCTTACCCACACTTACAAAGCCTTTGGATTGGCCAACCACTGCCCATTTTGTCTCTCAAAATCCCTCTATAACTCCTTGAAGCCTCACTTTGGGCAGAAGTCTTCCCAAGGAATCTTTTGAGCTCAAACCAAAGGGAGTTACCCGATTTTAAGGTAATGTCTTCACTTGTGTCCTTTTGTTTTATTTTTCTTCTCCAACCCCCTAAACTCTTTTTATTCATTTATTTTGTAACAAATCCAGTATCTTCAATATACTAGTATGTTGTTATAATAAGTATTCGAGCTACACTTAGACACACCTACATCTAATGGTTAAAGAATATACTGTTTCTGTGGATGGCGAATTTCTGCCTCACGAAAGGATGATTGTTCAACATTCTTCCAACACCATCAAAGGTGGCCATTAAGATGACACTATATTTATATATGATATATAATATTTTTATGTTTTACTTAATCTTCTGTATTTTTCATTTATGGCATAACTTTATGGTTTCCATTATGGGTAAACGCGATATCTTCATTTAAGGAAGTGCGGACTACCGCCCCTTCAAAGTGATTTGATTCGTTAATACCATATGTGGTATGTATAAAGGATATATTTAATGATAATATATATGACAACATACTGGAATTAAAATACTATTATGTATCATTATGTTTTAATTCCATTAAATATGAAATAGAAATGGAAGTAGCGTTCATGCGTACGCACGACTTACCGTCTCCATGAATGGTACATTTCATTTCTTATCTCAAAATGTTATGTACTATTATAAGTACATATATATAATGGATATATATGTAATATATTACATCTAAATGATGGATATCATTCTGGAATTATAACATATATATATATATATATATATATCTCATTTTGTTTTAATTCCATTAATATGACAAAAAATGAAAGTAGCGTTCATGCGTACGTACGACCTACCGTCTCCACAAACGGTGCTTTTAATTTTTATCTCCAAATGATATGGAATAGTATAAAATGAATATATACTGGATATATATGATATTTAAAACATCAATACTATTCTTTATATGATGTACCTATAGCTACATGGAAAAATATTTTCCAAAAAGTTCAATTTTTGACTCATGTACCAAACATCGACAAAAAACGTCTGATATGAACTCATATTACTAAGAAATTATTATAAAATTAAAATATGTAATATGAACTGAATAATAATATTTATAGGATGTCCTTAAGAAATTATAAATTGACCAAAGTTTATTATTCAGGAATATAAAGAAACGAACAAGACAAGTTGGACTTGAGGTAAGGGATCCTACTCCCCTCTTTCTTTTTAAGTACACTCTTTTATGTCATTCCTTTTAAAGATCATCTTTCTTGTTATTGGGATGTTCTTTTATATTAATCTTACTGTAATTTTTATGTTTATATGATGATAGGCCCTATTCTCTCTCATCAATCCATTTTGGATGTTTTGAGAGGCGCTGTTAGGCTGCCGAATTTTCGTAAGAGATCTAACCTCTCTCTTTCTTTTATAGTACTCTCCTTTATGTCACTTCTTTTAAGCTCCTCTTTGTTACGTTGGTTGGATGTTATTTTATATACCTATTCCTGTAAACTTTATTTTAATATGACGAGAGACCCTATTTTATCTCATCAATCTATTTTGGTAAGTTTTAAGTGGCGTCGTTAGGCTGCCGAGTTTTCGTAAGGGATTTTTCCATCTCACTTTTATTCCCGTGAGATTTATGATAAATTTTCCACAATTTACTTTGAGTGGTGTATGTACTACCCATTATTTTACTCATTGTGTAATTTAATGCAATTTATGAGTATTTATGTCAATGTTGTATTGTCCTTCTTTCACGGGATGTATGTTTCGAAGGATACCCATGTCGGTAAGGGAACATTTCACCCTCCTCTTTTTAAAAGACTTCTTTTGTTATGTCTTTTAATTCACATACTATTATGATTGGGATATGTTCTTCTATATCCTTATTGATTTAAATTTTATGTCCATGTGATGAGATACCCTTTTTATCTCTAATCAACTCATTTTCTGAATTTTGTAGTGACGCCATTAGGCTGCCAAATTTTTGCAAGGGAACTTCTTAACCCAAATTTGATTATTTGGGATAAAATTGTACTCCTTGAATATGTCGTTATATGAATATGTGTGAATAACCTCTGATTGTTTTACACTTAATATCCACTTATATTTTGTGTATTAGTTTGTCACACATAATTATATAATTGATTTATCCTTAAACCAAGGATACCGTCTTTGTAAGGGAATTCATCTCAATCTCCATTCATTGAGGCATATTTTTTTTATACACAACCTTATTTTATACGGTGTATAAACCCCTTTTACTTTTACGTTTATCCAAAAAGGAATCTTTTTTATACGAAGTGTTTTACTAAACGACAAAAGGGGAATGTTTTTGTCGTACGTATGCGGCGACAACGACTTCTCCGCCGCCGTGACCATTATTTGAGTTTCAGCTTCCTCTACAAGACATAACTTCTTTTTAAAAGAAAAATAAATACCAGGTTTTACTTTTCTTTTATTTTGGTATTGAAAATGGGTTTCATAATGTTTTTATATTAATGTGTTGTATTGATATCTTGTGATTGAAAAGTGGAAATGTTATGTTTCATTTATTCATGTTTTATGTGATACGATTATGTTATGGTTCTTGGGCATTATTATGAAGACGGGTGGTTTTTTGATAAACTAAGGGAGGGTGAGCCCGATATATCTCTCCAATGCATTTAGTAATGCGAAGGAGTGAAACGTTAAGGTTTCTCCGAAGAGATTTAGGGAATATATTGTGGTGGGTATTCCAAACATAACCAAGAGGGTTACTCCCTATGTAAGAATGTTATGAATGCCTCAAGTTACCTTTATGTCTTATAATTTCTCTGATTTATTCATGATTTGATGAGGTATGTTAAAGTGCCTATGTTTTATGGGTAAAGTATGATTTCATTCTTATGTATATATGAACTCATGTTTCATTTCCATATTTTTATAACCCTTATTGAGCTTTTTATGCTCATCCCATGTTTTTGAAATGTTTTTCATAGGTCAAGGGAAAGGTACATGATATGATGATAGTGTAAAGGAAGTGTCAAGAAATAATCCAAGATTTATTTTTAAATATGTTTCCGTTGATGGGAAAAAAATGAATACTATATTTTATGTAACCACCCTGTTTAAATGTGGAATGTAATGTATGTTTTATGATCTAATTCTCTAAAACTATAAACCTGAAAAGATCCTCAATGTGTAATATTGTAATAACTCAAGATTAAGTAAGGTCTAGGGCTGGGGCCGTATAGTTGGTACTAAGGTCGGTTTAGATAACTTTAGAGGTTAGGGTATTATCTAAGCATAAGTGACATTACCATAATGGTTAGGATTTCAGAAAGAGTCCTAGTTTTAGATAAAGTGAATAAGTAAGTATATCTTAGTGGTTATCTTCATCATTAGTACATGATGGTTTTGTTGATATACTCACACTGACATTTCTATTTTTAGTGAATGGATGGATCTAGCAGGCACCAAAGTGACCATAGGTTTGAAGGAAACCATGGTGGTTCTCTGATTAAGAGACTGGATGAAATGGGGTACTCAATGAGGTAACTCATGGTTGTTCTAAACCAACTATCAAGGAGTCATGATCATCCAATTTAACCTTTTTATGTTCTGTAATGCATCATGTACAAGATGACCAATCTATGTGTAAGTTCAGGTAATAATTATAAAGGTAACCATTAGGGTTTATATGATCCTTACTTTTGAGGTAATTATGGGTAATTATATGTTATGATGGAAAATGAAAGGCATGAGATAAACTTGAGGTTAAAATATTTTATGATTATTTTTTTGAAGATTTATCTCGTTTTGGGGAATGTTTTAAGAATTATATAGTTTTGGAAAAAGGACAACACGCAGACCGTGTGACAACCCGTCGCACTAGACAAAGCTGCGGGAATCGAACCCACAGCCAAAGTGTGACTGGTATTTATCACCTACCACTGGACTACGTGAAGTCCCTGGTTAGTTTGACTAATTATTTTTAGTCAGATGATTTTATGAATTAAGAGTAAGCTAATTTTGGGTTATCTATGGAAATTTATTAACCTATCATCGAGGATATGTGATTTGGTTAATTACTTTTCAAAACGAGACTTTAAGAGCAACTGATGTTGTTTGGAGATAAATGTTACGATTTAACTTGGAATACTATGTGACTAAATCCTTCAAATATTTGGGTTTCAATCTTAGTTTGGTTTACTTTGAAGTATTTTATGGACAATTTGTTTATTGAATGGTCTTTGTTGAACTTTAGGTATTGTTTGATAAATTTTGGAGATTAAGAATAGATTTGGATTATCCTTTTTGGGTATTATGTGATCTTGTACTAACCTTTTTGGTTTTGGTTTTGGTTAAGGTCTTAAGATATGGGAATTATATAGTTCTCTTTTGTGGATTATGTGATCCTCTAGAAGTTGATTATAGTACTCTTAATGTGAACAACTCTTCCTAAATACTCATCTTTTGGGGAAATTCTGAGTTTGTGTAAGAAATCTAGTAAAAGTTGAAAGTCAACATGACAAGTAAGTATGTTTCAATAAGATCAAAAATAAATTCCTCAATAAAGAGTAACTTAAAACAAAAATGATGTCTGTTAACTTTTCCTACTGGGGAATCTAATACCGTTTAACCCATCACAAGTTTGTGATTTTCTTATGGTTAACTTTCTTCTAGACATGTTTATTATCACTCTCTATCAGAACATGACCCTTTGTTTTTTCCTCCATGTCCATATTTTCATACTTGGAATCCTAGTATGGGTTAACTCGGGTGACCTTTGTACTTATCTTTCTTTATTTTAAAGTGATTGTTTTACTGACTCTTGTTCCGATGTGGGATTTTCAATGAAGTTTCCAAGCCCAATTTTAAAAATTGTGAGGACGCAATTCCAAAAATGGGGGAAGGATGTAAGACCCCAGGTAAATAAAGAATATGAAATTTTCATATTTATCCATATTTTTGAATAAAATATTAATATTACTTTAAAGGGGACGCTATGCACGATGGCGTACCCAATATGCAACAATGAGTTTCTTGGGAATATTGGTTGCACTCTAATAATAAAATAATATTATTTCAAATGGTAGTTAACGACTAGCCGATGTAATGACAGGAATGAATAGAAATAACTAAAAAATTATTATATATGTTTTTCAAATATTTTTACTCTTTACAATAAATGTCATAGGATTACAAATTCGAATGTATCCAATTTTAAGCGTAAACATTCCAATATTCTTTAAAAGGTCGATTAACCGCCTTTTGATGGTGAACCTCTTTAAATACACTTTTTTATAATTTTATGTGTTATATTTGACAAAATAAAATTATTCTTTATAATCAGGACATCAAAATTTACTTTGTGTAAATTTTTGGTATTTTTCTGAAAAGTTCAATTTTTAATGAATAGTGAAAATGTTGTATTTTAATTCAAAACCTCTTTTCAATCTAATTTATTTATATGATTAGATTATATTTTGAATGGGTTTTAAAATGAAATTAGAATATATTTTTACCATTTAATCCAACAGTGTTCGTTGGAATTAATTTCACTTTGAAATCGGACATAAACTAGTGTCAATCTTTTGATACATTTTGTTTCATAAAAACACGCTATTTGTTTTGACAGTGGGAATTAATTATTTAATAAATTAATGAAACTTATATGTTTTTAATTTTTTCAAATAGACATCATTTTTTAATTCGGAATATCAAATATATCTTTGGGTGAATTTTTGGTAATTTTCTGAAAAACTTCAATTTTTGATGAATAGTGAAACCACTAAGTGGTACTTATAAAAACTGATTTTCCATTTAAATGAAATTTTTTCCATCTTTGTGTTTTGAATTTCAAAAATCTGATAAAAATGGTTGTCATTAAGAAGTAAAATGTGGTTCAATGGGATTATAATAAGTTTTTGGTGAATAGTAACTTATTAAGTTTTTAATCGCGATTAGAGGTAATTAGTCTAGTTTAAGGTAAGAATAATGTTTTAATAAAATGAAAAGACCTAGACACATGTCCTACCCTCATTGGATGTGTCATGGCCAACCAAGAAAATACATGGGTCAACTTGGGGACCCCATGGAGCCACTTTGGTTGGAAAATGACATAAATACCTTTTTATTTAATGTTAAAGTAAAAATGACACAAACATGAGATGTTTTACTAAAACAATTTTTACATGGGGTTATTCAAGTCAGATTTTTGATTATAAGTCGTAATTGGAAAGATAAAAAGCTTTCCTACATCATAGTAGTTTTTTTATAATTTTTGGACATTAAATAAAGTAAATTATTTATGACATCATGATGATGCATCGATGACCTCATTGTTTTTCGACTTAAATAAAATGGAAAGATAATGTAAAAGCTAAGACCTAAACATGTCTAAAACCTATTGTATGGGAGGTATTTGAACCCTTATCACCTTAGACTCGAATTATATCAATTGGGGTCCTTTTAAATCCGAAACGCATTTTAAAATAAAGGAACATTTCTTTACTTTTCAAGGGTGCCCCTCCTCTCCTCTTATAAAAGGCCCCCACATTTACCTCCTTACCCACACTTCAAAAGCCTTTGGCTCGGCCAACCCCTACCCATTTTGTCTCTAAACATCCCTCTATAAATCCTAGAAGCCTCAATTTGGGCAGAAGTCTTCCCAAGGAAGCCTTTGATCTCAAACCAAAGGGAGTTACCCAATTTTAAGGTAATGTCTTCACTTGTGTCCTTTTGTTTTATTTTGCCTCTTCAACCCCCGAAACTCTTTTTATTCATTTCTTTTGTAACAAATCCAGTATCTTCAATATACTATGATGTTGTTATAAGATGTATTAGAGCTAAACTTACACACACCTACATCTAATGGTTAAAGAACATACTGTTTCTGTGGATGGAGAATTTCTGCCTCACGAAACGATGATTGTTCAACATTCTTCTAACACCTTCAAAGGTGGCCATTAAGATGAAAATATATTTATATATGATATATGATATGTTTATGTTTTACTTAAGCTTCTGTATTTTTCATTTATGGCATACCTTTATGGTTTCCATTATGGGTAAACACGATATCTTCATTTAAGGAAGTGCGGACTACCGCCCCCTCAAAGTGATTTGATTCGTTAAAACCATATGTGGTACGCATAAAAGATATATTTAATGATATTATATATGATAACATAATGGAATTAAAATACTATTATGCATCATTATGTTTTAATACCATTAAATATTAAATTGAAATGGAAGTAGCGTTCATGCGTACGTACGACTTACTGTCTCCATGAATGGTTCATTTCATTTGTTATCTCAAAATGTTATGTACTATTATAATTAAATATATATAATGGATATATATGTAATATATTACATCTAAATGATGGATATAATTCTGAAATTATAACATATATATATATATATCTCATTTTGTTTTTATTCCATTAACATGACAAAAAATGAAAGTAGCGTTCATGCGTACGTACGACCAACCGTCTCCATGAACAGTGATTTTAATTTTTATCTCCAAATGCTATGGAATAGTATAAAATGAATATATACTGGATATATATGATATTTAAAACATCAATACTATTTGGATATGATGTAACTATAACTACATGGAAAATTATTTTCCAACAAGTTCAATTTTTGACTCATGTACCAAACATCGACAAAAACGTCTGATATGAACTCATATAATTAACCAATTATTATAACATTAAAATATGTGATATTAACTGAATAATAATCTTTATAGGAGGTCCTTAATCAATTATAAACTGAACAAAGTTTATTATTCAGGAATATAAAGAAACGAACAAGACAAGTTGGACTTGAGGTTAGGGATCCTACTCCCCTCTTTCTTTTTAAGTACACTCTTTTATGTCATTCCTTTTAAAGCTCATATTTCTGTTTATTTGGATGTTATTTTATATTAATCTTACTGTAATTTTTATTTTAATATTATTATAGGACCTATTCTCTCTCATCAATCCATTTTGTAAGTTTTGAGTGGTGCGGTTATGCTGCCGAATTTTCGTAAGAGATCTAACCTCTCTCTTTCATTTTAAGTACTCTACTTTATGTAACTTCTTTTAAGATCCCCTTTGTTATGTTGGGGGGATCTTCTTTTATATTCCTCTTCCTGTAAAAATTATGTTAATATGATGAGAGACCCTATTTGATCTCATTAATCCATTTTTATAAGTTTTAAGTGGCGTTGTTAGGCTGCCGAGTTTTCGTAAGGGATTTTTCCATCTAACTTTTATTCCCATGAGATTTATGCTACATTTGCCACAATTTCCTTTTAGTGGTGATGTACTGCCCATTATTTTACTCATTGTGTAATATAATTTCATTTATGAGTATTTACATCAATGTTGTATTGTCCTTCTTTCACGCGGTGTATGTTTCGAAGGATACCCATGTCGGTAAGGGAACCTTTCACCCTCCTCTTTTTAAAAGACTTCTTTTGTTATGTCTTTTAATTCACATACTATTATGATTGGGATATGTTATTATATATCCTTATTGATTTAAATTTTATTTCCATGTGATGAGATACCCTTTTTATCTCTCATCAACTCATTTTCTGAATTTTGTAGTGACGCCGTTAGGCTGTCAAATTTTTGCAAGGGAACTTCTTAACCCAAATTTGATTATTTGGGTTAAACTTGTACTCCTTGAATATTTCATTATATGAATATGTGTGAATAACCTCTGATTGTTTTAAACTTAATATCCACTTATATTTGGTGTATTCGTTTTTCACACATAATAATGTAATTGATTTATCCTTAAACCAAGGATACCGTGTTTGTAAGGGAATTCGTCTCAGTCTCCATTCATTAAGGCATATTTTGTTTTGTACACAACCTTCTTTTATACGGTGTATAAACCCCTTTGACTTTTACGTTTATAAAAAAATGAATCTTTTTTATACGAAGCATTTTACTAAACGACAAAAGGGGAATGTTTTTGTCATACGTATGCGGCGACAACGACTTCTCCGCCGCCGTGACCATTATTTGAGTTTCAGCTTCCTCTACAAGACATAACTTCTTTTTAAAGGAAAAATAAATACCAGCTTTTACTTTTCTTTTATTTTGGTATTGAAAATGGTTTTCATAATGTTTTTATATCAATGTGTTGTATTGATATCTTGTGATTGAAAATTGGAAATGTTATGTTTCCTTTATGCATGTTTTATGTGATACGATTATGTTATGGTTCTTGGGCATTATTATGAAGATGGGTGGTTCCATGATAAACTAAGGGCGGGTGAGCCCGATATAGCTCTCCAATGAATTGGGTAACGTGAAGGAGTGAAATGTTAAGGTTTCTCCGAAGAGATTTAGGGAATATACTGTGGTGGGTATTCCAAACGTAACCAAGAGGGTTACTCCCTATGTAAGAATGTTATGAATGCCTCAAGTTACCTTTATGTCTTATAATTTCTATGATTTATTCATGATTTGATGAGGTATGTTAAAGTGCCTATGTTTTATGGGTAAAGTATGATTTCATTCTTATGTATATATGAAATCATGTTTCCTTTCCATATTTTTATAACCCTTACTAAGATTTTTATGCTCATCCCAAGTTTTTGAAATATTTTTCACAGGTCAAGGGAAAGGTAGATGATATGATGATAGTGTCAAGTAAGTGTAAAGAAAGAATCCAAGCTTTATTTTTAAATATGTTTCCGTTGATGGAAAAAAAATGAATACTATCTTTTATGTAACCACTTTGTTTAAATGTGTAATGTAATGTAAGTTTTATGATCTAATTCTCTAAAACACTTAACCTGAAAAGATCCTCAATGTGTAATCTTGTAATAAATCAAGATTAAGTAAGGTTTAAGGCTGGGGACTTATAAAGAGTGACCCAAAAAAATCCATAAAATCATCAATGTATTAATTTACCATTAGCACCACAATAATTTTAATTGTTTCTTTATTTTCCATAATATGAGCTTGATAAATGCAATTTCCATATCTAATAAATTTATTATCTTATTGGTAAGTTATCAAAGGAATCATATTATTGAACACAACCTTTTTAGAACTAGAATATGTCACAGTATCATCAACTAAAATTTAATTTATACAGAGAATGATATTAAACTCTACTATGGTTAGTTCAATAAGACTTTCAGGAAATACCATCACACTATTGACAATAGGATGATTCATATAAATCTAGATTTTCTTAATATTTCCACCGATATTTTTTACCAAAATTTATATCTTACTTTATCTAGGTGATATTCCCAATTTACAGGAAAATTTCTCAAAAATGAAAGAATGAAAAATTCTAGAGTCAGACAAGGTATTGGAATAATTCAAATACCAAATTAACATACCGGTCACCACTTCATTTTATAACACAACATCAAATATTGTTGGGGAAAATGAACTCACTACAACCTTTTTTTTTGGATCATCAAGATTTCTATCCTATGAAACTTACTTTGGAAACACATTATCATAATGACCTATCTTGTTACAAATAAAACATATTACTATCATATTGATATAATTTACCACATTCTTTGATTATTCATGATTATTTTCCTTGTATTTTCATAACATGTAGACAAACTTTCCATATCAATAACACTTCCCTGGCATCATAAGATTTTTTCTTGGGTAATTTTTACCACACTTACCAAAAAATTTGAACATTAATTTCTTATATATAAATTTCTTTGTTTGATGATTACATATATCCCACCATCCTAACTTATTATTATATTCATTATCACAAGGCACATAAGAGTTATAAAACTCCATCTCAACATTTTCATTATAATGAACAAATTTATCAAATATTTTAAATTCTCACACAACCAAGGATCTTCGTAGACATGGTTTAAATCCAGAGTAAAACTGAATAATTTTTCTATTTGTGTCCCGAATAAAATCCACCAAATTTTTGGCCTATATTAGGATGTTTTTTATTTTTTATGTCTTGATAATCTTCATATTTTTTCCTCAATTATAGGAATTGTTTTTTTATTCAGAGTCAAACAATCTTAGGGAAATTATAATCAAGAAAAAGATCCTTGAATCTTTCTTATTCTATAGAATCAATATCATATCTATCTCCGGTGTTCTTAACCAAATACCACCATCAATCATGTTTAACTTCAAAATGATAAATGGAATGGGTTTCCTTTTCAAATTCTAAACATCACATGACATAAAATATCATTTCAAGAAAATTAATCCATCCTTTGGCTATCACCAAGTCATATGATCCACTAAATGATGGGGGTTGTTTCCTCCTAAAATGGTACAAAAAATACATGTTCATTTGGGGGTAGATTAAGTTCCTCATTATCATGGACACCACCACTATTTATCACTTGAGTCAATTGATCCATTACTACAACAAAATCTTCTATTCTGATTCCAACCATCATAGGATGCTATTTTAGAAGGATATCTTCCTCTATGTTCCTTTAGACTGCAAATTCCTTGTTTCTTTTATGGAATACCATTTTGAATATAAATAGTTTAGATATATAAACAAGGTAATATTTCAATTTTATAACATTTTAACTTAACCAAAATGTAAAATCTAACAAGGGAATGCTATTAATATTACCTTAACCTCTAATGTTATCTAAACTGTCCTATAATAAAAATTATAAGGTCCAAGACTTAATCATTATATAATATTAAGTTTAGGTCAAAAATTTTACTTAATTTCACATTGAGGATATTTTTAGGTTTATTGATGTATAGAATTGGGACATATTTCACACTTAAAGTAACCATAAAATACAAAGTGGAAACTTCGGACCAGTATCCATTTTTCCCACAATAAAAAACATTTAAAATAAAGCTAGATATATTTTATGAAAACTCTCATGAATTTCATATTGAACTATTCCAATACCCCAATAAACCTTAAATTTTGTGAAAAAAACTTAAAAAAAGGGATGGGAATAAAAATATTACAAAGGGATATAAAAATAAGGAAACAATTAGTCCATTGGAAAAGATTAAAACCCATGAAAAAAGTCCTTTCTTGAATAAAAATAATCTATTACTCATAATAATTTTCATGGATCCTACTCCTCATGCCATCTCCCAAACTACCTATCTCACCCTCACTTTTCCCATTACTAGAAAACCCTCTATCTCTCCATCCATATCGCCCTATATACTCCCCCATATCCCTCTCAGTCTCCCCAACCCCAACCCCATCTCCCTCTCTACTCACCCCAATCCCCTTCTCCCCGTTCGTATGTTCCCCCCAACCCCACTTCCTAATACCATGCTACCCATTCCCATGATACATAAATCTATCCATCATCTCTATTATATATTTCTTCACTCACCTAAAAATCATAGTCCCTTTTAATTATTTCAACTCCCTTCCCTCTTATCCCACTATATCTCTTTTTATCTCACTATCAGAACTTATAATCAGTGTCCCTCTTCTCTTATTGTGGCACCACTCCCTGAATCTCACCCTATGCACAACACATTTATGTAAACCTATCACATTATTCTCCAACATGTCTCTTCATTGTCTCATACTATCCCTATCTCACCATTGCGTCCTCTTATCATCATACCTTCACTACATTGGTACTTGTTTCCTCCATAAGTGTCTATTTCCCTTTATGTTTCATTGCAGAATCCTCTTCTCAGTGTCCCTTTATTTCACTAGTGCTCATTTCCCCGAGCATTTATTACCACTATACCCCCACAAAGTATGATTGGTTTTCATTAATTACTTACAAAACAATTGTAGTATACTAACTGAAGAGGAGTTAGTCTTTGTATTTTTTAACACCCACTACCTTGATTTCTTATCCCAGACCATAGGTTGGGATTCAAAGATGAAAAATCGACTTTAAACTCCCACCTTACACATCATTGTAGTAACATAATTTTTCTTCACTTTCTATAATTTTTTATTCAGGTTTTTTGATTCATGTTTCTTTCTACACTAGGCGTAAACAGTTGCTTCTTAAATATGTTTTCCATATTGTGGTCTCTTTACGGTACTGAATTCTAATTTCAAATAAATTTTATTTTGTCTACATAAATAATTGACTGTTACCATTACGATGATATTTTATTATTTAGTTAAATGTAAAGTGTATTTCAATTCTTTCAAATTGACTTATAATGGGTTTTAACTAGGACGATAAAATTAATTTTAGTGGTCATGTAAAAATTTTATACATTTTATCATGTAGTAAATGATTCAAAAAATTAATTTCTTTGAAAATACATGTTTCATAAAATTAATTTATTTCAAAAAATTATACTATACTAGCAGATAAGGAGTTAGTAAATATAAAAATTTACACCACATAATCCCTTGATTTTTTGACATAGACCATAGGCAGGGCTTTATTAATGACAACTCGACTTCACACTCATACCTTACCGTTTGTTGTACTAAAAATTTTTGTTTCATTTTTTGGAAACTTCCCATTCATTTTTTCTGCTTGATTTTTTTATCCGCACTAGGCCTAAAATATTACCTATTGAACAAGTCATCCCCAACATAGATAGTTTCCAGAAATTAAATCTAATTTCTAATAACTTTATTTTATTTCCATAAGAATTTTACTATTACCTTTATTATGATATTTTATTTTCCAATTAAATTTGAAGTGTATTTTAATTAATTTAAAATGGATTATGATGGGTTTTAACAGGGTTTATAAATTAATTTTAGAAATTATGTACAAATCATATACATTTTTCTCATTTAAAAAATAATTTTAAAAAAAAATATTTCAAGAATTGATGTTTTATTAAAATTAATTTCATTGAAAAATATTCTACAGTACTGTAAGACGAGGAGTTAGTCTCTACAAAATATCTCACCATACGTTTCCTTGATTTCTTGAAATAGACTACATGTAGGGATTTATCAATGAAATCTAGAAATTTCACTCCTTTATTCTCCTTCTTTATACTAATTTTGTTTGTTGCATTTTTTTTGGAAATTGTCCGTTCATGTTTGCTACTTCAGGTTTCCATCCACACAAGGGCTTAGCTATTTCTTCTTGAACAATTTTTATCATTGTAGACTCTTGTTATTTATGCCTTCTAATTTAAAATATCTTTTATTTTATTTCCAAAATATTTTTACTGTTACCTTCATTATAATATTTTATTTTCCTGTTAAATTTGAATTGTATTTATATTTATTCACATTTACTTATGACGGGTTTCAATTGGGTTGATAAAATTTATTTTATCAATTAAATATATATTTTATAATTTTTCTCATGTATGAAACGTTTCATAATAGTTAAATAGTGATTTATTTGATACAGAATTTTTTTGTATTTTTTGGTATCTATTTATTCAAAATAAAACATCACAAGAAAATCATATAGGCTTTAACTTTTAATTGTAGTAATACAAAATTTTGTTCATTTCAAATAATAATGTTAAAATTTTATAATTTAAATTTTTTTAGGAAAATATATAGTTCATAGATTAAATGCTTTACACATGTCTTGATACAATATTTAAATAAACAAGAAAATTTAATAAAATGAGTATATTATTTCAATATTTTTATATAGGATGCATTCTACATTGAATTTTCATGGATATCTAATCAAGAAGATGAAAATTTTTTACATGTCTCCAAACAGAGCTATAATTTTGGTACAATCTAATAATATATCTTTAAATTTAAGGTCTCTAAAAAATTACTATATTTGGAATGTAATATTCTTTTATCTACACAACAAAATGTATATTATATATACATATTATACAAAATTACCAAAATATAATATAAAAAATATGTGTATAATAATATTCTCAATGATTTAGACCATTTAGACAACACTGGAAGAGGAAGAGATGGAATAAATTTTTATTGTCAGAGCTCACAAATTTTATGAATTTTAATTTCAAGTAGTAAATTCCTCTATTTTAAGGAAAATTATGACTATGAACATATACTAACTTTGTCTATCTATGTAATGAATCATGATTGGAATAACTATACAACCCACTTCCAATATAGATAATTTGAATAACCAAATGACCAATTTATATTGTCACCTTGGGACATCTTCACATAGAACCATTATATAACTCTAACAGAACCATTATAAATTAGAATAACCATACGACCAATTTCCAATATAATTCCCTAGAGAATATAATCTTTACCCAATGCATTGGAGCTCTATTTGGGTGCACCCATCATTTAAGCTATAACGGGCTCACCCGGTGCTATCAGGGTGCACCCATCATTCATAATATCCAATAAGAACAAACTGAAATAAAAAATTTCATAAATTCAAAAACTATTTTAAACTCTCTTTCAAATCACTTTTAGAAACTAAAAATACTATATTCTTTTAAAATATTATTTTCATCACAAATTACAACTTTTCTTTGAAAAATCATTTTCAATACTGAAATACACAAAATTAAAAAGATGGTTTTTCATTTAGGGAAACATGAAATATGGAAAAGTAATCCAAAAATAAAATAATGGCCTTGGAATAAGAAATATCATTTTCACTATATTCATTAAGAATAAAACATTGCTTTGTTTTTTTCAAAACATTATATATAAAACAAGTAAAAAAGATTCCTTTTTCGAAAACCGTTCAATATAAATAAAAATATAAATAATATGTCCTATATAAGCCTTTTATATAAATAAGAATATAAAATAATATCATAGATGAAAATATTTGGAAATTAAATCTTTAAACATTTTAAAAGATATTTTTAAATCAAAATATCCTAGACCACTTTGAAACATTTGAATAATAAGACCCATTAAAGAATAAAATTTTAAAAAACATTAAATAACATGATAATAAATAAATTTATTATAATATATTTCAATGGGGATGTTTATACATGTCATAAACTAATAAAGCTACATAACATCAAAAATTTGCTCAATGAAATGGAATTGAGTTGAAGTCCCGTGTGCTAAGTTTTACTATTCACATGTGTAGTTATATTACTGAATAATAAATATATGTTAATTATTTACTTTGTTAATTGTTTTTGAATTTTATAACTACTTTTATTTCACTTATTACAATTTTTTATATAACTTTTTAAACAATTATGTTTTTGTTGGGTGTTTTGACCATATTATATTTATGTGTCAAAAAATGACTTTGGTAGGTAAACTATGATCAAAGGGGTCATTATTAAAACATATGATGAATAATAATCATGAAATAATTATCATATTTATAGGTCATTTAAACTTTTAATACCAATCATGAATGATGATAATGAAAAATTAATCAACATTATAATCATGGAGACGGTTGGTCATATGCATGCATGAGTAATGCTCCAATTTTTCAATGATCATTATGGAAAGAAGGTAAGAGAAATTTATCTTTATATAATGATAGTTATATTGTAACTTCCATATTATTTTTTCATATATACTTATATATATAATTCTTGTGATGTAAAAGGAATCACATTTCATCGAGGAGGCGGTAGTCTACACATCAAAAAATGTTGTTATCACTTTTTTCGTTTGTGAAAAGGATAATAAAGAAAATGATATATTGCATACACATAAAGTTAATTATGTAATGAATATAATATATATTTAATGTATATCAAATATTTTTATTCAACCTATCTTTAATACCTTCCATGTAATGTGTGAATTAAGCACATCGCTTTGAGGATGCGGTAGTCCACACGTCCAAAAATGATATTGTTGTATTTCCACAAAAATTAAAATAATAAATGTATATGTTGTATAATAATTTAAATTTTTTGAAAAAAATAATAATATATATAATATAAAAATAATATTTCCATCATAATTACCTACCATGATATGTGTTTAATGAAAAACAAAAGACATCATTTCGCGAGGTGGTAATCCTCCTTACACACAAACAATGATTTCGTTAAAAATTTGAAGGATGTTTGAGTGGGTGTATGTAAAACCATTTAAATAAAAATAATTTAATTATATTAAATATAATTATGTCATTATATAATAATTATATAATGATAAATTAAGGGAGTGGATAAAGAAGTAAAACAAAAATGTACATTGATGAACGTTACCTTTTCTTCGTGTAACTTCTTTTGGTTTTCACCAAAATAATTACTTGGTTGGTTTTTTTTCCAAAAGTGTGGATTATTGGATGAGGGGAAAGAGTTTTAGAGTTTATTTGGGTAGGTTTTGGATGAGGAAATGGTCTTGAGAGGTTTGAAGATAGGGGATATGTGGTGGAATTTTAGAAGTGTGGGAGATGATACACTTGGTATTTTTGAAATAAAAGTTCAGAGTACCCATGTCATTACCTAGAAAGAGGCTCAAATAACACAAAAAATTAAAAAATATAGTCATGATGGTAGAAATATGGAAAAAATGGACGTTGAACAATATTATAGGTAATATTTCCTCTCATGATTAATGTTTAACCACTAAGTAAACACATTTTACCTTAATCAGTGTAATTAAACATAATTTCGTTCACTAATATTTTTGTTCACAAAATAATTTGAAAATAATATAAATTATAACCTTTTGTGATTCCAAATATAGAATATATTTTGAAAAATTCTAGTCAAATAAGTTGCAGAAATTAATTTAAAAATAATCCCGCAGACACGATGAAACAACGTGATTTTAAAGTAAAAAGTTTAAAAGATTGAAATGTTTTTACATACAGTTTCAATGTGAAATTAATTAAAATAGCCTAAATTAGATTCATTTATTTAAAATTAAACTAATTAAACATTAAAACATATTTAAAATATAATTTAAATATATAAATAAATTAGATAAAAAATAAGTTTATAATTAAAATTCAGCGTTTTACACTATTCATAAAAAAATAAAACTTGTTTGAAAAATTTGAACATTTAAAGAAAGTAAATTGTGACATTATTATTTTAGAAATAAATTATATTTTTTCAATTTTTTTTATAAAAGTATAAAAATTTAGTTTAAAATAATTCTTCCATGAAAAGGAGGAAAAACTATCATATTAAATAATAATATCAGTAGTATATTATTGTTTAGTATAACTCAATCCGGTATGAAATATATGATTTCAAATAATCTCATTATTTCATTTCATGTATAAAATTAAATATATAATAAATTTTAATTTATAATTAATATCTAATTTATAAATATCAAAAAATATAAAAAATACTTATTCTATCATCACTTTTGATGTTACAATTATTTAGGGTTTTGTACGGGCTGTTCGTGTTGTAGACCAAAATTTTCTGAAATTCCAGAACATAGTCGTTTATGTAAATAAAAAAGATATAAGAGAGAGACATAAATCATGGGAGTTACTATTTGAGAATAAATAATCCTTTATAGGTATGAATAAACCTTATTCTAAGGTTTCATTTTCTCAGGAAGACTATAAATTCACTATTAGTGCTTTAAAACTCTAAAAAAACTATAAAATCCATAAAAATAGGGATAAAAATGACATGAAACCATGGTAAAGATATATTTTTATTTTTTATGTTTTCTAATAGATTAAATTTTAATCATAAATTCAGTTCTCCTAGAATTATAGATTAAATAGTTTTTAATGGTTTGACAACAATTAAAAATGTTTGTGAGGTGGTTAAGAAAACCAAACAGTCTCTAAATTATATGAAATAAAACAAAAACAAAAATGTAGTAATTTTTGATATTGTTAATCTTAGTGAATTTCAATCTGATGGGTACATTTCTAGGGATGATTTGAAATGCACATTTAGTGTTTTAAAAAACTAAAACACTCAGGTAATATTAAAATAAATATACAATGTTCAATAAATGATAAAAAATAATAGAAAAATGTTTTTTAATTAATAACCAATAGTGACATCAATTATATGTTCATTGTACATAGAAAAAATAGGTAAGTTGTTTTCTATGGTTTAATAGCTAATAGAAATGCGTGCCATTAGGTCAAAACCCACCAAATAGCCTTCAAATGGTGTGAAACATGAAGATAAAACTATACTGTAATTTACAAAATGGTGGAGTTAATATAATTTGAATATGAGGTATTGTTTTCACAGGATTTGTGGAAACACACTTTTAGTGTTTTGAAACACTTAAATGCATTTTAATGGTATAATCTATCAAAAATATCCTCATAGCCACATGAAATATTAGGACAACCATATTTGTATTTTTTGGCATGTAGAAGATTAAAAAACATCATTCAAATATGTTGTGTACCTGAAATAGCTAAATAAGTATTTTTTTAAGGTTTCATTACCTTTAAAAACGTGTTTCAGGGGGTCAAAACTAATCAAATAGCCTCCAAATGCTATGAAATCATTAAAAAAAGCATGTTTTGATTTTTGAAATGGTGGATTTTAAAGAACTTTAATCTAAAGTATCTTTTTTCGGAGATAATCAAGAACACACTTTTAGTGCTCCAAAATTCTATTACAACTACATAATGGAAAAATATATATAAAAAATAATTAGAATTATGTGGAATCATTGAAAAATAATCATTGTATTTTTTTTAAACATGTACCTGTTGGGGGAATGTGAATCAGAATTATGGTGCTTCCAAAATGACTAAATAAAATGTTTTACATTAAAAGAATATTTCAAACTATTAATATATTCAATATATTATGAAGTTTAACTATTTAATGTAGTAAATTTTAATTTAGATATTCAATAGGATTATTATTATTATTATATTTTTATTTATATTTTTATTTACTGTACTAATGTTTATTGTATATTTATTTGATTTCTAGGCTAGTTGATTAGTGCAGATCATAGAAAATCATTGGTTGAGTTTATCAATGATCTTATTAAATTAAAAATATAACATAAATTATTTAAATACTTTAATCATAATTGGTTTTCTACATTTTTTTGTATTATTCTTATTTTTTAAATTAATTGTTAATAGTGACTCCCAAAAGGTGGTCGCTATAATGTTGGGCTATAATGGCCTCTACATGGAAACCACATTAATTACCCTCTATCTAGACTTTAGCTATAACACCCCAAGATTCCATGGTATGCTTCTCTTTGAATAATACAATAACATGTGTTGTACACAACTTCAAGTTCTAACACACCACAACCAATCAAACTAGCCATTATGAATAGTAATACCCACTTTTTGAAATTTTATACATTTTATCTTTAAAAATGGACTTCATTTTTGGATTTAGAATATCAAAAAAATCTTAGGGTAAATGTTTGGTACCTTTCTGATAACTTTCATATTTTGATGAATATTGAAAATTACTAAATTTTAATTAAAACAACTTTTTTAATAGAAATAATTAATAGTAATAAATTATTAATTTGAATGGTTTGGAAGTATATTAGATTATATTTTTATTATTTAATTCAATTTAGGTCATTATAAGTAATTTCACATTAAATTTGACATAAACAAGTGTCAATCTTTTGATAGTTATTATTTCACAAAAACACGATTTTGGTTTTGAAAACGGGAATTAAATTTAAATTAATTTCCGCCACTTATGTGTTGTGAATTTCTAAAAATGGATCCCATATTTGTAATCAGTAGGTCCAAATTAATTAAATAGGTAGATTTTATTTTTAGACATTTGGAATATTTACTTTAGTAAATATTTTATTTACCGTGGTTAAAGGGGTAAATCCAGTAAATAAGGTTAAAAAATAATAATATAATAATATTAAATTACCCTAACACATGTCATAACCCTATTGGATGATAAAGTTCCAATCATGGGCATCCCTGGGTTGATTTTGGGACCCCATGGAGCCACTTGGGTGTACTAATGACATTTTATATTAAATAATCTAAAGTAAAGACAAAAATTACAAAAGAAAATAACCTTTAATAAAAAAATTTGTATATGAGGTTATATAATTGATCTATTTGAAGTGAAATATTCATTACAAATATAAAAAATTTTCCTACCTTAGGAAATTATTATTTATAATTTTTATACATAAAATAAATATATTTATATATGACACAATAAAGATACAATATTTTCCTTATTAATGTAACAATCAAATAAATGATATTATAAATACTGGAATAAATATAATTTGAAAGTTTTTATGAAATAAAAAAATTTTATAGGTTACTATGACATGTTAGTGTTGATTAAATGTCTTTATTTTTAAGTAATAATGTTGTTAGGACTTTAAAAAAATCAATTATTAAATAATCTCAAAATTGATATAACTGGGTTTTCAAAAGAAATACAATATTATTGGTTGATATTATAATCCAAAAAATCTAAGTATTTGAAAAAAGACTTATAAAATGATAGGTGTATCAATAACGAACCACTTGGGGTTATCTTGAAATTTTATAGTTAGTTTATTAACCATATAATATGAAAATAAAAAGAGGCATGGTAAATGTCAAACTATTTAACTAAGAATTAAATCTAAAAGATAAGGTTAATATAGTGACCCAAACCTATATAAAAAGTATTTGTTGAGTGGTTTTAGACCCAGCCCCACCTAATCTTTTAAATATTTTATTTTTGAGCCATTAAAAACTGAAAATGATTTTATTATAAAATAATATTTCTATCCTTTTTGAAGGTGCCCCTCACCCTCTTATAAAAGGGCACTACCCTTCTCACATATTCACACCTTAAAAGTCACTTGGCTAGGCCAAGACCTTCCAAAATATCCTCCCAACTGTCCTCAATTCATCCTATAGGCATTCCTTTAGTCATAAAGCCAACCTAAGGAGCCCTTTTGATGAAATCAAAAGGAAGAACCGGAAGAAGAGGTAAATATTTTATCACCTCTTTCAAGTTCCTTTCTTCTTCCACATCCTATTTCTTTGCTATTTAAATTATAAAATAATAAATCCCATATCCTCTATATACTGTGATGTTATTATAAATATGGTACAACCATATTCCTTATTCAATCCATCCTTTTAATGACATGTTATCATACATTCGTACATATGGCTTACCGTCGCCACATCGTGGTGTAATTGTTATTCAATACATTATTATTTGGATGGGTATAATAATGATTTTTAATTAATGTAAATAATAAATATAACATGATAATTATTTTGTATATATGATATACCATCCAGTTATATATTATTTTAATATTAAAATAATGATATTGTCGCTCTTCCGAACGTACAGATTACCGTCTCCACAAACGCGATGATATTCATTCCCCATCGTATCCATTCAAGACTAATTTTCATTAGATTACTAAAGATAATTGTTTAAAGACTTAATATCATTTTTAATATGTATAATATACATTCTTTCCATAACAAACAATTACTTACGTAACAAATCATACAGTGGAAAATGAATCAGTTAACACCCGAAATAACCATAATACTAAGATTTATTAACAAAGCAATGATAAAAGATCATATATGATATCATATTAATGTATATGATTATTGAAAAGTTTAATAATAATTATTTTACCATTATATAGGAGGTCAACCAAGGAAAATTACAAGGTAAGGGTTAATTTCACAATCTCTTTATTATCGAAGTTTGTTTTTACGTAAGTATCTACTGGGACCTCTTTATCATCCACATCCATGTTTCTTAAAAATTTATTCCAAAACTTTTTTACTACTGGGACAACTCAATCAGGTTATGAATAATAACTTTACCCGTATGGATTACCCTAAATCATAGCATGGATAATCAATGTTATATCACTTCATGAGGAAACAACCACCAATATTCAATGGGGGTACAAATCCACTAGTAGCTGAGCAATGAATAAATTCCTTAGAGAAAATATTCCATTCCTTGGAATGTATTGAAAGGGAAAATGTTTTCATGGCAGTTTACCACCTCACTGGAGATGCTGATCAATGGTATTCATTGATTAAAAACACAAAGGAAGATGATGAAGTATCAAATATGGAATACATGGAGTTTAAAGAATTTTTCTTAGAAAAATACTTTCCTCATGACCATCGAGAAGATATGGAAATGAAATTTCTGAGTTTGAGAAAAAAGGAGGATGAGAATGTCACAAATTATGAAGTTAACTTTACAAGGTTAGCAAGGCATGCTGCAAATTATATATGTAACCCAAGAGGTAAGATTGATAATTTCTTTAATGGGTTAAAACCATTTCTCCATCGATCATTAGTGTCACAATCATTCTCATCATACGAAGATATTGTCTCCTATGCTATCAAGATAGAAAAAGAATTCTCTAAGTATTACGACTTTAAAGTAAAGAAAGAGAAGAAAAGATCTGTTGAAAACTCTAGAAATGGAAATAAGGGGAAGAAAGGAAAAGTTGAATATCCAGCCTACAGTAAATGTCAGAAGAAACACCCTGGTACTTGCCTTAAGGGAATGGGAGTCTGGTACAAGTGTGGTGAGAAAGGCCACCAGGCTCTAGATTGTAAGGGGAAGAAAGAGGCTATCGATGTTGAATGATATATTTGAAGATAAAGGGCCCATTATGCAAATGAATGTTCTAAGCGTCAGGGGAACTTACCTCAAAATAGACCAAGGGATCAAGCCCAAGCTTATACTATCACTAATGCTGAGGATGAAGCTCTGAAAGACATAGTGTGAGGTAATTTAATGGTTTCCTCATGTTTGGCCAATGCATTATTTGATTCTGGATCATCACATTGTTTCATATCATCCCATTTTTCTATGAAAATTATATATTTACAATTTGATTTAACAAGGGAGTTGTCAGTCAAAACTCCTATGGGAAGTGTCATTACAACAAAGTGTTGTGAATCAGTCCCCATTAGGGAATATAACTGTTCTTTATCTACTAATATCATCATCATAACCATGATTGAATTTTATATAATCCTAGGTATGGATTAGCTTTCAGACTATGATGAAAAAATTTATTATAAGAAGAAGAAGGTTACTATTTTTGATGACAATGATAAAGAACACCTTATCTTTTGGGCAGAATTTTCACCACCTAATTCTTATCTAGATACACCCCTAGTAGCTCAACTAAATTCAATTAGTGGGGAGGAATATAATAAAATAACTGTGGGCGAGGAAAGGAATTTTCAAATAGAGTATGTACCTATTGTGAATGAATATGTTGATGTGTTTCCAGAAGATTTACCTGGACATCCTCCAGAATGAGAAATTGAGTTTTCCATTGATTTAATTCCTAGATCAAGGCACATATTGAAGACCCCTTATATAATGGCCACTATGGAATTAGTGGAACTAAAGAAACAACTGTAGGAATTGAGTAATAAGGGATTTATTCACCCTATTGTTTTTCCACGGGGAGCCATTGTGCTTTTTGTTAAGAAGAAAGATGGATATATGAGGTTGTTCATTGACTACAGGGATATCAATGCTATAAAAATAAAGAATAAGTATCCCCTACCTTGGATTGATGATTTATTCAACCAAATTCATGGAGCTCAATAATTTTCAAAGATTAACCTCATATCTGGATATCATTAATTGTGTGTGAAGAAAGAAGACATTCTGAAAACAGTATTTCGAACTAAGTACGAGCATTATGAGTTTATAGTAATGCCTTTTGGATTGACGAATGCACCCTCTATCTTTATAGATATAATGAATAGAGTATTCTAGGAAAATCTTGATGACTTTGTTGTGGTATTTATTGATGATATCTTGGTATAATCTAAAATCTACGAATGATCATGAAAATCACTTGCGCATTATTCTAAAGACTCTTAGAAGAGATGAATTATATGGGAAGTTTAACAAGTGTGAATTCTGGTTTCAGGAGATTTGTTTTCTTGGCTATATTGTCTCTAAGGATGGATTCCCTGTTGATCCTTCAAATACCAAGACAATCCAAGAATGGCCAGAACCAACGAGTATAACTGAGGTAAAAAGTTTTATTGGTTTAGTAGGTTATTATCCATGTTTCATCCAGAATTTTGCCTGATTGTCTAACCCATTAAACAAGATCAGACTTAAAGGGGTTAAATTAGTTTTTACAAAAGAGTGTGAAGAATTTTTTGAAGAACTGAAGGGAGGATTAGTCAATTCTTTTATATTGACTCTACCATCGGGGAATGATGGGTTTGTTATTTATAGTGATGATTCAAAGAAAGAACTTGGTTGTGTCCTTATGCAGAATGATAGGGTTATTGCCTATGCATCACAACAGATAAAAATTTACAAGCAAAACTATCATACTCATGATCTTGATTTTGTAGCTATAATCTTTTCTTTGAAGATATGGAGACATTATCTCTATGGTGAAAAATGTGAGATTTATACTGATCATAAGAGTTTGAAGTATATTTTCTCACAGAAAGAACTGAACATGAGGCAAAGATGATGGATTGAACTACTCAAGGACTACGATTTCATGATACACTACCCCCCAGGGAAGGAAAATAAGGTGGGAGATGCTTTGAGTAGAAAAGATTATGGAGTTTTGAACAAGATGAGAGTTGAAAGGGATCCTAATCTCATGGATCTAGTAAATATTGATATGGGAATAACCATGGAAGGTGGATCATCAATACTTTTTCAAATGGTTTCCAAACCATCTTTAATAGAAAGAATAAAGAGTTCTCAGACCGGTGATGAAGAGTTTCACAATAAGATTAAAGCTTTGAATAATGGGAGATTGAGTGACTTAGTATATGAAGACGAAATTTTAAAATTTGGGAAGAGACATTGTGTTCGTGATATACCTGATATAAAAAGGGAATTGTTGGATTATTCTTAATGTTCCAATTTCTCTATACACCCTAGGAGCACCAAAATGTATAAAGATTTGAATGAACATTTTTGGTGGGACAACATAAAGAGGGAGATTGCTGATTTTTTGTCCATATGTATGGTTTGTCAACAAGTGAAAGCTGGAAGGAAACATCCTAGAGGAGTCTTGCAACCTCTTCTGATACCTGAGTGGAAATGGTATAATATTATGATGGAATTTACCAAGGGACTACCAATGAATCCTAGAAGGAATGATAAAATATGGGTCATTGTTAATGGTATTACCAAGCCAACACATTTTATTTCTATAAGAGAATATTTACCACATGAAGGTCTATAGTGTCACGACCCGTCCTCGGGGCCTGTGCGTGACTACCCCAAGCCCGCCTTCCATAGGCCAGGGGCTGGCGACTAGCACCAAGGCATAAATCCCAGAAAAAGGGAAGGAATTGCCTTTGAAAAGTAAACAAGAACCACAGAGTAAGCAAGTGGAAAAGTAAACACTAAGTAAAAACTGTAACAAGCTGTGCTGAAAGTAAAAAGGGGCCGGAAATACAAGCCCAACTGTAAAGTACAACTGAAGGAAAAAACAGCAACTGAAAAGAAAATCCGCAACGTCGAGCCGTCCTCTAGAAGTCCCACCTAAAGGGTGGGTATAGATAGCCTCCACTGCTCCTCGGGTCCACCTGACGGCTCCGAGTACGTCCCGCCCATTGGTCCACCTCCGGGTACCGTCCTGCTCCGCATGCCTCCACCACGATCAGCGTTGTCCATCGTCTGCAACCAACACCACGAAGTGCGGGCAAAGCCCGTGCAGGGGTGAGTATAAGCTACTCAGTAGGGACCCCGAGACCCCAGAGGGTCTCCCAAAATCCACAAAGGATAAACCACAACGGAAGACACAATCACGAAGTAACAACCGACACTGCTTAGGTATATGCTCATACATATACCTAAGCCATCGATTCCCGTTCGGCTCCAACATCCGAGCCCAAGCACAACCCAGTCCACACAGGAAAGAAAAACGTATACCCACACAGGATAGCACAACACAATCCAAAAAGGAGAGTAAACAGTAAATCCACACAGGATAGTTCAACACAATCCACAAAGGAGAGTAACACAAGATTCAGCTCACACAGGTATACTTCTTCAAATGACAATAGAGATGATCAGATGTAGCCACTGATTCATCTAATCCGTCGGACCCATAAAGGATCAGAAGGTACTAAACCCCCGTAATGACCCACATAGGATCGATCATGAAGTTGGACCCAAATCTATTGGGAAACTCCTTCTCCATCAAGTACAGTGGTTATGCCGCTACAACCAAGAGCTCCTCCGTCGTGGGTCTGCCGCTACAACCAAGCGCTCCCATGTGCCGCTACAACCAAGCGTACCTCTGTCGTGGGTCAGCCGCTACAACCAAGCGCTCCCCTGTGCCGCTATAACCAATCGCACCTCTATCGTGGGTCGGCCGCTACAACCAAGAACTCCCCTGTGCCGCTACAACCAAGCGCACCTCTGTCGTGGGTCTGCCGCTACAACCAAGCGCTCCCCTGTGCCGCTACAACCAAGCGCTCCCCTGTGCCGCTACAACCAAGCGCTCCCCTGTGCCTCTACAACCAAGCGCACCTCTGTCGTGGGTCTGCCGCTACAACCAAGTGCTCCCCACTGGGCTATCCGTAACACACCGAGTCATTCGACCAGCAGTCATCAAATCTCAACCGGCTCTAGGGTTCCTCACACAGCATGATCGTTCCGGGAGGGTCCACTCCACGAGCTAAAAGGTCGATGCATCAACTGACATTCAGTCCGGAGTTGATGTATCCCAAGGTGTACCGTAGTGGTCACTGCCGAAAACACGGAGGATTCCCGTACTGTTCTCATCATCGTCGCAGTCGAATCCACCGAGGATCTCTGTATAGTCGTTGTCGTTGAAGTCGCAGCCAGCACTAGGGTTCCCGCACTCAGCAAGCTCGTTCGGGAGGGTCCGCTCCATGAGCCGAGAGGCTGATACATCAACTGACATGCAGTCCGAAGTTGATGTATCCAAAAGTTCCGTATCGCCAACAGGAACTCGACGTCACAGACGGCGCGTCGATCGGACGTCCGGTCTGAGAGTTATTGGCCTTTTCGTTCGAGGGGCCCGGTTGGGTTTTAAGGCAAAACCAACCCGACCGTACTCCACATGCGTCCAAACCTCGGTCTAAGTGAGCCAAAATATCCGTCTCACTTAGAGGAATCCACCAAAGCTGACGACACGTCAATCGGACGTCCGTAGCTCATGATATGAGTGTTTCCGCTCCGAGGGCCCGGTTGGTTTCGTGTACGAACCAACCCGGCCGTACCCAAATTATTCCGAAACCCTGAGTGCAATATACCGAAACGACCGTCTCGATCCAAGGATCGCGTTTCCGGTGACGGCGCATCGTTCAGAGCCCCGTAGCTCAAGTTACGAGCAAAATACCGAAAACGGTCCGAAGACGGGGGGTCCGGGCCTGGGCCGACCCGGCCCGACCCCCCCTGGGTCGGCCGAACCGGGTCGCCCCGACCCGGTCCAACCCGGCCAGACCCGGTCCGGCCCGGCCAGGGCACGGCCCGTCCTGTAGGACGGGCCTGGCTCGGCGCGGCCGAGCGACCGAGCAGCTGGACGCCGCGGGGCGCCGCCCCCGCGGTTTGGAGGTGTCGCGGCCCCACATGGGGCCGCGTTGATTGAACGGACGCAGCTTCTGCCATGGCGGTCCCGTCCGGCGGCGCGCCAGGGCGCCGCCGCCTCCGTGTGCCAGCGCCGCCGCCTCCGGCCGCCGGCGCTGCCGCGCCGGCGACCCGCGGCGCCGGCAGCTTCTGCGGGCCCCCGGAGTTGCTCCGGTGGTCCATTTTCCTTCCCGTCCGCGCCGTTGCTCCTCCCGGGACCCGGTCTTCACTGCGGAATCAACAAATCTCCTTTGCGTCAAGTTTTTCCATTGCTCGCCAAATCCGCACAACCACGAAGAACGGCGGAGGGTTGTCGGGCCGTGTTTGTTTGGCCCGCACCCTCCGCGTTAGATAATAACAACGGGAGAATTTTATTCAACACATGAAACAACAATTTTAATAAATTAAAATTGTTCATATGAATCCGGTTCTTTAAATTTTAATGAAACGTTCACGGGAATATAGAAAAAGGGGTATTTCCAAAATAAAATCTCTACCTGTCAAGTTGTCGCACGCGCGTTCTTCGCGGAACTTGATCGCCGCGGAAGGAGGCGATCGTCGCGTCGCGGAAGGCGTCGCGTCGTCGCAGAAGGGTGTCGCGTCGACGAACTCCATGGTTCAAGAACAAAAAGATTTAATTAATAATAATTAAATCCTTCTTGAGTAAAAAACCACAAGGAAGTTTAAAAGTAATCTGAAACTCTCACCTCAACGGATGATCAAAGGTTTTTGTAGCGGATTAAGGAACGTCGCTGAAGAACGTCGTGGTAGAGGAAACGTTGGCATCGCGGCACACGACATCGTGTCGTCGATTTCCGCGGGTTCGGCGTTCTTCGTCGGAGGCCGGCATTTTTTGCGTTCTTCGTGAAGGAGGATGAAGGCTCAATAATTCTGTCAAAGCCTCTCAACGTGTAATCCTCCAAATGTCGTGTTGGTCTTATTTTTTTATTACGCCAACAAACGAAAAAGAGGTAAGTAACGACCCATTAATTCGTAGAATTAATTCAACGAAAGAAACTGGCCATTTAATTCACGAAATAAACTGCCCAATTAAATGGTGCGTTAAAAATTTAAGCAAACACGTTAGTTCACTTTCATAATGACGGGTTTTCGCAGGTGCGTTACTTAGCGGAAAAGAAACGGTGGGGCTCGTGTGGCCCCCACCTCACAAATATTCTACCAAGAGGGTAGGATATTTTTGGATACCATCCTATCCGGATCAACTCAGCTTAAGCCGCTTTTAAGTGGCTTCAAGTGGCTTCCAAGTGGCTTAAGTGAAATAAAATAAAGTTTGTCGTACAATTATTTTCTTTCTTAACTTTAAGCCCGAAAATTAAAAACCACACCTGAGCAAACGCAACTCCGGAAGAGTGTTTCTAAGCAAGTACCGGCACTGCGATTTCATCAGTGCCCTCAGAATTTGATTCTGGGCACCGGTTCAAAAGTTAGAAAAAACCCGCTCGTCCGTTCACTGAATGTACTCGAGCCAAACTTTGGAAATTAATTCCTGGCACACCGGGCCTCGGAATCAGGCGCCATCAGAAACTGCGTTCTTGTAAAATTCCAAGGAAAATTAAGAAAAAATTTTCCTTGAAATTTACGGGTCTTTACATTACTCCCACCACAGGACTTTACGTCCCTGTAAAGCTTCACCACAAACTTATGGATACAAAGGCGGTACTGAGCACGCATCTGAGCCTCCTGCTCCCAAGTTCTCTCCTAGAGGTTCCCGAGCTGCCATCTGAAGCGCATTAGAGAAATCGATCGTCCACGTAGGACCCGCTCCTGTCGATCCTTGATCTCCACTGGGACCTCCGCAAAAGTCACCCCATCAACAAAGACCAGCTCTTCATGGTCAAATATTGACGTTGGGTCGTGCACGTATCTCCTCTTCTGAGATACGTGGAAGACATCGTGCACCCGACGCAACTGTGGTGGTAGAGCCAGGCGATAAGCCACCTTGATAATTCTGCTGAGGACCTGGAAGGGTCCGATGAAGTGTGGAGACACCTTGCCGCTTCGGCCAAACCTCCGTAATCCACGTCGAGGTGAGACCCACAAGAAGACGTGGTCGCCATCCTCAAACTCTAGTGGCCTCCGCCTCTTGTCAGTAAAAGACTTCTGTTGGCTCAGAGCCGTCCTCATCCGCTCCTGGATGACCTGGACCTTCTCTGTCGTGGCCTCGACCACCTCTGGTCCCACAAGAGTTGCTATGATTTCTTCCTTGCCGACAAGAGAAATCCAGTCTCATCTCCTGGATAAACCACGTTCTTTGCCTAATACAGTCAATCCAAAAATGGATGATACTAACTCATACCAGGGATGACGTCGTAAGGCATCGATGCTACTACCAAGAGATCCAACCGTTACTCTCGCCTCCAAGGGTTGAGTCACACTTTCGGCATCAGTGTGTGGTAACTGGGTCTCCTCGAGTAGGTACCTCTAAAGTGAGGGTCAAGTCAACAGTCTAAACCTGAACATCTTAGTAACAACAGAAGATAGGACATTGAAGTAAATGCCATAAGAAAAGGTGTCTTTTATTAATGTAGCTCAAGTACAAAGACACAAAGCATCTACAAACATACATCAACAAAACTAGAAGCAACATGAACAAAGGTCTCTAGGTCTGGAGCTAGTCCCGCTCCTGTCCATCTGCTCCCGGAGCTCCATGATCGTCGGCCCCAGATACCTGAAGCTGAGCTCTCCCATGTCCTCCTGTCCCCTGCGGTCGGGGTGGACCTCCTAGTGGTGGTGGTGGCAACACCCCGAAGCGTCGTCCACCTCCAGCTGCACGGCCAGCTCCCCTGCCATGGCCGCCTGCTCCTTGCGGCCCACCCGGATCGAACATCAGCATCTGCCTGGGGGGCACTTCGTCCATCTACTGGTCATCCGTATGGCGGGTCAGACAGTCCCGATCCATGTGACCAATCCCGCCGCATGAGTAACACTTCCCTCTCATGGCAAGTGGTTGCCCACCCCGAGTGCCTCGCGCAAACGATCCAGAGTCATGCTGTCGACCACCTGTAGGTCTAGTCCTCTTGGACCCCTGCGTCATCTGTCTACTGCCCGCTGCAGAAGACTCTGCCGCATGCCGGCAAGTGGTGGGTCCTGCTGCTAGAGACTGCTCAGCAAGGAAACTCTCCACTAAGAGGGCTCGCTCAAACACCCCTGCCTGAGTCAGAATATTGAGGGAGATAATCGAAGCCCTGATATCATGCCTCAGTCCCTGCTCGAAGGTCCAGGCCCGGAAGAATGGGTCCCGTACCATATATGTGGAGTAGCGTGAGAGATCAGTAAATCTCGCCGAGTACTGGGCCACTGTCATGCTGCCCTGCCGCAGCTGTAGTAGCTCCTGGATGCGCACCGCTCGAAGGGTGGCTGGGACGAACTCGGAGCGGAAGATGCTCTCAAAGTCCATCCAGAGGAGAGATGTCTCGTCATGCACCTGGAGCATCAAGCTCCACCATCTGCCTGCTGCCGCGTGCAGGAGGCTCGCTGCAAGGATCACCATGAGGTCTGCTGGTGTCCTCACTAATCTGAAAACCCGTACAACTGCCTCAAGCCAGTCCTCGACGGCCTGAGGGTCCGTCTCCCCGTGGAACCTGGGTGGTCGCTGGCACTGGAACTCATGCAGTGCACTAAGGCGATGTGCATCGTCAGTGGCTGGGGCTGGTAGCATCGGTGGCTCGGCGGGTATAGGTACCGTCGGTGCCTCAGCTGTCAAAGGGCCCTGTACCGAGTCCTCGACGCTCGGTGGGCTCTCGCCATGCACATCGCTCGGAACCCTAGCTGTCTGCCGTCATGGGGCCATCCTGAAAAGGAAACAGGTGCGCCACGGTCAGAACAGTATACCTGGTGATATGACATAAAGTAATCACAAAGAAAACTTGAAACACACATGCAATCAATGTTTTCGTGCATTAAGTCGGAAATCAGAAGTCAGGGTCCCGGTGTACAGATACGTCGGCCGCCGCACCAACACTGGACTCCCTTGACTGATAACCACACTCAATATGCTAAACACTATTGCTTCACATAGAAGAAAGATCAGAGTCTGCAGTCGAACCGACCAGCTCTGATACCAATTTGTCACGACCCGTACTCGGGGCCCGTGCCATGACTACCCCAAGCCTGCCTTCCATAGGCCAAGGGCTGGCGACTAGCACCAAGGCGTAAATCCCGGAAAAAGGGAAGGCATGGCATTTGAAAAGTAAACAAGCACCACAGAGTAAGCAAGCGGAAAATTAAACACTATGTAAAAACTGTAACAAGCTGTGCTGAAAGTAAAAAGGGACCGGAAATACAAGTCCAACTGTAAAGTACAACTGAAGGGAAAAACAACAACTGAAAAAAAAGCCGCAGCGTCGAGACGTCCTCTGGAAGTCCCACCTGAAGGGTGGGTACAGATATCCTCCACTGCTCCTCGGGTCCACCTGACCGCTCCGAGTACGTCCCGCCCAGTGGTCCACCTCCATGTACCGTCCTGCTCCGCACGCCTCCACCACGATCAGCGCTGTCCGTCGTCTGCAACCAACATCACGAAGTGCGGGCAAAGCCCGTGCAGGGGTGAGTATAAGCAACTCAGTAGGGACCCCGAGACCCCCGAAGGTCTCCCGAAATCCACAAAGGATAAACCACAACGGAAGACACAATCACGAAGTAACAACTGACACTACTTAGGTATATTCCCATACATATACCTAGCCATCGATTCCCGTTCGGCTCCAACATCTGAGCCCAAGCACAACCCAGTCCACACAGGAAAGCAAAACGTATACCCACATAGGATAGCACAACAAAATCCACAAAGGAGTGTAAATAGTAAATCCACACAAGATAGTTCGACATAATCCACAAAGGAGTGTAACGCAAGATTCAGCTCACATAGGTATACTTCTTCAAATGACGATAGAGATGATCAGATGTAGCCACTGATTCATCTAATCCGTCAGACCCATAAAGGATCGGGAGGTACTAACCCCTCGCAATGACCCACATAGGATCGATCATGAAGTTGGACCCAAAGCTATTGGGAAAATCCTTCTCCATCAAGTACAGTGGTTATGCCGCTACAACCAAGCGCTCCTCCGTCGTGGGTCTGCCGCTACAACCAAGCGCTCTCATGTGCCGCTACAACGAAGCGCACCTCTGTCGTGGGTCTTCCGCTACAACCAAGCACTCCCCTGTATCACTACAACCAAGCGCACCTATGTCGTGGGTCTTCCGCTACAACCAAGCGCTCCTATGTGCCGCTACAACCAAGCGCACCTCTGTCATGGGTCTTCCGCTACAACCAAGCGCTCCCCTGTGCCGCTAAAACCAAGCGCTCCCCTGTGCCACTACAACCAAGCGCACCTCTGTCGTGGGTCTGCCGCTACAACCAAGCGCTCCCCATTAGGCTATCCGTAACACACCGAGTCATTCGATTAGCAGTCGTCAAATCTCAACCGGCTCTAGGGTTCCGCACATAGCATGCTCGTTCCGGGATGGTCCACTCCACGAGCTAAAAGGTCGATGCATCAACTGACATGCAGTCCGGAGTTGATGTATCCCAAGGTGTACCGTAGTGGTCACTACCGAAAACACGGAGGATTCCCGTACCGTTCTCATCATCGTCGCAGTCCATTCCACCGAGGATCTCTGTATAGTCGTCGTCGTTGAAGTCGCAGCCAGCACTAGGGTTCCCGCACACAGCAAGCTCGTTCGGGAGGGTCCTCTCCACGAGCCGAGAGGCTGATACATCAACTGACATGCAGTCCAAAATTGATGTATCCAAATGTTCCGTATCGCCAACAGGAACTCAACGTCGCAGACGACGCGTCAATCGGACGCCCGGTCTGAGAGTTATTGGCCTTTTCGTTCAAGGGGCCTGGTTGGTTTTTAAGGCAAAACCAACCCAACCGTACTCCACCTACGTCCAAACCTCATGCGAAGTGAGCCAAACGATCCGTCTCACTTAGAGGAATCCACCAAAGCTAACGGAACGTCAATCAGACGTCCGTAGCTCAAGATATGAGCGTTTCCGCTCTGAGGGACCGGTTGGTTTTGTGTACGAACCAACCCGGCCGAACCCAAAGTACTCCGAAACCTTGAGTGCGATATACCGAAACGACCTTCTCGATCCAAGGATCGCGTTGCCGCTGACGGCGCATCGTTCGGAGGCCCGTAGCTCAAGTTACGGGCAAAAGACAGAAAACGGTCCGAAGACGGAGGGTCCGGGCCCGGGCCGACCCGAGTCGACCCCCCTTGGTCGGCCGAACCGGGTCGACCCGACCCGGTCCAACCCGGCCAGACCCGGTCTGGCTCGGCCAGGGCACGGCCCGGCCGGTCAGAACGGCCTGGCTCGGCTCGGCCGAGCGGCCGAGCAGCTGGACGCCTCGGGGCGCCGCCCCCGCGGTTTGGAGGTGCCGGGGCCCCGCGTGGGGCCGCGTTGATTGAACGGACGCGGCTTCTGCCGCATCCCGTGCGGGTGAGCTGGACCCGTGCGGCCGCGGGTCCGCTGGCCACCGCCGCCGCGGCTTCAGCCACGACGGTACCATCCGGCGGCGCGCCGCCGTCAGCTTCTGCGGGCCACCGGAGTTGCTCCGGTGGTCCGTTTTCCTTCCCGTCTACGCCGTTGCTCCTCCCGGGACCCGGTCATCACTTTGGAATCAACAAATCGCCCTTGTATCACATTTTTCTATCGCCCTCAAAATCCGCACAACCACGAAGAACGGTGGAGGGTTGTCAGGCCGTGTTTTTTTGGCCCGCACCCTCCGCGTTAGATAATAACAACAGGAGAATTTTATTCAACACATGAAACAACAATTTTAATAAATTAAAATTGTTCATATGAATCCGGTTTTTTAAATTTTAAAGAAACTTTCATGGGAATATAAAAAAGGGGTATTTCCAAAATAAAATCCCTACCTGTCAGGTCGTCGCACGTGCGCTCATCGCGGAACTTGATCGCTGCGGAAGGAGGCGATCGTCGCGTCGCAGAAGGCGTCGTGTCGTCGCGGAAGGGTGTTGTGTCGACGAACTCCAAGGTTCAAGAACAAAATGATTTAATTAATAAAAATTAAATCCTTCTTGAGTTAAAAACCATAAGGAAATTTAAAAGAAATCCGAAACTCTCACCTCAACAGATGATCGAAGGTTTTTGTTGCGGATTAAGGAACATCGTCGAAGAACGTCACGGGAGAGGAAACGTCGGCGTCACGGCACACGACGTCGCATCGTCGATTTCCGCGGGTTCGACATTCTTCATCGGAGGCCAGCGTTCTTCGCGTTCTTCGCGTTCTTCGAGAAGGAGGATGAAGGCTCAAGAATTCTGTCAAAGCCTCTCAATGTGTAATCCTCCAAATGTCGTGTTGGTCTTATTTTATTATTACGCCAACAAACGAAAAAGAGGTAAGTAACGGCCCATTAATTCGTAGAATTAATTCAACGAAAGAAACTGCCCATTTAATTCACGAAATAAACCGCCCAATTAAATGGTGCGTTAAGAATTTAAGAAAACGCGTCAGTTGACTTTCATAATGACGAGTTTTCGCGGGTGAGTTACTTAGCGGAAAAGAAACGGCGGGGCTCGTGCGGGCCCCACCTCACAAATATCCTACCAAGAGGGTAGGATATTTTTGGATAGAATCCTATCCGGATCAACTCAGCTTAAGCCGCTTTTAAGTGGCTTCAAGTGGCTTCCATGTGGCTTAAGTGAAATAAAATAAAGTTTGTTGTACAATTATTTTATTTCTTAACTTTAAGCCCGAAAATTAAAAACCACACCTAAGCAAACACAACTCTGGAAGAGGCGTTTCTAAGCAAGTACCGGCGCTGCGATTTCATCGGTGCCCTCAGAATTCGATTCCGGGAACCGGTTCAAAAGTTTGAAAAAACCCGCTCGTCCGTTCACTGAACGTACCCGAGTCAAACTTCGGAAATTAATTCCGGGCACACCGGATCTCGGAATCAGGTGCCGTCAAAAACTGCGTTCTTGTAAAATTCAAAGGAAAATTAAGAAAAAATTTTCCTTTAAATTTACGGGTCTTTACATATAGAGACTATATATTAATGAAGTTTTGAGACTTCTTGGAGTACCAATATCGAATATTTCTGATCATGATCCCTGTTTTACATCAAGTTTCTAGAAAATTATTCAGAAGGAAATGGATACTGAACTTCGTTTGAGCACTGCCTACCACCTCCAAACCGATGGACAATTAGAATAGACTATTCAAACATTAGAAGATATGTTTAGATCATGATTACTTGACTTTCAAAAAATGTGGGATCAATATTTACCTCTAGTAAAATATTCCTATAACAATAGCTTCCATTCAAGTATTCAGATGACACCATATAATGCTTTAAATGAAAAGAAATGTCACCCACCAACCTGTTGGGATGATGTTGGTGAAAGAAAACTCGTAGGCCAAGAACATGAAGAGGAAATTATAGAAAAGGTGAAGGTAATCCAAACCCACATTAGAGAATCTCAAAGTAGCCAGAAGAGCTTCGTCAATAATCGAAGGAAGGATTTGGAATTTCAGGTAGGAGATCTTGTTTTCTCAAAGGTATGTCCATAGAAGGGTGTTAAACGTTTCAGTAAGAAGATAAAATTGAGTCCCAGGTACATTTAACCTTTCAAAATTATAGAATGAATTGGGGATGTAGTTTACCATTTGGCAATGCCTCCAAGTCTCTCCAAAGTTCATGATGTGCTCCACGTATCACTGTTGAGAAAATAAATGCCTCACCCAACGCATGTACTCACATATGTGAAATTATAACTGGAACTTGATCTGTCTTATTATGAAGAGACTTTCATGGTTCTTGACACAAGAGAACAAGTGCTGAGAAACCGAACGACTTGTCTGGTAAAAGTTCTATGGAGAAACCATAAGATGGAAGAGGCAACATGGGAACCCGAAGAACTTATGATAAAGAACCACCTGAGACTTTTTAAATAGTAATACTCTAGAAATTTTGAGGATGAAATTATTTTAAGGAGGGGAGAATTTAACACCCCAATATTCCACGCTACGCTTCTCTTTGAATAATACAATAGCGTGTGTTGTAAGCAACTTCGAGTTCCAACACACCACAACCAATCAAACTAGTAGTTATGAATATTAATACCGAATTTTGGAAATTTTATACATTTTTTTTTCAAAATGGACTTCATTTTTAGATTTAGAATATCAAAATTAGATTAGGGTGAATTTTTGGTACTTCTCTGACAACATTCATATTTTGATTAATAGTGAAAGTTACTAAATTTTAATTAAAAACAACTTTTTTAATCGAAATAATTAATAGTGATAAATTATGAATTTGAAAGGTTTGTAAGTGTATTTAGATTATATTTTTATCATTTATCATAGTGTAGATCTTTATAAGTAATTTCACATTTAAATTTGACATAAACAAGTGTATATCTTTTGATAGTTACTATTTCATCAAAACACGTTTTTTGTTTTGACAACGAGAATTAATTTTAAATTAATTACTGCCACTTCTTTGTTTTGAATTTGGAAAAATGGATCCCATATTTGGAATCAGTAGTTCCAAATTGTGTAAATAGGTAACTTTTATTTTAGACATTTGGAATATTTACTTTAGTAAATATTTTATTTACCTTGGTTAACGGGGCAAGTCCAGTAAATAAGGTTAAAAAATAATATTATAATAGTATTAAATTACCATTATACATTTCCTAACCCTATTTTCTAATATATTTCCGACCATGGGAATCCTGGGGTCAATTTTGGGACCCCATGTATCCACTTGGAAGTGATAATGACATTGTATATTAAATAATCTAAAGTAAAGGCAAAAATAACAAAAGAAAATATATTTTAATAAAAAAATTTCATATGAGGTTATATAATTGATCTATTAGACTATAAATAGTAATTAATAAGATAAAAATATTTCCTAACTTAGGATATTTTATTTATAATTTTTAGAAGTAAAATACATATATTTATATCTAACACAATAATGATGTAGTGTTTTCCTTATTAATTAAACAATTAGATAAATGATATTATAAATACTAAAATAAATACAATTTGAATGTTTTTATGCCATAACCAAATTTTATAGGTGAATATGACATGTTAGGGTTGATTAAATGTATTTATTTTGAAGTAATAATGTTTTTAGGACTTTAACAAAAATCAATTATTAAATAATCTCAAAATAGACATAAATGATTTTTTAAAACAAATACAATATTATTTATTGATATAATAATCATAAAAATATATTGTTTGGTCAAAAGACTTATATAATTATATTTGTATCATTAAATAACAACATGGAGTTATCTTTGAAGTTTATAGTAAGTTTATTAACCATATAATATGAAAATACAAAGAGGCATGGTAAATGTGAAACTATTCAACTAAGAATTAAATCTAAAAGATAAGGTTAATATAGTGACCCAAACTGGTCCAAAACCTATTAGTTGAGTGGTTTTCGACCCATACACACATTATCCTTTAGATAATTTATTTTTTAGCCATTATAAACTGAAAATGAGTTTATTATAATATAATATTTCTGGCCTTTCCTAAGGTTCCCCTCACCCCTCTTATAAAAGTGCACTTCCCCTTCTCGCAAATTCACAACTTAAAATCCATTTGGCTCAGCGAAAACCTACCAAAATATCCTCCAAACTATCCTACCTTTATCCTAGAGGCCTTAATTTAGTCATAAATCCAACCTATGGGGCCCTTTTGATCAAATCAAAAGGAAGAACCCGAAGAAGAGGTAAATATTTCATCACCTCTTTCAAGTTCATTTCTTCTTCTACTTCCTCATTATTTATTATTTCCATTATAAAATAATGACTCTAGTATCTTATATATACTTTGATGTTATTATAAATATGTAATAACCATATTAATTATTCTATCCATCCTTTGAATGTCATGTCACCATATGTGCGTACGTACAGCTTATCGTCTCCACATCGTGGTGTAATTGTTATTCAATACATTATTATTTGGATGGGTATAATAATGATGTATAATTGATGTAAATAATAAATATAACACGATAATTATTATTATATATTATATAATATGCAATTATATATTAATTTAATTTCAAAATAATGATATTATCGCTCGTGCGTACGTACGGATTACCATCTCCACGAACACATTGAGATTCATTCCCCATCATATCCATTCAAGAATAATTTTCATTAGATGATTAAAGATAATTTTTAAAGACTTAATATCATTCTGAATATTAATAAGATACATTAAATAGATAACAAACATTACTTAAGTAACAGAGCATACAATGTATAATGAATCAGGTAACACCCGAAACGACGACAATACCAAGATATTATTATCAAAGCAATGTTAAAAGATCATATATGATATCATATTAATGTATATTATTATCATATAACTTTATAATAGTTATTTTACCATTATACAGGATTTTAACCTACCCTCGACCTTGGAAACGTACAAGGTAAGGTTTAATTTCACAATCTATTTATTATCCGAGGTTGTTTTTACGTAAGTATCAACTCGGACCACTATATCATCCAGATCCATGTTTCTTAAAAATGTATTCCAAAACATTTTTACTATTTACTAGACTATTGGTTAAATTCATTTATACCATTGTTTGACTTTTTATAAAATGGTTTGAAATGAATCTTTTTGTCATTTTCCAAACAGGGTACTTTATGACATTTTCCACACAATTAAGGTAAGAATGTTTTTTTATCTTGTACAGTGGGTGAGGCTATTTTCTGCCATTATAAAATTGTTAAAGCTTCCCTTACAAGATTACAAGAATATTTTCAAACATAAATGTTTTATTTTAAAATTAAATTACCTTTAAATTATTTCAAAATAGAAAGTGATATTTCTCTAAAAAGTTTATGATTTCATCTATGTTAAAATCCTTTGATGGATTTTAAGTTTGTTTGAAGTTGATTTATTATGATAAAAATATTCCATATTTTATTGAAGGTTTTGTGATATGTTTAACTGTGGATGTGTTATTTCATACCATTTATGGGTTATGGATAAATTATTAACATTTCGTATGCTGGTTTTAATACGAATGTTTATGTTATGTTTAAACCTTTTCACATTGGGAATTCATTGGACTTAGTAAGTGACAGGTGGAGCCCACTATAGCTCCTCGATGCATCAGTATGTCTCATGAGAAAAACTAGTGTCTTGGAACATGTCCTAGAAAAAATCTTATTTGTAGTCATGGAACAAGGCCTTGAATATGTGGTTATGAATGTCTGGCATTATGCATTCCATCATTATAAAAGTGGCTATTGATATTGCATGTGATTATTCAACTTGTAGAATATCCATGTGAGTACATAAATGGAATTATTTTGATTTATATTTTCCATATTATGATGATGTTTATGTGGAAAAGGATTTTGTTTTAGTTCTATACATTTCCTTAAATGTTTATGCTTATTTATAAAAGTTTCCTATATATTGACATCCTTACTGAGCATCTAAGCTCAACCCTTTCTAATTTTTATTTTTTCCCAGGATGAAAAAAATTATATTATGACTGACATGCAGGGATAGTCTATGGGATCTCAGTGTTGTCCATGTAAACAATGTTTTTTATTTTTCCATTTTATGATGTAATGTAAACCTTATGAATCTATCTAGTACTTCCAAGTCTACAAAACTTATCGGTCTTTCAAGACTTGATCTTTTCTGATCATGCCAATGTTATGTAATAATGCACCGAATCTGGGTAACTAGGGTTGGGGTGTTACATTAGTGACTACCAAATAGTGTCCCCTATAGGATTCTTATGCTACACCTATTATAGGTGCCTTTTGTGGTGGTTATTTCTTTACTCTTTAAATTCTATAGTGACCATCATTTGGTTTTCACTATATGCCTCATTGGGTTTCCCTATAACACTCGCTAGAAAGTAGATCCAATAAGTAACAATGATGGACCAAAACCATTTAAACCAATAGGTGTTGTTTTTTTTATTATAAAGAATATAGTTGATGGAAATATACTTTTTTTAATGACATTTTCTTTTGTTTTCTATAAATAAATTAGTAAGATGGAAAAAAGAAGAGTTTATTACTTATTATGATTGGTGAGCTGGTATTAATGTCTCAAATATACATCTTTATATTTGGAGAAGCACAATTGTTTAAAATATAAGGAATTTAGAACAACCCTATGAAGTTTCTAAATAAAATGTTCTAGATAGAGAAGCTGAGCCTAATGGAAAAATGATAACAAACAGAGATTAATAGACAAAAGTGATTGAAATAAGGATAGAAACAAATATTTTCCTAATTAAAATCAATGTTCCATCATACAAAGATAATTGATAAAAACAAATAATATGGTTCTTTACTATTTATCAAACTACTAAGCATCATGATTACTAAATGTTATCATAATTATAGTTAATATTGTACTAATATAATGAAGTTGTATCAAAAAACAGGTGTATGAAGTCCACTAGGAAAACTATTTAAAAAAATTAGATTAATATTCGTAATAAATTTCATTAGATAGAGGTTTCCCCATAAATTCAGAAGGCATAGAGATCCAAGATTTTGAATAAATATTTATGAATAATTTGATGAAGATTTATGGTGTCACAAAACAATGGTTTTCAAATAATCGAGCTAAAGTTTAGAAGTCATTAGAAAATATTTTCTAAACAAAGGAATCAGATATAGTTTTTTGAGATGATTCAATCGAACAAAGTAACTTAGAATGATAAAATAGAGAATTTAAAGTGATTTTTTTGTTTTTTTAGTTACAAAGATTACTTTCAGGATGTATGATACATAATTTTTTTTGTATCATTATTCTAAAAGGAGCATTAATTGAGAAATTGGTTTATATGAAGTTGTGTCTGATTATGATTTGGGTATATTTACAAAGTATTTTGCAAATATATTCAGTTGGATGATGTTGATCTATTCATTCATCATTTAAAAATCTTACTAGGATTTGAGAAAGGTTTTAAGAAGACTTTTTATTGATATTTGAGGAAAGTATTTATAAACATTTTGCGCCCTTTTATCTTCAGGTCTTGAAAAAAAAACCAACTAATGGAACATTTACGTTTGGAATTTATATTTTGAGCTGGAAACTCAAATTTTGTGTCTAAACACCACCCTTTGTTAGATAAAAGTTTCCTATATAAGGGGGTTTGAGTTCTATGAATTAGTTTTCCATGCAGTTTTTCTATTAAAAATGTGAGGTTTTGACCATGAAGATTACAATTGATATGTTTTTTATCAAAGTATCAAATATATAAGCATTAAATAAAGGGATATCAGACTGAGTTTTTCAGGTAAAGGATAATAGATAGAGTGGTATCAGACAAAGGATCCTAGAAAAAGTAGTATCTGAAAGAGGGATATTGGAATGAGTGTTGTCATTTATAGGATAATAGATATAATAGTATCAGAAATAGGATACCAGATAGAGAGTATCAAATGGACATATGCAATATTTAGAATCTATTGGATGAACATGTTTATAACTTGTTATCATATAGATAGTTTCATACAAAAAATTATAAATAATTGTTTTTCATGTTGTTGTGCATGAGAGTGAACTTGAAGAAGAAGATCTTTGTGGAAGGAAAGTTTGATGAAATTTAAAGCTTCACAAAAACAAAATATTAAATCATGTTGGTGAAGGTTACTTTTGTTATTATAAAAATAAATTATTTATATTTTCATTATAAATAGAACATTCATTGTCAAAAAGACTATACAGCTATACAAGTAAAGGAATTTCCCTACTTTATGTAAACCACAAGTGATTGTTTCTAATGGATGTGTGGTATTGGATTATTTTCAAACCATGCTTAGGACATAAAATAATTTTTGAGTTATAGACCTTGTAAATTCTTTTTTTTAATAGATGTTCTTGTATTTTGTTTTTTAGAAGAGTTAATTCTATCTAATCAAAAGTGAATATTATTTTCAATCAGATAAAATAAAAAGCAAAGATCAATGATTCTACTCTCCCCCACTGAAGGATCTCATCGATCCAGAAAGGTCCTTTCAATTTGAATCAGAGGTAACATTCCTTAATTGTGTCTTTTTCAAGTGATGGTTGAAGAAGAGGTAGAATTTAATGGGTATTAAGAACTCAATAAACATTAATAATATTCGTATATTTGATGGAAATAACAATCATACCTAGAATAATATAATGATACCCTGTATTATTCATTGGATCTGATGTTCTTGAAGATCCTCCAGATGGTTTAAACCCACCGATATATGGTTCCCTATTAATATATGTATATAATTTAATTTCAAAGAATGATGGGTGATCCAGAAATGATATACTTTATCCCCTCTCTAAAAATTAAATTCTGAGTGTTACAAGATTTAAAATACCAAAAAGAATATAGAAAAACATTAATAATAATTATGAAGGAAATATGAATTTGATGAAATCTAATTATCATACTTGTAGATTAAATAATGTAGATCTCAACATGAGAGATAATAAATATCTTGGTGAGTTCATTACAAGGGATAATGATGTTTTTCAAATCATAATATATCTTGGTGGGAAGTTGTAAGATTCAAAAATTTTTGTAAAAGATACTAAGAATTATTCTTAATATATTTGACTCCTAGAAATCATATTTAGAAGATAAATACCTTGAAAATTTCTCTTGAGATGATTTTTATAGTATTCTCATCACACATAATAAAGAAGATAAAATTCAATCAATAATAAATAAATTTTTGATCAGGAAATATAGTATAATGTTTTCAAGTAGGGAAAGAATAAGAAATTTCTTAGGGAAGAAGTCATTGACTATGAAATTGAAGATAAATAAATTAATTTCTTTATGAATTCATGTCTTTATTTTCAAGAAATGTGAATATAGGCACATGGAAGTGTAAAGAAATGTCAAAAATGAATTTATTTATCTATGGATCCATTATAAAATTCATAGTAATCTATATAAGGTTAAAGGATGATAAGGATAGTGATAAATAATATGTAATGTCTAGAAAACCATTGAAATGAAAGATATAAAATGAAATCCCTTATCAAAGGGAATGGATAAAAAGTTCTCCAAAGATAAAAATACATACTTTTTTCAAAAGGTATGGATGATTATGATAGTTATGTGGAATAAATAAACTATAGTAATGATAAGGATGATAAGATTCTTATTGAAATAGTGAATGATGAAAATTTTACCAGTGAAGAAATCTACATTTCTCAAGAATAGAAGGAAACTTAGATGGAGTTTTTTCTTAAAATATAATTGAATGAATGTCTTGAAATTATGTTTGAAATTGAGAAAGAGAATTAGAAATTGATGAAAGAAGATCAATTAACAAACCAATAAGAATCATCTCTTAAAGAAAAATATAGGTTGATATAAGAGATTAATGATATGATGAAGTTACATGATAAAGAGAAAAACTTCAACATAAAGAATAAAGAAACAATACATGAAATAGAGAAAGAATTAGATATTTTTTAATAGAAAATGGTTGATGTTGGGAGAGGAATTTTTTTTAAAACACTGTTTTACAAGCTGGTGAAAGTTTTTATAAGTGTAAACCTTTGAAAGAGTAACAAATAGTGTCCTAAAAGGTTAATAATAAAGATTAAAGTGTTTATAAGAATAATAATGTCAATAGGACCATGAATGTGGGAAAATAATGGAGTAAACAATTAATAAATTGATAATTAATGATGTTTTGGAGATAAAATAGGTACAAATATAGACTCAATTTAGGATAAGAAAAACTATAATTTAAATAATTATATGTTATAAGTTTATTTAATTTTTTTTATCCACACGATGCCAGGAATTTTTGTTATAAATATGATGGAAATAAAACAAAGTTCAAGATAGTATGAATGTTAAAAATAATATATTTATATTATTGATATTTTTGGTAGTGTATTGGCTTTGGGTATAAAAAGAAAATGTACCTGTTTATCCCTCAGTAGTATATGAATCTACTGAGTATTGGAGGTATAGTTTAATAGGGATTTAACCCACTCAAAAAAGAACAACATAAAAATAACACTTTGAAAATTCAAAATATATTCCAATATCATGAAACTATTTGTGACAATTGTGATTTTCCTATAAATCTTATTAAATGATGTATTGTATTTCCACCATCTCAACAATATGTAAATGAAAAATCATTGAAGACTCATTTGAAGATGGAAATTTAAAACATAAGACATTAGTTGTTGAAATATCCCTCCAAGATACAAAGGATAATGACCGTGGATGTTTAACATTGGGTATTTTTTTCATTTGACCAAAGATTTTAAGTTCTTGATTTTTTTAAAAGATTACAAATTAACGATAGAGTATTGGAAATTATTATTCATTCATAATTAAAGTTATTTGATATTCTATCATTAGAGAAGAAAAATTAAAATCATGAAGTTCATTATTTAATAATGGACTAAAACAAAAATTCTTGAGTGTTTCATTAATCTATGATAAAGGAATTAGTGTTTTTTAAGATTAGATAACTCTTTTTTAAAGGATTGAAGTTGGGAATTTTATAACATTTGAAAAATGAATCAATTGAAATCTATTTCATGTTGGAGATATAAAATGATTATTCTATTTGAGAATGATTGGAGGAAATATTTTTTGGAATAAATGGCTTGGACTTATGTACTATAGGAATATGAAAAATTTGAAAGATATAGAAAGTATTTTGAATATTTTAAACATGATAATAAGTACAAATTAGTGTTTTTTGGTATACTAAAAAGGTAGGATTAGGAATTCAATATAAAAGAGGGATGAGATTCATATAATCACCCCATAGAGATTATTCATTCTAGTATATATAGGCCTATTATAATGTAATAAAAAATAGAGATTCAAGAGAGTTCTCAAAAACAAATGTGGATATTCCATGAAGAAAATTAAAACTAATAATGGAACTGAATATAAAAATGGGAGGTTTAAATATTACCTTGAAAATCATGGAATTCTTCATGATCTCAATTCATCAAACACACCACAAAAAATGTGTTTCTAATATAAAGAATATAATTTTGGTTTAAATTTCCTAAACCATATAGATTGAACAAGATACTTATTACTTTTTTTTTGATCCATTGTATGGGAGCAATACTTCACATTCAAAATCACTCTTTCTATAATAAAAAATTGGATATGAGTCTATACTATATGTATTATAAAGAGACAAAAAGTTTTAAACATTTAATGTTATTTCGAATCCACTACATTATCAAAGTCAAAGGTGAGAATTTTGAGAAGTATTATCAAAGTGGTATAGATGATATATTTCATAGATAACCTACTAAGGGAAGAGGATACATGTTCTCTACAATTGAAAATGGAATTATTATTAACTCAGTATTGGATGAGGAAGTAAGTGGAAGTTTAAAATATAATTTGAGGTGAAATAAAATAGGTTTAACTAGATTCAAATCAAGGATATTTTCACATACCACTCTATTTCTCAGGTTATGAAACGATATGTTGAAGAAGATTTAGAGAATCAAAAGTTATTTGATTCTATAAATGAATAATTATATTAGATTGAGAAAAAATAGTCAAGGGAGTTGGTACCCAAACCTAAAAATTAAAATGTGATTGGAACAACATGGGTTTTCTAGAACAAGTAGAATGAAAGAGGTTAAATGATAATGAATAGGGAAAGACTTGTATTTAATGGATACTCATAGGTTGGAGGCATTGATTTTGATGATAAATTTATATATTATCAAGATTTTAAACCATCTGATAATTTCTTTTTATTGTTGTGGAATATAGATATAAGATATTTCAAAGGCATATCAAGGCTAATTTTCTCAATGGATAATTGGGGGCAGACAATTATATTAAGAAACCATGTGGCCTCTTGAATGATCAAGATGAAAAAATTTCTACAATTTATATAAGGCATTGTATGGGTTAATGTAATTACTAAGAGCTTGATATTATAAGATGAAAACATTCTTAAGGAAGTTGTTTATAAATAATGTAAGAGTTGGGCATAAGAGCCTCAACCCAGTTAGTGAGGACTAGAGAAGTGCATCATAGAGAAACGAGTTCAAAACAGGGTGGAGATATATTTCGAGGTATGGTAGCAATACTATAGTAGGAACTATAGAATACACTATAGCATGTATTATTCAACACTGTAGCAACTAAAACTATTCATATGTTTTGGATTTCGGGCAACCGATTTGGTCCTCGGGTCCTTCAAGGCATTCGAGCCACCCAAGGCCTTCAATCCAATAACGCTTTCGGGCCCCCTCAAGACCTTTGGTCTATCTAAAGGCCTTAAGTAAACCTCACGGATTTAAAGCCACCTGAAATTACGCTTAATGGACCAGAAATAATCTAAAAATAGAAAAATCTAGAAGAGGATTTAGAGTAGGTGTATTCAATATAGTAGAAGCTAATAGATGTGAAAGTAAGAGAGGGTAAGATTTTTCCATCAGGACCAGCCTTTGCATGCATAGAAAGCCTTACCAAATAGCCATACAAATGTGGAGAGATGATATCACGATAGAAATGCTTGGGAGGAGTATTTATTTATAGTTATAATCAGAATATTTCCTCCCAGACCTACAAGTCATGTAATTTCTAAGCCTAGTTGACTTGTAAGGGTTTTCCTTATCAATTGAAAGGGGGGTTATCAAAAATAAATAAAAAGGATTCTGGTCCATTGTGGATAGTATCAGAAGAGTTAAAATCAACCTCTACAAAAAATAAAATAAATATGTTTCTCTCCAAGGATTTTTTATGTTGATGATATTATATTCTCACAGAATGATGAAAAAATGTTTGATAAGTTTTTTTGTGAGATAGAAGAGAAATATGATATTTTTACTCTAAGAGAAATGAAATAATTTATTTTCTTACAAATATCCCAAAAGAAAAGTTAATTTTTCATTTTTCAAAATAACTATGCTAAAGAACTCATAAAGAGTCTGGGAGAGAAATATTCAAAGCCTATTTCCAAAATCATTTTAGTTTAAAAAAGTTTTCAACTAATGATAAGGTGATGTATATTTATCCAAAAGTCCTTATAAAGTGGATTAGAATATTTTTGTATTTTATAACTTTATAAATAGATTTAATATATTTTTTTAAAATTTATTCAAGGTATCAAAGTGAACTAATAGTCTCTCATAATATGGATGGAAAATAAATTCTCTGATATATTATTAGTAATTTTTTCTGGTTTAAATATGAAGATAAAATAAAGATTAATTTGTTTTGTTACATAGATATAGATTCGATAGGTTGTGTCAATGATATAATATCCATGTATGTTGGAGTTTTCATTTTACGAGAGATATATGTGACTTGGAATATAAATAAAAAAAGTTTAGAGACTCTCAACACTATAAAAGTTTCTAATCTAGGTACCACTCAAGCTACAAAAAAACTAATATCGATGAAGACATAGTTTAATAATCTGTTGGTTGATATGAGTCCACCACTTATCTTGGGTTATGAAAATCAAAGTGTTTTAAATATAAATAATAATTCAGTACAATAATTCATTTTTAATTAGATTGATATTAAATATCTCTTTATAAAATAATATGTGTAAATTAATGAACTAAAGCTAAACTTTATACATATAGATAATCATGTAGCTGAAATCTTTACTAAAACATTTCTTATTAAAGCATTTCAGAATCAAAGATTCATTATGGTAGTTAAAACACACTCCATTAAAGTCTAAGGTATGTGATATATGTCCCCCTTTTGATCATATAACTTGATATTGTTTTCAAAGTGGGAGAAAATATGCAACACAAATATATCAGTTTATATGTTTTTACCAATCATGGGGGAGAAAAATTTTAGGGATATTTTTAAAATGGGTAATCTATGATGTTTATATGTGTGAACTATTTTAGTAGTTTATTCAAGTGGATGCAATAAATTATTCTCTAATAGGTTAAAGTTCAATTTGGTTTCGAGATAATCAGGTCTTGAGTTTAAAAAGAAGTTCAAAATGATTTCTAATCACTTCTTTATAGAAAACATAGTGTTTTTATTTAACGTTTTTTTGTTTTTTATACCGAATTTTGTTATGTGTAATTGTAATTATTGGATAGTGATCCATTTAATGAGTGTAATAGCATCATTTATTTATATTCTTTACTAGAAAATAACAAAGGGGGAGATTGTTGAGAGTAAGATGAATCAAACAGTGAGATACTTGAAAGAGTGGTACTAGATAGAGGGGTACCCGAAGTAGTGGTACCAAACAAAGGATTCTAGATAAACAAGTACCAAACTAATAATAAATCATGAATACATGTTTTTATAGGGGTATCTTATGGAAAAGTTTATAGAAAAAGATTGAATAGTAGTTCTTTATTTCTACAATGTATGAGATGAATTGATAAAAAAATAAATAAAGGAAAAATGTGTGGAGAAAGTTTAATCATCATCATGAAAACATGTTTAATCTTGTTGGTGAAGGATACTTCTGTTGTTTCAAAAATTATTTTATAATATTTTCTGTGAAAGGAGAACATGCACTATAAAAGATATATAGTTTTATGAAATTTATTAATATTCTATTATTATTGAAAACAAAAATATATTGTTTCTAGTGGATGTATAGAATTAGATAATTTCTTATCCATTTTAAGAATTATATACTCTTATTGAGTAGTGAGCCTTTTAAATTATCTTGTTTAAATGGATGTTCTCCTTTTTTAGTAGAGTAAAATATCTCTAACTAGAGGGGAAAAGATTTTTTTAAATAAGAAAATATAAAAATATAAGAACATTGATTCAACCATACCCCTATCAATGATCACATATATAATGAATGGTTTATTCAAATAATACCACCATTTTTTAGTCGTAGGGTTCCCAGTAAATGCATTTTCCAACTACTAAAGTCATTTTATATAATGTTGTTTTGAAAAGAGAATCAAGTGTGACCCATACATAAATGTAAATAAATTTCTTTTAAAATGTTTTAAATTAATGTTAAATACCATGAAAAAAAACTCTATGAAATCTTTTATGTTTATAAAATTAAATTACTGATGTAATATAAAGAACATGGGTGAAATGAGTTTAGGTCTAAGACATTAAGACATTTCAATTAATGTGTTTTGATAAAAGAAACTTTTATAAACCATTAATGTCAAAACCTTCTTGAAAAAGTAAAACCATAGATGGATTATAAGAAAAATATATTTTTCATGAAATATATCATAAACTAAATTCATTATAATTATACACACCAAAAAAAGGAAAGTACATGGTGAATATTGAAGAAAAATTAATTAGGTGAAATTTGAGATCACAAAACCCATACGAATTTAGTAATAATAAAATAAAAATACATTAAAATATAAAACATGTCATGGATCTATAAATAATAATAATTACATGAAATATTATTTCATAACACATCCATGCATAAGTAAGTATACAATACAAAAGAAATCATGGTCTATAACAGGAATCATAACTTAATAAATTGAAATCAAGATAAAGAAAACCCTTGCGAATTTTATAATATTTGAATCAGTACCATATGAAATAGAGAAAATAAAAATTAAATTTAAATATCATGATAAAAGTGATATTATTTATATTATATTTCAAGAGGTATTATACACTCTAAAAAAAATTAATAGGTTCATATTATGAAATATGTCTCAAAAAAGGTTGTTTGAGGAGAGATTACTCTAACGAACGAAGCTTGACAAACATTGACATTACATTAATTTGTTAGAAAACTTAGTACATTACACAAATATATTCCCAAATACCATATTATTTTAGTGTATTTGGAAACTTGGAACACATTCTTCTAACTTGGTGAAATATCTTCAACATCTACTATAAAGATCTTACCCATTAGTTTTCATACCTAAAACCTTTCTTTATATCCTGGGGAAAATAAGACTAAAAAAGGAGAGATCGAACACTTAGTATGGTTAATCGTGGAGAAAATTGAACAATACATAAATACAGGAATGGGAAAATATGAACACAAATTCTAAATATTTAAATCTTGAGTCATGAAATAGATATTGGCTGATCATAAGACATAAATCATAAAGGAAGATGAATCGTGATGAAATATCATTGGCATAAAACATGGAATTTTGGAAAAAAATAAGCATATAAAATCATTTCCATATGATTCGAGGATAATTTATAAGACCATCATATCAGACAAAGTCCATTACTGACCCAAGTTCACCCCTCGTTCCAGCCTTGTATTACACAACCAAATTTGCATGCCCATTCATCCCTATATTACTAAACTTGATTTACATTCCATTCCAGTCATGTCTATCTCATGTGAGATAAATCTTTACCAAATTCATTATAGGGATATATAGGTCCCACCCATTACATAAAAAATTCATTCTTACATGTTCCACAAAAACATACATCATTCATCATAACAGAACCTGAGGAACAAAATGGTTTACATAAACATCATTCCATCATAATCCATTTAAAAAAGAAGTATTTCATAAATATAATTACATAATAAACACAATAAAAAAATAGTAATAATAGGATTATAAACATAAACATATTGATAGAATGTTATATTTGATGGAAAATATTTTTGATAAAACAGTTGATAATAATTCTTGAGGAAAATATCCTTTTGTCTTAAAAAACGATTTCTTTTCTAAAATATTACATGGAAGTTTAAAAGAAAAGAGTTTATTTTCAAATAAAATTAAAATTATATAAAGTAATATTAAGGTAAATAAGGCATTATGAAAACATAAAAATCCATTCATGTCATATAAGTTAAAAAACATTCTCCTCGTACTTTTGCTAGAAAAGTCAAAAAGTACCTCATATTAAATAATGACAACAGACTACTTTCATAACATTTAATAAAAATTAACGAATGAGTAAAATTAACTTTAATACTTTTTATAATAATATAAATAATATTTAATATTTATTAAATGTGGACATGGATGATAAATATACCCCTGTAAATACTTACATATAAACAATCTCAGATAAAAATGAGATTGTAAAATTATATCTTACCTTAATTAAAATTTAATTTCTTTGTATCCAAACCTCCTATATAATGATTAAAATAATTTCATTGACTTAATCTAGAATCATAACCATTTTTATGATATCATATATGATCATATTACCATCCATTTGGAAATAATATTTCATTATGACTCGTTATTTGGGTATAAACTGCTTCATTTTCTTATCCATGTTTTAATGAATAAGTTCTAATTGTCATTCTTAGGTCATATTTATATCATTAAAAAATGTTATTAACATAATAAATATCATTATTATTTATTTTTTACATTTATATAATCATGAATTAATAAATATCATGTAGAATTAATTGCATCGCATCGTGGAGTCTGTAGACCGTATTTATGCATGAGTGATAATATAATTCATTTAACAATGAAATGGTATCAAATTGGATGGTATATATATTTTCACAGAATAAATAACTTGTTATAATAATCATATATATTTATTATTTCCATCATTATACCCATCCAAGTAAAGTGGTGGTGAAGAACAGATTACACCACGGCGTGGAGACGGTAAGTTGTACATTCACACGCGTGGTTATTTCATTTTTCATAGGATGGATAGAAGGTGTAATATGATTTTTTTTCATAATTATAAAAAAATATTAGTATATAAATGACATTGTAGTCATTAAATTATAATTAAATAACCCATGAAGAGGATGTTGGAGAAGAAATAACTCTGAAAGAATCGTTTGAGAAGATTACCTCTTCTTTAATGTGCTTCCTCTAAACATCCTATTAAAGCACCAAAGTTGGTCTTTGAAGAAGGAGAGAACCTTTATAATATAACTATGGAAGTTTATAAGAGATAATGGTAGGGGAAGGGTGAGATTTAAGGCTTAATGTGAAGTGAAGAGGTGAGGGAGGAGGTTCCCTTTTATATTTTCAGTGAGCGGTACATTTAAAATCTCAAAAAATATAAATTTATAATAAAATAAAACAATATAAAAAAACTAAAAAATGAAAAAGAGTTGAATATTAGATGATATAGGATTTTAATAACATTAAAAATATATTTTGAAAAAAAATTAGTTCAATTTAAAACTTATCATTTTAATTTAACGCTTAGTTATTCTATAAAATTTTAACTAGGCTAATAACTATTTCAATATTAAAATGGTGAAATATTTACTTTATTGATGTAAATTAAATCATAAATAAATAATTTAGATTATTTTAGACCATATAAAAATAATTTATATTTTTTAAAATGTTCTGGACATTTAAATAATTTAAAAAAACATTGTTTTGAAAAAACAACAATTGTGTCAATTTTGACACTATTCAATGCATGATTTTTTACAAATATCAATATAAGATTTTATCATCGGAAAAATATTTTATAATATCACTAAGAGGTATAGGTAATATATAAATCTCATTAGAAATATCAATTAGCTAAAATTATTTTTAGTTCAACATTTTATTAACATTAATTTGATGTTTCCATTAACAAAATAACTACTACATCAGTATTGTGTAATTATTTAATATAATTTTTTGTCGGTAAAAATTAAAAATAAAATTCTATTATGATGGTGAATTTACCATATTTAATTATATTACTTTTATTCGAATATTTATTTTGGAAAATCAATCATTAAAAATGTTGTACTAATTAAAATATGAATGTGACAAGTTTAACATCACTTTAAATAATGTAATATAAGTATCATAATCTATTCTATAAGGATAAATATTTTCAATAATTCATCCCTTGAATGATTATGGTCAATATATACTAGAAAAATAATATTTTAGGAATTGTTTTAGTCTTTTAATATTTATTATCATTTTAATAATATTATATCATTTATTTTTCATCAATTAAACAATTTTTTCATCTTTAATATATAAATATTTAATGTAAATTTTTTTTTAAAAAAAATCCATGATAAATAAAAATATTTTAGATATCTAATTAGTATTTATTGTTGAATTTTTCTCTTATATAATCCTATTTTTAAAAATATATATAATTTAATCATGGACTTGACATCTTTAAATTTTGCTTAAATAAAATATTATAAATACCATAATTTCTCTCAAATGGCCCCAAAACATCAAATATAAATTTATATTAGAGATATATATTTATTAAGTTCAAAATTAACATTTATATTCGTTTATAACACCCATTTTTCTATATGTGGACACATAATATATATTAAGGACAAAGAAAATGGCACTATGTCTTACTTTGATTTAAGTATTATTTAAGTCATTTGACGGGAAAATGGTCAATTAAATGAAATATATTCTATAATTATGTGTTAAGGTTTGAATTAAATTCTTAAAATAAAATTTTTCCATTTGTTTTTGTTATTTTATAGCCATTATAATTTTATTTTTAACCTAAATAACATAATGTTTCCTTTATTGTGGTAATAAAGTTTACCATAGTTAGTATTCGTCTTGGTCAAAAATAAAATTAGAATACATAGAAAATTTTAGCCTCCTGAATCCAAATTTTACATCCATTTTTCAAAAATTCATGACATAGAAGTTTTAAAATTAAATTTAAAATAAAACGAAAAATGTAACGAAATACAGATTTTTTTTGAAAAATGCACATTTTAAAATGGAAAATGTTTTTATAATAAATTCATGTACCATAATTGGATATAAATGAACTATTTCAAATTTAAAACAAATCCAAAATATAATTTTACTATGTAATTACGTTAAAGAAAATAATGTTTTCAATAAAAATCAGCATTTTTATTATTCATCAGAAAAATGAAACTTATGAGTAAAATACCAAAATTTCAACCAAAATAAATTTTTATATTTAAAATTAAAAGAATAATTATATTTTGAATAATTGAATATTAAAAGTTTTAAAAAAGGATATTTACAATGGGTGCACCATCAAAAGGTGGAAAAACAGAATTGTTTTTGACAAACACTTCTTTTATACAAAAAATTTACGTTTTCTTATATCATGTCAGGAAAAAATATTAGATAAAATTTAAATATTATATAAAATATATTACATAATTTTTAATTAATAAAATCAATTAATAGTGATTTTAATATTTTATAAACTAACTTATTTACATTAAATAGTTTTTCGTAAGAAAGTTAACATTATTCATACTCGTAATTATAATGACTAGGTTATAATATTTTTTTGTTTACTTATACTCAATCTTGCATTAAATTAATTCTATCAGAAGAACTTGAATTATTTTATAATAGAAGAAAAACATAGTGTTGTGTATACCATAATCTAAGCATGTGTTTCATATAGTGAATTCTTATCTCAGTGTAGTGTATAACATAAGACATTGAAAAAAATATATCTCATAAAAATATCGAGGTGTTACATTATTTTACCCTTAAAATGAATTTTTCCCTCTAAATTCAGCTGGGTTATAAAAGGAATATTACATGAAATTTTCTTTAATACAAACCCACATCATAAGAAGGAATACTAAAACATATTTTTAAAAAGGAATGTTAGAAATAGAATAGTTTCCCAAAGCAACTCATCACTGGGTTTCCACACAATAGAACATAGGTGATAAGTGAAAACATGGATATGGAAGAGAAATATAACTATCAGGTTATTGTAGAGAATCATAGAGAACACGGTTAGGAAAAAGTTATGAATCACAAATCCATAAATCTGTGATGATTTAAGGGACCATCTGATTCATCAGATAAAGAAGTTAATAGATTAATTTTTTTGGTTTTCAAGAACCTTTCCATAAATATGAATAACATGAGATAAATAATTACGTGATTTCAGTACAATCTCATCATTGGTTGTGCCTTGATCAATTTACACTATATATATTATTCAAAGAAATTAATTTGATGTTTCCATTATTAAAGTGTTAATATATCATGTGTTCTATAAATAGAATTATAACTCATTCCTTATATCATTAGCACAAGTTATTAAATATGCATAAGTACACGTATAGTGAGATATGTCTTTATTTTTAAAAAAATCATCCAAATTTTAAATTAAACATTCCATAATTTTATAACCCAACAATCCTTCTAGAAATTGAAACCTAAAAAAATTAGAAAGTGGTGAACATAATCGTATTAACATTTATCCCCCATATATCATAAAGTATCACTTATTGGTTAGATTTGAAACATGTGAACACCTTAATCATGTATTCTATTAATTTATGGTAATATCATAAATACCGAAATACTTATTGAAAACATGCATGATTCCTTATTATTAAATCTAAAAAGATATAAACTTCCCCCATTATAACAAAAAATAGTTTTCAACAAATACTCCATTAGTATTTAGGAAATCATTAAGATATAATTTACATATTCATTTCCATCATATCTTTATCCCAATATCATTATCTTATTATCATGCTTATACTAATGGATATACTTCCCTTAATTTTTTTACAAAAATATATTAATTACATTTCATGTTTACCGGTACCATTCAACATGTACTTTCAAATACATAATAAAAAACAATAGTGTAACAATCCTTCGATGTTACTTTATTCTATAATACCATAAAATTACTTATAAAAAATTATTCATGATAAAAATTCAATCATTCTACTATCTTCTTAAACCATTGACCAAGACTCACCATTTTATTCCTTAACACTTATTTCATATCATATATCATTTTTAGTTTCTTCATTTACTGCAACATAAATACTACCCATACGACCATTCTAATTCACTTCATGAGATTTTACCCTAGGGAATCTATTTTCAAATTTCCCATACATTCCATATGTAAAACATTTAGCTATCATTGTTACATTAGAAATACCATTATCCTTGTCCACTGTGTTAACCAAACCTTTTAATTTGTAATTGTTTTCTTTTTGTCATTCATTTCTACACCTAAATAGTCTTTTTGTTCCTTTGAAAGATTCTAATTGATGCCTATTCCCACATTATTTACATGAGGAAAACTAAACTTTCATTCCTGTATGGTGACTATAAAACATCATATTTTACTAATTAGGTGGGTTAGGAGAATCAAAAAAGTTGAGATTATTGATCATATTATCAGATTGATGACTAGGTATAATAATAATGTTTCTCCTTCCGACTCCCATTTCATTTGGTTGTTAAGGAGGAAAATCATTTCATTTCCCATTGAATTGATCATTAACATGGTTCCTTTATGTTCCAGCCATTGTCAAAAACCCAAAAAGAATAATGTGAGAGGAAAAAAACACACTTAGAAAATAACATAATTAAGGGGGAGTACTTTCAATATCCAAAATCTTATGTTTAATCCTAGGTTATTAATGATTATCATAAAAATTGAATGATTGTAACATATACTTAGACTTATTCTTAGGATGCCCCTGGAAATATCCCTATAAATATATCTAGGGATCTCACTAATGTTTTCGTATCCTAGTTTCCAAAGGTTGAAAAAACCTTCACTCTGATACCAACTCTAATAACCCCAGATTGACATACATGAATATTACATCAATTTATCATAAAACATAATTTATTACACAAATAGATGTCCAAATATAGTATTTGTTTAGTGTCTTTAGATTCATGGAACATATTATTCTAACTTGGTGAATGATCTTTAACAACTTCCACAAAGAACTCCCCATTTAGTTTTCCTACCTAAAACCATTCTTTATATCCAGGGAAAAAATATACATAAAAAGGGTGATCTCAAATTCTTAGTAAGGTTAAACATGGAGAATATAATACATAACATAAATAGAAGAATTTAAAAATTTGAACGTAAATTCTAAATATGAAAATATTGAGTCATGAAATAAATCTTGGCAGTTCATAATAAATAAATAAAAAAGAAACACAAATCCTGATAAAATAGAATTATAATAAAACATAGAATTGTGGAAAATACATAAACATAGAAAATAATTTCTTTATTATCCAAGGCTTATTTATAAAACCATTATATCAAACAAATTCTATTACCGAATCAAGTTCACTCCTCATTCTCGCCATGTATTAATGAACATGATTTAGTTGCCATTCCAACCCTATATTACTCTATCAGATTTACTTTCTATTCTAGTCATCTATATCTAATGTGATATATATATATATATTTACCCAATGAATTTGAGGGAGATGTAGGACCCAAACATATCATAATCAAATCATCCTTATGTGTTCCACAAAAACATAAATCATTCATCATAACATAACCCAATGAATAAAATGGATTTACTAAACATCATTTCATCATAATCCATATAAAAAAATTGGATTTCATAAATAAAACTCCATAATAAACACAATAAAATCATTTAAATAATAGGTATATAAACATAACCATATTTAAATAATGTCATCTTATATGGGAAATAATTTTTATAAAACAATTAATATTAATTATTAAGGAATATATCCTTTCTTCTTCAAAAACATTTTCTTTTTTCAAAATTAAAAGAAATTTTATATGAAAATAATTTATTCAAAAATAAAGTTGAAATATTATTAAGAAAAATTAATTTAAGTAAGGATTTATGAAAATGTAAAACTGTGTTCATGTCGTATACGTTAAAAAAATTCTCCTCATACTTTTGCAGGAAAAGTCAAAAAGTACCTCATATAAAATAATGATAAAATATTTATTTCATACCATTTAATAAAAATTCACGAACAGGTAAAATTGAATTTAATTTTTTTTTATAATAATATAAATAATATTAAATATTTAGGAGTTATGGATGTTGATGATAAATATAACCTAGTTAATACTTATGTATAAACAGTCATGGATAAAAATGAGATTGTGAAATTATCCCTTACCTCAGGTATGATTTAAATTGTATTTATCCAAAACTTATGCATAATGATTTGAATAATGTTATTGACTTATTATAGAATCATAGTCATTTTTAGGATATCATATATGATCATATTATCATCTGTTTTGTAACAATATTTCATTATTACTTGTTATTCATGTATAAACTATTTCATTTTCTTATGCATGTTTTGCCGAATGAGTTATGGTTATCCTTATTAGGTCATATTTATATCATTTCAAAATTATATTAACATAATACAAATCATATTTATTTATTCTATACATTTATATAATCATTCTTTAGTGGATATCATGTATAATGAATCACATCGCATCATGGAGACGGTTGGCCGTACATCAGCATGAGTGAATATATCATTCCTTTAATAATGAAATGGTATTGAAGTGGACGGAATATATATTTTACCAGAATAAATAACTTGTTATAAAAATAATATATATTTATTATTTTCATCATTATACCATTTCAATTCAATTGGTGGTGAGAAACATATTACAACACATCGTGGAGATGGTAAGTCGTACGTCCGCACATGTAGTGATTGTGTATTTCATTGGACGGAAAGAAGGTGGAATATGGTTGTTTCTTAATTAAAATAACATCAAAGTACATCAGTGATAATATATTTATTACACTATAATGAAAAAACTCATGAATAGGAAGTAGACGAAGAAATAATCTTGAAAGAATCGATAGAGGAGATTACCTCTTCTTTGACATGCTTCCTCTAAATCATCTCTTAGAGAACTAAATTTGGTCTTTGGAGAAGACAATGAACCTATATAATATAACTAGGTAAGTTTATAATGAGAAATGGTAGGGGATGACTAATCATGAAGGCTCAAACATAATTGAAATGTTGAGGGAGAATGTTCCCTTTTATAATTGAGGTGAGAGTCACGTTTGTAATCTCTAAAAAAATTAATTTATAATAAAATAAAACCACATCCAAAACCCTAAAAAATGTCATTTTTTATAATATTATATGATATGGGATTTTAATATCATCAAATAATAAATTTTGGATATGTTTTTATGTCAATTTAAACCTTATAATTTTAATTTAACACTTAGTTATTCTATTTCATTTTAACTAGGGTAATAATATTTGAATATTAAAAGGGTTAAATATATTATTATTTGAGGTAAAATAAATCATGAATAATTAATAATTTTAAATCATAACATAATTATTATATATTTTAAAAATGTTTTATTTTTTAAATAATTTAATAAAACATTGTTTTGACAAAACAACAAGTGTAAATTTTGACAGTATTCAATTTTTGAACTCTTAAAAATATCAATATATGATTTTATCCTCAAAAAATAATTTTATAATATACTTAAAAGGTATAGGTCACATAAAAAGTCGAATTTACATATTAATTAGCTGAAATTATATTTATATATTTTTAATAACATTAATCTGATATTTCTAATAAAAAAATAATTATAACAATAGTATTGTGTAAATATTTAATATACATATTTTTATCTAAAAATTAAAAATAAAATTATATGATGAAGATAAATATACTATATTACATAATAATAATTGTAGTATAATAGTTATTCTAGAAATTCATTCATTAAAAATGTAATACTTATTAAAATATGAATCTGACATGTTTAACACAACATTAATTAAAATAATATAAGTATCATAATCTCTTATATATGGCTCCAAATGTTGAATAATGTGACACTTGGATGATTATGGTCTAAATAAATTCTACCAATAATATTGGATAATGTTTATTAGTTGTTTAATATTTATTATCTTTTTTATATTATTATTTTATTGAATTTTCATCAATTAAATAATTTCTCTATCATCAAAATATAAACAATTATTTTAATTATTTCTTTCCTAAAAATTTAAAAAATTTCCATGATAAATAAAAATATTTTACCCTTAAAATTATTATTTATAATAAGATTTATCTTCTATATAAAATTTTTTTAAATATGTTATATTATTTAAAACATGAATGTGACTTCTTTAAATTTTCATTAAATAAAATATTATAAACACTATTATATCTCCCAAATGGCCCTAAAACATCAAAAATAAATTTATATTAGGAAAATATGTTTATTAATTTGAAAATTTACATTTATATTCTTTTATACCACACATGTTTCCATAGGTGGACACATAATAGATATTTAGGACAAAGAAAATGACACTTCATGTCTTCTTTAATTTAAATATTATTTAAGTCATTTTCTGGGAGAAGTATCCAATAAATGACATAATCAATTCCCCTTTTTGTTTAGGGTCGAATTAAATTAATCATATATATTTTTTCATTTGTTTTTGTTATTTTATAGTTATTATAATTTTATTTATAACCTAAATTACCTAATTTACCCTTAGAGTGGTAACAAAATTTACCGTGGTTACAATTAATTTTGGTCAAAAATAAAAGGAAAATACAGAAAAAATTTGGACATAATGAATAAAAATTTTACATCCATTTTTTAAAATTTAAAACACAGAGGTTACATAATTATATTTAAAATAAAACCTGTAATATTCACAAAAAAAGGTTTTTTCAGAAAACTGCACCTTTTTAAATGGAAACTATTTTTATGACAAATTCATGAATAAAATAATTTTAAAAAACTATAATTGGATAAAATTTAACAATTTAAAATGTAAAACTAATCTAAAACATAATTTTAATATATAATGACATTAAAATAAAATAATGTTTTTAATCAAAATCCGTATTTTCCCTATTCATTAAGAAATAAAACTTATTAGAAAAATACCCAAATTTCAACCAAATTAATTAATTTTTATTTCCCATTAAAATAAGAAGTTTATTTTGAAAAAAATAATATTATAAAGTGTAAAAAAATATATTTAAAACTGGTTCACCATCAAAAGGTGTAAAAATTTCATATTTTTGAAAAATACTTCTTTTATCTAAAAAATTGAATTTTTTATATCATTTATATAAATAATATATTATGAATTTTAAGCAATAGATTGAATATATTACATATATATTTCCTTAATAAAATCCATAAAGAGTGATTTTATTATTTTATATTCTCAGTTATTTACCTTAAATAGTTTTTAACAAGAAGGTTAATATTATTCATACCCGCCATTATAATGACTAGGTTATAATATTTATTTGTTCACATATAATCAGTCTTGTGCAAAATTAATTCTATTAAAATTACTTGAAATTATGTGTAACAAAAGTCAATAATAGAGTTGTGTATATCGCAAGCTAATCCGATGTAGCATATAGTTCAAGATTATCTTGGTGTAGCATACTAAATAAGACGTCATGAAAAAAGAAAATATATCTAATAAAACTTTAAGGGTGTTATAATTACCTATAAAAATATCATAACATTTGAATTTATAATAAATTCATGAATTGAATTTGGGAAAAAATGAAAATCCATAAAAAATCAAAAAAAAAGTATCAAAATCATATATTATTATACACATAATCTTGACATAACATAGTTAATAGATAAGTTATATAACCCAATAAAACAAAATTAAGTAAAGAAAAACGTTACCTCAAGTCCAAACATATCACATACGTTCTTTATATTCCCAAATAATAAAATAATATTAATTTTTTATTTTTTTAATAACCTTTTTAGGTTTATTTCCTCACCATTAAATATTTTTTTTCATTTATTATCATGATATATTTAACATCTTAATCATTTAATTAAATGTTGAATATTTTGAGGATGTTTGATTCTTAAGCCCAAAAGGACTTTGGTAGATTGAATATGGATAAATAAAGAATGGTTAAACCATATATATAATTAAAAATAATAAAATAATAGTCATATTTATTAATTATATTTAGTTTTATAACAACATATGAAATGATGTAATAAAAAACAAAAATACACCATTCATACAAACAGTAGTCTATATGTGCACCTGAACACTGCATTGTTTTTATAATAGAGATAGAAAAGAAAGGTATGTAATATTTTATCATTAAATATTAATATATATGTAATAAGTATTATTTTATTTCACTAATTCCATCCTTATGGCTATCCATGTGAGGTGGTATTGAAAAAATAAATACATTTCTACATGAAGACAATATTCCATACATACGTGCGAGCGAAGTTTTTGTCTTCCAACAGATATAAGGGTAAGAATATATATAACATATTATGTTTCCATAATCACAGTTAAATAATGAATATCAAATTAATACATTAAATCAATCATTATAACTATCCATTAAAGGCTATGATGGAAAAAGAAAGACATCGCTTCGTGTGGGTGGTAATCCACATATACGCACGAGGGATATTTTCATTTCCCATCGGATAGAGGTGGATATGACTATGGTTTATACCATTAACATAATAAAATTATTTTACATGGAATATAATCATATTATTATAACATCATGGTTAGGTAAGATATGTAAGAAGTAGAAGAATAAAAAAAAAGGAAGTAATCGTTTAAAAGTTATACCTCTTCATTGGGAAACCTCCTTTGGCTTACATATTAAGATATCTCGTTTGGTCATTTGGTGATACCAATGATTCTTTGTCATGGGTAGGATGGTTATTAATGTATTTAGATAGATCATGGATGATCTAAGTGTCTCAATTATTTTTGTGAAATCTTTGAGGATAGGTTCACTTTTATATGAGATGTGAGTAAAACACTTGTTAATATTAGAAACCATAAAATATAATAATAATATCATAATCACATAGAGTCGTATCAAATGGCCAACATTTTTAAATTTAGGAAATCATAATTTTTAAATAATTTCATAAAATAAATTTTATAAATGTTTAAATTCAGTTTTAAGCCATATATTTTGGGTTAAACACCTCATTAACACTTTTTAACCATAACAATGGTAACATATTTTTCACTATTTGAGGGATATAAATTTACTTTAAATGTGGAAGGTGGAAAAAAGATGGTCCATAGTTGAAATTTTTACCATTCACCATCCCAATTTTCTTCTATGATTGTTTGATATTATCAAATCATTTAATAAAATATTTTTTGTCCTAAAATTTAATTAGAGTCATTTTTGGGAAAATTCAATTAACCTTAATTTACAGAAAACATGTTTACAATGAAATCTCAATATAAAATATAATAGAATGATTTATAAATTATAATTAACCATGAAATTTATATTACACTATAATTCATCCAAACAATATTAATCTTAATGTTTTTAAAATCATTTTCGTTGATTTCTCTACCACATACTAAATAACTGTATCAGTATTGCATATTGATTCTATAAAATTATAATTTTTTATATGATTCCCCTGACAAAAGGCCAATGTAATTATTTATAGAAAAAAGTTACAATAGTGGGAATCAAGAAATATTCTTACCTTCAATTTGATAAAATAAACTTACATCAACCAATAACTCATCAAACCAATTGAGAGCCACTCCGACTCCCATGTTAGAAAGCCCATCCAAAACCATATTGGCCACCTGGAAGACATATGTCAAAATGACATTGAGTCCCATAAGCGTGTTCATGCACTCCATCCATTTGGATGTGATCCTCTAAGAGATATGAAAAACACCATTCATAATAGCCTGCACAAGAGTAGAAGAATCACTTTCCAACCAAAGGTTATGCCAATCTTTCAATTTAGGAAAAGTAAAAACATGAGTGATCCCTAGAATCTATGATTCAAGGGAGGAAGCTGAAACAAAATAACCATAACAATATCCCACAACAACATCCATATGATCCAAAAAATAACACCACATGCTGCTGGTCCGGGATTCCATTTAGATGATCTGTTCAAGTTTACATTAAACCAATTAGTAAATGGTGGAAACTAGAAAATTTACAAGGTACCATTGATTGGCTTAGGATTCATTTCACCCTTCATCTTTTTTTAGGATGGTAAAATCTCAGATAGAATTAGCAAAAAATCCTATTCCAACCACACTAGACTCCCTAATTATAGAAAAAATATTCTGTATAATCATCCTGGAGCAGACCTACCTCCCCTAAAACATACTAGTGTTGTGGTATCTTTAGACAGTGTAGAAGAACTCAACAATGGAAACTCAGAATAGGGAATGTACCAGACCAGAAAATGGAATGTGTGAATAGCATTGAAGCATGGCCAAAAGACGTGAAACGTTAAGATCATGCACTCCAAAGGAATCTAAAATCTCATCCCAGAAAATGGAATGTGAGAATATCATTGAAGCATGTTTTGTTCTGATGCCCAAAAATGACATCAGTATGTTGAATATGAGTAAATAAGGAATTTCAAAATCATCTAAAAAATATTAATCCTAAAATAATTATCATATTTATTCATTATATATAGTTTCATAATATTCCATTAAAGGCGGTAACATAAAAATGTAATACATCATTCATGAAGATGGTAGTCTATACATACAAATGCACATTGCATTCATATTATGACGGTTAAATGGAAAGAAATGTAAATAATATATTATTATTAAATAATAATTTATATGTTATAGGAATAATATTTATTCGTTAATTCTATCCTTATGTCCATCCATGTGAGGTGGTATTGAAAAATGAAATATATCGCTATGTGGAGACGATATTACCTACGTATGCATGTGATTCATTCCGGGTTTTAAATGAATTAATGTGTGATAATATAAATGATATATTATATTTAAAAATCATAATTATTTAATTAATATCTTATTTATACATCCAATCCATCATTATAACCATAAAGGAAATGCGTTGATGGAAAATGAAACACATTTCTTCATGGTGGCGGGAGTGCACACATACACATGAATGATATTTTCATTTTCCATTAGATGGATATGAAGATAACTAAGAGTTATTACATTATAAAAATAAAATTTAATTATATTTAAGACAATAATTTTTTTATATAATCATGTTAATGGTATATTTCCTGGAGGTAGAAGAAAAAGAAGGAGATAATTCTATTAATACATATACCTCTTCTTGGGTAACTGCCTTTGACTTAAACCTTAAGCCTTTTTGGTTGGTCCTTTAGTGACACAAGAGACTACATGTTATGGGGATGATTTTTAAATGGTATTTCTAAAGATATTAGTCAATACAAATGGCTCAAATGGTGTGGCTAACAGAGTTGGGTATGTTTTATTTTACATGTGTGGGGAGTGGAACATTTATAAATATTAAAAACTTTAAAATATAATAATATAATAATCATGTGAATTGAATCCAATTTTACTTCATTTAAAATTTAGGAACTAACAAGGTAAAAATAAATTTATCAAATAAAATTTATAAATGTTTACGTGGAATTTAAAACCCTATATTTTGGTTTAACCCCCTCATTAACCCATTTAACCTTAACCATTGTAAATTATTTTTCCATAATTAAAGAAAGTAAATTAAATTAAAAGGAAGAATGTGGAATAAAAATGGTTCATGGATAAAATATTAAACCATTTAATCTCCCACTTTTTTTCTTTCAATATTTTTTTTTGATTTTTCATTCATTTAATAAAAAAAAATTTTCCATAAAATTTCATTAATGCCAATTTTTGGATATTCATTTATGAAAACTTTAATAAAAACAATAAAAAAATTGAATTCAAAAATAAACTCATGAAACATAAATTAAAAATTTTAATTACCCCTTATGTTTTTCAAACACCCAAATTCATCCAAAATATATCTCTTTTATTTTTTTGAAATCATTTACTTTTAGATTTCTATTGCTCGTACAAGCACTATATCAACATTATGTAAGAGTTCTAAGTTATTAAAGCATCATTAAAAATTAAAAAAATTACTAAAAAAATTAGTCATATTAAAAATACCCATTTATAACCAAATAAAACTTATTTTTATCCATTTGATAACATATTAGAGTTATTCAGAAAAAGATACTGACATTTTATATCTAATATTTTCTTAAAATATTATAATGATAGAAGTCAAATAATAATGGAACCATGCTGCCATATTTTAAAAAAATGATTATGTATAGAATCTACTCATAAAATATGATAACGAAAAGTGTTAGAGATATTTTTTGGCCTTATCCTAGAGTTTTAATTCCATTTAACCCATTTTATCCATAAAGAGGTGACTAATATCTACCATTGTTACTATCCATGATAGCTAAAACTGAAAAGTAATTATTTAAAAAAATTTAAACAAGTAATTCCAAATATGTAATAAAACATTCAATATTAAATTTATATAATTTGTAGAAATAAATGTTAACATAAATGTTCCAAGTGAAATGAAAACCTGTTTCATGAAAAAATACATGCTTTAATAGTATAAATCATTTTTCCCTAAGAATGTACAATGTTAATTCCCATTATTTTTTACTACATAATAAAAAATTAAATTTCTTCATACTTTTATACAAATAAATAATAAAATATAATTTTTCAACTATGCCATGAAATGAAAATATTCAAAAATAGTTTTAATTTAAATAAAATAGAACTTCTGTTCATAAAAGTTAAAAATGAGTTCCCAAATTCAAAAAAGTATTTTTAAAAGCAATATTTTAATCTTTATTGATATATTTGGTTAATAAAAATTTGTTATTATTTTTAAATTAACTATAATATCATACTTATGTCATAAAATTTAAAGTATATGTAAATTGATATTTTCAATATTCACCCAAAAACCAACCATTTCAGAAAAATCCCATAAATTCACCCTAATATAATTTTAAAACGTTTATTTCAAAAATTATTTTAATTTTATAAAATTATTCATCTAAAAATATTACATATTAATTATAAAATACCTACAAAAAGTACAATAAGTTTTTTTTGAAGAAAATTCAATTTTGAAGCATAAATTTAATTTACTAAAAAATTAGTGCTTATATCCTATGAATAAATAAATTTGAATAAAATAGAAAAAGAACACACAAAAACAAATATATATATATATATATATATTTATGTTTATATATATGGTTATTCCTATTCATACCCTCCAATATAATGGTTATGTTATAATGTTCTTAATATATCACATTTAGTGAATGTTTGATGTTGTGTTTCCATAAAGATATAAAAAAATTCAGATTTATTTAAGATAAATATATTCTAAAATATTGTGGTGTTACAATATTTCCCCATAAAAAAGTATATACAAACAATTTTATCTTGAGCTCAATAAAAGGGATTAATATTCTAAAATTCCATTATTGATAACCTATATCATAAATATGAATAATAAAACATACCTTTGAGAAAAAAGGGTTATATGAACATTTAACAGGATAATACATAATCACTTTAAAATCTTGACCAAAACCACTATGAAGAAGCCAAAATATCACATGACATAATGAGAACCTCCCTATACGCAAGAGTCTTTCGACTAACAGCGATGGTCTAAATCTAACAGTGGAAAGACTATATCCTCTGAATTATTCCATTTTATAGAATTAATAGATAATGATAAGTTAATAAACATAAATCATCATAGTAATCATAAGGAATAATAAATATTGCATACAAGGAATAGAAATAATATCCCTAAACTTGGAATGTTGTTTTGAGTAATGAAGGAAGTTAAATCAATAAAATCACTATAGGGAACTCTAGTTTTTGTCTCTATATGCTTCTTCTCCATGCTTCACATTTTCAACCATCCACTATAGATACTTTTCCATTCATCAAATATTTAATAAAATCTATAAGAACACCAACATTCCTAAGTAGGATGTGATCACAAGACCTAATAGGACACCACCGATTCATCTATACATGATGTCTTCAACTATTTGAAGTATATTCCAATAATTATAATAAATAAATAATAAATAATAAAAAAAATAAAATAAATTAAAACTGAGTTGTCGTATGCTAATCAAATCACAAAAAACCTATAGCTGTACTATCTTTGGCTCTATGTCGTAACATAACCGAATAAGTTAGTAAAACTAAACCAACACCTTTATGGAATCCTCAGGGGGTGTTGTAGAGTTCATACCCATTGAAATCTATCCATCAAGAGAACTATGTCACTTGGAATCCTCATGTTGATATTAACTCACATCGACTAGGATTCTTGGAAGTGAATGAAATTTCCTAAAATCCAGGATCCCTTGGGCACACCCTCAACACAAGACCATGGATACCTCATACCACCACGTTGTGTTCAGGTCCCCCATTTCCATTAAAAAAACAAGAGAACTCCCCTTTAGGGAAAAACATGTCACTATGGTCCACCTATCTCAAGTACCAATCAATACCTCTAAGTTAATGGTAACATATATATATATATATATATATATATATAGGGTTAACACACAAGTAATCATATCATAAAATCATGAGTATATAGTAGAAAAAAAAATAACGCTAAAATAATCATCCTGATAATAAGATACTCTAATATAAGTCATGGGAGTCACATATCACAAATATATTAAGAGCTACACACACACACATGCTATATTAAGAAAAAATGGTTTTAAAATTCCAAAACATAGATAAAAATCATTAAAAAAATTGTAAAAGAGGTCCGAAGAAGGTAAGGAACACCCTATATCATAGTTTTCAATATCAGTACTAAAGTTCATCAAATACGTAATAACCTAAAAAATGATCACGTATCAATGAATCCTAGAACCTCCAAAATATCACATTAGGGCTTATAGAGAAATATATGGGAAAAAATGACCCATAAACCAGAGTTAAAACAATTGAGTTAAATAACAAAACACCTAAAGACTGGAGGATTTCTCTGTTTACATTATATATGGAGGAATTATAGTATATGATCGAGGTCACGCTTCTTAAAAATTTAATTGAAAACTTATTGTGTAAGAGATAATTAAAGCTTCTTATGGTTTAAATGATGATCATAGAGTGTGAGATCATATTGGTTCATGCTCAACTACTGTTATGGAATAAAAGAAAGTCTTATGATATAAAAGAGTATTACAGTGGCCGACTTAGTGCATGCGGTTGAAACTACTGCAAAGGGATAGGGAATTATTATCTGTAGCTCATATCAGTTTCCATAACTCTATTAAATTAAGAGATATAGAGGAGGTATTTATGTTGAAACAACTAAATCTCAACCCAAATGAGGGAACCACATAATTCCTTTTTTAAATTTAGAAATAGGCAACATTAATTTGATATTTTAATAGTTTCTATAACTTTCCAAATTCTGGAATTATGAATAAAATCTCTTTGCGACATCTATTTTGGATTTTGTAACAAATGTAGAAAAATATACTAAAGAATGAAACAATTATAGTCAGATTTTTGTGTGTGTAAAATGATGTATAATGATATAAATATTATGTGGGATCAGTTGATACTATTAAATCATAAAAGATATTTTTATATTGTAAAATAAGAGGGAAATAATGACAATATAATTCTCCCTCTCTAAAGACTTCTCATTCCAAATAAGAATCTATAGGTGTCCTTCTAAGACAACTCCGGAGACTAAGATCAAATGTTAGAGTCTAACTCCCATATATCCTCTTGGATTTTCCATTTTTGCTACCAAATTTAGATAATTGGTATCATTTTCCAATAAATAACTTTCTCTGTCTAGCCTATGATATATTTCAGATTATCCTTTTATGATGCGTCTTGATCTAGGTCAAATTCATTTCAATTTATAATATGGGAATGGTTAGGTATGTACCTCCATATATGTGACACTTGAAACATGTATTTCATACCCGGGCTTTGAGAAGGAAGCCCAAGATTGTACACCACTACCACTATCTTATATATGATCTCATAGGATCCCAAAAATTGTGGTAATAAATTTCCCTACTTCCATTGAGGTTGATTCCCTAACTGAGGATTTGATCTCTAGAAAATAATATCTCCCACAATAAACTCCAAAGGTCTCCTCACATGGTCGGAATAAGATCTCTGTCTTCTATGAGAAATGATTAACCATTTCAGTATCAAATTCACTCTCTCAGAGGTCTCCTATACCATACTGAGGCTAACAATAGTAATCTGATCCACCTCAATCCAACAGAGCAGTTAGTGAAATATCCTCCCATGAAGAGCCTCATTAGGTTCCATCCAATTCATATATTGGAAACTATTGTTATATGAAACCTCAACCAAGGATAGGTGATCATCCCATGATCAAAACATGTCTAGGCTGTAAGCTCAAAGAATATCCTACGATATGCATATAGTCTTCTCATACTATTTGTCTTCCTAAGGATGTTACACCATGCTTAATCATAACCAAGTACCTAAGGCCTTATGATAACCTGACCAAAACCATGAATTTAGATATTAAACTCTTTCCAAAATAATTCTCAATGGAACTCCATGTATATGTATAATATTTTAGACATAGATCTTCCCTATATCCTTTACAGAGTAATTATCTTGGACCTGCAAAAAGTGAGCTGTATTCATTAGCTGAATATAAATTTTCCAAACTATTTCAGGGTTCCTTGGAGTCCATTGTAACCCCATCCCATGTTCCATCATGATATCTTCTCTTATCTACATGGGTATAGGAAGGATTTGAATAAAAATGAATGGTCTTTGGTGCTTTAACGTCACTCTCTGACAAGTAAGGCATCGGGAGACGAAACCAGAAATACCCCTCTTCATCCCTAGCCATAAGAACTAGAGAATAAATTCACAATAAAAATTATTTATAGCAGGATGTACTTCCCATATAGAGGTATAATAGTCTCTTATAATATCTTCTATAATTGAAGGATGAACTACTACTCTCCCATGTACCAGGATTGCATCATTGTGGATCAAGGACCACTCAAGTATTAGATCACATCCAGTTAGCTATTACTTCAATACAGTAAAGTTTGATTCCAACTCATATCCATATTTTACCCAATCCATAAACTAACACACTTTTCATTCTTGAGTCCCAATGATCCTAACTACTATCTATTAGATCACAATTAAAGGAATAAGAGAAAAACAAGTTATAAAATGCTTGTCCTCTGATACAACATTATAAAATCCTGACATGAACCAGTCAGTCTAAGGAAAAAGGTCACATGAACTCATATGAACCACCCCATATGAAAGAGTATACTAAATACATTTATGGATCTTAGTCTGATAGTGGGAATACTATATCATCCATATTAGGTCATTGCATAGTATAAATTGATTATAACAAATTAATAGATATATATCATTAGTGTAATCATGAAGAATAATAATGATGGAATATATAGAATATAAATAAGAGATCCTAAAGTGGAAATATTTCTAGAGTAATGAAATCGAATAAATAAATAAAACAACTTTGGGGGTCCTCTAATGTCTATCCAAGGCCACTATAGCTCTGTCCTATACCAGATCAGTGTTTCACCATAAGAATCTTGTCCTTCACCAGTTCATAAATAAAATCTACAGGTTCAAAAAAATTCTTGAGTTGGGTGTGAGTACAAGAATAAGTAAGAAACCCCCAATGCATCTATAGCTAATGTGCTCATGTATATCATGTGAATGCCAATATTGATAACAAAAGTGTAATAAACACATAATCAAAATCAATTTGTTGTGCGCTAATAAAGTCACCAAAAACCCTCGATTATACGTGCTTGTCTCCATGAGAAATGATAATGGAATAATTTTGTAACAAAAAAACCACCCCCCATACAACATCCTCATAGGGTGGTGGAGATGATTTCAAACATCATCTATCCATCAAGAGGACTATTCCATTTGGAATACTCACATTGAGAGTAACTCACATCGACTAGGATTGTTAGTGGTGAATGGCACTTGGAAAATCAAACATATCATGAGAACACCCTCACAAAAATACCGTAGATACATCATACCTTTATCTTATGTTTAGTCCCCTCATATCCATCATAACTAATAAGCATACTCCCCCTTTAAGAGATAAATATTTCTTGATAATCCACCTATCTCAATTATGAATGAAAACCTCCAAGGAAATGGTAACATACATATATGGTGAACAAACAAGTTGGATGATCATAAAATAAAGAGTATATAGAAGAAAAAACTCCATTTTAACATAATCATCATAGAAATAGGCTACTATAATAACACTTATTGGAATCACATATCATAATGATATCACATGACACATACACCAATGTTTCATAAAAATAAAAAATGGTATCAAAATGCTAACACATAGATAAACATTATAAAAAAAGTGCAATCAAGACCCTAATAAGGTAATAAACTTTCCATATAATAGTTTTTAGGACCATAACTAAGTTGTAACACCCCACGATTCCACGACACGTTTCTCTTTTAATAATGTAATAGTTTGCATTGTACGCAACTTCGAGATTCTAACGCACTGCGACCAATCAAACTAGTCGTTATGAATAGTAATTCCCAATTTTTGAAATTTTATAAATTTTATCTTTCAAAATGGACTTCATTTTTGGATTTAGAATATCGAAATTAGCTTAGGGTGATTTTTTTGGTATTTTTCTGAAAACTTTAAATTTTTGATGAATAGTGAAAAACCCTGAGTTATAGTGTAAAATCGAATTTTTATTTAAATAATTATTTATTTTACTTAAATTTATTTAAGGTCAAAAAAGATACATAATACATATATATGTTCAATGTAATTCATTGGAGTCAGTTTATAATAACTTTAGATATAAACAAATTTTATTGAACTTTTTAAACCTCTTTTACCCACCTCCTAGGAGAATTTGCAAATTTGAATAAAAATTAATTTTACCACTACTGTGAATTGAATTTCAAAATTCTGAGACACAAGGTTGATATCAGTAAGAAAAATTTGGTTCAATAAGATAATTTTTTTGGTGAATAGTGACTTTTGACTTTTATTTGCCACAGTTAAAAGTAAATAGGGTAATTAAGGATAAAAATGATATTATTATTACCCTAACACATGTCTTACTTCTATTGTATAAGTGTGATTCGACCAAAAAATACCTTAGGAATAAAATATGGTCCTTTAGGTCCACTAGGATTAGATTGGAAAATTTATTATTATTTAATTCAAAGAAGAGTCCTAAGTGTTAAATTCAATGTTTAATAACTAAACCATATTTAATATAGGGTTTCACATAACATAAATTATACAATAAATATTCATTAGAAATATAAAATGATTTCGCACATAATGGTATTTCATTTATATTTTTTAGACATTAAATAATGAAATTTATTTATGACACAATGATGATAAAGTAATTACTGTATTAATGAATGATTAAAATAATTGATATTTTAAATATCCAAATAAATGTAATTTGAGACTTTTTATAAATGAAAATAATTTTATAGGTTAATAATACATATTAGGATTTATTAGAGGAATATTGTTTCGAAGTAATAATGGTGTTATGAATTTAGAAAAAACAAAACACCAAATAGTGTCAAAATTGACAAAAAACACTTTTTTTTAAAAATATTATATTATTTATTGATATTCTATTCCTAAATATATAAGGTTCGTCCAAAAGACTTATGTAATGATAGGTGTATCATTAATGAACCATTTAGGGTTCTCTTTTAACTATATAGTACGTTTATTAACCATTTAATTTAAAAATTCAAAGTGACATTGTAAATGTCAAACTCTGTAACTAAGAAGTAAATCTAAAAGATAAGGTTAATATAGTGACCCATACCTGTCTAAAACATATTTGATGAGTGGTTCTAGACCCATTACCACCGTATCATTTAAATAAATCAATTTGGAGCTATTAGAAACCGAAATTGATTTTATTATAAAATAATATTTCTTGGTTTTCCTAAGGTGCCCCTCACCCCTCTTATAAAGGGGCATGCCCCCTTCTCCTTAATTCACACCTTCACAACCATTTGGCTCAGACAAACTCTATCCAAATACCCTATCAACTGTCCCCCCTTTATCCTAGAGGACTTACTTTATTCAGAAAGCCAACCTAAGGAGCCCTTTTGATCAAATCAAAAGGAAGAACCCGAAGAAGAGGTAAATATTTCATTACCTCTTTCAAGTTCCTTTCTTCTTCCACTTATTCTTTCTTTGTTGTTTCCAATATAAAATAATAACTAAAGTATCTTATAAATACTGTGATGTTATTATAAATATGGTACAACCATATTCATTATTCTATCCATCCTTTGAATGACATGTCACCATACACACGTTCGTATTGCTTACCGTCTCCACGTCATGGTGTAATTGTCATTCAATAAATTATTATTTGAATGGATATAATAATGATGAGTAATTGATGTAAATAATAAATCTAACATGATAATTATTCTTTATATTTGATATAACATCCAATTATATATTATTTTAATATCAAAATAATGTTATTGTCGCTCGTGCGTACGTACTGATTACCGTCTGCACGAACATGATGAGTTTAATTCCCCATCATAATCCATTCAAGAATAATTTTCATTAAATGATTAAAAATAATGTTTAAGGACTTAATATTATTATAAATATGAACAAGACACATCCTATTCATAACAAAAACTACTTATGAGACAACTCATATAAAGGAAAACGAATCAGTTAACATCTGAAACGACGATAATACTAAAATATTATTAACAAAGCAATATAAAAAGCTAATATATGATATCATAATAATTTATATGATTATTTTATAATTTAATAACATTTATTTCACCATTATACAAGAGTTTAACCTACCTCGACCAAGGAAAAGTACAAAGTAAGGGGTTTCTTTCTCACTTTTAATCCCATAATATTTCCTTTGTTCTCCACTTATTAATTAAATGTGGTGTATTGTGTACTGTCATTTGATATATCTATTATCACGATCCTATTTATATTTTTTGTATTTTGTGATTCATTATTTACTTTTGCCCATATGACTCGATTGATTACAACAAAGTACGGTTTCTCATCTCACTTCCTATTTTCGTGATATTCATGCCATATTGCAACTATTTATTTTTGTGTCGTGTATGTACTGCCCAATGATTGTATTGTTTATGTAACATAATATAATTTATGTGTAATTATATATTCATTTTATGATCCATATATCATGGGATGTATGTTTCTTAAGTTACCAAATTGTTAATGGAATTTCAAATATCAATTTCCACTCATTCGACTTTACACATACTTCATTGATTATTTTATTCCATGATTATGTATGGAATCACTATTTATTATTTGTGTAGAAATTTCCACTCCCATTTATATGGATATACTTTTGATACACATAATAACTCCATTTATAAATTCTCAAGTCATCGATATGAACTTGATAAGAGTAATTATAACTCAATCTCCATTTATTGAGTTAAAAATCCAATTCATTGGTGTTGTTTTTACAAGAATATGTGTTAATGTACTCTGATTTATTTACACTGAATATCAAATAATATTGAGTGTATTTATATTTTTCACACATAATTATGTCCTTGATTTATCCTTAACCTAAGGATATGGTCTTTATAAGATATTTCATCTCAGTTTACATTCCATTGAGACTACTTTGTTGTTATACACCAATTCACTTTTATATGGTGTATATAATGTACTTTGTGACATAGTATATCATGAATCCTTTTATTCTCATGATATTATAATGTTTTTATTACCTCAATTATTTGTATTCAAGTGTCTCTCTTTTGGTTAGGAACTCTAACTAAAATATCATTATAAAGGTTATAAAGATTTATTATTCTAAATCATTCTCATTAATTTCCATGTTTTAAAATTGGTTTTAAGGATTTATTTATATGGAAATTAATTTTTTAAAATTAAAATTCATTTTAAATGTTTCAAAGTGGCATGGGAAACATTCATTCAAAAATCCAATTTTAAACGGCTTCTTGAAAAATAGTGTGACTTTTAAATGTTTTCAAGAAAAAGGGGGTATTTCTCTCAAATAGTTTTGATGATTATTTTCATCTATGTAAAAATCCTTCATTATTTTCGATTGAGTTTAATCGGTTACAATATAATATTCCATATTGTATTGAATGAATTATGATTGACTGTGGATGTACTATTTTTATACCATTCTTGGTTTGTGGATAAAGTATTGACATTTCGTATGCTAGTTTTAATACGAATGTTTATTTTATGTTTCAAAATTTTCATATGAGTAATGAATTGGACTTTGTAAGTGACTGGTGGAGCATGCTATAGCTCCTCAATGCATCGGTAGGTCTCATGAGATAAACTAGTGTCTTTCCACAAGGCCTTTACAAAATATTATTTTTAGTCTTGGCAAAAGGCCTTGACTATGTGGTTATGAAAGTCTGGCATTATGCATTCCATCATTATGAGATTAGCTATTGATATTTCATGTGGTTATTCTACTATTAGAAAACCCACGACTATGTTTTATTAGGGAATTATTTTCTTAGCTCATATTCTTTCTATAAAGTGCCCATGTTTATTATTCGATAAGGCATGTGTTTTGAATTACTCACCATGCCTAATGTTTATGTTATCATTCATTGTATTTATTACTCTTATTGATCACCTGATCTCACCATTTTTCTTGTTTCATTTTCCAAAGATATGAAGAATTTAGTTATGAGTGACTTGTAGGAATAACATTAGAAGATTGGATGTTTCTAATGTAATAAATTAGTGTTGTTTTTATTTTCAAGTTATAATTTTAAACTTATTTATGTATCTTGTTTCCAAGACTACTAAACTGATCGGTCCTTCGGGACTTGATTCCTTATAATAATGCCAATGTATTAAAATAATGCACCAGATCCTGGATTCTAGGGTCGGGGTGTTACAGTTGGTATCAGATAAAGTTTAGTACAAACTATGGAAACTAGATTTAGATAAACTCTGATTATTGCACATTACCCTAAGACAGTCTTTTAGGATTAGTATAAAAGAACTCACTAGAATCTTGGTAATGTGGAGATTTTGTTTATTTTCCATGTAGTAAATCCATGTCTGGATACGAACAGGTAGAGGTGGCTTTGGCACAGATATACCTAGGAGTGAAAACTCCGACAAGGAGTTTCGGGCTTGACCTGAGGTATCTTGGTACACGACAACGAGCCTTGCTACACTCTTGGTTATAGAACTCCCAGGGTATATGCTTATGATAATTTACATTCTCTTTACAAAACATTTTGAAGGATTTTAATATAAGATGAGAATAAATGACCTTGGTTAATCTTAAGGTGTTTTAAATTAAAAATAAGGTGTCCTGAAATACTCTAAATGATTTTGTGGCTATTATTACTCAGACCATGCTTTCTGGTTTTAGTCAATTTCTGAATTCCAAGGAAGTCATAGAAACTTTTAGAATGATGTACAAGGTGGGAACAGTTGTGGAAATGATAAAAAAATGGAATGTTAATAGGCATAAAAGATATCATTTTCATAATGAATTAGTTTTCACAAAATATGATCAATAACATATATATTAACCCACTCCCAGACTCAACAAGGAAGAGAAAAGTGCTGAATGATAAGATCTCCAAAATGGAAGACCATAGAAAAAAGAAATATCATTTTCCATCATTTAGGAAATGTGGAATGAGAGACCTAGGAAGGTGTCTTAATGGAAAAAACAAATTCTTTATGCGTGGGAAAAAAGGGCGCAATGTTAAGAATTTCTGAGGAAAAATGAAGAGTACTATGGAAGAACATAAAAATGATCATAAGAATCCAATTACAATCATTTTTTATAATTGTAAGGGACCTTGGCATCACCAAATTCAATGCCATATTCTATAGGATAACCTATAGGTCAAGGAAAAATCTAAGTGGAAATAAATGGATGGAAAAATGTTTAAAGGTATTAGTGATCTTTGTTGATGAAATTACTTTGGAAGACTTTTCTCTTTTATGTGTAACCCTATAGTTTGTTAGGTAAAAATTCTATTTGTGGAATATTTATCTTTTCTTTTGTGGATATAGTTATAAATAACCATTTGGGTTTATTTAACTCTTGAATTTGAGGCAATTACAGGTTATTAATTTTTGGGGTGAAAATGCGAGGTACGAGATAACATTTTTGGTTAAATTATGTTATGATTATTTTGAGGAATCTATCTCATTTAGGGAATGTAAGAAAATATTGTTTTTGAAAAAGGACAACACACAGACCGTGAGACAACCTGTTATATTGGAAAAAGCTGTGGGAATTGAACCCACATCCATAGTGTGAGTTGGATTTATCGCCTACCATTGGACTACATGAAATCCCTGGTTAGTGTGACTAATTTTTCTAAGTTAAATAATTTTATCGATCAATAGTAAGTTGATTTGGGATCTTATGTATTATCAAATAAATACCCTTAGTATAGGAAAATGATTTGGTGATTAAGTGAAAAATGTTATTATGGAAGACGTTCTGTGTTTTGGGAACACTATATGCCAAAGGAAAATAGAATACTACGGGATTTCATTTGAGGAGTAATGGTGGATTTTTATATATGTTTTTATTGTGGATTTATAGTGATTTGGGTTATTTATGTAAATAATTAACCTATAATAAAGAATATGTGATTAGGTTAATTACTTTTAAGTATGTGACTTTAAGAGTAGTTGATGTCATTTGAAGATACAATTTGAAGTGGAAGACTATTCTTCTATGTTTTGGGTTTAAATATTAGTTTGGATTATATTAAAGGAATTTATAGACAATTGTTTATTGAGTGGTATTTATTTCACTTTGGGGTATTGTTGGTTTAATGTCAGAAATTGAGATTAGTGAATCTTTCTCTAATGGAAAATACTTTTGGGGGATCATCTGATATTGTACTAACCATTTTGGTTTTGATTAATCTCTAAAGACAGGGTAAATATATAGTTTATTCTTTTTGGATCATGAGATTCTCTAGAAGTTGATTCTAGCTCTCCCGATGTGACCAAGTCATCTTGAATACTCACTATTTGAAAAAAATAAGTTAGTGGTAGAAAATTATTAAAGAATAAAACGCTACATAAAAAGTAAGTATATCTATTTATGTTATTAGTCAATCTCATAAATAAATTCCTCATCTTTATGAAATGTAACTTAAGACAAAAAAATGTTGTCTATTTACTTTTTCCAATGGAAAACTAATGACCCTTTGTCCCATTACAAGTTTGTGGTTTTCATGTTGTTAACTTTCTCCTGATCATGTCTTATATCCCTCTCCATCAGAACATGACACTTATTTTATCATCCATATCCATATTTTCTTATATGGAATCCTAGTATAGGTTATCTCAGGTAACCATTGTACTTCACTTTCTTTCTTTTAAAGTGATAGTTTTATTGACTGTTTTTCAGATGTTGGACTCTAAATTATGTTCCCAAGACCAATTTTAAAAATTGCGAGGTTGCAATTTCCAAAATGGGGGAAGAATGTAACACCCCAAGCTTCCACAATATGTTTCCCTTTGAATAATGTAATAGCTTGCATTGTACACAACATCGAGATTCTAACACACCGTGACCAATCAAACTAGCTATTATGAATATTAATACCCAATTTTTGAAATTTTATAAATTTTATCATTCAAAATGGACTTCATTTTTGGATTCGTAATATTGAAATTATCTTAGGGTGAATTTTTGGTATTTTTCTGAAAAATTTCAATTTTTGATGAATAGTGAAAAACACTGAGTTATATTTAAAAACTGAATTTTTATTTAAATAAGTATTTATTTTATTTAAATTTATATTAGGTTAAAATTGATAGATAATAACTATATAAGTTCAATGTAAATCATTGGAGTCAGTTTATAATAAATTTAGATATATAAAAAATTTATTGAACTTTTTAACAGTATTTTACCCACCTCCTAGGAGCATTTTTAAAATTGAATAAAACTTAATTTTACCACTTTTATGAATTTTATTTAAAAAATTTGAGAGACACGGTTGATATCAGTAAATAAAATATAGTTCAATAAGGAAAAAATAATTTTTGGTGAATAGTAAATTTTGACTTTTATTTACCACGGTTAAAAGTAAATAGGGTAATTAAGTGTAAAAATGGTATTATTATTACCATAACACATGTACTAATTCTATAGGATAAATTTAATTCAACATAAAACAACCTTATGAAGAAAATATGATCATTTAGGTCCACATGGATTAGATTAGGACATTTATTATTATTTAATTCAATGAAGAGTTAAAAGTGTTAAATTCAAAGTTTAATAACTAAACCATTTTAATATAGGGTTACACATAAGATAAATTCAACTATAAATATTCATTAAAAAGCTAAAAATATTTCCTACATAATTTTATTTCATTTATATTTTTTTAAAATTAAATAATTAAAATTATTTATGACACAATGATGATGTAGTAATTACAGTATTAATGAAATATTAAAATAATTAATATTATAAATATCAAAATAAATGTAATTTTAGACTTTTTATGAATTAAAATAATTTTATAGGTTAATATGACATATTAGGGTTGGTTAGATGAATTGTTTTCGAATTAATAATGCTGTTATGAATTTACCAAAAACAAAATACCAAATAGTGTCAAAATTGACATAAAAGAGTTTTTAAAACAAATATTATATTATTAATTGATATTCTATTCCTAAAAATCTAAAGTTCATCCAAAAGACTTATATAATGATAGTTGTAACAATAATTAACTACTTGGGGTTCTCTTGGAAGTATATATTATGTTTATTAACCATATAATGTAAAATTTCAAAGAGACATGGTAAATGTAAAACTATTTAACTAAGAGTTAAATCTAAAAGATAAGGTTAATATTGTGACCAAAACAGTCTAAAACTTATTGTTTAAGTGGCTATAGATTCGTACCAACCTTATCCTTTAAATTATTAAATTTTAATCCATTATAAACCGAAAATAGTTTTATTATAAAAAAATATTTCTAGCTTTTCCTAAGGTGCCCCTCACCCCTCTTATAAAAGGGAACCCCCCCTTCTCTTTAATTCAAATGTTCAAATCCATTTTGATCATCCAAACTCTGCCCAAATACCCTCTCAAATGTTATATCTTAATACTAGAGGCCTTCCTTTAGTCAAAATACCAACCTATGAAGCGCTTTTAATCAAATCAAAAGGAAGAACTCGAAGAAGAGGTAAATATTTCATCACCTCTTTCAAGTTCCTTTCGTATTCCACTTCCACTTTCCTTGATGTTTCCATTATAAAATAATAACTCTAGTATCTTATATATACTGTGATGTTATTGTAAATATGGTACAACCTTATTCATTATTCTATCCATCCCTTGAATGACATGTCACCATACGTGCGTACGTACGACTTACTGTATCCACGTCGTGGTGTAATTGTTATTCAATACATTAGTATTTTAATGGGTATAATAATGATGTTTAATTGATGTAAATAATAAATCTAACATTATAATCATTCTGTATATTTGATATACCATCCAATTATATATTATTTTAAGATCAAAATAATGATATTTTCACTCGTGTGTAAGTACGGATTACCGTCTCCACGAACACGATGAGATTCATTCCCCATCATAATCCCTTCAAGAATAATTTTCATTAGATGATTAAAAATAATGTTTAAAGACTTAATATAATTCTTAATATGAATAAGATATATCCTATTCATAAAAAACACTACTTATGAAACAAATCATACAAAGTAGAATTGATCAGTTAACACTTGAAACGACGATAATACTAAAATATTATTAACAATGCAATATTAAAAGACCATATATGATATATTATTAAAGTATATGATTCTTTAATAATTTAATAACAATTATTTCACCATTATATAGGATGTTTACCTTCCATAGACCAAGTAAAATTACAAAGTAAGGGGTTTCTTATCTCACTTTTAATTCCATGAGATTTCCATTGTTCGCCAATTATTTATTAAATGTGGTGTATTGTGTACTATCATTTGATATATATATTATAATTATTTTCTTTATATTCATAGTATTTTCTGATTCTTTATTAACTTTTGGCCATATGAATCAATTGATTACAACGAAGTAAGGGTTTTCATCTCACTTCCTATTTCCGTGAGATTCATGCCATACTTACACTATTTCCTTTTGCGTGGTGTATGTACTGCCCAATGATTGTATTATTTGTGTAATATATTTTAATTTATGATTAATTAAATCTTCATTTTATGATCCATATTTCATGGGATGTGTGTTTCGTAAGTTACCAAATTGGTAATGGAATTTCAAATATCAATTTCCACTCATTTGGCTCTACGCATACTTCACTGATTATTTTACTCCATGATTATGTGTGGAATAAATATTTATTATTTGTGTAGTAATTTACACTCCCCTTTATGTGGATATACTTTTTATACACATAATCACTCCATTTATAAAATCTCAAGTCATCGATATGAGCTTGATAAGAGTAATTTTAACTCAATCTCCTTTTATTGAGTTAAAAATCCAATCCATTGGTGTTTTTTTACAAGAATATGTGTGAATGTACTCTGATTGATTTACACTGAATATCAAATCATATTGAGTGTATTTATATTTTTCACACATAATTATGTCCTTGATTTATCCTTAACCTAAGGATATGGTCTTTATAAGATATTTCATCTCAATTTACATTCCATTGAGACTTTTTTGTTGTTATACACCAATTAACTTTTATATGGTGTATATAATGTACTTTGTGACATAGTATATCATGAATCCCTTTATTCTTGTGATATTATAATGCTTTTATTACCTAAATGTTTTTATTCATGTGTCTCACTTTTCGTTAGTAACTCTAACTAAAATATCATTTTAAATGTTTTAACGATTTATTATTCTAAATATTTCTCATTAATGTCTATGTTTTAAAAATGGTTTTAAGGATTATTTATATGGAGATTAAAGTTTTAAAATTGAAATTACTTTTAAATGTTTCAAAGTGGCATGGTATACTTTGATTTAAAAATCTTTTTTTAAACGGCTCCTTGACAAATAATGTTACTTTTAAATGTTTTCATGAAAAAGGGGGTATTTCTCTCAAATATTTTTGATGATTACATTCATCTATGTCAACATACTTCATTATTTTCGATTGAGGTTAATCAATTACAATAAAATCTTCCATATTTTATTAAATGAATTATGTTTAACTGTGGATGTGCTATTTTTATACCATTCATGGTTTGTGGATAAAGTATTGACATTTCGTATGCTAGTTTTAATATGAATGTTTATGTTATGTTTCAAAATTTTCATATGAGGAATGCATTGGACTTAGTAAGTGACTGGTGGAGCTCTCTATAGATCCTCAATGCATCGGTAGGTATCATGAGACAAACTAGTGTCTTGGCACAAGGCCTTGACAAAATCTTATTTGTAGTCTTGGCACAAGGCCTTGACTACGTGGTTATGAAAGTCTGGCATTATGAATTCCATCATTATGAGATTATCTATTGATATTTAATGTGGTTATTCAATTAGTATAATAGCATGACAATGTTTTATTATGGAAATATTTACTCATCTTATATTCCTACCATAAAGTGCTCATGTTTATTATTCGGTAAGGCACGTGTTTTCAATTGTTCACCATGCTTAACGTTTATATTATCTTCCATAGTATTTCTTACTCTTACTGAGCATCTGAGCTCACCCCTTTTAATGTTTCATTTTTCCAGGATATGAAGAAGTTAGTTATGAGTGACTCATAGGAATAATCTTGGAATCTTGGATGTTTCTAATGGAATAAATTAGTGTTGTTTTTCCTTTTAAGTTGTAATGTTGAACTTAAGTGTCTATATTGTTTCCAAGACTACTAAACAGATCAGTACTTCGGGACTTGATTCCATGTAATCATTCCAATGTATTAAAATAATGCACCAACTCTTGGATTCTGGGGTCGGGACGTTACATAAGGTTTGTCAAAGACGTCATCACCTGAAAAAATAACACACTAATGACTCATATAACCACTAAAATATCACATCAATGATTCTAAATCATAGAAAATAGAAGAAAGAACCAGGGATTATTTTCAACTTCGATATATTCAATACTAAAATCAACAAAATACTTGAGGATCTGTCCACTTAAGACAAATAGAGAGGTATCACAATGCATAACCTGGGCACAATTCTTATAGCACAAATGAAAACCTTATGATGTACGTTCTATGTCAAAATTCTTAGGTAATAAATGATGAAAATAAAGTGTAAATAATGTAATTATGATTTAATATTACACTAGTTCATGAATTTATTCTGTTTTGGCATAAAGGAAAGGACTATGGCATAAAAGAGATTCATGGAGGGATCCTCAGTTCAGGCGGTCAGAACTGCTATATAGGGAGAGTTAGCGCTTTTCTATATCACCTCCTAGTTTACATAAACCTATTGAACAAATATAGTAGGAGGATATATATTTAGTTAAAAAGTTTATGCTCAACCTGATGAGATTACCAAAAAACACCTCTATTTAATTACAGGATGTGTCATCATAATAACCACTATAACTCCTCAAATACCAACTTTCATAAGACTAACTCTTTACATTGGTTGTTCCAACTATCTTAATAGATATGGTAAAAATGGAATACAATGTAAAACCAATTTATTCACACCTTTTATGATATAAAATGATTTATTAAGGTTTAAGGTGATTAGATTATACATTTACACCATAAAACATACAGTTACAACAGAAAATAATGGGGAAATAGGGATTTGTAATCAGGTTCAAAAATTAGGAGAAAATTAATAGGTATTAAATATATACTAATGGAGGGGAAACATAATGTCCAAATAATTTTGTAAATTTATTGAGAATATGACAATGAGAATGTTAATAAACTCATAACTATTAATTGGTGATGGCAGAAAAAACCATCAGTGAAAGGAAACCATTCTCATTTTCAAGATATTTTTTTCTAGAGTTGAGGGATCTATTTTTCATGAAAAAATATAACATGAAAAAAAATCAATTACATGATTTCTTCAAATCAAGTAATGTAATTTCATCTTTTTTGTGTCTTCCAATCCGTTTCCACCTTTAAAAAATAATGAATATCCAATATGGATCATTTTAATTCTTAATGTAATAAAATTATCTTTTAATATATCATGGGATCATTAAATGGAAGAAAATATATCCGTATTTTATTTAATAAATTCGAAAATCATTTGAGGAAGTTAATATATTAAAAAAAATAAACCTTCATATTAAGAAATAATATATTTATCATAAAAAATTCAATAATATTACCCAAATTTCAACATAAATCATTTCACAATTAACTATACCCATATACCAATTAACCTCAATAGCCATGATTTTAAAGAACACATTAAACATAAGGACAATCATATACCTTAAAAAAACCATCCCAGGTCAAACAAAAATATTACACAATCTGGATCACTAGAAGGCCTTAAGAGTACCTAGAAAATTCTAGAGGTTGTCAACAATCAGTAAAGTTCTAAAGGATACAAAAGAGAGACTATACCCTCTCGTTCGAGTGAAAAAACATTGTAAATAAACCAATTCGAACACATCGGTAAAAATTAGAGTTCACATAATAAAAAACAAAAATGGAAGCTCTCTATAATAATTGGATTTCAATATATAGTTATACAGACTCACAGTCATGAAAAAAATACAATAAACAATCGTTCATTAGGCTGACCACATATACAAAATAAAGAAAAAGAAAATAATAAAAAATAAGATCCAATACCAATACTGAGGCCAACCAAATACGTAGTCTCTATGATACTTGAGAAACATCATCCCAAACTTAAGGCTCCACATGATGAGATCCACTCAATCAAGAAATGTTAGGCCTTGAACCCATCAATCGCGCTACCTATTCTCCAACCTTAATGTAGAAATCTTGCCTGGACACACACCAAGGTGCACATAATGGGAGTGAGAAATAAATGTCACAAGGACACTCCCAATGGTGGTTGTATAATATGATTTCATAAAAGGGGAATGCACATAAGATATTCCTAGCCCAGATAGAGACTTATAATTACTAGAATAAATGAACAACTGCATAAAAAATTGGGGAAAATTGGAAAACATCCTACCATGTGTTCTGATCTAACACCACAAGTAAATCGATCCCCACTCTAGTCCCCACTAAAGGATTTATTGCCTATATCTCACTTATCCATAGGAAAACTGATTCATCCTCTAGATATATAGAGGATCTCTAATATGACTAAACAAAAAGAGCATAAATGTCAAAACCGGATGTGTAACTATTTAAATCCACATGGAAAAACACATCTATTAACCTCTTGGACTCTAATGTCTTGATTAAATTTTTGACATACTACCACTCCACATGTTTGAGAAGCAATCATTCCCTAAAATACTTATAGGGAAAATAAGGCACTAAATGATGGCCTAATAGTAAACACAATCCTTGGAGAACACATCACCATGGGCCCAAGATGTTCATTAGGCCGTGGAATCCCATCCACCCCATAAGACTAATAAATACACTACTCCAGGGGACACACTCAAGTAGATAGGATCCCACCACATCCACAATATAAAACCTTTAGTCATGAAATAAACGTAACTAGAGGGGGGAAATCATCAAGATCGTACATTATATTCCTAATCCCATATAATAATATTCAACCAGTAGAGTAGAGAACAAGATAAATACTCATGGCCCATGGTTGATCCATGATATCCCAAAAGTATCCTCCTCAAAACAATGTTTTGAGCAAAAACATCCCCAACCATTATGACCTAAGGTCATCCAAACATGGGGAAATTCGATTCTCAAAACCACTATAAAAAAATATGAACTAAAAGTAATGATAAAATCTCATTGAAGAATGAATGGGGCCTATTTCAGCACCCTAGACCATATAGTAATGGATATGTCCTACTAGGAACTCCCCTACTATACCAAATATCTTTGTCCATGACCGAAAAGACATTATCAAATGACCAAATGGCCACATCAAAAGTAGGTCACCCTTTGAGGGGTTCCTCTCACTCATCAAAAATCAGAAAACACACATAGTAAAAAACATTCAAAAATGGACCTCAGTGGACCCCAAATAATTCGTAATAAAAAACACTCCAAAAGAGTAACTAAAAGTTGAGCATTCCAACCAGATAATTCGAAATAGTCCTCATAACAACCTAAAAATTAGGAACCTCCACCAAAGATCCTAAAAATAAGGCAAACCTCATGGAAAATACCATACAAGAGAAACCCCAGCTAGCCACCCCAAAAAAACACCTATTTATGGCTACCAACTGACACATAAGGGAGTCCCAATAACACTATAACCCATAGGCATTCTAAATTGTTGATTATAGAAAGAACTAATCACTTGATCAATAACCAGACAACTAGGGAATCCATAAGATCCCCTCAAACTCATATCAATATAACGAAAACTCCTAGCCCTAACCACCATCCCCTAACATAATCCTAATCCAAAGTATTCAACAAAAATGTTTTCCTCAAACCTAAGAGATAAACATAACTGCTCAAACCTTGATCAACTGATCACATCACACAAGGAAAAACCAATATCTCCATAGATATACTACTAAATAACATATTCTAGTATCTTTCCAAATAACCTAAAATAGATGGATACATGTGTGATTTATTCCTTTGTTTGGCCTTCATTTAACAATTGATCGGTTCCTGACAGGTGGGTTACATTATTAACTTGGTTAAGGATTCATGTCGGGTGCACCATTTATGTTTTGTAGGTCCTTGAAATGTGTGTTCTAGTATTATGAATCACTTCATCCAGGTGGTTTCCATTGGATTTATTCATGGAACTGGAAACACCAAACATTTCTTTATCCAAAAGGTACCTCCTTTCCAAAGGCAGACATTCGTTAAGTATAAAATTTTCGATACTTAGGAACTTATGTTGGTCAAGAGTATGGGATGTCAGACCCGTCACACTATTTTGGGGGGAATTATTTTCTACTCCGGGACTCTCTATATAAATTTAAGATATTACCATGAATCCTTATTTATTCACCATATATGACATAAGTTTACCTTAGAATTTGCAATCACTTGTTAACATGTGTAAAATTTAGAATCATCAGTATGCATTCAAGGTTATTCATTAATGGAGATATCCATATGTATTTGATGTTCTCCATAAATTGTACCCTCTCATATACTATTTAGAGATTCTTTTAATCACCATTATGATGATACTGGTTTTTAATCCATTCAGTGGGGCACTCTTGAATTTACTGCCATCTAGGGAGACAAATTATTGTTTTTATATTGGGATCGTACCAAAGAAATGGGATACCTATGTATCCTTGTGAGAGGAATCCAAACCATCATTGTTCAGTACCAATTATTAGGACACATCATACCATTTAAGGTCATGTGATAAAGACATAACCACAAAATGTATTTTCATATGGTGTGGACATCTAATCAAAAGGTGCTTAGTCAATGTTTGGTGTGGGACTTATGCCTAAGTAGCCCAAAGAACATAGAATGAATATTTATTTACAAGTAAGATTAGACCTAGTTGGGAATATAGCCTAAAGAGAAAAGGGTTGGTTTGAAGTGTTGGGTTTGAACTTCAAGGGGGTTTCCTATGTATCCCAGGTGGATGAGAATCAAAGCCCACATAGTCTGATAAGTCTCATAGAAGATTATAGTTCTTTGAGGGAAATGATTTTTAGATTAATTCTTGAAAAGGATACATTGATGATTTGGGAGTTTAATTTGGGGCTTATTCCAATGGAGGATGCCCAGATTAAAGTAATTGGGGTTGGATTCCTGAAAAGGATATCCAATAAGCTCGGGCCCTGACAAGGCTTCCTACGTATCCCAATTATGGTGGGAATCAGAGTTATCAAAGTTCATTCATCGTGGGTTTTTGTGTAAATGTTATAATTATCATGAATCTCTAATCCCACACGTGTCATGCTCGATGTGAGAAACAAGAGGATGTAAAAAATTCAATAATGAAATATACACATTTCTTCCTTCGCTGGTGGAAGAGGGCACACCTACGGTGATGAATGTGGACAAGGTCGAGGCAACCATGGAAGAGGGTGAACCTATGAGACTTACCTATATTCAATTTACATTGTAAAATGGTCCAATGGAAGGAATAAGGGATGAAGTTTAGGGGATTACACCAGGATGGATGCCCTAAAATTGATCTAAGTAGGGGAGGGAGACTTTTCATTCGCTTAAATGAAAAAGAAATTGTGAACCATACCTTCCATATAAAAAATTTGAGGTTCTAGCTCTTTGACAAGGGAGAGGTTAGGACCTAAACCCTTATTATCAAAACCAGGAACTTCCCATAACTATTACTAGGAGAAAAATCCACATGACTGCGGATATACAAACCCACAAAAACTCTATGAATCCTAACCCCAATGTGAAAAAAACATGGGAAACCTCTAACTATGGATATAAAAACCCTAAATAGAAGACACACTGATGTTACTTTACAAATGTTTTGATAATTCAGGAGGTTTTGGTGGAGGTCTCAACAAAATAACTTTAAGAAAAGGGATCCAATGAAGAAGAAGCTTTTCCATGAATGGTTTTAAGGAGAGATTGATGGCTTGTAGACTATAGAGTGTAAGTGAATCAAAAAGGGGTGCCCAATTAGATAAGGGTGAACAAGTATGGGTGAATAAGTAGGCATGGGTGATCAAATATTCACTTAACAACAAACAACTTGTATGGTAATAATTGGGTGGGACATGGCTCAAGACTTTAGGAGCATTCACAGGTGATTCCAGAAGTGGGGTGCTCAAGTTCCTATAAAAGGAATAAATGGAGAATAAGTGTTTCAGATTTTTGGGAGGTCTAGTGCTTTAGGCACACAAGTGTTATGGATTTCAAACACTAGAAAGAGTTAATTCCTATAATCCTACTTCAATTCCACTTCTTTAGGTGTTAAAGATATACTTTTAATGTTTCATAGGACTTGGGCGAAGCACTAGGGTGACCAGAGTAGCAATCAGGACTCAGGGAAATTTGTCCACACAAATGAAGGCCCCAAGGGTCTATTTATAAGAAAATAAGTGGCCTTGGGAAAAATAAAATTGTGAACACAAGTAGGATGTGCGACATATGGGGGTGTGCGTGTAGGCTACGTACCGATAACCTCTTGGTCTGACTAGGGCGTTCCAAAGTTCATGCCTTGTAAAATCTTGATTTTCTTTATTCTTTTCTTCATCTTTTATTTCAAGTACTTCCAATTGAAATTTTTAGACTCTTTGATAGAATGGAGTTTCATAACCCCCTTGACCTCATAACTAGACCCAGAATGAAAAGAGGACCCATTATTTAGGTTAAGTAATGAAGGAGATAGAAGAGGGTACTGGGGCCTGCATGTTTTAAGAGCGTAAGAAAAACGGTTGCGCAAGCTGGTAGTATGTGGTATTCTGGCGCGCATGGTGACATGCATCATTTATATATAGTGGCTTCACATTCATGAAAATTCACTAACTTTTAAAATCTTATCTCTCAGTACTAAAGTCCTTCTTTTCTCAAATTATTTTGTTTTCACCATTATTTTTTTATGTTTTTTGTTCCGTGATATAACAGGAGAACCACACTTTCACGCCATCTAACATTTGCGCGCCATGTTTTATACTTGCACAACTTAATGCCTTTGAATTTTTTTAATTATATTTTCAAACATCAAGGATGTATTTACTTGAAATATGACTTTTCATCTTTATGAGGGTTCAATGGCTACCAAAAGAATCAAAACTACTGATGAACTAGTCTGTAAAAGGATTGATGACATGAAGAACATTTTCAATCATGACTATTATGATGTGTTTGACACAACACTTATAGACATAGAAAAATATCTAAAGAAATATCACCCCAAAAATCCTCGAAGAACTTATTTTCTTCATATATCTATGGCCATTAGTAGGATTTAAATTTCTTAAACCCAAAGAGCTATGTCCCACATTATTTATTTCAACATTAAACCAATTTCTCATCTCCCAATGTTTTTGTTGGGGCTAGTTTTCTAATGATGGGACATTATAAAAGGCTTATATAATGAATCACAACCCTTTTGCTCCAAATTTGAAATAATAGACACCCAAGTTGAAGACAAAATATTATTCATCCATCTTTCAAAATTCTCAAATGGATCAATCCAATGTCTGGAAGAAAAGTTGGGATTTCTGCCCAGGAGGAGGTGTAAAACCTGCAAGGCTGTGGGATACAGAGTGCATAAGACATGTGAAAAATTTAAAGATAATATAAAAGGTTTTGAGATTTATGATGCTTTATGGTTTGGGAAAGCCTATGTTTATAATAATGATGATTTTTTGCAAGAGTTAGTAAGACGATGGAGCCTAGAAACTAACTCCTTCCATTTAATACATGGAGAAGTAGGCCTTAGCTTGTGGGATGTCTACAAGATTTCTAGAGTTCCAATCCTTGGAGATATGTATGATGAATTTATTCCTCCCAATGTAACATGGAATGAAATAGAGAAGACACCAGTTTTGGTTCGTGAGTTGATAAAAATATTTAACAAACTCAAGAATACGACCACCACGAAGTCCCACATAAGAAGGGATATTCATCCCGAGGAATGGATAGAAATATTCCTCTAAAAGAAAAAATAAAAGGTACCCACCAACAATCATCTAAACTTCTATCCAAAGGAAGAGAGAATTGTTACACTTGATACTTTTTGGCTGACATTAGAGAACGGGGAGTTTGAAAAGTGGGGATATGAAGTCAATCACAAAATTCCTATGAAAACGCATTTGGAATGTTTCCTAGGAATGTGGCTCAGTGCGTACTTGTTACCAGTACGATATTAAAAATGATGTGTAAGGTCATGATGTAACACCCCATGCTTCAATTCTATTCTTCTTTTTGAATAATACAATAGCATGTGTTGTACACAACTTCGTGTTCTAACAAACCACAACCAATCAAACTAGCTATTAGGAATAGTAATACCCCCCTTTTGAAATTTTATACATTTTATATTTCAAAATTGACTTCATTAATGGTTATAGAATATTGAAATTAGCTTAGTGTGAATTTCTGTCACTTTTCTGATAACTTTCATATATTGACGAATAGTTAAAATTACTAAATTTTAATTAAAAACAACTTTTTTAATCGAAATAATTAATAGTGATAAATTATGCATGTGAATAGTTTGTAAGTATAATTAGATTTTATTTTTATCATTTAATACAATTTAGGTCATTATTAGTAATTTCACATTTAAATTTGACATAAACAAGTGTCAATCTTTTGATAGTTATTATTTCATAAAAACACGATTTTGTTTTGACAACGGGAATAAATTTTAAATTAATTTCCTCCAATTATGTGTTTTGAATTTGAAAAAATGGATCCCATATTTTTAATCATGAGGTCCAAATTTGGTAAGTAGTTAACTTTTATTTTTAGACATTTGGAGGTTTTACTTCAGTAAATATTTTATTTACCATGGTTAAAGGGGTAAATCCAGTAAATAAGGTTAAAAAATAATATCATCAAAATATTAAATTATCCTGACACATGTTCTAACCCTATTGTATGATACATATATGACCATGGTCATAATTGGGTCGATTTTGGGACCCCATGGAGCCACATGGGAGTGATAATGACATTTTATATTAAATAATCTAAAGTAAAGACTAAAATAACAAAAGAAAATATCTTTTAATAAAACAATTTTTATATGAGGTTATATAATTGATATATTCGACTATAAATAGTCATTACAAAGATAAAATTATTTCATACATCATGATATTTAATTTATAATTTTTAGACATAATATAAATATATTTATATATGACACAATAATGATGCAGTATTTTCCTTAATAATGAAATAATCAAATAAATAATATTAGAAATACTAAAATAAATATAATTTAAAGTTTTGATGCCATAAATTTTATTTATAGGTGACTATGATAGGTTAGGTTTGATTAAATTTATTTATTTCTAAGTAATAATGTTGTTAGGACTTTAACGAAAATCAATTATTAAATAATCTCAAAATTGACATAAATGAGTTTTTTTAAAAAATACAATATTATTGGTTGATATAATAATCCTAAAAATCTAAGGTTCAGCCAAAACACTTATTTAATGATATTTGTATCATTAATGAACCACTTTGGGTTCTCATGAAAGATTATAGTAAGTTTACTAATCATATAATATAAAAATACAAAGAGGCATGGTAAATGTCAAACTATTTAACTAAGAATTAAATCTAAAAGATAAGGTTAATATAGTCACTCAAACCTATATAAAACCTATTGGTTGAGTGATTTTGGACCCATAACCATCTTAGGATTTAAATAATTCATTTTGATGCCATTAGAAACCGAAAATGATTTTATTATAAAATAATATTTCTACCTTTGCCTATGGGGCCCCTCACCACTCTTATAAAAAGAAACTCACCCTTCTCTCTAACTCACACATTCAAAGCCTTTTGGATAGGCCAAAATCTATCCAAATATCCCCCAAAATGTAATACCTTCATCATAGTGTCCTTAATTTAGTCATAAATCCAACCTATGGAGCCCTTTTGATCAAATCAAATCGAAGAACCCGGAGAAGTGGTAAATATTTCATCACCTCTTTCAACTTCTTTTCTTCTTCCACTTCATATTTCTTTTGTTATATCAAGTATGAAATTATAAATCTAGTATCTTATATATACGGTGATTTTATTATAAATACGGTACAACTATATTCATTATTATATCCATCCTTTGAATTACATGTCACCATATGTGCGTACATACGGCTTACCGTCTCCACGTCGTGGTGTAATTGTTATTCAATACATTATTATTTGGATGGGTATAATAATGATTTTTAATTGATGTAAATAATAAATATAACATTATAATGATTTTCTATATATTATATACCGTCCAATTATATGTTATTTTTATATCAAAAGAATGACATTGTCGCTCGTTCGTACGTACGGATTATCGTCTCCACGAACGTGATGAGATTAATTCCCCATCATATCCATTCAAGATTAATTTTCATTAGAGGAATAAAAATAATGTTTAAATACTTAATATCATTCTAAATATGAATAAGATTCATCATATCCATAAAAAAATTACTTACGTAACAAAGAATACAAAGGAAAATGAATCAGTTAACAACTGAAACGATGATAATACGAAGATATTATTATGAATGAAATATTAAAAGATCATATATGATATCATATTAATGTATATGATTCTTGTATAATTTAATAACAATTATTTTACCATTATAAAAGAGGTTATCCTACCCTCAACAAAGTAAAAGTACAAGGTAAGGGTTAATTTCACAATCTCTTTATTATCCGAGGTTATTTTTACGTAAGTATATAATGGGACCTCTTTATCATCCACATCCATTTTTCTTAAAAATGTATTCCAAATTTTTTTTAATATTTATTGGACTATGGGTTAAAGTTATTTATACCCTTTTTTGAATTTTTATAAAATGGTTTGAAAGGAATCTTTCTTTCATTTTCCAAACAGGGTACTTTATGATATTTTCTACAAAATTAAGGTAAGAATGTTTTTTAACTTATACGATAGGTGTCACTATTTTCCACCGTTATAACATCATTGAAGATTAAATTACAATATTATAAGAATATTTTCAAATATAAATGTTTCCTTTTATAATTATATGATCTTTAAATGATTTTAAAATAGAGATATTTCTCTAAAAAGGTTTTGATTTCATCTATGTCAACATCCTTTGATGGATTTTAAGTTTGTTTGATGTTGATTTATTAAGATACAAAACATCCATATTGTATTGAAGGTTTTGTGATATGTCTGACTGTGGATGTGTTATTTCATACCATTCCTAGTTTATTGATAAAGTATTGACATTTCTTATGCCAGTTTTAGTACGAATGTTTATATTATGCTTAATCCTTTTCATATGGGAAGTGCAATGGACTTAGTAAGTGATGGGGGGAACCTGATATAGATCCTCGATGCATCAGTAAGTCTCCAGAGTCAAAATAGTTTCTTGGCACAAGTCCTTGAAAAAATCTTATTTGTAGTCTTGGCACAAGGCCTTGACTATGTGGTTATGAAAGTTTGGTATTATGCATTCCATCATTATGAAAGTGGCTATTGATATTGTATGTGATTATTGGACTAGTAGAATATCCATGTGAGTAAGTAAATTTAATTATTTTGATTTTTATTTTCCATATTATGATGAATTTTATGTGGAAAAGGCTTTTGTTTCAGTTCTATACATTGCCTTAAATGTTTATGCTTATTTATGAATGTTTCCGCTATATTGTTATCCTTATTGAGCATTTGAGCTCACCCCTTTATATGTATTATTTTTTCCCAGGATGTGATGAAGTATATTATGACTGGCCTATAGGGATAGTGTATGGGATCTCAGTGTTGTCCATGGAAACAATGTTGTTGTAGTTTTCCATTTGAATGTATGTAGTACTTCCAAGGCTACTAAACTAATCGGTCTTTCATGACTTGATCTTTTGTGATCATGCCAATGTTATGTAATAATGCACCAACTTTGGGTAACTAGGATCAGGGCTTTATAGTTGGTATCAGAGGAAGTTCAGTACCAACCTTGGAAAATAGATTTAGATAAACTCTGATTAGAGCGCATAGCCCTAAGATATACTTTGAGGATTACTATAGAAGAACTTCCTAGAATATTGGTATTGTAAATATTTTGTGAGTTTTCTGAGCAATACATCCCTGTCTGGATATGAGTAGGTAGAGGCGGCTCTGGCATAGATATACCTAGGGGTAAAACCTGAAAACACCATTTTGAGCTAGACTTGAATGAGAACTAATGCATGAAAATAGGCTTTGCTGCACTATTGGTTATGACACTCCCAGGGGATATGCTTAATATAATTATAATTTTCTTTAAAAACCATTATGAAGGATTTATGAGTATATTCTTCCTCAAATAAATGTTTTTTTATGATTATGGATTATTTCTATAAACTATTCAATTTATGTTAAGTATTTTACAAATTTGGAATTATGCATTTTGATTCATAAACTAATCTAGTTTATGCCATTGTTTAGAAATGTCACTTAGTTGAAGGAATGTAAAGCGTATCAATGCACACACTCCATGTAGGGATTTTTCTCCTACTCAAGATAATTATAGCGGTGCTGGTGACACAATTAGTGCTAATCAGCTAATCACCATACTGGGACAACTCACTCAGGTTATGAATAATAACCATACCCGTATGGGGCAGAATAATCCACAATGTGTCGGATCAATGTTATATTTATTCATGAGACAACAACCACCAACATTCAATGGGGGTACGAATCCACTATTAGCTGAGCAATGGATAAATTCCTTAGAGAAAATATTCCACGCCTTGGGGAGTAGTGAAAGGGAAAAAGTGGTCATGGAAGTTTACCGCCTCACTGGAGATGTTAATCAATGGTGGTCATTGATTCGAAACACATTGGAAGATGATGAAGTATCAAATATGGAATTGAGGGAGTTTAAAGAAATTTTCTTAGAATAATACTTTCCTCATGACCATCAAGCAGATATGGAAATGAAATTTCCAGGTCTGAGGTAAAAGAAAGATGGGAATGTCACAAAGTATGAAGCTAACTTTACAAAGTTATCAAGGATTGATGTATATTATATACATAACCTAAGAAGTAAGATTGATCATTTCGTTGATGGGTTAAAACCATTTCTCTATCAAGCATTATTTTCACAATCCTTCTTGTCGTATGAAGATATTGTCTCCTCTGCTATCAAGAGAGAAAAAGAATTCTTTAAGTCTTACGACTTTAAAGAAAAGAAAGAGAAGAAGAGATCTATTGAACACTCTGGAAATGGAAATATGGGGAAGAAGGGAAAAGTTGAATATCCATGCTATAGTAAATGTGGGAAGAAACACCCTGGTACTTGCCTGAAGGGAATGAGAGTTTGTTACAAGTGTGGTGAGAAAGGCCACCAAGCTCGTGATTGCAAGGGGAAGAAAGGGGCCGTCGATGTTGAAGGATACAATTGTAGAGAAATGGGCCATTATTCAAATTAATGTCCTAAGCGTTAGGGGAAATTACCTTAGAAAAGGCCAAGAGATCAAGGCCAAGCTTATGCCATCACTACTGCTGAGGTTGAAGCTCCGAAAGACGCAGTGGTAGGTAATTTAATGGTTTCCTCAAGTTTATCCAATGCTTTATTTGATTCTAGATCATCACATTGTTTCAAATCTTCCTAGTTTCCAAAGAAAATAAGATATTTACAATTTGATTTAACAAGGGATTTTCCAGTCAAAACTACTAAGGGAATTATCATTGCAATAAGGTTTTGTGAATCAGTCCCCATTAGAGATTATAAATGTTCTTTATCAGCAGATCTCATCGCCATACCCATGATTAAATTTAATACAATCCTCGATATGGATTGGATTTTGGACCATGATGTAAAAATTTATTTTAAGAAGAAGGAGGTTACTATTTTAGATGACGATGATAAAGAATCCCTTATCTTTAGGGAAGAATCATCACCACCAAATTCTTATCAAGATCCACCCCCAGAAGCTCAACTAAATTCAATTATTGGGGAGGAAGAGGATGTAATAACAATGGGTCAGGAAAGTAATGTTCAAATAGAGGATATACCTATTGTGAAAGAATATGTTGATGTGTTTCTAAAAGATTCACCAGGACATCCTCCAGAATGAGAAATTGAGTTTTCCACTGATTTAATTCCTAGATCAAGGCCCATATCGAAGAACCCTTATAGAATGGACACTGTGGAATTAGTGGAATTAAAGAAACAACTAGATGAATTGAGTAATAATTTTTTTTGACCTAGTGTTCCTCCAAGGGGAGCCCCTATACATTTTTTAAGAAGAAAGATGGATCTATGAGGTTTTGCATTGACTACAAGGAGATCAATGCTATAACAATAAAGAAAAAGTATCCCCTACCTCGCATTGATGATTTATTCGTCCAAATTCACAGATCTCAATACTTTCAAAGATTGACCTACGATCTGGATATCATCACTTGTGTGTGAAAAAGGATGACATTCTGAAAACTGCATTTCAAACTAGGTACAAGAATTATTATTTTACAGTAATGCCTTTTGAATTGACCAATGCACCCTCTGCCTTCATGAATCTAATGAATATATTTTTCAAGGAATATCTTGATGAAATTTTAGGGGTATTTATTGATGATATCTTGGTATACTCCAAAAGCTATGAATATCATGAAAATCACTTGCGCATTATTCTAAAGACTCTTAGAAGACATGAATTATGTTGGATATTTATAAAGGGTGAATTCTGGCTTCAGGATATTTATTTTCTTGGCCATATTATCTCTAAGGATGGAATATCTATTGATCCTTCAAAGACCAAGGCAATCCATGAATGACCGGCACCAATTAGTATAACTGAGGTACACAATTTTATTGGTTTAGCTGGTCATTATCAGCGTTTCGTCTAGAATTTTGCCCGATTGGCTAACCCATTAACCAAGATCATAAGTAAAGGGGTTTAATTTGTTTGGAAAAAAGATTGTGAAGAATGTTTTGAAGAACTGAAGAGAAGATTTGTCAATGCTCCTATATTGACTCTACCATCAAGGAATGATGGGTTTGTTATTTATAGTGATGCTTCAAAGAAATGACTTGGTTGTGTCATTATGAAGAATGGTAGGGTTATTTCCTATGCATCACGGCAGCTAAAAATTCTTGAGCAAAACTATCATACTCATGATCTTGAGTTTTCAGTTGTAATATTTTTTTAATGATATGGATACATTATCTCTATGGTTAAAAATGTGAGATTTATATTGATCACAAGAGTTTGATGTATATTTTCTCATAGAAATAACTGAACATGAGGCAAAGACGATGGCTTGAACTACTCAAGGATTATGATTAAACGATACACTACCACTTAAGGAAGGAAAATAATGTTGAAGATTATTTGATCAGAAAATATCATGGAGTTTTGAACAAGATGAGAGTTTAAAGGGATCCTATTCTCATGGATCTAGTAAATATGGATATAAGAATAACCACGGAAGGTGGATCATCAATAATTTTTCAAATGTTTTCCAAATATTCATTACTAGAAAGGATAAAGTGTTCTTAGACTGGTGATGTAGAGTTTCAAAAGACGATTAAATCTATGAATAATGGGAGATTGAGTGACTTTGTATATGAAGATAGAATTTTGAAATTTGGGAAGAGACTTTGTGTTCCCGGTATACCTGATCTAAAAAGGGAATTGTTGGATTATGCTCATAGTTCCAATTTCTGTGTACAACTTTGGAGCACCAAAATGTATAGATATTTGAAGGAACATTTTTGGTGGGACAACATGAAGAAGGAGATTGCTGATTTTGTGTCAAGAAGTATGGTTTGTTAACAAGTGAAATCTGGAAGGCAATAGCCTGGAGGAATCTTGCAAACCCTTCCCATACCTGAGTGGAAATGGGATAATATTACGATTGACATTGTCATGGTACTACCAAAGACTCATATATGGAACGATACAATATGGGTCATTATTGATCGTCTTACCAATTCAGAACATTTTCTTGCTATAAGAGAAGATTTACCACTTGAACGTCTAGTGAGACTATATATTAATGAAGTTTTGATACTTCATGGAGTACCACTATCTATTTATTTGACCATGATCCCCGTTTTATAAATAAATATTCTGGAAAATTATTCAGAAATCCCTGGATACTGAACTTCGTTTGAGCACTACCTACCACCAACAAACTGATGGACAATCAGAACAGACTATTAAAACCTTAGGAGATATGTTGAGATCATGATCACTTGACTTTCAAGGTATGTGGGATCAATATTTACCTATGTTAGAATTTTCCTATAACAGTATCTTCCATTCACGTATTCAAATGAAACTATATGAAGCGTTATACAGAAATAGATGTCGCACACCAACCTATTGGGATGATGTTGGTGACAGAAAACTTGTAGGCCTAGAACATGTGGAGGAAATGATGGAAAAGGTGAAGGTAATCAAAACCCAAATCAAAGTATCTCAAAGTAGGTAGAAGATCTATGCCGATAATCAAAGGAAGGATTTGGAATTTTAGGTCGGAGATAATTTTTTCTTGAAGGTATCTCTATGGAAGGGTGTTATATATTTCAGTAAGAAAGGGAAAATTGAGTCCCAGGTACATCAAACCTTTTAAAATTCTAGAACGAATTGGGGTTGTATCTTACCGTTTGGAAATACCACTGAGTCTCTCCAATGTTCACGATGTGTTCCACGTATCACTATTGAAAAAATACATGACTGACCCAACGTATGTACTCACCTATGAGGAATTAGAACTAGAACCTGATCTTTCTTATTGCGAAGAGCCTATCAAGGTTATTGATACAAGAGAACAAGTGCTGAGAAAATGAACGACTCATCTGGTAAAAGTTCTATGGAGAAACCATAAAATAGAAGAGGCAACGTTGGAACCCAAGGATCTTATGATGAAGAACAACCCGAGTATTTTTACATAGTAATATTATAGAAATTTTGAGGAAGAAATTTTTTGAAGAAGGAGAGAATGTAACACCCCAAGCTTCCATGGTATGCTTCTCATTGGATAATTCAATAGCATGTGTTGTACGCAACTTCGAGTTCTAACACACCATAACCAATCAAACTAGCCGTTATGAATAGTAATCTCCACTTTTTAAAATTTTATACATTTTATCATTCAAAATGGACTTCATTTTTTGATTTAGAATATTGAAATTATCTTTGGGTGAATTTTTGGTACATTTCTGATTATTTTCATATTTTGGTGAATAGTGAAAATTACTAAATTGTAATTAAAAAACAACTTCTTTTAATCAAAATAATTAATAGTGATAAATTATGCATTTAAATGGTTTGGAAGTATAATAATATTATATTTTTATTATTTAATACAATTTAGGTAATTATAAGTAATTTCACATTTAGATTTGACATAAACAAGTGTCAATCTTTTAATAGTTATTACTTCATAAAAACACGCTTTTTTGTTTTGACATTGGGAATTAATTTTAAATTAATTTTTGCCACTTCTCTGTTTTGAATTTGGAAAAATGGATTCCATATTTAGAGTCTTGAGGTCAAAATTTTGTTAATAGTTAACTTTTATTTTTAGACATTTGGAATATTAACCTCACTAAATATTTTATTTACCATGTTTAAAGGGGTAAATCCAGTAAATAAGGTTAGAAAATAATATTATAATAAAATTAAATTACACTAACATGTTTCCTAAACCTATTTGATGATACATTTCTGACCATGGGCATCCTTGGGTCGATTTTGTGACCCCATGGAGCCACCTGGGAGTGATAATGACATTTTATATTAAATAATCTAAAGTAATGACAAAAATAACAATATGAAATATCTTTTAATAAAACAATTTTTATATGAGGTTATATAATTGATCTAATCGAAATTAAAAAATAATTATAAATATAAAACTATTTCCTATCTTATGATATTTCATTTACAATTTTTAGACATAAAATAAATATATTTATATATGACACAATAATGATGCAGTATTTTCCTTATTAATGGAACAATCAAATAATTGATATTATAAATACTAAAATAATTATAATTTGAAATTTTTGATTCCATAAAAAAAATATTAGAGGTGACTATGACATGGTAGTGTTGATTAAATGTATTTATTTGTACGTAATAATGTTGTAAGGACTTTAAAAAAATCAATTATTAAATAATCTCAAAATTGACATAAATGAGTTTTTAAAATAAATACAATATTATTGGTTGATATAATAATCCTAAAAATATATGGATCATCCAAAAGACTTATATAATTATAGGTGTATCATTAAATAACCACTTGGGGTTCTCTAGGAAGTTTATAGTAGGTTTATTAACCATATAATATAAAAATACAATGAGGCATGGTTAATGTCAAACTATTTAACTAAGAATTAAATCTAACAGATAAGGTTAATATAGTGACCCAAACCTTTCTAAAACCTATTGGTTGAGTGTTTTTCGACCCATAACCACCTTAGACATTAAATAATTCATTTTTTATTCATTATAATAGGAAAATTATTTTATTATAAATAATATTTCTAGCTTTTCCTCAGGTGCCCCTCACCCCTCTTATAAAAAGGAACTCACCCTTATCTCTAATTCACACCTTCAATGCCTTTTGGATCAGACAAAACCTACCCAAATATCATAAAAACTGTCCTACCTTATTACTAGTGGCCTTAATTTAGTAAAAAATCCATCCTAAAGAGCACTTAATATCAAACCAAAAGGAAGAACCCGAAGACGAGGTAAATATTTCATCACCTCTTTCAAGTTCCTTTCTTCTTCCACTTCCTATTTCTTTGTCATTTCCAATCTAAAATAATAAATCCAGTATCTTCTATATACTGTCATGTTATTATAATTATTTTACAACCACATTCATTATTCTATCCATCCTTTATTGAAATGTCACCATACATGCGTACATACGGCTTACCGTCTCCAAATCGTGATGTAATTGTTACTCAATATATTATTATTTGGATGGGTATAATAATGATCTTTAATTGATTGAAATGATAAATATAACATGATAATGATTCTGTATATTTGATATACCATACAATTATATATTATTTTAATATCAAAAGAATGATATTGTCGTTCGTGCATACGTACGGATTACTGTCTCCACGAACGTGATAAGATTCATTCCCCGTCATATCCATTCATTAATAATTTTCATTAGATGATTAATGAATAAATTTTAAACACTTAATATCATTTTCAATATGAATAATATACATCCTATCCTTAAAAAACATTACTTATGTAAGAAAGCATACAAAGTAAAATGAATTTGTTAACACCCGAAATGACGATAATACTAAGATATTTTTAACAAATCAATGTTAAAAATCATATGTGATATCATATTAATATATACAATTCTTGTATAATTTAATAAAAATTATTTCAGCATTATACAAGAGTTTATCCAACCCTCTACAATGGAAAAGTACAAGGTAAGGGTTAATTTTGCAATCTCTTTATTATCTGAGGTTGTTTTTAAGTAATTATCTACAGGAAACTCTTTATCATCCACATCCATGTTTCTTAAAAATGTATTCCAAAATATTTTTACAATTTACTAGACTATGGTTTAAAGTCATTTATACCATTGTTGTACTTTTTATCAAATGTTTTGAAATGAATCTTTCCGTAGTTTTCCAAATAGGGTAATTTATGGCATTTTCTACAAAATTAAGGTAAGAATGTTTTTTAACTTATACGGAGGGTGTAGCTATTTTATGCTGTTATAAAATCGTCTAATATTCACTTACAAGATTGTAATAATATTTTCAAGTATAAATGTTTTATTTTATAATTACGTGACCTTTAAATTATTTCAAAATAGAAAGAGATATTTCTATAAAAAGGTTTTTATTTCATATATGTCAACATCCTTTGATGGATTTTAAGTTTGTTTGAAGTTGATTTATTATGATACAAAACTTCCATATTGTATTGAAGGTTTTATGATTTGTTTGAATATGGATGTGTTTTTCATACCATTCATGGTTTATGGAAAAAGTATTGACATTTTGTATGCCAGTTTTAATACGAATGTTTATGTTATGTTTAATCATTTTCATATGGGGAATGCATTGGACTTAGTAAGTGACGGGTGGAGAATGCTATAGCTCCTCGATGCATCGGTAGGTCTAATGAGACAAACTAGTGTCTTGGAACAAGGCCTTGACAAAATCTTATTTTTAGTCTTGGCACAAGGCCTTGACTATGTAGTTATGAAAGTCTGGAATTATGCATTCCATTATTATGAAATTGGATATTGATATTGCATTTGTTTATTCGACTAGTAGAATATCCATGTTAGTAAGTAAATAGAATTATTTTGATATATATTTTCATATTATGATGTAGGTTATGTGGAAAATTCTTTTATTTTAGTTCTATACATTTCCTTAAATGTTTATTCTTATTTATGAAAGTTTCTTCTATATTGTTATCCTTACTGAGCATCTGAGCTCACCCCTTTCTATGTTTTATTTTTTCCCATGATGCGAAGAAGTATATTATGAATGACCTGTAGGGATAGTCTATGGGATATTAGTGTTGTCCATGGAAACAATGTTGTTGTTGTTTTCCATTTTATGATGTAGTGTAAACCTTATGGATGTATCTAACACTTCCATGGGAACTAAACTAATCAGTCTTTCAAGACTTAATATTTTGTGATCATTCCAATGTTGTTTAATGATGCACCAACTCTGGGTAACTAGGGTTACGGCGTTACACATGAGCTTTTGTTGTCGCAACCAAGCTGGCTGAGATATGGATGATAGGGTTGGCCACTCCGGTTTTTGGAAAGATTCATAGGATTTTACTCCATATTTATAGTGGGAAGTCTCATTTTAGAATAGTGGGACCATTCCAGGTGTTATGGGGAAGGATCACTACTCATATCTGAACTTATTCTATACAAAGTGGGGTATAGGTTATTGGAAGTTCTTTCTGACCATCTATTCAAGCTTTCTCTGGTATATCACCCTTGTGACTGAACGCTTATGAAATCAAGGGTAGATTGGGTATGTTTAAGGATTTTCATTTCCTTCCTTATAGGAATCCGACTACGGGGTAATTCATTAATGATGGGACAACTAGTTTAGAGGCGAGGGAATACATGCTAGCTTTCAGAGATGGTGTATTAACCACCATGATCGATGGAGAAATAATATGAGAGGCCTATGCTTCTTATAGATTTGCGCATAAATTCATGTGTCTGAAAAAAATAATGTATCCCCCCCTGTGAATGTCAGATTATAGAAACATATGATGGTTTCATTACAATTATGGTCGCTGATGTATGTGGAGAAGACTATGGAAGTATTAAATTTACCTTCCACTGATGGAGTGCACAGATTGACTATCTAGTATGCTGAAAACTAGGTAATGTCTTACCTTGAAGGGGTATAAAATCATGATTTCCCTTAAGTGGGGGGGGGGTAAAGAGAAGTATTAGGAGGGATCCCCATCATTTGGATGGTAACTCTTCATCATCAGGGGCTAACTCATTAGAATCATAGGGTGGAGGTGACGAGGATCCAAAATCCGTAAAGAGATCTCGTGCCAATATAATTCACTAGCTATAGTTAAGAGAGACACTCCATAGATCCCTACAAAGGCTGTACCAAGGTGATCTAGTCATCAACATTCTGATGAGCGACGATTCCCAGTTTCTCATCCCCCATCCGTGACTATGGGAGTTGGGAAGAAACTTAAATCCAAGGCTGTAGGATCCTCTTCACAAATCTATGGCCTGTACCCTAAATATTTGTGACCAAAAGCTATTCAAACATGGAAAAGTTTATACTGTAATATTGAAACCATGTGGATGGACCTGCATGATGGGATACATATTATAGGAGTAGGGGATCTATGGGCCTCTTCTAACATTTCATTTAAGGACAATCCCAATGAAGTGAGAACATATATCTAAGAGTTGGAAATGTTCATATATGAAATCATTGAATCAATTCCCACCATGAATCAAGTGAAGGAAATGATAGACCACGGTGCCACTGAAGGGATTATTCCTTCATTATATGAAGAATAGTGTGATTTTGTGGATCAAGAAGATGTATGTTTCATTTTTCTCACATTCTCTTTTTGATTACAATTTAAATTTAGTCAAAGCATTGTTACTCAGAGAAAATATCATTTTCAACTTGCAGTTGGTTAATGAAAAATCAACTGATGTTCCCTCACCATGGTATGGCCTTAAAGGTACTAATCTTGGAGCTACCAGATTTCCCTGTGAATTGGTAGAAATATCTCCAGGCCAACAGGCCATGGAGGAAGAGGTGTAAATGTTGTTTCCATCCCCAATACCTATATTTTGAGATGATGATGCAAGTCCTCCTAAGAAGGTAAATAAATAAAAACATTGAAGAAGGAAATCCATATTTAAACGCTTTCTCAGTAGTAGTGGGACTTGTTGATAATCATGAAATTTATCCTTATTTATGAAAAAGTGTTTTAAACTTCTTAGGATTATAGGGGATTCTTCTATTACTTCTTTGAAAGAAAATACTGATATGCTTCAAGGAACCATGGAGGGTGCTGCTGAACAGGCACAATTTCTTGCTAATCTGGTGGTTCCTGAAGAGGAATTGAGGCCAAAAGAACCAACATATGTTCGCAGTAGTGATCTCATTCCTGCTATTAGGGGAGATGAGGCTTCTAGTAAATCAATAATTCTTTATCAGAAATCAAATGTAATAAAAATTGACTTCCATCCTATGGTACTTTTGGTTCATCATAGGGACTAGAACATCCCACAATAACTGAAGAAGGCCCCAAAACTGTTTTTGAGGAAGCTAATTGGGGTCAATGGTTGTTGGAGAAAGCATGAAAAGAAAACATTCCAAGTTCTCCAATGGGTGAGACTAATCTATGATTTGGGATATCATTATATGATTTGATGAACCATGGAATTATTTTGGAAGAAGTATTAGAACATGTTAATATACCAGATGCTTTAGAGGATTTTTATGTTTCTTGTATAGAATCCACTTGATGTGATTTTTCATTATTCTTCCTGAGATTCATTATGAAGATCCTGAGACAATTAAAGAAAACAATCCTCACCCAGAGTCATCAAACAAAAATGTTGAAACATTGAATATTGGGAAGGAGTCTTCTCAAGATGATGACCTACTTTTAGATAAGAGATACTAATATTGTGATTGTACTCACTTTTGTTATCTCTTGAATATATCCACAACCACAATTTTTGATTTACAATATTAGGTTATTAACTTAAATTGATAGGTATAGAGGTGAAGCCTTTGCATCAGCACAAACGATACTAGAAGGTGAAGCAACCATTGATCAAGAAGGAGCAGAACATGGAACATTATTATGTGCATTAATCATAGAATACATCCCTCCTTAGGACACTAATTCTGAATCAGACTCAGAACTTCGAAATACTATTTTTCTTGCATGTCATAAAGCATGGAAGAATATATGAAAGATAATAACTAAGATGCCTCTTGAGGATCTACCTTTAATAATTCTATGACTCTCATCTATGTTTATCATGCTAGGATTTAGCGGTTTGGAATATCGTGATATTAATACCATGGTGAAAGAGATTATTATAATGAGGTAGAAAGAGAAAAATATTTGGAAAGACCTGATAAAGGCTAAACTATGGATCAACACTGAATAATTCCAAGCAGCACTAACCCAAATAAGGCTAATAATACTACAAAGTTGAAAGAACTGAAGTAGACGATCAATGAAAAGACTGTTAAATATCTGCTTCTTCAACCGGAGTTAGATATTATCACAGGGAGCTTCAACATCTTCATATCTCATTAAGAGAAGTAGAGAAGAATGGTGGAAACTCCATTGTAGATGCTAGAGAAGCACTTCATCATCATGAAGAGAGCGGTGCTAGTTTACTAAAAGAGCTTCATTGGGCTGGTGATGGGGCTCAAGAGGCTGTTATCCAAATGAGGACTTATGTAGAAAACCATTTTTGATTTCTGATATGAGAGAGACTCCAATTTGTGGAAGATCCTCTCTGAAAAGGTTTTTTTCATAAATTAAAATCATTTTGTATTTAATCATATATGTTTTCATCCTCACTAGCTACTTTTGTGTTACCTGATCCTTTGGGCCTAGTAAGCATAAATTAGTTTTTTCTAAGGTTATATGGAAAAACCCACAAAAGTTTTATCTTTTAATGATTTTTATTGCTCAATTTTAACTAAATCATTCAGAATGTACGTTTAGTGAGATGTGACTCAACTTTTTTTTTCAAAGTGCCCTTTACAGGTTCCCAATCTTGTGAGTACCACGTCTATTTCTGTTGGTAGTATAAAGTAATACATGTTGGACTATAGTGGGATAATATTTAAGGTCAAATATCTTTGACCATAAATTTTGAAATTAGATCCCAAATAAGAATCAGTGGCTGAAAATTTATTCAATATTATTTAGATATTTCCAAAGGGAATCTTGAGCCAGGATTTTAATGGTCACTAAATTTAAAACTTGTATAAACATAAGGGGACTCTCCTCCAAGAATGAATTTACCATTATTTGACAAACTCATTACAAGAGTTGTGTTATATAGGGCCAACTAGGGCATATGATTCATAGCCAAATAGTGGAATATTTTTATTGATAGGCCCGTTATATAAGAAAATATTATGCCAGACCACCTAAGGACACATACTGTATAGTAAAAATAAAGAGCTCTTAGGAATTTAGCATTTTACTGCTGATAGACAAGTAAAAATAAGATTTGGATTAATCAAGACAACATTGGGTGGGTTTTTCAATGAAATGAATTTTAAGAATGAAAGGGCTATTTATACCGACATATGTACTGAATAGGAAAACCATTTCTATACCAATTTAATATATGAGGAAAGGTTAAAATTTAACAAAAATGGCAATTTCTAATATCATTTTGTGAAGAATAGGGATATTATATTTCCATGTAGTTTAACATCATATGGTAAGGGTGAAGTTGAACAAATGTGAAAATAAAGACATTGTAACTGGACTAAGGGATAAAACCCAAGTGTCACTGCATGTCTTTCTAGAGGAAAGAATCAATCCATACATAGTTCTTTAAAAAATCCATATATAGGTTTGATTATTATATAAAGAATAAAGGGATTTTTTATATTGTGTATGGGCCCAAGATTGGTGATCTGGGAATCTCTACGTATCTCATATAGATGAGAACCAATCCAAATGTAGTTCTTCAAACGTTCATTTCCCACACCAATCAAGTTTGATATGGGAGAAGAGAGTTTTTTGACATGTTCTGGAAGAATGGTTAAACATAAGACAAAAACATGGTATAAATATTAGACCATGTATCTTTAGGAAACACACTATATAGATCTAATTCATATACAAGAGGAGAAAAGGAAATAAGTTTTTTTGGTTGTGGCTGGGCCCAAGATTGGAGATCCTGGAATCTCTATGTATCTTATATAGATGAGAATCAAGCCATACATAGTTCTTGAAAATTGGTCCTTATGTAGATCTGACTTAGACATAAGGAACAAAGGGACACATGTTCCACTATGGAGTAGCAATGATGTCAATGATTATTACATATGGAATCTCCTAATGTAAAGTCAAGAAGACTTTAACCGTATAATTTAATGTCGTGTAATGAGGATAAATTATGTCATGCAATTTAATGGAATGAAGTAAGGAAAAAGATGGTACACATTTTATCATAATGTAGCATTGATGTTTATGGTTTCTATACAGTTTAACATATTGAAACTAATACCTTGTACTATGATGTTTAGAGTCTTGTAGTGATGATATGTGGGCTGTGAAGTTTTCAGTATTACATTGAGGATGATGTACTGTGCAGTTTTATGTCTTGCGATGAGGACTTGGAGGCTGTACAGTTTTAGGTCTTACAGTGAGGAAAATGTACTGTGTAGTTTTATGTATTGCAGTGAGGACATGGGGGCTGTGTAGTTTTATGTCTTGTAGTGGAGACAATGTAATTTATAGTTTTAAGTCTTGTAGTGAGGACATGGGGGCTGTTTAGTTTTAAGTATTACACTGAGGACAATGTACTGTGCAGTTTTATGTCTTAAAGTGAGGACATAGGGGCTATTCGGTTTTAAGTCCTGCAGTGAGGACAATGTATGAAACTACAAAAAGTATTTCTTCAAGAATCTCACAATGGTTGAAGTGGTAGTAAGCTCTCAATCCATTGAGATTAAGACATAAGATCCATTTTAGTAAATATTATATATGGAATAAGGTTCTTCCCACTCTGGCTAAATCTTTGGAGGTTTTTTTCTTGGTATCATTGGAGTCCTGAGGACCAACACCAATTCTCCTTGATGGAATGAGTGGATGCAAAATTTCTTATTAAAGTATCATGCTATTCTATTCTGATAGACTCTTAAATTATACAAAGTATGCAATATTATTTCTTCTAACCATTCCATATCATCAACCTATTTCTGAGACCTGTCATCAATAGAAAACTGATCACATATTTCAACTCTAAGTGAAGGCAATTTAATTTCAATTATCCAAACTAATTATGTTGCATAGACCAATGAATACGGGGTTACCAGGGTGGTAGCACCTGTAGTAGTTTGATAAGCCCATAAAGAATGCAAAAGTTTATCAGGAAAAGATTTTATATCATTATCCACCATCTTCTTGGAAAATATTTGATAGAGTCTTATTGAAATAATTTATTTTTGTATTGGTCGCCACGTGATAACAAGATGAATGGTTGGATTTGATATTGTTCTCTTGATATTACTTCTTTACCTCAACTGAACAAAAATTGGTGCCATTATCCATCAATATAGTATGAGGGACACCAAATCTGTTAATGATTTTAGTTTAGAAAAAACTAAGAATGCTTGTTTCTATGACTTTTTCAAGAGGTATTTCCTCCACCAATTTAGAGAAGAATTCAGTAGCATTAAGAACGTGCTTGAACAACTTATATGTAGCAAGAGGATTATGTACTACTACATCCATTCCCCATGTAAAAAATGGCCAGGGGCATTTATATATATGTAGAAACTCTGGGGGTTGATGAATAAAGTTTGAATTCACTTGGTAGGGATGAAATTTTTTAGTGAAATATGTGTAATCCTGTGTCATTGAAGGCCAAAAGTATCCTAGCCCTTAGATTTGATCAGAAAGACTATGCCAAGACTGGTGAGCACCACGAGATCCTAAATGTACTTATTTCATGACATATACAGTTTGTTCTCCATTAATACATCTGAAGAGGATTCCATCAAAGCCTCATCTGTAGAGGATATTCTGGTGATCTGATCTATTATAAAGAATAAATTTGGACACTCATCGCCAGATTTGTTCTTTTTCAGCTCTATCAGGTGGAAGCACTTACTTTTTGAAGATAATACATGATGGGTGTTTTCCATCATGTGGTATGACCATATGGCTCAGAAATAGAGATAATTTCATTAATTTCCTCCATTTTGGTTTGAAAAAATGGTGAGACCACACGATGATGGTCTATGCTGATGATTTCCTCATCCCGATTTAGATAATCCAAGATTGTAGCTACATTATCCAGTGCATCATTTGGGAATTTTGTGATCGCAGGATATAAGACAATGTCAGATCTGAGGGAAATTCAGCCATTAACCCACCGACATAATCACACAAAGGGATGAACTATTATTTTCTGATAGAATATACTCCATTAATTTGTTTGATTACCAACTCTGAATCACCTTTCACTTTTAAGGGATTCACTTGCACCTGAACTGCCAATTCCAATTCTACAATGAGATTTTGATATTCTCCTTCATTGTTGGTACTCCCTTATAATAATAGTAAGGAATAAAGAATCACTTCCATGTCTAGGGAAATATGTATAATTTATAACCCAAATTTGTTGAGTTTTGGGGTTTCCATTATCTTCCCTGTTGGACTTCTAGAGGCACCATCAAAGTACATTTCCCATGTTTGGGAACTATCTTGAATATAGAAGACCACTTCATCAAGAAGTATAGTATTAAATGATATATCTTCCATATATGGATATCTAGTAAGGATGTCGACCAAATCTTGGACTTTTATTTACTTTTAGGCACAAACTATATATTAAACTATTGCAAAATAACTTCACACCATGCTAGATGCCCTATAAGCATAGGACGTCTGAGGATAAATTTGAGCGAGTTATTGCGAGATACTAATTTGACATCATGATGTTATAGGTAGTGCCTCAATTTCTAAACTGCAAATATTAATGCTAGGTATCAATTTTCAATACTTGAATACCTAGTTTTTTCATCAATCATAGTTCAACTGAGATAGAAAAGGCGATTTTCAATCCCAGTATCATTCTTCTGGGCAAGGAAGGCACCAAGTGATCACTCTAATGATGTCACTTAGAGAATAAGTGGTATAACATCAACATGTAGTATTAATATTGGTGGAATCAAGAGATATTTCATGAGGGTATCAAATGATTCTTGGTAGTATTCAATCCCTTGATAGGTGACTCCATTCTTCATTAATCTGTTGAAGGGAAAACAATTTCCCAGAAAATTGTTGATAAAGCGCCAAATACAGGCCAAGTGTCATTAGAGTTATCTTAATTATTTTATATTTTGAGGAGGTGACATGCCAAGGTTTGATTTTGTTTTCTCAGGATCAACTTCGATACAGAGATGGCATACAATGAAGATGAAGAACTTTCCTGAGGTTACCCCGAAGGGACATTTCAATGGGTTCATCTTCAAACTATGATGCTGAAGTTTATTGAATATGGTCTTGAGATCATCCAAGTGATTGGATCATTTTATATATTTTAACACCAAATCAACCATATAACATTCAACAAATTTCATTAAGAATGTTTTTAAGATATGGTGCATGGAACGTTGATACCTTTCACCTGCATTCTTTAAGCTAGAGGGCATTACCCAATAACAAAAAAATCTTGAGGGGATCTAAAGGCTATAGATTCTTTATCCTCTGGGGCCACATGGATTTTATTATACCCATAGTATCCATACATGAAGTAAATAGATGCATTTCTAGCTGTTTCATAAATTAAAAGCTCTCTGATCAGAACTGGAAAGTCATCTTTAGAAAAATGCCAGTTAAGATATCTGAAATCAATATATACACTGATTTGTCCATTATTTTTTTTACTGGGACAATTTTGGTCAACTATTTGGGATATTGAACTTCCCTAAAAGAGTTATCCTTTATAATATTATCAACTTTAACATCAATTTAAGAGGCATGATTTGGGTGTTTTCTTCTTGCTTCCTGCTTGAATCCTTGATGTTCTTGTGGAAAATCCAAATGATGAGTGGCTACATCGGGATTAAGTCCTGCTATATTTGTATAATTCCAAGAAAATTTATTTTTATGTTTCTTTAGAAATGAATTATATACCTATTTCTCTTCATAAGTCATTTCCACAGTAATTAGAGTGGGTCATGGATCTGCTTCTATACCCAGATTTATTTCTCTATGCTCATCTATAGTGGTAGAGACACCTTCCTCCAATGCTGGAGGAGAATCCATGAGATCTTCCTTTTATTCTTCTTCATTATATGTTACTTATTCTATTTATTCTTGAATATTATTTGACAAGGCAATAATTCTAGTGTTATGGGGAATTCAGTATATTAAACCCCTAAAAATTATGCCACCGTTTCTAACTCAAATAATGATGAAGGGTCTTCCTATGGTAATAAAGAGGAGCCAATGGATTGGGAATCAGCATATTTCTCTTCCTCTATAATTTCTAATTTTTTTATTCTGATTGAAAAATTAGATGCTTTCTGTAGTTCAACAGATGAAATGAATAAATCTCCATTTAAGCTTCCGTCACTGCTTGGTGAATCAAAAATTTCTCCCATGCTGCCAGGCTTAGTTGCCACAGTTGACATTATGGATGTTATTGGATGAGTGTTTGGATTTTCTTTTACCCTTTCAATTTAATTTATAGGTAACACATAATCTATACTCAAATTTATGAATGGGTTTACTGGGATATTTTCCAAACCACTTGGAGCATTAATTTTTGTTACCTCTTTTTTCATGAACCTTATTCCCATTTTTTTGATAAAACTCTTCCTCAATGTATTGAGATTCAAAAGTTTTTAATGAATCCTTGTCACCATACAATGTCCTGATTTTTCTACTAAAACATTATATGAGACATTGTTGGTATGAAAAATTTATGGCCACATGTTGATGTAGCCAATGCCTTCCAAATAGAATGTTGAAGGCTGTATCCTGACGAACAACCAAGAAATCTGAATTAGACACAAAATCTCAAAATTGTGTTCTGAGTGTAGTCTCTCACAGAGGTTCTTGTTCATTATTTTCATAGACATGAAAAATTAAGGTGGAAGGATATAAGTCAGATTTGGTATGGCCCAATAGATGAACGGTACAAACAAGGAGGAGGTTAACTCCAAAACCATTATCAATAATGGCTTGTTGGATATCTATGTAATTGACCTTTCAAGACAATTAAAAGGGCCTAATATGTCCATATATAACATCATCATCATCTTCATCTATAAAGGATATAAATGCATGACATTTTGTAGGATCATTCTCTATATGATAAACCTCAGCAGTAGAAAATTTGGTCTTAAACTCTTGAGGACTTAACAAAGCCTCAGTAAGTGCTTCTTGAGGATATTTTGACAGAATCAAGGAATCTAAAATTAAAATCATGGCTGGTACATAGGACTTCTATTTTAAAACATCTTACTTTTGGTCGAGAGGTTTTCATTTACCAACATGCAAATGCAGTTTTTCAGGTACCTTCGATGTTGACACTGCTATTGTAAATGTACACTATGTTGGATCAGAATATGTAAATACATCTAGCTTTGGTATATTACACTGAATAGATATATCTACTTGTTGAGAGGAATATGGTGTGACTTCTAATTGGTACTCCAAAATAATCATGTCAGGATTAAACCTATATTTTGTGGAATAAGCTATGTATTATTTTTGGGCCCACTGAAAGGCTCTTCCACGAGATTCTACCACATATACAGTTTGAGTAGGGGTATAGTTAAAATAGTGGCTTCTAAAATTCCCATGTCTTCTCTTATATCCTTGACATTGGCCTCTCCCTATAGTTCTTTAGTTATATATAGGAAACTCCAGATCATTATGTTTAGAATCACTATTGGAATAAGGATCTGTTAAGTGGATAACATTGATGGAACCAAAGATCATTTCTTCATCTGTTGAAGATTATGTATGACATGCCAGTTCTTATTTTGCTGTTTGGAAAGGCAGTGCTTGTGCTTTTGAAGCATATGGCATGAAATCTACCAGGGTAAAGAACAACTTTGGTAATGACACGAACTCATCCTCTTCTGACTTCTCTTTGTCCTTCTGATCACATTTCTTCTTTAAAGATTGAACTTTAGAGGACTAATCTTTTGATGAATATGATTTCACTGGGGAAGGAGTGGTGGAAGACACAAATGGTTGTTTCAACTATGTTCTTATAATGGAATTAGTTTGGTTGACCATTTTCCTGATAATATAATCATCATATTTCTGAACATTGTTACTTTATACCTCCTTCCATTCACCTTCCTCCTCTGGATCAGAAGAAGTACCACATGCAACTTGAAAACCAAACCTAATTATTTTCTAGAGTTGAGTTGAAGTAATCGGGAACTTGTTCATTATATAAAGAATAACATTTGATCTTTAATTCCTCAAAATATTTATACAATTGATTTCTTTGGTCATCTTGTTGAGGTGGCCATTTCTACTAATTCTTGGGAGGCAGTGACCTTCGATATGATGATGGTTTTGAGGTGGAAGCAGGTACACGTGCTTTCCTGAGTGTATCTATAACATATTGTGCTCTCCATGTTATCCTTCCCAGAGTTGATGGAATTACATAAGTTTTTGCCTTAGTTTCCATGATGAAATCTTTAATCTATTGAAAAATTGAATCAAAGTATTGAAACCCTCTTGGGTATTTCATTAGGATCAGTGGTGTGCATAACTCATCACACAAATTTTCCACACAAATTGGTAGAAACTCTTCTTAAGGGAGTGGAAGATTTAAGGAATACGTTAATCCTTTCCATCGAGCAATGAAGTATGAAACTCTTTCATTTTCCCATTGTTTTCAATTTTTTAGATCAAAAAATATTGTCTTCAGTATCATTGAGTTGATTTGAAGAATAAATTTATGATGTATATCTTCCCATCCAATAATTGATCGAGATTGCAAACTTGTATACCATAAAAAACTGGTCCTTGTAATGATTGTAAAAAACACCTAATCATTACTACTACTTTTTGTTGAGGATTTACCATCATGGGATAACAATGAGAAATTAAATGCGTTAAGTGTTGTTCCAGATATCCTGAACCATTAATTATTGGGAATGTGGTATTCACAAAATTTGGTGAGGGGGGAAATCATATCCAACCATTCGGGGTAAGATTTCATTTCTTGATGAACTGGCCCACACCGTTCTTCCATGTCTTTCAATCAAGTGGTTAATGCCTCAATATAGTTCCTATGCACTTGGGGAATATCCAGATGAGCTAAGAACTATATAGGTACAACAGATGGAGCTTGAACTGGTGCAACGACTGGAGAGACCATTGATGGTGGTGTTGGTATTTTCCTTGGATAACCCATGAGAACAGGCCAATAAGGATGTGTTTGATCCTATCCTGTCTATGTACCCAATGGATGCAATTTATTATATGCATCTGTAGTTACCAAAAATACTCTGCTGAAAATAACCTACTGGATTTTCAGGTTGAGGATCTGCCTGGGGAGTACTTCTTGAAGAAATACTACTTCAAAGTACCTCTATATTGAGTCTTTTCAACTCTTTGATCTCCACTTCTTACTGTGTAAATCTCTATTCATGTGAAATAGATTGACCTTCTCTAGTTGAAAAGTGAGATTTAATCATACTTTTACCATTCACCTCGTTAGATGCCTTTCATATGGGTGAGAGTTGGTTATTTGAAGGCATACCTAGATTCTGGGTAAGCCTCTGATTTTGGGTATATACACCTTATTCATTTTCTTTAGTGTGTACCTTATTATGGACAAGAACATCATCTTATGATTCTTTTAAACTATAATCATTTTCAAGAGGATCTTATTTAATGGTGTTAATGACATTTACTGACGCATAATACATTGATGGTATTTTGTCAGTATCTTTGTATGATCTCATCCCTCTGCATCTTCAATGAGAATATGCTCTCTTATATGATGGATTATCAGGAGATTTTTGATTGATAGTAACCCAAATGGAATCCTTAGATAGTTCTATTGTGCACTCTCTTTGTGGATTCCTACCTAATCAAGAGAAAAATGACTTCCGTTGAAGTGGGGATTGTAGATGTGAAAAATTCCCCAACCCTACAAGCTGGGGCTATTCTTGTTCTTATTCTTCTTCACACTTTCAAAATATGTTTAATGAATTTAAAGGTTGAATTAAATGAGCCCCCATCCCAAAAAAATGGGGTAGATCTTGAACTGATATGGATGATATTTGTGCAGTTTCTCTTCTGATTTTGCAAATTTTGGTTTGGACATTATCTGGGTGAATTATCTGACAACCAATAATATCATCTGTTTAAGAAGATCTCTGTGCTATTTCAGATATTTGCATTATCTGACATCTTACATCCTCTAAATAGAAGGCCTGCTCAAGATTCCTAGATTCTTGATGTAAAAGTACCTCAACTGCATGATTTATTTGGGCCTGACTCTGATGAGAGCTAGTTGAGGCTTGTTCTTGAGTGTACGTTTGATTACATACAAAATCTATTGATTGTAGCTGGTTGTGGGAAATAACATTGCATGAGACCAATTTTGGAAGGATTTTCTAATTCTGGAGCACAATAAAATGCAATCCTCTAGGTGCATATCATCCAATAATATGAAAAATGAATGGGGAATTATAAATTAAGTGGTGTTGCCTCCTTAAAGAATTGAGACATGCACACAGAAGGGTTCTCTGTTTCTTTTCAACTTTTTGATGTTGGGATGCCGAGAGAGATTCCAAGTCAATTTGGCATTACAACACTTCTATTACCTTTACTTGATTTTTATATTCATCATATATTAATAGTTTGGTTTTCAAATGATGAAGATTCTACCCTAAGTTGAGGTAGATATCATGAATGAAATATCCTTAACTCAATTCTGTAATTTTATATTGAGAATTTTCCAAAGGATATAACATAACTGGTATTTCTCCTTTATCAAATTGTTTTCTCAAGTTTAACATATCTTTATCATATTTGAGTAGATTTTCGTCTACTTTGTCTGACTATGGTGGACGCTCTGTATAAAAATACAAATAACTGAAGGGAGGTTCGTAGAATGATCGTTCCCTTAAGATGTCATCTGGTTGAGAAAGTATTTCACCTGTTTATGACATGGCATTAGACATGACTATCTTTGTGTTGGAATGTGCCTCAATATAGGAGGTATTTCTCATCACTACATTTTCAATTATATAATTATCTTGAAAATGAAAAAACTACTATGTAGAGAACATTCGCAGCGAATGCCAGCATGGGGGGGACCACCGTGGTGGAATACAACAAGGGATAAATCCTCTTTCACCTTGGCCTTCTAGACACCTGGAGGTTTTCCATGGATCTTATCTTGATATAGGCTCTCTGTATTGACCAAATTTTCAAGAATCAAGCCTTAATGATTTTGGGACCCTAGAACACCCTGAGAGAGGAGGGGTGAATCAGGGTCTCAAATTTTTCTTTTGAATGTTGTGGATCATGTTCCCATGTTGGTAGGAAGTTTTTAAATCTATCAAACAAATGAATGTATGGAGATGACACAAAACATTTACCTGCATCACCGCAAAGGGCTAAGTCCATGGAACATACACTGACAGTGTGTCAGTCATACCTAAATCCACTAACCTTTACTAGTTTGATTATTACAAGATTCAGTCATAGTCACTCTGTTCCAGGCACACTACCTTTATAATTGTTCTGGGATTTCTCACTACATCCCTCAGATCAGTTCCCTCGACCACCCCTAGCTCATTACCTTGAAGGAAGTCAAATTAAGTTTATCGACATGAAGGTCACGTCAGTAGATTTACATTGAAGTCTTTGTCTCTATTCAGCACGAGACACTACTGGCATCGAAGTCCAGAATTGATGCACTTGGAAGCACTGAACCACTGAACTGTGTATCCAAAATCCTATTAGAATTATAACACTATGATTGCATGCAATACCTGAACTTTCATGCAAGGTTTCATATTTTTTACTCAAGTTGACTTTCCCATATCACCTACTTTTCACGTATCCCTTATATTTCATGAAACTTCATCGAAGGGTTCACATGGTCTTTCCAGACCAAAGGAACACCTTGCACAAAAGATTAACTCTCTTATAATCTTTCATGTGCCAATATTTCATGCAGTAGAGCAGCCATATTTTCATTGAAAAATTATTAAGTATTAAATGTGGGTAGGCACATACTTATAGGCCTTGATGACCCTGCATGCAAGTTTTAGATTCTTCTTTTTGCGGTGCACACATGATTCTTCATGGGCGCGCAAAAACCCTTTTCACATCGCATTGGAAATGTAATATTCTTCCACACAACCTCATCTTTCGCACACATTTATGTCTTGCATGCACCTTTTTCCTTTTCCATATTTTCAAATTTTTATCCTAAAATAGGCCTTACGCACAACATCCCAAAAAATCTTTAAACTTGTGCACAACTCCCTTTTCCAAACAATCATTTCCCCATTTTTTGATTTTTAAGCCAAAATATTAGGAAAACACTGGGAAACGACGCCACCTATAATACTGTTGTATGATTGAACTATATAATCCCCTTCCTAGAAATGATTATGAACTTTTAATGAGGATTGAAAAAAAACACAAACCATACTCCATTTCCATCCTAGAACATACAAGGTTCCAAAAATCTCCCTATTTGGGTTTGTTGGCAATCACTAGATAAATTCAATAGAGCACCAAAAACATGATAAATCTGAAACACAAGAATAAACTCAGCCAACACTCAATGTCTACATGAGAAATGATCGGTGTATAAAACTAAAGGTGATGCTTAAATTGGGTTCTAGTGTTTTGGAATTCTTAAATGCAACCAAGCTATTCTCTTAATTTGTCACAGAAGCATCACATGCCCTGAATGTATTCCATCTCCCCTAACACCAAATTATCATCGTGTCATAGAATCATTACATGTCCATCACATGTCTTGAATCTCATTGTGTCACAGAAGCATTACATGTCCTTCACATGTCTGGAATTTTCACATGTCTTGAATCTCATAGTGTCAAAAAAGCATTACATGTCCAACACATGTCTAGAATTTATTATGTCTACCCCATTGAATATAGAAAAAGACTAGTATTTGTTCATTGTACATCTAAAAACACCCTGGGATAGTATCTCCCCCATAAACCTGTATCATCTCCCCAAACAGATTACAAACGGTTAACATAACTGGGATAGAGGAAATCTGTAACATCCTTATGCTCTGGGAGGTGGCTGAACACTAATGTTCAATCAATGTTTCTCAAAGACAGCCATTCATAGTGGCTTGGTTAGGATATCTTCCACCCACTCATCAGTTCCCACATGTGCCATTTTAATCATGCCTTGTTCAACTTTTTCCTTGATAAAGTGACATCTAATTTCAATATGCTTTGCATGAGAATGTTAAACAAGATTCTTCATAAGATGAATTACACACTTGTTATCATAGTAAATCACCATTGGTTGTTTTAATTCATCACTAATATCTATCAGTTGTTGCTTCATCTATAGTGGTTGAGTGCATACATTTGTAGCCGAGATATACTCAGCTTTTACAGTACTGAGAGAAGTACTTTCTTGTTTCTTGCTAAACCAGCCAACACATTTCTTCCTAATATAGAATGCTTCACCACTAGTGGACTTTCTATCCACTTCTTTTCCAGCCCAGTCAGCATTAGAAAATGCTGATAATTCACTATCCCTACCTACAACATAGTATACCACATTAATATGATTACTGTGAATGTACCTCATGATTATTTTTGCTACTATCATATGTTCTTCCTTTGGATTACTCTGAATTCTGGCCACTAAGCAAGTTGCAAAGACAATATCAGGCAGTGTCGCCATTAGGCATAGTATGTTTCCAATAATCCTCATGTACATGGTGGGATTTATAGAGGTCCTATCCTTTTGATTTCCATGTTGGGTTCTAACTGCAGTCAAAGTTGAAATTGGTTTGGAGTCACACATATTAATTTTAATCAGTATATCTCTTGGATACATTACATAGGAAATGAAAGTGTCATCCTTCTTTTGAATAACCTATAGCCCTATGAAATATGTGAGCTACCCAATCATAGACATTTCAAATTCTGATTTCTTTTGATTGGAAAATTCATCCACTGACTTCTTCCTACTTCCACCAAATATAACATGATCAACATAAACTAGAACCATGGATTGATCTTTCGGAGTGTTCTTCACATAAATATTTTGATCTACTGCACTTTTGAATTCAAATTTTTTGAGATAAGAATCCAATCAGGAATACCATCCTCATGGTTCCTACTTCAAACCATAGAGGGAATTCTTTAGTTTATAAGCATTTGTTTTATTAGAACCAAGAAGAAAATCCACTAGTTGTTATATGTATACATATTCTTCAAAAACACCATTCAAGAATACTGTCTTGACATCAATTTGATATAATTTATATCCTCTTTGGATGTCCATGGAAAGAAAAATCCTGATTGACTCCAGTATAGCCACTAGAGAAAAGATTTATTCAACATCAACACCTTCAATCTGTGAATATCCTTTAAATACTATTAGTGCCTTATTTATGATAACACTTCCATGTTCATCAAAATTGTTCTGTAAAATCCACTTTGTACCAATCACATTATGACCTTTAGGTATCTTGACTAGATCCCATGTCTGATTCTTGTCAATATGATCTAACTCTCCATTCCTGGATTTCACCTGTGACTCATCCTTTGCAGCTTCTTCAAATGTGGATGGTTCGACCAAAAATAAGAATTTAGATGGTGCATTACAGCTCATTCTCTTCATTTGTGTGGGTGCATTAAAATCCCCAATGATGTTGGATTGATCAATTTCTGCTCTTCTATTCATCCTCTTAAGTTCAACTGAATTATCTCAAGCTATGGCTTCAACTTCAGATTCTTCTTCTAAGTTAACATCTCGATGTGACTTTTGAGAGTTTTGTACACCTTCCTCTATTTGTGCATTTAAATTTACACCATGTTCAAATTCTTCCTCATTTTTATCACATAGGAATATAAAATCCTTAAAGACTTTGTGGGTTTCTCTTCAATGATCTTCACATCACTGCATTCCAAAATCCTTCCCAAGTGCTTGTTGAAACACTTATAGAATTTTCTATTCATTGAGTATTAAAGGAAAATTCCTTCATCTTCATTGTCACCATAAATCCATTGATTTACTTCATTGATTCTGATGAAGAATTTACTTACAAAAACACGAAAGTATTTTTAAATAAGGCTTCTTTCCATGACATAATTCATTTGGTGTCTTCAACTCACCCATATAAAGCCCTGTTTTATTTTGAATATACAATGCATATTGGATAGCCTCTTTCAAATAATGTTGTAGAATACGACTCTCAACCAGTATAGTTCTTGCCATGTTTCTCACCTATCGATTCCTGCACTCAACAAATCCATTTTTTTGTGGAGTTACTACTACCACTACCTTAGGTTTTAACCCATTATTCTCCAGGTAATTTTCAAATTCATTGGAAGTGTATTCCCCTCCACATTCAGATCACAGAACAATCGTTGTTCATCTAGTATCATTCTCGACAATTCAATGATATTTTTCAATACAGTCATGCACTTGTCATTTCTGGTGTTTAACCATTACACATTATATTATACTATATTCATATATAAAATGGCAGAAGTACCTTTCTCCATGAGTTCCAACAAAATATTTTAGTCCACATAAATCTGTATGAATGAGATCATGAAGATGAGAGTCCCTCTTCTTATTTTGATGATATGAATTGCAGACATACTTCCCCAGAATGCAAGCATCACAAGACGTTTCACGTTCACACTTCAGGTTGGGAATATATATGAGAATATTCTGTTTAGAGATTTTCTCAATGTCTTGTTGATTTATGTTCCACAATATCCGATGCCATAGGTTATTTTCTTCCTCAACAGTCATGTAACAAATGTTCTCTTTACTATCAACCTGATACATGTTTACTTCTTTTATGCATTCCTTCATAAATTAACATATTATCTTTCCCTTGATAGTACATCCTTTCTGATCAAAAGTAACTATAATTCCTGAGTTGAGGAGTTGACTCATGTGAGGAGATTATGATATAAGCCATCCACATAAAAGACTTTAGTTTTATTTATCTCTCTATCAACTAGTTTAGTACTTCCACTGATTTTATTTTCAGATCTCCATCATCACCAAACCTTACTATTCCATCAACCCTCCTCTTGACATCTGTTAATAGGTTTCCACTACCCATCATATGAGATGAATAGTTCATGTCAAGAATCCAGGTACTATTTCTTTTTGTAGTGTTGAGAGCTACCTCTGCAAGGTTGGATTTCTCAATTTTTTTCTTTTCATTCCATGAGACATTAGATTGAGTGTAGGACACTAATGGCCTTTAAAATTTCTCTTCCATTTACATGAGTTCTTCATAGTAGAAATCTTCTTCCAGAGAAGAAAACCTATTTGTAAGAGAAACACTATATTTTTGGCAAGCTTTGACTTGACTTGAAATCCAATATTAGGTGTACATGTCCTTCCTCTGCTTGCAATCAATAACCTTATGACCAAAATTATAACAATGAAAAAAATTCCCTAAGAAATTGTTTTTCTAAAAGAATTAGGATATGAATTTGTTCTCCTTTCTTGAACTCCTATATCTTCTCCATTTAAATGGCTTATTTCCTATTTGAAAAATGACATGTATGGCCTAGATATCCACAAAACAAACAATTCATGAGATGAAATGTCTTCTCACTTATGTTTATCCACATTCCTTCTTCTGTGGGATAATAGTGTGGCTGCCTATTATTCTTGGAGACTTGAGGATAGTCTTCTATTATTCTTTTAGACTGAACTAGGGGATTCTTTTTTAGCACTTCAGGTGAATTTTATCCATGACCCACTTTCATCATGCCTTTATTCTGGTCACTTTTATTTTTAGTATTGGATGATTCACCCTCACCACCGATTAACCTATTTCCCATGTAAGTAAGTCTTTGATCATTCAAAAACTATTCAACTCCATTAGATCCATGTTTTTCTCTCTCCAATAGCTTATCATATGAGAACCTTCAAAATTTTATTTTCTTCACTTATTATTTTGAAATTTATTCTCTCCCAACATTACTCTTAAGAGAAACAAAATTATCTTCAAGACCCCCATAGTCTTGGACTTTTCTTTCAGTCTCAAGGAGATGTCATCAAAGACTTTTTTGTGCTCTTCAATTATTAGATTCAGACCCACTACATCATCAGTGCTTTCAAGGATTTTAGACTGTACATTCAAAAGTTCTTCCAGTTGTTCAATTTCAGTTTCAAGTGCCTTAACATATTCTGATGATTCTTATTCCATTCCTTTCCACTTATTGCATCTCTTACACTTATTTTAAAGCTTACCAAAAGATTCCTTATGTTTGAAATTTGGATCAACATTGGCTGTAAACTTTTTATCTCAAGTTTTATCTATTAATGATTCTAATTTTTTAATGGTAGCCATCACGGATGCATGGTTTCTAGTTTTAAATTATATCTCTTATTATTAACAGAATACATTATCATCATCATTTTCTTCATAGAAAAAACTTTTCTTCTGAACATTATATCTAGATTTAATGTATCACTTTTTGAAAAAAAATTCTAAGTCTTATCAATGTTATGAGATTCTCTATCTTCATCTTTGATCTTTCTTGTAAACTGAGAGGTAGTGTGCCCAACTTTTCCACAAATAATGTAATACATATGTAATTTCCCTTTATATTTACCTTTTACCTTTTTAGACTTCTTGGTAATGAGAGAAAGAATTTCTTTTTCCTCATCATCTTCACAACTTATATCTTTTGAAATTTTCAGTTTCTCTATGGCCTTGAGAAATATTTCCTAGATCACTCGAGTCGTAACATCTTCTAGTTTGACTATCATTTAAAATTCAACTAGGATGCTCAACAGATTATCCAGAGAATGTTTGGAAAGATCTCTTTTTTCAAGAGTTGACACCATTTCATTGTTCAAGGGTGGAAGTCTTCTCAATATTTTCTTTATAATATCAATGTATTTGGTTTCTTTTCCTAGACCCTAAACTATCCAACTACTTTAGTAATTCTATTAAATATGGAGTCTTCATTCTCATTAGAAAGTGTCTTCAGATCATCAAACCTATTGTATAGGACTTTTAGTTTCACCTCATTCACTTTTCTATCTTCTTCATAAATATTTTCATGATTGTACAACATGGACTTTGATAAGGTTCAACTCATCACCTTTAGATATATCTAATCAGAAAGAGCTATGGTGAGAGCATTATAAACTTTAGAATCAACATCAAGAATTTTCTTATCTGCATCAGTCATATCCATCCCTATGGGATCTGTGAATTCTATTCCTTTCACAATGGAAAAACAGACTTCATTCCAAGGGTTCTTAGGTGAGATATCATTATATTCTTACAAATATGAAAATTACTTCCATAAAAGTGGGGGACTCCCCTGAATCTGGTTGAATTCTCCATGATGGTATAAGATAAATCAAACACTAGAAACCTGCCTCTGATACCACTTAAAGGACCCTAGAACACCCTCACATGGGAGGGGTGAATTAGGGTGTCAAAATTTTCTTTTTAAAGTTTTTTATTTTGTTCCCACGTTAGTAGGAACTTGTTATATCTGTCAGACAAATGAATGTAGGGAGATGACACAACACATTTACTTGTTTTACCAGAAATGGCATCATCCAAGGAGAATACACCAACTGTGTGTTAGTCATAACAAAATCCACTAATCTATAATAGTTTGAGGATTAAAAGATTTAGTCACAGTCACTCTATTCCAGCCACACTACCTTTACAATTGTACAGGGATATCTCACTACATCCCTCAGATCACTTCCCTCAGCTCCCTCTAGCTCACTGCCTTGAGAGAATTCAAACTCAGTTTATCGACATGAAGGTCCATTTAATATATTTTCATTGAAGACATTGTATCTATTCATCACGAGACACTACTTGCATCGAAGTCTAGAATTCATGAACTTGAAAGAATAGATCCACTAAACTGGGTTTCCAAAAGCCTCTCAGAATCATAGAACTATGCTTGTACACAATACATGAAATGGAATGCAAGATTTGGTATTTTTCATGCATTTTGACTTTTCTGCAACTCTTACTTTTCACACAACCCGTATCTTTTGCGCAACTGCAAAAAATGGTACACTTGTTCTATTTAAAATAAATGAACACCCTGAGCACTAGATTAACTCTCTTCCAATATTTCATGCTGTAGAGAAGACATATTTTTTTCAAAAAATACTTAAGTCTTCCATGGGGGTAGGTGCCTACTTATAGGCCTCGATGACCATGAACAAAAGTTTATGACACATCTTTTTCGGTCCATGAATGATACATCATGGTCACGGAAAACCCCTTTTGACATCACATTGGGCACAAAATATTCTTCCACAAAACCGCATCTTTCAATGATAAGGCATCATACATGACTTTATTTGTATTGGAATGTGCCTAGGGATAGGATGACGTTCTCATCACTGAATTGTCAATTTTAGAATTATCATAACAATGAAAAATACTACTACGGAGGGAACTTTTGAAATGAATGCCATCATGGGGAGGACCACCGTGGTGGATTACATAAGGGGATAAATATTATGGCACTTAGGTCTTCTGGCCAATTTCCAGGGATCTTATCCAGATATAGGCTTTCTGTATTGACCTAATTTTCAATATTCAATCCTTCATGATTTAAGGACCCCTAAACTCTTTAAGAGGGGAGGGTTGAATTAGGGTGTCAAAATTTTCTTTTTAAAGTTGTGGATTTTGTTCCCATGTTGGTAGAAACTTGTTAAATCTGTCAAACAAATGAATGTATGGAGATGAGAGAAAAATTTTACTTGGGTCACCGCAACGGGATAAGTCCAAGGAGCATACGCCAATAGTGTGTCGGTCGTACCTAAATCCACTAATCTTTACTAGTTTGATGATTACAAGATTTGGTCACAGTCACTCTATTATAGGCACACTACCTTTATTATTATTCATAGATTTCTCACTGTGTCCCTCTGATCACTTCCCTCGAATCCCCCAAGCTCACTACCATGAGATAAGTCAAACTCAGTTTAGTGACATGAAGGTCACTTCAATAGATTTACATTGAATCCTTTTTCTCTATTCAACATGATACAATACTAGCATCGAAGCCCATAATTGAAGAACTTGAAAGCATTGAACCACTGAACTGGGTATCCAAAAATCCTGTCAAAATATGAACACCATGCTTGCACACAATAGGTAATCCTGCACGCAAGATTTGGGATTTTTCACGTATGTTGACTTTTTCACAACGCATATTTTCACACAACCCTTATCTTTCATGAAACTTCACCGAAGGGTTCACTTTGTCTTTTCAGAGTAAATAAAATCCTTGCACACAAGATTAACTCTGTTCCAATCTTTCATGTGCCAATATTTCATGCGGCAGAGCAGCCATATTTTCGTCGAAAAATTCATAAGTCTTTCATAGTGTAGGTGCCTACTTGTAGGCCTTGATAACCCTCCATGCATGTTTCTGATGCTTCTTTTTTGCGGAGCACACATTATTCTCTATGGGCGCCCAAAATCACTTTTCAAATCACATTGGGTACATAATATTCTTCCACATAACCTCATATTTCGTGCACATTTATGTCTTGTGTTCACTTTTTACCTTTTCTATATTTTGAAATTATGATCCCAAAATAGGCCGTATGCACAACATCCTAAAAACCCTTTAAACTTGTGATCAACTCGCTTTTCCAAACACACATATCTCTATTTTTTGATTTTTAAGCCAAAAAATTTGGAAAACACTAGGAAACGATGCCGCCTCCAATACTGTTGTATGCTTGAACTATATTATCCCCTTCCTAGAATAAATTCAGATCTTTTACTGTGGATTGAAAAAAAAACACAAACCATACTCCATTTCCATCCTAGAACATACATGGTTCCAACAATATCCCCGTTTGGCTTTGATGGCTATCACTAGATAAATTCAATACAACACTAAAAACAAGAAAAAACAGAAACACAAGAATAAACTTAGCCAACACTCTATGTCTACGTGAGAAATGATCGGTGTAGAAAACTAAAATTGAAGCTTGAATTGGGTTCCAGTGTTTTGTAATTCTTAAAGAAAAACAAGCTATTCTCTTACTATGTCACAGAAGCATCACATGCCCTAAATTTATTACATCTCCTCCTAAAATTGAATTCTTATTGTTTCACAGAATCATTAAATGTCCATCTCATGTATTGAATCTAATTGTTTCACAAAAGCATTACATGTACTTCACATGTCTGGAATTTTCACATGTCTTAAATCTCACCGTGTCACAAAATCATTACATGTCCATCACCTGTCTAGAATTTATTCTATCTACCCCATTGAATATAAACAAAAAGGCCATTATTTGTTCATTATACATCTCAAAACACCCCTAGATAGTATCTCCCACATAAAACAACATCATCTCCTCAAACAGATTAAAAACAGTTAACATAACTGGGATATGGGAAATCCGTATCCTCTTTATGCTCTAGGAGGAGGCTGAAAACCGAGGTTCAACTAATGTTTCTCAAACAAAAACACTGACAGTGGAATGGTCATGATATCATCCACTTATGCGTCAGTTCCCACATGAGCCATTTTAATTACGCCTTGTTCAACTTTTTTAATTGATAAATTGATATCTGATTTCAATATGCTTTTCCCAATAATGTTGAATAGGATTATTCATAAAAACAATTACACTCTTGTTATCATAGTAAATAACCATTGGTTGTTTCACTTCATCACCAATATCTATCAGTTGTTGCTTCATCTATAGTGGTTGAGTGAATTCCTTTGTAGCATAGATAAACTCAGCTTCAACATTACTGAGAGAAGTACTTTCTTGTTTCTTGCTAAACCAGCCAACACATTTTGGGCCAATATAGAATGCTTCACCACTGGTGGACTTTCTATCCACTATGTCACCCACCGAGTCAGCCCCAAAAAATGCCAATAATTCACTATCCCTACCTACAACATAGTATAACACATTATTATGATTACCATGAATGTACCTCATGATTCTTTTTACTACTGTCATATGTTCTTCCTTTGGATTACTCTGAATTCGAGCCTCTAAGAATGTTTCAAAGACAATATCAGTCCGTGTCCCCATTAGGTATATCAAGCTTCCAATAATCCTCCTATACATGGTGGGATCTATAGAGGTCCTATTCTCATTATTTCCAAGTTTGGTTCTAACTACAATTAGAGTTGACATTGGTTTGGAGTCATGAATATTAAATTTAATCAGTATATCTCTTGCACAATATTCCTAAGAAATGAAAGTTTCATACTTCTTTTGAATAACCTACAACCCTAATAAATATGTGAGCTCCCCAGTCATAGACATTTCAAATTCTTATTTCTTTTGATTGGAAAATTCATCCACAGATTTCTACCCACTTCCACCAAATATAATGTGGTCAAAATTAATTAGAACCATGAATTGATCTTTCTGAGTGTTCTTCACACATATATTTTGATCTACAAAACTTTTAAATTCCAATTTTTTGAGATAAGAATTCATCTAGGAATACCATGCTCATAGTACCTACTTCAAACCATAGAGGGACTTCATTAGTTGAAAAACCTTTGTTTTATCAGAACCAAGAAGAAAACCCACTAGTTGTTCGATGTAGACTTCTTCTTCAAGAACACCATTCAAGAATGATGTCTTGACATCCATTTGATATACTTTATATCCTTTTAGGATTTCCATAGAATGAAAAATCCCGATTGACTCTAGTCTAGCCACTTGAGCAAAGATTTATTCAACATCAACACCTTCAATCTGTGAATATCCTTCACATACCATTAGTGCATTGTTTATGATAACAATTCCATGCTCATCAAACTTATTATTGAAAATACACTTTGCACCAATCACATTATGACCTTCGGGTCTCTTGACTAGATCCCATGTCTGATTCCTGTCAATATGATCTAACTCTCCAGTCATGGATTTCACCCGTGATTCATCATTTGCAGCTTCTTCAAATGAGGATGGTTCAACCACAAATAAAAATTCAGATGGTGCATTACAACTCACTCTCCTCTTTTTGTGGGTGAATTCCAATCCCCAATGATGTTGGATTGATCAATTTCTGCACTTCCATTCATCCTCTTATGTTCAACCTAATTCTCTCTAGCTATGGTTTCAACTTTAGATTCTTCTTCTCAATCATTATATCGATGCGACTTTTGAGAGTTTTTCACACCTTCCTCTATTTGTGCATTTACATTTACTCTATGTTCACTTTCTTATTCATTTTCTATCACATCAGAATATGAAATCCTTGATGCCTTTGTGGTTGTCTCTTCAATTATATTCACATCGCTACTTTCCAAAATCCTTTTTAAGTGCTTGTTTAAACACTTATAGGATTTTTTATTCATTGAGTATCCAAGGAAGATTCCTTCATCTTCATTGTCACCATACTTCCATTGATTTACTTCTTTTTTTTGATGAAGCATTTACTTCCAAAAACACGAAATTATTTTTAAAAAAGGATTCTTTGCATGCCACAATTCATATGGTGTCTTTAACTCAACCATATAAAGCCCTGTTCAATTTTGAATATACAATGCATCTTGGAAGACCTCTTTCAAATAATGTCATCAGATACGGCTCTTAACCAGCATAGTTCTTTCCATGTTTCTCACCTATCGATTCCTACACTCAAAAACTCTATTTTGTTGTGGAGTTACCACTACCTCTACCTCAAGTTATACCCTATGCTTCTCCAAGTAATTTTCAAATTCATTGGACATGTATTCCCCTCCATAGTCAGATCACACAACTTTGATTGTTCATCCAGTATCATTCTCGACGATTCAATGATATGTTTTAATACAGTCAAGAACTTTTACTTTCTATTTTTTAACCATTACACATGCCATTCTACTATAATCATCTATGAAATAGATGAAGTACCTTTCTCCATGAGTTTCGACAACATTTTTCAGTCCACATACGTCTGTATGAATGAGAAAAGAAGATGAGATTCCCTTTTATTCTTTGGATGATATGAACTGATGACCTGCTTCCCCTAAATGCAAGCATCACAATACATTTCACATTAACACTTCAAGTTGGGAATATATATGAGAATCAGCTGTTTTGATATTTTATCCATGTCTTGTTGATTGATGTTCCCCAATTTCTGATGTCATAGGTTATTTTCTTCCTCAATAATCATGTAAAAAATTTTTTCTTTACTATCAACCTGATATAGGTTTCCATCGATTATGAATACCTTCATAAATGAATTTCTTATCTTTCCCTTGATAGTACAACCTTTCTGATCAAAAGTAACTATAAGTCCCAAGTCATAGAGTTGACTCACGCTGAGAAGATTATGATATAGAACATCCACATAAAGGACTTCAGTTTTCTTTATCTATCCATTAGCTAGTTTAGTACTTCCAATGCCTTTGATTTTCAAATCTCCATCATTACCAAACCTTACTATTCCATCAACCAAAATCTTTACATATGTTAACATGTTTCCATTACCCATCATATGAGATGAAAAATTTCTATCCATAATCTAGGTACTGTTTCTTTTTGTAGCATTGAGAGATACCTATTCAAGGTTGGATTTCTCAGTTTTCTTCTTTTCCTTGAATTAGATATTGGATTGAGTGTAGGAAACTGATGGAATTTCAATTATCTCTTCCATTTACATGAGTTATTCATAGTAGAAATATTCTTCCAGAGAAGAAAACCTATTTGTAAGCTGTCTTTTTGGAAAGATTTGACTTGTCTTGAAGTCTAATATGAGGTGTCCATGTCCTTCCTCTACCTGCAATCAATATTCTTATGGACAAAGTTTTCATAATGAAAAAAATATCCAATGAAATTATTTTTATAAAAGAATAAGGATATGAATTTTCTATCCTTTGTTGAACTCCTATATATTATCCATTTAAATGGATTATTTCCACTTTGAAATAAGACATGTATGGCCTAGATATCCACAAAACTAACACTTCATGAGAGGAAATGTCTTCTCACTTATGTTTAGCCACATTCCTTTTTCCATGGGATAATAGCGTGGTTACCTATTATTCTTTGTTACTTGAGGATAGTCTTTTTTTCTTATTTCATATTGAACTAGGGGATTCTTTTTCAGCACTTCCGGTGACTTTTCTACACGACCCATTTTCATCTTGCCTTTATTTTGGTCACCATTGTTAGTAGTATTGTATGATTCATACTCACAACTGATTCACCTATTTTCCTTGTATGTAAGTCTTTGATCATTCAAAAACTTTTCAACTCCATTAGATCCATTTTTTTCTCTCTCCAACATCTTAGAATCTGAGAACCTTCCAAATTTTATTTTCTTCATTGATTCTTTTGAATTTTTCTCTCTCTCAAATTTACTCTTAAGAGTAACAACCTTCTCTTCAAGACCCTCCAAAGTCTTGGAATTTTCATTCAATTTTGAGGTGAGGTCATTGATGACTTTTTCCTGCTCTTAAATTCATAGCTTCAGATCCACTACATCATCAGTGATTTCAATGATTTTAGACTATACTTTCACATGTTCTTCCAGTTTTTGAATTTAAGATTCAAGCTCATTAATATATTCTGATGCTTTTTCTACCATTACTTTCCACTTATTGCATCTCTTACACTTATTTTAAAGCTTACCAAAAGCTTCCTTACGATTCAAATTTTTATAAATAGTTGTTGTAAACTTGTTATCTCCGGTTTTATCTGTTAATGATTCTGATTTCTCAATGGTATCCATCATGGATTCATGGTTTCCAGTTTTAAATTCGGTCTCTTATTATTCATAGAGTACATTATCATCATCTTCCTATTCATAGAAAAAAAATTTCGTCTGAACATTATTTCAAGATTTAATGTATCAGTTTTTTAAAAAACAAATTTGAGTCTTCTCAATGTTGTTAGATTTTCAATCTTCATCTTTGATATTTCTTAAGCACTGAGAGGCAATGTGCCCAACTTTTCCACAACAAAAGCAATCCAGAGGTAATTTCCCTTTAAATTTACATTTTCCCTTTTGAAACTTCTTGGCAATGAGAGAAAGTATTTTTTTCCTCATCATCTTCACAACATCTATCTTTTTAAATTTTTAGTTTCTCTATGGCCTTGAACACCATTTCATTGCTCACTCGAGTCTTAACAACTTATTGTTTGACTATCATTTCATATTCCACCAGGCTGCTCAATAGATTATCCAGTGAATGTTTGGAGAGATCGCTTTTTTCAAGAGTTTACACCATTGCATTGTACAAGGGAGAAAGTCTTTTCAATATTTTCTTTATAAAATAAATGTATTTGAATTATTTTCCTAGATCCTAAACAACTCCAACTAATTTAGTAATTCAATTGAAGAAGGAGTCTGAATTCTCATCAGAATGTGTCTTCAGATCATCAAATCTATTTTGTAGGACATGTAGTTTCACCTCCTTCACTTTTATATCTCATTCATTAATATCTTCATGATTATACCACATGAACTTTTCAAAGGTTCAACTCATCAAATTTAGATATATCTAATCAAAAATCATTGCGGTGAGAGCATTCTACACTATAGAATCTACATCAAGAGTTTTCTTACCTGCATTAGTCATAGGCAGCCCTGTTGGATCAGTAACTTGTATTACCTGCATAGTGGCAAAAAGGACTTCCATTCCAAGGGATCTTAGGTGAGATATCATTATATTCTTCCAAATATGAAAATTACTTCCATAAAATAGGGGGACTCCCCTGACACTGGATGAATTCTACATGATGGTATAAGATAGATCAAAAAATAGCAACCTACCTCTGATACCACTTGAAGGACCCTAGAACACCCTTACATGGGAGGGCTGAATCAAGTTGTCAACATTTTATTTTTAATGTTATGGATCTTATTTACACGTCAGAAGGAACGTGTTAAATCTTTCAAAAAAATTAATGTAGGGAGATGACACAAAAAATTTAGTTGTTTTAGGATACATCCAAGGAGCATACACCAATTGTGTGTGAGTTATAACTAAATACACTAATCTTTACAAGTTTTAGGACTAAATTATTTAGTCACAGTAACTCTATTCCAGCCACACACCCTTTACAATTGTTTAGGGATATCTCACTGTATCCATCAAATCACTTACCTCAACATCACCTTTCTCACTGCCTTGAGAGAATTCAAACTCATTTTATCGACATGAAGGTTGATTTAGTAGATTTTCATTGAAGACTTAATATTTATTCATCTTGAGACACTGATTGCATCAAATTCCAGAATTCATGCACTTAAAAGCACTGAACCACTGAACTACATTTCCAAAATCCTTTTAGAATCTTAGTACTATGCTTGCAGACAATACCTGAACTGGAACGCAGGATTTGGGATTTTTCATTCAAGATGACTTTTGTAAAACCCATACTTTTAAAAAAACATATATCTTTTGCGCAATAACACAAAAGGTTTCTCTTGGTCTTTTCAAACTAAATGAACACCTTGACCACAAGATTAACTCTCTTCCAATATTTCATGTGTCAGAGAAGCCATATTTTTGTCAAAAAATCTTATGTCTTCTATAGGGTTAGGTGTCTACTTATAGGCCTCGATAACCATGCACACATGTTTCAGACACATCTTTGTTTTTCCATGAAAGATTCATCATGGGCATGCAAAACCCCTTTTTACGTCTCATTGGGTGCATAAGATTATTCTGCACAACCTCATATTTCAATGAAAATGAATCAGGCATGATTGTCTTTGTATTAGAACGTGCCTTGAGATAGAAGGATATTCTCATCACTGCATTTTCAATTATAGAATTATCTTGACAATGGAAAATACTACTACAGAGAGAACTTTTGCAATGAATGCCATCATGGGGAGGAGCACCGTGTTGGATTACAGAAAGGGATTAATCCTCTTGCACCTAAGTCATTTGGCCCCATTTCCATGGATCTTTTCTTGATATAGGCTCTCTGGATTGACTGAATTTTTAGGATTGAATCCTTCAGGATTTAGGACCCCAGAACACCGTGATAGGGGAGGGGTGAATCAGGCTTTCAAAATTTTCTTTTTACAGTTGTGGATCTTATTCCCTTGTTGGTAGGAAGTTGTTAAATCTGTCAAACAAATGAAAGTAGGGAGATAACACAAAAATTTTACTTGGGTCATCACAAAGGAATAAGTCCATGGAGCATACGCTGAAAGTGTGTCAGTCATACCTAAATCCACAAATCCTTACTAGTTTGATGATTACAAGATTCAGTCACAGTCACTCTATGCTTGGAACACTGCCTTTATAATTGTTCATGGATTTATCACTATGTCCCTCACATCACTTCCCTTGACTCCACCTTTCTCACAGCCTTGGGATAAGTCAAACATATTTTATTGACATGAAGGTCATTCAGAAGATTTAAATTCATGTCTTTGTCTCTATTCAACATGAGACACTTCTTGCATCGGAGTCCAGAATTGATGCACTTGAAAGAACTGAACCACTGAATTGTGTATCAAAAATTCTTTCAAAACATTAACACTATGCTTGCACACAATACCTGATCTTGCATGAAAAATTTGAGATTTTTCACGTAAATTGACTTTTGCACAACCCTTACATTTCGCGCAACCCTTATCTTTCACACAACTTCACTGAAGGGTTCACATGGTCTTTTAAGACTAAAGGAATGCCTTACACACAAGATTAAATACCTTCCAATCTTTTGTGTGCCAATCTTTCAAATGGCAGAGTAGACATATTTTCATCAAAAAACTTTTAATTCTTTCATGGTGGTAGGTTCCTACTTATAGAACTTGATAACCCTATATGCACGTTTCTGATGCTTATTTTTTCATTGCACACATGATTCTTAATGGGCTCGCAAAAAAACTTTTCACATTGCATTGGGTGCGTAATATTCTTCCACACAACCTCATCTTTCATGCACATTTATGTCTTGCATGCAGTTTTTACCTTTTCCATATTTCGAAATTCTGATCCCAAAATAGGCCTTGGGAACAACATCCTAAAAACCCTTTAAACATGTGTGAAAATGACTTTTTCAAACACACATTTCTCCATTTTTTTTATTTTTAATAAAAAAAATTGGAAAACACTGGGAAACATCACCACTTTCAATATTGTTGTATGCTTGAACTGTATGATCCCCTTCCTAGATACCATTCTGATCTTTTAATGAGGATTGAAAATAAACACAAACCAAACACTATTTCTAGGATTGAACATCCATTGTTCCAACCATGATGTAGTGTCTTACTAAGAACATCAGAATTACTACTACTACTCCCATAATTTGGTAATGAGAGGGTATGATCCTGAGCTGAAATAGATAAATGCATGAGGGCCTCAAGAACACCATCATTAAGAGGAGTCAGATTGTAACTCGAATCATGATTTTCCAATCTTGTTTGGTGTGACTTCTTCTTGGATTTTCTCTTAAATTTATTTGGGGACACTTAGTTAGAGAAGTGTTTATCATGGGCAAGTGTATGTGCTTGTCTTGGAGTGATCACTAAAACAGACCGATTACCACCAATTAAAAATGGTGTATATTCTTGATCCTGTTGTATATATGATATGGGGGATTATTCCTCATAAACCTCCTAGATAGGGAAAAGGTGTGTGTATACTCAGGGATGACATGCCGATGTGTCATCATCGGTGTGGGGATAAATTAATGTGACTATTTCCCTTTTACTACAGAATTATTTGTTATAATATTCTGGAATGCTTCCAAAATGTAGCCAGGAATTTGGGAATTCCCTTTCACCATTTATAAGATGTGTTTGGTGATATCATTGGACGGAATGGGAATATACATCCATTTTATATCAGGAGTAGGTTTATGTGCCTACTCCTGTCCTTCTTTCCCTACCGATGGGTACGAACGGTACTCATGTATGTGGGTAGAGAGTTGGGTCTACCCTAGATTTGTCGTCAAAACTTTCTGACTGACCTTTCTCGGTGCTGCCAAATGAGACTGTTGGTAGGCTTGATGAACACTGGTTGGAGTTTGTGCTTATTGTATGTTTCCTATCAAGTATGGTTTATAGACTTCCTTCAATATTTTCCGATGATGTTGCAAGCAGAATTGGTGATTATAAGCAGGTGTATGTTCCTTTTTACTAGTTGCTGTAACATTGAATTGAAGGCTTCTTTAAATGTAGTTATATGATCCTGATTATTGATTAATAATTTTAAACTAGGTTTATGTGCCTATTCATGGTACTCCACTGGATTTTCCTGGCGGGATTGGTGGGTTGCAGCTAGAGGAGTCTGATGGGAAACAGAATTAGGACTGACATGTGTATGTGCCTGCTTGTTGTTCGTCATCAAGCTAAGTTGATGGACTTATATAGATGGGAAAGAGGTAAGAAAATACCCTATGTTGATCAGACATTATCCTCGGTGGTTTTTCTTGCGTGCTCGAGTCTGAGAGACCTGGGCGGAATAACCAGAGGCAACACCCCCATCATGTTGGGGGTTCACTACCGTGTGATTTTTCTAATGGAAATTTTTTGTCAGAGTCCTCCAAAATGACTCATGAATCTTTGGATTGAGGCCCTAAGTGACCTCTTGATCTACCTCCCTGTAATAATGGAGGTATTGGTTGTTGAGTTCTAGGAATTAGGACCTGAAATGTTTTAAAACAGTTGTTTTAACCATCTTCTTGATTATCAGTTGTCGCTAGCTGGATGATAAAGGATTATTATTAACCTAGAGAGCATGTTGAGAAGCCTCTAAGGTTGTGATTGTATTGTGGTGATGGTACACCTTTACCAACATGTTAAGGACCCAACGTTGAAGACACTGGGTGAGTGATAATGTATTTCCTATGGATGATGATCTAGCCTGAGCAGTGGTTGGGTAGTTCACAAATGTCATCGTGATGAAATCCATTTTGGACTAAAGGGAGTTTTGATAAAAAACATGAAAACAAAAAAAATTCCATTAAAGTTACCTATTTATGATGTATACATGCATGATTGATTCCTCTATCTATACTTTATCAATTAATTGTGCCCTGACAGATGGCTAACATTATTAACTTTCTTATGGTTCACGTTGGGTTCACCATTTTTTTTTGTAGTTCCTTGAAATGTGTGTTCTAGTTTTAATAATCACTAGTTTTAGGTTGTTTCCATTGAATTTATTTAGGGAACCAGAAATTTCCAACAGTTCATTATCCAAAAGGGACATGCATTCCAAAGGTAGGCATTTGTTAAGTTTGAACATTACGATACTAAGGAATGTACATCGGCTGAGAGGATGGGAGTTAAGACTCATCACACCCTTTTAGGGTGAATTAGTGTCAACTATAGGACTCTATTTAGAAATTTAAGATATTTTCATGAATCCATATTAATTCCCCAAGTATGGTATATGTTTCCCTTAGAACTTACAATCACTTTTTAACATGTGTAAAATTTAGTATTAGTAGTATTTATTCAAGGTTATTTATTAATTGAGATATCTATATGTATTCGATATTCTCCATCAATGGTATCCTCTCATATACAATTTATTGATTCTTTTAATCATCGTTATGATGATACTAGTTGTTAATCCACCTAGTGGTGCACTCTACAATTTATTGTCATCCAGAGAGATAAATGTTTGTTTTGATATTGGAATCATACCCAGGAAATGGGAAATTTACATATCCTTGTGGTAAAAATCAGAACCCTCATAGTTTGGTACTGGTTAATAGGACACATCGTACCTTTTATGTTAATGTAATAAAGACCTAGCCATATAGTTCAATGTCATGTTGTAGGGACATCTAAGAGAAAGGGGATTAGTCAATGTTTATTGTGGGAATTATTCCTAAGCAACCCAAGTAACTTGGAATAAATATGTATTTCCATGTAATATTAGACCCTATAGGGAATATTGCACAAGGAGAACAGGGTTGATTTGAAGTGTTGGGTTTGAACCTCAAGGAGGCTTCTGACATATCCCATGTTGATTTAAATCAAATCCCACTTAGTTCGATAAGTCTCATAAGAGAGTATAGTCCTTTGAGAAAAATTAGTTTGGGATTAATTATTAAAAAGGATGCCTTGATGATTTGGGGGATTAATTTTTGGCTTATTCTTAAGGAGGATGACCAGATTAAAGGAATTATGGTTTGATTCTTGAAGAGGATATCCTGTGATCTCAGGCCTTGAGAATGCTTCTTATGTATCCCAATTATTATAGGAATCATAGTTCTCGTAGTTTATTTACTGTGGGTGTTTTTATATATGTTGTAATCATCACGAGTATCTAAGACCACGTGAGTCATGCTCGGTGTGAGAAACATGAGGATATAAATGATTAAACAATGAAACATACACAATTTCTCATCCACTGGTGGAAGAGGGCACACCTATGACGATGATAGTGGACAAGGGTGAGGCTATTGTGGAAGAGGGAGTGCCGCCGAGCCTTCCCTATATTTATTTTACATAGGAAAAGGGTCTAATGAAAGGAATAAGGGATGAAGGTTAGGGTATTACACTAGGATGGAAGACCTAAAATTGATCATGGTATGGGAGGGAGACTTTTCATTCTCTTGAATGAAAAAGAAATTGTTTTCCATACCTTACCTACATGAAATTTGAGGTTCCAAATCTTTGAGAAGGGAGAGGTCAGGACCTAAACCCTTATTTTCAAAATCAGGAACCTCCCAGCATTGTTCCTAGAAGAAAGGTCCATGTGACTATAGATATAAAAACCCAAAGAAACTCCATGAATTTTAACCCCATTGTGAAACAAATTTGGGACACCTTTGGCCACGGATATACATTACCAAATAAGTGACACACTGATGTGCCTTTCCCAAAGGTTTGATAAGTCTGGAGGTTTTGGTGGAGGTATCAATTGAATCCCTTTAATAAAAGGGATCCAATGAAGAATAACCCTTTCCATGAATGGATTTTAAGAGGGCTTGTTGGCATGTATATTGAAGAGAGTAAATGAATCAAATAGGGGAGCCCAAGTAGATAAGGGATCACAAGTATGGGCGTATAAGTAATCTTGGGAGATCTGATATTAACATGAGCGATGAATAACCAGTATGGTAATACTTGGGTGTGACCTGGCTCAAGACTTTAGGGGTATTAAAAAGTGATCCCAAAAGTGGGGTGCTCATGTTCTTTTAAAAGGAATAAGTTGCACAAAAGTGTTTTTGATTTTATGGAGGTTGGGCACTTTAAGAGAACAAGTGTTATGGATTTAAAATAATAAGAGGACTTAAGTCTTATGATCCTCTTTCAATTTCTCTAATTTGGGAGTTAAAAAATACCTTGAATTTTTTGGAGGACATGGACAAAGCACTAGGGTGATCAGAGAAGCAATTGGGGTTTAGGGAAAATTCTCCATAAAAATAAATCCCCAACGTTCTATTTATAGGAAAATAAGTGACCTTGTGTGAAATGAAATTGGGCACACAAGTAGGCTTAATGACATATGGGGGATCACAAGTAGGTTGTGAAATATATGGGGGAGGGAATGTAGGCTGCACACCGACGACCTCTTATCCTGTCTAGGGTGATCCAAAGTTCATGCCTTTTCAAATCTTGATTTTCTTCATGTGTTTCTTCTTATTTTTCTCAAGTATTTTGCATTATAATTTTTAAACTATTTGATGAAATGGAGTGTCAACAAACACCAATAAAATGACCTAGAATCTTTGAATTCATATTAAAAATGTTGTTCATGACACACCAGTCTGATATCCATCAAACGTTTTGACACATTCCCAGATCACCTGTCTACCAACACCCCAATAACTAGGAAAAAACCTATAATAAATTTTTTTTAATGAACCATACCCAGTTTACACCACACATCACCTGATATGGCTTGACATATGGACTCATGCATGGATCCATAAATACTAGTGGATGAAGACTAGTGGCTGGGGTATACATGTTAAAGTGATGAGACTAACCTATAATTAGAATGTAAAAATATTTTAAACAACCAAAGTCATACAGAGTGGTAAAAACAGAGTATACATAATAAATAAATAAAAAAGAGTTCTATAATAAATGTAATTCATCATATGGTTACATAGACTCAAAATCATGAAATAAATTCAATAGAAAATTTCCCACTTAGATGATCATTTTTATATAATAAAACAACTTGAAATAAAATAAAATAGATTCCAATACAAACACTGAGCCTGACTATATACCTAGACTCCACGACACCCAAGCTACACAAGATCAATATTAAGGAACCACATGAGCACCTTCACTCTACCAGGTATCACTGTTTCTAGACCCCATTCATCATGCAACTGTGATCCTACCTGAAAGCATCTGTCAAGTTTGTATAAACAATGACGTCTACATACAGTGTGTGAGAAATAAATCTTAGTAAGAGACCCCCAATTGTGGGGACCTATAACCTGAAGTCATTACAAGTTCATGAACACATTATATGACTAGTCATGTTGGTGACTAATAATTGGTGGCATTAAAGAACAATCATGCAAAACAAATGATTTAAAAAATGAAAAAAAAACGAACCATATGATTTAGGCTGACACATGAGAAAAGTATACCCCCATCATGGTCCCCACTAGAAAATTTACAGCACATAGCTCACCCATAAAAATTTAACTGGTGCATCCACCAAATCTATATTCGATATCCAAGACATGTAAACAAAAATTTAATGAATAATGGATCCTAGGTCATAACCATCAACATACACATGACACAACTCATTACCCAGGATCTTGGACTCCAATAGCATGATCGAACACATGACATATCTCCACTCCATATGTATGAGAAAATCTCATGTCACAAAATTTTTTCCGAATAAACTGGGCTCTAAACTAGGTCCCAATGGTAATCAATATCCTAGGGGAATACCTCACTTTGGGCCAGAGCCATGAATTTTACCAAGGAATGATTTCCGCCACACGAGTCTGATAGATAAATTATCCTTGTGGACCAACTCATGTAAACATAAGCCCACTACATCCATGTGATAAACCTTTTGTTAGAGAAAACTATCAACTAGAGGGATGTAATTATCTAGATCACCAATTATCTCTATAATACCATCTAAAATAATCTAACCAGAATTGGAGAGAGCCAGTTCAAAACTGAAGGCCAACATCCAATCCAAGATATCCCAAGGGTCTCTTCTTGAAAACGATGTCCTGAGTAGAAACATCCTTAAACATCATGGAAAAAGTAAAACTAAACATGGGATGATCCAAAACTCAAACCCACCACCCAAAAATATGAACCAAAAGTGTTTATCAAATCTCATCCAAAAAAGCATGGTTCTTATTTTAGAAACATAGATAATAGGAAAAAGGCTATGTCTTTCTAGGGACTCCCATGCTACATGCAAGATCGTAGGACACACCTATACAGAAATCATTTCTAATGGAGAAATTATACAGAAAGGGAAGGTCAACCTACAAGGGGATCCTATTTCTTATCTAAAATCATAGAACAAAACCAGTAGAAAACATCCGAAAAATCATTTAATGGACTCCAACTAATCCAAAAAAATCAAACTTAAAGAAAATCCAAAAGAAGAGAATGAAAACCAGTTAATTCACAATGGTCCTCATGACCACCTCAAAATCAGGAAACTCTTCATGGGATCCTCAACACAATACAAAAATTGAGGAAAATTGCACTCAATAAAATCCAAGTTTGTCCTTTAAAAAGAAACCCATAAATTTTTAGCAACCTTCCACCAAGGTAATCCCATGAAAACCATTCACCATGATAATTATCAATAGATGATTATAAAAACCACTGACCACTAAATTTGTTACCATACCACTAGGTAATACTCAAGAGTCCCTATGGATCATCTCAAAAGCTCAATGGAACCCAAAAATAACCACCATCCTCTAATGTCATCCCATATTAAATTATCCAACAGCTTTGATAACCTCAAACTCAAGAGCTAACCACACTTAATCAAGACACATGAAACTGGTTCCATTTCACAGGGACAAAACAAGATCTACACAACGATACTAATCAATTCCATATTCAATTATCTTTCCAAAGAAGCTGAAAAAAATCACCATGGCACACTCAATCTAGGTTGATCACTACGCTCACAACCCTCATTCAAGACTCACTGCTCACAATCCTAAACAGAAGAGGATTCTGGAACGAAACCTTAAAGAAATAATCCTAAAATTATCACCCATCATAAAAAACCTCAAGAAGGTTTCTACTCACCTAAATGATTCCACCGTAGAGATCCAGATTAGTGAATACTCAAAATGGACTACTTAAAATTCCAATTTTGAAACCAAGGAAGATCAAAGAGAAATAGACCAGGGCAGGAAAAGTATATGGGGAGTACATGGGGTGCACAACATATACCCCAAATGGTCCTCCATTCCAATGTTAGTCAGGATACTTGGTGTCTACTTCTCCAAAGTACATGTTGTGTATTCCATGTACATTGACTATACCCCCACTTGGGTACCTACTTGTGTACCACCTCCCCCACTCAGTGTTTACACCACAAAACTACAAGAAATGTGCCACACTATACATTGTGTGTACCCTACATAGGATCCTTATCCGTGAACTTGGCCATGTACTCCCACACGGGGTTTCACTAAGAACAATACATGGCCACCAGCTATGTACATTGTATCGATTCTGGTTGTGTACCCTACATGAACATGTTTCTTTAACATACCCCAAGTCTGCACTATATGGTGTGTACCTTAGATACATGATTTTTAGTCCAGAAAACATCATCTTTTTTAAAAAGTAAGAACACATGGTGTGTGTTGTCTGAACCACATGTCGTGTCCAATGGATTTCCTAAACTAAAAACCCCAAAAACATCCCAAAACACCCACTTATGCCAAATTAATTCAAGATAAACCCCCTAAGGGAACCTAGTAATCAAAAAATAAATAAATAATTTAAAAAAAATCTTTTAATTTATGATGAAAACATAAAAATGAGCCTACAGTTAGGTGGAAACCTCAAACCTTTTATGCCGAATCTTCCACCTACAACCACCACACTATTATATGGGCCTCAAATGATCCCCTAGATGCACCTTCTACCTTTCATTATTCATCTTCTCTACAGATAACTCTAATTTACACATGTAATGAATATCCCAAGAAGCATACACGTGATTACATAGAAGAAGAAGGCGAAAAAGAAAGAGGAAAAAAGTGAATAGAAAATAAAATCAATCAGAAAAGAAAAAAAGGAATGAGGCTTGAGCCCAACCCTGGTGCTCGATGAAAGGTTATAGATCAACTGGGAAACACCCCAATCCAGACTCAATGTTGATGATCTAATCTCAATAAGATTTGTTTTGAAATATAAAACCAAAGAGACATGTGAAAACAAATTAATATTTAATTAATTAAATATTAAATATTAAATATTTTCGTTTAAATTTGTATGGATCAAAATTCATAAAATATTCTTATAATAGGGTAAACAACCTATTCCTTGACCAATATAGTGGTAAAAAAAATTATCCAATAACATATTATAGGATTGTTTACTATTTGAGCCCTAATAACTCATAAGAATAAAAGCATTCATATTTCTCTAGATCTTCACAAATCTAGATGACGCGAGTCATCAGATACCTTTTATCTTACATCCCCAAAAATTAATTGAAATATTTCATAATAAAATTCATGTTAAATAAAATTTTAAACCAGACACTAGCATATACTTAAACCCTATAAAAAAACTTCCCAAAATATCATTGTTCACTTTAATAACTTATCACTTAAAACCTAAAAAAGGAATTTATGGATTCAAACATATGATCACACATAAAATTATGAAGCAATGATTTAATCCATAACTCATAATTTATATTGATTTAAAATCATCAAAATCCATAAAAGATATCGAAACCCTTTCTCTGATATAAAGTTAAATTCCCTAGACACATGGATCATGTGCTAAAATCAAATTATTTACTTTCGGTATTTGATACAAACCAATGAGGCCCAATTTTTAAAATTCTATAATTAAAAACCCAAAAGGAAAAATTGAATCCCTTACAGAAAAAAATTGTTTTAGGTATAGTGTTTTAGTAAACTAGGTATAAATATTTTACTTAAAAATAATTATGTCATTAGTTTACCATTTTTAACTATACCTAGATGTTATTATCACATTACGAGCCCAAAAATTTTCCAACAAAATTCTCCATATTTGAAACCCCTCTTGACACCATTTACTTAGCACCATTATTTAGAAACTTTGGAAATGGAAACATAAATGGTTGAGATCAATTGTAAGAACCTGTATCATCTTTTCAGGTATGTTTTTCCTTTTTCTGGAGTTTTCGAGAAAAGAGGAGTTTTTGGAAATTTTTGAAGTACACACCATGTAATTCATGAGTACATGTCGTGTACTTTGTTTCCGCATGAGGCCATGTGATGGCCATGTTCTAGACACACACATGGTCATGTGGGGTGACATGGGGGCCGCTTAAGCGGAGTATGGAAAAGGTGAGTACACACCATGTACTCCAAAAGTACACGCTGTGTACCTTTTTTTAGTAAACTCATAGAGGTCGCGTCTGACAGAAAAAACCACTAATTCTAGGTTTTATTCATCTATGAAAACTGAACATGCACAAATATTCAATGATCCCTTGATCCTCCTTCCATCCTCTGATTCGAGCACCATTGATTGTGTTGGAATCGCATCGCTGAGTTATCTCTTCTACTTGAGCCTTGTTTTCCAATTCCTCTTCTTTTCCATGTCATCGTGGGTTGAATGTTTTGGATTATTTCTTATATCTATGATGTTAAAAGAAGATTCAAGCTTCATGGTTCATGTATAATGATCTCCTAACCCCGAGTTAGGTAGTTTGTGCCTTTTTGTTCGAAGTCTTTGAGTATTATGTGAAACTTCCACCAATACCCTTGAACAGGGTATGGCGTGTTTATCGTTCTACCCCTGTTGTTTTAATTCCATGTTTGTATGTGTGTGTAGAGGTAATTTTGATATGATTTGGATTTATTTATATGCCTTTGACGTTATACTCATGCCTTGTTCTGTTTACGACCATTTGGTCCTGTTTAGCATATTAGTCGTTTACCTGTTTTCCATTCCTTGTGGTCGTAGGATGGATTGATTTTTTCTGACATGCGTGAGATGTTGTATACTTGTTAGCCAAGTAGCTATATAGGTTACCTTTTCCTTATATCATTACTATGCTTTGATTTACATGGGTCTATGTGAACCTGGTGGTATTTACTAAAAGAGGATAGACTGAGTGAGCTTCCTCAGAGTGACTTTTTTACATTATAGACTATAAGAGGATAGACCGAGTGAGCTTCCTTAGAGAGTCTTTGGACATTACAGACTATAGGGGTATAGATCGCATGAGATTTCTCATAGAGTATTGGGCTTTATAGACTATAAGGGGATAGACCGACTGAGCTTCCTCAGAGATTATTTATTTTACTTGAATTACCTTAATCCACTCCATGATATAAGGAAAATTGATCGGGTGAGATTCCTCAGAGAGTATGTGAATGTCCTGGGGATATAAGAAGAACTGACTGAGTGAGATTCCTTAGATAGTCTCTTGAACTTTGGGATATAAGGGTAATTGACCTTGTATGCTTCCTCAGAGAGTCCTTGACTACCATTGACTATAAGGGGAATTGACCGAGTGAGCTTCCTCATAGAGTGTTATAATTTTCGTATGACCAAACCAGAGGGGTTAGGATGAGTTTACTTCCTAGAGGGTTGTTGGTACTTGTTAGGTAGGACAAGAGGGGATGGCTGTGAGTACTTCCCAAAGGGTTACCTATTCTTGTTTAGCTACTTGTTTGCTTGATATTGGAACTGTCGATTTTTTCTGCTTTCTATAATTTTACCTACAATATATTTACTGACTGTTAGGCACAGATATTCCGGTGGTTGCCTACTGGTATTTAGTCTTACACCCTATGGCCATCAGCACTATTCCCGTGTTCTTTGGAACGAAACTACTAGCTGTGCTACGATGAAACGATGAATGTTGGACTTAATTTAAATGTTACTAGGAGGAGCTTATTTCTTATTGTGATGGTTGTCCTTGATCTTGAGTTTTGGTCTGTTGAAGTTTATTTTTCTGTTTAAGTTTGGATATCACAATGTCATGAAATCATGTATGGTTTCTCACTTTTTCCTCAAAAGTGTTTGAATAATAAAAATTTAATTTTCAGTTAGTTGTTGCAGGTATAAATAAGGGAAAGCGCCCTTCCACATCAGTTACTTGACTTGCTATAGATCTGGGAGCATGGGACCAAGCCTAGGATTGCGATGCTGAGGACCTATTTATATTTTTCCTTTGTACTTTGGTTCAATACTATTATATTCATCATTGTGACTTGTGTGGCTATTTTCCTAGACATATGTATCATGCATCATTTATTATGCATTTCTCCAATTGTTTATTATCTATAGTCTTCCATTGTTCACTTGTGTATGGATTATTAATTCTTCTGCTATTGTATATTGTTTCTCATCCGCTGTGTACTCTACCAATGAGGGCATATTTTCCCCACTATCACACCCAATGCCATCGTTTCTTGTCGGTAGCCTCTAGAATTCGGGGAAATGCGCTTGAGACAATGTGACCAACCGAGTATGGGGAACCTCTGGGTGGCTTCCGGAACCAGGATGTTACATCAACTACTTAGTAATCATAGGCATAGTCACTAACAATTTTATTTCATTAGTGAGAATAAGATAAGCATATGGGTATGAGAACATAATCAATATTATTGAGTACATGATAGGAGGTTTCATACCTATCAAAACCTTGATCATAAAACATGAATCACAGAATAAAGATTTAGCCTAAGATAAGAGACATTTGTGTCAACAATCATGTTCCATATGTAAATAAATATCCACAAAAGAAACTTTAAAACACATTGAAAGAATATATAAATAATGTTGTAATGTTGAAACATTAGTATTTTATCAGGGAATCACCTAATAAGGATAATTTCAATATTCTCTTAGGATTAACTTCTATCCATTAAACACAATCACATTAGCCAATGCATTGGAGAGAAATGTTGGACCCACCTATTATCATGTTATATATTGAGATCACCTATCCTCATGAGATATATCTAAACCCCCCATTATCAAGATCCATATAGGTATATCCCATCATCAAAAATAATTTATAAGAACCACAAGTTTAATAAAGTACATATATATTTTATTTCATCCTAAAAATCAATAAAACAACCATCATTCAATTCATAATTTAATTAAACTTTGGGAACAAAAAGTTGTCATATTATCACATAAAACATTATCACCATAAGAAATATGGAGAATGAAACCTGATAGTATCATTAAAACATAACCCCAATCAAAAATAAGAAACATTAGAGGATGTTGTCATGGATGAAAATATATTTAAAAGAGATTTTTTGTATTTATTTTAAAATAAGGGAAAATATATATATGTTTTATTTTCATTAAAAACAAAAAATTAAAAGAACAATTAGTAAAGAGTTTTTTTATAAAAATGATGAAAACATTAGAAGGGAGTTCAATAATGATGAAAGTAAATTTTAGCACCCCATAAAGGGTTAAATGTATAATTAATATGACTCATTTAAACTATATGAACCTTCCTTTTCAGGAACCTACCTAATTAGAACTCCATAGTTAAGCATGCTTGGCCTGGAGTAGTGGTTAGGATGGGTGTCCATCTATGATGTTTCATATGGTGTGTGTGAGTGAGGAAAAACACACTATAAAGGACATGTGTTGGCCTATGGGGACAATCATTAGTAAAATGATTTGTTCAAGAACATGGGCGGGAATTAGGGAGTGAAGTATGTGTTTGTGGGGGAAACTGGTTGTACGTGGAGGGTTAAGACCCAACCATAATTTTAAGGTGGGGGTGTCTGTGCTATATGTGGGTCTTGGGGGGAAATTTAATAATCAGATGACCCGTTCAGACATGTGGGTGGTCCCTAGGGTGGAGACCACATGTCAGTGGGGAAACTAGTGGTACCTAGCAGGCCAGGACCCAACAACCATGTTAATTTGGTGTGTATGTGCTATTAGCGAGGCCCAAATGTTAAACTATAGCCTATGAATATGAATGTTTTTTCTTGTGGAAATATTATCATTGACACAAATATAGTAATATCATCACATTGTTGATGTGATGTATTGTGGGGATAATCATTAGTTAGATGACCCGTTTAGGTATGTGGGTGGACCCCAGGGTGGGGACCATGTGTCTACAGGGCAACTGGTGGTACCTGGCGGGCCAAGACAAAATGACCATGTTATGGTGGGGGTGTCTATCCTATCAACATGGACCATTTGTTACACAATAACCCATTAATATGCATGTTTTGTCTTTTGGAAATATTATCATTGACACAAATCTGGTCTTCTCATCACATTGTTGTTGTGATTCCTTGACTGAGTTCCATTTTTACATCGATTCAATAGTGTTTATTTTGAGCTGTTACTAATAATCAATATTGTTGGTTGATCAAATCCTGGGTGGTAAACTAGTAAGAACTCATATATATCACTAGTTTAAGTGTTTATAAAATCAAGGTATCAACATTCCTTCCCATTCCCAAGAGGGACATGAAGGATTGAGCATCAAGGTACACTTACCTTTGTTGATCATTGTAATACCCCAAGATTTTATGAGAAATATATTTTTTAATTTCATTGATGTCTTGTATGCTACACCAAGTTTGAATTGCGCTATACACAACACCGTATTAGCTTGAAGTATACTAAAACACTATTCTAGGCTTGTGTTGCACGCTAGAGCAACCTTCCTCGATAGTGTGTGTTATATACAATACCGAGTTTCACTAAACAAGATATTACTATAATATTATTATAAAATAGCCGTTATGAATAGTAATACCCACTTTTTGAAATTTTATAAATTTTATCTATCATAATGGACTTCATTTTTGGATTTGGAAAATGGAAATTAGCCTAGGGTGAATTTTAGGTATTTTTTTGAAAACATTAAATTTTTTATGATTAGTGAAAACACCGAGTTACTATTTAAAATCCGACTTTTTATTTAAATAATTATTTACTTTATTTAAATTTATTTTAGGTCAAAATTGATACATAATACTTATATTAGTTCAATGTAATTCATTGGAGTCATTTTATAATAATTTTAGATATTTAAAAATATAATTTAAATTTTCACCGTCTTTTACCCACCTCCTAGGAGAATTTGAAAATATACATACAACTTAATTTTACCACTTCTGTGAGTGGAATTTAGAAAATCAGAGAGACACGGTTCATAACAAGGAGTGAAATGCGGTTCAATAAGATAAAAATATTTTTTGGTGAATAGTAACTTTTTAACTTTTATTTACCACAGTTAAAAGTAAATATGGTAATTAAGGATAAAAATTATAATATTATTACCATAACACATGTCCTAATTCTATTGAATGAGTTTAATTCGACCAAAAACAAACTTAGGAAGAAAATATTACCCTTTAGGTCCACTTGGATTAGATTAGGACACTTATTATTATTTTATTTAAAGAAGAGTGAAAAGAGTTAAAATCAATGTTTAATAACTAAATTTTTTTTAATATAGGGTTAGCCATAAGATAAATTCGACTATAAATATTCATTAAAAATATAAAACTATTTCCAACATAATGGTATTTTATTTATAATTTTTAGACATTAAATAATTTAATTTATCTATGACACAATGATGATACAGTAATTTCCTTATAAATAAAATATTAACATAATTGATGTTATAAACACCCAAAAAATGTAATTTTAGACTTTTTATAAATTAAACTAATTTTTTAGGTTAATATGAAATGTTATTATTGATTCAATTAAGTTGTTCAAACTAATAATGCTGTTATGATTTTCATAAAAATATGTTACCAAATAGTGTCAAAATTGACATAAAATAGTTTTTAAAACAAATATTATATTATTAATTGTTATTCTATTCTTAAAAATCTAAGGTTCCTCCAAATGACTTATATGAGGTTATATATATTAATTATGAACCACTTGGGGTTCTTTTGGCTTGTTATAGTATGTTTATTAACCATTTAGTGTAAGAAAACATGAAGACATGGTAAAAGTTAAATTATTTAACATAGAGTTAAATCTAACTGATAAGGTTAAACTAGTAACCTAAAATTGTCTAAAACTTATTGGTTGAGATTATTTCGACCCATCCCCACTTTAGCCTCGAAATAAGTCACTTTGGAGCCATTTTAATCAGAATATGACTTTATTATAAAATAATATTTTATGTTTTTCTTAAAGTGCCCCTCTCATCCCTTATAAAAGGGAAACTCCTCCCTCTTCTATTTACACAATTTTGAGCCTTCAATATCAGCCAAACCCTGAACATTTCCCTTCTAAACATCCCTATAAACATTATAGAGGTCTTGGACTCCTCAAAAGACCAACTCTAGTGCCTTAAGATGAAGCTTAAAAGATGTGCGTCGAAGAAGAGGTAATCTATTCTACTGATTCTTTCATGTTTCTTTCTTCTTCAACTTCTTATTCTTTACTTTTTTCGTTATAAAGTAATAAAATAAGTATCAATAATATACTGATATGTTATTATAAAAATGAAACAACCCCATTTCACCTTCAATCCATCCTATAGAAAACGAAATCACCGTGCGTGCGTACGTACGGAATACCGTCTCCACACCGTGGTGTAATCTGTTTTTCCAACACCACCTTACTTGGATGGGTATAATGGTATAAATAATAACTATATATAGTTATTATAACATCATATTGATTCCAAGATATTATATCATCCACTCCAATTCAATTCAATAATTATTGGAACGTTATCATCGCTCTTGCGTACATACAGATTACTGTCTCCACGACGCGTTGAGATTCATTCTCCATGTTAACCATTCCAGAATGATTATAAAGTATATATAATGAATAATAATGAAATATATTATATTATAAGGATACTGGATTTATATGTATATATACATATCATCTACTTACTTCCATTTAAGTCAATAAGGAATGGAAAATAGCATTCATGCGTACGTACGGCCTACCGTCTCCCTGAACAGTGTATTTAATTTCATTTATCTTATATATATATACAGAATATATATGATATATAAATCATGACTCACATTCTGGAAGTAAGTAAATCATGATATATATAATAATAATATCAAGAACAACATGTCCAAACACGTACGATAAATAAAACGATTTTACCCAAAACGCTGCTTTAACATGAAATATACAAAAGAACGGGTAATATAAATTCATAAGTGAACCATATATGATTTCATAACAATGAATATGATTATTTAATAAGTCAATGACATTATTTAAATCATCATAATGGAGGTTATTATACGTACAAATCATATCAGAACAAATGTAAGTGAAAATCTTGCAATCTCATTTTTATCTGAGATTGTTTATACTTCAAAATTTACTGGGGAATATTTATCATCCACATCCATGTTTCCTCAATATGTAATATTATTTCTATCCTCCTAAAACTTTTTAAATCCAATTTTATCCATTGGTGAGTTTTTAGTAAAAGATATCAAAGGTATATTTTGTCGTTTTTAGTACTAGGTACTTTTTGACTTTTCTGGACAAAGTATGAGAGGAATGTTTTTTCAATCTAATACAACATGAATGGATTTTTATGATTTCATAGAACATTATTTCCGTGAATCTTACTTTAAATTTTTTTCAAGTTTATTTTCAATTAACTTCTTTTAGTTTAAAATTTTATGCCAATGATTTTGAAGTTGAAAGGATATTTTCCTCAAGAATAAAGTTCAAGTGTTTTATCAAAATTATTTTCCATCTAAGATAATATAGGGTTCTTTTTCTATCAATATTTTTAAATTGATTTGATTATATTATGAAGTAATTATATTTATGAAGTCCTTTTATCTTATATGGATTATGTTTTGATGGCATGATGTTTAAGAATCCCATTTTTATTACATGGGTTATGTTATGATATATGATATATAATTTTGAGGCAAACATAAGAATGGTTTAATTATGAGATGTGTGGGACCTATATCTCCCTCCAATGCATTGGGTAAATATTTATATCTCATGAGATAGACATGGATGGAACTGTAAGTTAATCTAGTTCAGTGATACAGGACTGAAACGAGGAGTGAACTCGATTCAGAAAGGGACTTTGTCTACTAAGATGGTCTTGGCAGCAATGCCTTGACTACAATGGAAATCATATCATGTGCTTAATAGTTTTCCACAATTACATGTTTTATTACCATGATGTTTTATCATGATTGATGTTCCTTTATGACCTATGCCTTATGTACTGCTGAGATTTATTTCACTACTCAAGATTTTGATGTTTAAACATTATGTCCATCTTTTGAAGTTCAAATGTACATGGTTTGTTTTATTTTCTCCATGCTTTCCCATACTGAGCATTTGAGATCACCTTTTTTATGTTTTCTTTTCCCGATGATATAAATAAAGGTTTTAGGTTATAAAAAAAGGGAAAGATCTTTATGGGAGATGTTGAATATCTTTCACAATGATTAGATGATTATTTTTATGAGTTTCCAAAGACACTAAACTATTATGGTACTTGTGTGTTTGTTTTTATTATGTATTAAGTATTCTGAAAAAGTAATGTAACGTATTTTTACATCAAGCATTGGTTCTTTAAAGTTGGTATCAGAGGAAAGGTTTAGTTAACCTTCAGAAACTTGGATGCAAAAACATTAGTGAGATCCCTAGAGATATTTCTAAGGTATGTGTAGGGATGTCCCTAAGGTTAAGTATAAGTACAGGTTATAGTTCTAGAATTATGGAAACGATATTAGAATTAAACCTAAGATGTTAGATTTTGAAGGTACTTCCCCTTGATTATGATTTTTTCCTCTCACACAATTCTTTTTGGGTTTTAGAAAATGGCTGGAAATAGGAAGAATCACGATATTGGAGGATATTATGGACAATGGAATGATATTCTTCATGAGAAACCAAATGAAATTGGATCTGGAAGTCCACATTTCATTATTATCCCTAATCAGAAATCTCATAATATGATCAATAATCTCATCTTTGGTAAGTTTCCCGACTCAACTAATAAGAGAAAGATGGAGTTTCATGATGATCATAGAGGAAAGAAAGTTCAATTTCCCTCATGTAAATCATGTGGGAAGAGACATTAGGGAGAATGTTTCAAAGGAACTGGAAGATTCTTTGGTTGTAGAAAAGAAGGACACAAAACCAATAATTGTTAAGGAAAAGGTTCAGTTAACACCATGGACAAGGATAATGGTATTTCTAAGACATCAACAATGGTTAAATGTTTTAAATGTGTAATGTACAGGCATTATGCAAACCAATACCCTAAGGGAAAATCTCATGAAGAGAATCAGCATGGTCATATGGGTATTATTTATGTGGATGATGATGAAGAGACTACAAATGATATATGAGATGAAAGAAATGATGAATCTCAGTCATTGGTTTAAGAAGGTAGTGGAATGATTATATGTTTATCAAGAATAATGTATGGTACTATGGAATAAAGAAAAATCTAAGGAATGTTACATTGTTGTCTTTCCTTGAGTTTTTGAAAGTATATGATGAATGGTATCGGTAACCATGAACGGTTATTCAAATATTTTTAGAAGGTAGATGATATGTGAATAATTAAAGGATAAGGAGATAATGAGATGTTTGATAGTATTAATGAGCTTATGACTGATATAAGGACAAAGTGATATCATGGGATTATGGTAAGTGGAAAGAAGTTAACTTTTGACAGCATTCATGTTTTCACTAAGGTTCTATGGTAATCCATATTTCAAGAGAATAGATGATTAAGAAATTCACTTGTTTGGAATGTGACCAACAAGATATATATATATATTTTATGATATACGGGCAATAAATGATGGTATTCACATGCTTGGTTGATGACATTTCTAGTAATCATTTTCTTTATACTATGATTTTGGATAGAAGTATTTTGGATAAGACTAAAGATTTTAAATGGATTATGTTAGACATAAGATAATACTATTTAAGGATATATCTTTTTTTCGATATTGTTTCTGGAATGTTATTATAATGTAGTTTAAAAAAAGGACAACCTGTAGGATAGGGGACAACCCATCGCATCAGACAAGGTTGCGGGAATCGAACCCATAACCGAAGTGTGACATGCCTTTATCACCTACCTCTGGCCTACAGGAAGTCCCTGGTTAGTATAAATTAGTTTCAATTTATTATTTGGTATGATATACGAAGTATACATCCATTTTAGGAACCCTATATGATTAATATCACCATATATGGACTTATGTATATTTAATAACTTTTTCTATCCTTTTATTTGAGATAGATAGAATGGCCCACCATTCTATCACATGATCTACTAACACTTCACGAATGAAAAATTCAACTTCATTTCTTTAAGAGATGAAGTGGAAATTGTTCAAGGCAAGAACAACGGTGAGATTGTAACAAAATCAAGTAAGTATTTCTTTTAATTAAAAAATTCTTCATCTTTAGGGAAATGATGTTGAAAACCAAAAATGTTGTCGTAGTGTCCTTATATCCGATGAATTAGATTGTACCTTAAATCATCATAAATTTATGGCTTTCTGATTATTGTCTTTTCATAGCCATGTTCTCTGCCACTCTCCATCAGAATTTGATGGTTAGATTTCTCTTCTATATCCATATTTTTACCTATGTTCCTCTACATGGAAACCCGGTGATGAGTTAATTTGGGTAACTGTTACATTTCATACATTAGTTTTTAAAATTATGTTTAAGTATTCCTTTTTACATTGTGGGTTTCTATGAATGAAAATTTCAAGTAGAAAACCATTTATAACCCTATCAAATTTCAATGGGAAATTCATTTTAAGGGGGGTGGAATGTAACACCCTGAGCTTTTATGAGAAATATATATATTTTTAATTTCATTGATGTCTTGTATGCTACACCAAGATTAAATTGTGCTATAAGAAACACTGTATTAGCTTGCAGTATACGAAAACACTATTCTAGGCTTGTGTTGCATGCCAGAGCAACCTTTCTCGATAGCGTGTGTTATACGCAATACTGAGTTTCACTAAACAATATATTACTATAATATTATTATAAACTAGCCGTAGTGAATAGTAATACCCACTTTTTGAAATTTTATAAATTTTATCCTTCAAAATGGACTTCATTTTTTGATTCGAAAATCGAAATTATCCTAAGGTGAATTTTGGGTATTTTTTGAAAACTTTCAATTTTTGATGAATAGTGAAAACAGTAGGTTACTATTTAAAATCCCACTTTTTATTTAAATGATAATCTATTTTTTTAAATTTATTTCAGGTCAAAATTGATACATAATACTTATATAAGTTCAATTTAATTCATTGGAGTCATTTTATAAAAATTTTAGATATATAAAAATTTTATTTAACTTTTCACCGTCTTTTACCCACCTCCTAGGAAAATTTGAAAATTTTCATAAAACATAATTTTACCACTTCTGTAAGTGGAATTTATAAAATCAGAGAGACATGGTTAATATAAAGAAGTGAAATTTTGTCTAATAGGATAGAAATAATTTTTGTTAAATAGAAACTTTTTACTTTTATTTACCACAGTTAAAAGTAAAAAAGATTAATTATGGGTAAAAATGATATTATTATTACCCAAACACATGTCATAATTCTATTGGATATGTTTAATTCAACCAAAAACAAACTTAGTAATAACATATTACCCTTTAGGTCCACTTGGATTAGATTAGGACACTTATTATTATTTTATTTAAAGAAGAGTTAAAAGAGTTAAAATCAATGTTTAATAACTAATTTTTTTTAATATAGGGTTATACATAAGATAAATTCGACTATAAATATTAATTAAAAAGATAAAACTATTTCTTATATAATGGTAATTTTTTTATAATTTTTACACATTAAAAAAGTTAATTTATTTATGACACAATGATGATGCAGTAATTTCTTTATTAATAAACTATTAACATAATTGATGATATAAACACCCAAGAAAATGTAATTTTATACTTTTTATAAATTAAAATATTTTTTTAGGTTAATATTATATGTTAGTATTGATTCCATTAACTGTTTTTGAACTAATAATCCTGTTATGATTTTCACAAAAATAAATTACCAAATAGTGTCAAAATTGACATAAAATAGTTTTTAAAATAAATATTATATTATTAATTGTTATTATTTTCCAAAAAATCTACGGTTCAGAAAAATGACATAGATAAGGTTATATATATTACTTATGAACCACTTGGGGTACTTTTGGCTTGTTAGAGTATGTGTATTAACCATATAGTGTAAGAAAACAAGAATACACGGTTAAAGCTAAATTATATAACTTACAGTTAAATCTAAATGATAAGGACAAAATAATAACCTAAACTCGTCAAAAACATATAGGTTGGGATTATTTGGATCTATAAACACTTTATATTCGACATTAGTTACTTTTGTGCCATTATAAACCGAATATTACTTTATTATAAAATAATATTTTAGCTTTTTCCTAAAGTTCCCCTCTCCTCCCCTATAAAAGGGCACCTCCTCCCTCTTCTCTTTACACAATATTGAGCCTTCAATCTCAGAAAATCCCTGACCATTTACATTATAAACTTCCCTAGAAATATTATAGAGATTCCGGTCTCTTCAAAAGACCATGTCTAGTGCCTTAAGAGGAAGCTTAAAAGAGGTCCGTCGAAGAAGAGGTAATCTTTTCTACCGATTCTTTCTAGTTTCTTTCTTCTTCAACTACTTCTTATTTAGTTGTTTGATTATAAAGTAATAACATAAGTATCAATAATATACTGATATGTTATTATAAATATTAAACAACCCCATTTCACCTTCTAGCCATCCTAAGGAAAACGAAATCACCGCGCGTGCGTACGTACAGAATACCGTCTCCACGACGTAGTGTATTCTGTTTTTCCACCAACACCTTACATGGATGGGTATAATGGTGTAATTAAAAAATATATAAAGTTACTATAACATCATAGTGATTATTAGATATTATATCATCCACTTAAATTAAATTAAATAATTATTGGAATGATATCATCGCTCGTGCGTACGTACGGATTACTGTCTCCACGATGCGATGAGATTCATTCTCCATGTTAATCTTTCCAGAATGATAATAAAGTATATATAATGAATAATAATGAAATATATTACATGATTAAGCTAATAGATTTATGTATATATATATATTTCATCTACTTACTTCCATTCAAGTCAATAAGGAAAATAAAACATCGTTCATGCGTACGAATGGCCTACCGTCTCCATGAATGGTGTATTTATTTTTATTTATCTAATATATATATATACTGAATATATATGATATATAAATCAGTATTTACATTCTTTAATTATGTAAATAATTATATAAGTAATAATAATATCAATAACAACATGTTCAAACACGTATGATAAATAAAATGATTTTACCCAAAATGCTAATTTTACATGGAATTTATAAAATAACAGGTAATATAAAGTCCTAAGTGAACCATATATGATATCATAACAATGAATATGATTCTGTAATAAGTCAATGACACTATTTAAATCATTATACAGGAGGTTTGGATACGTACGAAGCACATCAGACCTAAGGTAAGGGAAAATCTCACAATCTCATTTTTATCCGAGATTGTATATACTTCATAATTTACTGGGGATTATTTATCATCCACATCCATGTTTTCACAATATGTAATATTATTTATATCCTAATACAATATTTTAAATCAAATTATATCCATTGGTGAGTTTTTAATAAAATATATGAAAGGAATCTTTTTTCCTTTTTAGTACGAGGTACTTTTTGACTTTTCCGGCAAAAGTTCGAGAAGAATGTTTTTTTAAACATATATGGCATGAATGGATTTTTATTATTTCATAGAACATTATTTACATGAATCTTCCTTCAAAATTTTTCAGTCTATTTTCCATTAACTGATTTTAGTTTAAATTTTTTTGACATGTTAAGAAAGGAAAATGATTTTGAAGTAGAAAGGATAATTTCCTCAAGAATAAAGTTCAAGGGTTTTATCAAAATTATTTTCCATCTAAGATAATATAGGGTTATATTTATATCCCTATTTTTACATTTATTTGATTATATTATGATGGAATTATTTTTATGAAGTCCTTTTATCTTATATGGAGAATGTTATGATATCATGATGTTTAAGAATCCCATTTTTATTACATGTGTTATGCTATGATATATGATTTATGATTTTGTGGAACACATAAGAATGGTTTAATTATGATATGGGTGAGACCTATATCTCCAATTATTGAATTTGGTAAAGATTTATATCTCATGATATAGACATGGCTGGAATGGTAAGTTAATCCGGTTCAGTGATACAGAACTGGAATGAGGAGTGAACTCGATACAGAAAGGGACTTTGTCCACTAAGATGGTCTTAGCAGCAATGCCTTGGCTACTATGGAAATCATATCATGTTCTTAATGGTTTTCCACAATTACATGTTTTATTCCCATGATATTTTATCATGATTGATGTTCCTTTATGACCTATGCCTTACGTACTGCCCAGATTTATTTCACAACTCACGATTTTGATGTTTAAACATTATGTTCATGTTTTGAAGTTCAAATGTATATGGTTTGTTTTATTTTATACATGATTACACTTACTGAGCATTTGAGTTCACCCTTTTTATGTTTTCTTTTCCCCAGGATATAAAGAAAGTTTTTAGGTAATAAAATAAAAGGGTAAGATCTTTATGGGAGATGTTGAAGATCTTTCAACATGATTAGAAGATTATTTTTATGAGTTTTCAAAGACACTAAACTATTACGGTCCTTGTGTGTTTGTTTTTGTTATGTATTAAGTATTATGTAAAAGTAATGTACAGTCTATGTACATCAATATTTTAGTCTCTATAATCATGATTTCTCCATATTAATTCTATCACATAGTAATATAGTCACAATTTCAATTTTAAAATCAAGAAACCCCCTATCCCCCTTTTATTTCCATTTACAAAATTCTATTTTTAATTAATTATCAAAGGATCCATCGAGAGATGACCTAGGGTTTCTTATATTCTGTATAAATTCTAGTTAAAAATAATCATCTAATTTGACTCAATCGACAACGTGATCAAATTTTGGGACCATTTCAGGGGAGACAAGAGATATTTTTATTAATTTCCTTTAATTTATTTACATTATTTTTTTACTTATTTCTTCTTTTGAAATCCCACCCATTTGATAATTTTTGTTTTGGTTTTGGTATTTTTTTATTTTCATGTCTTATTCCTCTCTCCCCCTCCTTTAACTCCCTCTTTAATTCTATATTACAACATTATATTTTCTTTTCTCTTTTCATAATTCTTAAGTGATTTTATTTTACCCATCCTTCACCATAAAAATATTAATTCACAACTTCCTTGAATGACCATTTACGAAAAGGAAAAATTGATTGAATTTGACCAAGAAATTGAAAAGAAACATCACTCAAAAATTAGGTCATATAGAGTTAGAAAATAAATTAACTATGAGGAACCCCTTGCAGAACATCATGTGATCACAAACCAATAAAAAATTGAACCAAATAAAACCCAATAAATCATGGCTGCAAATAACCAATCCTTAAAAGAAAAAACCACCATGGATGTGAAGTATCAACCTGCATACATCGAATATCCCAAGGAAGAATCCAAATTTGAGTTAAGATCAGGACACTTCCCCCTCCTTCCAAAATTCCATGGTCTTCATGTTAAGGACCCTAAAAAAATCTCAAATATTTTCTGATTGTGTGGTCCCCCAGGAAAACACAAAATGTGTCTTAGGACCTAATTAATTTTATGACCTTCCCACTCTCCCTAGATGATGTAGAAAAATACTAGCTATTCTATTTTCCTACCACAATTATGGGTTGCAATGACAAAAAAGTTTATTTTTAGACAATTTCATCCCTACCACCAAAACTACATCAATTAAGAAAGAGATTTTTGGCATTAATAAATCAAAAAGGGAAACCCTTCATGAATACTGCGAGAGATTCAAAAGACTTTTCTCAAGCTACACCAAGAACCATATTAGTGAAAAAATATTAATCATATACTTCTATGAGGGACTTTTACCCATTGATCATGGAATGATTGTTGTTGTATGTGATGGGGCCCAAGTTGATAAAACTGCTTCCACTACTCACGACTTAATATCTACCATGGATAAAAATGCAGAAAAACTTGTTACATGAGAAATATCTCCCAATCAAGGAGTTCCTAAAGCAAGTCATTCATCCCTATAACAAAAGGTAGATAATTAACTTGATGAGATGAATACCCCTCTAATTCAACTAGCACAAGGACAAGGTAACTCACACTCTTCCTTGGTTCCAATAAATTGTGATATATTTTAGGAAAATAATCATTTTCCTATACAATGCCCACAACATTAAGACTAACCAGAGTCCTGTGCAGTATTATTCCCTTGGCATCCATTCCAAAAAGTCCCTCCCTTAAAGAAAGCAAAATTCAATCCAAATCAAATACATAGGTGGAAAACACAACCATAATATCGAGAAAGAAGAAACTAAAGATTCCCCAATAAGAATTGGTATCAATAAGGACAAGGTATGAAACATTCTTATTCGTCACCTTCTCAAAACAATCCTCCTCCTCCTCCTCCAAAATCTTAACCAAGCCTTGAGGGTATGGGGAAGAAAGTGGCTACCCATGACCTCCTATTCCAATATACCACACAATCATCTAGTCAAGAGCCATGAACTCAAGTGGGAAAATTGTCAAACACCATCGGTGAGATGAAGATGCATGGTTCTGGACAATTACCTTCCCAACGTATTGTTAATCCAAAATACAAAGTTAATGTTTATTCAATCACACTTTGAAGTTGTAAGTAGTTTTTTTGTCCAATGATTATACTCAACAGTTCTTCCCCACTCAATAAAAAACTCTTTATCCACCCATAAAAGATTCCAATAAATATATATAAAACAAAAAGTGTAAAAAAATTAGAATTTATGATTCCCATGAATAATCCATTCCTCTCACATTCCCCCAAAGACTCTATATATCTTTGAATAGTTTTGATAATGAAAATTAAAAATGAAACTATGGATACATTTATAAAGGTGTAAGTTAACATTAAATTATTTGGCGAAGTTAAAAAAATCACTCAATATGAAGAAATTATAAATGATATTTTCACCCATAGTTGGAGCCTAAAGGGGAATGAGAGAGTAAACCTGGGAAAGAATGTCTCATCCTTGATTTATCCATCAATGCCAACTAAATGAAATGATCCAAGAACATTTCATGATACCTTGTACCATAGGTGAGATATTATTTTTATATTATATGTTAGATTTAGGTTATTTTATTAATGTAATGTACCTCTCCTTGTAAACATATTTATAGGTTGGAGAGCTTAAACTGATAATAATTGTCGTGCTACTTTCCAACTTGATCACTACACACCCAACATGACTAATCGGGGACATTCTTGTAAGATTGATGAATCTCATATTCCACATAAAATTATATATTCTTCAGATGGTTGATACCTAAACCCATAGATATTACCCTCTCATACTTGCGACTGAATTCGTTAGAATTCAAAATACGATCATTAATGTTCACAATGGTACACTATCCATGGAGTTCAATGGAGGGAAGCAAGTTTTAACATCCTTGATGCAATGAAACACCCAATTGAAGAGAACTAAACACTTCTTGTATATTCAATGGAAGTACTCACTATGGACACACACACACACAATTTTCTCATTAACCCAAACTCTTACTCATTTCCTGTTCTTCATCCATGTATTATTAGAGTATTGATTCATGTTTTGAGTGTTATATGGTTTTTTAAAAATGTAAATTTTGTGATTTAATCAATGAGGGTTTTTGTTTTGAGGTACCCATGACCATATAGGACTATGAAAATATAATTTCTATAGATTATCATTAATTAGAGAATAAACTTGATAAGATAGATAGTTTTATGGACCAAATTCCCTCTTAATACCCTCCCTCAATCCAAAAACCAATAGTGTTGGAAATAAAACAACTCTGTTATATTTTAAAATAATCATATCTTGAGGTTATTGAACAATTTATCTTCATTATTTCCAATAACCTATATCCATAGAAGGAATAAAAATTGCTCGACCATTTTAGATAGTGTAAAAAAATAGGATTGAAATTGGAAGATATTATCGTGATTAGCCCATCTATTTGTATACAAAATATACTTTTGGATGATGAGGCGAAGCCTGTAAGGGAATCTCAAAACCAATTAAATCACACTTTACATGAAGAGATAATATTTTGAGTTTGTAAATTACTTACTGCTGGGTTTATTTATCCTATATATAATATTAAATTGGTTATCCTAGTGAAAATTGTGCCAAAAAAACTGGAATAATGATTGTGTCAGACAAATGAGATTAATTGGTTCCAAAACATGTGCAAAACTATTAGTGAGTCTATATTGAATACCATTGACTAAATCATGCATTACTGAAAGACAAATTTCCTCTAACTTTAATTTAAAAAATGTTATAAATATTTGATGTTAAGTCACATTATTGTTACCTTGGGGGTTCTTCGGGGTATTTCTAAATCTATATAGCCCCTAAGGATCATAATAATAAAACATTTACAAATCCATTCGACACATTTTCATATATAAGGATTCATTATGGACTATATAATGCTTTGGATACTATTCATATATGTATGTTGAGTATTTTTTTGCGTACATTATGAATTGTATGGAAGTATTTATCTATGATGTCATAGAATATGTCTCTTATTTTGATGATTTTTTTGGAACACCAAGGTTTTGTACTCCATCGTTGCATTGAAAAAGATCTTGTATTTAATTATGATAAATGCCATTTCATATTTGAGTGGGGGATAGTTCTTGGGAATATTATTTTAAATGATTGAATTTTAGTGGATAAATAAAAATTGAATTAATTTCAACCCTTCCATATTCAAAATGTGTTCCTGATGTGTGATATTTATTGGTTCATGTTTTTTTTACCATTGATTCATTAAAGACATTAGTAAGATCACACTTTTAATTTTTGGGTTATTGAAAAAATATTTTTTGTTTTTTTGATTAAAATTGTGATTATGAATTCAATTAACTAAAAATGAGGATCACATAACCTCCCATCATCCAACCGCCAAGGTGGGATCTTCCCTTAGAACATATGTGTGATGCCTATAACATTGCAATTGAGATAGTTTTATCATAAATGGTTGAGAAGGCTCCTCATGTCATTGTGTATACCTCATGTATCCTTGAACCTTCCTAGGTAAACTACAAAACCATTAAAAATAACTTAGTTCTATTGTGTTTTCCTTAGAAAAATTCTTTTCATATCTTCTTGTGTCAAAATAATTTTGTTTTCTGACCACGATTCCCTTGGTCTTCATCTATAGAAACCTAAAGATATACCCTACCTCATACGGTGGTTTCTCCTACTCTTGGAGTTTGAAAACGATATTAGAGATAAGAGTGTAGTGGAAAATGTAGTATCTAAACAAATTAGTTGGATTTAACCACCAGTGGACCACCATGTTATCTCATCCTTTCATGTTGGATAATTCTTTCCTTATGAGAACCTTTATGTTGTTGTGGTCCTTACCCCTTGGTATTCAGACATTGTGAACTTTATAGTAACATATATGGTCCCCATTGATTTCAGAACATCACAATCCCAGAGACCTAATCATGATTATTATTGGTATATTTTTGATGATCCATTTTTATAGAGAATTTTTAGTGACCAAGTAGTTCATGTGTCTGTCCCAGACCATGAGTTCACCTCTATTTTGACCTTCTTCCATACTTTGGATTGTGGGGGACACATTGGCTCACAATGTACAGCTAGAAATGTCCTTTAATCTTAACATTGTTGAACAACATTTTATAGTCATGCCCATAAATTTTTCAAGTCATGTATTCATTTTCAATTCACAGGGAATATCTCCAAGAGTAATAAAATTCCTTAAGAGTTCATGTTATTCTGTGAAATATTTGATACATAGGGAATTGACTTCATGAGACCTTTTCCAAATATAGGTGGCCTCATGTAAATCTTGTTATATATTGAATACATTTCTATATGGGTGGAATCAAAGGCTACTAGGACCGATGACTCTTGAGTTGTTTCTAATTTTGTGAGGTCCTAGATTTTCAGTAGGTTTGGTTTGATGAGTTCATAATTAGTGATCAGAGTTCACATTTTTTCAATCGAAACATGAAATATTTTCTTCATAAGTATGGGGTTTTTCATAAAGTATACATTCAAAATCACACCCAAACTAATGAAAAAGAATAAATCTCAAATTGTAATGTTAAGAGAATATTGGAAAACATGATACAAACCAGTAAGAAATATTGTAGTTTGTGTTTGGATGATGCACTTTGGGATTACTATTAAACATTAAAAACATCAATCAAAATGTCACCATATAATATTTTATTTGGAGAGGCTTCTCACCTCCTAGTGGAGGTACAAAACCATGCATACTTGTGAAACACATGAGTTTTTAAGGTCCACATGTACAATTCCATGCTAAAGCTCCACCCATGTAAGCTTCCTTCCTGATTGCTCGACCATTATACTGTTACCAATGATTACCGTTTTAGTGTAATACAAGTTTTTCATGAGAAGAGTGGATGATGAATTATAGTTAATGTGATGTGAATTTAACACTTTTATGAGGATTTTCAAAAGATTATGGTGGAGTAAATTCACCTTATAAAAGCATCATACCAGTGAAACACACAAGTTTTTATCCTTCATTCTCACATTATAATTTATTAAGGGAAGACACTACACATTCAAGGTGGGGGGGGGGGGTGTGGATACATCCATAAGTTAGATAGTATTTTTTATAAGATTTTTTATTATTTTCACATGCTGCATGGTATTAAAATTTTCCCATATTATTGATTTAATTATTATTTTAATCATATTTCATTATTCTTCTATTCTATTATTCTTTATGGTATTTTTACTCCCCCCTCTTATGGTGACCAAATCATGTATCTTACTAAAAATTCAAGAAGAAATTTTTGATTCTATGTGTTTTTAACATTAGATGAAAACTTCTCTCAGTTATGGAATGAATATTTTTATAAATTTAACATTGGGGAGTTATTTTTAGTAAATTAGTTCCCTTTAAATTTTATAATGACTTTATCTCTCTGAAACCTTTGAGATGATTAATACCCCTTTTGTGAGTAGTTTTTGGGAAAACTATTTCACTAATATCTCTATACATTTTTACACCAAACCATTAAGTGTGAATATTCCTTAAACAATTGAATGTAAATATATGTTAGGTTAATATTTATCATCGTTATAAAATTATATTTCCACAAGTTCATTCCTTATCCGATCTTTTTCATTATAGTACCAAATTAAAATATGTGTGAGTACATGATATACAACTGTTATAAACCCTAAAAGAAAAAAACCAAAAATAAAAAATGGGTTGTGTATTGGGAAATTCAAAAACCACACATTGACACCCATTTATCTTTTTATAACTATTATAATTAGTGTCATGAGGTGATCAAACAAGGGTTGAGTGACACGTGTGAGATTTCTTCCAAATGAAGCATTTGAAAAAGAAATCCAAAATAATAAAAAATTATTAGAGTGATGAAACATAAAAAACATTGGGATATGTAGGTCATCATATCAAGGTTTCATTTCTAGGAATGATTAAGTAATTGGGTCGTGAAATTTTATTGTAAAGGGTGTAGGGAAGGTTCGGTGAAAAAAATTATTTAAGCTGAAAAATATTAAAATAACCTAAATTTACTAGATAGAAAATGGAACAAATAATATAAAATGGTTTTAAGACACACACATGAGGAGTCAGTTTCATGGTAGAAATTTTAGTTCCTTTATCAGTACAGTATCATGAATCACTTTGAATTTTATTGTGATATAATTTTTTAGACACCTTTTTCTATTTTCACTTGGAATAACTCCTTGGTGTGGTTTGTGATTTGATCAAATTAAATTAATGAATAAAAATTTCATTGAATGTTAAATCATAATGAATTTTGAAATATCTATATGCATCATTTTTTTTAAATGTGGATTTTACCAAGAGTGAAAATGTTTAGGTGTGGGGATGTGTTCACATATCAATTCACTATTCATTTCCACCCTTACACCACTGTTTTAAAATGATTTTCTAATGAATATTCCAAATATAATAATAAATTTAACATCATTATTGATTCTATTAATTATTTTTTATCAATATTTAATAGTTAAATTTTACTTTTTTCAGTGTTTACATTGTAGGAGGAGGTGATTTGATGAGCCTCTGATAGAATTCAAGAAAAACAGGCCAAACTGCGCAAGAGCCCAAGCATGCAAAAAGAGAAAAATATATTCTTTCAATAATCCACATATACTATTGGGATTATAATTGGTGTATAAATGAAAAAAAATGTGGGATACATTTATCTAGAATCCCATGGTTCCAAATTCATCCATTTGGATGTCCACAATAGGCCCACAATGTGAAGAAATTCTAGGCAGACCATATTTAACCACCCTACTTTATTTGGGAAATAACTTAGGCTTGGAAACTCCAATTGAGAGGATTACAGATCCATTGGAAATATAACAACAATTCCCACATATCTACATTATTTGAAGTCATTTTCATGGGTTTTTTTCAGTCTATAATCTGAATAAAATCAGTGGAAGAATTCTACCATGAATTGTCACATAGTCCCTTAGGAACTAGAATTATTTTGGGGAAAGTGTGATAAATTTGTCCATAAAATCACCCCTCACACTAATTATCTAATTTTAAACGAAAAAGTGTTTGGGTGAGACTAATTGGAGAGATTAAGTCTTCTATTTTAATCCTCCTATCCTTTATTTACTTCTAAACTTCTTAGTGATCAATTTGGGGGGTAAATTTTTGTAGTAATCTCAAGCTCCAAGCTTGCTGTATTCATAAGGTAATTGAATTTTTTAGTATTTTGTATATTTTTATTCATTTTTAACTTATAAAGTTTTGTTTATTCAGGTTCTATCAAATAAAAATCAAAAGAACTAAAATTTTCATGCTTTCATGCATAATATAGATCTTACGATGAGCTGGGAATGTTCATCTCTTTTATCACCCACTCCATTTTATGAGTATGAAGATGGATCACATTAGTTGAAAAAATCAAGAATCTATAACCCATAAATATTGATGTTTTTTCTTGTGTAAATATTTTCTTTAACACAAATCTATTCATCTCATCATGTTTTTTAGGTGATGCTTTGATTGAGTTCTGTTTTTACATCGATTCAATTGTGTTGATTTTGAGAGGTCACTGATAATCAATATTTTTGGTTGATCAAATCCTATTTGGTAATCTAGTAATAACTCACACACCTCACTAGTTTCATTGTGTATAAAATCAAGGAATCAATGATCATTCCCATTCCCCTAAGAGTGATGTTAGATTGAGATTCAAGGGATAGTTACCCTGGTTGTAACATCACAGGAAAATAATGAATATGAAATGTTCATATATATTAATATTTGTGAATAAAATATTAATAATGCTTAAAAGGGGATGCTATTTTCGATGGCATACCCAATATGCAACAACGAGTTTCTTTGAAATCTTACGTTGCACACTAATAATATAATAATATTATTTTAAATGGTAAATAATGTATAGCCATTGGAATAGCGGGAATGAATAGAACTAACTAAAATTTGATTATATATGTTTGTTAAATGTTTTTACATTATTCAATAATTGTTAGAGGCTTAAAATGAAAATTAAATCAATTTAAAGAATAAATATTCTAATATTCTTTAAAAGGTTGATTAACTGCCTTTTAATGACAAACTTTTTTTTAAATAAACTTTTTGTCACTTTTATATGTTATATTTGACATAATAAAATACTTATTTATAATCAAGACATAAAAATTTACTTTGTGTATATTTTTGGTATTTTTCTGATAAAGTTCATTTTTTTAAAAATGTTGTATTTTAATTCAAAACCTCTTTTTAATATAATTTAATTATATGGTGAGATTATATTTTTAATTGTTTTTAAAGTTTAATTAGAATTATTTTTTACCATTTAATCCAATTATGTTCATTTTAATTAATTTTACTTTGAAATAGGATATAAACAAGTGTCAATATTTTAGTAGATATTGTTTCTTAAAAACAAGCTATTTGTTTTGACTGCGGGAATTGATTATAAAATTAATTAATGGAACTTAAATGTATTGAATTTGGTAAAATTGATATCATTTTTGAATTTTTAATATCAAATATAGATTATGGTGAATTTTTTGTATTTTTCTAACAAATGTTCATTTTCAATGAATAGTGAAAAATACTATATTATAATTCAAAACTGCATTTTCATCCAATTTATTTATATAGTGATATTTTACTTTTAATTGGTTTTAATGTGTAATTTAATTAGGTTTTTATCATTTAATACAATTTTGGTCATTGGATGTAATTTCACTTTTAAATTGGATGTAAAAACAAATCAATCTTTTGATAGATTTTACTTCATAAAGACCCGTCTTTGGTTTTGACAAACAGAATTATTTTAAATTAATTACTACAAATTCTATGTTTGTAATTTGATAAAATTCATTCCATATTTGGAAAAAGAAGGTCAAAATTATGTAATTAATACTCTTTTGTTTTTGGACATTATGAATAGTAACGACGGAAATTATCTTTAATTATCGTGATTAATTAGTAAACGGGTAGTTAAGGGAAATAAAATAATATTATAAAAATATAAAATGATCCCAAAATGTGTCCTAATGCTATTTTTGGTGTCATGGCAGACCATGGGATTCCTTTTCCCATCCTTGGGACCCCATGGAATTATTTTAGTGTGATAGTGACCTTTTATCATACTTTATTAAAGAAAGGAAAATGTAACCAAAGTATGTATTACCGAAGTAAAAAACTTTTAATTTTGTTTACATAAATGATATCTTTGACTATAAACATTCATTGGAAATATAAAAATATTTCCTACATGATGGTAATTTTTTTATAATTTTTAGACATTAAATAAATAAATTTATTTATGACACCGTGATGATGCAGTGATTACCACGTTAATGACCAATTTAAATAAAATGAGAAGATAAGGTAAAATATAAGACTTAAACTTGTTAAAAACATATTTTATGGGTGGATTTTGAACCCTTATCACATTACCCATTAAATATATTATTGTGGGACCTTTAATATCTGAAAATCATTTTATAATAAAGTAAACTTTTCATGACTTTCCAAGAGTGCCCCTCCTCCCTCCTATAAAATGCCCCCACATCTAACCCCTTATCCACACCTCTCAAGCCTTTATATCAATAAAACTCTACTCATTTTATCTCTACACATCCCACTCTTTATTCTAGAAGCCTTACCTTAGGCATAAAGCTCTTCAAGAAAACATTTTTGTTCAAACGAAAGGGAGTTACCCGATTTAAAGGTAATGCCTTCTCTTATGTTCTTTTGTTTTATTTTTCTTCTAGAACGCCTTAAAATCTTTTTATTAATTTATTTTGGAACAACACCAGTATATTAAATATAATAGGATGTTTTTATGAGATGTATTCGGGCTACACTTACACACACATCCGTCTTATGGTTAAAGAACACACTATTTCTGTGGATGGCGAATTATAGTCTCACAAAATGATGATTGTTCTATCTTCTCCTACCACCTCTCATGGGGCCATTATTATGGAACTATATTTATTTATGATATATATTAAATTTATTTCCTCTCTATTCTTATGTATTTTACATTTAAAACATACCTTTATTCTTTTCATGTTGTGCAAATGCGATAATTTCATCTGAGGAAGTGTTGACTACCACCCCCTCAAGTGATGTGACTCATTCATGCAATACATGGAATGTATAATGAATGAAATTAATGAAATTATGTGAAATATATAACATATATGTTATAATGGAATTATAATATATATATAAATCTCTCATTTAGTTTTAATTCCATTAATGTGACAATGAAATGAAAGTAGAGTTCATGCGTACGTACGGCCTACCGTCTCCATGAATGGTGCATTTCATTTTCTTATATCCAAATGTTATGGAATAGTATAAAATGATTATATAATGGATATATATAATATTTACATCATTAATACTATTCTTGATATGGAGTAATTATAACTACATGGTCAATTATTTTCAAACAAGTTCATTTTTGACTCATGTACCGCACATCGACAAAAACGTCTGATATGAACTAACATAATTAAATAATTTTTATAACATGATAATAAGTGAAATGAATTTAATAATTAACTTTAAAATAAGTCCCTAATAAATTATTAATTGACCAAGGTTTATTATTCTGGAATATAATGAAATGAACAAGACATGTTGGATTTGAGGTAAGGGATCTAACCTCTCTCTTTATTTTTAAGTACTCTCTTTTATGTCACTTCTTTTAAGATCCTCTTTCTTATGTTGGGGGATGTTATCATATATTCTTATTTCTGTACTTTTTATTTTCATGTGATGAGAGACCCTAATTGATATCTTCAATCAATTTTTGGAATTTTTAAGTGGCGCTGTTAGGCTGTAGAATTTTCATAAGGGGATATCATATCTCACTTTTAATTCCATGATCTCCCCACTGTTCTCCACTTACTTATTTCATATGGTGTATTTTGTTCTTCCATATGATATATATTATCATGATTCTATTCATGGTATTCTGTGATTCATATTGTGATTATTATCTTTTGTTCATACGACTCGATTGATTACAATGAGGTATGGGGTTTTTATCTCACTTTTTGTTCCCGTGAGATTCATGCTTCATTTTACACTATTTCCTTTTTTGTGGTGTATTTAATTCCCATTATTGTTTTCTTTGTTTAATATAATTTAATTTATGGGTATTTACATCTTCATTGTATGACCCTTATTTCATGGTGTGTACGTTTCGAAAGTTACCCAAATCGGTAAGGGGAACTTTCACCCTCCTCTTTTTAAAAGGATTATTTTTGTTAGGTATTTTAATTTACATCTTTGTATGTTTGGATATGTTCTTATATATCCTTACTTCTGTAAATTATTTGTCCAAGTGATGAGATACCCTTTTTATCTCTCATCATCTCATTTTCTGAATTTTAAAATGACGTCGTTAGGCTGTCGAATTTCTGTAAGGGAACTTCTTAAACCAATTTCAATTCTTTATGTCAAACCTCTACTTCTTTATTATGTCGTACTATGAATATGTGTGGATGAAATCCAATTGTTTTACACTTAATATCCTCTTATGTTAGGTGTATTTATATTTTCCACACATAATCATGTAATTGATTTATCTTTAATCTAAGGATACTGACTTTGTAAGGGACTTCATCTCAATATCCATTCATTGAAGCATATTTTGTTTTATACACAACTTTTTTTATTTTATGTATAAACCCCTTTGAACATTACTTTTATTCAAAAGGAATTTTTTTCTCTACGAAGCGTTTTACTAAACTACAGAATGTATTTTTTTAACGTATGCGGCGACAACTACCTTTCCGCCACTGCAAATATTATTTGATCTTTGGCTTCCTTAACAAGCCGTAATGTTTTTAAAAGGAAAATAAATACCATATACCTTTTTATGTATGTTGGTATTGAAAATGGTTTTGATAATGTTTTTATTATATCAATGTTTTGTATTGATATCTTGTGATTGAAATGTGGAAATTTTTTGTTTCCATTATGCATGTTTTATGTGATATGATTATGTTATCGATCTTGGGAATTATTTATGAAGACGGGTGGTTCCGTGATAAACTAAGGGTGGGTGAGCCCGATATATGTCTCCAATACATTGGGTAACGCGAAGGAGTTAAACTCTATGTTTTTTCCGAATAGATTTATGGAATATACTTTGATGGGTATTCCAAATGTAACCATGATGGTTACTCCCTACGTAAGAATGTTATGAATTCCTCAAGTTACCTTTAGGTCTTATGATTTTTATGAGTTATTCATAAATCTTTTGATTTCATGGTGTCTTTTAAAGTTCTTATGTTTTAAGAGTAATGTATGATTTCATTGATTTTTATGTATACATGGACTAATGTTTTCTTTCCATATTTTTATATCCCTTACTGAGATTTTTATGCTCATCCCAAGTTTTTGAAATGTTTTCCACAGGACTTAAAGGTGAATAGGGTCAAGGATGGGATCAAGGAAAGATATTCTATCTAAAACATGGAACAAGAGAAATTTCTTTTTAAGAGTTTTTATTTTATGAAAAAAATGGAAACTGAGTAGAAGTGTCTGATTTGTAATCTTTTCAGATGTAATAGTTATGTCTTAATTCTCTAAAACTCTAAACCTTAAAATATCCTCAATGTGAATTATTCATTTTATTCAAGATTAAGTAATGTTTTAAGGGTGGGTCCTTATAGAGTTTATCAAAGAGAGGTTTAGATAACTTTAGAGGTTAGGTTATTCTTTAAGCAAAAGTGACTTTAACATAATGGTTAGGATTTCCGAAAGGGTCATAGTTTTAGATAAAGTGAATGAGTTTAAGATAACATGAATAATTATATCATAATATTATATGATGATTATAATGATATACTCACACTAACCTTTTTGGTTTTAGTAAATGGATGGATCTAGCAGGAACCAAAGTGACAATGGGTATGAAGGAAACTGTGGTGGTTCTCTGACTAAGAGACTCGATGAAATGGGAAATTCAATGAGAAATCTCATGGTTATTCTAAACCAACTACCAAGATTCATGATAAACCACTTGAACCATGGTGAGTTCTATATTGCATCATGTATGAGAGAACCAACTCGATTGGGAAGTTTATGTAATAATTATAAAGGTAACCATTAGGGTTTATATGATCCTTACTTTTGAGGTAATTATGGGTTACTATTTGTTATGATGGAAAATGAAAGGCATGAGATAAACGTAAGGTTTAATTATGTTATGGTTGTTTTTGAAGATTTTATCTCTTTTTGTGTAATGTTATAATAATTTTGTAGTTTTGGAAAAAGGAAAACATGTAGACCATGTGACAACCCATCGCGTCGGATGAAGTTGTGGGAATCGAACCTACAACCAAAGTGCGACTTGGATTTATCACCTACCACTGGACTACGTGAAGTCCCTGGTTAGTATGAATTATTATTTTTAGTTAGATGATTTTATGAATCAAGAATAATTTTATTTTGGGTTATCTATGGAAATGATTGACCTATCAGGGAGAATATATGATTAGGTTTATTACTTTTCAATATGAGACTTTAAGAGCAACTAATTTTATTTGGAGATAAATGTTAATATTTACCTTTGAGGACTATGTGATTAAATCCTGCAAATATTTTGGTTTCAATCTTTTTTCGGTTTAATTTGATGAATTTTATGGACAATTCTTTATCAAATGGCCTTTGATGAACATTGGGTTTTGTTGGACAAAATTTGGAGATTAGGAATAGATTTTCTTTTTATAAAGGATTATCATTTTTGGGTATTATTTGATATCGTACTAACAATTTTTGGTTTTAGTTTTGGTCTAAAGACATGGGAAATATATAGTTCTCTTTTGTGGATTAGTTTATTCTCTATAAGTTGATTATTGTGATCTTAATGTAAACAAGTCATCCTGAAATACTCATCATTTGGAGAAAATATGAGTTTCTGTTAGAAATCTAGTAAAAGTTGAAAGTCTACATGACAAGTAAGTATGTTTTCTAATGTTTTAGTTAATCTCATAAATAAATTCCTCAATGAAAATTAACTCAAAACAATAAATTTGTATGTTAATTTTTCCTACTGGGGAATCAAATATCATTTAACCCATCACAAGTTTGTGATTTTGTTGTGGTTAACTTTCTCCTAATCTTGTTCTCCATCACTCTCCATCAGAACATGAACCTTTGTTTTCTCTTCCATGTCCATGTTTTCCTACATGTAATACTAGTATGCATTAACTTGGGTGACCTTTGTTCTTCCCTTTCTTTCTTTTAAAGTGATAGTTTAATTGACTCCTTTTCTGATGTGGGGCTTTCAAAAAAGTTTCCAAGCCCAATTTTAAAATTGCATGGACACAATTCCCAAAAGGGGGAAGGATGTAACATCCCAGGTAAATAATGAATATGAAATGTTCATATATATTAATATTTGTGAATAAAATATTAATATTACTTAAACTGGGATGATATGTTTGATGGCGTACCCAATACGCAACAACGAGTTTCTTTGAAATCTTACGTTGCACACTAATAATATAATAATATTATTTTAAATGGTAGATATCTTCTAGCCATTAGAATAGGGGAATGAGAAGAACTAACTAAAATATGATTATATATGTTGGTTAAATGTTTTTACATTATTAAATAAATGATAGAGGCTTAAAATGAAAATGAATCCAATTTTAAGAATAAACATTCTAATATTATTTAAAAGGTCAATTAACCACCTTTTGAGGAAATTTTTTTAGATCAAATGTTTGTCACTTTAATATGTTATATTTGAAAAAAAATAAAATCCTTATTTAGCATCAAGACATCAAAATTTACTTTGTGTAAATGTTTGTTATTTTTCCGATAAAGTTCATTTTTTTAAAAATGCTGTATTTTAATTCAAAACCTTCCCTTAAATCAAATTTATTTCTATGGTTAGATGTTTTTTAAATTGGTTTTAAAGTCTAATTAAAATATATTTTTACCATTAAATCCAATTGTGGTCATTTGAATTAATTTCATTTTGAAATTGGATATAAACAAGTGTCAATCTTTTAGTAGATATTGTTTCTTAAAAACACGATATTTGTTTTGACAGCGGGAATTGATTATAAAATTAATTAATGCAACCTCAATGTTTTTAATTATGTAAAATTGATATATTTTTTGAATTTGGAATATCAAATATAGCTTAGGGTGAATTTTTTGTATTTTTCTGACAAATGTTCATTTTCAATTAATAGTGAAAAATATTGCATTATAATTTAAAACTGCCTTTTCATCCAATTTATTTATATAGTTATATTTTCATTTTAATTGGTTGTAAGGTGTAATTTAATTATGTTTTTATCATTTAATACAATTTTGGTAATTTTATGTAATTTCCCTTTTAAATTGGATGTAAAGACAAATCAATCTTTTGATAGATTTTACTTCTTAAAGACCCATCTTTGGTTTTGACAATGGGAATAATTCTAAATTAATAATTGCAAATTATGTGTTTAGAATTTGATAAAACTTATTCCATATTTATAATCAGAAGTACAAAATTATATAATTAATACTATTTTGTTTTTGGACATTATGAATAGTAACGATGATAATTATCTTTAATTATCGTGTTTAATTAGTAATCGTGTAGTTAAGGGTAATAAAATAATATCATAAAAATATAAAAAGACCCCAAAATGTGTCCTAATGCTTTTGGTGGTGTCATGTAATACTATGGGATTCCATGTTCAAACCTTGGGACCCCATGGAATCACTTTAGTGTGATAGTGACCGTTTATCATATTTTTTTAAAGAAATGATAATGTAACCAAAGTATGTATTACCAAAGTAAAACAATTTTAATTTTGTTTACATAAATTATCTCTTTTACTATAAACATTTATTGGAAATCTAAAAATATTTCCTACATGATGGTAATTTTTTTATAATTTTTAGACATTAAATAAATAAATTTATTTGTGACACACTGATGATGCAGTGATTACCTCATTAATGAACGATTTAAATAAAATGATAAGATAAGGTAATATCTAAGACTTACACCTGTTAAAAACCTATTGTATGGGTGAATTTTAAACCCTTTTCACCTAATACTCTAAATATATAATTGTGGGACGCTTAATATCTGAAAATCATTTTATAATAAAGTCACTTTTCAAGACTTTCAAAGAGTGCCCCTCCTCCCTCTTATAAAAGGCCATCACCTCTTCCCCCTTACCCACACCTATCAAGCCTTTGGCTCGACCAATATCTTCCCATTTTATCTCTATGTATCCCTCTCTTCATCCTATAATCCTTACCATAGGCATAATTCTCTTCAAGAAAACCTTTTTGTTCAAACCAAAGGGAGTTACCCGATTTAAAGGTAATGTCTTCTCTTATGTTCTTTTATTTTATTTTGATTTTCCAATGCCTTAAAATATTTTTATTACTTTATTTTATAATAAAACCAGTATCTTAAATATACTAGGATGTTTTTTTGAGAAGTATTTGAGCTAAACTTATACAAACCTCCGTCTAATGGTTAAAGAACATACTCTTTCTGTGGGTGGAGAATTACTGTCTCAAGAAACGATGATTGTTCTATCTTATCCTACAACCTATCATGGTGGCCATTATGATGGAACTATATTTATTTATGATATATATTATATTTATTTATTATATATTCTTATGTATTTTACATTTAAAACATACCTTTATGCTTTGCATGTTGTGCAAATATGATAATTTCATTTGAGGAAGTGTGGACTGCCACCCCCTCAAGTGATGTGACTCGTTCATGAAATACATGGAATGTATAAAGAATAAAATTAATGAACATATGTGACCTATATAACATAAATATTATAATATAATTATAATATATATATATATATATCTCATTTAGTTTTAATTCCATTAATGTGACAAAGAAATGAAAGTAGCGTTCATGCATACGTACGGCCTACCATCTCCATTAATGGTGCATTTCATTTTCTTAACTCCAAATGTTATGGAATATTATAAAATGAATATATAAAAGATATATATGATATTGAAATCATTAGTAATATTTTTTAGATGGTGTAATTATAACTACATGGACAATTCTTTTCAAACAAGTTCATTTTTGACTCATGTACCGAACATCGACAAAAACGTCTGATATAAACTCACATAATTAACAAATTATTATAACATGATAATAAGTGATATGAATTGAATAATTAACTTTAAAGGAAATCTCTAAGCAATTATTAATTTTCCAGTGATTATTATTTAGGAATATAAAGAAACGAACAAGACAAGTCGTATTTGAGGTAAGGGATCCAACCTCTCTTTTTCTTTTTATGTACACTCTTTAATGTCACATCTTTTAGGCTCCTCTTTCTTATGTTGGGGGTTGTTCTAATATATTCCTATTATGGTACTTTTTATGTTCATATTATGAGATACCATAATTTATATCTTCAATCCATTTTTGTAATTTTTAAGTGGCACCGTTAGGCTGCCGAATTTTCATAAGGGGATATCTTATCTCACTTTTAATTTTCTGAGATCTCCATTGTTCGCCAGTTGTTTATTTCTTATGAAGTATTGTGTTATTCCATATGATATATATTATCATGATTCTATTCATGGTATTCTGTGATTCATATTGTGTTTATTATCTTTTGTTCATACGACTCGACTGATTACAATGAGGTATGGGGTTTTTATGTCACTATTTGTTCTGGTGAGATTCATGCTACATTTACCACGATTTACTTTTGTGTGGTGTATTTAATGCCCATGATTTTATTCTTTTTTAATATAATTTAATTTATTGGTATTTAAATCTTCATTGTATGACCCTTATTTCATGGGCGGTACGTTTCGAAAGTTACCCAAATCAGTAAGGGAACCTTTCACCCTTCTCTTTTTAAAAGACTTCTTTTTATTAGGTATTTTAATTTACATCTTCTTCTATTGGGATATGTTATTATATATCCTTATTACTGTAAATTATTTGTCCAAGTGATGAGATACCATTTTATCTCTCATCATCTCATTTTCTGAATTTTAAAATGACATCGTTAGGCTATCGAATTTCTGTAAGGGAACTTCTTAACCCAATTTAAATTATTTAGGTCAAACCTCTACTTCATGATTATGTCATAATATGAATATGTGTGGATGACCTCTGATTGTTTTACACTTAATATCCTCTTTTGTTAGGAGTATTTATATTTTCCACACATAATCATGTAATTGATTTATCCTTAGTCTAAGGATACCGACTTTGTAAGGGACTTCATCTCAATCTCCTTCCATTGAGGCATATTTTTTTATACACAACTTTCTTTTATACGGTGTATAAACCCCTTTGACTGTTACTTTTATTAAAAAGGAATCTTTTCTCTACGAAGCATTTTACTAAACAACAAAAAGTATGTTTTTTAATGTACGCGGTGACAATGACCTTTCCGCTGCCTCAAGTATTATTTTACCTTTGGATTCATTAACAAGACATAATGTTTTTAGAAGGAAAATAAATACCATATACTCTTTTATGTATTTTGATATTGAAAATGTTTTTGATAATGTTTTTATTAAATCAATGTGTTGTATTGATATCTTGTGGTTGAAATGTGGAAATGTTAGGATTCCTTTATGCATGTTTTTTGTGATGTGATTATGTTATAGTCTTGGGAATTGTTTACGAAGACGGGTGGTTCCATGATAAACTAAGGGCGGGTGAGCCCGATATACTTCTCCAATGCATTGGGTTACCCGAAAGAGTTAAACACTAAGGTTTCTCCGAAGAGATTTAGGGAATATACTGTGATGGGCATTCCAAACGTAACCATGAGGGTTACTCCCTATATAAGAATGTTATGAATGCCTCTAGTTACCTTTACGTCTTATGATTTCTATGAGTTATTCATAAATCTTATGATTTCATGATGTCTGTTAAAGTGCTTATGTTTTAAGTGTAAAGTATGATTTCATTGATTCTTATTTATACATGGACTAATGTTTTCTTTCCATATTTTTATATCCCTTACTGAGCTTTTTATGCTCATCCCGTGTTTTTGAAATGTTTTCAACATGACTTAAAGGTGAATAGGGTCAAGGATGGGATCAAGGAAAGACATTCTATCTAAAACATGGAACTAGACATGTTTCTTTTTAAGAGTTTTTATTTTATGAAAAAAATGGAAACTCGGTAGAATTGTCTACTTTTAATCTTTTGAGATGTAATAGTTATGTCCTAATTCTCTAAAACCCTAAACCTGAAAAGATCGTCAATGTGAATTATTCATTTTATTCAAGATTAAGTAATGTTTTAATGCCGAGTCTTTATAGTTGGTATCAGAGGGAGGTTTAGATAACATTATAGGTTAGGGTAATCTTTAAGCAGAAGTGACATTACTATAATGGTTAGGATTTCAGAAAGAGTCATATTTTTTGATAAAGTGAATGAGTTTAAGATAACATGAATAATTATATCATAGTATTATATGATGATTCTAATTATATAACCACACTAACATTTTTGGTTTTAGTAAATGGATGGATCTAGCAGGAACCAAAGTGACAATGGGTTTGAAGGAAACAATGGTGGTTCTCTGATTATGAGACTGGATTAAATGGGCGATTCAATGAGAAATCTCGTGGTTATTCTAAACCAACTAACAGGATTCATGATTAACCACTTGAACCTGGCGAGTTCTTTAATGCATCATGTATGAGAGAACCAACTCGATGGGGAAGTTCAGGTAATAAATATAAAGGTAACCATTAGGGTTTATATGATCCTTACTTTTGAGGTAATTATGTGGTACTATTCGTTATGATGGAAAATGAAAGGCATGAGATAAACTTGAGGATAAATTATGTCATTGTTATTGTTGAAGATTTTATCTCTTTTTGGGGAATGTTATAAGAGTTATTTAGTTTTGTAAAAAGGACAACATGTAGACCGTGTGACAACCCGTCGCGTCGGACGAAGCTGTGGGAATCGAACCCACAACCAAAGTGCGACTTGGATTTATCACCTACCACTGTACTACGGGAAGTCCCTAGTTAGTATAATTATTCATTTAAGTTAGATGATTTTATAAATCAATAATAATTTGATTTTGGGTTATCTATGGAAATGATTGACCTATCATGTAGAATATATGATTAGGTTGACTACTTTTCAATATGAGACTTTAAGAGTAACTGATGTTATTTGGAGATAAATGTTAATATTTACCTTAGAAGACTGTGTGATTAAATCCTTCAAAGATTTTGGTTTCAATCTTAGTTTGGTTTAATTTGATGAATTTTATGGACAATTTTTTATCGAATGGTCTTTCTTGAACTTTGGGTTTTGTTGGAAAAATTATGGAGATTAAGAATAAATTTTATTTTTATAAAGGATTATCCTTTTTGGGTATTATCTGATCTCATACTAACAATTTTTGGATTTGGTTTTGGTCTAACTACATGGGAAATATATAGTTATATTTTTTGGATTAGTTGATTCCTTATAAGTTGATTATAGTGCTCTTAATGTAAACAAGTCATCTTGAAATACTCATCTTTTGGAGAAAATATGAGTTTGTTTTTGAAATCTAGTAAATGTTGAAAGTCTCCATGACTAGTAAGTATGTTTCCTTATGTTTTAGTTAATCTCATAATTTAATTCTTCAATGAAAAATAACTCAAATCAAAAATGTTACCTGTTAATTTTTCCTACTGGGGAATCAAATACCGTTTAACCCATCACAAGCTTGTGATTTTCTTGTGGTTAACATTATCCTAATCATGTTTTCCATCACTCTCCATCTGAACATGAACCTTTGTTTTATCTTCCATGTCCATGTTTTCGTACATGGAATCCTAGTATGGGCTAACTTGGGTGACATTTTTACTTCCCTTTCTTTGTTTTAAAGTGATAGTTTAATTGACTCCTTTTCTGATGTTGGGCTTTCAATAAAGTTTCCAAGCCCAATTTTAAAATTGCAAGGATGCAATTCCCAAAAGGGGGAAGGATGTAACATCCCAGATAAATAATGAATATTAAATGTTCATATATATTAATATTTGTGAATAAAATATTAATATTACTTAAAATGGGATGCTATGTTCGATGGCGTACCCAATACGCAACAACGAGTTTCTTGGAAATCTTACGTTGCACACTAATAATATAATAATATTATTTTAAAAGGTAGATAAATTCTAGCGGTTAGAATAGCAGGAATTAATAAAAGTAACTAAAATATGATTATATATGTTTCTTAAATGTTTTTACATTATTCAACAAATGTTATAGGCTTAAAATGAAAATGAATCTAATTTTAAGAATAAATATTCTAATATTCTTTAAAAGGTCGATTAACCACATTTTGATAACGAAATTTTTTTAAATATACTTTTTGTCACTTTTATATTTTATATTTGACAAAATAAAATCATTATTTAGAATCAAGACATCAAAATTTACTTTTTGTAAATTTTTATTATTTTCCCGATAAAGTTCATTTTTTTTAAAATGCTGTATTTTAATTCAAAACCTCCTTTTAATCTAATTTATTTCTATGGATATATTATCTTTTAAATTTATTTTAAAGTGTAATTATAATATATTTTTACAATTTAATCTAATTGTGATCATTTTAATTAATTTCACATTGAAATTGGATATAAACAAGTGTCAATCTTTTAATAGATATTGTTTCTTAAAAACACGCTATTTGTTTTGACAGAGGGAATTGATTATAAAATTAATTAATGAAACTTATATGTTTTTAATTTTGTAAAATTTATATCATTTCTGAATTTTGAATATCAAATATATCTTAGGGTGATTTTTTGATATTTTTCTGACAAATGTTCATTTTCAATGAATATTGAAAAATACTCCATTATAATTCAAAAACTGCCTTTTCATCCAATTTATTTATTTAGTTATATTGTCATTTTAATTGGGTTTAAGGTTTAATTTAATTATGTTTTTATCATTTAATACAATTTTGTTCATTTTATGTAATTTCAATTTGAAATTATATGTAAAAACAAATCAATCTTTTGGTAGATTTTACTTCTTAAAAACCCGTCTTTGGTTTTGACAATGAGAATTATTTTAAATTAATTATTGCAAATTCTATGCATGGAATTTGATAAAATTGATTCCATATTTCTAATCATAAGGTCCAAATTATGTAATTAAGACTCTTTTCTTTTCGGACATTATGAATAGTAACGATGGTAATTATCTTTAATTATCGTGTTTATTTAATAATCGGGCAGTTAAGGGTAATAAAATAATATCATAGACATATAAAATGAACCAAAAATGTGTCCTAATGATATTGGTGGTTTCCTTTCCGACCATGGGATTCATTGTACCAACCTTGGGACCCCATGGAATCACTTTAGTGTGATAATGACCTTTTCTCATATTTTTTTTAATGAAAGGAAAATGTAACCCAACTATGTATTACCTAAGTAAAACAATTTTAATTTTGTTTACATAAAAAAATATATTTGACTATAAAAATTAATTGTAAATATAAATATATTTACTAAATTATGGTATTTGTTTTATAATTTTTAGACACTAAATAAGTAAATTTATTTACGACCCTGTGATGATGCAATGATTATCTCATTAATGAATGATTTAAATAAAATAAGAAGATAAGGAAAAATCTAAGACTTAACCTTGTCAAAAACCTATTTTATGGGTGGATTTAGAACCCTTATCACCTTAGTCTAGAAATATATAATTTTTGGACCTTTAATATCCTAAAATCATTTTATAATAAAGTAACCTTTCAGGACTTTCCACGAGTGAGCCTCCTCCCTCTTATAAAAGGCCCCCACATCTACCCCGTTACCCACACCTCTCAAGACGTTTTCTAAACCAAAATCTTCTCATTTTATCTCTCCAAATCCCTCTATTCATCTTATAATCCTTACCTTAGGTATATAGCTCTTCAAGAAAACCTTTTTGTTCTAACCAAAGCGAGTTACCTGATTTAAAGGTAATGTATTCTCTTATGTTCTTTTGTTTTATTTTGCTTCTCCAACCCCTTAAACTCTTTTTATTCGTTTATTTTGTAACAAAACCAGTATATTGAATATACTAGAAGGTTTTTATGAGAAGGATTCGAGCTAAACTTACACAAACGTCTGTCTAATGGTTAATGAACTTGTTGTTTCTGTGGATGGCGAATTACTGCCTCACGAAACGATGATTGTTATATCTTCTCCTACCACATCTCATGGTGGCCATTATTATGGAAATATATTTATTTATGAAATATATTATATTTATTTCCTCTCCATTCTTCTTTATTTTACATTTAGAACACACCTTTATTCTTTAAATGTTGTGCAAATGCGATAATTTCATTTGAGGAAGTGTGGACTACCGAACCCTCAAGTGATGTGACTCATTCATGCAATACATGTAATATATAAAGAGTGATATTAGATAAACTATGTGACCTATATAACATATATATTATACTGGAATAATAATATATATATATATATCATTTAGTTTTAATTCCATTAATAATACAAAGAAATGAAAGTAGCGTTCTTGCGTACGTACGGCCTACTGTCTCCATGGACGATGCATTTCATCTTCTTATCTCCAAATGTTATGTAATAGTATAAAATTAATATATAATGGATATATATGATATTTAAATCATTAATACTATTCTTTATATGGTATAATTATAACAACATGGACAATTATTTTCAAACAAGATCATTTTTGACTCATGTACCGAACATCGACAAAAACGTCTGATATGAACTCACATAATTAACTAATTATTATAACATGATAATATATTATATGAATTGAATAATGAAATTTAAAGGAAGTCCCTATGAAATTATTAATTGACCAAATTTTATTATTTAGTAATATAAAAAAACGAACAAGACAATTCGGATTTGAGGTAAGGGATCCAACCACTCTCTTTCTTTTTAAGTACTCTATTTTTTTTCAATTATTTTAAGCTCCTATTTCTTATGTTGGGGGATGTTCTACTATATTCCTATTACTGTAATTTTTATGTTCATACGATGAGAGACCCTAATTGATATCTTCAATCCATTTTTGGAATTTTTATGGCGCGCCGTTAGGCTGCCGAATTTTAATATGGGGATATCTTATCTCACTTTTAATTCCATGATATCTCCATTGTTTGCCACTTATTTATTACATGTGTTATATTGTGTTCTTCCATATGATATATATTATCATTAATATATTCATGGTATTCTGTGATTCATATTGTGTTTATTATCTTTTGGTCATACGACTCGATTGATTGCAATGAGGTATGGGGTTTTTATCTCACATTGTGTTCCCGTGAGATTCATGATACATTTGCCACTATTTCCTTTCGTGTGGCGTATGAAATGCCCATTATTGTATTATTTGTGTAATATAATTTAATTTTTGGGAATTCACATCTTCATTGTATGACCCTTATTTCAAGGGATGTACGTTTCGAAAGTTACCCAAATCGGTAAGGGAACCTTTCACCCTCATCTTTTTAAAAGACTTATTTTTGTTAGGTATTTTAATTTACATATTCTTATGTTGGGATATGTTCTTATATATCCTTATTTCTGTAAATGATTTGTCCAAGTGATGAGATACCCTTTTTATCTCTCATCTTCTCAATTTCTGAATTTCAAAATGATGCAGTTAGGCTGTCAAATTTCTGTAAGGGAACTTCTTAACCCAATTTCAATTCTTTTGGTCAAACCTCTACTTCTTGATTATGTCGTACTATGAATATGTGAGGATGAACTCCAATTGTTTTACACTTAATATCCTATTATGTTAGGTGTATTTATATTTTCCACACATAATCATGTAATTGATTTATTCTTAATCTAAGGATACCGAATCTGTAAGGGAATTCATATCAATATCCTTTCATTGAGGCATATATAGTTTTATACACAAATTTCATTTATACAGCATATAAACCCCTTTGACTATTACTTTTATTCAAAAGGAATCTTTTCTCTACGAAACGTTTTACTAAATGAAAAAAAGTATTCTTTTTTAACATATGTGGTGACAATGACCTTTCCGCCGCCGCGAGTATTTTTTTATCTTTGGCTTCCTTAACAAGACATAATGTTTTTAAAAGGAAAATAAATACCATATACTATTTTATGTATTTTGGTATTGAAAATGGTTTTGATAATGTTTTTATTATATCAATATGTTGTATTGATATCTTGTGATTGAAATGTGGAAATGTTATGTTTCCTTTAGGCATGTTTTATGTGATACGATTATGTTATGGTTCATGGGAATTGTTTATGAAGATAGGTGGTTCGATGATAAACTAAGGGAGGGTGATCTGGATATAGCCATCCAATGCATTGGGTAACGTGAAGGAGTTAAACCATAAGGTTTCTCCAAAGAGATTTAGGGAATATACTGTGATGGGCATTCCAAATGTAACCATGAGGGTTACTCCCTACGTAAGAATGTTATGAATGCCTCAAGTTACCTTTACGTCTTATTATTTTTATGAGTTATTCATAAATCTTATTATTTTATGTGGTATGTTTATGTGATTATGTTTTAAGTGTAAAGTATGATTTCATTGATTCTTATGTATACATGGACTAATGTTTTCTTTCCATATTTTTATATCCCTTACTGATCTTTTTATTCTCATCCCATGTTTTTTAAATGTTTTCCGTATGAATTAAAGGTTAATAGGGTCAAGGATGAGATCATGGAAAGACATTCTATCTAAAACATGGAACTAGACATGTTTCTTTTTAAGAGTTTTTATTTTATGAAAAAATGGAAACTGAGTAGAAGTGTCTACTTTGTAATATTTTGAGATTTAATAGTTATGTCCTAATTCTCTAAAACTCTAAACCTGAAAAGATCCTCATGGTGAATTATTAATTTAATTCAAGATTAAATAATATTTTAAGGTCGGGTCCGTATACGGGTTGATCATGATTCCTCTAGCATGTTTCTATAACTTCATAATATAATTTCTATTTATGTTTTAAAATAAAAAACCCATGTTTTATAAATCCACATTACCCTATTAATTTCATAATCCAAACCATCTTTGTAAATTAATAATCTAAGGCTCCATCGAGAGATGACCTAGTGTTTTCTATAATACTGTAGAAATTCTAGATAAAAATAAACATCTAATTTGATTCCCTCCACAACACAATAACTCTCTAGGAAATCCAAAAGTCTCTTAGTAGCCCTCATATACCCATGGATTAACTACAATATTCAAAATAATCTCTAGCACTAAATTTAGGCCCACCAGTGTTGTCTTATATTAGATTTGACAAATGAAATCATGACCGTCTCACACTCCTTTGTGTGTCCACAATACTAGTTTCAATTATGGTAGAATGATGACTTTCTTGATAGGAAAAATAAACCAATGGTATGTAATACTCATAGACATGGCTCAGAACCAACATGAAAACCAGAATCATGTTAACTGACACAAAAAAATACAAAATAACAAGTCCTCTTATATGGGACAAAAACACCATGCCCCAGTGAAACTGAGTCCAAAATTCCTTTTTTATCTTCTACATAATCATGAAGTGATGTGAGGATTATGGTCCAAAATAAACATGAATAAAATTCCATGTATCCAAACTACCCCTTCCATACATAATAATCCCAATCTCCACTAATATTTGATCTCATATGGTTATTTAGTAGACCAAATTGTCACGATAGTCTATGATGACTCAGATAGTGTTATGACCTATCTTTGGTTGTTGAAGTGCAAAATTATGAAAAAACAATGAAACCATCACATTTTCAACTATACCTTGTAAAATAAACCCCCACTTATGGTGGAGAGAACTCAAGATCTAAACATAGCAACAATATACAACATCATTGTCCACCAACCTGATGTTAAAGTATCTCGGTACAAGCCCACTACTCTTGAGTGCAATTATAAGGGAAATAAACATCCTCCTAATATTTTTCTCATGGATTGAATGGTGTCACTATCTACCCTAGAACAATTATTAAGTTCTCTAAACCTTCATAAAATCCATCTAAATCAGGCCAAATGGATATCTGTTCATCCAAAAGATTGTAGTTGGTATCACCAAGACAAGCCTCCCTGACACACTGTACAACCATTGGGGTAAAAAATATTGAATTTATGTGTGTTTCAAAACCCTCTACATTAGGGGTCAAATAAGTATATGTGGACTTCCATAGCACCACACTCAACCAAAGTGTAAGGAAAAGTTTTTGGTGAGAATATACTTCCAAGACCTAGACCTAGGGTGGTTCTCAAGATAGAACTGCCTCAATATTTTTATGTCCACCATAACCCCATGTTTTACAAGAAAAATCACAATTAGTAGACCACCAAAATCTGGGACTATATCCATGAGAGATCAAAATTAATATGGTACTCTTGGATCACATCCCAAACTATCCACAAAGGTATTTCAAGCTCTACATCTAGTGCTAAATACACATGGGTGTAATCATAAAGGACTACCCTGAACTAATCCAAGATGGGTGGATGATAAAGATAATGATTCCCAAAAACTCTACAGGGTAATTCAACAAACAACTAAGTGTCACCAAGAAATAAAATAAACAATATTGAAACTATGATTCCACACTCGATACATCCACCTCTCGAATATATAGATGGAGATAATCAATAATGATGTAAAACTCAAAGATGAATGTCGACTCTATCCACTTGGTGAATAGGTCATAAAATATAAGTGGTGAATAATCATTTATGTAGTTATCTAGATTATGTAATTAAAATTCACAAATTAAATCAAGCTCTCAACTTCATATTTGGATAAAAATATATGGATTGATAGTTGAACACACTAGCTCTTATGAAGTCCCTACTCCTTAGACTCTTAAAATAGCACCTCCAACTCTCTCAACTACACAAGGTCATCTAATATACCAAAATAGATATATTGTCATAATTTTTGGAAGTGAATATAAAAACAAAGCCTATATGGGAAGGTAAGCCCGACACATCCTTAGTGAGAATTACTTTTAACTCCTCCACTATTGCAGAAAATTGAAAGCGTATAGCATCTGCTACTCCATGGGTAACACCATCCCACAATAAAGTATTTAACAATTTCCTCTATCACATTATCTCATCCTTCCCATACCATGGATCACTTTTTATCCATGGTTGAAAAACATATAAAAAAATATATTAACACTACCACCCTGACTAGTAATACTCCCTTGTAAATGGATTGTTGGAAACTAGTCAATACTAAGTGAAACATCATATAGTCTCTCTATCTAAATAGAAATATTATATGCGGGATTCTCAATATCACTCATCCAATTTCTGGTCAAATATTTTATAGAATTTTATGACCATAAATTCACTTTTCTAAATCCTCAAAGAATAAGGGTTTCAAAAAAGAGGTTCCATAGGTATCACTAGGCCTCGAAAATGGGCTATACCTTGGGAAAGGTCACTCATGACACTATGATAAAATTGTTATTGTGTTTGTGAAGACAAATGTCATACCTAGAACCACACTCATTCCTCCCGACATTAATCCTCTTCTTCATAAATCACATCCTTTCCCTTTCCAACCTTTTCACCATTACTATTATGTTATCTAGTTCCTTGCACACCAACCTACCCCACACACAAAAGATAAAGTAAGTCATCCAACACAACTCAAAATATCCAATTTAGGATTATAAAGAATCACCTGAATGGTTTTGGATCCTATCAGAGGAATTAATATTTTTTGTGATGATTCCCTTTTCCTATCATGTCTAGATACATGCCCAACATCACCAAAATAGGGATCCATTAACACCCCTCATTGCCCTAGATAAGTACAACTTCCATTAACAATAATAAGATGGGTCATATTCAAGTGGGAAATCTCATTACTGGCTCATTTAAGATCTATACTCATGAGAAGGTTGTCTATCTCAAAAATAATCATAGGAAATTTCTATCTCTGAATCCCAATATGTGAAACTAGAACCAGTGAAACACTTATCTGTACCTTTAGAAGAAAAACATATCATAAAGAATGTTGGTTTCCAAAACAAATATATGAAAAATCAGGGCCTACAAATGGTCAAAAACCTAGACCACAATCTCGATCTAATAATCCTCTTACTGAATGTCCATCTCATCACAAAACCTCAATGATATCAATAGTTCAAACTCTCATAACATATTAAACATACATGTACCATAATCTTTTTCCACCATACCTACCAACTACCCAACATGTAGAAAATTATTATCCTAGAACATTGGAGGGGGTTACATGTAATACTAAATAAGTGGTATAACTTCTCATCCTTTTTGATGTATAAGCTCATGAAAATGTCCCTGAATGGGAATATCATTACATAATTGGTCACCATCACAACACTGTATCAAAATCATATATTTTTATCATCATGTAGACATCTTTAATGTTATCAAGATAATACATAAACTAAGAAAATATCTATGGATCGAACCCAAGAAGAATTTTCAGAGTACTCAACCCTATGTGATGCATGCAACATTTTATCCCAACTAGTGATGTCTTAGTATACCGATTCAACCATCATGTTGTAAGATTCATGGTGTATGGATAAATTGGGTGAAGAACCCACAATAGATTCTATAGACAAAGAACCCCACTCTAAACACTCCAACATTGTCTCCCTAAGTCCTAATCAATCCTCATAATGGAAAAAATACAAACACCATCCTAAGGAAGGAACATCTTTGATACTGCTCAATAATGACCCAACCCACCAGGGCCCACCTGGCTATCAGAAGGCATAACCATCATAACCCTAATCCTTGATAAAATAGGCTAGGGGCATGAGACAAGGGCCAATATGGAATAAATTAAATGGGAGTCCTTTTCCTGAAATACATATATGCATAAACACCAACATCCCCATGAAATGTGTAGAGGAATAGTATTACAAGGAAATAACATCTTGAGTTAACCATGCATATAATACATATAGGTAATAAATAAAAGTACGTTAGAATACAAAAAATAGAAATGATGAAAAATAAATGACCATCATGAAATGAATTATGAAACTATGAAAAAATGGACAAAAAGAAAAAATTACAGTTCACAACTCATGATATCTATGTTCAAATTTTTATACTATTTATTCAGCCCATGTTTTATTATTCTCTATCGATGTAACTACTGAACTATCCATCATTGGAATAAGACTTGTCATGGGTCAAAAAATATATACTGGTTTTAGTATATATATACCTAGTAGGATGCACAAAAAACCACAATGTATGAAATAGAAAAGAATAGAAATGGTTATCTCTACCCAAAAAGGAATTCCAATAATAAAATTAAACAAGAACCATAAACAACCTGATATACCCAATAATGATCCTAAATAAGAGAGAAAGGGGATCTCTATATCCATATCCCAGTAATTAATGAAGAGTATATCTACATCTCTAAAGTTATTCCTTAGATTCTCATCATCATACTCAAAAGAATAAAAATCCATGTTGATTGAACACTCCTCAAAACTACGCTCCATAGTCGAGGGGGTATAATCTCGATACCGTGCATCCCATGTATCCATTATAGAATCATAGTGGAATAAAGACACCCCACCATTATAACCCATAGATAAAGGGACACAATATCCAATAAAGGACCCACACAATAGTATGATAATGTGGTTCCACTGAAAATATAGAGTACCCACACCCTAGAATGTTAGGGGTTACCATCTGTAATGAACCTAACTGTTATAAATAAAATATCCCATTGTGATTTAATTAAATTAATTATTACATAATATTGTTATATAAAACATGTTCACCTATTTGGTTTTGTTGTATCCTTTTATTTTTAAAATACCCTTTGTTATCATTACTGTTGATAATATTGGCCTTGGACATTGATCACATGATGAATACAAACATAGGGTATTGAAAATCCAATTGACATAGACAAAGAAAGCGTTGAACTCAACAAGTAGGATTGTACCCTATGAATCCCAATGATCAAATATTCTAATGGAGAAAGAATCACTGATCATTTACCTTTAAAAAAAATAAATTGATATCCAACTACATAAGTATGTGAGAGATTTTAATAGGAGATGTTCAAGCTCATCTAGATCGCAACCCAAACCATGTACTCTGAACAACCCCATTCATGTCTCACTATCACACAACATACTCTTACAATGTTTTTGGGTGTACTAAAGGGATATGTATCAAGACCCTATAAATAGGTTTTTTAAAAGTATTTTTTAGATAATAATGAATTTTTTTCCTATTATTGTTTGTTTATAAATGAATTTTATTTAGATATAATAAATCACAAATTGTATTTTTGGGTAATATTCAAATTCTATTAAAGAATTTATTTTTAAAATTAATGGATTTTTATGTTAAAGAAAATTTTAATAAAATTTTATTGTTAAATAATTTTTTTTAAATATAAATGATCATATAATTTTTATTAAGTCAAATGTAATTTTGGTCAGGGTTTGAAAAATTTTATTTTAAAAAAACCTAGTATTCATTAATAAATGATGATTTTATTCAAAAAGTGAAAATTGACATATTAAAAATATTATTTACATAAAATTAATATTATTCTTGGAATAATAATGTCAAAATTATCAAATTCTAAATTCTTCGTAATCTTCTGAGATAGATAAATTTTTGGGTAAAAATAAATAATGTATAAATTTAATTTGTGTATTATGAAATCATAGTACCCCTAAATTAAAGTAATAAAAACTATAAAAGGTTTAAAAGACCAAATATATGTTTTTTATATAAAATAATTTTATTTTATGTTTATTTTATTAAATTCATAAATCCATTATTAATCCTCCAAAACCATTAATATATTTCAAGGTAATGGAATCCTTTATATAAGAGTATGACTTAGCTACACATAATCAAGGGAATTATTTTATTATGTTAGGACCCTATACTTATAAAATAATTAAAACTAATCCCGTTTGAAATAAGGAAAAAACAATGGATATTTATGTAGTTTTGGTGATTTTATTATATAGAGTCCAAAACCTAAGTTTAATAAATAATAATAAAATCCACATTCATTTCCTATATAAACTCACCAAAGATCCTATTTATATTCACTAAAAATAATTGAGTCACATAAATACTTTCAAATTATTTCTATAGGGTCCTCCCATGGTTCCCCAATCTCTCAACAAGCTCCTCCCATTCATTTGGAGTTACACATGTAATTAAGGGATCCCCACGTTTTGTTCTTTATTCGAGTTTCTTTATTATCTTATTCCTTCAATTTAAAATTTCTAATGTTGGTATATGTCTTTACATATACCTATTACATACCATTTTATTTTCTAACAATGAGAGACCCCTTTATCTCTCATGAAATCATTTTATTAATTATTAAGTGATGTTGTCATGCTACTGAAATTTCACCACGATTTTCTATTCCAAAAAAATTGTGTAGTAAATACCATACCCAATTACTATCAAAGGATTTCACCTTTAAACACTTATACCTATTTGACTTGGGAATTAAATATTTTTTTACAAAATCCATGATTATTGAATAAAATTTTATGTTAAATGATTCAATGTTTTCTAATCTATGTGTCCCATATATGAACAAGAATATAATGAAAGCGACGAGTGTACAAATAATTATATATCACTCCAATGCATTGGGTAATGTTTCTTATCATGAGATTTCATGATGGGATAATGAGTTAACCATATTCATTTATGATAATTTTTTCATCACGATATCTTGGAAGTTATCCTTGACCTTTGATTATGATATATGTTTTTAAGTTGTTTCCACATTTTCAATTTTATGATTATTAGGCTATATCATGACTTATTATACATTTTTATGATTATACCACCCTTTATTCCACATTGAAGTACCTATTGTCTAACATATACCCCCTATGGCATGATTATTACATTTTAATACATTATAACTCCCCCTTTCTTATGTATGTCCCCAGGTTATCCCATGTAGTTTTAAAATCCATGGAATTATAGAAGCATGTTAATAGAGTTTTTGATAAGGTTGTTGTATCCCATGTACAAGATGTTATGTTATCTACCTAATTCCCAAATATTGTAGTCTTATCAATATTTTGGGATTTATTATGTGTAATATTTTGTAATAAATCACTAATTTATGTGTAATAAAGAGTTGGATTATCATATTTTGTATAAAAAAACTTTAGTTATTTTTTTGATTAGGATTAAAAAACTCTAGAGAATGAATTAGGTATAAGACTAAGTATAAAAGAAAGATTACTAAATTTTTTTATGTATATATTATGTATTTTATCAAGAAAATAAATGTATTTCTAGATGATATAAGTGGAAATCTTTCTGGCATAACAGTACCTAGGGATAACAACTTTGACAAGTTGCATCAGGCCTAACTCAGCTTAACCTAGTACACAGAAACCAGCCTTACTGTGCACATGATTTGACACTAATGGGAGATTTTTTTATTAAATTCATAATATCATGATAAACCCTTATTAATGAAAAAAATCCTGTAAGACTATATGTTAGCAAATAGGTAATGGATAACATAGATTAAAGCTTAGAAATTACTAAGTTAAGGAAATAAATGTATGTTATAAGTTATCCATTTAGGGTCATTAAATTCCCCGTTATGTGTCTAATAGTTTGACAATATTCATCCCTACATTTTCCTTTATTCTAGGCTAAGTCCAAAAATAAGATAAATTAGGTAAATAATCAATGTTATTGGAAACCTGACGACTACCCCATTGAGATCCCCAACCCGATGGGTGCGGGGATTGAAAACTTTGTGATGATACAATCTCACATGAGTCAGGTTCTGAATAGAAACCAAGATCAAGAGGAGTTCCCATGTACACATATGAAATAACGTGCCAAAATTGAGTCCTTTATGTAACAAAGGCCTTTGAAATTCAATGGATCATCAATTCCGTTAATCATAGAACACTGGTTCAACTCCATTGAGAATATATTATCCATTAATAAATGTTATGAACAAGATATGTTTCTACTGGATATTTAGCATATAGAGGGAGGATTTGATTAGTTGTGATCACTAATCAAGAATAAAAAATATTAGGAAGAGATCGATGTGATGGGGCTGAAGGAATTTAATTTTTTTCAATAAATATTTTCATCTCACACTAAAACATAAAAAAGAAAGTTATTTCATCTCCCTCAAGAAAAAATATGATGATTCTATTGAAGTGTATCAGGAAAACAAAACAAGAAATACTTGATATCGATTTGGCTTTGTCATTTCCCTCAAATTCATGGTTAACTGCTTCATTGGTGGGATAAAACATAGTCCACAAAAATCCATGGAAATTTGAGACATTGATTGATTTGAAAAAATTATATTATGTTCCCTCATAGTTGAAATGAATGTTGGAGAATCTCAAGCATATTATGGATATAAGAATCAGAAAGTTATGTTTAATCATGGCAGTCCGATGGGGAAATATAATTGTGAAAAGATGATTCAACATCCTAGTTGTCAATAGTGTGGATAGGATACACCAAAAATTGACTAAATGGAATGAGGAAATGATTTAGGTGTGGTAAAAAGGGAACATAGATAATGATTACTGATAGGGGAAAAATTCTAACGAGATAGAGGAAATGTATTCTCTAACCAACCCTCAGTGCACTGTTAATTTCTTCATCTACAAGGTACTAGGTCAATTTTCAAATCAATGCACTTAGCCAAGGGTTTTTGAATACAACAAGAAATCTCCAAGGTGAAAAAGAGAGATTTTTCCATCACAACCAATGTGGTGGATCCCGATAAAGAGGTGGTGATAGGTATGCCTATTCATTTAAGAATAGGGAACATACTTTTTTATTTGTGTTATTTTAATTCATTCATATCATGTGACTTTAGTATAACTATTCAAACACCACCACAATGAATGTATGTTAATCTATCAGTGAAAATAAAAAATGGGGTAATTATTGCATCCCAAGTTTACAACACCTCCCCTATCACAATTTTTGCCCTAAAATTCCTAGAAAACCTTTTCATACTCCCCTTGGGGTAATTTAAATTTATTCTAGATATGTAAATTATTTACCTAAATATAGCCAACATAAATTACTAAGAGAATAAAACCACTCTTTATATTGAGACATGTCCCCTGTTTCTGTGCAAGTGTAAGGGGGAGGATGAATCTTCCTTAGAAAAAAATTTCAATAATGGATATTATTTTCCTACGATCTTGTATAAATAACATAAATGATTGATTCTATATAAAGAATCGCCCTTGAATATATTCATATTATGATGGAATATGTTGGTGTGTTTCTTAAGGAATTATTTTGACTTCCTCCTGACGGAGGGGTTGAGTTTTCAATAGACTATCTGTATGGGGCATTACCATTATCCAAGAATTCATATAGAATGAATGTTTTAGAAGTTGAGGTGATAATGAATCAACTATCTAAGAGTCTAGAAAAATGTTTAATATACCCATGTTCTTCATGATGGGGTGAAATATTCTTATTCATCATGAATAAGGAGGCTCAATGCGACTTGGCATTGATTGTTTTGACCTCAACAAGATCACAACAAAAACAAGTATCCCCTGTCCTAGATACAATACTTGTTCAATCAGATATGCGGAGAACAATAATGTTCAAATGTGGATCTACTGTGGAGATATTACCAAGTTTAGGTTAAGTAGGAGGGTATATAAAATACTACTTTTTTGTATAAGGTATGAGAATAATGAGTTCATAGTAATTCCATTCTAACTCTCTAGTGCTCCATAAATCGTCATGGATTTTTTGAACAGAGCCTTTAGAGATTACATCAAAACATTTATGGTAGTTATTAAAGATGATGTTATAATATTAATCAAGGACAAAGAGGAGTATGAGGAGTATCTATGTAATGTGTCAATGTCCTTACAAAAAAGAGAAGTTTTATTCCAATCACATTAACTGTGGGTTCTGGTTAAAGGAAGTCTCATTATTAGGGAATGTCATCAGAAGAAATGCGATATCTATAGAACACTCAAAGAAAGAATCAATTGAATGATAGATGAGGACGAAATTTGTTACATATATCTATAGTTTCCATGGATTTTCTAGGTATAATCATTGATTTGTGAGAAATTTCTCATGATCATCAAACCCTATAATGAAGTTAACTCAGAAAGGAATCATGATTTTTTGAATGATAAATGTAAAAAAGAGATACATGGAGTAAAAAAATACTTATCACTAGCCCTATACTCACATTACCCTCAAGTGAATAAATTTTCTTAGAATTCATAGATGCTTCAACTAAGTTATTGAGTAGTGTGTTAATGAATAAAGACAATGTCATAGAATATTCTTCAAGGAAATTGAACATTCCAAAATTGAACTACCTAACTAATGATATTGATTTATCTACAGTGATATTCGATTTGAAAATATGGTGGCATTATCTCTTTGGGGGGAAGCGTGAAATTTATACTGATCACCGAATCTTTTACTATATGTTCACACTGAAATATCTTAATATGTGCCAATAAATATGGTTATATATGATCATGTAATATGAATTCACAATAAACTACCATCATTTTAATGTGAATAAAGTTTCATATTTTATATGTTGAAAGGATCTATAAAATCTATCATTAGTAATAATTGAGAGGGATTTGATATTCATAAAATTAAAATAGATGGACATGGGAATCATGAAGGATGGAACATAATAAATTCTTTCAAAAATGATTTCTCAACCGAAATTTATGGGGAGGATAAAATATGATCTAAGGGATGATGTGGGAACTCAAAAGAAAGTTTAGACTATAAGGAAACGGAAAACCTCATATTTAAATAATAATGATGGAGTTACTATATTGGGGTCACAACTGTGTGTAACATAAAATTATGAGTTAAAGATAGAGCTATTGGATGATGAAATTATTTTTACTTTCTCCATCCACCCAGGAAGAATAGTGATGCATCAAGATATTCATGAGAACTATTGGTGGGAAAACATGAAGAAGGAGATCACTGAATATACATCAAAGTAACCAGTATATCAGAATGTGAAGGATGATAGAAAATTTTCTAAGGGGGTTATTCAATCATTACCAATACCGATATGGAAATGGGAAAACATCCCCATGGAATTTGTCATTGGACTCCAGAATAAATCTATGGGAAATAATTCTATATGGGTTGTTGTGGGTCATCTTACAAATAAACCTAACTTTATCACAATTATAAAGAACTTCTCATTGGTCCAACATGCACCAATATATATCATATAAGTGGTAAGGATGCATTGAGTACAACTATTGACTGTATCTGATCGAGATATGAGATGCACCACCATGTTTCTGAAAAATCTCCAATATACTCAGAATATTGATTTGAACTTAAACATGACCTAGAACTCCCAAACTAATATCCAATATTATCCAAATATCCAAACACTTGAGGATATATTGAGAGTATGATTAATTAACTTCAAAATAGGATGAGATCAACATTTTCCTCTGCTGAAGTTATCATACAATAAAATATTCTGAAAAATAATTCAAATAGCTCCCTACAAAGCCATTTATAGAAGGTGGTGAAAGATACCTACAATCTAGGATGAAGTTGGGGGAATAGAAAATGATAGGTCTGGAAATGGTCGAGAAAATACTGGAAAATGTTTAGACCATTCAATAGTACATCTATGATAGTTCGATTCGACAAAAGATCTATGATGAAAATTTTCAAAGAGACCTATATTTTATTTTTGGAGACATATAATTCCTCCTTATATCTTCGTGGAAGAATTTGATGACATTTGGGATGAAGGGAATGCATCTTACTAGATACATTGACCCCTTTGTTTACTTTGCCCGAATTAAAGAGGTGACCTACCAGATATCACTCCCACAAAAACAATCTCATGTACATGAAGCATTCCATATATCCATCTTAAGGAAGTACATAAATGACCCCTCACATGTACACAATCCATAGTAGTACCATAGGAGAATGATCTTTCCTATGCATAGATGCCGGTAAAGATCTTAGATAAAAGAGATAATATTCTATGAAATAAGGAAATGCACCGTGTCAAAGTGATGTGGTGAGATTAAATATGTGAAGAAATGACATGGGAAATAGAGTAAGTGATGAAAAATAGATACCTTCATTTGTTTTAGTGTGGGGATTGAATATTTTGATGGAGAAAATTCTTAATGGGGGAATAATATAATGACCCAAACTAATTTATGTAAAATTTTCCCATTTTATTAAATTAAAATTTTTATTATAAAATAATGTTGTATAAAAAAACTCACTTTTTTTGTTTTATTATACCCAATTAGAAATTATATAACATTATGTATCATTACATTTGATAATATAGTAATAGAAAAGTGCTGACAAGATTAGTATAAATATAGGGTTTTGACAAATCCAATTGATTCGAAAAAGGGAAGTGATGGACTCAACTAGTAGGATCATATCCTATAAATCCCATTTACCAAAGATTTTGAGGGTGATAAGATCACTACTGAACCCATGTATGATGAACCATCCCATGAAAGTCTCATTGTCGCGCCCATTACTGTTATATATTTTTATAGAGTATTAATGTGATATGTAAAAATACTCAAGAAATATGATTATGAATATTATTTTTTAGAGAATAATGAATACGTTTTCAAAAAATTATTGTTATATTAAATTTTTTTTGATACAATAAAACACATCTAGTATTTTAGGGTAATATTCAAATTTGATTAAGAAAATCATTTTTACGAATTAATATTTTTTTGATATAAATAATATTTTATTAATATATTATTATATATTAATGTTTATTAAATATAAAATATCATATTATTTTTATAAGGTTAAATGTAATTTTTGTACGGGTTTGAAAAGTTTTATTGTAAAATACCCCATTATTTTCAAATAAAAGTATATTTTCTTTTAAAATAAAAAATTAACATATTTAGAAAAAAAAATTAGATAAATTTATTATTATTTTCATAATTATAAAATAAAAATTAAACAATGGTTAATTTTTCATAATTTTACAAGACAATAAAATTTTCGGGTAAGATTTAAATACCATATAAATATACTTTGTATATAATGACATCATAATAACCCAAAAAATATGTAATAATTTATATAAATGGTATTCAAGAACAATAATATATTTTATATTTAAATAATTATATTTTATGTTTATTTTATTAAATTTATAAAGCCATTATTAATCCTCAAAGACAATTAACAGATGATGAGGTTTTAAAATCATTTCTGTAATAATATGACTCACCTCCACATATGCAAGGGGATTATTTTATTAATATCATACCTTGAGATTATAAAATAATGAAGTCTACTCTAATTGATAACAAAATATGGGGAAAAACAATGGGAATATTTGTGATTGTGGTTAGTTTATAATATATATTCCAAAACATATGTTTGAGAAATAATATTGAAGTCCCACTCATTACCTATATAAACCCAACCAAGATGCATCTTCACTCAAAGTCATTGTAGATATTCCTTACACTTACCTACCCTACCTAGAGTACTCCCATGGTTCTCAATCTCTCTAGAATCTCCTCCCAAGAATTTGGAGTCACACACTAAAGTAAGGGATCCCCACATTATCTTATTTATTAATGTTTCTTTATTATTTTATTTCTTATATTTCCAATTCATAATATAGGTATATATCATTATATATCTATATTACTTCCCATTTTATTATAAATGATGATATAAACCATTATATATCATTAAATCATTTTATTAATGTTTAATTGACATTGTAATGATGCTGCAATTTCACAATGATTTTCCATGCCAAATTTTTTTTATAGAGAATACCGTACCCATTTTTGATCAATGGTGTTCACTATTGTACACATATTAATCTTTGAATTGGGACTTACATATATTTATTCCACACTACATGTTCATGGAATAAAATGTGACAATAAATGATTCCATGTTTTTTGATCTATGAAGCACACTTAAGTAAGAGAACGAAATAAATGTTACGGGTGCACCTAGTATTATAGAGCACTCAAATACATTGGCAAATGTTTAGTCTTCTGATACCTCATTTTGGGACATGGAGTGAACCTGATTCCTGTATTTGAATTTTTTCATCTTGATTCCTTAGAAATTATCCTTGACCTATGTTTATATTAATGTGTATCAAGTAGTTCCCACATTTCCAATGTTATGATTAACGTTCTATATCATGGATATTTATTTATGTTTATGATTATAACACTTTTACTCCACATTAATATGCATATTTTCTAACATGTATCACTATACTCTATAATTATTCCCTTAATGGGATTTATATATCACCCCTTACTTATGTGTATCCCTCAGTTATCCCATTCAGTTTTAAAATCCATGGTATTTTAGAAGAATGTTAAGGATGTTTTCAATAGTTTTTTGTATTACCTGCTCAAGATGTTATGATATGTACATAATTCCCAAAAAAATATAACTTTTGACCTTAAGGGTTGTATTAATTATAATATTATGTAACAAATCTGGAATTAATGTACAATTGAGAAGAGGTGTTATACCATCAGTGTGTAGAGGACCCATTCCCTAGTACATAGGTGCAACAATTAGTGAATCGATATATTAAGAACCCCCTAAATAGAATTATAAGGGGATTCCACTAAGTAGATATATGACTCATTCCCTTGAAATATAGGAGGATTACACTTATTAGATAAATATAGTACCCACACTCTAGTGCGTGAGGGTTGTGACACTCAATGTATAGAAGAACAACACCCTATTATGGTAGGGGGTGTCACTCCGTAGGTATCAATATATGACCCCTACTTATTACATAAATGGGGTGACACTTAATAGGTAGATATAATTAGAGGACCCACAACCTAGTATGATAGGGGGATGCTACTATATATATAGAGGAACTGCACCCTAGAATGATTGGTTGTACCACTATATGGTTAGAATACCCATGACCTAGTTCTAGAAGTAGGTTCCACTAAAATTAGAGTAATAAGTATTAGGAAACACACCTTAGTATGGTATCAGGTTTCAAAAATGACCTCTCTCTCTTTGATGATCTTACTTGATATATTCCATCATCATACATTTCCTAATTAATTTTCACACTCAAAAAACATCACATCACAATTGAAATTCCACTATGAAGGATAACATCACATTTTATATATAAAAAAATACTTAGGATAGGATACTCATAGGGAATATATGAGTCCATAAAAAAGAAGATTTGATAGTTAGAGTTTACTAAGAAAACTACACGAAATGCATTAGTAGTCACAAAAAATGTGACACCACCTTCCCTTTTTACCTGGTATTTTCTAGAAAGTGTCTTGGATGGCTGTGTAGAAGTACATCGAATATAAGTCTACTAAAAAAATTAATTGGGATCCTAATGAATGATCATGTGCTCAAATCCATTCCTATTTACTTTAGGCCATTCCAGGTTACCTAGACATATGCCTAGCCGGGCTTGGCTACCAATCCCTTTTTTTGTATCCATCAATTTCTATGTACTTGTAGGTGTGAAAGTGTAATACTAATGTAAAAGGAATGTCCTATCACATAGGGACTCATACAAGTATTGTTGAAAAATGGATTGTACACCTGGGGAGGGTCACACAACATGTGGACTTGACCACACATCCTGTGATTCATATCTTTCCAAAAACCCATGTGTTATAGCTGGGCGCCTTCATACCTTGTGTCTCCAGACCTCATGTAGTGAAGTTATGATTTCCATAGAAACCCATGTTCATTCATTTTTCATCATCGTACCACCACTATTTTTTTCATCATAAAATATTTACAAGTGTCTCAGATCAAGTAAATTTCAAGCCCAATCCATTTTCGGTCGTCGGATTCGGACTATGAATACCCCGTACAACCTTTGTTGTCACTCCCTGCCATGGTATCCACCTCATAAAATGTAAAATCCTCAGATTAATCACCTCAAACACAAAAAATGTCCTGATTCATCCACAAATAATCATCCCTTACATAGTTTTCCAATCCACCCGTAATATGGGTGTTAAATTTTGCAAGATCCTAATACAAAAATGTAGAACCATGACCCCACGATCAAACTATGAATAAAAACATGAACTGAGAGATGAAAATATAATTAAAAACATAAATAATTCCTAGGATAAAATTATTAACGAGAGATTACAAAATGGGGGTGTCTAGGGGAGATAACATGGAAAAAGAAAAATAAATTTATTGAAAATTTTTAATATCAGTATGGGATCATGTGATGTGTATAGAAAATAGATCAAATAAAAATTAAATTATGGATCTATGCTCCAAATTTTAATCATGGGTGGAAACAACAATTTTTTAGATCTTCCCCAATTATGTATGGATCATTGGTATGAATTAATTAACCAGTTATGAGGGAAACCAATTGAATTTAATTCCCCTTGATTCATCTCTATCCAATAATGGTTTGTTTTCTGATCTTGATCCACCAACAATGAAAATCAGAGGCACCTCTCAAATCATCTATGGTTAAATAACTAACCCCTAAGAATTTCCATAATAGGATATTTGATTATGAAGTTATGTTCTTGGATTTAGATCAACGAATTAATGGATTAATTAATCCAACTAACATACCCACCAATTATTGGATCATTTGAATGTCATTTCCCGACAAATTGCAATCCATTACTAAGGTAAATACATTTCTATGGATTCAATGGGGGTATCATATTTCCGATCTGAGAATCCATTTTGGAGTTATTCTAACATAAAAATAAATCTTTATAAGCATGGTATTAATATATTTAATAATGTTATAATATCATAACCCGAATTATTAGTCCTCATAATCTTCTGTCATCTAAATGTTATTTCTACAAATATTCCAATTCCATATGCAAAACAACAAGTCATTAAAAATAAACTCATGGAACATCACTTCGGGTGAAAATTATAATTTATACCATAATATAAATAATTAAAATGGGTATCATGGACATAGTTGAGATAATCTCAATGATATTGGACATCAAAAATTACCTTCAATTTAATGATTTTAAAACATTTGTCTGAATATATTAAAATTGGGATATATTTTGAAAAATATTAAAAAAATTATAGAAATTAAGATTATAATAAATATGATTGATAAAATATATTCTAGATATCCATCAAGAGAAAAGCCTATGAATCAATGATCAATAAGATGAAATAAATGTTTGGTTGAATTTGGTGATACAGGGGATCCCCAGGGGGTTGTGCTACTATGGTATCAAAATAGGGAAATACCCATTTCTGTATAATTAAAAACAATTTAAAAAATAAAATATATTTCTCAAAATAAAATAGAAAAGGACTACTGGATTCTTGTTCCCTCTTCATAAGGTACCAGATACCCATTGGCTAGTTAAAATTTTAGTAGAATGTGGTTTTTGTAACTCCAAGGCCATTACATTATATACAGATTGAAAATAGGGACTATAACCTTTTTAATGGTTTCTTAGTGCTATATTCCCATTAAAGGAAAGACACTGCACTGAGTGAAACTCCTTGAAAACTAACCATATCCCTATACCAAATCTATTAATATTCTATAAAATTAAAAAACATGGTTAGAAAAACATTAAATGGTACCAGACCTATATTTATTTGTTATTACATCCTCCCCACCATATAATAGCTCATCCACGAGTTCAATCACAATGAATCATTATCAGAATGAACTTTTTAGTAGGCTTGTGTGTCATCCTATAATTCCCATGTCTCCTACAGTACTTCCCATATTAACATTACACATGTATTATAGATAATATATTCCCATACAAGAATTTTTTAATAATATATACTATAATAAAAAATTTAATAATTAATAAACCATATCCCATTAGTATAATGTTATCTATAGTGATCACATGGGAAATAAGAGAGTGATAAATAAAAATATAATATATAAGAAATATATCATGAATTAATGAAATTTATAAGGAAGTAATAATTCCAATTACATAGGGTCAATCCTCTTAAAAACAAAAATCAACCTAAAAAAAGTACATACTAGTTTCTATTACCTCTGAATCTAACAATGATCCTAACATGGTGACAATGACATGAAATTTTTCCACCACCTCTAACTCTATATGATATTAGCCTCCATATTCACATGATCACAACATACTTTTTGTAGTCATTAATAAATTCCAAATAAACTATATATGTACTAATATTTCATATATATGGATTGAACCAATATGAAAAATGCTATCATTCCACTATTTTCCATCAATTTTATTGATATGAAATTATAGATAACGCCTCAAAAGAATCTATTTCCTAATTAATATTTTAATAGGTAAAATAAATAAAATGAAGATGACACTACCATGATCCTCCAAAATGATGTAAAAATTGTTGTAACATATATTTAACCCCTATATAGTACACATATATTACCTATAATTTCAAGGATGGTATAATATAATCAATTATAATGAGATATCCAACACCATTTACATTCCAGGATTGAAGGGTCATGTAAAACTGACATCTAAATCAGATATGATACTCCTAGAAACACAATGTGGATACCCTATATGTCAAACATATAACATACTCATCTCATCAATAATACTTATATCATTAATTCATAATTAATGACCTACTTTTCTTAATCAATCAATAAAAACCCACACAATATTATTACAAAGTTGAAAATTTGGTAGTCCTTTGTCAAAGACCATCACCACATCAACACACTTCCACTTTGGAATGGTTTAATGATGTAAAAATTCCAAAGGTATCTAGTGTGGTTCTTTTAACTAAAAAAAAGTAAAGAAATATAGAACAAACATTTGTATGGTATCATTTATCCCTGGACACCAATACTCCTTTTGGATATCAAGATATATATTGGCATTACAGATGTGAAAAAACTACCTTGATAAATTTGGATATCAACTGCTTACGTATACTAACATAAGATATAATTAAAACTCAAATCCAATGGATCCCATAGTCATATTAGAATTTATCTTATTGATGATACATTGCATATTTATTGTCCCTTGAAACCTAGTAATCTATTATAGATCGATAAATCTACCTCAATTTCTCATATAGTGAGGAGATAATATTTAAGGATACATGTTTATGTCTACCATTATACTCAAAAACATCACGATGAATCAAAATGGAAAGGATCATTGATTTTCACATTTTATTATACAAGTCAACTATATTAGACTATTTCATCCTTCTATATGAATATTCAACAAAATTTCCATTACCTGGGGTGTATGTCATCTCAATGTCAAAGGATATGAGAAACTCAAACCACCAATCTTACCAATGTTTTATGTCATGTTATGAAATGATATAAAAAATGGAATTATTGTTAGTATATTATAAGAACCCATCACTGAACATGAAATGATTCCCAAATAAAAATCCATGTACTATTGCTTCTAGATTTTATTCTCGGGTCATGTATTTATACACATTTTAACTCAATTACCCAGAGCTATGTTTAAAAACACACAAATTTTGTATTAAAAATGATATATAGTTGTCACATGATGCATCAAAATATTGGGTAAAATCCTTTCCCATATTTTTTCAGGTCATGATATACACATTATTCCAACATCCCTTTATCTTCTAAATGTATCTTTGAGAAGGATTGAAATACTTTAACTAAATCCCCTTTTCATCAAGTACATTCTTAGCCCTACTGAACTAGATATTCTTGAATGAATTACCCATAGTATATTTCAAATCCCACGATATAATGAATCTAAAAAATACACACTAGTCTCTAATGTTATAAAAAATCTTGATATTTATAGTGGCCACTAATATTGTATACTTATATATCACAAGGAATAATAACTGAAAAACATTTATCTGAAAAAATGGAACATCAAGAAATTTTCAAAAGGGTGATACTCTCTCTATGTGGTCAAGATAAATTGTAAATTTATACTATGGTGATCCCATGGATCAAAGTATACCAAAATGTCACTAATAAAAAATAACAGAAATGATTCAAAATATAGATGAAAACCCCCAATTAAGAGGGCTATAAAAAAATTGATTTGTTAAACTGGCCAAAATGAAACACAAGTAACAAAGATATTCCAACACATGCTAGAATTGTTTTTAGGAATATTAAAAGAAATCACTCAAAAATTATTTTATCCTATACTAAAATTAATCATCAGAAACTACATGTCTTCCTTTAACTGAAAAAATATTTCATCAATGAGATAAATTGGATTCTAGTTTTTATGATGACTTTGTTGAGCCTAACATAATCCACATAATAGTGAAATGAACCATCAACGTTCATTAAAAACAAGACAAGGGAAACAAAATGGGATATTGTTGGGTTATTATGTCCCATATCACCATTGTTCCCATGCTATAATTTATGATGTCTAATATCTACATTGGAATTATTAAATGGGTGAGTGGATATGGTATCTTTATATAGAGTCTTCTCAACTTCGAAATCATCATAACTCTTAGGTTGAGTTAACAAGATGTAATAAAATATGAAATAATAATTCTAGGAAATAATTATTTTTTCTTCTCCTCATATTCAAAAAAACCTAAAAACTATGAAAAGATCATCACGTGATATCAGCAGTCGGGTCCAAATGAATTGAATACATACACCCTCACAGACGGGGGTACATAAATCACCGTGAATAACTATGAAGGATGCATATAAATGGTTGTAGTCTATTTGAGGACAATACTGTCTCAACCAATCAAACAAAAGAGTCACATCATAACTACACATCTCTCACATAATGAAATACTATAGATTTTCATAGGTACAATTCACCATGGAGCATCTTGGACACCAAAAATATCCGTCAAATATCAATAATAAGGGTGTATCCGTAGTTATCACCCCCAAAATTCTTTTTCTAACTATCCCTAAATCATAAACCAACTAGGTCGCGTATAGTTATTAAAAATTAATTATATCTAATAAAAAACATTCTTAGGAGGATACAACAAAATTTAATCCTCAAATAGTCAATGATCCCTCTATATAAATAATATGTATCAACTCGATAACATGTAACTAGATATATCATCTATCTATACCCTTCTATATTTTTATCTAACTGATTTGACATTTATTATTTTATTACAATAGCTACTAGGTTCCAAATCACCCTTTGTATAATAATCTAGTTTAAAAACTCTAATTACCACCCTATGGTAAAGTACATGATCCAATTCTAGATCCTTATGCTATGAATTCACCAAGAACACTATCAAAATGAGAGAAGATCTATCAAATATGATATAAATGACCCATCTTGTAAACAAAACATCATAAATTGTTGATATATTAATATTTTATGGGGTATACCACACACTACTACATTGCTAACATAATGGAGGAATACTTCATCATGAGGAATATAGTAATCCATGACTCTAAAAGGGATTCCTATCACCATTATAATGAGTATTATCAATTAATAACTTTTTAATTCTCATATACCCACTCCCATATCCAAAATATACTAAAAAAGGCCCACGTATAAAGAACCCTACCAGAGTAGCATAAATACTGACCTCTTAAGTAAATAGCTTTTATATAAAAAGATTCACCCCCTCTTATGGGGTGTATAGATCTGGTAAAAGATTGTCTATAGTAACTAAAAATGGACATAATAGCATATAGCCCAACCTCTTAAGTAAATAGAAGTGGATGATATATGTATAACATTCATGATATATAGAGATGGATGACCTAGAACATGGATCCCCAAGTCCAATATACTAAAAATCATGAAGCACACTATCCTGGAGCTACCAGTCAATGAGAGTTATGGATAAAATATGGTTCTCTAACTCGACTGCCCCAATGGAATCCTTATATTTCCCCTCATGGGACTCAACTAGAGGTTATTATAATGGTATGTCACTACATTTTCAAATTCCTAACTATAAAAAAAATCTATCACAATTAAATATATCAAATCTTATGATAAAATTTAATAAGAATTACATCATTTTTCACTATAAAAATTTATTATAGTATAAGTGTACAAAAAAACTCAGTTTGTTATTCTAGTACCGACCACTAACTCTTAGGTGTAAAAACAATATTTTTGTAACACGTAGACCATAAATTTTTTTATTAATATTTATTCATATCCTTGACCTTAGGGTTGAGTTTCCCTAAAATTTATTTGTTTATATACTGTTGGTATAAGTACATGGTTGGAACACAGTTAGTACTCATTATGGGTCTAGCCCACATAAAACCTGAAACTTGTTATAGAGGTGATTTATATGGTTAGTGAATGGTTTTACAAACTATGTATCCAAACCATATATATTTTTCTGATGTGTCCTTTAAGGGGTAAAATATTGGGGAATTGTTAGGTAAACCGTGAATCCAAACCATGTGATATAAGTAGATCTTAAAAAAATTGAAATTCAAATTATAACATTACTTGATTTTAACCTATTGGTGGTATCCCTCTTATGATTTACATGAATTCATCTGAAGGAGGACCCCTTCACAAGTTCAAACGATATAGCATATTTTGATTACATGTTTCCTACTTCTTCTACATGAAAATATAATTTTTTTACAATAATGTGATTTAATTGGTGAACTAGTTTATTAGGTTTCATTTTGTGATAAAAATGTTATTTTATAAATATTTTATTAATACTGAGGATTTTTGGGGTTAAACAGATAAAATTTTATTTGGATTTGTTTTCATATTCGTAAAGAAAAAGAATTTTTGTTGATGTTGGTGGGATGTTGATTGAAATATAATCATTAAGTTATTCTAAAATTATTTGGGATTTCGGATTTAATATATCAATAATTCCATGTTATATATTGAAAATATTTTATTATAATTTAGTTATTAAATAATTTTAAAATTTAAAATTTCATAGAATATTTCGTTAATTTCCCATTTTTATTTATTGATTTTTTTAAAGTTTAATTAATTTCATTTTTTCACTACATAAGTGTTCCACATAAATTATAAAATTATTTTAATGGTACCTATTAACAATTTATAATGACTGTAGGGTTTTTTGAGTACAAAATGGAAGTTTAAAATCGTGGACAACCAATATGGGAAAAATACCCGGAGTAGATGAGTGACCATGAGTTCTGATGAAACACTATTTTACTAGGTTCATTTCCATGTACCCAAAAAATCATGAGGTAGGAAAATATAAAGGGTTATTTCATCTTATAATGGGAAACATATCATTACAATATACTATGCCACTGAAAATAGAATTTGGATCTCAAATCAAACATAATTTGTGGAATCTAATTTGAATGATGATATAAAGATAGAAGTAGAACCATTTGAATAAGAAGATAACTATTATGCATTTTAATTTAAAATTGTAGGCCGACTATGAAGAAAACTAACCCAGGACTCATCATAATTACATAGATATGATTCAATGAAAACACATTAAATATCTAAGAGTTGTGATCATGGAATCTTGATTCATCATATTGATTTAAGATATATTGACTGAAGATGGAATATGAGTTTATAATAATGAAATATGAGTGGATGCTAGAAGTAAATTCATATTACACTAATAAATACCTACTCAAGCTCATCCAGGATTGAGAAAGAAGACCCAAACCATGGTTGTGATGAAGGTGTTTGAACAATCAAATAAATAAGTAACACTAATCTAAATTAAATATTTTTGAAGATACATCAATATATTTTGGCCATGCTGAAATCAGTTTTTCTAGTTGATATCTATTTTTAAGTGAAAAATGAGGAATAATGTAGTGGGGTAGCCTTGATCATATAAAATTATTTGGTTGATATTTATTATATGAGTAAACACAATGTGTTAAATATATTTTCTATTAGAGTAATCAAATGGTTCATTAAAGTTTTAGTTTATATCTAAATGTTTTTCAAGAAAAAGTTCTTGAATTACAAAAAATTTCAACAGGCTACCATGTAATGATTGAGAATGTTGATCCATAGAATTTAAATTGTTAATATTTATTGTGATAATTGATGATGAAAAGTTATTTCCATTTTCATGGAAGGGTATCCATGCTCCTCAAAATAAAATTAAAGGTAATGGATCATACGGAAATATATGTGATGTTGAAAACCAAAGGTCTTAATCCAATATAATGATAAATAATGTTATTTCTCTGTAAAAATGGTATATATGTGCATATTCTCTCTTTATAAATGTAGTTCTTGATTCACAAATTTTTTTTAATGATAATGTTGATAACACATACACTATGTAAAGAAAGTAAATTGTGTATTAAATTCCACCCACTCAATACTAAAATATAAAATAACTCGGTGCGGTGGAGGAGGTTTGGTTGAAGTCATTCCCAAGTGTTCGGATTCAGTGATGTAAAGTGCATAAAATAATTTTGGAGTTAGTTAAAAATTAGTGAATAGTGGTCGAAGATGGAATCCATGTCCATATTCATTTTTAATAGCACACATGTGGGGGTCAATGTAATGTCCACTTCTCTAGTAAACCGTAGAAAATATATAGTTTATTACAATGAAGCAAGGTATAAAGGATTACAATATGATATATAAATCAAATTTTTAGTCTTAGTAGATTAGATACATTCATGATTATCATATTATATACGAAAAATAAAACATACCATGAAAAAATTTATTACATCCATGATGATCATTCAGTTATTCCTTCTTCATATACTAGAAAAAAGAAATATTAATAAAGGGTGATATCTTATACTAATTACAGGAAAGAATACAATGTAATATATTGTGAGTATATAGGGCATACAAAATATGGAAGAATACATATTCAACACTATTGACCCCAATAATTTTGTTTCATACACTTTTCTGTAGAATTCATGATTTTATCCTCACTCAGATGAAAAATGCTTAGTTTGAGTATCGATGATTCCCTATTCATGAAGAAGATTCATGATGTATTTCTATGTTCTGAAATGCTAATCTATAATGAAGGATATGTCAAATGACCCCTCAATAGTCGGCCGTAGATTTCCAAGACCGATGACAAAAATGATTCAATGCATTAAATTTTAATTTCTAAGATTCATTTATGAAGACTTGGTGTACTAACAACACAAGTAAGTGTAGATCTCTTTGATATATTTTATTTGACAAGTCTTGGAGCTCAAATGGTCTTATAGATCAAAAGTTATTGCACTCTACAGACAAATAAATTTTATAAAGGGATTCTGAAGACCTATGTTGAGGACCTAGGTCGAAGACCTACGTCGAGGACATGGACTGAGGAACTGCACCAAGGACCTGTACTGAGGACCTGAACTGATGACCTGTGCTAATGAACAGAGCTGAGGTCCTATGCTGAGGACCTGTGCCGAGGTCGTGTTCTAATAACCTGCATTGAGAACCTGTGCTGACGACCTGTACCAAGGTCATTTTTCAATGTCCTATGTTGAAAAACATGGCTTCCTATAAATAGGACCCTAGCTTCCTCATTTACAGACCCATAAAATCAGAAGAATCCCCAATCTGTGGTCATGGATTCCCATTACCCAAGATTCAAAAAATCTCTCAGGTATATATTCAAAGAGTAAGAGGGGATGGACTTAAAAGGGACAACATGAATCAAAGAAAAATCATGGTCTTGAACATAAGTAAATTTCATATGTATTTGAGCTAAGGACATTCCCAAAGGACCTACCATAAGGACCTTCCATAAGGGCCTGCCCTAAGGACATGCCATAAAGACCTGCCCAAAGAATCTTCCCTAAAGACCGTCCATAAGGACCTCCACTATGGATCCTTGCTAAGGACCTTCCCTAAGGTCCTTCCCAAAGGAACTCCCCTTAGGACCTTCCATAAAGATCTGTCATACAAAAATATCAGAAGGACCTACCCTAAGGACCTGCACTAAGCACCTGATCTAAGGACCTCCTGATAGGAGAACCCGAGCTACAATGAGCATCCTTATTATGAGTAATCCCCATCCAAACAAAAAATAGAAATCCTTTTTAGGATTAATCCCCCCAAAAACCTGAAATGAGAAATATATATAGATTTAATCCCCAACCAAAAAACATATGAGAATCATCCTTAGGTGTAAGCCCCAACCAAACCTCAAATGGAAATTCTCATTAGGAATAAGCCCCAACCCAACCATAAAGGGGAATCCATCGTATTATTAAGCCCCAATGAAACATCAAATTGTAATCTTAATTAGGATTAACCCCATAGAAAACCTCAAATGGGAGTCCTCCTTAGGAGAAATCCCCAACCAAACACCATTTTTAGGGAAACCCTCATAGTGTAAGCCCCTAGCCTTTCATGTAGAAGGATTCAATATTTCTCCTCTCTATATTCTAAACCATAAATCATTACATAAATTAGACTCTTATCCAATTTAAAGGGAATATATGGAAGTGATGTATCCCCATCCCCTTTTACTATACCCTTGACCTCTTTCTCCATAGCCTTGACCTCTTCCACCATCTAAGGAAGGAACATGTTTGATTTTTAAAGTATTCCGATTTCACTTATTTCTATCATTGAGAATGAATCACCTGGGCTTATATGTTATTAATGATCATGACAACCAAAAAATCCACCTGAACCAATGAACTACGAGAACTCAAATTCTTGCTAATCCGGATATGTAGGAATCCCAATCAGCGAATAATCTCAACAAACACCCCCTGAGAAATATGTCCCAATCATAATTCTCTTTATCTTGGTATCCCCTTTAAGAGAAAACCCCTAGCTAATCCCCCAAATCCCCATTAGTTAAAACATCCCTCACGATCCATTCATAAGGGATATCCTTGTTAGGAGTAATCCCCATCCTATCATCTCAATAAGCCATATTACCCTACGAGACTTACCCTTGAGGGAATCTATAAGTGTGGGTCGTCACCAACAAACTACATAGTCTTGGACTCCCATCCAAATGGAATACATATGAAGCCTCCATGAGGTTCAAAACCAACACCCCAAACTGACCCTGTTCTTCCAGGCCGCATACCTAGTAAGGCCTAATTCAACATGGAATCTCATAACCCTTAAATGATCCATAGGTTGTTTTTACATAATTCCCATTCCAAATATTGACTGGGTACCTTACTCCTAGAATTACTTTCCACATTATTTAATTCTATATGGTTGGGTACTCATAACATATCCATAAAAGGTAAGATGTTCTTCATTAAGTGGAAAGAAACTATGTGGGTTCTTATTAATTTTACAAGGATACGTAGGAAACACATATATGGGTTTCATCTCTACATCATAACAACTTATATCCCCCAGGATGATTATAATTCTTATAGTGACATTCATATACCTGGATTATCATAAACACCAGAGTGCCCCACTGCATGGCTAGAAAACTAGAATCATCGTAATAAGGACCAAAGAATCTCTATGTATTATAGAAGAGGATACCATAAATAGAGAACCAACAATGTGTGATGCAGTCAAAATCCCATACTCTCGACCAATGGGAGTTCTTAATCATCATGATATAAAATCCATAACAAGAACATGCCTTCAGAAAAAATCCCAATGTATACAAAACCACTGGGTGTTTCTAGTTTGACAAAGAAATGCATTTGAAACTATTCAGAAATAATGATATCCCTATGAAGTCGTATTTCCATAAAAAAACAAAAAATTGTGAACCTAACAGGAATCCTTAACCAAGATGATAGTGTCTCCTACATGTTACGAACCTTCAATTTTTAAAGGAAATGAAGGCTATATAGGGGAATCAATCATTCATGTGTTCATCCAAAAAGGGTATTCTTTTCTAGAGTTCATTTTTTGTTGTATATATTGGATCTTTGAACCATGAAGTCCCTTAATTCTAGCTGCTTCCTTCATGTTTACACCTGAGAATTCCCCTACTGCTTCTCAAGCCAGATCCTCATTCACACGAACGACACCATCAACAAATCAACATCTTCAACATTATGTCTCTAATGCACTGGTTCGAGAGTAATATTAGAACAATATGATCACAACCTTGGAGGCCACCAAACATGCCATACAACTCTACAAGAACCCTCAGTCGTCTTGTAAGCGATGACTGGTGGTCATGAGATAAACGACACTGACTTCCATCTTCAACCATTTCAGGAGTTTATCTCCAGAACACAATAACCAGTACCTCGCATATTTCAGGGAGGCAAATCAGAAGAACACTTCTGACCTCATCCCTAATACACAAGGGTCCTTCTCAAGGGATCCTACCAAACATCTATATATTGAATGATCTACAAATGTAAAGACTCAACCTGATGAGGGTGTCACCTTTGACTGTCTGGCCCATGTCCCTTTGATCCGAGAATGCAAGACGGACCATCAGGGACGAAAGCTAGCCAATAGGGAGTAGGTTTATAACTTTTCCCCTCCAAAGAATCCCACCAACACAATTTGGTGTAAAAAAAGAGAAAACATATACACATGTATACCTTCACACAACCATCCAACAGACTCGCATGGTGGCATTCAAAGAAGCCCTCCAACTAAATTCAATGATATCTGGTAGGAAAGAACATACACCTACCGGCACAAACCAAACATTCTAGCAGACTCATTTGTAATCACTCAAAGAAGTCCACTGACCATGTCTAGATGCAAACAATGAGAATGAACACAGACCATTGAACTTTTATTAGGTCTTTTAATGGCCAAATCTGGCCACAAATTTATAATTCAGTCGAAATGTCCCAACAAAAAGCATATTGCATACTCAAATCAGTATCCATGAGTACTATTAGTATCCAATAATAAGAAAGGGAGGATAGAAGAATTCACATACAACTACTATAGACGAAGAATGGATGTATATTCCCATTCCAGTCAGTAAAGTCAACAAGAACATATTTGGAATGGTAAATGGGAATACAAAAATACCTACCCACATTCTATAAACTTGTCTCGATATCATCACAGTGATCAAAGAAGTTCCTGAAGGACATACAAATAACTCTATCTGCACAAATAGTGTTGATCATCAGCATAATACAACAAAGTAGAAACATACCTCTACTCTAGTCTAAGAGGGTCATGGGGAAAACATCCCAATAATATATTGACATCAGGACCATGAACATACACCTGTTCCTATCAGAGGTAATCAGCCTATTCCAATTTCCACTCAAAGGTTGGAACAAACACCATCCCATGATGAACACTTTTCCCAGTAAGTGGCCCCAATTTATTTTATGAAGACTCCCCAGAACAAGTATCCTCATGTATGGTTAGATAATCAATAGCCGATAAATGTAGAGGCTTCACTGGATGCTGGAGTTCATGAATCCCTCTTACATTTATCTATTATAGCTTGAGATCCTACCATCATATTATTAAATTATAAGATAAATAATAGAAATTATGAAGGTTCTCATTAGTCACATCACTATGAATCCTTGCTTCATGGAAATAATTTGTTCGATCATGAGAGCCTATCTTTTGGGGGGAGCCAAAATAACCCTCCATGCATCCCTAAGACCAAGGGAAAAGAGGGTATTCCCCTTTCTATAATCCACTATGATGGTATTACCCATGATGGAGATCATCTTGAAAGCTCTCTATATAGTTGTGATTCAGATTGCTAAGAAAATTATTAAATAGGAAATTTAGTGGTGAGAATATAATCTATTCTTATGGAACATGAAAATAAAATGTTAGTAATCTATGATGTCTTATCACAAGAATGTGAAATCATTTCATAGCCAGAAGACAACCCAAGGTGATAGTAATTCTCTAAACATAACATGGGTCATTTTCCTTCCAATATAAGAGAGGAAACATCAATCAATCCCATTTGTTGTGGTAAAATAATTGGGAACCATCCATTATAGTCAGACCAGGTTGATGAAAATCTTACAAATGATAGAGAAGATTTGTTAAACATGTGTATGTAGCTGGATAAATATGACATAATAGTCATTTTATAGATTTTATCCACCTCTCAATGAAAAATTCCAAAGATATTGGTTGAAGATTGTATGAATTATATCCACCTAATGTAACATCCCAAGTAAGTAATTAATAACAGATATTTTTATCTATGCCTATTAATGAATTAGATAGTGTTTTAGAGGCTTAAAAAGAATATAAATCCAATCTTAAGCATGGAATACACTAATATTTTTAAAAGATTGTTTTACTGCCTTTAGATGGAAAACCATTTTTAAATCTATCTTTTGACAATTTTATAAGCTATGTTTGTGAAAATAAAATTATTATTTATCATTGGGACATCAAAATTTACTTTTTGTGAATTTTTGGTATTTTTCCGATAAAGTTCATTTTTTAATGAATAGTGAAAAATGTTGTATTTTAATTCAAAACCTCTTTTTAATCTAATTTATTAATATGATTAGATTATCTTTTGAATTGGTTTTGAAGTGAAATTAGAATATATTTTTACCATTTTATCCAATGGTGTTCATTGGAATCAATTTCACTTTGAAATTGGAGTTAAACTAGTGTCAATCATTTGATACTTATTGTTTCATAAAAACACGCTATTTGTCATGACAGCGGGAATTAATTATTAAATTAATTAATGTGACTTATATGTTTTGAATTTTTTAAAATAAACTTCATTTTTGAATTCGGAACATCAAATATAGCTTAGGGTGAATGTTTGGTAATTTTCTGAAAAACATCAATTTTTGATGAATAGTGAAACCACTAAGTGGTACTTATAAAAACTGATTTTTCCTTTTAAATGAAATTTTTCCATAAATGTGTATTGAATTTTGAAAATCTGACATACATGGTTGTCATTAGTATGTAAAATGTGGCTCAATGGGATGAAATTTTTTTTTGGTGAATAGTAATTTTTTTAATTAATCGCGATTAGAGGTAATTAGTGTAATTTAAGGTAAAAATGATATTATAAAAATATGAAAACACCATGAAACTTGTCCTACCCCTATTGGATGAGTCATGGCCGACCAAGAAAACCCATGGGTCGATTTAGGGGACCCCATGGAGCCACTTGGGTGAGATAATGACTTTAATGCCTTTTTTTAAATAAAGGTGAAAATGACACTAACATAAATTGTTTTACTAAAACAATTTGTAGAAGGGGTTATACTAATCATATATTTGTCTATAAATATTCATTAGAAATATAACAAGATTTCCTACATCATATTAATTTTTTTATAATTTTTAGAAATTAAATAAAGTAAATTATTTATGACATCATGATGATGCAGCGATGACCTCATTATTTAACGATTAAAATAAAATGGAAAGATAATGTAATATATAAGACCTACACTTGTCCAAAAACTATTGTATGGGAATATTTACAAGACTTATCATCTTATACTCGAAATATATTAATGTGGGACCTTATAAATTCTAAAAACTTATGAAAATAAAATAATAGTTTCATGATTTCCAAAGTGCCCCTCCTCTCCTCTTATAAAAGGCCCCCACCTCTACCTCATTTCACACACTCCTCAAGACTTTGGCTTGGCTAAACCCTCCCCATTTACTCTCTCCACGTCCCTCTCCTCATCCTAGAGGATTAAATTTGGGAAGAATCCTTTCAAAGGAATCCTTTAGGCTCAAATCAAAAGGAGTTACACTTTTAAAGGTAATTCATTCTCTCATGTTCATTTGTTTTATTCTGCTTCTCCAACCCCCTAAAATCTTTTTATTTACTTCTTTTGAAACAACACCAGTATCTTAAATATACTAGGATGTTTTTATAAGATTTAGTCGAGCTAAACTCTCACACAACTACATCAAATGGTTAAAGAACATACGGTTTCTGTGGATGGCGAAATTCTGCCTCCCGGAACGATGATTGTTCAATACTCATTTAACACCTTCAAAGGTGGAAATTATGATGTCACTATTTTTATATATGATATATGATATTTTTATTCTTTCCTTAAGATTCTGTATTTTTCATTTATGGCATACCATTATTGTTTCCATTATGGATAAACATGATATCTTCATTTTAGGAAGTGTGGACTACCGCCCCCTGAAAGTGATTTGATTCATTAATACCATATGTGGGATGTGTAAAGGATAATGTTAATGATATTATATATTTTATTATACTGGAATTATAATATACTCTTATATCATTATGATTCCATTCCAGAAAATATGAAATAGAAATGGAAGTAGCATTCATGCGTACGTACGGCTTACCGTCTCCATGAAAGGTGCATTTCATTTCTTACCTATAAATGCGATGTAATGTTATAAATACATGTATATGCTGAATATATATGATATACATGTTATCCAAATCATTAATATCATTCTGGATATAACGAACCTTTGACCAAATTAACAACATGTAAGTGTAAGAAGTCTATTTTTGACTTAAGAACCAAATACCGACAAAATGAACAATATTAACTTAAATGATTACATGATGTTCATAAAATGGTATAAAAGGAATAATGAACTTGAAAAAGGTTCTTAAGAAAGTAGAGATTAACTCAAGTTTATTATTCAGGATATTAAAGAACGACCGAGTCAAGTCGGACCCGAGGTATGGGACTTCATCTCAATCTCCTTTCATTGAGGCATATTTTGTTTTATACACAACCTTCTTTTATACGGTGTATAAAACCCTTTGAATTTTACGTTTATTCAAAAGGAATATTTTTTATACGAAGCATTTACTAAATGACAAAAGGGAATGTTTTTGTCATACGTATGCGGCGACAATGACTTCTCCACCGTCGTGACCGTTATTTGATTTTCAGCTTCCTCTACAAGCCATACCTTTTTTAAAAGAATAATAAATACCATGTTTTACTTTTCTATTATTTTGGTATTGAAAATGGTTTTCATAATGTCTTTATATCAATGTGTTGTATTGATATCTTATGATTGAAAGGTGGGAATGTTATGTTTCCTTTATGCATGTTTTTTGTGATATGATTATGCTGAGGTTCTTGGGAATTATTATGAAAACGGGTGGTTCCGTGATAAACTAAGGGCGGGTGAGCCCGATATAGCTCTCCAATGCATTGGGTAACGCGAAGGAGTGAAATGTTACGGTTTCTCTGAAGAGATTTAGGGAATATACTGTGATGGGTATTCCAAACGTAACCAAGAGGGTTACTCCCTACGTAAGGATGTTATGAATGCCTCATGTTACCTTTATGTCTTATGATTTCTATGATTTATTCATGATTTGATGAGGTATGTTAAAGTGCTTATGTTTTATGGGTAAAGTATGATCTCATCCTAATGTATATATTTACCCATGTTTCCTTTCCATATTTTTATATCCCTTACTGAGCTTTTTATGCTCATCCCATGTTTTTTTGAAATGTTTTTCACAGGTCAAGGGAAAGGTACATGATATGATGATAGTGTCAAGGAAGTGTCAAGAAAGAATCCATGTTTTATTTTAAATATGTTTCCATTGATGGGAATGAAGAATAATATCTTTATGTAACCACTTTGTTTATATGTGGAATGTAATGCAAGTTTTATGATCTAATTCTCTAAAACTCTAAACTAGAAAATATCCTCAATGTGTAATCTTGTAATAACTCAAGATTAAGTATGGTTTAAGGCTGGGGCCTTATAGTTGGTATCAGAGGTCGGTTTAGATAACTTTAGGAGTTAGAATTATATTAAAATGATTATCCAAAAATATTTTTATGTACAAATTAAAGTGGTATAGTATTTGAATATTACCATGTTGCTTCATCTAAGACATGTTTGTTCAGAATGGTTTTCCGTAGAGGAAACAGGGAAGCAGTGCTAGGAAGGCATACAGAAGGAAATAACCTTCCGAATCAGCATCCTGAGATGGTCGGAATTGGAACTGAACAGTTTTTTGCAGTAATGGCGCAATTGAATCAGGCTAAAATGGTGGTGGTATCCATGCACGAGATCAGCTAGATCAACCGTAGAGGAATATGTCAGTGGTGGAACATTTCATGAGGAAACATCCCCCATCATTCAGAGGATCATCTAACCCTGTGTTAGCTGAAGGGTGGATTAAAGCACTGGAGAAGATTTTTGATGTCATGGGGTGTTCAGACAATCAAAAGGTTAGTCTTGCTATTTACCTTTTGGAGGGTGAAGCAGATCAGTGGTGGTCGATGGTTAAAAATATCAGGGACGCTGATGAGATTGATGCTCTCAACTGGGATGAATTCAAAGGTATGTTTCTTGAAAATTATTTTCCTAAGGCTGTTCGACTTAGGATGGAGAAACAATTCTTGGAATTGAGGCAAGAGGAAGACTCAGTGGCTACCTATGAGGAAAGGTTCACTCAATTGGCAAGGTATGCTCCAAATTTTATCCGAGACCTTGATAGTAAAATCAATCGTTTTTACTCTAGATTAAATCCAAAATATCGAAGGGCATTAGCTTCTCGTGAGTTTAAAAGTTATGAAAATCTTGTTAGATGTGTTGAGAAGGTGGAAATGGAGTTTGCCGATGACCAAGTGTTCTATAACAACCAACAGAAGAAGAGACCGAGGTGGCAGGAGAAAGGTAAGAATTCTTCAAAAAAGTCTGATGGTAAGAAAACTAAGTTTACAGTTTGTGATAAATGTGGCAAAAGGCATGATGGGGAATGTCTTCTGAATTCTGGAAAGTGCTACCGATGTGGTAAGATGGGACATAAGGCTCGTGATTTCACTGAAAAGGATCAAGGTGAAGGTAAGACCAAATTTGATTTACAGTTAGTGAAATTTTTTAAGTGCAATAAGATGGGTCACTATGCAAATGAGTGTCCGACAAAGAACTTGAGTGATGGGAAGCAGTTAGACTACAAGCAGAAAGGGGTGGTGAAATCCTTTACAACTACTTCAGCAGATGCCGGTCCATCAAATAGAGATTCGTAGTTTCCTTGGTTTGGCAGGCTATTACCGAAGGTTTGTTAGAAATTTTTCAAGGTTATCTAGTCCAATGACTAAGCTAACTCGGAAGGGTGTTATGTTTATCTGGACAAAAGAATGTGATGATTGTTTTCTGGAATTGAAAAGAAGATTGGTGAATGATCTTGTTTTGGCACTACCTTCCAGGAATGGTGAGTTTGTTATATACAGTGATGCTTCATTGAAAGGACTTAGTTGCGCCCTAATGCAGAATGATCAGGTAATTGCTTATTCTTCACGATAGTTGAAAACTCATGAGGTAAATTACCCTACACATGATTTGGAATTAGCTGCTGTTGTTTTTGCTTTAAAAATTTGGAGGCATCATTTGTATGGAGTAAAGTGTGAAATATATACCGATAACAAAAGTTTAAAGTATATATTTACTCAGAAAGAATTGAACATGAGACAAAGGAGATGGCTAGAATTAATCAAGGATTATGATTGTACAATTCATTACCATCCGGGAAAAGTAAATAAAGTGGCTGATGCTTTGAGTCGAAAACGTAATGCTTCATTAGCAATGTTGCGTTTGGAACGTGATCCTTTGGTTAAGGATTTGATGAACTTTGGCATAGAAGTTGTTGGTGCAAGAAGTTCTTCTGTTTTGTTTCAAGTATCAGTGAGATCATCTCTATCAGATAGAATCAAGAAAGCACAGAAGCAAGACAGTGAGTTGCAGAAAAAGGTAGAGCTGGTTCAGAAAGGTAAGTTGCCAGAATTCAACATTGATAATGATTGCGTTTTGAGATTTGGGAAGAGATTGTGTGTGCCTTGTGATTCATAGTTGAAGAGAGAGTTGTTATGTGAAGATCATAGTTCTCCATTTTCAGTTCATCCAGGCAGTACTAAGATGTATAGAGATCTGCGGGAGTATTACTGGTGGGATGGAATGAAAAGAGATATTGCTGATTTTACTGTGAAGTGTTTGACATGTCAACAGGTTAAAGCAGAGCGGCAGTTACCGAAAGGGATGCTTCAGCCTTTACCAGTGCCAGAGTGGATATGGGAGAATATATCCATGGACTTTGTTGTGGTATTACCGAAGACATCTCGAGGTAATAATGCAATCTGGGTTATTGTTGATCGCTTGACCAAATCTGCTCATTTCCTTGCTATACGAGAAACTTTTTCTCTTGATCAACTATCCCGTTTGTATCTTAAAGAGATAGTTAGGTTACATGGAGTTCCTCTCTCCATTGTATCTGATCGTGATCCCAAGTTCACTTCTAACTTTTGGAAAGGCCTTCAGAAGTCATTGGGTACTGAATTAAATTATAGTACAGCTTTTCATCTTCAATCAGATGGGCAGTCAGAATGAACAATTCAGACATTGGAGGATATGATACGTTCTTTCTCTATGGATTATCAGGTATGTTGGGACAAACATATTTCTTTAGTTGAATTTTCATATAATAACAGTTTTCATTCCAGTATACAGATGGCACCATTTCAGGCATTATATTGAAGCGGTGTCGAACTCCAGCTTTCTGGGATAAAGTGGGTGAAAGGAAGTTGATGGGACCAGAATTGGTTGAAGAGATGGCAGAAAAAGTTCAGCTGATTCAGAAACACATGAGAACAACCTAGAGCAGGTATAAGAGTTATGAGGACAATAGGAGGAAGGATCTATCTTTTGAGGTAGGTGATCATGTTTTTCTCAAAGTATCACCATGAAAAAGTGTGATGCGATTTGATAAGAAAGGAAAGTTGAGTCCAAGGTTTATTGGACCATATGAAATTCTTGAGAGAGTTGGATCAATTATTTACCGAGTGGCTTTACCTCTGAGTTTATCTCAGGTACACAATGTTTTTCACGTTTCGATGTTGAGAAAGTATATGCCAGATCCATCTCATGTTTTGAGTCCAGAGGTAGTTCAGCTGGAAGAGAACCTATCTTATGAGGAACAGCCGGTCTAGATTCTTGACCACAGGGAGCAAGTGTTACGGAATAAGGTGATTCACTAGGTAAAGGTTTTGTGAAAAAACCACATGATTGAAGAGGCAATATGGGAATCTGAAAATGCAATGAGGGAGAAGTACCCCCATTTATTTGATAAGTAAATAAATTGTGGGGACACAATTTTCTAAAGGGGGGAAGGATGTAACATCCAAAGTAAGTAATGAATAAAAGATATTTTTATCTATGCCTATTAACGAATTAGATAGTGTTTTAGAGGCTTAAGAAGAAAATAAATCCAATCTTAAGCATGGAATAAACTAATATTTTTAAAAGATTGTTTTACTGCCTTTGGATGGAAAACCATTTTTAAATCTGTCTTTTGACAATTTTATAAGCTATGTTTGTCAAAATAAAATTATTATTTATCATTGGGACATAAAAATTTACTTTCTGTGAATTTTTGGTATTTTTCCGATAAAGTTCATTTTTAATGAATAGTGAAAAATGTTTTATTTTAATTCAAAACCTCTTTTTAATCTAATTTATTAATATGATTAGATTATCTTTTGAATTGGTTTTGAAGTGAAATTAGAATATATTTTTACCATTTTATCCAATGGTGGTCATTGGAATCAATTTCACTTTGAAATTGGAGTTAAACTAGTGCCAATCTTTTGATACTTATTGTTTCATAAAAACACGCTATTTGTCATGACAGCAGGAATTAATTATGAAATTAATTAATGTCACTTATATGTTTTGAATTTTTTAAAATAGAATTAATTTTTGAATTTGGAATATCAAATATATCTTAGGGTGAATTTTTGGTAATTTTCTGAAAAACTTCAATTTTTGATGAATAGTGAAACCACTAAGTGGTACTTAAAAAAACTGATTTTTCCGTTTAAATGAAATTTTTCCATAAATGTGTATTGAATTTTGAAAATCCGACATACATGGTTGTCATTAGTATGTAAAATGTGGTTCAATGGGATGAAAATAATTTTTTTGGTGAATAATAATAATTTTTTCAATAATCGCGATTAGAGGTAATTAATGTAATTTAAGGTAAAAATGATATTATAAAAATATTAAAACACCATGACACTTGTCCTACCCCTATTGGATGAGTCATGTCCGACCAAGACAACCCATGGGTCGATTTAGGAGACCCCATGGAGCCACTTGGGTGAGATAATGACTTTAATGCCTTTTTTTTAAATAAAGGTGAAAATGACACTAACATAAATTTTTTTACTAAAACAATATTTAGAAGGGGTTATAATAATCATATTTTTGTCTATAAGTATTCATTAGAAATCTAAACAGATTTCATACATCATATTATTTTTTTAGTAATTTTTAGACATTAAATAAATTAAATTATTTATGACATCATGATGATACAGCGATGACCTCATTATTTAACGATTAAAATAAAATGGAAAGATAATGTAATATCTAAGACCTACACTTTTCCAAAAACTATTGGATGGAAATATTTCGAAGCCTTATCATCGTATCCTCGAACTATATCAATGTGGGACCTTATAAATTTGAAACACTTTTGAAAATAAAATAATAGTTTCATGATTTCCAAAAGTGACCCTCCTCTCCTCTTATAAAAGGCCCCCACCTCTACCTCATTTCACACACTCCTCAAGCCTTTGGCTCGGCCAACCTCTGCCCATTTAATCTCTACACATCCCTCTCCTAATCCTAGAGGATTTCCTTTGGGCAGAAGCCTTTCAAAGGAAGCCTTTAGGCTCAAATCAAAAGGAGTTACACTTTTAAAGGTAATTCATTCTCTCATGTTCATTTGTTTTATTTTGCTTCTCCAACCCCTAAAATCTTTTTATTTACTTATTTTGTAACAACAACAGTATCTTCAATATACTAGGATGTTGTTATAAGATTTATTCGAGCTACACTCTCACAAAACTACATCAAATGGTTAAAGAACATACGGTTTCCGTGGATGGCGAAATTCTACCTCCCGAAACGATGATTGTTCAATACTCATTTAACACCTTCAAAGGTGGCCATTATGATGTAACTGTTTTTATATATGATATATAATATGTTTATTGTTTCTTTAAGCTTCTTTATTTTTCATTTATGGCATACCATTATTGTTTCCATTATGGGTAAACATGATATCTTCATTTTAGGAAGCGTGGACTACCGCCCCCTGAAAGTGATTTGATTCGTTAATACCATATGTGGGATGTGTAAAGGATAAAGTTAATGATATTATATATGCTATTATACTGGAATTATAATATACTCTTATACCATTATGATTCCATTCCAGAAAATACGAAATAGAAATGGAAGTAGCGTTCATGCGTACGTACGGCTTACCGTCTCCATGAACAGTGCATTTCATTTCTTACCTCTAAATGCGATGTAGTATTATAAATACATGTATATGCTGAATATATATGATATATATGTTATCCAAATCATTAATATCATTATGGATAAAACGAACCTTTGACCAAATTAACAACATGTAAGTGTAAGAAGTCTCTTTTTGACTTAAGAACCAAATACCGACAAAATGAACATTATTAACTTAAATGATTACATGATGTTCATAACATTGTATAAAAGGAATAATGAACTTGAAAAAGGTTCTTAAGAAAGTAGAGATTAACTCAAGTTTATTATTCAGGAGATTAAAGAACGATCGAGTCAAGTCGGACCCGAGGTATGGGACTTCGTCTCAATCTCCTTTCATTGAGGCATATTTTGTTTTATACAGAACCTTCTTTTATACGGTGTATAAACCCCTTTGACTTTTACGTTTATTCAAAAGGAATCTTTTTTATACGAAGCGTTTACTAAACAAAAAAAGGGAATGTTTTTGTCGTACGTATGTGGCGACAACGACTTCTCCGCCGTCGTGACCGTTATTTGAGTTTCAGCTTCCTCTACAAGCCATACCTTTTTTTAAAAGAAAAATAAATACCATGTTTTACTTTTCTTTTATTTTGGAATTGAAAATGGTTTTCATAATGTCTTTATATCAATGTGTTGTATTGATATCTTATGATTGAAAGGTGGGAATGTTATGTTTCCTTTATGCATGTTTTTTGTGATATGATTATGTTGAGTTTCTTTGGAATTATTATGAAAATGGGTGGTTCCATGATAAACTAAGGACAGGTGAGCCCGATATAGCTCTCCAATGCATTGGGTAACGCGAAGGAGTGAAAAGTTAAGGTTTCTCCGAAGAGATTTTGGGAATATACTGTGATGGGTATTCCAAACGTAACCAAGAGGGTTACTCCCTATGTAAGGATGTTATGAATGACTCAAGTTACCTTTATGTCTTATGATTTCTATGATTTATTCATGATTTGATGAGGTATGTTAAAGTGCTTATATTTTATGGGTAAAGTATGATCTCATCCTTATGTATATATTTACCCGTGTTTCCTTTCCATATTTTTATATCCCTTACTGAGCTTTTTATACTCATCCCAAGTTTTTTTTGAAATGTTTTTCACAGGTCAAGGGAAAGGTACATGATATGATGATCGTGTCAAGGAAGTGTCAAGAAAGAATCCATGTTTTATTTTAAATATGTTTCCATTGATGGGAATGAAGAATACTATCTTTATGTAACCACTTTGTTTATATGTGAAATGTAATGCATGTTTTATGATCTAATTCTATAAAACTCTAAACCCGAAAAGATCCTCAATGTGTAATCGTGTAATAACTCAAGATTAAGTAAGGTTTAAGGATGGGGCCTTATACCTAAACAGATGGAAAACTCTTAATCACCTAAGACAAAAGGTATAACTATATGATGAGTATCAAAATCATGTCAAGGTAAAAAAATGGTAAATGTGACAAGTTGACATGGCATCTCTCCTGGATTCCTAACAACCCTATATTGAGAAATAGTAATGAACCATTCAATGTTCATGCCTCAATGCATTAATGTTGCCGTAATGATTGATCTTATATACCCAATCTAGTGTTCATATTATTGGATGTGGTGTTCTTGGAGTATTTCATCTCACTACTACAAGAACACCCCATCCTTTGATATGAAAACTATATGGGGCATCTAAGATCAATCGTTACAACCTCATTAATGCATTGAGGCACTCACATTGAATGTTTCCTTACTATTTCCCGATGCAGGGTGAAAATAAGATGATATAATAGAGATACCAACATAATACCTGTAATGTGCTATGAACATGCGAATTTCATCAATTCCATCCTTGAAGACCCTCTAAATCGTAAGACCAATTCAACAGATTCTAAATAAGAAGTTCCAATTCATGAGATGGTCTACTAGGAGATGAATACCGAAGGTGTGCATATGAAAAATTAGAGGATCACCTAAAATTCACACAACCCCTTAAATAATCCACCTCTAACTCCTTGAATGGAACCTAATTTGGGAAAAGGGAAGGGTCATACTTTGTCTCCCTTCCCCCCCCCCCCTCCTAAAGAAGGCCAATATTTTTTTGTAGAGGAAATATTTTATCTACAAGAAGAGCTAATTAGAGAGTTGATAAGAATCAATGTAGAGATACTATGAGGCAGTATTACTACTAGATATTCCCCGCTTGGAGACCCTCAAATCACACTCATAGTTGGTTAACCTCATTAAAGAGGCTTTTTTCGCAATAAATGGAGCATATAGGGAACACCTGAACAATGTGGGACAACAACCTACAATATATTTGAATCTCGAAATGGAATAAAAATAATTCCCACCATGGGTACACAACCAGAACATATTCAGGAACATAAATATAGGACTACCCCTATTGGTCACCCATGTTAGATACCAGTGGTGCCACCACTAATGGTCCTACCAGTCACCCAACTCGTTCAATATCTAGCCTCCATACCTGCTCTGGTTCTGGCTCAGCCAAACATTGTTAGAATTCTTATGAACACCATTAAGTCACTGAGAAAATAAATAAAATATATGGATGGATGGAAAGGACCAGTAAAACTAGAAAAGAAATCTTATCCTGAATGGGTGGATCTGACTCCTCCTCCTCTAAACATTGAGAATCCTATATTTCCGATATTCAATGAATCAGGAATTCCAAAGCATCACATGATTCCTTTTGTCTCTGACTATGATCCCATGATGGGAACCCCTGAGAAGCAGAAATAAGTCAAACTAAAATTCATTATGAAATCATTTAAGGGATAACATTTTTTGGTATACCAGTTTTCAATCCAAATATATCACTAGATGGGAAGATCTCCATCTGATGTTCCTCTTCTGGTTCGACTCAACACTATATAACAAAACAATCATCAATATCACTAAATGAAAGCAAAGGGAGAATGAAAGAGTATTATATTTAATTCCATAGTGGAATGTATTGGATTACTCCTTGAACCTACCACTCCCTCAAGAAGAGATGTTGTATATCTTCATAGAAAATCTCTTTGATGAATTACACACACTATTAATTCATGTGAAATACATAAGAGAGTTTCACGATGTCACTGAAATTGCTCAAAATTTGGTTAAATCCCTTGAAAAATTCCAAATAAAAGTATTGGCTTAACCAATTATCTCATGGAAGGAGAATAGGAAAGGTAGAAGCTACCATAGATACATTTAAGCAGGCCCCTGTACCAACTCCTAATTGAAATCCTACACAGTAATGAAAGGCTCCACCTCATAAGATTAAAAAAATGATTGTCTCAACATATTTATCAAAGATATCATAGGTGAAGACAATTTTATGATTTGAAAAAAAGGTCTATTCCTTTTGGAATAAACGAGTCCCCAACTACTTTATCTCATCTTTGTAAAACAACTTAGTCCATTTTCTAATGCCCAAGAAGCATAAAAAGGAAAGTGATGAGGATATCCCAAATTGTTTCCCTTTCTATATAATAAAGGGGCATTCTATACTAGAGTATTTTGTTTTCATGGGCCTCCTATAAAAGATAGCGGATTTTGGACAAGTGAAACTGAATTATTTAACATCCCAAGTAGCATACGTCTCAGTTACTGATCCGGAAGAGAGAAGTGAGTGGAACGAAGATAAAGGTAAAAATGTACCGAATTTTAGTGATTGTATGGTAAGAAAAAGGTAAATTTGGTAATTCCATTATAAAAACATAGTAAAAACAACAAAATATTCCTCCTACCACTTCCGATATAGAAAAGCTAGCCTCATCAGAGGCCATGTCATCTGAAGTCTAATATTTATTGATGTGACAAGAACATAAGGATAAGGAACATGAATAAGAAGATGAGTTTGTTTCAAGGAAAATGTTTTACTTGACCTTAGAAGATTTCATGCTGACCATCTCAAAAGTACGGGCACCACCCCTCTATATGGTACAACAAGATTCAATCCACCATGAATAATCTTTATCAGATGAAGAGTTGATATTTTGTTTTGTTATTGTTATAAACTTAATAAATCCCTACTGAAATGATTATTCTGATTATGTACCTGATTTCTCTAAACTTGATTGGGGAACATGGGGAAGAGATTATCAGGGTCAATGATATAGGGGAAGAAACGCATGTTCTAGGAGTAATTACATTAACTAAACCCCCACTTGAACTGTCTATGTGGCCAAAACCCATGGGAAATGTCTTCAACGAGATACACAAGATCAAGGGTGTTAGTCCTTTACACATGATAAGATGTCACCTAAAATGATTATCTTGGATGAATGGTTATAGGTTACACCACCATGTCCTTGAAATGTAGTTAGTGCTATCCGACCTAATCCACGAGGAATAAGAGTGCATATAGCTCCTTTCCCAAGGAACGTCCCATCCACATCAGAAAAATTGTCTTCTTAAGCACATGAAAAATAAACATTTAATTATAGAAAACACATTCCTTTGTATCAAAATTATGATATTTTGAAGAAACATGCCCATGTTCTAGCCATGTTATCAATATTTGATGCTCTGAGTCTGTTAAAAGGCCTTCGATAAGCACTTACTAAGGAATTTTCAAGCCCTTAGGAATTTGATGTTTATGTCACTGCTAATGAAGTATATCATGCATGTAATGATCATGAAGAATTCCACGAGACCATTTCCTTCACTGACTAATATGAAGATCATGTCATAGAAAAACATGTTAGACTATTATATATATCCAGTAGGCTAAAATACATTGATATCTAATGATCCTTTATCGAAAATGGATTAGGAGTAATCCCCATCCCAGTTCAGAAGCTTCATCAACTGGGTATCAATGAATATCACTTGTCTCCCTCCACTATGATACTACATGGTTATAAAAGGAATGATAAAGAGCCTCTTAGTGAGATCAAATTCATAACTCAGTTTGTAGATCTTGTGTCTGAATCCGGATTCATGGGGGTTCGACAGGACACGACTTTCCATGTTCTGTTGGGAAGAACATAGATACATCAAAATTCATCCCTTCCATTGTCATACCACCAATCTCTCAAATATTATATCAATTATAAAATAAGGGCATTATATGGTTACAATGACCATTTAAAATCCTAAAAAACAAAAAAAAAATGATGATGGATTCGATTACAACGAAGGGAAGAAATCAATGGCTAATTATACCACCCAAATCAATTACCCAAATGTATAAGGGATGATCACGTATAAAACTTTTAGACTACTCAGTATATATTACGGTTTTCATATTAATCAAATGGAAAGGGTGGTACAGAATTCATGGATTCATTCAGTGGGTCCCATAAAGTTAGTCACGACAGTAGAATATAATGTCTTTGAATAGGTTACCAACTCTTCAGGTGATAATGAATTATTGAATTATTTTTTCATTCCACCCCCTGAGCTTCAACAAAAACTCGATCTTATCATATGTATTAAAAAAATATGACATGACTATAGGATAGGTGAAGAGACTCATTCTCAGTACCTTGACTCCCCTTTATAACTCCAAGAAGAATCCACACCTATAAGTGTGCCTAAAATGATTGCCTCATCCTACGTATGTCAAAATGAATACTACCCTCTTCCATTTGAATACATGTTTTATCATGTCCTTACCAATAATAAGAACAAATATTGAAGAACGAGGAATAGTAAGAGGAATAAGAAGAAAAAAATCTCAGGGATTCCCCTCTATCATTTTAGGAAGGAATTTACCCCACCGAGGATGATCTCAGAAAAATAAATATTGTTATAAAAGAAGATCCACACCCCATTCTGATTAGTGCATCTTAGACTCCCAAAGATGAGGAGGAATAAAACTTCCTAAATTAGCATCTAGATATGTTTTCCTAGATGTAAGCAATGATTCTATTCATTGAACCCAAGGTTCCCAATAATCAGTTGGGTTTTCCATAAGATCATCAGAGATTCAATTATGCATCCAAAAGGACACACCCAACTCATGCCTCAAAATTTGAGGTTTAAGTGGACAAACTCATCAAGGATGACTTTATCTAAATGGTGGAATACCAAAAATGGATAGAAAACACTGTCCCTATGAAAAATAATAATGTGAAAAATTAGAGTTTCCATTAATTTTAGAGATCTCAAATAGTTTTTCCAAAATTAGACTTCCCAATTCCAATTAGACAACTCCTAATTGATGTGACGACTAGCTACCAAGACCTATCCTTCATGGATGGATACATAGGGTAAAATAAATCATTGATGGGCTAAGAATTCAAGGAATCCACAACTATCACATAAACATAAGGAACATTATACTATCAAATAATTCCATATGGCCTAAATAATTCTAGTTCCACATATCAACATTTTACACATAACATATTCCAAAACTTCATTGGAATGTTATTCAAATGATATATTGATGATATAGTGGTTGAGTACCCCCAATGATCTGGATAATTGGGTGACCTAGAAACCATCTTTTTCATGCTTCAAAACCATACTATGAAGATGATCCACTTGAAATGTTCATTCAGGTTAACATTAGAATTTTTTTTGGATTTGTTCTGTGGAATCATAACATTGATGTTGATCCTGAGAAGATTGAAGTATCATTGTCAGGTCACCTCATCAAAATTTAAAAGTTTTTAGTGGGATTTAGGGACACTTGGTGTACATTCGGCTCTTCATAGCCAACCTTGCAGGAAAGTTTTTAACTTTAACAAAATTATTGAAGAAGGGGGTCACTTATCTATGGATTATTGACTCCCAAAAATTATATGATTCCCCCATGAAATATCTATTGAACCCACTAGTATTAATGCCATCTATTGAAGAAAAAATATTCATTATTCATGGGACTAGCATGGATAGATCAATAGGTTCATTCCATGGACAAAATAATGATGCTGGGAATTAAAAAACCTCTATTACCTTAGTCAAACCATTCTCGAAATAGATAATCGATATTTAGATATTGAGAATAAATTATTGGAATTATGATTTGTAGTTTAAAAGCTATGTCACTACTTGCAGCATCATGAGGTCCACTTTTTTTCTTGAAATAACCATCCAAAATTTATCCTATGTTTTCCTATTCTAACATGGAACCTGACCTAGTGAATTCCTTGTATTGACTATGATCATTGGTTATTGATTCCATGGGATCCATAAATCCCTACTACCCCTTGTATCCCACTTTATTGGACACACGAATGATATGTTTGGTATGACATGATGCTTAGTATCCAACTAGTTCCATACAAACTTCCATCTTGACGGACCTGGGAATTGACAAGGATGACTTAGACTTGCAAAACTTTTATCTGGTCTTTCATGGTCTGAAACATGATTATATGTCACAATAATGGTTATTATGACATTATGATTATACTGAATGACCATGGGATATATGTGATATTCTTGATTAAACTACTCATCAGTGGGGGTTTGAAACATCAAGTGCTACGACAAGGTCGTGGTTGAGATGACATGTTTGGATGAGTGGTAATGCTGTTTTGGTTATATATATATATATGTATATATATTTATTTTATATTCCTCGTAATATTATCTTGTCCATATTTTTTAGTGATCTTTGAGAATTTATTTCACAGTTACTTGTTTTGTATTAGATATGTCATGGTCATTTTACTTTTCTTTACCACTTACCCTCATTACTCACATATGACATAGCATGTTATATTGAACATCAAAAACTTTTATAGACCTTTGTTTGGTTACCTACGAAGATTTTATCTCAAACTCTATTTGGGATGCCATTGGGTACCCTAAAGACTATTTAAATACATGTAGAGATAAGGGGAAGTTCCCACAGTTCGGTGGTTGATTTTGTGCCATTATTTGGATCAGGGGAGACTGATATTAAGAAGATGATCATGATGCTATTTAGATATAACAATTTTATAATTTTGATTATTTTTTCATATGTATGGAACTATAATGTTTTTACCTATTTTTTTACTTTCTGGAGACATATATCATCATCATTGTATATGAGACAATTCTTCCTTGTAATATTATTGTCTTGTTTATTTATCAGTATCCATAATCTTGTATATGCTTTCTCTATTGACTGCTATATTCATTATGCTATGTTACACTCTGGTACTGATGGAGTAGTCTCCACTTGGACACACCCTAAGACCTCACTACTAGTCAACAATCTATAAAATTTGGGTAAATGCATTTGAGTTCATGTGATCAACTGGATCAGGGCATTATTGAGTGGCTTCTATGTCATGGATATTAAAAAGAGGTTTCACATTAGGTTCATTTCTATTTTTTATTTAGTATCTGGCACCAAAATAATGGGATAAGAAGGAATATGATCTTGTTAATGAGTTTTGACTGTGAGAAGATACCCCATGTATTGGAAAAATTCTAATTTCCTCGTATTAAATTGATGTTTTCAGAAAATTTGTCTATTACTATTTATTTGATTCCAATTTAGGGTGATAAACTTGAATTTGATTTTATTATTGATATTTATATGTGTTAAATTTTATTAAAACACAATGATACGAGGGTATTATATCTCCAGTCTCATGTAGGCACTTTACAAGAATCACATTCCAGGAATTATTCCATGACATTTAGGAGGAAATTATTATTCCATGCTTTTATGATAGGTGTTGTGACAAATAAATATATTGCTGTGAATGATTCTGTATAGTGGATAGGAAATGTGATACCATATCTTAGTTCAAAATGAGTATGACCCCTTGTGCACTGAAAAGTGAAAAATGATTTTATTCAATTATTTAAAGTTAATTCGATATGGTATGGATTATATGGGAACCAAGTTTTAGTTCATTAGGTGTTATGGTCCTACATGGATTGGAACATGGTGAGCCACTGGTTAATCCTTTGGAATAAATGAATCATGGAAATTAAATTTTAATTAAATTTTAATTTAAATTACAAAGAGATACTTGACCTATACCCATATTTTAATCAAAAATAGGGAATGTATGTAATTATTATTGGTGAATAATCATTTACCTTAATAGATTTAAGAGTGGCTGTGGGATATGACATAATTGTTTGAGGGTTTGGAAATTTACTATGATTTTGGGACATGGAAATTGATTTTTTTTTCTTTTATGAGGCATGCGACTGTCTTGAAAAATGCTCAATAATCCTAGGTAGGTAAGTTGGGGATTGCCGTTATTAGTGTTTATAACATTGATAATTAATCAAATCGTACTACGTTTCTTTTTGAATTGCTGGGGTTGGTTTAAGAGGACCCTCATAAGCCACCATATCAAAAATAATTTGACTATACTTTTTGATAAATTTGTTAATTATGATTGAATATAAATAAATGGTTAATGCTATAAAAAAATGTTTGATAAGCCTTTCTTGTTTTTACTTGATATGTTCACTAAATCATATACCATGTGATTTTGTTTTATAATTAGTGCATGATGTTCTATTTAATATATTTTGTGATCATAAATAATAAATGTGAATCAATTTAATGAAAAAATGGAACCTAATGTGGTTTCCCTCATTAAAAACCCTCTGATAAGGGTATTTTAAATGTTTCTATTGAGTTTATTGAATGGAAACATTATAATTTTCCAGAGGATTTCTCAATTTTAGCAGTTGAATAAATTATAGGCATGAAGCCTAGTGAATTTTTTTGTTTAACCTTGAGTTATGGGTCAATGATTACGATCTTGTAAGGGGATATCCTTTGGTAGGTAACACCCTTAGAGATCAAATTACTTTTTGAATATCAGGATATTTCAACCATCTTGTACTAATTTAGTGATGTTATTCTTAGTAAGACTCTTAGATTTTAAATGATTTTGTTGTTTGGATGGAGGGTCATAGTGTCCTTGACCTCGGTTAGGGGACTAAGAATCATGTAACTCTTGGTTTAATAAGGATAATTAGGTATAAGGAATGGCCAGATGTTTAGTAGGACTCGTGACCCTTTCCCAATTCATTGGATGTCAAGAGAGGCTGTTAATATATTTTACAGTCATATGAGATTAAATGAGTCTGAGTGATTTCTCTACGAATGTCACCTGATACATGAATGAATAGGGATGAAATCCAATTAATTTTACCAAGGGTGTGAAATCTTGATTTTGAAATATCTTATTAGTATGCCTTTACAAACATGGAACCTGTTCAGTTGTTAAATGATATAATGAATAGGATTATTTTTGATAAATCATTGATCCTTGACATATTGAGAATGGTATTCTGTCATCACCATGGTATAGTTACCTAGACGTTAAATGGAATCATGTTCTTCCAAATTATTGGGTTTAATTTATTGAGAATATGGTATTTTAACAAGCCACTTGGTTTGGGTATGTCATTCAATTGAAATGATCTAATGTTTTGATGTGGTGATCGTGACCTGGAGGAGAGACACTTGTATGTTTAAGGTGTTTTTGATCTAGAACACTATTGAGTGGTTTGTTTGTCTATTATTTGAATGCTAGTATACCATCAAGGTGAGGAGTTTCAGGTTGGTTCTAGTGTTTTTGTTCCTTTCCAAGTAGAAAGAGAACAATAAAAGAGGGCCATTGGTAAATAGTTAGTTTTTTTGGATTTCCTTTTAGGATTTCAGGTTTTGAAATGTGTCAGTGATTGCATGGTAGCATGATGTTGATGTGTATGGATATTTATTCAGCCTTGAGAGTCATTTATGGTCACAGGTAGAAATCATTGGTTAATCATGAGTGATTAGAATATGCATTTGGTGGTAAATACTTGGTGATCAGTTGGTGGCGACATGCACGTAGGTGATGCTGAGCATCTTACATTGGATGTTTACCAGTAATCGTTTGACTAATCTTATAGGAAATAATTTATATCCTCTTAGTGTAATCTTTATTATCCTTGATAATCTAACCTGTATTAACATCTTCCTTGATTCACTATGAGTGCATTAGTGTTACACCGCTCTGACGTTTTAAATTTTTTATGCTTGTCTATGTGATTTTAATAATGATTCATGCAGACTCATGGTTATCATCAATTATTGGTTTTTCCTAATAGATACATGGTTTCCCAAGTATGAAAACCTTTTATGTACTCTTCAACACCAACCATTATCCTTTGACTTGACCACAGTTGGAATATCGGGTTGGGATTAGTTACTGTATTAAGCGGATTTCATGGCATAGTACCGACATATCACTTTTAAACATTCAGTTTGGACTACATGGGGATAGTTCCAATGTAATACATCTTAATAAATATGAGGTTACCTCAGACTCATGTTGGGATCGAAGGAGATGTTTAGAAAGGGGGATGATTCTAGTTAGACAGATTTGTGTTACCATCTTTTTCATGCTGAGGCATGAATGTTTAAAATGGTTTGGTAAAGGTTTGACCAAGGAACATCACTGGGAGTCAGGTATGGACTTTGGTGGAAATGTCGATGGAAAATGAATGTTTCCTCAAAATAAGGTATTCTGATTCAGTTTTTAATTTGTCTGTCATCTAAGATGAGCATGTTATTAATGTTTGGATAAGGTTGTTCAAAATGTTATCCTTATTTTTTGATGTTTATAGATGGAAGGAACTGGTTTAAACATGTCACAAGGTTATGGTGGGTGCTATAAAATGGTCAAATGTGTCTCCGAGGAAAGATTTCATGACCAATTTTGGTTTGGTCGATCAAGATTCCACTGTTCCTTCACCATGAGGTCCCTGATATGACCACTAATTTAGTCGAGTTCACCCAGTTAAAGAAGTAACATGGGGATCATCTCTATAACTCTTAGTGGCATGCTTCATAAATAAATTACGTTGGTGGATGTACAATGTGTTGGAATTGGACCCTTCTTGTGATTAATCCACGTTGGGGAGATCTATCAGCTAGATGATTAAGGAGACTATGACATTATCATTTTTTAGATAAACATGCTTCTTTTTACTGGTGTCCATGTTTGAATAAGGTTTTAGCTAGTTTTTATGTGATTTTACACCTATCAAAATGTGAACGTGAAACCACAATGAAGATCTAGGCTCTTACAATAGATACATATTACCAAGTTGAAATGGGGTTATTTCATAATGGATTTAGTTTCAAATTTTCAATGGTCACCTCTAGGTAACAATGTTGTGTGGGTAATTAATGAAAGGATCACAAAAGTGTCTCATTTATTTCATATTAAGGAGAACATTAATGTTTATGATCTTAACGAGGTCGTATACCATTGAGAAATTATGACTACATTAGGGTCACATGAACTATGATGTATAGTAGGGGTGACTTATTTTTTTGGTTCCTGATAGAATATACAAAGGGTGCTGGGTACGCAGATTTCTTAAAGGAAAAAATGAAACATTTATAATGATTTTCAATATGAGTGTATGATACATAAAATTGAGTAAATATTAGAGAAAGTGTATTATATTTTTAATGTCTCTTGGGAGAGTAATGTACCCCAGGATGAGTTTTCCGACAACCATATCTATTAGAAGACTACACAAATTGAAACTTTTGATGATTTTTATGATATTTCATCCAGATCACCCCTATGATGGTTAGAGGCAGGTGATTCCCCCTTATTGGGACCATATATTATATAAGAGACTTTTGAATAGGTCTAGTTGGTTCAAAAGTATATTTCTATTATACAGTATTGATCAAAATCACACGCGGATCACCACACATGACCTCTAGAGTTCAAGGTCATGGATCAAGTCTTTTTAGGTGTTTCAATGAGGCTAGGACACATATGGATCAGAATAAATGGTATGAATTCACCATGATATGTCAGGATGTTAATGATTTTGGGCAGAGTCAGTCTGGTATCCTATCAGTTGTTGTTAACACATAGGTATAGACCTATTCATGATGTATTCCATGTATATTAGTTATGAAACTATCACTCAGACCCAAATAAAGTTTTTTAACCTAAGAAGGTTGAGATATAGGTTAATGAATCCTTTTATAATCATTTGATTCAAATCATTGACAAGAGGATGAAGGTTATATGAGGCTAGATAGTTCCTCTAGTACGAGGGTTGTAGAAGAATGACCATTTATAGGATGAGACATGGGAGTAGGAGGCTGTAGTACATTCTCAACTTAAGAAGTTGTTATCTGAATAATCCTCACCACCCTTGAGAGGGAAATTTGAGGGAAAATTATTATAAGGGGGAGATTGAAAGAACCCAAGTTTTGTATGAGTTACAAAACCTTTTTGTTTTTCTTTGAATGCTAAAATATGAAAAAATGAGAGTATCCAATTTTTAATGAAAGTTTTGGGGGTTTTAAAGTCTTGTTCTAAGACCAAAGAAACTGTTTAGGTGTGAAATAATCCTATCACATTGTTAGTGAAAACCATGATGTTCACGATGCACAACCTAATAAACCATGTGAGGCCTAGGTAGGGAGTAATAGAAGGTTTCATGGTTAGACCAAACCATGTGATTTGAGGATCATGACCATAATGTAATATTTTCAATTTTGACATTGGGATTTTTCATTATTTCTTCATGGTACGTCAACCCATGTGTGGTAACCATGATAGTGAACCTCTCCAACAACTAAACTGGTATGGTTGGAGCATAGTTTGTCAAGATGTGTGGCTAAACTATGCAATGCCTTTATTGTTGGTTAAAATTACATTTTCCCATTATGAAATAAATTTACTAAAACATAATTCTATTTTCATTAAACAAACATCAACCACTTATGTTTTAATCCCTATAGTTCAAATAAAATAAGAATTTCCACAGACTGTCTGCTCAATCTCCGATTCAAGCAGAACTCATCTTATTGGATCTGTGTCATGAGTAACTGATTAATTTTTATCTATTATTATTTCATATAGATATTGGATATCTTATTTAGGTGAAAGATTATAAGCACAAATTTCAGATTCTTATCCATTATAAAATTTTGTCCCAAACTAAGTCAAATTAAGAGTTTATATTGGATGAGAAATATACTGCCGATCTAAGGTAGATGGTATATGCTTTTCATATTTGTTTTGGTTCCATATAAACCTAACTACCATTATACCACTCTTTGAACATCATGAAACGACCTTAAAATTGAAAATATAAATTGAATTAATTGATATTGGACATGTTTGGGGTACCCTTATGTTCATTTATTGTGTATTAGAGGTTGTTTCCTTAAAAAAAGGCTACCCTTGAAGTGTGCCATATATTATCCTTGTTTTTTCCTTTCTTGAACCACCCTACTAGTGAGTTCTTGATCTTTCATAGTATGAGGAAAATCCATATATACATTAATTGAATTAAATTGATTATTAGGAGATTTTTTTCTTCCCCATGCATGTGATGTTGGATTAAATAGTGTATAATGAAATAGAATTTCATAAATGGTTTATTGGGAAAAAAGGAAATGAGTGGGTAAACTCATGTGATATGTTAAATGTTAATTGTGAAAAATTAGTGGGTATAATATTTGGATTTCTTTTATATTGAATTATGATATGTGAGTGGGTACAATCATGATATTGAATTTAATTTGAATGGTTATAAGAGTGGGTAAACATATAGGTTATGAGATGAAAAATGTAATGAAATGGTGAATGAATGAATATATACAATAGAAGATGATCCTTAGGTCTGAACGCTATTGTGGAAACCATTGATTGAGTATGGTCCTTGGGTCTTGATTCCATGGGATGCATCATGCCTTGATACACATTTGATATGGCTTACATGGACTCACGTAGGTCCTGTTTGGTATTACATGCTCTTATGACTCTACCCAGTGCCTAACCACATTTCCATCAAGAATATCCTAGGACTCAATGACGAATCCTTGGTCTTCTAACTATTAAATCTACCCATTTTTGGTCTAAAACATCGTTATATGGAAAGGACATGGTTATTGTGTCATTTTGATTGTACATAAATACTGTGGGAAATATGTGATATGCTTGGTTGAACATGTCAGTCGTGGTTGTTTGACAGTTTAGGTGGTATGAAAAGGGTGAGGTCGACCAGAAATTTTTAGATGATTAGAAAGTATTTTTTTATATTTATGTATTTCTTGTAGCTTCCTTTTTAGAAGAGCTTGTCCATATTTTTGTATGGAGACTTGAGAGGTTATTTCATAGTTAATTATTCATTAGCAGATACATGATGGGAATTGTAGTTTTCTTTACTAATTACCCTATTTAGTTTCACACTACATATATTGTTATATTTCACATCATAGACTTGTATAAAACTTTGGGTGGTTACATACTGAATTGTATTTCACACCCTATTCGGGCCACCATTAGATACCCGAATAGACAGTTTGGATGTAAGTAGAGATCGGGGAAATAACCCAAAGTTCAGGGATATATGTATTCTCAACTCTTTCATATTAGTTTTTAAATGAAATGTGGTTCATCATAAACATATCCCTTGGGAGTATCAAACCATGTGCATAGTAAGCCCCATTATCGTGCTCTATGTGATAATTGAGTTATGACCAATGTTCCCTTATCAAAATTATTACTCTGAGGTACATCTTTTCATGAACCATGTCAAATTGTAGTATAAAAATACGGATGAATTATCTTGGAATAAACACTTAATCTATTACTCAAAAGAATTTATGATGTTATTCAATACATAGCCTCAAAATATACCATAGTGTTATGATTACCGGTATATGTTTTCACAATTTATTTCCCAAGCTTTCAACTAAACTTTCTCTGATACCAAATTTTGTGATCCCTACCCCAGTAGTCTGGAGTCTTTGTATAAATTACTATATTGGCATAAGATAAAACAAATCACTTCCTTATGTATTGAACATTTTATAATTCTTGATAAAATAGATAAATAATTAATCCATTCATTACATTTGAAAACACAAATAACAATATTTTTTTTTGAGAATAAGAATATTCCCTCTAGAATATCATTTCATCTAAATCATAGTACACTTCATTGATTCATTGGAAAGGTAAAAAATAATTGTGATCTCGATTAATCAGTATTTTTAAAGTATAATGGAATCTGTCATGAATAAATGAGAATAATTAATATCGAATGGTTGATAAATAAACACATATACAATTTAAATAGATTCATATAGAATAATAAATATGGAAATGTAAATAATTAAGCACACATTCCATTTAAATTACTTGATAATGAATAATCAATATGTAAATGTAAATAACTAAACACACATTCCAGTTAACCTATAAAATTAGAAGGAAATTCATCAAGAGAAAAAATAAATGTGAAAATATAATGGAAAGTAATTAAAAATTTCTTAATGAAGTAAATTATAAATTATTGGATTTAATGGAAAATGAACATGATATATCTATGTTCAAGACCTATCCTCAAGATAGTTTAAACCTATTGCATAAAAACCCATCTGAGTAGGCCAACAAGTTTGTTTCATGAGACCTACTGATGCATCAAGGGGATGTATAATTTTGGGCCGCACCCATCACTGCAGGTCTAAAGAATACCATATATATTGAAAAATCATTTTAATTCAGGAATAAAAATTCAATATCATTATGTATACATATTCTATTAAAGGATACACATTTATAAATATTTTAATAGTTAATCAAGTAACCTTTATATTAAACAACGTTTGTAAAAGTTGTATATGGATTAGAAAAAAATTATATCCATCATGAAATAATATATATATATTTAAGGGGAATGTGATGGATAATGGAAAATTATTAGAATAAAGTAGTTGTTTTAATAGAATGTTGAGAATCACAAAATAATGTGAGATTTTACAATATGTTTTACCACTTGGTAGTTTTAAGGTCAAATCCAATTAGATAAAACAATTCAAATTGAAACATGAAATGCCATTTGGTAATAGTGAATCATGATATTACTTGTAATATGGGAATTATATGCACCATATGAATGTTAATTGGTTCATAATAAAAAATAAGTCTCTGTTGAATGTAAATTGAGATAAAATCCCTTACCCTATGTATCTTTTTGGTGCAATATGATTTAACCAAAAGAATAGTGATTCTCAACACTCCATTAAAATAAACCCAAATAGTATTTATATTTATATTATAATATATGATACTTTTATAACATATTGTCTCCATTTCATTAATAATATATCATTATTTTCATTATTTTGGGTGTTAATAACTATATTTTCTCATTCATTCCATTTCATGAAATTTAATGTTATTGTGTATATTATATATTTTCATTATATACAGAATGATAATAAAAAAATATTTATTTTATTTATAAATCAATTATACATTCATTTTAATACATGAGTGTCTTTTTTGATAATTGGAGTATGTTTCAGTTATGGAGACAGTAGGTCTTACATATTCATTAGTAAAATTTCCATTTTTCGATGATAAATATGGAAAATAATTAGGTAATATTTTATCTTCAAATATTTATAATAATATTAATAATGTAATATTATTTCTTTAAATACACACACAAATATATATATATATATATTTCATCCATTTTGCGTGGTGTTTAAATAGTGTCACATCACTCTCCGAAGGTGATAGTCCACACATACACGAATAATGTTATCATCTTTAAGTGTAAAAAATGAAAATGATACATTATCTTTTAATAAGGATATAAGTGTAATTAATATCTCAATTATTTCATTTACATCCAAAATATTCATTAAATATATCCTCATTACCTTCATTGTTAATCATTTTTTAAAAATGAATCACATCATTTTGTGAGGCTTTAGTCAACCATACACATGAGAAACATTATTGTATCCCCAAAAAAATGGAATTTAATATGGTATATAAGCTATAATGACTCAATAGATATAATAATGTTATATATCATATGTATATTTATATATATATTTGATATCCATCATCATACCAAATTATGAGAGGTGGTAATGAAAAAATGAATGACATCCGTTCGTGAGGTGGTAGTATGCTGTATACATGAATAATGATTTTGTAACCTATTTTATGGATATGAGGTTGTTCATAGGTCACTAAGTTAACATAAAAAAATATAATTATATGGAATATTCTATTTTTATATAATGTTTTTTAATACAAATTTAAGGAGGGAGAGAAAGAAATAAAATAAAAATGTGCGTTGACCAACATTACCTATTCTTCGGGTATCCCCCATAGGTTTGCAGCAAATAATTCCAAGGATGGATAAATGAAATACTTGGGCTAATAGAATGAAATAAGGGAGGTTTTAACTTATTTTTTTAGGGTATGGTTGATAAATATTTTTTATAGGTGTCGAGAAGTGATGAGATTGGGTTCCATATAACAATTGGGGAGGATTGAAATTCTTGTAAATTAGAAAATCTATTCAATAATGGAAGTCAAAATCACCAGCACTTGCTCTAAAATAGATAATTAATGTCGTGGATGGATTATATGAATGATAAAAACCTCCATAAAATCAAATTATAATTTTTTTATAATTATTTATTTCACTAACTTTTATGATTACTTAATTTAACCACAATTGGTTCCACCGTGATAATTAATTTTTTAACCAAGGAAATTAAATCAATAATAATAAAATAAAATGACTATTTTTAGAAAATTAATAAATTATTATTGTAAATATTAAATCCAATTTGTCAAATAGAAATCATATGTGTTTTGAAAATTAATTTTAACACAAGTCCATTTAAGGTGAAAAAACATTGTTTTAACCTTAACAATGCAAACAATATTTTTACTATTAAGGGTTAAATATACTCTCTATAAATAAAATATTTTTCCTTAGATGGACCATATTTGATATTATTAAAAAAATATGATTGAATAATGTCCGATTTTTATAGAATATTAAATAATTTAATATAATATAATTTTTATAAAATAATATTAATTTAAATTTTTACAATATTCATTTTATATGAATTTAATAATATCTAGACAAATATTTAATTAGAATATATTATGTAAACCCCTATATAGAATTATTTATTTTAAAAAAAATTAATTGAACTTTATAATTTATAAAATTTACAATACGTTTAACATTTTTTTGTCATTTATTTTATTTTTCGATTTACTAAATAATTACCGAGTTTGTGTTTCTTTTGTATTTAGAGTAATTATTTAATCTCTAAAAATTAAAAATAAATTATAATGATTCAAGATTAATTTAAAAATAAATATAATATTTATAACCTAGAATATGTTGTATTTTTTCATATATAAAACTTTGAGGATATTAAAATCAAGTATGGTTCATGTGTTGTCTTTTTCATTAAATAGCTTAGAATATAGGTACATTTCTTTGAATCATGACCCAAAAACTCAAACCAATTTATACTAAGGTGGTACTGGTTTAAATATTTCAAGAAATTGTGTTTATAAAAATTGTTAGGGTATTTTAACCATTCTCTTATTTCTTTAATAAACAGTAAATCCATTTTTACCTTAATCGTTGTTTGTAATTTTTTTGATTTGACTATTAATTTTGATAAAAAATTATGATGAATTTATTATAAAATATATATTTTTATGATTCAAAATATGGATTCCATTTTTTTAAATTCCATTAATATTAGTGGAAAAAATTAATTTATGATTAATCCTCTAAACATGAAGAGAAAGAAGGTTTTAGAAGAGAAAATGTTCAAACATTTACAATGTTTTTATATTTAAAAAAACAATTTCAATTAAATAAATTAGATTAATTGATATTTAGTTACCCTAATTTTACTTTAAACCTAATTCGAATTATAATTTATCTTTATAATGAAGCAAAATGAAAAAGCAGTTTTCAATTAAAATTTTATATTTTTCACTATTAACCAAATAATGAAATATTTCCAAAAAATCCAAAAAAATAAACATAAGATAATTTTTAAATAATTATTTCTAGTATAAATTTAAAATTTTTAAATAAATTTACATAATTTGGAAGAAATTAATTATAATTTATGCTCTAAAGAGTGAATAAACCGACTTTTAGAAAATATACTATTTTTTAAAAAATGTTTCTTCCATTTAAATGTCTATTATTTTATTTATAATTAATAGATTAAAATAATTTTCATAATTTAGTTATTTCTATTAATATTCATATATTAAAATGACTATGTGATCACTAACATATTAAATAATAATATTTTAGTAATATGTCATGTTTCGTTTAAACTCGACATTACATGTCTTGCAAGCTAAACACATGGTTGTGTGTCACGAATGATAATCTCAGTTAGTTATTTAACATATAATAATATTAGTTTTTTTTATAATGTGTGACATTTAAAATATGAAACTTATTTAGAAAAATAAATACATCATAAAATCTCGGCTGCTATATTTTCTTCCAAGCATGGTGTCAGGGGTTATACAGTCTTTCAAAAACAATGTTCTTATTTTAAAATATTACGATTTTATAATAATTTTAATAAAAACATGTGATATATATGATATAATAAGGACCATATATTGGTTTTTTTCAATACACCTTCATTTCATTTCTTCCAAAGAATGAATGGAAATAATGTTCATGTGTAGGTACGACCTATCGTCTCTATGAGTGTTGTTTTGAATTTCCTATTTATAAATTTAATATATTACTCAAAATAAATATTTAATGAATATATATTATATTTATATCTTGGATGAAATTATTGAGATGATTTAACCATTATCAATGAAAATGGACCAAAAATATAAAATCAAAACACACCAATAAAGAAAAGTTTTCATTACATGAAATGTGATTTTAAAAATTAATTTTTAATAAATAAGTTATAAAATCTCTTAAATAAATCAAAAATTGTATGAAATATACTATTATGTTAATGAAATTTATTTATAATAAACCTATATTTATTATACAATAAGTTTAAATGTGTATGAATAAAGTTGAGACTAAAGATAACATATTTTCATTTCACTTTTTTTTCTATGGGACACATCCCTTATACAACACATTTTTATTTTTTTGTGGTATATATAATACCGATGAGATTGTTTTATGACACTTATCATTAGAAATTATACTATATAAATATCTATATAATTTTTTTAGTTCATTTCTCTTATGATTCAATGGATACCAATGTAGTAATAACTTTTTTTCACAATCTCTTTGTTTATTGGTATTTTATGGTTATGATTCCAATGAAGAGATATTATGATCTACCTCTCAAGAAACTCATGATTTTTTTCCTATTCTTATTTCATGAAAATACATGATTTATTTTCCTTTTCCTCTGTTTATGTAATCAAGGTTCTAAAATAATATTTTTATGGAAAACCAAATTTAGTTCACTCTTCAGTAAAATATACATTAATTTCAATGTCCATGTTTTCTAAAAAATATTTATGTAATAATTTTTATGACATCCAATGATCAATTGAATAAATATTTACCCATGATTTAGTTTTTTTTAAAATGTTTAAAGAAATCTTTTTTTCTTATAAAATATGTTCATTTTAATTTTTATTAAATATATATTTTGATTATTTGTTTTAACATGTACGAAATGAATGTTTTTTTCGTTGTCGTGACCAATGAATGTTTTAAGGCTTCGATTATATGTTTAAAATATTATTTTCCAATAATGTTATTTTCAAAATTTTTTGTGAACTTTTGGTTTAAAAAAATTATTCTCGAAGTGATAAGGTTATTTTTTGCAAGAATGTTCCAAGTAATCATTCAAAATCATTTTTCAACTAAGATGATGCCTATTGAAGTTACTTAAGATTTACTGGGGATGTGATCCAAGGATACTATCCTTACTCTTTGTATATATGGATTACTATTAAGATGAATATATTCTTTTGATACCCATTCCAATTTCATGGTCTTCACTATAATGAATTTGTGATATTATTATTAATCTCATTTCCTTTCTACAGGTTATGCCATGATGAAATATTTACTAAATAAATTTCCTTTTATGGGTTATGATATGATTAATTTTTAATGATTACATGGAACCCAAATGATTATATTATGAGATGGGTGGGACCTATATCTCTGTCCAGTAAATAGTAAAAATATTTATTTCTAATGAGATAAAGAATACTAGAATGGGTATTGAACACAATTTAGTAGTGTAATTTATCCACAATGATAGTCTTGGAAGTTAACCCTTACTATTACAATGGTTTTAGGAGTGAACCCCATACATAATGGTATTTTTTGGTAATAATACTTAGCTACAAATAAAATGATTATCTATATATATTTGTATTCTAATAATTTATGTAGTCTTCACATGTTATACTCTCATAGGTCATATTATTTTATTCTATTATTATCTATGTGTTATGAACTACAATTATTAATTTAATGAATCATTTTTATGATCTATTATATTCATGGTATGGAGTTCAAATTTTACTATCTATTCCACAAAACTGAATGCTGGTGTTATATTGATATCACCCTTATTTACCCTTATTGATCCCATGATAATGTCCTTTTATATGATTCTATTCATCAGGTTATGATGAGAGGTATTATAAATGACATGTCTAAGAAGGTTACTAGATATGAATAACTTAGTGGGAGCTAATGTATTCAACCCTTTAACCACTCTTTTATGATCCACGTTACTAAACGCACTAGACCTATATGATTATATCTTGGATCCTTATATTTTCTAATAAATATTTAATTTAAACTATGTAATATATATAGATAAAAACTTAGGGTATTTATAGTTGTTATAGTATATATGTTTTGTTAAAACATTGGAAACTAGGTTGAGGAAAAATTAATTATTACCGTAAAGATATTTCTATGTATATGGAAATATCTAAGATTTTTTGTGAAGGATAAACTGAGTTGTTTGAAAAAAAACTTACATCCCTATAAAGTTAATATAATTGTCTGTGTCTATGTAAATGTTTTACTAAGTGGTAAAAAATATAAAAATTGAACATTGAGATGGATTCGATCATCACTTGGTACATGAGAACAGTCTTTAAAGAACTCCTGGTTTGATACTCATGATTAATATGTTTTAAAAATTCACAAAACATTTACAAACCATAATGAAGAATATGAATAATGAAAATGAGTGACCATGTATAAGCCTAAAGTTTAATATATTGTAAAGCATATTTTTTGATTTATACATCTTATGTGGGATTCTTCATGATTATCTGGTTTCACACTATTTTTATTGCTCCTTACACTTTTTATCGATATAATCGATGGTAATATCCCTAAGGTATCATGTTAATGCTGAATGCAATAGAAAATGAAATTATTTTCCTCTTAAGAAACCAAATTATTTGGGAGATATAAGGTAAACTATAATTTCTATTATGACACGACCTCCTCAAGATATTTATCATATAAAACATCTAAATGATAAATGATGGGAACAATGACTTGGTGAGTGCTTCAAGTGGTAACACACACCTTATATTTCTAGATCCATTAATCTTGTTGTTCCTAAAAAATTAATCTATTCTAATGAAATTATACATAACATTCACTAGTGTTTGTAGTAGGAAAATTAAATTTTGTCTATCTATTATTTTTAAGGCAAAGAACGTCAATGGTGGAATCTTATCAAGAATATGATTCAACAAGTGAAAATTGACTCTATGTAATGGGTTGATTTTAAGAAATTATTTTACAATATGTACTATCATTATATTAGATACCAAAAAATGAATAAATAATTAATTGAGTTAAATAAAAAGGATAATGAATTCATAGAAAATAATGTGGTGAATTTCATCTATCATTTGGGGTTTACTTGGTATTATCATGTAATATTAACTTAAGGTTGGCCGCGTCTTCAATATCTTAAAACTATATATCGTAATGGTGTTGGATGTAATGGTATTATTTATATATGAATAAATCATTCCTTGTTATGTTGATGTTGAAATATAAATTGTATTTTTCTATTAATCATATGGGTTTGAAAATAAAAAAATTATGGAATTCAGAGGAAACTCTAAAAACAATAGAAAAATAAAGATGATATTTCCTAATAATTACAAGTGCAATGAAGCCACAAGAGGTATTGTCTCATGTGGTATTGTAAATGATTTATGTATAAAAAGGATGGTCACCCAAAAATCTTTTTCTGATGTGACAAGAAGAAGTTAGCTAATTATTTGAATAGATATAACACCCCAAAAAATATCCTAAGAACACTCTAGTGTTTCAAATACAAGTATTATGATCTTTATTCCAAAACATTTTCCAAATAAAATGGTTAATATTAATGATCAATGTTATCAACCTCCTTAACTGAGAGTCAATGGGAAATCTCATGTGATCCTTATTTATAATTGGGGGTGCGATAAACACATGTTGAATGGTATTATTGCCACACTCTCTATGAATTATAACATATTATTTGATTAGGGATATACCGACTCTATTAAATTTTAATAATATAACAAGGTTACACAATATACCAAAAATGAAGAGATGGTGAATTATTAGTGAAACCTCCAATGAAATGATGATCACATCTCATGTCTTTGATTCTTATCATGTCGAGGTTTCTAGGAATGTGTATTCTGAAGATATTTTTACTCTCTATATAGTTGAATTTTATGTTACCAAAGGCATGGATTTTTTATCTAATTTAATACCAAATAAATTTCCATGGAAAGGATGTCACTTTTTATATTTGAAAAAACCTATGATTTTTTACTATTGTGATGATAATTATGATGATCCATTAGAAATTTCACCCATTTTATGGGTCTTGATTCCCATAAAAAATATGTTTTTTTTCTATGGTGGTTGGAAATAAACTCTATATCAATTATATGGTAATATATGGGAGTTTTGTTTGTATTTATAAAAGGCTTTAATTATCTTCTAGAAAAATAGGAATTTGAGTTATCAATTGAACTCATACGTAGTGCTACTACTATTTCCAAGACTCCCTATAGGATGAGCCCTATTGAGTAATAGGAATTAAAGAAGTAACTCCAAAAGAATATTTATATGGGATTAATTCAAATAACAGACTCACATTGGAGAACACCTATTATTTATTAAAAAATAGTAATATCAATTCTTGCATCCCTGCATTATGTATCAGGAACTGGACTTTATCATAATCAAGAACTAGTATCCTTTACCCAATATTTATGACTTGTTTGATCAGTTGTGTAGAGATCAATAACACTCTATGATTTACCTTCAATATATATATCATCAATTTTTGTTTAAGAATGCGGATATACAAAAATTAAAATTTCACACAAGATATATAAACTAGGAGTATATAGTGGTTCCATTTGGTATTACCAATTCACACTTTATCTTCAGCGATTTAATGAATAAAGTATTTATATAATACCTTGAAAAATTTAAGGTAATTGTTTAGATAATATTATCACTTATTTTAAAAAAAATTATATCAATATGAAAACTTGATAATTGGGATAATTTTCATTCTGATTTAATAACCCATTTGAAAAATTTGTCTACTCTAAATTTTGACAACAAAGGGGTTCATTTTTTGGTCATATAATCTTAGTAGATGGTATATCATTGGATGCATCGACAAAAAATACTATTGAAGATTTCCCTAGACAAACCTCTATCACATAGAAATATATTTTTCTTATTTTAGATTTATATTATTGATGTTTTCTAGATACTTTATCACCATAATATAGTCAACCCACTATGTTAATATGGAAGGGATCTATGTTACTTTAGAGATATTAATGTGTGGAAATGTCAAATGAACCCAATACATTGTTCTTCAATGCACTTTTGATTACATTATCCCGCTAATGGAGAAGGATTTTTAATCTATAGTGATTCATGAATGAAGTTAATAACCTAATTTATATTGAGAAAATGACATGGTCATATCTTATGAATCATGGAAATTGATGATTCATGAGAAACATTAACCAAATCATGATGTGGAGTTAGATATTGTCATTTTAGAATTAAATTTTTAGAGGAATTATCATTAAATATATATATATATATATATACTGATCACAATTATTAAATTATATATTCATAGATGTGGATTTGAATGTGAATTATCACCATAATAAAGTGAATAAGGTGGTCGATGATTTGTGTCAAAAATATCATTTTAAATTTTATTTGATGATTTTCACAAAAGAACAAATATTTATGGATTTGAAAAGTATGGATATTGAAATCATTATGGAAGGTTAGAAATATTATATTTCTCAAATAAGTTTTCAAAAATATATCAATGTAAGGATATAGTAAGTTTAGAGGTATGGTATAGAGTTGAAAAAGTTGGTGAGAGATGATCTTGATTTTAAAATTAATCATTATGGAATGATAAGGTTTCAGAATTGTGTATGTGTTCCATCAATACTATATTAGAATAAAGAGATGTTATAGGAGGCTCAGTATTCTTAATTATATATTCATTATGAAAGTTCAAAAATGAATAGACATGTGAAACAATATTTATGGAGGGGGTTGGAATTTAGAGTGATATATTATAGTTTGTATATTGGTTCTTTGTATATCATAAAGATAATTTTTTGAGACAATTTTCTAAGGGGATTTTATAACCATTACCCATACAAGAATGGAAAATGAAAAACGTCATCATGGATTTTTTTTTGGACACCCCCTAACATCCTAAGGGAATAATACTATAATGTTTATAGTAAGTAACCTTATAATTTCATCAGACATCCCCACTATAAAAGAACATTTTTTTAGATTATTGTTTTATAATATACAATAAGTACATGGTAAGGTTTCATTTAGTACGACATTAAATTATATAAGATTAGTATCCAAGGTTTTAATTGATGTTCTGGAGATGTACAATAAAAGGCGATGATATAGATTTTAGTTTCACCATTGTGTATATTCAGAAAACATATTTTCAATATAAGAGAAAAACTAGAACCTTAAATGATAGTATTTGATATTATTCTATGGATTTGAAAGGCTTTTGGTATCAAAACATTATTCTAATTAAATTTTATTACATTAATAGGTTTCACATGAACATTCAGATGGCACCTTAGGAAGCTATATCTAGAAAGAACTGTTGAACTCAAATGTGATGGGGTAAATTTTGTGAAATAATTCTATTGATTCCATAGGTAATAGAAAAAATTATATTGAATTTTATATCCATTTAGCAACATATAATGGTAGCACAAATTTGATAATAAAGGGGCAAGATCATTTATTTGAGGAAGTAAATACCTGATCCATCACATATACTAAACTCAATGGTTATACTACATGAGAAAGATCATTCATGTGTGGAAATAAATGGTGGAGATTTTGGACTATATATAGAATATTCAATGAAATCAGACCACTCACCATGTCACTATTTTGTGGCGAAACCACCTGCATGAGATGATACCTGGGATATTTAGGATTTAATGGGGAAGAAATATACCATGTTGTTTATACCAAAGAGATATAATTTCAATTGATAATTATATTTAAGGAATGTTGAATTTATAAACCTGATATATATTTTCAAATATTTTTTAGATAAATTTAATTTCATCGATTTCTTGTATTACAAGAAACTCTATGTTTTAGAAAACCGTGATATTTTATTAACATTATCATTTAAAATTGAATATTTTAACATAGTTATTAAATTAATAGGTATAAAATGGATGAAATGTTTTCTTAAATTATGAATATAGGTTTTTGAGAAAGATAATATATTTATAAATATGTAATCAATTTCTAGTAATATTTTATATTATTCAGAAATACTCTTCTCAGAAAAAATTATTTTCATTTGTTATTATAATAATGATAAAATTAATCTGTGAAACTTTATTATTTTTTTGAAGAAATTAACATAATTTTTTGAACAAAAAATTCAATATTATCTTAGGTATAATCATCGATAATTTTCTAGAAAGATTAATTTATCGATGAGTAGTGAAAATTATTTTTTTTTAATAAAAAACTATATTTCTGTTTAAATTATTTACAACGTTACGTATCATTTAAAAATGATTTCAATGTAAAATTATTTTAATAATTAAATAGTAAATCCTATTAAGATAATTGAAAGAAAAATAATATTTACATGTTATAATAAGATATTCTATAATTAATAAACTTTTATGTTTGGAAAACTTTTTTTCATCTCATTAGAGGGATTACTTTTAAAATAAAATTTCCAACTTCTATGGTCAGAATTTCAAAAAATATATTACTTATTTAGAGTCTTCATAATTAAAATAAAACAATAAGGTCAATATAAATTTGGTCCAAATGAAGAGTAAAAATAATAAAAATTAACTACCATGGTTATAGTTAAGATGGGTTTTCTGGGGGATTAAAATAATATGATAGGGGGTAAAGGAAGTAAATACTTGTCCAAATACCATTTTTTGTATATATATTGACTATATAACATCAATGGTTAAATTATTTTTCAATTTAAATCATTTTTTCTTTTATAAAATGATGGTACAACTTGATCTTCACAAAAATTCCAAGTGTGTACTCTCCCCCACATATATAAGGGAACCCCTCTCCTCTCCACTTATAAATTTATTTTTTTATTCAATTTAAGTCCAATATTACTTAATTAAATCCATACAGGCATATGATAAGAATTTGTTAAATTAGGAGACCCATATACTATTCCATTAAGTATAAACCAAAATTGGTTATCTGTAGAAGAGGTAAAATTATTAAACATGTGTTTTTGATTATTTTTTCCGTAATGTCTTAAAATATTCTTGAAATACTATTATATAATTAAACCATTATATAAAATCTATATCTTTTTCCTCTTCAATAAAATAAAAAATAAAATCATCGATCATGTGTATGAAGGATCATCGACTTCCAAACCAATGTATTTTCTCTTCCATCTCCACATCTCACAGCTAGATATAATTATGGATTTATATATGTATATGTTATGTATCAAACAATTATGAAACATTAATTATTATATCATATATAAATTCTTACTTTCAATTATTTAGAAATATGATAATGTCTCTCCTATGTTCATTGGACTAGTGCCTCACGAAGCGATCTGATTCTTGTCTCACATGTGTTTATCAAGGAATGTAATAAGTATAAATTTAATTAAAATAAGTGATATATATGAAATCATAATTAATTTTTAATGTTGATATATTTTATAAGTAATTTTTTTATTTCCATCAATAAAAATGAAACAACATTCATGCATAAATATAACCTACTATCTCCAGGAATGGTGTAATTCATTTTATTTTTTCAAACATTTATGGCCTACTCTAAATAAACATGTAATAGATATAAATTATATTTACATAATGGATATAATTATGGATATTTTGGATCCATTATCAATTTAAATCCTCTAAAAAAAATAAAAACAAAATGAAAATAAAATCAATTATTACATGAAACATTATTTTAACAAGGAATTGTTAACAAAAGAATTATAAAATTTAATAATATAAACATATAAGGAATGATATATATAAGTTTTGATCTGAAATATGTTTATAAAAAAATAATATTTATTATACCTAAGGTTTTAATGTCTATGAATGATGTTTTCATGCAAGATAATTAATTTTCAACTCACATATATTTCTATGTGAAACATGCTTTATACACCACTTATATATTTATTGTAGTGCACATACTTCACATAAATTCATGTTAATATTATTATTATGAAATTTATGTGTTATAAATATCCATAAAATTTACTTTATATAATAGGGATTATGATTCAAAACACACTAGTGTGGTAATGTGTTTATGTAAAAATCTCATTATTTTTTGGGACTCTTTATGATTATTATACCAAAAAAAGAGATTTTAGGATCCAATTCTAGATAAACACAATAATTTTATTATCCTATAGTTATGTGTTGAAAAAAAGTTCCTTTCCATTTCATCACATCATGCACTCAAGAGTAAAAAATAATTTATTTTAATGAGAAATGAATTTAACTATCTCTCTAGACAAAATGCCTATTTATTCCATGACTATCTTCTCTAAGAAAATTTTAGAAATTTTTTAAACCTATTCTGACTTATTAAAATAAAATAATCTTTTTAAAATTTTAAATTTTTTTAGTGGAATAATCTTTTCATTATGTGAATTAGGTACTTCTATATTTTTTATAGAATATTTTAGAGGAAACATTATTTTAATATCTATTACATAAATGATAATTTCAACCATCGTGAATACTCAATTTTAAAAATCAACTTTTTTATGTTTCTAATATTTTGTTTCTTGAAGAAATGGTTTTCCAAAGAATATTTTAATATTTTAGATTAAAAAATTTATTTTTAAATTGGAAATAATATATTAATCAAGAATTGTCCAAAGTAATCATTAAAAATAATTTCAAATATATGATTAAACCATTCAAAGTTACTTAAAAATTATTCGTGAATTGATCAAAGGACACCAATTTTATTAATTCCATATATTTATTTTGAATATGATGAATATATGGTTATGAAATACATTCCTTATAACAGTATATTATATGATGAATTTATGATATGGTAATGATAGGATTTCCTTTCTATAGGTAATGTAACTATAAAATTTTTATGAAACAAATTTATTTTCATGGGTTATAATATGATGAATGTTTTTTTATTATTGATGAAAAATGTATAGATTATACGCTGGATGTGACTTATATCTACCTCTATGAATTGGTGAAATATTGATATCTCATAAGACATATAGGTCTAGAATGGGGAGTTTGATTAGTTCAGTAATGGAATTTTCCCACTATGACAGACAAGGGAGTGAACCATGACTATTATGACGATTTGATGAGTATACCCTATAATAACCAAGAATATTACAAATGAAAATTACCTTTTTATAAATATGTTATATAGTATATACCTCATAAAATTATATAGAGAAAAAAATAAAATTATTATAAATGAATAATGAACGACTGAATGACAATTGTAACCTTTTTTATTAATGAAAAGAAAAGAAAAACAAACAAAATAAAGTTCAAGGGGGAAGATAGTGTTGAATACTAAAGAAATACCCTTGAACAATCATATATATATATATCAACAGGAAGAGAACTAGTAGAATAAAAAACATATTCTCTTATCCTGGTGCCCTTTGAATGTAAGAAGATACGTCCACATTTTTCCCTCTGAACACGTTTATAAAACTGATATACGAGGAAGGATAAGAGCCCTAAAAACACCCAAAAGATAAATGATATTATTTGGGAAGAATTTTCAACCTTTCAAGGAGTTAATACAAATGGAAGAATCAGATTCAATGAATTGAAACTGTATATCTTCATCATTTCATAATTTTATACCTCAAAGCATCGAAATAGCATCTACCACCACCGAAGTAACCTACCCATAGAAAGAAGAAAAGGAAAATATAACCAAACCTATACCATTATGACCACTAGCACCTCCGCATATTGTTCGTTACAAAGAGAAAATATCCATATTTAATTTAAGACCATAAGGATGAGGCCACCATCTCACCAATGCACTAGATGGACACTTATTGGAAGCATCAACCTCGAATGTTGCATCATTCGACACTAATGAATGTCAAAGAAACGAGATGTTCACATTATTAAAATGCCTAACAAATAAAGAGATTATATCCAAGAATTTACTCCTGATATAATAATGATTAGGCTGATATCCTTAAAGAAAAAAAAAATTTCACACCTCCCCTAATATCCAGCATGCTGCGATATTATAAATAACTATACCATTTCATGAACACTATCCCTTTATTGTAAATCCCAACATAACTATAGAAATTCATCCATAGAAGTCAAAAATTCAATGAAATCTAGAAAACCAGCAACCCAATCCCACCAAAACAGTGTTTATTCTCCATTATAGAAAAGATGAACAATGGATTTAGAATTTAAGGTAAAAAACACTTTAATTTTTATGAAAGGGAATGCTGATGCATTACATATTATCATTACTAGGAATAACTTTATGTTTAATTCTCTAAAGAAGAAAAATATATTTTTGAGAGAAATATTTACTGAAAAGTCCACTACACATATTATCCAAAACAACATCACAATAATACATGACACGAAAATCAGCATAAAAAATTCTTAGTAAAAGACAAAGTGATGAAACATATATTAGGATCCTCAGGAAAGTATATGCTTCAGAAAACCTGATTTCGATTATCATTAAAAACTGCATCAGTTAACCAAGGTTAATCACTAGCATATCTAATAATGATATTCATATATAGACTACATGGTAAAAATAAAAGAGATCCAGACTAATTGTACTTCTCAAATAAATATCACCATGACCAGAAATCGACCCGAAATTCTCAAAAATGAGTAGTACAAATATTATCAAATTATTCCATAAATGAGAACCATTAAAAAATTCCGCCCACTGAAATGGGGTTTCCCCATATTTTCTTTGGATAAAAATCGACTAGAGAGAGTATCAAGAAATAGCCTCCCATATATGTTTAGTCGATACACAACACATATTATCAAGAATATCTTTGAGATTAAAAAATCCCAATTGGAGAGTTTTTTTAAATCTAGACCAACATGCCCAATTGATGTCTTCCTTTGTGATGAGAATCATGTAAAAATACTTTATCAGCCTTTCAATATTTCTATGCACCGCTTGGGGGGGATGCACACAGATAGAACATGCATAATAATAGATAATGGAACATTGTTGATCAAAGCAATTCACCCCCCAAATTAGAGAAAAAAACTTTCCCAATTTTGGATTCCTCTCATAATTTTACTCATAATTTTGATATAATGATAAATTCTTATTCTCTAATTAGACAAAGTATCACCCAAATAATACAATTTAAATTTACGTTTTTATAGACCATTCCTATTCTGGATGAGATGGATCTCATGGATGAACACTTATTAAAAATAAAAACTTTAATTTTGGTTTTTTTTTGAAACACTTACCATCTTTACTACCATAGGCATGAAGAATAAGATTGAAATTTTTAATGATGTTGGAACTACTATTGAAGAAAAATAGCACATCATCCGCAAAAAAATGTGTTAAATTCTAGAGAATCTATACCTTCCATTTAAAGGTTGAATCAACCATCATCAAAGATCTCATTGAGATTATGAACAAGCACATATTGAATGAAAATAAAAAATTCTGGATAGTTAGGATCACCTTGATGCAAGCCCCATGGGGATTTTAAAAATAAAAACCTTTTCCCCATAAGATATATAGAAAACCAAGGAACCAACACTTTCAAACAGAAAAATTAAATCTCATAACTCATTAAATAGACCATAAATCAACTTAATAAAATTATAACAAAAAAATTAATGCATGTAGAGTTATTATTTAATTAATTAATGGATTTAATTTGATGATCCCAAACATTAAGTTCAAGTATAGATAATTTTCGGACACAAACTAATAGATTTCTTCAGAAAATCCATTTTTTCCATTGTATTATGATTTATCTATCATAAAATTAATTTAAATTTTATTTATTTTTATATAACTGATCAAAATTTTGTTTATATGATAAAAAATCATGTATCTGTACTATTACATCCTTCGTGGATGGGACAATATTTATTTTTATAAATGTTCCCTTCTCAATTCTTTCCAATATGTAAGCCTGAGTAAATAGAATATCCTGATTTGTTACCCATTTTCAAGTTTAACACATAATCTATTTTAAAAAACCATTATTTTTATATAATAAATAATTTTAACATGAAGAATATCTTGGTTCATTTTTGGGTTTATTCCAATAGTTACAATTTTCTTTTTAAAGAGTCTTTAATATTTTCCTAAAACTGTAAAAAAATATTTTATTTATAATGTTTCTTAAACACACTTTTAACATGTTTTCACTTCATTTTTACATTAATTTTCATGATACAAGCCTGTTTTCCCTTATTAATGCCGATTTATTATCTAAATACACTCTCCCATGGACAACATTAGGATATTTTATTGTGATATTCCTTCTAACATGATTGTGATACCCAATGCTTTCCATGGGTAACAGTTATGTATATGTTTGATTCCATATGTATGATTCTTTATATAGAACACATATTCAACAACATGTTATGATGGGTGTTCCTAGATAGTTCTCTAATACATTGGGTAATGTTTATTCTCACAAGATGTCATGTGAAACAATCAAGGTGGTCAGCCTTGACTCTGGATCCTCTATGTGCAATGATCTTTGAGTCATGATTATTTAATGTTTTATATTATTGAAACATTAACACAATTCCATGATAACATGAAACCATTTTTTGTATGTTATGATTCCATATTTTTATGAATTTTTATGTCATAATGTTATGACTTCTAACCCACATGTTATGATTTACTGTTTTGTTTATTCCCTTACATGGATTTTTAGCTAATTATATTGTTGAGGTATTCCCTAGGTTAGCCTATGGATATATAGGGGATAAAAGGGTTTTAGGTTCTCATTGTGAATATTAGATAAAATAGGATTTTTATTTGGGTTTCATTATTTCAAATTACATCTCAAATATTAAAAATTCACTAGAATTTACAATATATCGATTTTAATTGATGGATAATTAGGATTAAAATCATTTAATAATATGTTTAATAAGATAATTCCATTATATATGGTATCATATAATCATTCTAGTTATCTTTTGATATTATGACTAGAGTGCATTAGTAATAACCCAAGGGATAATTCTAACACCATGGAAAACCTATATTGAAACTTAGGGTATCACATGTTATGATATAATTTTCATTTGAAATTTTATCCTTATACGTTCAAAGATTAAATTTATTATGTTTATTAACTACGTATTCCATAACCCAAATTTTAATTTCTTTTTATTAGTTAATGGATTGAAATAGAATAACTCATTCCAAAATTCAATGTTAAACCAAATGTGATGATTTCACTAATGATACTACAAATATGAAGGGCATGGGTGCTCAAAACAACATTATTGTACTTGTCCAACTAGCCTAAATTATGAATAATAACAGGAATCATGTATAACACCATCCTTCTCCAAAAAATAGAATGTTAGAGTATAATAATTCATGTGAAAATGGGCTCCCATCATTAGGGGATCTTCTGAACCCATAATCATGGAATAGTAGATTATCATTATTAAGAAGATATTCCCTATACTCTAGTGCTCTGAATAATAGAATGTTGTACTAGTGATATATCAATTTTATGGGAAATCTTATTAGTGGTGGAAATGATCAAGAATACAAAGTACAATGAGGAAATTGAATCCATGGAAGGAGAATATTTGAATAAAATATCTTTCAATAAATATTTTCCCCAACCACTCTATTTTAAGATGGAAAGGGAGTTCCTTCAAATGATGAATAAAATAAAAAGATTATATTGGAGTATGTGAGGAAAATTTCACAAGGATATCATGGTATACCTATGGATGTTTCATGAAAAAAAGAAAGTTTGATCTATTATTTAGTATACTAAAGCCAAATCTATGAAAAGTGTTGGAAATTTGAGACATCGATAATTATGAGGATATTATATGTTATTCCCTCAAAGATGAAATATAGATCACAAACTCTCAGGGTCCTCATGAGCCTAATGACATAAAGTCGGAAAAAGTTTGATATGGGTGGATTAATAGATAAATCCCATGTTGGAATAAAAACCAATTATCTCATGGGTCATAATTTGGGGAAGAAAAATTCGACAAACTGTATAATGTGAACCAAGAAATTATTCTAATGTAAAACAATAGGGAATATGGAACACAACTATTGATGGGATATGAATAATCCCACTAATGTGGAAGAATAAGGGAAGGTTCAGATCATCGCTCAACCTATAGTATAGTGATTCAACTATAAAAAACATGATAATTATGTGAACCATTTCCATAATTCAAGGGTTATTGGAAGAAATCAATAATAACAACCTCCCAATATGCAAGGAAAGAGATATGTTATCACTAATGATAACATGGATCCCAAAAATGATGCAGCGACTATTATGTTTTCTATTTATTCAATAATAGAAAACCAACTATTTGATTATGGTTTTATGCATTATTTCAAATTATTCATGGTTTGTAGAACTACTAAAAAAATAAATATATAGAGGTTTAGTTATCCTTGAAAATATAAAATTGGTAAATTATTCTATCCAATATATATATCTCTTTATTAGCTAGTTTTTGTGGACAAAATCTCTCATAAAGTATTGTTTTTCTTCCTTCAGTGTATTTTTTTGCTATATTGGGCATGGATTGGTTATCACTATACAAAACCAACATCGACTGTCGGGAAAGGGAGATCACTGCTCACATCCCAAAGAATCCTCTAATACTGTACCAGGGTATTGAGGAATATGAATCTCAATGAGAATCATAGTATCAATTGTGGATATTACTTCCTTATCTCCAAGTACATATAGATAAAATTATTGAGAAAAATGAGAGCATCATGATCAAAGACAATCACATTGCGATAGACTACAATGATGTATTCCCTAAAGAGTTCCCTAGAATTTCTCTTTATCGAAAGGTCGATTTATCAATTGAAATTATTCATGAATATATACCTATATAAAGTACACCTCATAGATGCCAACGAGCATGTACCCTAGTGGTACAGGCTCCTGCATGGTATCTAAAAGACTCAGGATCAAATCCTGGCATGGGAGAATTTCCAGATACTATAGTAGTACTGTATCAATGGCGGTACTGCAATAGTGCGAGTACTGTAGTAGTACTATTCACCGAGGGGTCCTTTGGGCCAAAAAATGGGGTTTCAAGACTTGTATTCAGGCCACTTGGCCTTGGGCCTTTGGGTTATGTTATGGGTCTCCCTCTACCTAGTCTAAAGAGGTATTTGCTTCAAAAATAAAAAATTGAGGCTTCAACCCCAACCATTTAAAAAAATTCACCTTATAGAATGATCATAATTGTGCTAGAAGAATTGATGAAATAGTCGTTGATGAATATGGGAAAGGGTTTTATATGACGGAGTGGTTCATTATTGAGAACACTTGATGATTTTCATATAGAAGGATACATCAATGTTTTTATTTATATATTATCATGATCACAGTAAGTTTTGATAAAGAACTAGTATCCCTTAGCACAAAAAAATGATTTTTTCGGTCAATTATGTGGGACCATGTAAATTTCTTAAGTTGTACCTTCATTCGGGATATCACCAACTGATGGTGAAGAAGGATGATATTTCCAAGGTTTCCTTTTGAACAATGTATAAACACCATGAGTTCATTATGGTGCCCTTTAGAATCACTAATCCTCTAAAAAAATTCAATTTAATTAATAGATTCTTTAGAGATTACCTAATTTTATGTAGTATTTGTTAACAATATTCGAATATATTTCAAGAGGGTGGAAGAACACAAGGAGAAATTGAATACTATTTTGAAGACATTTCAATGGGATAATCATTATTAAATGTAAAATAAATGTGAGTTTGGGATGATCTATCTATCATTCTTGGGGTATGTTATCCCTAATAATGGAATATCTATAGACCCGTCCATGACATTGGAAATTAAAGATTTGTTAAGGGAGACATCTGTAAAAGATTTCGATTTTTTCAGTTGTTTATATGGATATTACAAGTTATTTGAGAAGTCCTTCTCATGATCTTCAAACACACTAACTAAGATAACATAGAATGGAGAAAAGTTTTATAGACTAGTTAATGTGAAGAAAATTTTTAAGTATTCTATAAGAGGCTTATCACGTCACCAGTCATCACAGTACCCACAATCTAGAAACTCATTGTTTTGTATAAATATGATTCAAATAAGGGATTATGCTATATATTTATTGAAAATAATAATTTTATAGGCTATACACCAAGAATGTTAAAAAATAATAAGAAAAATCATACCACAAATGTTCTAGAGTTACAGACTGTGATATTTTCATTGAAAATATGGATTAATAATCAATATGGTGAGAAGTGTGAGATATATAATAATCATAAGATCATAAAATATATATTCACAGAGAAGAAGATTTATATTATTTAATGTATAGAGTTATAGCTCAGTAAGGATTACAATAATTCAATCCACTACCATCATGGTAAAAAAATAATATTGAGGATTATCTATGTAGAATGGATCCCACCTCATTATCAATGTTGATAATTGAGATAGATCCAATATATGTAGGCATTCAATTTATGTACATGTGAATAGTTATGGAATGAACATTATCAATACTTTCCTATATGATCACTCAACTATGCCTCATGGAGAATATAAAGGATTCTTAATTAAATGATGTGTAAATTTAGAAAAGGGTGTAAGATATCTGAAATAGGGAAGCTTTAGATTTCCAAATTGACGAAGAAGAAATCATGGTATTTGGGTCATTATAATGTGTACCATCCAATATAGAGACAAATAATGTGTTTCTTAATGATTCACATTACTCAATCTTTTCTATTCATCCAAGGAGCACAAAGATGTATCGAGATCCCTGATAAAACTATTGGTGGGTTAATATGAAAAATAATATCGTTGAATATACCTCAAAATTCTTAGTATGTCACCAAGGGAAGTTTGAATGGAAACATTATAAGGGGTGATTCAACCATTACCCATACCAACATGAATGTGAAAAAACATTACCATGTACTTTGTCACCGGTCATCAAAGTACATCCAAAGGAAACAATGCTATATGAGTTGTAGTGGATCATCTAACAAAGACAACTCACATTATCATAATTTTAGAGATATTATACCTAGGTCAACATGGAAAGGTGTACACAGAATTACATGTAAGGTTTCATGGAGTACCACTATCTATTGTGTCTGATCGATATGTGAGATTCACCTCTTTGTTTATGAAAATTCTCCCCCATTCTCTAAACACGAAACTGAATTTCAGCATGGCCTATCCTCCTAAAGCTGATTGCTAGTATAATCATACAAATAAAACACTAGAATACATGTTGATATCATGTTTTATAGACTTCAATGTTATATGGGACTTGCATCTTCTTCTGTCCAAGTTCACTTATAACATTAGTGTCCACTCGAGTATCCAAATAGCTCCATATGAATCCCTTTAGGAGAAAATATGAAAACCAACAATATGATAGGATGAAGTCATGAAACAGAAGTTCATAGGAGCTAAAATGGTCGAATAAATCAGAGAAGTGGTGAAAACATTTAGCTATATATATTTATATCCCATAGTTCATTGAATAGTTATACAAAAAATCGTCAATAAGACATAAAGTATAAGGTAATAGACATGGTATTCCTCCACATATCTCTATGAAAGCGGATCATGATATTTTTTAATAGGTGAAGGCTAATTCTCAGGTACATTATACCCTTAGATATTTTTGATCGTGTTGGCGTTGTGACCTGTCGACTATCACTTCCATTAACTGTGTCTCAAGTACAAAATGTATTCCATATATCCCTCTTGAGGAATTATCTAACAGATCCCTCAAATGTTCCGAATCCATAGGTTGTATAGTTTGAATGTGATATATATTATGAGGATCATTCAATGTAGATATTGAACTATATAGATAAAGTGAAATTTATCAATGCTTCTGACCTTGGAAAATTACTACAGAGGAACCATATGTATAAAGAGGAAGCATGGGAACTGTAGGAAGTAATGATGTATATGTACAATAATCTATTTATTTTTTAAAATAAAAATTTCAATGGAAAAATTTTATAATGGGGGAGAATATGATGTCCCAAAAGGTTATCAATTAAAATTACCTTATTATAATTATGTTATATAGTATATAACTCATAAAATCACATAGATAATACAATAAAAACTTTATAAATAATGAATGAATGAAATTAGAGGTATTTAAAAAAATTATTGATCTTATACCAATCGAATAGTCACTCGACTTTTGAAATAGTAATATGACCCTTATGAATAGTGAGACGAAAAAAAGAATAGTAATATCACCCATGAAAGTATTAAAAAAATTTAAATATCATATAAATGAAAATATGATATAATTTTAAGATAATATAAGTTAATAACTGTTTTAGAAATTATTATTTAACAGTTGATAATTTTATTAAACAAAAAAGATTATTTTCAATTTTTTAATTAATACAATGACTTAAAAGGAAACTTATTTTCATAAAACGCATTCATAAATATAAATGTTGTGGTCATATGAATATATATTATTTTATAAGACCTTTATTAATTTTCAAAAGTGTTATAAAATCAATGATAATTTTGAAATTTGTATTTTTATGTAATTGATTATTTTATTAAAAAACGGAATTTATCATTTTTTAGTTAAATATTTTCACAAAATGGAGTTCATTTTTTTAATTCGAAATTATAAAAAATATTTAGGGTGAATTTAGAAATTTCTTCTAAAATAGTTGAATTTTTGTTTCATGGTAAAATACCATAATTTATGGTATATATACTTTATAATTTGAACACACTATTCCTTGAGTCAGATCTCATGTAAGAACCATAATATAGAATTATCCTTCTTTTTGTACTTTATTTATTCATGTAATCATCACTATTTCTTTTCTTGTGGAAAAATAAATAACTAATTAATAAAATGATGAGAAAAACCCCTCTCATCCACTATAAATATCACCCCACCCCACCTCTTCTCCTCACAACTTCCATGATTTGAGACATATCCATGTTCTTCTAAATACTATTACCCTGACAGTTTTACATGTTTATGATACTTTGGTGTCAACAATATACCAAAACCAATTTCCCTAATAATGTTCTCAGGGAGGAGAATTCAAGACGTAAAATCCTCTATGTTTTTGTTTTATTTTCTGTCTGTTTCTTTTATTTTATGATTCCATCATCACCACCCATTATAAAAGTGCCATGGTCACTCCAATATCATACATATACTAATATTTTATTATGTTAGTGGAATAATACATAACAATTTCTTTCTCGTCCCGATTTTGTTCTAAAAATGGAAACATCATTCTTGATGTGTAAATTTATCCCATTCAAGGACGATGAGGTTTAAATCACCATTAAATCCTTTATTCCCTTTCATAAAACAATTCTTATAGTCAAACTAGATTATAATATTTGTGTTACATCCTATGAAATATTTTGGAACCATTACATATATGTAATATTTATTAATATGACAAAACAAGTTTGTGATGATCAGAAAACCAACAAAATAATCTAAACGATTATCACTAAATCTTATATAATACTTAGTCCTCAAACCAAATAAAAAATTAAATATATAAAAATTTAATATTACATATGTTCATTAATAGTATAGGACTCCAATTATTGGAAACTATTCCCATTTTACATTATTTTCTCTAAATATATAGAAGTAAACCGATTAGGAAAACCAAGGAAACTATCACTCTCAAATGATAAAATTCAATATCATAACACATCAAAATGGCTCCAAATGACATTAATAAGTTTATAATAAATAAAATACCTGTAGAAAATGTTTTTAATTAATTAATTAATGGATTTAACTTTATTTTCTCTGATATTAAGTTCAAGTATTGATAACTTTCAGACATTAGGCAAGGGATTCTTTCTAAAACTCAATTTTTCACAATGATTATGATTTATCTCTATCTACCGCAATGTAATTAATATTTATTTTAATATAATACTTATAACTTTCTTTATATGTTCCAAATAATGTATCCTGACCATTACATCCTTCTTTTATATGTAATTACATTTTTTTAAAATTTTCCTTCTCAATTTATCACGATAAGAAAGCCCAATTAAACGGTACTTCCTAATTTTTACCCATGTTGAAGTGAGATTAACAATATTTTTTAATCTACAATTATTTTTCAAAAATTACTAATTTATACGTGAAAAAAATATATGGGTTCATTTCTGGTTTTATATACACAATTATTCCTTTTTAATTTTAAATAATCCTTAATATTTTTCTTAAACAAAACTAAATTGTTATATTTTTAACATTTTGTGAACAATATTTTTAATTATTTGAACATTAGATTTTTTATATATAATTAAACATGCTTATTTTCCCTTATTAATATCTATTTATGATTTAAATTTGTTCTTTTAGGGATACTATTATGATATTCCATTTTGATATGCCTCGTGACAAGATTATGAAACCCAATTCTTTCCATGGTTAAACCCTATGTTTATATTTCATAACTTATGTATGATTTGTTATGTAAAACACATATTAATTAAAATTGTATGATGGGTGTTCCTAGAACGTGTTCCAGCTCATTGGGTAATGTTCAGTCTCATGAGATGTCATGTAAAATGGTCTTACAGTTAGCACTGACTCGTGATCCTCCATGGGCAATGGGCCTTGACTCATAGTTATGTCATGTTTTATATTAATACCAAATTAATATGATCCCATGATTACATGGTAATATATACTGTATGTTATGAATCTATATGTTTAAGCCCTTTTTATGTCACCATGATATTCTATATAAGCAATGTGTTATGCTTTATTATTATGTTTATCCCTTTACTGGTATTTGTAGGTCCTTCATTTGTTCATGGTTTCCTCAGCTTATAATATGCAGATGTAAGGGAACAAAGGGTTTTAGGAGATAATTTTTAAGAATAAATAAAATATTTTATTATTTTAGTTTCATTATTTCTATTTATGTATATAATCATCCAAAGACACTAGACCTTAAAATCCTTAGATTTTAATCGATGATTCATTATACCTAAAATCATGTAATTATATGTTTAAAAGTATGGGGAAATCAAATTCCCATTCCTCTATCTTAGTCTTGGAAATGATCCTTGAATAATTAGGAAATTATTTTCTATTATTATGTGTATGATATAAATCTATGTATTATTCCAATGCTATGATCTCATGGATCATGTTATTTGATTCCATTTTTATTATTGACTTATAAAATACATTATTTTACTACTTGACTCAAGTTTATGATCTATGATATGCAAGTTATGATTTTAAAATGATATTTTATGATTTTTAGGCTGTTATGCTTAGGTTATGTTGATATCTACCTTTTTTACCCTTATTTTTCATCTAATATCACCCTTTCTTTTATTTCTTTTCCCTAGGTTATGCTGAGAGGTATTATATATAATATGTACAAGAAGTTTTATACTTATGGAGAACATATTGGGAGATTATGTAGTTCATATATGAACATGTTGTTTATGTATATATTTTTCTAATGGAACTAGATCTACACAATTATTGCACATATTGTTTTGTTATTTAATTAATATTAATCTTATATGATATAATATATATTAACAAAATTTGTTGGTTATTATACAACTAATGCTACTTCTCGGATGAGAATTTGGTCAACAAAACAATGTCGCTGGTTCCATATGTAACACTTACAAAATTTCATATATAACTCCTTCCCTAGAAGAGTTTTATGAACAATATTCAAATAGATTTTATTCTCATCATATTTTTTACATTATTATAATATATCATCAATAAATCACAAAATGAAAATTTTTGGATAATATTTAAATACTCTATTCCTCAGATCTATAAAAATAGAGGCATAATTTATAAATCGAAAGGACATTAATGTATAATCATAATTTCTATACCTCGTGTGAAATGCCGTATAAATAATATATTATGTACTTAATTTCAATTATAGTTACATAAATCATAGGAAAATATTTAAAAAATATTGAGGCCATTCAAGTAGATCAAACATGCCATTCATGATATCCAAAGGGTACATTTAATTATAGTAACAGAATTTTATTCCCTATAATCGATGCACAAACGCATTTTCCAAACCATATTTTTAACAAAAACAATAAGGCTCCCTATAGTCAAACAAATGGAAAATTTAATTCTCAAATAAAAAATATCTTAAAGTTGATTCACTAGTCCCACTTGTCACAATATGTACATTCTATAGTAAAAATAAACTTCTTACTCAGATCGACTTCTAGATAACTCTCCAAGAAACACATCAATGCATTACTACACAATAGTTACAAATTCTATTCCATGGTCACCTTTCCCTTCTATAGGAGGTGTCCACTCTTCTTCTCATTGAATTTCATTAAGGGAAGAAATTAGTGTTAGATTTAAATATAATTTAGATGAAATTGTATTTTTTATAGAGAATTGGGATTCTACACATCCAGTATAGTTTTAATTACATTATTTTGGAAATATAATTTTTCATTATAGTTTTGAATCCTATATTTCAATTATTATTTCAATTTCAACCATTTTTATAAAAATAATGTTTAAAATATGTTATTTATATGAATATTAGAGATTATTGACCAATATATCCTTATTGAAAGTATATTTTCAGTCAAAGTAATGACTAAAGGCTCCCTTTTCAGTGTTATAGGGAATGGTTTAATTTAAAAATAAAATATGGAATTTTTAATAGTGTATGATCAACCTAAATCAAATAATTTATTATATAACATTGATTTTATGTTCAAATTACATACCAAGACATCTTTAGTGACTTTAACATTAGCTATAGTAGTTACACAATATTGGAAATACCTGTTGGCATCTTCTGCAAAAGGGTTTTCTGATTCTTGGGGAATTAGATTCAATAATCCCTTATATCAAAATAGTTAAATCATTGTATTATAATTGTTTCATTATTATTTTTATATCCATGACCCACATTATCTTGTTATACATACTTACAATGAACTGTGTTTCCCTTTAAGAATTTACTAGGATAATTCTTTCTACAATTATCACATTGTGTAATTACCATATTTTAATTAATTTTAATTAAATCTTTTCTCTTATTAGTAGGTTTACCTATTATTTTCATTATCACCCATGAAAATATAAGACCTAAAAAATTTATCTCAATCAGGATGGATTATTATACTAAATCAACATATAATAAAAACTTTTGGGAGACTGATCCCATACAAAGGGTAGAAATATCACCACCAACAAAATATTCAATCATTAATAACAGATTATTTATATAGTCTGTTTCATTACTTGATTATATTTTGAATCCATAATTATATTTACAAACACATTCCTCTTCATTATTCTTCTGTTTATATAACATCCTTTTAATTTCATCTTATTATTCTTGATGAAAATATTCCTCAATGAATATCAGATTTAAAATTCTCAATTGCATAGTTTATATATTATCATATTATATAGTATTTAGGATAAATGAACACCATTTATGAACAAGTCTCATTAAATTTTTTACTTTCAGAATATTCTTCCCCTTTCATTAATTCATTTTTCGAAGAATATCATTCTGCGAAACATGATACATTTACAGTCTATTAATATATTAATAGTCCCATTAAAGGTTGGATTCTTCAATCATATATTGTTATCCAATATAGGTTCATAACCCTATAGAACAATAGATTACTCAATGTGGTAAAATTTCTTCTTCATAATATGAGTCGGTTCTACTAATATATCAATGATCTGCCAATCCCAAACACCTACTGTATTTAGTTTATCATAATGTAAAAATTGATAATGATTATTGGTGTTGATATGATTTATATTTCATCCAATTAGAACTATCTAGAGATGATTTTAGACATATAATTATATTATAACATCATTAATATTAACACATATAAAAATTTCTAAAATTTATTGAACAATCATTAGGTTCATCTTATTTTTCATTCTAGCCATGTTATTAAAAAAATATTGATCCTAAGGGACCTACTAAACTATCTTTGATACTAAATTCAACAAACATAGTTCTTGTACCCCAGTTATTATGTTTAATTTATTACACTGGTATATTAAATAAGGTATGCCACGATGATTGATCAATTGGTTTAACTTCCATTGGAGACCAAATACATACATGATATCTATATTACACTAAAAAACTAAAAAATACATGAAAATAATTTGTTAATTATTGATGATTATTTACTGATTCCTTCTTCATATCCTAGGAAAAGTAAAATATAATAAATTTGGAACTTATATTCTTACAATAAAAATAATTTTATAGATATTATCATGATTGGATATAGTATAAGTAATATATATGAATAAATAATAAACAAATATTCAATTTAATCAATTAATAGAGATTGAAAATATATCCATAGAAAAGAAAAAATAATAATTACATGGATACAAATAATTAAAATATTAATTAATTAAATATAAAATATTAGTTTTTATGATCTTTCATTCATGGACACATTCATAGACATCACGAACCATAAAATCAATCCCCTATACCTAGAAATTTTAATATATGATTATGTATAAAACAAATACCCAAATAATATGTCAAACTATTTTCCTTATGAGACCTATAAATGAATTTATGATCTATCTATAACCGTACCCCACCTGTCATGTCTATATTTCCAATGAATTCTTCATATTTCAAATAAAAAATATAGAACATAATCAAAATTCTTTAAAGAAAATTAATATACATATTTACTCAAGAATATAGAACATCATAATTGACCTAGAAAATGAAATAAATTTATTAATATTCTTTATTTACCTATCCAAATTTTTTGAAATTTTATACGGTTAAGTAAATTGTGATGTATTAGAAATAATATTGTTAATACATTTGATAGTGAAAATATTGAAATTATAGAGAAAAATATTGTGAAGTAAATATTACAGTGTGATAAATAAATTGGTTGAAATAATATAAATGATCTCAAAATTATGTTTAATTTATAAATATGTTGAGGGAATTAGAATACCATCAATTAATTATAAATAAAGGTACAAAAATAGAAAATTCTACTAATAATTACAATATAAAATATAAGATTTTTTCGAAATAATATTCTGCAAATCCTTTTTTACATTACTATAATAAATGTGTAAAATTATTTCAAAAATTCATTTAAAATTTGGAAAAAAATAAATTTTATTTTAATATAGACAATAAAAAATTACTGAAATAATGGAAAAATATTTTTCTTAAAAAACCTTATAAACAAGTAAGTGATGATAAATAGATAATAATGACTTTGGAGGTAGAAAAATACATTTATTCTTAATAAGTGAAAATGAAAATTACTTTCAAAATTATGTCAATAGTAATGGATGGATAATTTATATTGTAGTAAAAAAATTAAAATTTGTAAAAATTTATAAAGAAATTAAAAGTCAATAAAAAACACCTTTAACAACTTTTTAAATTTATAACATATGTAAATCAAATTGATAAAAATAGATATAGGAGAAATGGATTTACTTTTGAAAAAGTAAAAAATAGTTATTTTTTGTTATATTCCATTTCTATATTTTAGTACAAATGAGAGAAAAATTGAGAATGAAAACCTATAAAACCAAAATTAGTTATAGGAGAATTTTTTTTTCAAGAAGAAAAAATTCATGTAATTGGACAATTGTAAATCTAAACTTGTACAATGCATAATAAGAGTTATATTCTAAAATATATCATCATGAAGTAAGTAATATTTGGATTATGAACCCTTAAAAGTGAAAACCTAAATTAAAAATTCAAATATTATAAATAAATTGGAATTAATGATATAATATTTCATAGGGTAGGAATATATAACAAAAAATATTTATTTGCATAATATTAAATATGTCTCATTAGAGTGGAATTGATCTGAAAACCCATTAGCTTAGATTCATATTTGATCGAATGTGTTATAAAGTCTGGAATAATTAATTTAAATTTAATAAATAGTTTATGAATAAAAATTTTAATCTATATTAAATTTTTACAGACCTTTTTATAATAATTTATAATTATTCATTTAATAATATTTGTTTAAAATGACCAATTAAGGTTGTTAAGTCAATTTCTATAAAATTAATTTAGAATATTTATTATGGTAAAAAGTGTTCTTAGATGGTTCCATAATAAAATATTTTAATAAATCCAAGAATATGTATTTATTCAATTTATAAATTATAGAATCATCCATGTGAGGCGATAATAAAAAAATCACAACACAACGTCGAGGTGGTGGTCTAAACATACACATGAGTGAAGTTATAGAGTCCCTGCACATGGAAGGGTAAAAATATCGATGATATAATATATGTCCTAAATCTTAATTATTTCCAAGATATAATATATGTTAACTAATTCAATATTTATAACCATCCATGTGATATAGGGATGAAAATTGAATTACACTGCTTCCTCGAGATTGTAGTCTGCACGTAACGAAAAGGGATATTTTTTTTCCATAATTTGGAAAATAAAAATAAAATGAATATTCCATTAAAATAAAGACATATCTATATATTAAATATACTTAATAAATTATTTTATTATGGTTATTGAAAATTTGGATGAATTTTAAGAACAAAGGTACTTGAAAAAACTAGTAAGAACATATACCTCTACTTGTTATAACATTTTCTAACATACACGTCAAGCCTTCTTTAAGTCACATTTTGAAAATGAAAAAAACCATAGGTCATGAAAATATAATTTTTCAAGGTATTTGGGTTAGGATTTGTTGAGATTAGTGTCTCATTATTTGTAGGGAAGAGAGGATTGGAGGTGTCCTTTATAAGGGATTTGTTTGGGAAACTTATAAATACATGTAAATATATTAAATAATTTATATGTCATAAAAAATTCATGTTTCTATAAATTGTAATAGTTTGAATATAATATGATTAATTTAGAAATAAAATCATCCAATGTGATTTAGTCAAGTATTTTCTATTTTATTAATGAATTATCCCTTTATTTTTAACCCTTTCATCCAAGTCTACGCTTAGAAAATGTGATAAGTTTTTATCATGGTTACTATTGATTATGAAAAAAAATTATGATAAATTAATTTCCTAATATTAATTATTATTATTCAAAATATCTAATCTATCTTACATTATTCAATTAAGATATTTTTTATAAATTAATTTTAATATATGGTTACAAATTATAATGAAAACACATTTTTAGATAAATATATACTTAATTATAAAAAACATTTTATAAAAAAATAATGTATATTATTTAATCATATTCATGTAATTGGATAATGTTTAATAAAATTATATTTTTTTAAGAAATAAAATTTGGGGAGATGCCACATATTATAATAAAAAGAGGTAAAAGATGGAGATGGAAGGGGTCATACAAGCATCAATCCCTCATGCCAAAATAATCCAGAAAATATCACAAGTCATACTCAAAATGACATGCATCATCATAATCATCATACCAATCGGAGTCATCTAAGGGACCAGGAGACCAAGTGACCATAGTCGACTTGAGATAGGAATAGTCTTTCTTTCACCTCTCTTTCCTAGGAGAAACAGGTTGAAGGCCTTCATAATCTAAAACAACACCTTTCCCTTTACATACTACCTTAATATATGACGTTTTTTAGGGAATCATCCTCGATGTCCTCCCACCTTCCATGGATCCCATGGGTTTCCCTTAATTTATTGATTTCCTCCTAAATCCTTGAGAAGTTCCCATCACCCAGATTTTGTTGCCCTTTATTTTCCTGATCAGATTTTTTCATTGAAGTCGGAATATTTCCCTCACCCGTTTGGATCTTTGGGTCCATCTCCCATGACCTATGAGTCTCTCATGTCAACTCCTTGGTCACACCATCACTAGTCCACACATCTCCATTTTCAAGAGTGGGTTTTGTGACACCAATTGGGTCCGCCTTATTCTATGTGAACTGCATCCTCAATTTCTTTCTACAAGAAGCTTCAGGGTGCCCATTGTAGGAGCAAAACTACCAGACCACAAACTTGTGGCATTTATCCATGACATGACCAATCATTTTTCACAATGAAAAAAAGTTAGGAAGTCATTCATATTACACATTTAAAGTAATATCATCATCAATTGATGACAAAACAACATTATATAACAAGCTATTGCTCAAATCAACCTCAACTAGAACTCTAGAATAATGACCAAATTTGACATTCTCAGTATTTTTATCCATCTTAATTGGGATACCCACAACAGATGAAATATCAAAAATGATTTTAGGATGCCATAATATCTAATTAAGGCCAATAATATTGATCTAGACTTGAGCTTTGGTGTTTTTAATAGTTAAAGTATTAAAGTGAAAATCCCACTCTTGATAGAATAACATACCTAGCCTTAAGGGAATTAGGCCAATCCCCCAAGCCATTCGCTTTAGCTCCTCTAATGGAAACATGATATGAAAATAACCCCAACCTAAGGGAATGCACCTCCAGCTAGAAAAACCCTAAATAGAGGTCAACTTCTGAACTAAATCAACCAGCTTCCAAGGCTTTCCTTCAGCGGGAAGAACAAGCATAGAAATTATGGATTGTTCGCAAATTTTAAACCTGTCAAGAATTGATTATCTGCTAGCGGTCACGTGAACAGTTTCACCTTTATTAGACATTTTCTCTAGAGAAAAGTCTTTAACCTGTTCAAAATATTTTTTAGTGAGATCAAATTTCACGGCCTCCGGATGTGGGTGCTCAGCTGCTACCCTATCCTTTACAGTCACCATCAACAAAGGCCGCGCGTTTCCCACAACTAGAGTAGGCACATCCACTGCCATCGAGCGATGGATCTGGTTTGATCCAGTGGTTTTAAACTCTAGCACAGTCGCGCCTCCCGCACTAGGCATAACATCTTTACTCACATCATCAGGCATCATCACTCCGCCCTCACGATTCACAACAACCTTTATCATCACAGCACCGGGTGTCGACCCACCACTTGCACCATCCGCAATAGTCACTACCGCTCTCACATCACCAGATGGAACAGCCGCCATGCCGCCCCTACCATCCGCATCGGTGACCATCACCACATTAATGCCATCATTTGAATAAGGAACTGCCACTACGGGTTTGGATGCACCCAAACTTGTGCAGCTCACACCACCCCTCACCGCAGCATGTTTGTAGCCCTCGAACCGACCCCGAGGAAGAAGGTCCACACCTGACGGCGCTACAATCACCGTGCCAAACCCTAGATACGCTGAAACATTGAGGGAGAAAGTCCCACCTATCTCATCCCACCTCCTTCAATTAATAATAAAATTATAATTTTTTAACATTTAAATTAATAAAAATAGAAATATTTATTTTTAATACTTGATTAAAAGGGAAAGTCAAAAAATAGTTTTTATTTAAAACAAAATCATACATAGATTTTGGAAGTCCCTAAAATATATTTTAGTGTTAAATATTTTGTATCTAAATATTTTATATTACATATGATATATATATATTCTATAATAATTGGTTCAGAAACATTCAAGTCATTATTTTTTAATGATATTGTCATAAAAGTTACAATATTTATAAAATTTGTGTATTTTAACTCTTCCCCAAAATCAACCATTTATGAAAAATCCATAATATTCACTCTATGATAATTTTAAAATGATGTATTGAAAATATCAATTAATTTTAACAAATTAAAATTATGATATTTTATGATTTATGTTTTTGTCACATTTATTAATATTTTGATATAAATAATGCTCTAGTTTAATTAGAATGAAACAATAACTTATTATAATTTAAGCTTAGATATTAAAGTTATGAAATATATAGATGTGTTTTGAATGAGTTACATGAGGTATATAATGATCCACAATAGTCACTCCATGTAGATAATATGGGTGGGGAGTCTAATGTCATTATCATTGAGCTCGAGCTACAAAGAAGGTGTAATGTCACATTAATGTCTTTATTTTCAAGTATTTTTTATTTATATTTTCTCTATACATTTTCCTCTAGGTTACCTTCACAATTATTGAGGAAAATGGAAATTATTGGGTGGAAATACCGAAGTGTGTGGTTGGCGCACAATTAGTATAAATTGTGCGCCCAACCCATGTAGCTGTGTAGTTGAAGTCATAAATCCCGCATGGATACGATAAAACCGTGTGCCTCTGCAAAAGTAATCGGGCACTCTAGATGGAGAATTCACACAGTTTCTGAAAGACTTGTTAAACCATATGTGTTGCCCATCTCATTTAAAATATTAATTTTACCAGTTTTCTCTTTCTGGATTTAACCCCTATTCTACCCAACTTCTTCCCCACTCATGATTTTTAGTAATAAAAGGCCCCTAGCTCCCTTAGGTAACCCAGGGAACCCATTTTTGAAGGGGATTTGATGGGGAAACTTCAATATATTTCTTATAAGTGGATTTCTCCCTTGTTTCTTATTTATTTTTAGGTTTCTTCTCTCATCCTTGGGGTTTTATTTTTTCAGCAGTTTAGGTTTCATCCCTGGAATTTAATCTTGGGGTTTTAGGATAGATCATCATAATTATGGGTTTTTTCTTGATTGTGGTGTTTTTGATGTGTGATCTGAGATTCACACATTTTTTTTGGGAATTTTGAAAACAAAGGAAATTGGATCAGTGTATAAACATTATATTGTGAATTTTTTCATGATTGAGTAATTTTCCATGTTCCACATTTATTGTTAGTGGTGTGAAAGTTGTTTTTGATAGTATTGAATGTGAGATTTATTTTAATGATATGTTTCTATGTGGAATTGGGTTTGTTTTAGGTGTAAAAACTTGTTCTTTCACTTAGTAGTGTTTTATAATTTGTAATTATTTTATTAAATTATATAATGGATTAGAATCGTGTTTTGATATGTTGTTGGTGTGGGGATTATTCTAAAATGATATTTTGGGTGGATTTTTGGTGTAAAAGATTTTTAGTTCTTCTAAAAACTGTTTTATAAATTGTACAAATGACTTATTAAATAATTGATTAGTTTTGAATCATATTCAAAAAAGGATTGGTGTGCACATGATTTCAAAATGGATTTTGGGTGTGCACATGGTGGCATGTGAGGTGTAATACCTTATTTGGTTGATGAAATGAAAAAGTGGTGTAATTTGAGATGTGAAACATGATTGAACACAAAAAGGGAAGACCATGTATCTAGGTGGGTGGGATAGGACTAGTGTTCCAGTGATTCTGAAGTGGCTACGATGCATTTTCACTTATATATATTAACGATGAAAATGCTAATTAAACGTGGATTATGATTTTAGAACACTAGAATACATGATTTTTCTCTTACTTAGAGTATCGTGTATGAGAATCGTGTTGGGCATAGTTTCTATACCAAATTTAACTAAGATATGAGGTACTTAGTGTCCCATTTCTAGCTAGTGGCTAGAGGCATTTCTTATGACTAGTGCTCTTTGGCTGTGTCTCACTTACTATCAATATATGGTATAATTGACAGGAATTTTTAATTGAATGTTTGTTTTCATTAAAGTTTCTTTCTTTAAAGATGTTTTTCATTTAATTTTTCTTTCCATAAAATTGTTACTAGTGTACCATTTTTATAAAAACATGCAAGATATTTGTATTATAATGTTTATATCCTGGAATCTTATATTGGTTGGTATAAAACTTGTCTTAGGATCACACCCTACACACACCCTTGGGAGTATGTAGACATTGTAATTTTTGATACATGTAAGGGAAAGGACATTGGAAATGGTGGTTCAGGTTTCTAGGGGTTTCTCATGGTGCAGTGTTGTGGAGATGGATTAAGGGTGCTGCCCCTTGCCATGTGGTGATTTTTTTTAAAGAATCGTGGTTTCATTTTCTTGTAGCCCTGTTGGGTTTTGACTTAAATGTTGTATCTTAATTATGAAAAGTGTTTTTTTTAGTTTTAAATTTTTTATTGATTATTGTTGGTTATTTAATGTATATAAATTTGAGTAAATCATTCCCACTCTTTATTTATGATACTCAAGAACTTGTGCTTGCCCAAGGTGATAGGGAATGATTATCGAACCATAACACAGACTGTGTTGGGTTCCAATTTGGATGAAAATATAAATTAGTTCATGAAATATTTATATAAGAGAAGGTCTCTTTTTGAATCATTTAATTTGGGATGGGTCTGGTTAGACAAGAGGTAAGACTGTTGAGGCTCAGAGTTCTAGTTGTGAGTTGGGTTACTTGACATCACTCCTCATGAAAGACCTCATGTCTCCATTGGATGTTGGGGTTTTTTGACTTCTCTTCCAAGTGGGATGTGCAAGATGCAGATTTCATTTAGAAATTGGGTGGGGGTAAAATTGTTTGGTCATTTTATTGTTGTGATAAGTTTTATTTTTTTTTATTAGATGTTATTGTAGAAATGTTTTAGAACTATTGTAATGAGTTTATCTCTTGTGACTGTTTCTTTTGGTGGAATCATGCCTCCCCATAGAGCACCATTGAATCCATAGGAAGAAGTTGAAAAGAGTTTTACCGCACAACTAGATGAGTGGTTGTTGGAAGATGTGGTCTAGGTTATTCAAGAACTAGAGAAGGAAGTGGGTCTTGCTACTTCTCTAGTTTGGGAAGATGAATCTGGTCCTATGAAGTAAGAGACCAATAATTTTATCATGAATAAAACTAATTTTTTTTAGGTGGATAATAGTTTCATGAAGAAGAGGAGCATCTTGAAAAAATGGAGAACATGTTAGAGTATATTGATACACCCGAGGAATTCAAAGTAAAATGTTTCCTCATTCTTGTTGTAGGGTCCCAGTCAAAGATTGGGTGAATCGGTACTATAAGATGAGATGTGTGAGATGATGAGCTGGAAGGACATAAAGGTTATCTTTAATGATCAATGCTTTTGTGAGGTATTGGTATCAGCCATATCTTGATAGATTATAGATCTTGTTTCGGGGGACTAGTCATTGATGGAGTATGCCAACTGCTTTTCTGATCTAGCCCGATATGAACATAAAATAGTCTCTAATGAGTAGAAGAAGGCTTAGAAGTTCAAATGGGGTTAGTGACTATATACATATTAATTATTATTCCTTTTCATGATAAAAAAAATATGATGTGGTACTTTATCAAGCTTTTATGGAGGAGATTTAATACAAGGTAAGGTCTGGTTTCTTTTGGGAAATGTCATTTGTGGGTAGTGGCAGTTCATATGTGAAGAAGAAGTATGAATAATAATGGACAAGGGTAGGTGGTAGTTTGTCCGTCCATCCTGGATGTAATCATTTTCTACTTTTGATGTAAGGTATTTCATGTTCCATTAGTGTGTGAGGATATTTCACATCTAACATTCATGTACATCTCCTCTAAGGCCTTGTCATCAATGTGGGCTTATGGGGAACTTGGAGAGCTTTTTCAGGGTGACGTGACCATACCAGAGTGGGGTAAAATCAATGGTTTTTATGGGAGTGTCATTTCATTCAGATCCATCCAGGATTATGGGATTGCGGTTTGGTGGTTGTGGATATAGGACCGGGTCATCATTAGGGCAAATCCAATTTAGGGTGGACCCGTCATACAACAGTCCTTCTCAGACAGAGGCCATGAATCTTCATATGGTGGATCAAGCACCAATATGATAGGATTTAGAGCCCTTGATATTTCTAGGTAACATTCTAAATAAATCTTATATATCATATGTTTTATTTTATACTGGTCTATTTGTTTCTTTTATCTCTTCTTCTCTTTTGAATATTTTTAACATTCCAATCGAGCTGATGTATTTTTCAATGGATTTGGCGACCCAATTGGGTAAGAAGAATGAGTAAGGTTTTAGGTGTCCATCTTCGGTGATCTCTATGTTAGGGGTCAATATGGAGTGGGATCTCTTAATTTTGGATATGGAAATTTTCAATGTAATCCTCATCATGGAATGTCTAGTGCACTTCCAAGTGGATAACAATTACTATAGGTGGCACTTGAGTTTCATGGAACCCGTTGGAAGTCCTCAGGTTTTTCTTGGGGAATAACATTCTCAGATGGGTCATGCATGATCATTACTCCCAGAGATAGGAAGTATTGTATTTTATTTATTTTCACTCATACTGGAGGAAGATGGCAGTGATTCTAATGGTACATTAAATCTTCTCGTGGATGATATCCATGAGGTATTTAAATATGATTTTTGAGGCTTACCCCTAGAGTAGGACAAGGATTTCACAATTGATTCGGAATTGGGAAATAAACCGATATCTCTTCCCTCATATCGTCTGACCCCCACCAAGGTGAAGTAATTAAAGATAAACATGGATTATTTTGAATCCAAAATGTTTATTCTCTTGAGCATCTCTCCTTTTCCTTCTCATGTTCTATTCACAAAAAGGATTATAGATCCCTCTAGGTTTGCATCGATTACCGAAATCTAAATAAGATAATCATTAAGAATAAATACCCTTTCCATGAATTGATTTCTTGTTTTACTAAAACAAGGGAGAAAAGTGGTTTCCTAGATAAACATGAATTCAGGTTACCACCACGTCGAGGTGTGATAGGACGTCATCTAGATGATGTCATTCTAAAGTATGGATGACCAGTTTGAGTATATGGTCATTCCTTTCGGATGGACCAATGCTCCAGTAGTTTTTATTGAACTCGTGAATAGGGTGTTTTTCCAGTATCTCAACTATAACACTGAGGTATTCCTGGATGGAATCACAGTTTAATCGTTATGTGAGAAAGAGAATGAGAATCACTTGTGGATCATTTAGGGCACTCTGTGGGATCATTTACATTATGATATGTTTTCAATGTGCACCTTCTAGATTAGGGAGGTAAAGTTTATAAGTAAAGTGAGTTCATGGTAGGGGGATTTGGTGGACCCTGAGAATATTAGTGTAGGTATGTTGTGGGAGTAGCTGCAAAATTTGTTCAAGATAAAGAGTTTTCTTGGACTAGAATGTTATTATAGTCAGGTTGTTCAGGATTTTACTCGGCTTTCCATGTCCAAGACCACCGTCACCTGAAAAGGGGTGATGTTTGGTTGAAGCCTAGGGTGTTAAGAATAAATTGAGGAGATGATATGGTGGTAGACTACAAAACCAATGTTGAAAAATCTAGAATATAGGAAGGGCTACATGGTTTATTGCGATGCTTCAGGTATGGGCCTCGAGTGTCTATTCATGCAATAGGATCATATAGTGGAATATTGTTCATTCAAACTTATACCACACAAAAATAATTACCCAACCCATGAAATGGAATTTGTAGTGATGATTCATTCCATTAAGGCATGGTGCCATTATTTTTTTGGGGTGATGTTTTTGGTCTATTCTAAATATAAATTCTTGGACTACATTTTCTCCCAAAATGATTTTTTCTTGAGGTTGCGCCATTGGATCATGTATTTATAGTGATTTAATTTTGATATCATTTATACCTAGTAATGGGTAATGTTGTGGATGAAACTAAAAGAATAAATTTTATAGTGTAAGCTTTAGGGAATTCTAGTGAATGGTAGACAATGATGGAGCTCTTTTCTTAGATGTACATGGTGATCATAGAGCATATTGGAGGTGCATTCTTGGAGATAATTCAGTCAAAAAATTATTTTTTATTGTTTATTCAGTAGTAGTATCCTAGTTATGAGTTTTTTCAGTGGTATATGATGTTTCTTCATTGTCAGGAGATATTTTATGATTTACCTTCATCTTATGAGAAAATCTTGTGCTTTAAGGTCCGTTTTGTGGGCCCGTTGTCTATAAGGAAGGTGGTGATGCATGATCACCCCCAATCTCAGTGGTCTATTCATCTCAGGGATACCCAAATGTATTATGATGTTCGTTGGTTGTTCTAGTGGCCAGGCATGAGGTGAGACATAATTGACTTTTTATCAAGGCTCCATACATGTTAGTAGGTGATGTCGGACCATCAAAGGACCTCTATTTTGCTTCATCCATTACCCATTCCTACATAGAAGTGTTATGAGGTCTGCTAATAATTCATTATTGAATTTATCATACACCTCAGGGAAGTAACACCATATGTATGGTAATCGACTATTTGACCAAATCATCTCATTTGATTCTGATCAAAGATTCAGAAAAAGTGAATGATTCGAGCTAATTGTATGTCTAGGAGGCAGTAAATCATCATGTTGATACATAAATTATTAGTTCATATAGATACCCTATTATACCTCTTGATTATGGGAAGGAGTTTAAAAAGCATTATGGTCAAAGGTTAAGATGAGTATGACATACTCTCCTCAAATAGATGGTTTGATAGAGTAGGAAAATCATATTCTAGAAGACATGATTTGCTCTTGTGTTTTAGATTTTAGAGGATTTTGTGATGTCCATTTTCTATTGGATAAATTTTCTCACAACAACACTTAATAATCATCAGTTTCAAATGGATCCATTTGAGGTGCTTTATGGTCAGCCATGTCGTTCTCCTTTATGTAAGGATGAGGCTAGTGATATCTTAGCTTTGGGACAGATCCTTGTGCAAGAGATGTCTATGAAGTTCAAGTTGATTAGGTAGTGGTTATTAATTTCATAGTTTAACCACACATCTAGGTTGATCAGAGGTGTCAATATCTTATGTTTTACATGGGTGTCTAGCTGTTCTTGAATGTGGATCCTCTCTTGGGTCATTGTTATTTTGGGATGTTGGGAAAGGCAATGACAAGGCATGTTAGTCTATTTAAAATATCTAAGTGGATTGGAAATGTAGCATATAGGTTAGCTTTTACTTCATATATGACATCAATTAATGACATATTTCTTGTCTCTCAATTAATGAAGTATAATCCAGACCCGTCCAATGTGTTAAATTTGGAAGACTTAGATATTTTCTTGATTTATCAGGGTTCCAACAACTAGTGAGAATAGTGGATTCTCAAGGGAAGGTGCTTCATGGAATTTCCATTCTGTTGGCCTTTGTATTTTGGTAGAATGGGAAATATGTGCAAGAGACGTGGCAGAAAAAGTCATGGATTGAGAAAGAGTATCCATTATTATTTTCCGATCAATATTCAAGTTTAATTTTTTGGGGAAGAAATATATCGTGGGGGGGGGGGGAAATTTTCACATCAGTGTCATAATTTATAGGATTTTTAATTTTTAATTTTTAGGTTATGTTTTATGCCTAGGTTCCCCTATGGATTTTAGAGGAAAATGGTAATTTTTTGGTGGAATGAACATGGAACATAGTTGGTATAAATTTAGTGTAAAAATGCACCCAACCGTAGTAACCATGCAGTAGAAGGTAGAACCTACCACAAAACTACTACATGTCCATGTTCTCCAGACCAAGAAACTATGCACTCTAGATAGAGCGTCGACACAATTTCTGCACGATTTATTAAACCATGAATACTAAATGTGCATGATGTCCAACTCATTATTTTTTTTAATTTTATCATTTTTGCATTCTAAATTTAATTCCTATTATTCACATATTCTACCCCATGTGGGGGTTTTATCCATATGAGGCCTGATAGATCCCTCATGCTCCCTTGGACATCCATTTTTAGAAGGGTATTTGGTGAGGAAACTTAATGATCCTTCAAGTAAGTGGACTCTTCCCTTATTTATTCCTTATTTTTATGGGTTGTTCCATCTTTCTTGGGGTTCTATTCTCTTATAATCTAGGGTTTTATTCCCTAAAGTTTAATCATGGGTCTTTGGGTTCGATCTTAATGAATTGGGGTTTTTATATTGTGGTGTGATTGGGGTGTGGTTTGAGATTCGAACTGATTTTTGGACATTTTGACACTAAAGGTAGGTTGTTAAATGTATTAACATGAGTTGGTGAATTTATTTTTCTTTCAAAGTAATTTATCATGTTCCTTGATTATTGTGATTTGTAAAAATTTGGTTTATGATAGTATTAAACATGTGTTTGATTTTAATGTGGTGTTTCTATGTGTCATTTTTCATGTTTAAATCCTTGTTGTGTCATTTGGTAGTGTTTTATAAATTGTACCATTGGTTTATTAAATTATATAAGGACTGTGAATCATATTTTGATATGGATTTGGTGTGTGGTTGATTTCAACAGAGGATTTTCAGGAGCATTTTTGGCGAAAAATCAATGTAGTGCTTCTTGAAATTGTTATACAAATTGTTTAAATTATTTATTAAATTAATTAAGAGTTACAAAACATATTCTCTAATAGTTATGTTGACCAAATAATTTCACAATGGAATGTGGGTGTGAAGGTGGTGGCATGTGATGTGTAATACCTTGATTTCTTGATTAAATGTATAAGTGGTGGCATCTTACAAGTGAAACATGATTGAGAACAAAAAAGGGATGATCAGAAATCTAGGTGGGTAGACTTGGACTTATATGCAAGTGATTAAGAAGTGGCCAGAGCCCAATTTCATGTAAATAGATTGATGATTAAAACACTATTTAAACATTGATTATGATTTGAGACCACTATAATTTTAGATATTTTTCCTCTATTTTGGATTTTTTAAAAGAAATATGTTTTTCCTAGTTTCTATACCACATTTAACTAAGATATGTGGTACCTAGGGTCCAATTTCTATCTATTGCCTATGGGTATTTTATGTGACTAGAACTAATTGGATATATCTCGCATACTAACATGGCATGGTATGCTTGCTTTTTAATTTCAAAAGAAAGTCTGTTTTCTTTAATGATTATTTCTTCAATGCTATTTCTAATTTAATATTTATTTGATTAAAATTTTTACTAGCATTTCCATTTTATAAAAACGTGAAATAAATTTATCTTAAAATGTTTATAGCATGGAATCTTGTATTGGGTGGAATTCTAATGGGATTATGATCAAAACCTACATATAGCCTTAAGTGTAGGTAGACTTCATAATGTTTGACACAAGTGAGGCAAGGGCCTCTAGATATGGTTGTTCAGGTAGCCAGAGGATCATCTGGGGGCGGTGTTGTGGAGATGTCTTAATGGTGGTTCCCCTTACCATGTGTTGGTTTTTGTGATATACTTGTGGGTCATTTTTGTTTTACCCTTGCTATGTTTTGAATTAAAACATGTAACTCAATACTGAAAATTGGTTAAGGTTTTTATTGGTATGAATTTTCAGATTTTTTATTGATTATTTTTGGTTTTTTAATGCATATAAATTTGATTAAATGTTTCCCACTCCTTATTTATGATTCCTGGGAACTTGTACAATTCCCTGGGGATAGGGAAGACCCTTAGAGACTTTCCAAAGACTAGATAGAGCCCTGGTTTAGATGACAATCTGGATTGGTTGGTAAAATTTAAAATAATATTTTAAAAGTGTGAGGGATAAATTTTTTTTCATAATGATTTTTTCATGATATGATTATTGAATATGGGATTGGATGAGGTCTAATTGGACCTTGACTACATAGAAACTTTAGGAATGTTTCGGAATATAAGATTTGGATCCATAAAGGTATTCCCTTGTTGGATAATAATTCTTTTATTTTATACATGATTCATGTATTTTTTAAAATGAAATATGTTGAAATTATTTAGTGAATATAGTTTCATAGAAAAACGTAAATTGAAATAATATTTTAACTCTAAGATTTTTACACCACTAAATACAGATATTTTTTAATTCTCCTATATCATTCATTTCATAGATATTTTACTTTCAAAACATGTATAGTTAGTGAGATATAACCTCGATAAAATCCCAATTGAATTGTTTAATCACCATGAAATTAATGAAGAGATTATAAAAATATGTAAAATGGAAATTTCTTCTTAATGAATAAAAATTGAATTATTGTGTGAATTATTGATTTATTCATTTGATAAAATGATAAATCTCCTTGGTTATAGGTTGACCAAATGACTATGTTAGTTAGCTTCATTTATTTTAGTTTTAATGATTTTCTAAGAGCCGAAATTATGGAAAACATATTTTAAACAGGTAAATCAAATTATTATTCATATTTACAGTAGTTACTTTCATGTATGAGTTTTTTATTAGTTTATTCATAAAATATTATTGATTCTTTTATAGCTTTTAATCATATTTCATTATTTCATACTATGCCTCTCCATATAAATTGCATGAAAGTATTACATCATTTGTATTTTATCCAGAATTTTTTTCCTTTTCCTTGGTCACACAAAAGAATTTCTTCCTTCCCTATGAATCAAACCCACTAAAAATTATTTCCAGTTGTATATGGGAAATATATAATTAATTTATTGATTCATAATGATATTCAGTCAATTTTGTTTTTAACATTGATGGATTGAAAATGAAACTTGATATATTCTAGTCACAAATAGTCAAATACAAATTGTAAATATAATAATAAAATAATATTTCAAAACCATAGACAATATATCTCATAATTAATAATGGGATATTAATAATGGATTAGTCCAATGGTGTATATTTGAGTGTTTACTAGTTCAATGTGGAATTTATAATAGATAATGATATTGGGAGTGATATAATCTATTTAATGTTCACAATAAAATTTGTTTCCAAGACCCAATTGAGAAGGATATTCGATTAAAGATTATCTAAGGCACAAGTATTACTAAAACAAATTACACTAAGGATTTTATATTTCCGTCATGAGTTTCCCTATTTTTTTGGGTTCACCTAACTAGGTTGATTGAAGTTTAATATCTCGGAACACATATCTATTTAAATATAGAGAACCAATTCCACAAGAACTTAATCAAAAATGAACACCTCATGATTGGGTGGGTAGAATAATAATATCTTAACCACTATAAATTGAAGTTTTAGTATTGGATAAAATATTGATTTGATTTGTTGGAAGTTTTAATTTTTAGATTTTCTCAAGTCTTTTGATCATTTATTTATATAAACACCTTGTTGAGACTTATTTTACTCTTACTGACGTGTGATGACGAATAATTGAATCTTCAAATCGAATTAAATATGTTTTAGGGGAAGGATGAAATACCAAGATTCATGATATTCTTTATCCTGATTTTCATCTGGAAAGTGTGTAGAATTTATCTCAAAGGAACATGATCATTTACACTACATGTAAAATTGGGTGTTGAGTTATGTTGATGTCTGCCAAGTCAAGTGTTGAATGTTCTGGGAGTTTAGTGTTAAGAAATTATAGGATGAAAAATTGACATGTTAAGTTGGTGACAAAGACAAATTAATGAGAGAATAAATATTGGAATACAAGGGGATTATGGAATATAGAAATTGGATAGTGGTGGACTCCAAACCTGACTTATAACTCTTCATGTCTTGAAAAGATCAAGAACATAAATTGATGGGAGTAAAGGGAGTCCTCATTGGATTAAATTGTTAAATAAATATGTATTCATACCGTCACTAATAAATTATAAATTCTCTGATTATTTATCCATATATGTCACTACTATTATTTTTTATTTATTAAAAAATGACATTATAATTATTTTCATATGGGTAATTGAATATTATGAGACTATTATCGTCACTTATTCTTCATTAATTTTATAATACATAATGAAATGATTTCATCATGTTGAATTAAATATGAATATATTTACTATCTGAGTTAATATTAAGAATCATATGATGAGGATTGGGTTTTTATGGTTTATCATTGTATATTCATTTAAATGTATTTGTCCTTGATTAAATGAAGGAATTAAAAGATAAAAATTCAAATTATATTATTTGAATCATTATTTTTTTTCATATAAAAATGTTGATAAATATTATAGGTGATTTTAATTGGATAGAACTACCATGTTATATGAAATTTTATTTTATTGATAACCAGAAACCAATTATTTTAATATTTTATGCTTTATTGGAGAGCTTATTTCAATACCTAATTTCCAAAACTCAACATGGTATTCAAAACCATTTACATGTTGGTTTAGTTCATTGTGGTGAATATTTTTTAGAATTGATGTATATCATCAATAGTATAAATCATCATTTTCTCCCCAAGATCATTAATCAATACATCACCAATTCTACTACCTACTTGTTTTTTCTTTTTAACATTATAAACATGTCATTTTAAATATACACATAACTGCATCCATAATCAAGAATTTAAAATGTTCTTTAGTTAGATATAGTTAAATCCCTATAATACTCACCATCATTCACTTTGGTTTGATCCTTCACTAATATACTACTCTAGGAATTTTAAAATGATAATTTTATGAAATTAATGATCCTTGACTAATAAAATTTTTCCCGCCATTGTCTAGGATGGAACAAGTGCCCTAGAATAAAATAAATTACAAATCATAAGTAATATTTTTAAAAAAAGAAGAAAAATTCTCAATCTTAAAACACTAAAAATATATTCAATGAAAGATAAAAAACTATTTTTCTGCTAATGGGTTATAAAAATATCTTAAAATGTTTTCTACATGATCACTAAGACATCTGTAGAAAACATACATTATTTTATATAATTAATTGGTTAAAATTTGAGCGATCTAAGTAATGAAACAAAATAGAATAAAATATGAATAAACATCAATTTGAAATTGTAAATCTATCTACACTTATAAAAAAATTTGATTGAAAGAGTTATGGATAGGGTGTTTCCAGGGCTAATGGTTACTAGTAACCCATCATATAGAAGGATGACTGATAGGTCTATCATCTATGATTTCTAATATGTTAATTTGGTTATCATATAATGGATTACCTAGTGAATATTCTCTTGAATTCATTAGGTACTTCTATTGTTTTGTGTCTTAGTTACCACTTATAAAGATGAGTTTGGATGATAAAAAATTGAGTGTTTTCCCATTTTGATTGAAGGGGAACCCTAGAAATTGGTTCCCAGAATTTCATTAACATAAAATTGATAATTTATATTTTGATTTTAATTATTTTTTAATAAAATATTACCCTAGGATAAATAATATATAAATATGCAAAATATCCCTTGATTATTAAATTAATAATGTGTGATGTTTTCTAAAGTATGAGAATGAATTTTGGGTTTTACATTTTTAGTATCTAAACAAGAAATCCCCAATATAGATTATTATGGATACCATGAATAATAGTGTTACCTATAAAGATTTCTAAAGGTAGGAATGAAATGGAATCATTACAGTTGGGTAGTCAGTAATTTTTTACCTATGAAGGGGGTGTATTAGATAATTATATCATATATATTTCATCATTATCTCATTCATAGAAACTCCAAAATGTTTCCCACATCCAGTATTGGGTAAAGAAAAGTGTTTCGAATGTAAGTGGTCATTTGGGGTTTTAGACCCAACGATACATATAAAATCATATTGTTAAAGTGAATGGGAGGTTTGGCTCATTGAACCCTTTTGGGAGAAATTAATTCATGCTATTGGACAGAATTTTATAATTAAGATATGATACTAAATCTTTTCCCAATCCTAACACAGAATAGGTAATCCTAAAAAATGATTAGCTATTGAATCCCATTATGTTTAAATAGGGTTTCCATTAATATATCCATAATTATGTATCCATGTGGATTAATATATTTACCATATATTTCTTAGCAATGGGTAGCTGCTTATATTTTGAAGCAACATTACTAGGAGCTCTAGAACTTACTACCATCTGAGGAGGTGATTGATGTCTTGAGGATGGTGTTGAACCTTTATGAGGCATTGTATTGAAATTTTTTATGAAAAGAATAAAAATCCACCTTTTTTATTTGAGACATGTAGTTTAATGTCTTGTGGAAAGGATATAAATGAGTGAACATGGGAACACAATATTGAGATAGATATTTGGGTAGGTGTCATATGTATCTTGTTTATAGTAGGGATCAAAGTCATCATTGTTTTATTACGCCATCCAGATTTACCCCATGGTGGATTCCTCTTTATGTGGGGAGTGGTATTGGGTCCTTGAATAGTTCTTACACCCTAAGGTTTATCTAGATGAGGTAGATTAATGATGAAAATTATTTGGCCACTAAAAACCCATAAGACCATGTGAACCATTCTAGGTGAGATAAATAATGGATATCAAGTGATCTATATAATTATATATGGATTTGAGGTTTTTGAACAGAGAATTCCATTATGGGATATTGGATATGGAGCTAGGGATCTTGGAATGAATTACACATATCATGGTTACATTAAGAATCTGAGTTATTATAGATTTAATTGTCTCTCAATATGCAAATCTATGACAACGTGAGATGAACTATATGATATTTTTAGTCACAATGGTATGAATTTTTGAGATATAGATATACATATGCCAAGGTGGATGCTCATTTGAGACCAGTACTTATGAAGAAGTCCTACATATCTATATTGGATGGGAATCATAGTAATCATTGTTTTGCATGGCAGTATAATCGAATACATCATATAGACATGTTTATCATGTCATAGAGTACCCTCATGACATGTCCCCATTTTCATCCTAACATGGATTGGTTTTCTTGCTGACATGTCTTAGGTTTCTATCTAACACGAATGAGGATGTATGGAATGATCAAGATTGTTTATAGAATATGTCCGAAAACAATCACATTACCTAGATTATTTTTCTTGAGGAAGTCAGATGACCTGGAAAACATGTCTTGAAGACATATCATGATTAGGATAACACATATATAGGAGATCACAGGTCTTTTAAAATATTATTGGAGGATGTCACATGACTTAGATATAATGTTTAGACAATTTTTCAAAACAAGGGTGATAGTTATTGGAACTGGAACATGACTATCTCGACCTGATTGTAGGGAATCATATAAATAAGATGACTTGTCTGAAGGACATCTGATGACTTGGAAGACATGTCTAGAGGATATTTCATGATATTGATAAAATATCCATAGTTTTTTTCAAAACCAATTTGAAATGTCTACAAGATTTCGTAGACAAAATTCCAGGAGGATGTCACATGAACATGATGCCATGTCCATAGGTGTTTGTAAAACATGGCCGACATGTCTTAGTGCTTCCACATGACTTTATTGATATGTCATGGGGGAATTAAATAATCAGGATGAAATGTTTGGATTAAATTTCGATTCTAGGATGGATTGTCTAGAGGATATCGCATGTCATAGATATAATATCTAGAGGGTTTAAAAAAACATAGGTGGAATTCCTAGAGGACTTTGCAAGACATGGATGACATGTCTGACATGTTGCAAAAGACAAGGTGGACATGACTATATGACTTCTCATGACATGGTTAACTTGTGTAGAGAAATTATTAAGACATTTCTTATTTTTCTTGGGGATGATACATTACATTATTTACGTGTCTGGAGGGTTTCTCATGACTTCGGTGACATGTATTGGTGTTGTCTCCTGATATAGGTAGTTCATGTGTAGTTTTTGATGATTATAGTATCCATATTCCGATATTTTTATTTGTTTTTAGTCTTTATGCATCATTATTTCATACATGCCTCAAGGTTTTTAAATAATTAGGGAATTTATATTTCTTGTGACCCATTATACATATAGAAACATCCTTTAATGATCTCACTAGATCACTGTATGTAATTCACATGATATATAGGGTTATTAGATAAAGTAAATATTCTTTCCATGTGATCCCTTTAGGTTATTCCCTTGAATTGTCAAGCGGTAAGAATGTTGATATCACATGTCATTCTTCTCTGATAAGTCCCCTTTGACACTTCGTGCAACATTTTTCATCATATTTGTGTGTGTACTTTTCTATTATATGTTTTTAAAAGTATACATTTTTTAAAGGGGTGAGATTTATTATCCTTTCCATAACTTTTATACAGTGCCTTTCATTCATGGTATCTTGAAATTATGAGATGTAGTCGGTGGATGGATATTTACACCACATAATTTGTAAAATAATTCTATAGGTTTTCCAATGCATTGGAAGATATTTAGTGATGGAAACAAAACCCTATCATCATCATATTAAATGGACCATATCCTATTAAATTGATCATTCATAATCATTTTGACAGGTCTAAGAAACTCTACAAGGTTAGGCCTAAATTCCACGAAGTCTTTGTGAGATCAAGACACCCGTGGAATGGATTTCCCCTAATGGAAGGTGACTCATATATGGTCCATCATGAGACTATGTTGGCTTCTCAAAGGGTTATAATTGGATAAATATGGTTTATCAAAAGGGCCCCATAGGATGGTGATGACTGGTCATGGGTGCCTCCCATTATACAAGATGCATAACCCCATTCTCAAAAAAATTAGTGTATCCTTTCCCCATACGAGGCTACACTATTTCCCCCATTTTATTTTATCTTTTTTTTATATAGGGGTATTATATCTCGAGTCATCATTTGATCATTTTCATAGAAAACATATATTCTTTTCTAAGATTCATCGTATGATCAATTATATATTTCACGATGGTGTGCAAGGAATGTAATATAAAGGCCCTCCACCTATCAGTGTGGTGTCTTTTAATAGATGCAAGATCTCACGTGGTTTTGTGGGTATTTTATTGGGAAATCCTTCCATTTTTCACATAATTGAAGAGGAATCACATTATCAAATTTACATTTCCATATTCCTTTGAGTAATGAATCATCCATTCAAACACACTCCAACATGAAACAGTTGACACATCAGTAGTGGCTTCAGGAGGTTATGAAAATTTCATGAGAACATTGTATTAATATCACTGTAACTCTCTATAAAATGAGGATTATGAATTTTTCCACATCTAATTTTTAAGGGAATTTGGACAATAGTTAAGAGTACGTCGATTTAAATGTCTTCGAATTAGAGGAAATTACTTGGTATCCTCCACATAATCATTTGTTCTTGTCTGTATGATTTCATAGGAATAAGATGGTTTGTCAGTTGGGATTCATGTGATCATAATTATACCACATGGAGCATGTGATCCATTTTCCTGATGTATCAAAGGTCATGATATTCTGTGTCCGAATTAATGTTATGTGATTCATATGACTCATCCTAGATATTTTTATTTATTTTTCAGAGAAACTAATACCAATTATTTTTGTATTTAAACAAGTCTATATTTTTCAATGACAATTTATAGGGTGTGAAAGTCCCCCTTCGAGTAATATCTGCAGGGAACATAAATTGTTCTTATAGCAGGGAAATGTCAAGAAGAGCCTTTTGGGATTCCACAAACTATTGTCTCAATTGATATTTGGTCATCAAGACATCCTTTGGTATGTTTCGGGATATCATATAAATATGGGGTCAAGGGGAAAATCAATTAATCATTGACCATGAATCTCTAGATGTATTTCGATTGAATCCACCATGTGACGTTTTTATAAGAACTCATAAAAATATCTATTATGCATGGATTCTTTGCAAGAACTAAGTGAAATATCTATTTCACATGATATCTTAATGAAATTCGATCATGTGTTTTCATAGTGTGACTACATTTTCTCAACACTAGTTTAAACTAATTATGATTCAATTGTCATTAGTTTCTTGAACCTTGACCTATGTCCTTATCTATAATTTTTTCTTAAGGGTTTCACATGTTCCACTGGATTAGTCATTTGATCACCAAATCATTTGGTGGTTCACGTGAGTGTCTCAATGTCACAGGATTACAAGTCTTATAAGATATCATGTGGTTGCATAATATTTTTTGGTTTTTGGGATGTGTGAGATCTATTTGGTTCATGTAGTTCATGAGACCCATATGGGGTCATGTGATCATGAACCCCTTAATGCTTTATGCAATATTCATGTTATTATTGGTGTCATGAACCCGTTTTAACAAGATTTTTCCAATTTTTAAAACCTTTCATCGTTGGTTTCGTAAAATTGGCCTCTAGTTATGTAAGAACACAGTTTATTCTGTGAAAGACTTTGGAATATTCTTGATGATATAATCCAAAGCACCGCCTTCAGACGGCGTGCAATTCCAAGCCCCGGAGTGGCCGGAATTAAATTTTCAGTGCGTCCACACTAGAAACTCTAAATAAATGGGATAACTCCTAAACGGTTCTTCATATTAGAGATCTCAGTGTACGGATGGGTCCGGAATGAGGTGTTTACCCTTGGAACGAAATAAAACTTATCGGTGCGGGATGTTTGGACCCCTCGATAGCTTTCAGAAGGTTAAACGGATAAATTAATTAATTTATTTATTCGTTTAATGGAGAAATGCTAGTATCTATTAAACGGTGGCTCGGATTGGAAAACCGAGGGCACCGTTGAGTTCAGAGTGTGCCGTTTACCCTAGGAGGGGTATAAGTTTCGCGGTCGCGGGACGTCTGTGAAAAATGGCCCCAGGGGCGTTTTCGTAATTTGGCGGCTTCAGACGCTAAGTATAATAACTTTTGAACGGGGTCTCAGATTAAAATTCTGAGACCACTATTGTTCTCAAGGCGTCGTGTTTACCCCCGGGGCGACCATCTTTTTGTCCACGTCGGGAGCAGAGTCGGGGCATGCCGGGCGGATGGTTTAAGTATTTTCTACTCAAACATCCCCCCTTCATCATCTTCTTCTTCTTCATAGCCTGGGAAGCCCCTTCCCTCTCCTCCTCCACTGCGACGAGACACCTATGGCGAGGCAACTCCGGCAAGGCAGTGGTGCGGCGGCGGACACCCCGTGAAGCTCCGGGCAACGCCCACGAGGTAGGATCGTACGTTTCATTTTTAGTTTCCCGCACCTACATTGAGCTCATTTAGCACTGTCGATTCCTTTTCAAAACATTCATCAAATCCCTTGAATGCGTATTAGAGTTAATTCCCTTTCCAACGCATCTTTCGGATTCAAATTCCGAGCTTCGTGGCATCCGCAATCATCCGCTGAAGTTCGCAGGTTTTCGGGTTCCGGCGAATTCGAGTGGCGGCAGGGGCTTCGGCGGCGGCAGGCGGCGGCGACGGCTGTTCAGCTCGGTGGTCTGGGACGGTGGTGGCTTCCGGGGTCAGCCAGGGCGTGCGACGCTGGCCGGTTTGCTGGGTGCTGGCGTGGGGCAGCGCTCACCGGAGAGCGACGGGGAACCAGGGTCGCGGCGCGCGACCCAGCGGAGGAGGCACGACCCGCGTCGTGCGGGTCGTCGCGTGGCGTCCGGCCTCAGCCGGTCGGCCGGGCGGTGGACTGGGTCCACCGCCGGCCCGCGTGGCCCAGCCTTGGGCCGGCCCAGGTCGGGCGGACCGGCCTGTCCAGCCCCAGGGGCCTTTCACCCTCGGTGTTCGGACACCCTTATTTTCCGCTACGGGTGTACGTTTTGAGTGCCATCTGCGGCAGAGCCGTACTAGCGTCGAGGCTATGTTTTTAGATGGTTTCGGAAATTTTTGATTTCCGAAACGAGGGGCCTCTGTGGCACGACACGTACGTCGAGGGATTAGTAGTTCTTTCGGCGGATCTTGTTTTGGACGGCGCAGACGCGTCCGACGTCCGTTTTGAGCGCCTTCAGTGGCGTTGGGACCCTGACATCGAGGCGGCGCTTTCCACAGTGGTTTCAGGTGTTGAGGCCGAAGTTGAGGTGTGGGCCCCACGGCCCGTCTTTCGAGCTGCGTGCTGCTTTTAGCGACTTTTTCCTCAGACGTCCGTTCGAGGCGTGCGAGAAGTCGATGTTGGGTGTTTTCCCGAGGGCATCACGTTGGCGCAGTCTGCCCTTTGTAATTCGGCACGATGGTACGAGGCCCATGAGGTCCGTTTGGGCGTCGATGGTGATTTTCCATCTTTATCACCAGGCAACCGTTTTGGACAAGTGAATAGTCCATCTTGTGTCCTTTTTCGAGAGGATCGCAATAGTGTGATCCGTTCGATGAGTTCTAGGACCGAAATGCGGGTCCCAAGTGGCACCGCTCATGTGCGGTGTGCCGGAATGTACCTTTCTCTCCGGATATTCATTGCAATCATGTTTGTAGTGTTGTTGACGTGTTTTCCTGAGGGGGTAGCAATGGTGCAATGCGCCTGACTATTTTTGGGGCCGATGATCGGGATCACGGGGCGTCGTTCGGGAATGAGGCGGTGTTGGTGACTTTTCCGTCAGATATCCCTTTGAGGCGAGTGAGTAGTCTATCTCACATGTTTTTCATTGAGGATTACAACGGTGTGATTTGTTTGGTTGTGCGGATCCTCTGGTGAGATCTTGTTAAATGTGGAAGCATGAAAGGTGCTCTGGTGGCAGTTCATCCTACCATGGTTGTAGCGGACCCTTGGCGTGTGATCGCGCATTATTGGGAGAGTGACCTAAATGCCTCACAAGATGTGGTTGGTCGTGCCTGGGCCTTTGAGGTAGAGATGTTACATCATGCCTTCACGTTGACGTTGGGTGCCATGTACATGATAGCCTTGGGCTGGAGACGTGGTATACTCTGGGAGTATACGAGAGTGCTTGGAGGTACGTGTGGTTTGTACCTGAGATGTTCGTGCGCTTGGTTGGGGTTGACTTGGGGCCACAAAGTGTGTGGGCCCCATGTGCGTGCCGTGTTCTGCTTTGCGTACTATAACCTATCGCGACGTAAAGGGTCCCTCTATGCTCGTTTTTTGACTAGCAGGGTGGAGTTTTTACCCTGGCTCTGTGCGTTTGTTTGACCAGTAGAGTTGAGTGATCTCCCCCTGGTTTTGTTCTCGATGGATTGGCTGGTAGCGGTGCTAGTGACACCCAGTGTTGGAACAGGCACTAAATGTAGAGACCTGAAGCATAACGTACATGGACATTACATTAGTTTTGCGGAATACTTAGTATATAACAAAAACACTCACACAAGGACCGTAATAGTTTAGTGTCTTTGGAAACTCATAATATAATCTTCTAATCGTGGTGAAAGATCTTCAACATCTCCCATAAAGATCATCCTTTTTTTCTACCTAAAACCTTTCTTTATATCCTGGGGAAAAGAAAACATAAAAGGGTGAGCTCAAATTCTCAGTAAGGGTAAACAAAAGAAATATCAATCACATCATATTCATAAGAACATAACATTTTGGAAATCTTAACCTACAAAAGAGATCATAATATCATAACATGGGATAAATCATAGAAGTGAAATGTAATTCCAATAATCACAACATAAAACATGAAACATTGTGGTGTACACACATAATAATAGAGAATCATTTCTTGTTAGTCAAGACTCATTGCCAAGACTATCTTAGTGGACAAAGTCCATTTCTAAACCGAGTTCATTCCTCGTTTCGGTCCGGTTTCACTGAACCGGTTTAACCTGTCGTTCCAGCCATGTCTATCTCATGAGATATAAAATCTTTACCCAATGCATTGGATGGAGATATAGGTCCACCCATATCATAATGATACCATTCTTATGTGTGCCACAAAATCATAAATCATACATCATTACATAACCCATGTAATAAAAAAATGGGATTCTTAAACATCATGACATCATAAAACAATTAATATAAGATAAAGGAATTCATAAAAATATTTCCATAACAACATAATCAAGTCAATGTAATAATAGGGATAGAAACATAACCCTATATTATCTTAGATTGAAAATAATTTTGATAAAACACTTAAACTCCATTCTTGAAGAAAATATCCATTCTACTTCAAAAAACATTTACTTTATTAACATGTCATAAAATTTTATACTAAAAGAATTTGATTAAAAATAAAAATGAAAACATTTAAAGGAAGCTTCTTGGAAATAATGTTTTAAAAATACATTCATTCCTTATAAGTTAAAAAAACACTCTTCTCGTACTTTTTTCGGAAAAGTCAAAAAGTACCTCGTACGAAAAACGACAAAAGATTCCTTTCATATATTTTACTAAAAACTCACCGAAGGGTAAAATTGGATATAAAATATTGTATAAGGATATAAATATTACATATTGCCAAAACATGTATGTGGATGATAAAATACACCCCAGTAAATTCCAATGTATAAACAATCTTGGATAAAAATGAGATTGTGATATTTCCCTTACCTTATGTATGATTTGCGTCGTAAGTGTCCAAACCTCCTGTATAATGATTTAAATAATGTCATTTACTTATTCCAGAATCATAATAATTGTTATGATATCATATATGGTTCATTTAAGACTTTATATTACCCGTTCTTTTGAATATTCCATGTTAAAGAGCGTTTTGGGTAAAATCGTTTCATTTGTCGTCCGTGTTTTGACTTGTAATTATTCATATGATTACATAGATCCTGATTACTTAATTCTAGAATATAAAACATGATTTATATATAATATATATTTAGAATATACATATATATAATAGATCAGTAAATGGAAAGAAAGACACCGTTCATGGAGACGGTAGGCCGTACGTACGCATGAACGCTGATTTCGTTTCCTTATTGAGTTGAATGGAATTAAGTAGATGAAATACATATATATACACATAAATCCAGTATCATTATTATGTCATATATTTCATGATTACTTATTATATATAATTTATAATCATTCATGAATGGTTATCTTGGAGAATGAATCTCATCGCGTCGTGGAGACGGTAGTCTGTACGTACGCACAAGCGATGATATCGTTCTCATGATCGTGGAATTGTATTAGAGTGTATGTATACTATTTTAGAATAAATATCACTTAAAAATAATCATATATATTCATTATTTACACCATTATACACATCCAAGTAAGGTGGTGGTGGAAAATAGATTACACCACGGCGTCGAGACGGTATTCCGTACGTACGCACGTGCGGTGATTTCATTTTCCGTAGGATGGATAGATGGTGAAATAGGGTTGTTTCATACTTATAATAACATATCAGTATATGAGAGATACTGATGTTATTACTTCATAAGGAAACAACTAAATAATAATAAGTGGAAGAAGAAATAATGTTGACAGAATTGGTAACAGACATTACCTCTTCTTTGAAACACCTCTTTGAGATCTCCTTTTAGGGCACTAAATTTGGTCTTTAAATAAGACCAGGACCTCTAGGATGTTTCTAGGGAAGTGGAGAGGAGAACATGGCAGGGTTTTTCTGAGCTTGAAGGCTCAATGTGGTGTGAGGAAGAGGGGGAGGAGGTTCCATTTTATAAGGGTGGAGAGGGGCACCTTTGGAAAACTAAAAATATTATTTTATTATAAAGCCAAATTCGGTTATAAATAGCTCGAAATTTATTTATTTTGAAGCTAAGGTGGGGAGGGGTCAAACTCATCTCATCCAATAGAATTTATACAAGTTTAGGTTCCTATTTTAACCTTACCATTTATATTTATCTTTAAGTTAGATAATTTTACTTTTACGGTGTCTTTTTGTCTTCTTACACTGTAATGTTAATAAACTTACTATAACAATCCAAACAAACCCCAAGTTGTTTATTATTAACATATATAACCTTATCTAAGTCATTTGGCCGAACCTTATATTTTTAGGAATAAATAAAAATTAATAATATAATATTTGTTTTAAAAACTACTTAATGTAAATTTTGACACTATTTAGAAATTGATTTTTGTGAAAATCATAACAGAATGATTAGTTAGAATAAAGTTAATTAAATAAATACTAACATGTCATATAAAACTATAGAATTAGTGGAATTCATAAAAAGTCTCAAATTATATTTATTTGGGTATTTATAACATCAATTATGTCAATACTTCATTAATAAGATAATTACTGCATCATATTTGTGTCATAAATAAATTAAATTATTCAACATCTAAAAATTACAAATAAACCATAATTATGTAGGAAATATTTATAGATTTCTAATGAATATTTATAGTCTAATTTATCTTATGTATAACTTTATATTAAAACGGATATACTTATTAAACTTTGATTTTAACTATTTTAACCCTTCGTTAAATAAATTAATAATAAATGTCCTAATCTAATCCAAGTGGGCCTAAATGGTCATATTTTATTCCTAAGGTTGTTTTTGGTCGAATTAAACTTGTATAATAGAATTAGGACATGTGTTAGGGTAATAATAATATCATTTTTACCCTTAATTTCCCTATTTACTTTTAACCGTGGTAAATAAAAGTAAAAAGTTACTATTCACCAACAATTATTTTCATCTCATTGAACCACATTTTACATAATTAATAAACCGTGTCTCTCAGATTTTGGAAATTCCACTTACAGAAGCGGTAAAATTATGTTTTATGAAAAATTCATTTTTTAAACTACCACTTAGTGGTTTCACTATTCATCAAAAAAATAAAAGTTTCCAGAAAAATACCAGAAATTAGGCCTAAGCTATATTTGATATTATGAACTCAAAAATGATGTCTATTTTACCAAATTCAAAAAATATCAATTGCATTAATCAATTTAAAAATTAACTCCCGTCGTCAAAACAAATAGCGTGTTTTTAAGAGATAATAACTATCAAAAGATTGACACTTGTTTATGTCTGGTTTAAATGTGAAATTACATCCAATGACCAAAATTTTATTAAATTGTAAAAATATATTCTAAATATACTTTAAAACCACTCAAATTAATAATTTATCACTATTAATTATTTCTATTAAAAAAGTTGTTTTGAATTAAAATTTAGTAATTTTCACTATTCATCAAAATATGAAATTTATCCGAAAATTACCAAAATTTCACCCTAAGCTAATTTCAATATTCCGAATCCAAAAATGAAGTCCATTTTGAAAAATAAAATTTACAAAATTTCATAAAGTGGTTATTACTATTCATAACGGCTAGTTTTAATAATATTTTAATAGCATATTGTTGTTTAGTGAAACTCTTTATTGCGTACTACACACGCTATCGAGGAAGGTCGTGATTGCGTGTAATACAAGGCAATTCAAGGATGAGTGTTGTGCAAGATCCTTTTGGTGTAGCGTTCAAAACAAGACATTAATGAAATTAAAAAGAATACTTTTCATAAAATCTCGGGGTGTTACATTCTACCCCCCTTAAAATGAATTTTATCCCTCAAAATTCGTCGGGGTTATAAATGGTTTACTACTTGAATGTTTCTTTAATAGAAACCCACATCGTAAAAAGGAATACCAAAACCAATATTTAAAAACAAATGTATGAAGCGTAATAGTTACCCAAATAAACTAATCACTAGGTTTCCACATAGGTGAAAATATGGATATGGAAGAGAAACCTAACCATCATGTTCTGATGGAGAGTGGTAGAGAACATGGCTATTGAAAAGCCAGCAATCACAAAGCCATAAACTTGTGACGATCTAATGTACTGTCTGATTCATCAGATATAAGAGCACTAGGACAACATTTTTGGTTTTCAATATCATTTCCCCTAAAGTTGATGAAATTGGAATTAGAAGAAATACTTTCGTGATTTTGGTGTAGTCTCACCGTTAGTCACTCTTTGGACAATTTCCACTTTATCTCTTAAAGAAATAAAGTTGAATTTGTCATTCGTGATGTGTTAGTAGATCATGTGATAGAATGAGGGGTCATTCCATCTGTCTCAAACAGATGGTTAGAAAAGTTATCAAAAAAATACGTAAGTCCATCTATAGTGAGATTAATCATATATGGTTCCTAAAATGGACTTATACTTCTTATATTATACAGCTTAATATAATAAAACGAGTTTCTACTAAACCGGGACTTCCTGTAGGCCAGTGGTAGGCGATAAAGGCCAGTCGCACTTCGGTTGTGGGTTCGATTCCCACAGCCTTGTCCGACGCGATGGGTTGTTGCCCGTCCTACAGGTTGTCCTTTTTCTAAAACTATACTACTATAACATCCCATCAATAATATCGAAAAATACTAACTTATGTCCAACATAATCCATTCCAATCATTAGGCTTATCTAAAATACTTCGGTCCAAGCTCATAGTATAAAGAAAATTATTACTTGAAATGTCACATAACAATCACGTGAATGCCATAATTTATCCCCATATATCATAAGATATATCTTGTTGGTCAAATTACAAACATGTGAATACCTTAATCATGTATTTTTTTGAAGAATGAATACCCATTGAACCTTAGTGAAAACATGAATGCAGTTAAAAGTTAACACTTTCCACAAACCAAAATCCTCAAAATTCTTTATAATCAAACCATGATATCACTTAGTCCTTATATCAATCATGAGCTCATCAATACTGTTAAACAGTTCATTTTCCCGTTTTCCCTTCATTATGAACATATCATCTTATTTCAAAAAATATCTCAATCACTTTCCATGGTTACCGATACCATAAAATTATTGAATACCACAATAGACGAATACATAAATATTCCAATATTCCATGATACTATATACAACATCATTTTGGAATCCCATTACATAAACACTTAATCATTCCACCACATCATTGTCATATTCAACATCGCCAATAGTGATCGCATGTGACATCCCATTGTCCTTTGCCTTAAGCGGTTTCTCATGTTGATCATCACTAACCCTTGGATTAGGGCATTTATTTTCATAATGCCCCATTTCATCGCACTTGAAGCATTGAAGTATTGGTGGTGCGTTCTCTACAGTCTTTTCTTTATTTACATCATTAGAAACCCTTTTTCCATTACTTCGACACTCATATGCTCGATGACCTTCTTTTCCACACTTAAAACATTTTCTAGTCCCTTTAAGAAAATCTCCACCATGCTTCTTTCCACACTTTGAGCATAAGGAAACATTCATCTTCTTTTCACCATTATTCTGAGATTTCTCCTTGAACTCCATCTTTCGTTTCTGGTCAAAACTATGAGATGGATAAGTAACACCAACTTCCATTTCTACCTTGATAGCACAACACACAATCTCTTCATAGCTAATGAAGTCTCTTATAGCTAATACCCTTCAAATACTTCGTTTTAAGCCACTGAAGAATCGATCAACTTTACTTTCAGGTTGGATGATAAAGCCAGATGCATACCTTACAAGCATTGTAAAATTCGCTTCGTATATACCAACAAATTCATCATCCTTTTTCTTTAGTTCAAGAAACTCCTTCTCCATCTTTGTTCAAAGAATACGAGGGAAGTACTTATTGAAAAATAAGTTCTTGAACTCGTCCCATTCAATGGACTCAATTTCATCAGTTGGCCTCATATTCTTGATAAGATTCTACCATTGATCAGCATCACCTTCCAAACGATATACTGCTAAGATGAATTTGTCATGTTCAGAACAATGAAGAACTAAAAATAACTTTTCAGTGGTAATGATCTATTGTTCAGCAACAAGTGGATCAGAAGACCCACTGAAAGAAGGTGGACGTTGCCTCATGAAGGACTCAATAGAATATTGTTCCCTTCTCTACTCATTTGGATGTCCAGAATGATTCATAGATTGTGTAAGTATAGCAATAAGATTTTTCACTCCATCTCCCATAACATTTGTTTGTTCAGGAGGAAAATCATTGCATTGTCCATTATATTGATCAACACGGTTCCTTCGGGTTCCAACCATCGTCTAAATCCCAAAAAGAATAGTGTGAGAGGCAAAAATCATGCTAGGGAAAACAACATAATAAAGGGGGAGTACCTTCAATATATAACATCTTAGGTTATCGTAATTCTAGAACTATTACCTATACTTATACTTAACCTTAGGGACATCCCTATACATACCATAGAAATATCTGTAGAGATCTCACTAAATTTCTCGCACCCTAGTTTCCAAAGGTTGACTAAACCTTTCCTCTGATACCAAATGTAGAGACCTAAAGCTTAACGTACATGGACATTACATTACTTTTGCGGAATACTTAGTACATAACAAAAACACACACACAAGGACCGTAATAGTTTAGTGTCTTTGGAAACTCGGAATATAATCTTCTAATCATGGTGAAAGATCATCAACATATCCCATAAAGATCTTCCTTTTTTTTCTACCTAAAACCTTTCTTTATATCCTAGGGAAAAGAAAACATAAAAGGGTGAGCTCAAATGCTTAGTAAGGGTAAACAAAAGAAATATCAATCACATCATATTCATAAGAACATACCATTTTGGAAATCTTAACCTGCAAAAGAGATCATGATATTAATAATGTGATAAATCATAGTAGTGAAATGTAATCCCAATAACCACAACATAAAACATGAAACTTTGTGGCATACACACATAATCATAGAGAATCATTTCTTGTTAATCAAGACTCATTTCCAAGACTATCTTAGTGGACAAAGTCCATTTCTGAACCGAGTTCATTCCTTGTTTCAGTCGCATTTCACTGAATCGGTTTAACCTGCCGTTCTAGCCATGTCTATATCATGAGATATAAAATCTTTACCCAATGCATTGGAGGGAGATATAGGTCCCACCCATATCATAATGATACCATTCTTATGTGTGCCACAAATTCATAAATCATACATCGTTGCATAACCCATGTAATAAAAAAAATGGGAATCTTAAACATCATGACATCATAAAACAATTCATATAAGATAAAGGAATTCAAAAAAATATTTCCATCACAACATAATCAAATCAATGTAATAATATGGATAGAAACAGAATCCTATATTATCTTAGATGGAATATAATTTTGATAAAACACTTGAACTCCATTCTTGAGGAAAATATCTATTCTACTTCAAAAAAAAATTCTTTTCTTAACAAGTCATACAATTTTATACTAAAAGAATTTGATTAAAAAAAACATGAAAACATGTAAAGGAAGCTTCTTCTAAATAATGTTTTAAAAATCCATTCATGCCGTATAAGTTAAAAAAACATTCTTCTCGTACTTTTGTCAGAAAAGTCAAAAAGTACCTCGTATGAAAAATGACAAAAGATTTCTTTCATATCTTTTACTAAAAACTCATCAAAGGGTAAAATTGGATATAAAATATTGTATAAGGATATTAATATTACATATTGTGGAAACATGGATGTGGATGATAAAATACACCCCAGTAAATTCCAAAGTATAAACAATCTCGGATAAAAATGAGATTGTGATATTTCCCTTACCTTAGATCTGATTTGCTTCGTAAGTGTCCAAAACTCCTGTATAATGATTTAACTAATGTCATTGACATATTCCTGAATCATACTCATTGTTATGATATCATATATGGTTCACTAATGACTTTATATTACCCATTCTTTTGTAAAATCCATGTTAAAGTGCGTTTTGGGTAAAATCGTTTCATTTGTCGTCCGTGTTTTGACTTGTAATTATTCATATAATTACTTAGATCATGATTACTTCATTCCAGAATATAAAACATGATCTATATATAATATATATTTAGAATATACATATATATAATAGATCAGTAAATGGAAAGAAATACACTGTTTATGGAGACGGTAGGTCGTACGTATGCATGACTGTTGTTTTCGTTTCCTTATTGAGTTGAATGGAATTAAGTTGATGAAATACATATATATAAAAATAAATCCAGTATCATTATTATTTCATATATTTCATGATTAATTATTATATATAATTTATAAACATTCATGAATGGTTAACGTGGATAATGAATCTCATCGCGTCGTGGAGACGGTAGTCCGTACGTACGCACGAGCGATGATATCATTTTCATGATCGTGGAATTGTATTGGAGTGTATGTATACTATTTCAGAATCAATATCACTTTATAATAATCATATATATTCATTATTTACACCATTATACCCATCCAAGTAAGGTGGTGGTGGAAAATAGATTACACCACGGCGTGGAGATGGTATTCCGTACGTATGCACACGCGGTGATTTAATTTTCCGTAGGATGGAAAGATGGTGAAATAGGGTTGTTTCATACTTATAATAACATATCAGTATATTAGTGATACTGATGTTATTACTTCATAATGAAACAACTAAATAAGAAGAAGTGGAAGAAGAAATAAAGTTGAAAGAATTGGTAACAGACATTACCTCTTCTTTGAAACGCCTCTTTGAGATCTACTTTTAGGGCACCTAAATTGGTCTTTGAAGAATACCAGGACCTCTAGGATGTTTCTATGGAAGTGTAGAGGAGAAATTGGCAGGGTTTTGCCGAGCATGAAGGCTCAAAGTGGTGTGAGGAAGAGGGGGAGGAGGTGCCCTTTTATAAGGTAGGAGAGGGGCACCTTTGGAAAACTAAAAATATTATTTTATTATAAAGCCAAATTCGGTTTTAAATAGCTCCAAATTGATTTAATTTAAAGCTAAGGTGGGGAGGGGTCTAAATCCTCTCATAAAATAGAATTTAGAAAAGTTTAGGTTCCTATTGTAACCTTATCATTTATATTTAACTTTATGTTAGATAATTTTACTTTTACCGTGTCTTTTTGTGTTCTTACACTATAAGGTTAATAAACATACTATAACAAGCCAAACGAACACCAAGTTGTTTATTATTAATTTATATAACCTTATCTATGTCATTTGGCTGAACCATAGATTTTTAGGAATAAATAACAATTAATAATATAATATTTGTTTTAAAAACGATTTTATGTCAATTTTGACACTATTTAGAAAATGATTTTTCTGAAAATCATAACAGAATGATTAGTTCGAAAAAAGTTACTTAAATCAATACTAACATGTCATATTAACCTATAAAATTAGTGGAATTCATAAAAAGTCTAAAATTATATTTATTTCGGTATTTATAACATCAATTATGTCTATACTTCATTAATAAGATAATTACTACATCATATTTGTGTCATAAATAAATTAAATTATATAACTTCTAAAAATTACAAATAAAATATAATTATGTAGGAAATATTTTTATCTTTCTAATGAATATTTATAGTATAATTTATCTTATGTAAAACCCCATATTAAAAATGATATACTTATTAAACTTTGATTTTAACTATTTTAACCCTTCTTTAAATAAATTAATAATAAATGTCCTAATCTAATCCATGTGGCCCTAAATGGTCATATTGTATTTCTAAAGTTGTTTTTTTTCGAATTAAACTTGTCTAATATTATTAGGACATGTTTTAGGCTAAAAATAATATCATTTTTACCCTTAATTACCCTATTTATTTTTAACCGTGGTAAATAAAAGTAAAAAGTTACTATTCACCAAAAATTATTTTCATCTCATTGAACCATATTTTACTTACTGAAATCAACCTTGTCTCTCGGATTTTTGAAATTCCACTCACAGAAGTGGTAAAATTATGTTTTATGAAAAAATAATTTTTTTAACTATCCCTTAGTGGTTTCACTATTAATCAAAAAAATGAAAGTTTCCAGAAAAATACAAGAAATTAGGCCTAAGCTATATTTGATATTATGAACTAAAAATTGATGTCTATTTTACCAAATTCAAAACATATCAGTTGCATTAATTAATTTAAAAATTAATTCCCGTCGTCAAAACAAATAGCGTGTTCTTAAGAGATAATAACTATCAAAAGATTGACACTTGTTTATGTCTGGTTTAAATGTGAAATTACATCCAATTACCAAAATTGTATTAAATTGTAAAAATATATTCTATATATACTTTAAAACCACTCAAATTAATAATTTATAACTATTAATTATTTCGATTGAAAAAGTTGTTTTTAATTAAAATTTAGTGATTTTCACTATTCATCAAAATATGAAAGTTATCCGAAAATTACCAAAATTTCACCCTAAGCTAATTTTGATATTCCAAATCCAAAAATGAAGTCCATTTTGAAAAATAAAATTTACAAAATTTCAAAAAGTGGTTATTACTATTCATAACGGCTAGTTTTATTAATATTTTAATAGCATATTGTTGTTTAGTGAAACTCATTATTGAGTACTACACACGCTATCGAGGAAGGTCGCGATTGCGTGTAATACAATGCACGTCAAGGATGCGTGTTGTGCAAGCTCCTTTTGGTGTAGCGTAAAACACAAGACATTAATGAAATTAAAAAGAATACTTTTCATAAAATCTTGGGGTGTTACACTGAACCCCCTTTGGGTGAGTTGTGCTAGAGTTGGGTGGATGCGCGATACCCACTACGTGTTCGGTTGGCCAGTGGTGTACCATCTAGTAGAGATGGACAGATCAGTTCTGCGTTTTACCCTCCTACGGGGCTGGACAGTGGGTTACTCATCGTCTTCTTCGGGTTTACCCTCCAGCAGGGCTGTGTAGTGGTTTTCTCACTGACTTCTAGGGTTTACCCTCTAGTAGAGACTGGGCAGTGGGTCACCCGACGGTCTTAGGGTCAACCCTCCAGCAGAGACTGGGCAGTGGGTCACCCGACCCACTTAGGGTCTACCCTCCTACAGAGACTGGGCAGTGGGTCACCCGAAGACCCCTTAGGGTCTACCCTCCAGCAGGGCTGGGCAGTGGGTCGCCCGGCGTCTAGTTCCAGGTCTACCATCCAGCATGGCTGGGCAGTGGGTCGCCTATCGATATATTCCAGGTCTACCCTCCAGTGGGGCTAGGCAGTGGGTTGCCTGATGATGTATTAAGGTCTACCCTCTAGCGGGGCTGGGCAGTGGGTCGCCTGATGATTTTTTATGGTATACCCTCCAGCAGGGCTGGTCAGTGGGTCACCGAGTATCGTATTATGTTTTACCCTCCAGCAGGGCGGGGCAGTGGGTCACCCAATATCACACTATGAATTACCCTCCAGCAGGGCTGGGCAGTGGGACACCTGTTGGCATTCCAGACTCAGTCCTTTCTACTAGGCTAGTCTGTGGATTTCCTCCATGATTATCGGAGCAGTACCCTTGGTTGTACGGGTCAGTGATGGAAAGATCTTGACATTGAAGAGACCTCTTGACTGCGTGGCAGTGACGAGGTGTGGTTGAGTTTCTCTTAAACTCTCAAGTACGAGGGGGCACTTTCCCCACCAAGACGTCTTCTTGTGATGTCATCTAAAACTGTGCGGGCAAGTCAGTGCCACCCAAAGAGGATAGTGTCGAGGTGTGGTGATTGAGCCCTGTGCTTGAGGTTCGGGGAAGACGTGCGGGATGCTGGGCATTGATGGTGTTTCTTCTGGGACTGTTGGAAACTCTTTCCTTGGGCTGAGCTACGGGATGGAGATCCCCTTACGACGTTGTTCGGGCTTCTTGATTGACCAAAAGGATTTTTATATACCTTTTTTCCGGTACCCACTTCTTGGGTTTGGTTACTCTCCTTCCAGGGGAGGCGATGACGCGCGGGGTATGCCATGTGCTTTCCGTGTCTAGCTTCTCGTGGTTGGACGAGTCTACTCTCCTGATATAGGTAGCGAAGTCTCAACGGGAAGTTCATCTTCTTACCGTTTCCAGCTCCTTGTGTCTGGACGAGTTTACCTTCTTTCCTATTGTTGGGTTGAGCTGGAATCTTTATAGTACTCCTTAATGAACTCACAATTGTACTCCTTTACTTTTCCCTGTTCGCTCTACTGCTCATCGTTCGGTACCTCCTTTGTTGCTCCCTCGAGCCTTCGGAGTATCCTACTGAGTATTTTTGTACTCACCCCTGCTTGGGCTTTTCCCGCACTTGGTGTGCCCTTACAGGCGACGAACAGGTTGGAACGTGACTTCAGTGGAGCGTAGGAGCTTGGGAGCTTGGACCGCGTGCGGTGGTCATGGCCGGGTTCTAGGTGGGAGACCCATCAGCTGTCTATTTTTGTTTACCTGTTGCCGGGTTGTGGCACTTTTTGGTTGGGCGCGTGTTTTTCCCCTTTTCGTTTGAGCTTGTACCTTGTACTATTTAGAGGTCGATGCACTCTTGTGGTTTATTTATAGAATTTTCCCTTTTACTTTTATTTTTACTCTGCACTTTTGCATTGAGAGTGCTGTGTGTGGGTGTGTACAGGTGCTTAGGCAAAGGCCTCCCCGAGTTGTTGTGCCTTCGGCACTGGTCGCCAGCCCCAGGCCTATGGAGGCGGGCATGGGGTAGTTGTGGCTCGAGCCCGGGTAGGGTCGGGTCGTGACAAGTTATCATTTGAATTCAGAAAAGGAGGTATTTGTAATGGTGGGTCATCAGAAAACCATGATATCATATGTGAATTCTAGCTAGTATTCCATTGTATATTCATCACAAAAATTCCTTAAAGAATAGATGGGGATAAATCACATGAAATACCCTCAATAATTACTCCTACCTATTTATGGTTTTATCCTAAAAAATAATTCTACTATCCACAAGCTACAATCATCAATTTTTCACCCTCTTGGATTCTAGAGGTCCATAACACAATCAAAGCAATAACTTCAAAGATAGGTCATTTCATTATAGTGGAGAAACTATCAGATGGGTATATACTAAAATTTATATACATTGTCATTTTGAAGAACCATCATAAACTAGATTTTTACAACAACAGGTATGGATCTAAAATTTGGAAATATGAAACAAACTATAGGTTTAGGAGTATTCAAAACTGGGACCTTCAATTAGGGGGTGGGGGAGCTTCAGAATGCATAGGGGTTAGACCTTTTTGGTGAAATATATCACATATTAATTATTCATGTAGATGAATTAATTTAAAAAGTTCAAGGACATATGGATATGAAAAATATTCACATACTATAACAATATCCTGATGATGGACTTAGTCAGCCACTATAGTCTAGAAAAAAAACATTCCACATGATTCCAGGTGAGGTGGGTATCATCCTCTATAACATCAATAATTGTTTTAGTGCACCCATTTTTTGAGATATATATGATGCATTTCCACTATCCTCCACATAGGATGTCATGTAGAGGACCCCTCATATTACCTGGGAGTTCATCAGGTTAGCCAAAAAGGCCATTGAGAAGGACCTTCTTCTGGGCATAGATATAAATTTTAAGTAATGGGAGAGATAATTTTACAATAATGTCCCTGTTGATCTAGAATCTATGAGTCTAAATGATTTACTCATAAATTAGTCCTATATAATTTAAATTGTCTATTGGTCTATAGGTAAATAAGGTTATTTCAAAAAATAGGGATGGGATGTTATTTTAGAAATTTATAGAACCGTTAAAATTTTCAATTTTATTATGATATACCTAAGAGGGTACCTACATATGAAGAAACAAAATGGCTGAGTTATAGTCTATAACTTTATTATGGGGGCAGATATTGTTGGTGGGAAAAAATTGGGTTATCCACTTCAATTTTAGAAAAAAATTATCTCTCTGTATGTCAGATTTTCAGTCGTATAAAACAATATAGAATATCTTGTTTCCTTTATGTATATGGGTTTTTATGGGGACTCATCTTTGTGGATACCAATACCTAATCATTCAACACATCCTTGTTGTTCTTTTCCAAACATTTATTTAGTGTATCAGTGGGGTTAGGCCCATCACTGTAGAGGAATTCTAGGTTGTGGATAACCTAATATGTCTTAACCGCTTCTCCATAAAACTCTATGGGACATTTTCCATTGGTAGAATTATTGAAAAAAATTGGTTAATCCTTTGGGATTAGGATTATATGATTTCCAATGATGATGGAATAATTTTTCCTAAACTGATTGTTGAAATATTTATGAAATGTATTAACCTTTTTAGTTTAGCCTTCAATTTAAGTGAATTCAGAATAAATTTAATCCAACCTCATGTTCAATCAGAGAATCATTCAATTCTGGGTCACCAATTCTATTTTTTGTTCATTGGGGAGGGGATTTAGGTCTAGATAGATATCCATAAAATGATTCTAACATCTTTTAGTCTTAACTTTATGATAAAATCATGATCTACTCATATCTAAACAATAAATTATCTGAAATGGACCTTGAAACAACACGGTTGACACTGATTCTAATGCCAATATGAAGCCTTAAAAGTGCCTATTTTCTTGCAGACCAATAGCCCTAGAATCGATTTTTATAGATGTGAAACATTTACAATTAATTTTATTTAAATTATAATTATCTAGTATAATGGATGTAGTGTTAATGCCACTTATGAGTGAATCTATGCCTGCACTATTATTTCACATTGCATTTCAGGGATGAATGTCTATGAGGATCACTAATTATGATACTAATATCTAGGGATTTCTTTAGGAAGAGAAAACTTTAGATGTCATTGCTCATTTACTTCTCTAAAAGGCATAACATTCGTTGACCATCCCTCTAAGATCAAGGAATTCCATTGAGTCCATGATAAAATATCAGAAAGCATAATGGGTCAGATCCAATTTTCTCTCTCGGTGTAGAAAACTATAGTTGAGGACACATTGGAGATTTATCTTGATTAGAAGGCCCACCCTATCTTTGAGTATGTTTTAAGGATGATCTGTCCACTTTATTTAAAGGGCCATGGTTTTTTTCAACATTATTGACATTTTTTTATTTCTTATGATATATTAGGAATCTATAAAAGATTGACTACTCCTTTAATCCCCGACATATTCCCTTAGTGGTATAGCCATTAGAGATGAATTGACCAGTGACCTAGGGACTAATGTTGAGGGTTCCATAGGGTAATTGAATCAAATGAGTCTAGTGATTACTATCCCAATAATAGTTCATTCGACATCATGGCCTTCTGGTGGGATATCCATGTAGAAGAAAGTGAAAAGGAAGAACTCCAAACATTCAAATCCCTCACCATTAAAAAAATCGTGCAATAATTTTATTTTTCCCACTCACTATTATGGTCCATTATAATAACACCTTTTGGTTTTTGAAAATGAATTGGTCCTCATAGAGGTCGCCTATGGAGAATGGATCTTTTATTGAAAATGGGGGGGAGAATTCTATTTATTTTGAAGAACCTTAAATACTGGGAATAAACTGTCATGAAGTATATATGGTTGAATTTATACCTTGGGTAGACCTATATCCAACTAATTATATTCTACTGGTCATTACATTCGACATGGATGAAGAAAAATCACTTCTGGATGAATGTAATACCGATTGCTACTCTTCTACTGAATTATAATTGACAGACGTTCAGTATAGGGAAGATAAACACTTCTCTATAAATTAAACAAATAGATTATTTTTCTCATTCCATATAATTTATTTGTCTCTTTCACCCAATAATGGTGGTAAGAAAACAATGAATTTATAAAAATAACCTATGGTGTGACCAAGGCACACATCCTAAGAGGGTGTTTCCTTTTTTCGAAATGATAGGGTTTGGGCAACCAATTCTTCCACCGATTCAACCGAGAAAGGTATGATTCAAATATATATCATATCAATTGGTTACAGAATGATATCATAGAACCAATACATTTATTGATAAACCCTTTTTCATTTTTTTATTTTGTTCATATCAAGTCACATATGTTCTTGTCCGTTTCTCATCTGGAATTCCAATAACCGGGTCAAAAAAAGCTAAGGATGGTTCCCTACCAACGTTATTGAAAGGGATGATGAACTAGCTAAGAAATATTTGGTTCATGTTCACCACCTTTATTAATCAATGTTTTGATTATACTACTCATAACACCAGGGTGAATGAAGTGTTGTATTTAAGGGTAAAATTGAGGGGTATTGGGTTAAAGATATTTTCAACCAAGACCTCTTGTTTTGTACGATAAATTTCTGTTGAGGACTTCAATGAAACATCCAAGAATATGGTGGAGGTGGCTACTCACCAAGTTGTATTCAACACTGGGAAGGTTGAAATAAACCATTTACTATCTAAAATTATTTATCTTGAAGAATATATATCTCTATTACCACATCCACTTAAAATATCAGTGAAATACATACTCTCTAAGGAAGGGTCCATCGTCATGGAAGAGAAGGCTATGCTTGATATTGTTTTCTAGGGCAGAGGCATTGTAGTAGGCTATGGAGGGAAAAACTGAATTAGTTAGTAAATTATTCAAATATATTTCCCCCTAATGAAATAGTTTATAGAGCTTAAGGAATCCTATGAACACATGTTGGGGCAATCATATTATTTTATAACTCCTCCATTATTTTTGGATTCATAGTCAAGACTATAGTATATAGAGATTTCCCCTTATTTATTATATCAATGAAAAAATATTCTAAACCATATATGTTATTTTACTCCATTCATTTAATGATGATGTTCATGAATTATTGTTGATCTGATATTTCATGAATCATCAATGATACCCACCCTTTTTCTATAACATGTAAACTTAATTAATATATTTAAATGCATAAATCACAAAAGATAATTATTGAGTAACCCCGATGAATTCTCACCAAAATGATATCCACCAATGATATAACTTCTCCATTTTTCAGGAGATCACCTGATTTATAAGGTTAATTTGGGTAAAATATATTTCAAATTGGAAGAATGTAATAATATTTTTCTAAAGATAGTGCACTTAGCTAATGTAGATTTTTTTGGCATAAAAACTGACGATCCCAACAAGAAGAATGAATTTTAATTTATATTTCACTAATGTTTGTCTATGCATAATTTATGGGACGTCATAGTGGAAATGGTCTTGGATTTTTCTTAGTTTTCCCTCTTATTTGTGTTTTTAAAAACATGCTATATAAATCATACATTTGTGAGTTCCAAATATTGCATAGATCACCGAAATTTTGTGTCGAGTAAGGAAAGACTCTCATTTTCCCTAGATTCTCATATATATTAATGTACCTGGTGATAATTATATCATATAGTAACTTATATTATGGTCTCACAAACTAGAACATTTATAAGTTTTAGTTTAGGTTAATCGAGCACAAAATTCATATTCCTATAGTTTATGGGCCTCTAGATAAAGCCATATATCGATGGTAATATAGCATTCAAGAATTAATCTTCTCTATGATTTTTAATTTCAATCACTAAGGTAATCATCCATTCCTCTTAACATCCTAGGATTATGATATATTTCATGGAGTTTAATTTAATGATGTAATTATTTGTGTCTTACAGTTTAACATCATTAGGGAAGGAAAATATCCATGTAGTTTAATTTTATGATGTGAGGACAACAATATGTTGTGTATTTTAATATATTTATTAATGGAATTCATTGATGAATATATAGAATGAGGAAGATATTTCAGGGATGATCCAAAACACCCTATGGTACTATACTCTTCGATAGTGATTCTAGGTCTCCTGAGGACACATGTTCCTTTCCGGTAAGGAGGAGGTGCCTCACGTAGGTAGATAAAATATCATATCTGTCGATATAATGTTGAACCAATGATATCCCCACTCTTTTTAAAAGGGAATGAATGATTTGGTATATAATAATGGTGAAGATAAAATATTTTGGATTCCATGTTTTCTGAGATAGTTCAAGTATGGGTGGTATACTTCATAACCCAAAAGTCTGAATCGATGAATTTTAAATATAGAAGACACACTGTTGATTACTAAAAACACTATTAGATATTATTTTATTTTATGGTTTTATTGAGTATCATTAGTATTTTAGTTAAATAATTATAATGAGTTGACTCTCTAGTTGGTAGGTTAGAATCCCTTATGCACGGACCTATATGGCTTACATGATAGTCATGTATAGTGGATCTCCCCTCTTTTCCAAGGGCCATGAAAGATTTTTAATGATCCAAATATTAGTAAGATGAAGTGGGTTATATAGAAATGGACTATCTAGAAATTTTGTTTTCACTCTATGGTAGTTTAGATTTTATTTGGGAAGCTTGGGCCCTACACTATATTGTTTTGAGTCATGTGTTATGGGTCGTAAAATGGTTTTGGAATTGTGTGTCGCATTCCTACTCTCTGAATGAGTACATAAAATGATGATGTTATGTTGAGGATATCAAATACCCTTTAATTTTCTGGTTATGTAGAATTTAAATTCTTATGTAGGTATATCTTAGATAAATGGTGTAGGGATTTGGTGGGTACAGATTCACCATCGAGGATGGAAGGAGACTGTAATGTTCCATGTAGACTAGATAACAGATCTGAGATTTATAGTGTCTTTTCTAGGATCCAATGGTCCATCTCTAATATAAACCCCCAATTACTATTTTTATCATTGGGATATCCATGAAAATGTAGCCAAAGATCAATGTGGTTCTGAGGGAAGGGAAAAAACTCAAGGAACTAGTTGTATCCTCTCATAATTCCCTGTAACGAAGGTGGTTTATGGAAGACCTATTATTCAAGAAGGGTTTGAGTACCTTAAAATTTATCTCACTACATAATGAAAACATTATCTTAGTGAGTAGTTATATAAAATAATTACATTAACTTCTTCCTAGACCCAGGGACTAGGGAGCATGATTTTTTTACATGGGCCATAAATAGGGCCTGATGAGCTTTATGCTAGATTGATTTGTGCTCTATTTTTTCCCTAAAGTCTAGAGAAGAATTTTTTTGAGAGTAGAGACTTTATTTTTTATCAAGAAACCCTTTGTTTATTTTGAACATGAAAATATTTTTTTTCTTTCACAATATGTTTAGGGTGTTGTGGTTTGGACCATCAAAGGATAATGTTTAGGGTTCTAAAACTTTGAATAATGTGTATGTAGTTTAGGTACATGATTCACACGGACCTGGTGTGTTGGGAATATCACAAAATAGGATAATTTTTATGCCCATGCTTAGGATTAATCAAATAATCTTTTGACATGGATATTAAAATTTTGTACATCATGGCTTGAGGTTCTTAGCCCATGATAAATGATATAGTCCAATCACGTAGGGAATGACCTAGAACACCCTTAGGTTCTAATTTTTTCAATGGTAACATCAGGATCACAAGGATTAGAATTCGTTTCCTTTATAGAAAATATGACTTTAGTTCATAGTTTAAATTCATTATGAATCACTAGAATGGTCAAAGAGATAGATTTATTTCCCTTTCCATGGTCCATGAAATGCTTGCCGCATTCTATGGATCTGAATAAAGAGAGGGTAATTTATAGGATATACAGATTAAAAGGTGATGGAATCACCCCATATTCTGGCTTAATGGTGTAATGATATTATGTTCTGTTGATAAAGAATTATTATGGGTAATGTCGAAGGAATTTTAACATCATGTAGTGGAGACATATCTATTGTTCAGTTTATCGTCATGTGACATGGGAAATTTCCCTTGATTTCAACGTCTTGTGGTGATGATTTTTCCTATTCCATGATTTTTTATGTCACGCGTTAAGGTTATTTTCCTTAATGTATAACTTCATGTGGTGAAAATATTTTCCTTTCCATGAATGTTCAATGTAATGTGGTAAGGATTTATATATTCTATGTAGTTTAATGTCATTATTCTTAGAATTGCTTCCCAATCTGATATATGTCTTTCTCATATTGGTTAGAGTGTCTTTCAAATTTACCTAATCAAACATGATCCATGATCAATGTGAGAATCAAGGGGTAACTATAAAATCAATTGAGATGTGTAAGAGTGGGTATCATATAGCTCACTATATAGGTCAAGAATATATTCATTAATTCATTCATTTTTATCAGTCAATTTTTATAATTTTTTAATGTTGACGCTAAACTCAGGATGGGGGATTCAAACATCAGTATGTATCATGTGATGACTGAAATAAAGAAAAAAATGTTACTTCATTAATGATCCATGCATAGGTCGGGCCGGTAAACATGGAGAGGGGAAACACAATGTTCTTATATTGCGACTTTACCTATTATCAAAGATATGGGTATCACTATATATATTAGGATGATAGTAATCTATCCATAAGTTGTTCTTAAATGATAAACTATCTTCAATGGTTTCACCTATACAAAGGGTTAGTATTCAAATTTATGATTCTTGTTGTACCTTGGATTTGAGATCCAAGTGTCAAAACATATCATGTAATGATAGGAATCAATAGCCACATTGTTCTTGAATAGGAATATCTATATATAGTTATGACCAATAGATAGAGGGTTGAAATTTTTCTAATTGGTGGTTGTATCTAATCTATGGATTGGAGATTAAACATTCACAACATATCATACGATGACTGAAATAAATTCACAAATAATTCTGGAATGGGAATATCTATATACAAGTCTGACCAATATGTGGATGGAGGATTAATCATGTTGGTTATTTTACTAAACCCTTGGATGGAGATCTGGGTGTCATTACATATCATAAAATGAAATGAATAAATCCACACATTGTTCTTGAATAGAGGTTTCATGGGAGATTTTTTTTTGTAGTTTTCCACTCAGGAAAGATCCATGGTAAAGAAAAAATTTATATTAGGAAAGGGAAATCTACCTCGCAATATATCATCCTGTGGTAGGGACTTATGGTGTTTCTTTTATAATCATGCATCTAGGACCATAATGACCTTATCATGAACTAATATGTATCAGTCATGTGGGGAATCCATTACCAAAAATACTAATCCCATATGATCTATTATTGGTGTGAGAAAAATGGAATAGAAAATGTTTCTTTATCACATAGATTATGTTAAATAAAATTATAAGGGAGCTTTGTATCATGTGGTGGGTAGGAAAAGATATTGGAATTTTGTATCTCAATGTATTTCATTATACTGGGAATAAAAATGTACGTAGTTTTAAAAAACAATCTAGTTTAAAATCATGTGTCAAGAAATTTATCGATGAATTTTAACTTCATGAAGTAAAGATTCCAACCACACATTTGATCGTCATTCGATAAGGATATCATACCTGCGATTTAACATCCTGTAGTAAAGATGTTAGCCATGAAATTTAACATCATGCAACAAGAAAAATGGTTGATTGATGTAAACAATAAAATATTGTGTCTTCACATAATAATGGGTTTCTAGTCATCACTACACAGCCTATAAGGATTAACACCACACATATTTCTTTAATGTGGGGATTCCCCATGTGGATCTGACTCAACAAACAAGGATATGGGCACTTCATCTTTCCTCTCTCCAAATCTTGTTCATGCGTAGCGAGTCTTCTATGATGTAATGTTTTTCATGAAATTTAACATCATGAAATAAGGATATATGGAACTATGAAACATGACGTATTTATACCATGAATTCTACCTTATAGTTTAGCTTCATGTGGTTTGGACATATTATGTTTTTTATCTTCATGGGAATAAGCTTAATTTCTGGCATTTCTAACATCATGGGGTCAGGACCTACTATGCAGTTTAAAATCATGTGACCATGATGTATTTCTTAAAATTTAATGAAATACATGCATGAAATATTGTATATTTTAAGATCATGTGGCCTAGATGGATTCATTAGAGTTTATCTTTTTTTCAACTATGACATATTCTGTAGTTTATCAACAATTGACTAGGACATCTCCATTGTAGATAAACCGAATGGGGTCAATATTTATTATGTTGTTTAACATTATGTGATTAGAATGAATTCCTTGTAGTTTTAACATCATATGGTATGGATGTATTGAACATTTAAACTTTATGTGACAAAGATGTCTTCCTTAAAGTTTAATGTCATGAAATCTATAAATATTGTGTAGTTTAACATAATATGGCCAACATGATGGATGCATGATGGAACCAATGAAAAATATTTCCTATTTAAAATCAAATTGATCTGGGAATTATAAACTCCTCATCCATTGTGGAAAATGAATAAGCTACATTGGAATGAAAGTTTTGTTTGATGTAAGGAACTTCCAATTAGGTTCCAGACTTGGAGATATCTTTTATAGAATTATTGGGGTTCTAATATCTGATACTGCTTTTACCAGAATGAATGAGTTTTAGAAAACCTTTTTATTAAAGGCTCATGTGATCATATTGAGATGGACATAAAGGTTGTGTAATGTATGAAAACTTTTCTCGTCGATTTGTTTAGACTTATCCAGCTAATTTCATGACTTCTCATCATCTTAGAGTTGTCTAGAAATTGATATTATATGTAAATGAAACATTAATTCTATGGTAAAAACAACATCTTTTTTTTCACAGATGAATAAGAATTCACTTGTGTAGTAGTACACAAGGAGGTACAATAGGCCCATAAATCATGGAGGAACATGTACTTCTAGGACATCTTATCCATATTCACTATATTTTAAAGTTTGTTTGAAATAGTCCTATTAATGTCCCATAATTTTTAATTTAACACTTCATGATAGAAGGATTCATGGTTGGACTTGATGTTTTACTCATGTTACAGGGCCTTAAACTCGGTAGAATAGATGTTAGTGTAATTTTTAATCAATATTTTGTGATGGAATCTAAATATGGTAAAGATATTGGAATTTAAAAAGGTGATTATTTTATTCATCTCAAATTCCTTGAAGGGTATTTCCTCATCCCAATTTTAAAAGATGTTTGAAATATTAATGATTTACATGAACTTTTTATCTATGGTTGGGGGATATCGCCTGAGAACACCCGTTCCGCATATGTAAATTCTCCATGAATATTTATCTTTATGTAAAATTTTTTGGAGTTCATGGATGAATTGTTCATGAATCTTTCTTGAATGAATCCTTCAGGTGAACTTTACATAGGCCTCTTTTATTTGTTTCTTGTAGTAACCAAGCCTCCAGATTTTATGGGAGAATCTGGTCTCAAATTGAAGGGATCTTCAAAAAACTGCATGGAATTATATCATTATAATTGAAATCTCCATTTTTGGTATGCATTTGAGGATGATTCCACTTAATCCTTTCTTGTGGGTTTGTTTTTTCTCATTTTTCCCCAACAAAAGTGTAAAGGTTACTGCTCAAAACTGAATCAATTCCCTAACATCTTGATTCTTTGGGAGAGTACCATTTTAGTTGATAATCAAATATAAGCTGCATCCATCCCGGGGTGCATATCATTTCATCATGCTCAAGGGTGGAGTTGATCTGATTTATTTCCTCCATGTCACAGAAGATGACAGATGAGACCATCATTTGGTTCGTGACATTGAACACCACTTTCTCCTAGTCAGGGTCATCCATGACTATAACTGTATTTACCTATGTGTTTAAATGATTTATCTGGATCTATGAACATGATGTAATGTTTAATAAAAAGGGATATCTTCCATCAGTCCTCTAATTTAGCTGGTGAGATGGGAAAATTATTTTATTTTGTCATGTTGACTATTGATATTCTTTATCACTAGCTCCAAACCCCATTTTTTATTTATGTAGGTTATCTAAATCTTTAGGAATATGTCCAAGATGATGATCCAGGCTTGATATTCTTCTACATTACAAGGTAAGCCTTTATATAGCGAGAAAGAGTTGGGAAAATTTATTTTTCTAGAGAAATAAAAATAATCCTTAGACCAAATAGATGAAACATCATGGTTTTCACACTCTTTCCAATAGGGCTAATAGAGTAAAAACCAAAATTCATCTCCCAAGTTTTTGGTGTGTCATGGTTATATAATAATTCAACATCATGATGTTAATTATCCATTGGTGTAATTTTTATGGTGAGATTTTAAGTAAAGAAATATTCTAGGTTATTTTTTTCAATGCATTATATGAAATGATATGCATGTCATATTATTAGTGAATGGTCACCCATCAAGATAAATGATCATCCATCATATGATGAACAAAGATATACATAAGAAGATAAATATGGGAAACAAAATGAATTAATTTTTCTTTATGTAATGTCTCGTATATTTCACCATGAATATGAGTATGAGGTAGGTAATCTAGATATCAATATATCAAGTCTCAGTACATATCATCATTCGATTGAGGTATTAGAAACTCTTTATGTACCTTGCATCATTTTTATATGCAAGGAGTGTGAAACGTGATCATTTCAGGTGGCCACATATAAGATTAGTGGATTTCCTTCCACCAGTTCCATCATGACTAATGGGTGCAACATGTACTGTTAGATACTTTCAAAAGATTATTGGGATTCTTTAACCCATAGGTAGGTGACTCTCTTCTTCATTTTATTTATGACGGTGATTTATTTTTCATAAAATATAGCTATGAATATAAGGCCCCAGCCTTAAACCTTACTTAATCTTGAGTTATTACAAGATTACACATTGATGATCTTTTCAGGTTTAGTGTTTTAGAGAATTAGATCATAAAACGTTCATTACATTCAACATTTAAACAAAGTGGTTACATAAAGATAATATTCATTTTTCCCATCAACGGAAACATATTTAAAATAAAACATGGATTCTTTCTTGACACTTCCCTGACACTATCATCTTATCATTTACCTTTCCCTTGACTTGTGAAAAACATTTCAAAAAAAACATGGGATGAGCATAAAAAGCTCAGTATGGGTTATAAAAATATGGAAAGGAAACATGAGTTCGTATATACATAAGAATGAAATCATACTTTACCCATAAAACATAAGCACTTTAATGTACCTCATCAAATCATGAATAAATCATAGAAATCATAAGACATAAAGGTAACTTGAGGCATTCATAACATTCTTACGTAGGGAGTAACCCTCTTGGTTACGTTTGGAATACCCATCACAGTACATTCCCTAAATCTCTTCGGAGAAACCTTAACATTTCACTCCTTCACGTTACCCAATGCATTGGAGAGCTATATCGGTCTCACCCGCCCTTAGTTTATCACAAAATCACTCATCTTCAAAACAATGCCCAAGAACCATAACATAATCGTATCACATAAAACATGCATAAAGGAAACATAACATTTCCACATTTCAATCACAAGATATCAATAACACAGTGATATAATAAAAACATTATCAAAACCATTTTAAATACCAAAATAAAAGAAAAGTAAAACATGGTATTTAATTTTCTTTAAAAAAATGTATGGCTTGTAGAGGAAGCCGAAACTCAAATAATGGTCACGACGGCGCAGAAGTCGTTGTCGCCGCATACGTACAACAAAAAAAACATTCCATTTTTCATTTAGTAAAGTCTTCATATAAAAATATTCCTTTTGAATAAACGTAAATGTCAAAGGGGTTTATACACCATATAAAAGAAGGTTGTGTATAAAATAAAATATGCCTCAATGAAGGGAGATTGAGACGAAGTCCCTTACCAAGATCATTTTTTAAATAAAATAGATCTATTATGTGTATTCACTATAATTACACATAAATAAATTATAAATACAAGATAGGACATAATAATATCATGACATAATTTGAAAGTAGGAGATTAACCCAAAGAACAGAAATGGGGTTAAGAAGTTCCCATACCTCGGGTCCGACTTGACTCGATCATTCTTTAATGTCTTGAATAATAAACTTGAGTTAATTTATACTTTCATAAGAACCTTTTTCAAGTTCATTATTCATTTTATATCACTTATTACCATGTTATGAACATTATGTAATTATTTAAGTTAATAATGGACATTTTGTTGATCATTGGTACTTGAGTCAAAAGTGGACTTCTTATATTTACAAGTTGTTCACGTAGTCAAATATACATTATCTAAATAATGATATTCCTGATGTAGATTCCATATATTTCAAATATATACAGTATATACATGCATTTATATTATTACATAATCATTTAGAGGTAATAAATGAAATGCACCGTTCATGGAGACGGTAAGCCGTACGTACGCATGAACACTACTTTCATTTCTATTTTGTATTTTATGGAATGGAATTATAATGATATAAAGGTATATTATAATTCCAGTATAATATCATATATAGTATCATTACTCCATCCTTTATACGTCCCACATATGGTATTAACGAATCAAATCACTTTGAGGGGGCTGTAGTCCGCACTTCCTTAAATGAAGATATCACGTTTAACCATAATGAAAACCATAAAGGTATGACCAAAATGAAATATACAGATGATTAAGGAAAAACTAAACATATTATATATCATATATAAATATAGTGTCATCTTAATGGCCACCTTTTAAGGTGTTAAAAGAATGTTGAACAATCATTGTTTCGGAAGGCAGAAATTCGCCATCCACGGAAACAGTATGTTCCTTAACCATTAGATATAGGTGCATGTAAGTTTAGCTCGAATACTTATTATAAAAACATCTTATTATATTGAAGATACTGTTGTTGTTACAAGATAAATTAATAAAAAGAGTTTAGGGGGTTGGAGAAGAAAAATAAAACAAAAGAACACAAGTGAAAAAATTACCTTAAAAACGGGTAACCCTTTTTGATTTGAGCTCAAAGGCTTCCTTGAGAAGACTTCTGCCCAAAGTGAGGCTTCAAGGAGTAATAGAGGGATGTGGAGGGACAAAATGGGCAGGTTTTGGCCAAGACAAAGGCTTTGTAAGTGTGGGTAAAGAGGTAGAGGTGGGGGCCTTTTTTAAGAGGAGAGGAGGGGAACTCTTGGAAAGTAAAGAAATGTTACTTTATTTGAAAATGAGTTTCGGATTTAAAAGGACCCACATTTATATAATTCGAGGATAAGGTGATAAGGTTTCTAAATATACTCATCCAATAGGGTTTTGACAATTGTAGGTCTTATATTTTACATTATATTTTTATTTTATTTAAATCGTTAAATAATGAGGTAATCGTTGCATCATCATGATGTCATATATAATTTAATTTATTTAATGTCTAAAAATTATCAACCAAATACTATGATGTAGGAAATATTTTTATCTTTCCAATGAATATTTATAGTCCATAATATCATCTATGTAGATAAAATTAAAAATATTTTACTCAGGTGATACATTCTTTGATATATTTACTTTCTTTAAAAAAATAAAAAGATAACAAGTCACTTTCCACAAAAGTGATTCCATGGGGTCCCCATGTCTGGCACAAGGAATCCAATGGTCGGAAATTAGACAACCAGTAGAATTAGGACAAATTTTGGTGTCATTTTTTATTATTATGATATTATTTTATTATCCTTAACAACCCGATTACTCATTAATCATGATAATTGAAGATAATTACCGTCGTTACTATTCATAATGTCAAAAAACAAAAGATTATTTATTAGATAATTTGGACCCTCTGATTCCAAATATGTAATTAATTTTACAAAATTCCAAAAGACATAAATTGCAAAAATTAATTTAAAAATAATTCCCATTGCCAAAACAAATAGCGGGTTTTTTTGAAACAATATCTATGAAAAGATTGGCATTAGTTTATGCCCAATTACAAAGTGAAATTAATCCTAATGACCACCATTGGATTAAATGGTAAAAATATATTCTAATTACACTTTAATACTAATTAAAATTATAATCTAACCATATAATTAAATTATATAAAAAAGAAGTTTTGATGTAAAATGCACCATTTTTCCCTATTCATAAAAAAATGAACATTGTCAGAAAAATACCAAAAATTTATCCAATGTAAATTTAAATGTCCCAATCATAAAAAATATGTTTATTTTGACAAATAGGGCTTATAAAAGTTTGAAATGATGACTTAAAAATGGTTTTCCATGAAAAGGCAGTAAAAAAATCTTTTAAAAATATTAGTGTATTCCATGCTTAAGATTGGATTTATTCTCATTTTAAGCCTCTAAAACACTATGTAATTAATTAATAGACATAGATAAAAATATATATTATTCATCACTTACTTGGGATGTTACATCTTTCCCCCTTTAGAAAATTTTGTCACCATAATTTATTTACTTATCGAATAAGTGTGGGTATTTACCCCTCATTGCATTTTCAGATTCCCATGTTGCCTCTTAAATCATGTGGTTTTTCCAAAAAACCTTTACCTGATAAATCACCTTATTCCATAACACTTTCTTCTTGTGGTCAAGAATTTGGACTGGTTGTTCCTCATAAGATAGTTTTTCTTCCAGCTGAACTACCTCTGGACTCAAAACATGAGATGGATCTGGCATTTACTTCCTAAACATTGAAACATGAAAAACATTGTGTACCTAAGATAAACTCGGAGGTAAAGCCACTCGGTAAGCAACTGATCCAACTCTCTCCATAATTTCATATGGTCCAATGAACCTTGGACTCATCATTCCTTTCTTACCAAATTGCATCACACTTTTCCATGGTGTGACTTTGAGAAAAACATGATCACCTACCTCAAAAGAGAGATCCTTCCTCCTGTTGTCCGCATAACTTCTCTGCCTGCTCTGAGCAATTCTCATGTGTTTCTGTATCAGCTGAACTTTTTCTACCAACTCTTCTACCAATTTTGGTCCCATCAGCTTCCTTTCACCCACTTCATCCCAAAAATATGGAGTTCGACACCACTTCCCATATAACGCCTCAAATGGTGCCATCTGTATACTGGAATGAAAACTGTTATTATATGAAAATTCAACCAAAGAAAGATGTTGGTCCCTAATTCCCTAATAATCCATCGAACAAGCATGTAGAATATCATCCAAACTCTGAATTTTTCGTTCTGACTGCCCATCTGATTGAGGATGAAAAGCTGTAATAAAATTTAATTCAGTACCCAACGACTTCTGAAGGCCTTTCCAAAAGTTAGAAGTAAACCTGGGATCACGATCAGATACAATGGAGAGAGGAACTCCATGTGACCTGACTATCTCTTTAAGATACAAATAGGAAAGTTGATCTAGGGGAAAAGTATCTCGTATAGCAAAGAAATGAGCAGATTTAGTCAAGCGATCAACAATAACCCAGATTGCATTATTACCTCGAGACGTCTTCGGTAATCCCACAACAAAGTCCATGGATATATTCTCCCATTTCTACTCCGACACTAGTAAAGGCTAAAGCATCCCTTTCGGTAACTGCCACTCTACTTTAACCTGTTGACAAGTCAAACGATTCACAGTAAAATCAGTAAAATCTCTTTTCATTCCATCCCACCAGTAATACTCTCAAAGATCTCTATACATCTTAGTACTACCAGGATGAACTGAAAATGGAGAACTGTGAGCTTCACATAACAACTATCTCTTCAACTGTCAATCAAGAGGAACACAAAATCTCTTCCCAAATATCAAAACAAAATCACTATCAATGTTGAATTCCTGCAACTTACCTTTTTGAACCAGCTCTACCTTTTTCTACAACTCACTGTCTTGCTTCTGTGCTTGCTTGATTCTGTCTGATAGAGATGATTTCACTGATACCTAAAATAAAACAGAAGGACATCCTGCACCAACAACTTCTATTCCAAAGTTTATCAAATCCTTAACCAAAGGATCACGTTCCAAACGCAACATTGTTAATGAAGCATTACTTTTTCAACTCACAGCATCAACCACTTTATTTTCTTTTCCCGGATGGTAATGAATTGTACAATAATAATCCTTGATTAATTCTAGCCATCTCCTCTATCTCATGTTCAATTCTTTCTGAGTGAATATATACTTTAAAATTTTGTGATTGGTATATATTTCACACTTTACTCCATACAAATGATGCCTCCAAATTTTTAAAGTGAAAACAACAGCAGCTAACTCCAATCATTTTTAGGGTATTTTACCTCATGATTTTTCAACTTTTGTGAAGCATAATCAATTACTTGATCATTCTGCATTAGGATGCGACCAATTCCTTTCAATGAAGCATCACTGTAGATAACAAACTCACCATTCCTGGAAGGTAGTGCCAAAACTGGAGCATTCACCAATCTTCTTTTCAATTCCAGAAAACAATCATCACATTCTTTTGTCCAGATAAACTTAACACCCTTCCGAGTTAGCTTTGTCATTAGACTAGATAACTGTGAAAAAAATTCCAACAAACCTTCGGTAATATCCTGCCAAACCAAGGAAACTACGAATCTCAGTTACATTTGTGGGTCTTGGCCATTCTTCAACAACTTTTGTTTTTGCAGGATCAACAGTTATCCCATCTTTAGAAACAATGTGACCAAGGAAAGAAATTTGTTGCAACCAAAACTCACACTTGCTGAATTTCCTATACAATTTATTTTCATTCAAGGTTTTCAAAAAATCCCTTAAATGTATTTCATGCTCCTCTTTAATTTTAAAAAACACCAAAATATCCTCAATAACACAACCACCATTTATCACCTGATTCAACCGAGCCATCACTTCAGTAAACTGATCAATTCTGATTTTGACCATCTCAGTATGCTGATTTGGAAGGTCATTTCCCTCAGTATGCCTTCCCAAAAAAGATTCTTTGTTTCCTCTATGGAAAACCATTCTGAACACTGAAATACCTTAGGTGAAGCAACATGGTAATCTTTAAATGCTATATCATTTCAATTTGACCATAAAAAAATATTTTTAGACCATAATTTAATAGAATTCTAACTCCTAAAGTTATCTAAACCGACCTCTGACACCAACTATAAGGCTGCATCCTTAAACCTTACTTAATCTTGAGTTATTACAAGATTACACATTGAGGATCTTTTCAGGTTTAGAGTTTTAGAGAATCATATCATAAAACTTACATTACATTCCACATTTAAACAAATTGGTTATATAAAGATAGTATTAATTTCCCCATCAACGGAAACATATTTAAAATAAAACATGGATTCTTTCTTGACACTTCCTTGAAACTATTATCTTATCACGTACCTTTCCCTTGACCTGTGAAAAACATTTCAAAAAAACTTGGGATGAGCATAAAAATCTCAGTATGGGTTATAAAAATATTGAAAGGAAACATGAGTTCATATATACATAAGAATGAAATCATACTTTACCCATAAAACATAATCACTTTAACATACCTCATCAAATCATGAATAGATCATAGAAATCATAAGACATAAAGGTAACTTGAGGCATTCATAACATTCTTACATATGGAGTAACCCTCTTGGTTAAGTTTGGAATACCCATCACAGTATATTCCCTAAATCTCTTCGGATAAAGCATAACGTTTCACTCATTCACATTACCCAATGCATTGGAGAGCTATATCGGGCTCACTCGCCATTAGTTTATCACGGAACCACCCGTCTTCCTAACAATGCCCAAGAACCATAACATAATCGTATCACATAAAACATGCATAAAGGAAACATAACATTTCCACATTTCAATCACAAGATATCAATAAAACAGTGATATAATAAAAACATTATCAAAACATTTTTAAATACCAAAATAAAATAAAAGTAAAACATGGTATTTATTTTTCTTTAAAAAAGGCATGGCTTGTAGAGGAAGCCGAAACTCAAATAATGGTCACAGTGGCAGAGAAGTCGTTGTCGCCTCATATGTATGACAAAAAAACATTCCCTTTTTTCGTTTAGTAAACGCTTCGTATAAAAAGATTCCTTTTGATTAAACGTAAAAGTCAAAGGGGTTTGTACACCGTATAAAAGAAGGTTGTATATAAAATAAAATATGCCTCAATGAAGGGAGATTGAGATGAAGTCCCTTACCAAGATCATTTTTTAAATAAAATAGATCTATTATGTGTATTAACTATAATTACACATAAATAAAGTACAAATAAAAAATAGGACATAAGAATATCATGACATAATTTGAAAGTAGGAGATTAACCCAAAGAACGGAAATTGGGTTAAGAAGTTCCCATACCTCTGGTCCGACTTGACTCGATCGTTCATTAATGTCCTGAATAATAAACTTGAGTTAATTTCTACTATATAAAGAACCTTTTTCAAGTTCATTATTCCTTTTATATCACTTATTACCGTGTTATTAACATTATGTAATTAATTAAGTTAATAATGGTCATTTTGTTGATCATTGGTACTTGAGTCAAAAGTGGACTTCTTATATCTACAAGTTGTTCACGTAGTCAAATATCCATTATCTCAATAATGATATTCATGATGTAGATTCCATATATTTCATATATATCCAGTATATACATGCATTTATAATATTAAATAATCATTTAGAGGTATTAAATGAAATGCACAATTCATGGAGACGGTAAGTCGTACGTACGCATGAACGCTACTTTCATTTCTATTTTGTATTTTATGGAATGGAATCATAATGATATAAAGGTATATTATAAATACAGTATAATAACATATATAGTATCATAACTCCATCCTTTATACGTCCCACATATGGTATTAACGAATCAAATCACATTGAGGGGGCGGTAGTCCGCACTTCCTTAAATGAAGATATCACGTTTACCCATAATGGAAACCATAAAGGTATGAACAAAATGAAAAATACATGAGCTTAAGAAAAAATTAAACATATTATATATCATATATAAATATATATTCATCTTAATGGCCACCTTTTAAGGTGTTAAAAGAATCTTGAACAATCATCGTTTCGGGAGGCAGAAATTCCCCATCCACGGAAGCAGTATGTTCTTTAACCATTAGATATATGTGTGTGTAAGTGTAGCTCGAATCCCTCTTATAACAACATCCTAGTATATTGAAGATACTGGTGTTGTTACAAAAGAAATTTATAAAAAGAGTTTTGGGGGTTGGAGAAGAAAAATAATACAAAAGAACACAAGTGAAGACATTACATTAAAAAAGGGTAACCCTTTTTGATTTGAGCTCAAAGGCTTCCTTGAGAAGACTTCTGCCCAAAGTGAGGCTTCAAGGAGTAATATTGGGATGTGGAGAGACAAAATGGGTAGGGTCTGGCTGAGTCAAAGGCTTTGAATGTGTGGGTAAAGAGGTAGAGGTGGATTCCTTTTATAAGAGGAGAGGAGGGGCACTCTTGGAAAGTAAAGAAATGTTACTTTATTTGAAAATGAGTTTCGGATTTAAAATGTCCCACATTGATATAATTTGAAGATAAGATGATACAGTTTTGAAATATACTCATCCAATATGATTTTGACAAGTGTAGGTCTTATATTTTACATTATCTTTTTATTTTATTTAAATCGTTAAATAATGAGGTAATTGCTGCATCATCATGATGTCATTAATAATTTAATTTGTTTAACGTATAAAAATTATAAAAAAACTACTAAAATGTAGGAAATATTTTTATCTTTCCAATGAATATTTATAGTCCATAATATCATCTATGTAGAAAAAATTAAAAATATTTTACTCAGGTGATACATTCTTTGTTATATTTACTTTCTTTAAAAAAATTAAAAGATAACAAGTCACTTTCCACAAAAGTGATACCATGGGGTCCCCATGTTCGGAACAAGGCATCCCATGGTCGTCCATGAGACAACCAGTAGCATTAGGACACATGTTGGTGTCATTTTTTTATTATTATGATATTATTTTTTTATCCTTAACTACCAGATTACTCGTTAATCAAGATAATTGAAGATAATTACCGTCATTACTATTCATAATTTACAAAACAAAAGATTCTTGATTACATAATTTGGACCTTCTGATTCCAAATATGTAATCCATTTTACCAAATTCCAAACACAGAAATTGAAATAATTAATTTAAAAATAATTCCCATTGTCAAAACAAATAGCGAGGTTTTTTTAAACAATATCTATGAAAAGTAGGCATTAGTTTATGCCCAATTCCAAGGTGAAATTAATCCTAATGACCACCATTGGATTAAATGGTAAAAATATATTCTAATTAAACTTTAATACTAATTAAAAAGATAATCTAACCATATAATTAAATTAGATGAAAAAAAGTTTTGATGTAAAATGCAGTATTTTTCACTATTCATAAAAAAATGAACATTGTCAGAAAAATACCAAACATTTATCCAATGTAAATTTCAATGTCCCAATAATAAAGAATAGGATTATTTTGACAAATAGGGCTTATAAAATTATCAAAATTTTGATTTAAAAATGGTTTTCCATCAAAAGGCAGTAAAACAATCTTTTAAAAATATTAGTGTATTTCATGCTTAAGGTTGGATGTATTCTCATATTAAGCCTCTAAAACACTATCTAATTCATAAATAGACATAGATAAAAAAATCTATTTTTCATCACTTACTTGGGATGTTACAATGAAATATTCAATGCAACTTAGGTGACCTTATATTGCCTTTGTTCCTTGAGGTTCTATGTGAATGAAATTTCTATTACTTCCCAAGTAATTTCTACTTCGAAACCAATGCCATGGTGGTGTATGAAAAAGCCAAATACTTTCACAAAAGTCACCATAAATGTGAAATTAAGTTTATTAAACATCAAACTGGGACATTTCAGCTTGTCAAATAATGTTTGAATATCTATGATGTTCTCAAATATCTTTCTTTATTTTATTATAATATCTTCAAAATAACATTATACTATTCAGTCCATGATTGGAATAAGAATATGATGAATATAGCATTGATATGTTGTCCCAACATACACTAATTCATATCGAATGAACATGTATATAATCTTCTCTTTGGGTTCTCTGAAGGTACTAGAATCCTCAACTCCAAGGACCATTTTTATCTAATTGTACCACAAATATAATTCTATAATCGAGTGGTCTTATAATCATGTATCTATATTAATAAATACCCTTATGATAGTAAATTAGAAATAATCAATTAGAAAATGAAATTTAAGGTCACCAAAATCAATGTAGACCCTAATCCTCCCATTAAGTTTATTTACAGGGATTATATTAGTAATCGATATTGGGTCATTCACTTCCTAATATTTTTTAATATTATGAATTTATCAACTTCAAACATTACATTATTATCATGAGAGGGGTGAATATTCTTGGATTTCTACTTGAATCCTCAATGGTGAAAATTTAGCTAATGTTGTGTGTCACCGCATCAGGGTTTTCTATGGGAATTTCCAAATATCTCCATGAAAATACATATCATTTTTGACTTGTAAATGAAATTTACATTCATTTTCATTTAAATAAATTTAGGAACTATTCAATTTAGGTCGTGGGTCTTCCTCTATTCCAAAATTTACCATCCCGAGATCATCAATTATAGTGGAGATTCCATTTTCAAATAAGGGAAGAGAGTTCCGGAGATAATACACATCTTCATACATTTATGATTCTTTGTTGGTATCTTCAAACATGGTACAAAACGTGATGAAATCTCTTTCTTCACCCAGGTAAGAGAGGCCATGTGAAGAAACATTATCACCATGAATAGTTGGAGTCATTGCAGAGGTAATATGGAGAATATTGTCATCTTTTTCACTGTCACTATCGAAAGGAGGAGCCTAGACATCTGTGATTATGTTTACTACCTCAATTAATATCATTGGTAGCACATAGTCACTATATAACATACTCTATCGATTCTCAGGGGTCGTCTCCAAGCCCTCAAATGATGCAATATTTATATTATTTTCCACCATTAGTGTTTTCTCTCCCTTTTATAAAGACCTTCATAATCAGATATGGCTTCACCATACTTAAGGGAGCACTATATACATGTATTATGATGAATTTAATTTCGATGGGGTGTTTCAATCATTGATTAAATTCGTAAGGTACCACAACATCCTATGACGCCCAGGACTTCTATAGAGGATATTATATGTGGTGTCTTGTAGGATAACCTTAAACTCAATTTTTTATGTGAGATCCCAAAAATGATCCTTAATTTTTATATTTATATGAGGTATTTTATCATTATTATCATAAACATGAATGGTTATCTTTGTCAGAAATAAAACCCCTTGCTATATCCTAATTGTAATAGTGACATAATTTGGTAAGGTTGATCCTAGAACCATTGTTAATTAGATCCCTTAGGATATTGAAAATATATTATTTTCTAGAATCATATAGGTGTCTTATGTGTCCTTGGATGATTCGTAATTGATCTTATTTGGTGAACTAGATGGTCAGATGAAATTCTAATGTCATAGTCTTCACTTGATAAACCTTAGTTGCAGTGACTTATGGCTCGAATTCATATTGATACTTTTGGGATTAAATGTGTTCATTATCCTCGTCTTCAATTCCTTAGGCATCTGAATACCCATCTAGATATGAAGAACACATTCTTAGTGGAATATTTCTCATTAGAGAAATTTATATTCAAGGTATATAATTCTAATAGAACCAATGATGTGATCTTCATATGATGAGGCTCCCATTTTTTGGATGGTTCCCATTATATCGATGATGAAGGAATGATGTCTCCAAGAGTCAAGAATGTGTTATAGATGAATATGAATCATAATATTTTGTGTCTTCCTATATTTTATTATTACATATACCACTTGGAGGAATATTTTATGTCACCTCACTAGGCAACAAAACCATTATGGGTTTGTGAAGTTATTCTCTAAGGGTGAAATGATCACATTTTATTATATTGTGAGTCATCTAATTTTCAAACTTCTTCCCTTTGTTGGTGGGAATAACATTCTAATTACACTAATTTTCTCACATACTAAGAGTTACAAATGTCACTTATGCCTAGGAGTTATCCAATATTACCTTTACAACATCGATCGGGATTTGGAGGATGTGTTTGGAGACAAAGAAATCTTGTATGATGTGAACAAACCTCCAATGAAAGGGGTAGTATTCATGATGATTAGTGAGGTTTTCCTTGTTTGGATTCCTAGGATATGGAGACTTTAGTAGGTTATTTTCCATAACCTCAAGGATAAAATTGGGTACCTACTCATTTCATAAGTAATACTATTAATTCATCAATTCCTCAAATCTTGGGTGACCATAATCTATTTTCACTTCTATGAGATGGACATATCATTGGTACTACTACTCGATGGGAGGCCTCAGATGATTCATGCAATTTCTTAGTTCTCAAATTAGCACTTCTACTAATTTTACAGTAATAATAGTAATTTTTGAATTACAAATATTTTTCCCTATACTAATGGGAATGTCTGAGATTTATCTTGGGTCCACTAAATGGAATCTTTTAGGCGTTGTTCTACTTTTTCAAAATCCAAAAATACACAAAGATATTTCATTAGGGGCTAGGGTTTTTATTGATCATCCAAAATATTTTCAGTTTAGAGTTCAGGTAACTACTATTGTGAGAGAGGGATATTGATTGAATTTGTTTTCCCTTTCCATCTGGAAATTATGTTATACACCCTCCCATTTTTGTAGTGAATTCAGTTCATGAGGTCAATGATTGAAATTTTCCTTATTGTAGAGATAAAATAATAAAGTAATTTATTACTATGGTCTTCCCATATAGAAATTGATCCTTCTAGAAGGATGTTGTACCTATAGAATGAAGGATATATCAAAGTATGTATAAAACATCTCTGCTTGGTCACCTCCTACTTGTATCAAAGGTCCAACATTGGACTACATAAGATCATGATATGCGTACAACGCTACTCAGGATATATAGTTCTATTAAAGGTTGAGAAGGTAAGATTTTCAGAATGTATGGTGCGAATTTTCTTCCAAAAATTTAGGATATGTATTCTTATTTTCCTAAATTGATTTATATATCCCATATATGTATTCTATTAAATCATCCATGGACTCACTACTAGAAAACAGGGCATTTGAGCCCTGTTACCTATAGCGACCGCCATTGGCGGTCGCTAAGCCTCCTTAAAAAAAAATAAGGGACTTCCGCCCCCCCCCCCCCCCTCTCTACTCGATCGTGCCCCCCCGAACCCTTCCCCCCCGTCGCCCGTCGCCCCCCCCCCCCCCCCCCCCGCCGCGCGCCCTCCCCGCCGCCGCGCACCCTCCCCGGCACCCCGCACTCCGCCGGCCCGACCTCCGCCGACCCGCCCTCCACCGACCCGCCCTCAGCCCGCCCGCCCTCGGCAGCCCCACCCTCCGCTGGCCCGCCCTCCGGCCGGCCACCCTCCGGCCCCCCTCCGCCCTCCGGCCGCCCTCCGGCTGCCCTCCGGCTGCCCTCCGACCGCCCTCCGCCGGCCCGCCCTTCTCCGGCCGCCCTCCACCCTCCGGCTCCGGGCGCCCTCCGCCCTGCGACCTCCCTCTTCCCTCGAGCCTCCCGCCGCCCGCCTCCGGCAGCCCGACAGCCCTCCGGTAGCCCTCCGGCCTCCCTCCGCCCTACGACCGCCCTGCGGCCTCCCTTCACCCGCCTCCGACAGCCCGGAAGCCCTCGGGATCCCTCCGGCCTTCAGCCTCCAGCCCCTCCGGCCTCCGACCTCCGCCCTCAGCCCTCCACCCCCTCGTCCCTCCCCCCAGCACCCCGAACACCCCCCCCCGCACCCCGCCAACCCCCATCCCATTCTTCTTCGTCCCCTCCCTCGCCGAACCACCGCCACCCGTCCCCTACTTCACCATCCCCTCCCTCGCCGCACCAGCTCCAGATCCGGCTCCCCACCGCTCCTCTCCCTCAAAGCACAGCCGTCAGCTCCCCTCCCTTCTAGGTTTGTAGCACAATCAGGTATGACATGGGCTTTCACTTACATTATTATTTTATAAATGGTTCACAAACAATTAGTTAGTATTTATTTTAAATATATTTGATATCAAAAATGAAAATGTATTAAGTCTTATGTAAATGTTTGTTATAGGGATCTTATTATGGATAAGAGTTGGATTGATATTCCAAATCGAACGTCTAGAGAGTATTTCAATGGCATTATGCAGTTTATTGACTTCACGAGAGGATTTGGAAGTGACTATATTAGGTGTCCATGTAGAAAATGTGCTAACAGATATCAATTCACACGAGATACTGTGAGGGAGCACCCTTTATTTAATGGATTTCTGAAAAATTATAAGAGCTGGACTCGTCATGGAGAAGAATATGTTCATTGTCAAAATACAGATGCAGCTCAGATGGATGTTGATGCAAGGATGACTGATCCAATGCATGAAATGCTTACTGAAATGGTACGTCGGTTTGATCCTGAAGGCATTGACATCTAGAATCTTGAGACCGGTGAGATAAATCTTCGCTCTGGTGTAGATCGTGATTCGAGGAGGTTTTATGAAGCACCTGATGATGCGAAAACAGAATTATATCCTGGATTTACTTCTTACAATAAAATGTAATTTGTCATGGAGTTGTTGCATTTGAAGACTTTGAATAATTGGTCAGACACATCATTCTATATGCTTTTGGTTTTATTGAAAAAAGTTCTTCCTGTCAACTCTAAGATTCCTGAGTCGTATTACTATGCTCGTAAGTTGACAGAGAACTTAGGTTTTACATATGAGACCATAGATGCATGTTAAAACAATTGTATGTTGTTTAGAAAAGAAACTGCCCATTTGGATATTTGTACGGTTTGTGGTGCTTCCAGGTGGAATGAGAACAGGGGAAATAATACTCATCAAAGTCAGATTGCGATACAGGGGAAACCGATTGCCGTAAAGAAAATGCATTACTTTCCCCTTAAACCCAGGTTGAAAAGATTTTTTATGTCATCTAAAGTTTCTAATTTAATGAGATGGAATGCAGAAAGAGTTCATGAAAGTGATATGTTAACCCACCCCGCAGACTCTCATGCATGGAAGGAATTTGATAAGAGACATCCCGACTTTCCTAAAGATGTTCATAATGTACGATTGGGATTGGAAGCAGATGGTTTTAATCCATTCAAGTCTATTGTTGGTGCACCTTATAGCACATGGCCCGTGGTGTTGGTTCCATGTAATCTTCCTCCGTGGCTTTGTATGAAGCAACAATTTATATTACTTTCCACTCTTATTGATGGACCTAAAAGTCCGGGGGATAAGATTGATGTTTACCTTCATCCATTGATTGATGAGTTGAATGAATTTTGGGGCGATGGTGTGATGACTTATGACTGCGAAACGATTGAACTGTTCAAACTGCATGCTGCTTTATTGTGGACAATCAATGACTTCCCATCTTATGTAAATTTATCAGGCTGGAGTACGAAAGGGGAATTTTCTTGACCTTGTTGCAATAAAAGTAAAAAATTTGTATGGCTTAAACATTCCAAAAAATGGGCATACTTGGGTCACATGCGTTTTCTCCCTCCTCAGCACAGATTCAGAAAGGACAGAGTGACATTTGATGGTTCTAGAGAGTTCAGCCCAGCACCAAATATCATGACAGGAGTCGAAATGTTATCGCATATTGAGGAAGAAAACATCTGCACGGTATATGAAATTCAGGATTTGGTGGCTCCTCCCGTACGTAATATTCGTGCTGTGGGTAGGCAGCACAGTCACAATTGGAAAAAGAAAAGTATTTTTTATTGTCTTCCGTATTGGAAAACTAACATGTTGAGGCATAATTTGGATGTCATGCACATTGAAAAAAATGTTTGTGATAACATATTGTGGACCATTTTAGGTGTCAGTGGAAAATCAAAGGACCATGTTAATGCACGCCGTGATTTGGAAGAAATGGGTTTAAGGAAACAGTTGCATTTATAGTTAGCTGAGGGAAACAAGGCATATATGCCTGCTGCACAGTATACGATGACTACAGAGGAGAAAGAAACATTTCTTTCCATTTTGAAGATGGTCAAGGTGCCTGATGGTTATTATTCTAATATTTCAAAGTGTGTGAATCTGACGAGCAAGACATTGCAAGGGTTGAAAAGTCATGACAATCACATATTACTTCAGCAGTTGATTCCAATCGCAATTTGTGATTGCTTATCCCCCAATGTTGTTCAGCCCTTGATTGAGATGAATAATTTTTTTAGATAGCTTTTTTTAAGAAATCAATGAATGAGTGATTTAAAAAGTTTGCAGGACCAATTTGTACTTACGCTTTGTCACTTTTAGAAACTTCCCCCCCCCCTCTTTTTTCAATTTTATGGTACACTTGACAGTGCACCTAACTGATGAAGTAATGGCTGCTGGTCCAGTGCAATTTAGGTGGATGTATCCTATTGAACGATATTTGAGTACATTGAAAAGATTTGTACGCAACAGAGCTCATCCAGAGGCATCGATAGACAATGGTTATTTGATGGATGAGTGTACCACCTTTTGTGCAGAATATCTTACGGATGTTGAAACAAAATTTGATAATCCCTCTTGGATTCATGATGGTCCAGTTGGAGAAGGAACCACATTTGATATGGACAACATCGAGTGGATACAAGCACATCGATATATCTTGTTCAATACTCCATTAGTTGCACCATTAATGCAGTAAGTATCTTATCAATGTGCTTGTATAACTTTTACATGTTTTGTTTGCATAAGATGATATTTTAAACATCGCGTTTTCATTTGCAGGAAACACATTAATGAGATAAAAGAAGCAATGCATCATGCGACTGAGTTTCAAATTCAACAATCTCATTATGCGTCATTTCATGATTGCTTCAAGGATTATGTATGTATAAATTGATTTTCATTATGAGTGACGTATTATACTAATTCTTTCTGCATATATCAGTATTGATTTTTATAAATTATGTGGGTTCGTAAGCTGAGGGAGTTAGGGGACCCCACGCTACCTGAATTATTTATCCAACTGGCTGAGGGTCCATCTATAACGGCTTGTCGTTATAAAGCTATTGATGCTAATGGTTTTTGATTTCGCATTAAAGATGTTGACGACAAACGAGCAACACAAAACAGTGGCATCAGTTGTCCCTTTGTCGATTCTAGTTATTACTATGGTCAAATGATAGACATCATTGAAGTTGTATACACACATGGTTTGAAGTACATATTGTTAAAGTGTAATTGGGTTGATCCAGTGTGTGGATGTAAAGTCGATCAATATCAGTTTTCATTGGTGAATTTTAACTATATGTTATACAGAAATAATGAACGAGTTGAGAATGAACCTTTCATTTTGACATCACAAGCGGAACAAGAATTCTTCGTTACTTTTCCTTCGGATCCAAGTTGGCAAGTTGTTGTCAAAATGTCTCGGCGAGGAGTGTTTTTATTTGAAGAAGATGAACCCGAGACTGTTCCGTTTGTTTACCAACAACTTGATCAACATACCGTAGTTCAACGTGAAGAAGATATTTATTGGTTCAGAGTGGCTGTTGAAGGAGAAACGGTCGATTTTCATGCTTAATAAAAGGTATAATTGTTTTCCCGCTATTCAGTAGAATGTCCTAGGATATCATAAATTATCTAATCATTTTATAAATCTTTATAAGTTTTAATCCTCACTTTTGTAAGTTTTAATTCAATAAAAAATATTTAGGTTGTTTTTACTCTTGATTTATTGATGTTATGGTCGGTGTATCATCCCTTTGAGGTATTCTTCATCTGATTCATGTGCTTCTTGAATTTTTATTAGTTCTATCTGAAATTTGGCTATGCATTGACTGGTTTTGTACATAATTTATATACCTGTTTTGTTATCTTTCTGATTTTTTAAAATTCATTCACAACTAATTATTCAATCCATTTTTTGTTTGATTAACAGTTGTACAAGTTTGATTTTTTAAGAATAATCCAATTTATCTTTTAAACACTTTGGACTCATTACTGATGTTTTCTATGACTGCAGACATGTCAGGGGAAGAGGTAGAAGATCCACATCATCTATCTGAGGCATCTACGTCTCAGGGTCGAGGTATGTTTGAATGTCATTGTCTATATTTTTTATGTAATTGACATACATACATACATATATATATATATATATATAACATTTGTCAATCTATAAATAAAATTGTTTTCAATAGGATCAGACTCGGCTGCTTCTTCCTCTCGCAGGAGAGGCCCTGGTCGTGGCATATTATCATGGAATTCCGACACGACGATAGATGTTTCATTTGATGAGGTTTTTCATCCTGTGGGACCGAATGCCCCGGAATTTATTCGTCAGCTGAGTCATATCATACGTGACCCACATCGATTTCCATTGACCACACGTGACTGGGCTTCTATCCCTCAGGACACATTAGATCGTCTATGGAGGGAGGTTCAGGTAAGAAAATCATTTTACTTTATTTTCTATGTATAAAGAATACTAATATGTTTGATTATTTTCTTTATAGAAAAATTTGAAAGTATGCCCTGAAGAGTTTCGACTCGTGTGTATGAGCAAATTCCATAAGATGTGGAAGAATTATAAAGGCAAAGTGAAGAGGGACCACTGGGTACCGAATGTGGGTGCCCTAGACATTTTGGAAAAAGTCCCGAGAGGTGTCCTCCCGGCTCAGTGGCGTGACTTGGTTGCATATTGGTCTACTGAGGGTGTTGAGGTTTGTATAATAATTATTTTGGTGTATATATATTTCCAAGAATATGTAATTTGTTTGAAATTTGAATGAATTCAATGTAGGAGGTGTCAACACGCCATTCTGAGAATCGAGCGTTGCAGGGACCACCTCACAGGCTCGGGACTCGTTACATGTCTCAGATCCGACATGAGGTATATAGAAAATGACATTCAAACATACCACAAAACCACACGATAACATCCGTTGCATGAATTGTGAAATGGTCGGCCAGACGGCATGTCAATCGGAGGTGCTGTTTGACCGCGGCGGTCGGAAACGCGTTTCTGGCGCCATAGAACACCAAAACGGCGTGCGGTGGTCCAATTCGGAGAAAACGTTCTCCGAACGACCTAAAACCGCACGAGAACGATAGGAATATTATTCTTCAAATGCAGGAGGAGGCGGCACGTCCATCGGACGTGTGGTGCACTCGGCACGACCGAACGCGTCGTTTTCAGCAGCGCGGTGCGCGCCGAAATGGCGCGTTGGGGGGTCAAAACCACCTGAACGATCTCCGAATGCCATGAAACCGCACGAAAATAGCCGGTGCATGAATTGTGAAATGGTCGGGTAGACGACACGTCAATCGGAGGTTCCGTTTGACCACGGCGGCCGGAAACGCGTTTCCGGAGCCATAAAACACCAAAACGGCGTGCGACGGTCGAATTCGGAGCAAACGTGCTCTGAACGACCTGAAACTGCACGAGAACAATAGGAATATTATTTCTGAGATGCAGGAGGAGGCGACATGTCCATCGGACATGCGGTGCACGCAGCACGACCGAATACGTCGTTTTTCGCAGCTCGGCGCGCGCTGAAATGGCGCGTTGGGGGGTCAAAACCACCCGAACGACCTCCGAATGCGACGAAACCACACGATAACATCCGTTGCGTGAATTGTAAAATGGTCGGATAGATGGAAAATCAATCGGAGGTGTCGTTTGACCGCGGAGGCCGGAAACGCGTTTCCAGAGTCATAAAACACCAAAACGGCATGCAGCTGTCGAATTCAAAGCAAACGTGCTCCGAAAGACCTGAAATCGCACGAGAACGATAGGAATATTACTTATGATATGCAGGAGGAGGAGGTACGTCCATTGGACGTGCGGTGCGCGCGGCACGACCGAATGCGTCGTTTTCAGCAGCTCGGCGCGCGCTGAAATGGCGCGTTGGGGGGTTAAAAAGTGCCGAACGAGGTCCGAATGCCACGAGACCGCACGAAAACATCCATTGCGTGAATTGTGAAATGGTCGGCCAGACGGTATGTCATTTAGAGGTGCCGTTTGACCGCGGCAGCCGGAAACGCGTTTCCGGCGCCATAGAACACCAAAACGGCGTGCGACGGTCCAATTCAGAGCAAACGTGCTCCGAAAAACATGAAACCGCACGAGAATGATAGGAATATTATTCTTGAGATGTAAGAGGAGGCGGCACGTCCATCGGACGTGCGGTGCGTGCGGCACGACCGAATGCGTCGTTTTCAGCATCTCGGTGCGCGCTGAAATGGCGCGTTGGGGGGTCAAAACCACCCGAACGACCTCTGAATGCCACGAAACCGCACGACAACATCCGTTGCGTGAATTGTGATATGGTCCGGCATACGAGACATCAATCGGAGGTTCCGTTTGACCGCAGCGGCCGGAAACGCGTTTTCAGAGCCATAAAACACCAAAACGGCGGTGCAGCGGTCGAATTCGGAGCAAACATGCTCCGAACGACCTGAAACCGCACGAGAACGATAGGAATATTATTCCTGAGATTTAGGAGGAGGTGGCACGTCCATCGGACGTGCGGTGCGTGCGGCACGACCGAATACGTCATTTTCAGCAGCTCGGCGCGCGCTAAAATGGCGCGTTGGGGGGTCAAAACCACCCGAACGATCTCTGAATGCCACGAAACCGCATGAAAACATCCATTTCATGAATTGTGAAATGGTCGGATAGACGGCACATCAATCGGAGGTGCCGTTTATCCGCGGAGGCCGGAATTGCGTCTCTAGAGTCATAAAACACCAAAACGGCGTGCGGCGGTCGAATTCGGAGCAAACGTGCTCCGAAAGACCTGAAACAGCACGATAATGATAGGAATATTATTCCTGAGATGCAGGAGGAGGCGGCACATCCATTGGAAGTGCGGTGCGCGCGGCACGACCGAATGCGTCGTTTTCAGCAGCTCAGCGCGCGCTGAAATGGCGCTTTGGGGGGTCAAAACGGGCCGAACGAGGTCCGAATGCCACGAGACCGCACGAAAACATCCGGTGCATGAATTGTGAAATGGTCGGCTAGACGGAACGTCATTTGGTGGTGTCGTTTGACCGTGGCGGCCAGAAAAGCGTTTCTGGCGCCATAGAACACCAAAACGGCGTGCGGCGGTCCAATTCAGAGCGAACGTGCTCCGATAAACCTGAAACCACACGAGAACGATAGTAATATTATTACTGAGATGCAGGAGGAGGCGGCACGTCCATCGGACGTGCGGTGCGCGCGGCACGACCTAATGCGTCATTTTCAGCAGCTCGGTGCGCGCTGAAGTGGCGCGTTGGGGGGTGAAAACCACCCGGACGACCTTCTAATGCCACGAAACCACACGACAACATCCGTTGCGTGAATTGTGAAATGGTCGGCTAGACGGCATGTCAATCGGAGGTTCTGTTTGACCGTGGCGGCCGGAAACGCATTTCCGGAGCCATAAAACACCAAAACGGCGTGCGGCGGTCGAATTCGGAACAAACTTGCTCCGAACGACCTGAAACTGCATGAGAACGATAGGAATATTATTCCTAATATGTAAGAGGAGGTGACACATCCATCGGACGTGCAGTTCACGCAGTACGACCGAATACGTCATTTTCAGCAGCTCGGCGCGCGCTCAAATGGCGCGTTGGGTGGTCAAAACCACCCGAACGACCTCAGAATTCCACGAAACCGCACGACAACATCCGTTGCGTGAATTGTGAAATGGTTGGACAGACGAAACATCAATAGGAGGTGCCATTTGACCGCGGAGGCCGAAAACGCGTTTCCGGAGTCATAAAACACCAAAACGGCGTGCGGCGGTCGAATTCGGAGAAAACGTGCTCCGAAAGACCTGAAACCGCACGAGAATGATTGGAATATTATTCCTGAGATGCAGGAGGAGGCGGCACGTCCATCGGACGTGCAGTGCACGCGGAACGACCGAATGCGTCGTTTTCAGCAGCTCGGCGCGCGCTGAAATGGCGCGTTGGGGGGTCAAAATGGGCCGAATGAGGTCCGAATGGCTTGAAATCAGACGACATCAAAGGGTGAGTGAATTTTGATGTGTTCAAGAAGACGGAACATCAATCAGATGTGTCGTTTGACCGTGGTGACCAGAAACGCGTTTCCTGTGTCAAAAACGGCCAAAACAGGCGTCTGATGGTCAAAGTCATAGCGGACGACATTGGATTGACCTGAAATCACAGGGAAACAATCTAATTATTATTCGTGACGTGTACGTGCAGACGGAACGTCAATCAGACGTGCGGTCTGCACGGTAGGGCTCATTATGCGTTCTTTAAGTGTTGCATGTGCTTGATAAACGCGCGTGGGGGGTCCAAACGGGCCGAACGAGGTCCGAATGACCTGAAATCAGACAACATCAAAGGGTGAGTAAATTGTGATGTGGTCGAGCAGACGACATGTCAATCGGCCGCACCGTGTGCCCGTGGTGACCGGGAACGCCGTTCCGGTGTCATAAACGACCAAAACGGGCGTCTCACGCTCAAAATCATAGCGGACCACATCAGATTGACCTGAAATCACAGGGAAACAATCTAATTATTATTCGTGACATGTACGCACAGACGGCACGCCAATCGGACCTGTGGTCTGCGCGGTAGGGCTCATTATGCGTTCTTTAAGTGTTGCGCGCGCTTAATTTTTTTCCATTTTTTATGATTGTTAACTTGTTTTATGTCTGCTTTTCCACCGTGAAGAAAAAAATACAATTTTTACATTTTATTTAAAAAATGAAAAATATTTTATTTAATATTATATATATAAATAATTTCATTAATATATATATATATATATTATTTGATAAATAAATATACATATTTTATTAAATATTATATATATCAAAATTTTTCATTATTTTATATATATATATATATTTGATTTAATATATATATATATATTTATTTATTATGGTATGAATTTTTTTAAAAATTGTTTTTTTCAAGTTTAGCGACCGCCTCCGGCGGTCGCTAATGGTGCCGGGAGTCAGCCTATAGCGACCGCCAGGTGGTCGCTTAAGGCGGCATTTCGGCCACCTATAGTGACCGCCAATGGCGGTCGCTAAAGCACTACAGCGACGGAGCAGAAGCGACCGCCAATGGCAGTCGCTGGGCGGTCGCTATAGGGCATTATCGACCGCCAATGGCAGTCGCTAATGGCTTTTTTTTAGTAGTGACTCTATGAAATTGATATGTTTTGGGGGTATTGTTGCCTGGTATTACTATTATCTAATGGAAGAAGTCATGCCTTGATGAGTTGGCCCTATATTAATAATGAAATAACTCATGATATACTATAATATTGTATGATATCATGGGTGTGGAAGGTTTAATCAATGCAATATATGAAACTCATGATCATTTTTTACTTCATCATTTCTATAGAATAGCTACCTAAATGTAGAGCCATCCTGGTAGTCAAATGTCTCTCTTGTAGTTGGATCATGTATTTCCTAGTTTGTGGGAGGAGTGATATTTTTCTTATCCTAAAGATGATGCCTAGTGAGAATTTTTACAAAGAGTATCTCCCGATTGATTTGTTTGATATTTTGTATCTCATTCTCATACTATGCCAATAGCTCTAACATTGAAAGAATTTTACCTCCTCTAGGTGAAAAGTGGGATATAAAAACACATTTTACTTTATCTTTTTCGTTTTTTCATTATAGAGGTGGAAAATAAATTGTTATAGGTTCCAGGTTTTGGATTCACCTCTGGGTTTTCATAGATGCAATTTTAGTTGGTGCATCCCAATCACCCTCCTATCATTGTATGTTTTCTATATTGTATCCCTATACATTTACATATGGATCCCCCTTATTTATCATTTTAATAGAAATGGAATTGATAGAATCATTTTAGTATATTGTAGTTGTCCCACTACTCTCAAAACAATATAGTGATTCTACACCATTTCAACCATGGAATTTTTTTTCTAAACCATGAAAAATTTGGGTATTTTCATCATATTAACCATAAAATGTTTGATTAAATTTTCTATATGATCCTCCCATATTAATTTTTTATTAGTTAAATTGAGGGAGTTTACGGTCATTTTGTATCAATGGGCCCTTAATAAAAATGGTGTGTATTGTGGTCAAAGGATCAGATGGGATTTCAACGATCTATTTTTAAATTCCAACACAAATAAGATTGAATCCGTTGAAGATGTTGTTGATGATAAAAATATAACAACCATTGTGGGATAGAAACTACTCGATACCTCCAAGGGGTATTTTTCTTACTAGTAATGAGGATTTGATGACTCTTTGGATGAGAATTGAGATATAAATTACCCCAACCCTATGGTCTTGGTTTGACCTAGAATATCCCTAGATTTCTCAAGGACTCACTAAGGGTGTGATGAACCTAGTGATGTTGATTGAGATAAAAATTCCACCAGACTTATGGTATGGGTTTGATTTGTATCTCCAACTGATATCTATAGCATCCATTTCTGGAAGATGACCAATGGGGTGGAAGAAATAGTAGATCTTTCCCCCGTATAGTTTCTTAGATTTTCTCTTAGATGACTGCCGTGGACGAGGCAACTATGAAAGATTTTATTGGGTGCAATTATTATTGTGTATAAGCGATGATAAATGGAATCCATTTTTGGGAGTAATTTTATACAGGGATTTTTTAGTTTAGAAAAAAATTTGGATTTTTTTCCAAGATGCATTACCATTGTTTCATGTCTCCCGACCTGAAAACCTTTTAGTTATCCTATCCCTCTATTCTTGACATCTCATAATATTTAACGCACGGGTATTCAATTTTATTGAACATATTGGACGTGAATTTCCTAGTACCTATATTTATCCAGAGTCTTTTGAATTACAAGACTCCATCTTTGGGGAGTTGTGTTTTTATTGTGATGCGGTGAAGTGTAACACTTTATAATTTACACATCTATAAATACAGATAACCAAAAAGGTTTTGAAGATCATTTGATGAATATTTTTGGTTAAATGATGTTAATCAAGTAAAACATTTACACTATTTATTTCAGGTTTCATTCACCAAGCCTTGAATATATGGGGGAGTGCCATTTTACAAAAAAGTATGTTTATTGTCTGAAGTAGAACCTCTTAATATGGTTAAAAGAGGTGTTTAGCCTACAATCCATTATGTTTTTACCACATAAAATGGAATAGGTAACTCATGTAATCATTGTCTAGTTCATATTGAATATCATATAATGAAGTGGATAGGGGTCAGAAAATGGTTCGGGGTTATTGCAGTGAACTCTCTTAATATATCCATATTAGATTCCTCTTCATCAGACTAATATTCCTACCCTTGGTCAGACCACATTGGCCGTATCTCTTGGTCACCGATTGACCATGATTAATGGTTTCTTGTATCTGATGGGGTACTATATGTGTTTTATCTTGTGGATTTGATAACAACTCTATATAATGGTGTCTAAGTTTTAAGAACCTCTCTATAATGAGGTGTCTGGTAAAGGGTATGATTTCCATGTCTGAGGGAGATATCACTTCAGGAAGGTTGACCCAGATAAATATTAGGAGTAGAGACCATAAGATCTATCTCAACACTACCACAATGATTACCATCATGGTAATGACCACCATATTAGTTGGTTCAAGTGTCAAAACACCCTTGAGGAGTTGCATATATACATCAAATCGCCTCAAGGATACTAACATTGACCAGTTTATGGATATGAGCCTCATTATATATCAAAGTCAGAATATTACAACCTAGATTTGTGGGTTGATAAGGGATATGATTTTTATATATGATAGATATTGAAATATGTTGATAACTAATGGTTAATGTGGTAATATGATCCCATGGATGAGAAGATAATGAATATAATGTTGCATGTAGGTGGATGCCAAAATATTCCATCCACACCAGTATGAACATGGAACATATTCTTGGATGAAATATTCATCCCATGTCAAAATATGGTAAAAAATATTCAGAATTAGATAAGGGTTATGGCACTCCTCATGTATAGCCCCTAATGGATGATGGTGAATTCATTCATCGGTTGATGTAGGGATACAATTCTAGCTTCTTTGATCTACTAGAAAATTATTTGTAACACTTCTTATGGGAATTTGGGCATGCTATGAGACATGGTCCACTCTCACTAGGTGATCCCCTGTAAGAGTGGGGATATGAGAATTATCCCATGCCATTAGTGGTTTCCTCTATTTTTTTCATATGAATATGAGTATATCCTAAGGCATGTACCTCATTCACATGGTGAGACCTAGTTGGAATGGGAATACGATCTCATTATAATGCATTTGGTGTGTGATGTTGGTATTTTTATATAAGAACATTGGCTTATCTTGAAGAATGTGATATATTCAATTGGTTATCCACTAATGTAATCGAAATTTGAGTACGTCCTAGTGCATTTGGACACTGTTGGATGTCTTTTTTGATAAGAATATATGCATGTACTGAGGCATATGCCTCTCTCAGTTGTTGAGACCTGGTTTGAATGGGAATATTTTCTCAGTCAGGTGACTAAACCTTTACAAGAATACGATGATAATCCTACAAGAGTGAAGAATGAATGTGTGCTTTCTCTAGAGTAGAAACATGTTCACATGGATCAGAGTTTTTTGCTTCTCTATCTATATAGATAATAATATATACATGTTTCAATATCAGTAAGAGTTCTAGAATATTCCAGAATAGTTTTTCAAACATCTCTAGAATGTTGTGATGCATTATGAATGCATTTTCAATAATACAAGTCTACAATTTTTTATTCTCCAATATGTATTGTGAGATATCTTCAATTAGATCCTGTATACAAGACCAATCCTACCCAAATTGTTTCCTCAAAACATTACAAGGGGATTCACACATGGGGGTAGGGATATGTACATCCCCCTTTCTTGTTATAGAGATGTACAAGTAGGCATGATCTATGGGGGAGGGATATGACCCTTCACATTGGATGCCTTCAGAATATATTGGAGGGATTTATCAGCAGGTGTAGGTATATGATATCAAATTTTATTATCCACAAAATTCTAGGTCAAGAATGAATTCCAAGGTACTCATGCACGAGTTTCTTGTGTTTTAATGTTTTATGTGGTTCCCTCAGTAAAAAATAAGGGGCACCAGCTAGATGATTCTAGTGACAATAGTAGATATGGAACATAAATGGAAGAACCTGAACATTAATGGATCTAAAGTCAATAAATTGATCCACCTTCCTTAGATATTATATTCAATTACAGTTTTTCAATGGGGATAAGTTTATAAAGAAATATGTTTTGGCTATGAGTTTCACTAGGTTCGCTGAATCTTTCTTTGAATGTGATGGACTCGCCAGCTTTAATTTCTGGATACCCACATTAGTATCCTCGAGGGTCAGTATTTTACAACATAAATAGTATTCCCAGACCGTTTCATTATCCACCTAATGTTGGAGGTTCTGAGTGGGTGAGAATGTTTTGTGACCTACACATGTTTTATCCATATCTGAGTTTCGAGAATGTTTTATTGCTAAAGGCATGATTTGGGGTTGGGGTGTTGTTTGTGAGATTATAATTTTTAGTCATGAATACAATAAAAAAAGGTAGTTGATCAACACATAATCACATTCATGATAATTTCTCAATCAAATACGAATTTCTAACACATTTTTCCGTTCTTATTTCGGTTTCATCAATATTTCTTGTGTAGACTTATCACAAAAATAATGGACTAATCATATGAGAACCCTTAAAACAATTAAATTTACAATGGGTGTAAAAATATTTTATTATGTAAAAGTTTCTAAACACAATGGACAAATGCATGATAAACCAATAATTTATATTATTTGAGAGAGTAACATTGGGCTCACTATTTTTTATTCAAAGAATGATGACGAATATTAGGAATGAACTGTTGTGGTAGGAATTTGGAATCCTATCATTTTTAACCCATGTAGGGGGTTTCATAGTTAAACAAATGTCATGTTGAGTTTATAAATATTATTTTTCATAGGAACATAAAATGGTTCCCATATCCATAATTGGATTTATATCTTATTTTTAAATTTAGGTGCTCATTTGGTGTTTCATAACCAATGATTCTTAGGAAAGCACATTCCTAAAGAGGATGAGAGGTTAGGCTCATTGTTTTTTTTCATGGAATTATTACTCACATTAGGAAACAATTTAGATTTATGATATATTAATTAATATCTCTATAATACCAAGGAGATATAGGTCAATCAAACTAAATGATCAGGGTTTGAATCATTTTATGTTGAATATGGGGTTACGTTAATGAATCCATATGAATGTATACCAGTATATTAATCCAATTAAAATTTATTTCATTGTAATGAGTTTCTAATTTTATTTTAATTCCATATAACATGGTCATATAGAATTTAATTCCTTCTCAAGAGACCATTAATATCAGTAGGATGGGATTGAATATTTATGAGACCTAAAACATATCTTGTTTATGACATGAATCAAACCCATTATTATTTGTTTGACATATAAAAGTTAACATCGTGTTGAAATAACATATATTAGGGGAAATGGTAACTGAGTACTGAGCTCAAGCCTCAAGGGGGGGGGGGGGGGGGTGGATCATATGTATCTTATTTATAATAGGAATTAGAGTAATCATAGTTCGATTTCACCCATTGGACTTACCTAATGGTGGATACCTTTGTATGGGGGTTGTTATATTGCACCATAGAATGTGGAATAAAAAATAAATTCTACCTCGGTTGGTAAAATTAATGATGAAGATGATACGGTCATTATATATCCCAAATCCCACATGATCCATGATCAATGTGAAGAAAGAGATAGAATTCCACTAGTCTCATTACATATCAATTCAATACATATGCATTGGGACAACCATTATGGGATGTTCTATATTGAGGTTGAGATATAAAAAGTAATCCTACATATCCTAGTGATAGAAGGATTCATATTTCTAATATTTCATTCTATTTCTAATATATGCTAATAGATGAGGAATGGGAATTGAACCCATAAGAGAGTTTGGGCCCTAAGGGTTAGAATGTATGAGATAGGGACGAACTTACTCCATGGCATATACCCATTTGATGTTGGGTATTTTTATGGAATTATATATATAATGATTGGATTAGAATTTAAATTCTCATAATTTAGCATGAGAGTATGCCTGAATACATCCTTTTGGAAATGTTATCATGTCCTGATATACCCACTCGACATGTCCAAATTGTCTACATGATATGTTTTTTTGTTTTCCTAACATGTATGAGGATGTCTAGACATGTATTTATTTTTTTCTTATAGGTTCAAAGATAATCACTTGATCCATTTGATTTGACCAGAGGATATATGATGATATAGATGGGATGTTTGGAATACATCGCATGATAATGTCGAAAAGTCTATAGGATGTTTCATGTCCTTCCCAACATGCATGGAGGATGTCACATGGCCTGATTTGATTTTTTTGATCGGTTTTAAATACATGGCTGATGTGTAATGGTTATTCCACCTATCTTTCTTCACATATCTTGAAGCTGTCCCAGGACCATGATGACTTGTATGAAGGACATCACATGAACCTTCTAACATGTCTAGAATATATTGCACGATATGGGTGTAATATATAAAGAGACTCACATAACCTAGGGGACATATCCTTAGGGTGTCACAGGTCCATACAAACATGCATGGAGTAACTTTCAATGCCTAGATGTCATGTATAGTGGGTTTATTAAAACATGTGAGAAATGTTTGGTGTACCACATGACTTTCTTGACATGTGTAGATAGGGTATCATCACTAGGATGACATATTTTTTTGAAATCACATAATCCTGATGAAATCTATAGAGTATGTCACAATATTTGTATAGAATATCCATAGGGGCTTTCAAAACATGGGTGACATGTCTATCAAAATTCTCATGACTTGGATAACATGTATGAATGACTTAACAATTCATAAAAGACATTTTTGAAAGAATTACAAAGACTTGATTAAAATATCTTTAGGACCTATCAAGGCATAGTTTATGTATCCTGGTGCGACCTTGAGACATTCTTGACATGTCTGTAGGGTGTTTCATGATTTTGGAGACAAGTCTTGGTATTGTCACATGATCTGGGTAGGTTATGTGAAACACATAAATATTAGTGAATATATCATCTCATAATTTGTACATATTTTTGAGTATTTATCCCATATATTAACTAATGTTTTTTAAGAATTATATTATTTTTGTTTCATATAATAGAGTTAAAATATTGATAAATCTTTGTATCATACGACTAAATAAAGAAAATTACTCCTCATGATCTTTAAGTGGTCAAATTCCTCCTCGTGATCTTTAATTTGGTCAGTAAAATTCCTCCTCGTGATATTTAATGTGGCAAAAAGTAGTAAATTTTTATGGCATGTAATCCCATTAGGCAATTTCCAAGATTTTACCTTAGTGAGTACCCTTGAAAGAATATGACTTTATATCTAAGAAGTCTGCTTATATAATTCATCAGGATGTTTTTGTTATATATGTGTACTTATGTTTTTAGCATAAATATAAGTATCCTTTTTTTACGATGAGGCATGAAATTTATAGGCCTCACCACCACTATCAAATGCCTACTTGGACGGTGTATATCTCTCAAATGTGATCTGGAGTCGGTAGAGGGATTTTTTCATCACACAATTTGCTCAATATTCTCGTAGTTCATTTGAGGTTTCACGTTATATTCAGTGATCAAAAAAAATAAGATTATATTAATGTTCACTAGATTATATCCTATCAATGGGATATCACATAATCATGTTGATATGTAGTAGGGAATTCACAAGGTTAGGAAAAACATGTCTCGGAGTCTTCATGAGATCAAAACTCCTCTTAAAATGATTTCTTGTGGTCAAAGGTGACTTATCCAGACACTTTTATGAGAATAAGGCATCTTTTCAATGCTCAGTCACAAGATCATGAAATATTTTCAAAGGTACCTCCGTGTTATGTGTCTAACACATCAAAGGTACCTCGTGTGATTCAAGGCAAATAACCCCTTTTTCATGAAAAACAAAAAAAAATTTCCATCAAAAGAGGCTTTATCATTTCCCAGATTTATTTTTACACAATATTTTATAATTGTAGGGGATATAATGGTATCATTAATGTGTTTTTTAGATTGATTGTATGTTTCTTTGGAATGGGTTTTGTGATCAGTTCTAGATCTCATGATGGTGTGTGAGGATTGTGTTGGATAACCTCTTGGCATGTCTGAGGTGTGTCACGAGATCAATGATAGACCTCAAAATGTTGTGAAAGTATTATAACATAAAATACCTCCATTTTTTATATGGGTGAATGGTAACGCCATAATGAAATGAAAATATCAAAGGAAATTCTCAAAACGAAGGTTAAATGATAACACACTCTCACATGTCATGTGAGACCCAATTATATGGTCTTCACAAGGTATTGGGTATTGTATGAGTACATCACAGGAAAATAAATGTAACTCTATATTGTATGAGGAGTAAAACATTTTTGACCTTTATTTTTCATGGGTAATGTGATGATTTTAGGTGTATATCGATTGAAAAGACACAATATCAGAGGAACATTACTTGTATCTCCATAGGATAATTAGGGATTTTCTAGAAGCCTTCATAAGAACACGGTGGTTTGATAAATGGATTTTGTGTGATAATATGATGATCATGATAATTAAATGATCTGTTCTCATGAACTTATGATGGTCTACCGGTCATGTGTCCTTACGAAGGTTACATGGACCATAAGGATTGACCACCTTCCCATAATTTTTTTTATGGAGACACGCTTTTAGACTTACTTCAATCCTAAATATATTGATGATCATTTAGGGAGTTTCGATAAATAGTCCCACCCAATATATATAAACACGTGTTGATTAGTCATATAAGGGATATTTTGGTTATAAAAAATTTTAAGAGATAAATAATTTTTTTTAAAAACATTCCTCAAAATGATAAAATAAATGATATTGAAGAACAACTGTTTTTATGAAATAATAAGATCCATCCCAAAAATAAAATGATATTGTTTATTATAAATAAAATTATAATAACTCACACATGATGAAATTATACCCCTTTGATATGGTTGGTCATTCATGATCATGTTTCCCTGATTTTTTATTTTCCTTCCCAATACCCTATAAAGGTATGCTATGATGGGTATAGGCCTAGGATACTACCATTAGATGATTATTTTTTAATAAATATAATAAAGGATCTTGAAACAATTTTAATATATCATGGAATGAAAATGTATTATTTAGACATACTACTCCCCCTGAATTCCCATAGTATCACTCAATAGAATTTCAAAACCAATATAATGCCAAAAGTTCTAATCCCTATGAGGAAGTGGGGGACTGTACTAACTATTTAGAGGTATCATTGATGAAACAATAACCAAAATTACTTATATTAAGAACAAATATATTTTATGATGAAATATATGGAGTAAAAAATAAGAAAATTATTAAGATATTTTAGAGGTAGATATAAGGAAAAACTACATAGCACTACCACATTGAATAATAAGTGCAATAAAATTAATGTTACATTAGGAGTGGTTTATAAACTCACCAAAAAGAATTAAATTATCCAAAAATTTTAGAATATTAGAATATATATGAAATTGATATAAAAATATAGAAATATTTCAATCCTAAATCCCAACATTCCATAATGAATTCATTTATAATATTTCTATTCTAGATGATACCCAAATGAAAAAACACATGAAAAGAATACAATAAAAACTAAAGGAAAATTATAGAATAAATGATTCATGGGACTCCAATGTTTTTGAAAAATTTATCTTGGTCAACTCAATTCCTTAATAGAATAAGGATTATGTACCTGGAAGTAGAAAATTATAAATTTATTTATCTTCTAAAGAAATTTAAAATTAATATTCCTTTTTATAATGACCTAATTTAAATAACATAGGACCTTAAATCACTTGATAATTTATTTTATAATATACCTAATTTTTTTTAATTTTCTATATAAAATATCAATGATGTGTGTAGTGTTTTCCTTCCGAATAAAAAATCTCTAAAATCTAGTATCCATAATGATTTTCATCAATTTTACTCTAGTAGATAGTAGTCTCTTCAGTTGATTGTAAATCATTTACAAGAGTTATACATGATAAGTTTTTTGTTGAATAAACACACTTTATTATAAATAACATAACACACTAAAATTTACATTCAATTAGTCAATTGACATATTACTCAACAAATTGGGAATGTTCATGAAATTATAGTAATATATTAGAAGGTAAAACTTCTATAATAAATTTAGATTTTAGACATAGAATATTCCAATGCGGTGAAAATTATCCTTATTAGTTTATTTCTATAAATATGAAGAGTTTTCATAGTTGTGTAAAAGGGTAAATTTAATTTATAAATAATTGAAAATAAAATAATGATTTTTTTCAAATAACTAATGAAGCCACTGAAATTCATCCTTGTTATAAAGATGATTTCATAGAATTAATAGAACTCATTGATGAGGAAGAAGATTGGTTTTTAGGAATGATAAATGAAATAAATAGTCAACCCATAATTGTAGAACATTCCCATGATTATATTCTATTTAATTGGATGAACCAGTAGATGATCATAATGGGGAGTTCATATATCATGTTTATTAATTTACCATAAAAAATAGTTGGAACCCAAACATAAAACAAAATATGAGAAATAGTTGTATGGGTTACCAATAATGTAGTAAGAGATTTCTATATCACATCATTCAATAGGAATCTTGAGGAAGTTGGACCTACCTATTCAATGTGTATTACTTAGATTAAAAAATCACCAATATTAGAGCTCCAAACTATTCCACCCCACATGAAATACTATTTTCTAGGTTGGTGAAAAACATTTCCTATTATAATCTCATATAAACTAGATGGTAGTCAATATAAAAGTTTATTATAAATTATAAGGATTATAATCTGTAATATTTTATGGAATATTGATTTTATTAAAGGCATATTTATTCAAAATATATTCAAAAAATATACTAGTGCCCTACCCTCAGACCATGAGTTTAGGGGTATAGAAGACTTAACCACCAAATTAATGATGAATTTAGGTTATAATAAATATTATTTATTGATGTTGTAATAATATTACCTATTTTTAGTTATCCTTAGAGTTATTCATATTCATGTGGTCACTAAAATTATTAATGAAACTATATATAAAAGAAAAAAATAATGAAGAAATCAAATCTAGGAAAGTGAATAAATTTATAATATTTAAAGGTTTCCAACTAGGTAATTCTTACACTATTAATGACCATTTAACAAGTCAATTTATTTTCAAAATTCATGAGAGGTTCATTAAAAATGATTATTTTGTTTTCATTATGGATATCATTGGTATAAAAAGATATTATACCCTTCCATTACTAGTAAAAATCATGTTACCTTGTCCATTAGAGACATTTAACTATAATAAAATTCCCATTGGATTGTGTGATTCTATTTCCACCATTAAATGGTGTAGGATAAAAGTTTTATTATAATTTTTGGAAATGATAATTGAATTATTTCTGAATGATTTATAAATTATAGGTAAATTTTTAGAGAAATACACTTAGAATCGTGAAACAATTTTGTAATGCAACCAAAAAACAAATATTGTTTTTAAATTTGGAAAAGTGTTAGTTTATGGTAACTAAAGTAATAGTATTTGGTCACAAAGTTTCTAATAAATAAATTAATATATATAATTATAAGATTTAAGTGATCTAAAATCTAATACCACATAAAAACATCAATATAATTAGAATATTTTTACTACATCCCCGTTTTTAGAAGATATTTTTTAGAGACTTTTCCAAAATCATTTTCACACCATTATCTTTACTAGTTAAGTTAGCCGTGATTAGAATAATTTAAATTTTCTAAATATGTTATCTCATATAAAATAGTTATTACTGATTTGGACAGGTAATTACCTTTTTAAGTGTGGTGTGTACGTATTATAGTGGGATTGGGGGTAGTTTTAGGGAAAATAAAGGATATGTGGTTTTTTAGGATTTAATTTTTAGTAAGAACGTTGATAATTAGAAATATAATTATAGTACTACTTCCAAGAATGTATAATATGTTATGTTTTATCTTGATATGTTGGGGTAGTAATTAATGGGTTATAATGTCATATATTTCTTTTAAAATAATATTTTTACATATATTCACACTAATAATGAGTCCAATATAAGTCTTATGATATTAAATCATCATTTTGAAGTGTTTGAAATAGAAATCATTGATAAAAATGGTGTTGAAAATTTGATTCAAGTTCATTTGTACAACTTACCCTACATACAAATTGAAGAACATATAGATATTAATACTTTATTTACCAATGAAATTATCTTGTTAATTCAGTGATATATTCTACATGGTTTACAGTTTATTCCAACTTTATAACTATAAGTGTCATATACAATGGTATTTTTTAAAATAAAATAATTTAATTCATTTTTGAGTTAATTTATTACATTAGGGATGATAATTTTCAAATTATAATGTTTTCTCATGGGATAATCAAGATATTATTCCTTAAGTGGGATATACTACCCATCTTTAAGAGCCACCACTCTTCACCTTGGGGTAGAGACCACACGGGTGAGAGAATAGAATAAAAAGAACTATATAGTTTTTTTATTTCCCTACTCTATTAAAATATTCTCAAAGTCTTGTAGTATACTATAATAAATTTCATATTATAATAAATATGGGTTAAAATAAAAATATTCAACAAAAGGGTTGTTTAGTGGTTGTGATTTATATATATATATTTTAGACATCTTGTGGCCATTTTTTCATCTTATGGTAATGGTTATGTTCTTATTCTTATAGAATATGATTCTATGACGGTATAAAAATTATTAATATCAAAATTAGAATATTCTAGTTTTATTAAGATTGTAAAAAAATACTCTCTCAATGGTTGGGGTGTTTAAGGCATTAATTAACAAAAATTACACACATTTTAAATATTATAAGTTCAAATAATTGTTGGAAAATTATGACTTTGATCCCAAAAATAAAAAATATTACCACCAATAGTTTACCTGTAATGTTGAAGTATGTAATAGATATATTAATAAAAATTGAAATAAAACATATTCCGTTCTAGGAAATTTTGTGTTTTTAGTTAGATAAGATACTTTTGGATTAGAAGAATAATTATAAGACCTCCATTGGGATGTATCCTCACAGACATATATTTAATATCACTTGTTAGTTTTATGTTAATTTTAATGAAAATGAATTTTGCGTTGTGAATGAACTAATGTCTTATTTTGAAATAGATGGGAAAAGAAGGATATTAGAGTTGTATGAGTAATGTGAATGTAAAATAAATTCATATTAAAATTAACATATTATTAAGAAAATAAAAAATACTTTCACAAATATTTTTTTAAATTCAAAAAATTATATTTTAAAAAATAGTATTTTTCTCAACAATAAGAATATTTTTTATATTGGAAAACTTTAGAAAAAGTTTTCTAGACTCATCCCTATATTGAGAGTTAAAGTCAATAGGGATGTAGAGTAATTAGGAGAGGAAAAATGTCCACTTTTGGGGAATTAGGATCTTTTTTTGAGGTGAAGATAATGATATTGTAATCTATCTCATTATTTTAGAGATGAGATACCACTGATTTTAACTAGGGACTATAATATTTGTGCTTCTTGAGAGATAATACAAAATTCATTATTTTGTATTAATTAATTAAATAAGAATAATTAAAATTTTGATAAATACATATTTTTCTCTCACTATCATTTTATGAGATATAGAAACTATATTACATTGTAAATTTGGTCCATGGTGGTATAATGGGTTTGGAATGATTAGTTGAACCTTCATGTGATCACTTGTCTTGGTCTTGGTGTAGTTGATTCATTGGGATGCGGTGTATGATCAATAAGTAAATTAAATAATATACTATAATGATTATATGATTACTTTAAAATTTTGGGACACATGGTATAAAACTAATATTTTTATAAGGATTCAACCTGTGTCTCAAGGGAAAAGATTATTTTTATCCTGGAGCATTCTGGATTAAAATTCTAGTATTCCAAACTGTAGTTTCATTTTATTTTGATCATCATTTTGTTGTGTCTAATGATTAATCCACATGTTTTTATAGGATCTAGAATATAATAAAAAAATTATATAAATAACAGAAATGTAAGGCGATTTTTTAAAAAGAATAGGGTTTAAATATTCTACCATGCTTGTGAGTTTTTATTTCCATTATATACTTATTTATACTTGTTTTACTATTTTTACTACATGATATTGTGACCTAAGTGTGTGTGTGTCGGGGGGGGGGGGGGGGGGTATTGTATATGTATGAACTAAAATTGTGTTTTTATTTACTTTTCAGTGATTATATTGTTGTTATATAGGTTTTGAGAATATTATTGAAACACATTTTAAAGAATTGGAACCCTTAATATTTACCATTGGATTCAAATTGTTTCATAATATGTATTAATTTTTATCCATACTAATTTAGTGGGTTTTATTAAATGTTATTTTTATAGTTGTTATGATTATATCATGTGAATTTTCAATTAATCAACTTTTCTTTATGATTTCGAAATCTATTTTAATCATTTTAGAAACCCTTTATACATTCTCCAAACTACTAAGTTACAAGTCTATTCTGAGGTATAGATTCTTAAATGTTTCTCTAAAAATTTTATTAAAAATTTGGTATAATTTTGGGTCTTATTTGTGGAGGATGGTTCATTAATTTTATTCAATAAAACAATTTGTACACATCAAAAACACTTTAAAATTTTTACAAATTTTTACCTTTTGTTTCATTCCTCTATATTTATGGTTTAATGGTTTTTTGAAATGTGAGGTTGGTTTTCCAATATAAAGAGGATTATTCCTTATAAATTCATATAAACTTAATTGGGTTCAGAATTTTGTTTAGAATCTTTTTTTGGGTTAATTACTAGGAGTAGCATTTACAATCATTAATCATTATAAAATTTTTCTCTAAATTTTAGATTCTGATGTTATGAGTTTAAATTATATATAGAAAAATAGAAATATTGGTGTGATATTTCATTCAATGTTATGTTATATTTGGAAGGGTAGTTTATTCAAAAAATAAATAATCATTACATCCCATGCAATTTTATGTATAAACTATTTTGAACTCCAAATTTATTTTTGTTCTCCTTGAGGTAACGAAAAGGGTGGTTATTTTAGTTTATTGAAAAGTTACGCATGTTTAAATAATTTAAAAATGTTTCATCTTGAATCAGATGACTCTAAATTGGTGCATTGAGATAGTTCTTCATGAGTCCTCAAGTGTGACTATATATATGCTAGAGGCTTCCAATTAGAAGCAAAAGCTTGTGGTGTGATAGTGGAGATATTGTTCCATCATTTCAGAGTAGGAAACAACATAAATAACTAAGTATAATATGAAACAATAATAAATAGTGTGAATAAGTAGTAAATATACTTAAACTAAACATGATATAATAATAAATTATAATTCTAAAAAATATCAAAAAACAATATTATACATACAACCGTGGTCACTCGCGAGGCGGAGAATACAGATACAATAAAACAAAAGAAACTAAAATAAACGTAAAAGGATATACTACTAAATATGAGCCAGACCACATTACTAGTATATTGACACTATATAAATGAACAAACCTAATAATAATAACCCACTCAAGTAGCTTTGATTGATCAAGAATCTATAGAAATCAACCCAATCTTCCATGAAAACCATGCTCAATAGGAAATATAGACACAGGATCTACACGTACAATGAGGTGCACATGGAGTAGTGAGAAATAATCTCAATATGGTACCACAATAATGAATTGATAAAATATGCTACCATAACTATATGAAAATTCAATATAAACATCCAATATGGGGCTCAACTAAACATATATGTAATGTCAAAAATGTGCAACCACAGTCGAACCATGAGTTCGTATGTTTATACAAATATATTCACATACTTTTATATTTATAAATATATATGAATATTCATGATTAATATGAATGAAATCACATAAAACCATTAAAAGATGATCCTTAGGTCCGTAATACCGAGCTCCTGGACATCCAATGAAAAGGGATTTGAGTTCGATGCCATTAAACTCAAGTATTTTATCATTAAGATGATATATGATTATATTATCCCAATGGACATATAGCTATTTTTCCTAGTAATATAAATATCTCTAAGAAAGCTACATCCCATAAGGCGATACTTATCTAAACCATGACTTCACCCATACTCACCTCCAATCACTGTAATGATGGATTGTAGGAGAAAACATTGATACATACTATAAATGTCCAAAGGATAAACACCACAATTATCAATCTATGTAAATCCAATCCAATGTATGAACCATAGTTCTCAATCCATAGCTGGTCACAAAATTGGGACTTAGATGAACCCTAAGTGTATCACGATTAAGGGATATTTATTTAGAACTCACCTTTGATATTTCATGACCAACCATTCATATCCAAATGGAAATATCAATAATTTCTGTGAGATTCCATGATAAACCACCCTGATAATAAAAGGCATCATAAGACTGATCCTGGAGAGAATGTTTGGAGGTCCCCATTATATGAAAAATCATAGAGAGTGTAGTTATCCGGCACAATCCATATGTTGAGGAGAGTATAATTATCCAATATATAAAATTAGTTGTAGAGAGTGTAAACATCCACTGAAATACCCGTGATGAGGAGAGAATAATCATCCCCATTTAACCCATGACTTGAGGATAGATTCATTATCCTCTTTATATTTCTTGAGGAGATTTGAATCATCCTCATCATTTAATTCAAAGAGATAGAAATCATTCTCTTGAATTGGGAAGGTGGACTCATACAAAACTATCATTACTAGAGATTATATGACTATATATCATAGTCATAATCGTAGAATCTAGATCCCAAGTAGTACCTATGGGAATAAAAGTATTAAGAATTTTACATGGGTTAGAATCTGTATCCCAAGAAATCACATTTTTGATTCATAAGGGATCCAAAAGATGGATCCCAAGAAAAACGTTTAGGCATTAAAAATGGAATGGAATATGCCTATTATCATGCTCAACACCCAAAAAACAATAATAAACTCTGGCTATGATCGTTTCGTCCATAGTAAAAAGGATACTGGTTTAAAAAAAGAGTTATAGTGGAAAAATGCCCAATCCACCACCACTACTATATCCTAGTGGGATCACACTTATAACATGGGTTCTAAGGTGACTCCGACTAACAAATCTACCCATATACGTTGTATCCGCACTAGTTAAGTCAATCATTATGGAACCAACTAGGTCCCTCAAGTCACATGAAAAGAGGCATCCTACTATGTATACATGATCTCTATATATAATAAAATAAATCTTACTCAAAATCCTTAACTAAAAGGTAAGCAGAGGAATCCTACATGGGATCCTTGAATGGTATAGAAACTAAGGGAACCTACATAGGATTCTCAGAACATCACATTTATAAAGGCTACCTAAATTGAACCCTCAATTACCTTATAAGAAGGAAAATGCATCCAACATGGGATCCTGGGAACAATATACATGTAAAGGGGTCAAATGAAGGATTACATAGTTTAGAATGAAATAAAAGGTAACGCAAGAGGGTTATTCAGTAACATATATGGAGATAGAGGCTTCATGTAGAGGTTCTTGTATGTACAAATATAATCTGAGGAATCCTACATGTCATACTCAGGATAAATAACTCATGTCATAAGCGACAGAAGTCACATATGATAAGGGATACATCATAGAAGGAAAAATATAAATCATTGGCCTAGATATATTGATAACCGATCATCTGAGATCTAAGGGTCCTACTATCAGGAGACAACTAGATTATATTATCAGAGAAATAACCTCTCCATTATGAAGATTCCTAGTGCTCCACCTATGAGCCATAAAAACACCTAACGGGTCTTATCACTGTTATATATGTGAAAGTATACTCATAATATACTACTCATGGGTCATATTCTAAGTCCTGGGTGAACAGATATGAGAAATCCTCAAAGTGTAACAAATTAGGAGTACACGGCTTGTTAGCCCAGTACACAACACGTTCCTTCATTTCCTCACATGGGAGTGTAATTATTTTTATACATGGCATATAAGACACCATGTACATAGTGTGTAGAATAGGTTCATGGTGTGTGGACCACTTGTGGTACATACTCATGTATGTAGCATAGCCTGGCCGTGTATATTAGCTAGCTATATATAACTACGTGGAGTGAAACATACAAGGGGTCTGAACATGTATATCTATAGGACTTTTGCCTCTTATACGAGCTTCATGGACAGGTACTTGGCTACATGGTTGAGTCCCTATAAATGAATTTCATGATCCATACACACCGTGTACTCTAAAATTTTCATACTCCCCAAACATGAAGAAACAAAATCATGTATTCTCAGAACCACACACCATGTAGATGGGTTTTTACAAACATAAAACCCTATAATTTCCTTCGAAACCCATGTAATCACCCCAAAGGTAGTATATTGAATTTCAAGGGGCAAAAAGAAAAAATATAAGGGGACTAAAACATTATAATAATTAAATTACATGGATTTATGGTATAGCATAATAATGGTCAATCTTCGGAAAGAATCCACTGAACCTTTTCCCATTTCTATGGTCTGCCATTCCTGCACGATGATTCAGTGCATCCCAAACATCATAGCGGTACCCTTATTATTCAATCTATATATTTGTCTATATATCTATATATCTATATATATATATCTATCTATATCCCATTTTCTCTCTCAATCACATGATGAAGGTTGGATTTAGGGGCAATACACGAGAATCAAGCGAAATAAAATGGAAATAAAATAGAAACAATGAAAATTTAGAAAAAATGAAGAAAATTAAAGGAGGAACGGTCTAGCCCCGTCACCAAATTTGATTTTATACCCCAACTATGATAAAAGCTTCCTTATGGGCTCAGTTATGGGGATAGAATATGAATATCAACATCCTTTCAAAGGATATATCGGAATGAACATACATGAATAAATTAATATTTAACTAATAAAAAAGTAGATATTAATCATTTCAGTAAAATTCGAACGAGTTGGATTTCAAAAAAAAAACAAAATCCTAGTGTAAAAACCATATCCATGTTAAAAAATGTGGTTTAAATATTTATATGAAATTATCCCCTTGGGGTAAAATACAATTTTATAACTTTCAAGCATTTGAAATCAAAAATTAAAATTTCTTCTCAATAGCCAGGTAAAAAACAAAAGGGTCTTTGCACCAAAAATCTAATTTTAATATTTTCATTTATAAAATTCTTATTTTTGGAACTTCAATTTTTTAATCGTGAAATTTATTTTCTTCAATATTTTATATAGAATCAGTTTTTTAAGGGAAATTATTTTTATAAATATAGGGTAATATCATGTGGAATGTTTTGATTAAATTTTATCTACATTTTAATTATAAAAATATAATATCTTACTCAAAATTTTATTCAAATGTGAATTAATGAAATGTAAGTCATTGTGAGTATAAATTTTCTTGTTATAAATATTTTAATGATATTGAGGATTTAAGGTACTAAAATGATATAGTGTTCCGTTATTAATTTTCATATTCCTAAATGAAAAATATTTTAATTAATATTGTTTGGAATTTTATTTAAATATGTTATTGAATTTAGTTGAAAAATATGTGGGTTTCGAGGTTTAATATTTCTATAATTCTATGTTATATCCTTTATATCATTTATTAGAATTCAGTTTTCATTCACATATGCAATTCAAGAAAATAATTGCATATTTTGATAATTTTTTACTTTCAACTGGTTAATATCTATGTGTTTTTATTTTTTTTTATTTTTTAATTTCATAAAGGTACAAAATAATTTATATAACCTTTATAAAGATATTTATGAGCCTTATAAATCAACCATGGGGCAGACTAACATTAAAATAAAAGACCAAGAAACAATGAAAAAATATGAAGAGACAAGATTTCATGATGATATGGGTTTTTTTGAGATGAAATTTATTGTATCATGCTAATATATCATTCCATATTTATGAAAATTATGGGTTAATTAAATCAAGAGGTAACTATCAGAATAATTTAAAAAACATATAATGCCAACCTAATTTCCCAATTGATATCACCAGTGAAACAATATGCAATAAAATGACAAAAAAATTGATTAGGTGAAACTAATTTGATTATTGTCGTGACGAAAATAATAGGGCTTACTCATGTGAGAATAACACTAATATTCATTATCATATTTTAATTGAGGAAAAACATTAAGTATTATATGAGCCTCATCATGAGTGGGGGAAGAAAAATCGTCGATAACTTTCTTCGTATATATGTATTTTGATTAAGGATAATCAAATATATATCATCATCAAAGATCGATTGAGAAAATAAGATATATTATATTGTCACAATATAGTATTATGTGATGTTTTATGAACCATTGGGATACATTTATGATGTAATTATTTAGAACCTTCAAGAATAAATTAGTATACATAATATAATTGTAGAATGAATGTGTTTTAACAACGAAACTATGAAGACACACTTAGTTCAATCATAGCATGTATGGGATTCAAAATCTCTTTTAGACTAAGTGGAAGTTTTTTTACACAAGTTTAATTCTAATTAAAGGTGAAAATAAATGTTCAATGGAGTCGTAAACAGTCATCTATTATCTTATAGTTGAGAGTTAGTTGGTATTTTCACATCGAGTTTTTAACACTTTTCATTTAAATGTTTTTGAATGGATCATTCCTACCCAAGATAAAATCTTTTTGTTTTATTGAAAATGTTATTGGAATATTGATTTTAGAAACCTATTATCGAGTAAAATTTTATAACACATCATCCCTAGAATCTAAAATCAAAATAGGGGGATCTTCAATACTAAAAAATAATAGTTTTAGTTAGTGAAGTATGGTACACAGAAAATATATAGAGGTAGTTGTTAATGCTCAATGTGTGAACCAAACCAAAATCCATGCCAAGATTAATTTTTTATAGAACACATATCATGGGGGAAAATATGGGATAACATTCTTGGAGTCACATCTGGGAGATCAAGATCATTGAATGGTTTTCCACATAGCTAATAGAATAGGTGCATTAAAGGACAATATATGTGATATCGATCTAAGGAGTAGGTTCTTGACATGAATTTAAAAGGAAGTATAATAGAGAAATTTTAGGTAGTTTTATAGGAGAACAATATATAATTTCAATTTAATTATGGATCGATTATCCCTCAACTACTTGGATTTAGAGGGAATTTTACATTTGACAAAACCAGAGAAAGAAGAAGATATTCTAAATAAATACAATTCCACATTATTTTCTTCTTTCTAACTATTATTAATGAAAGATAATATCATTAAATTTCAAAATTAATAATATTTAATGTCTAATATCCAATGAAAATGATATTAATATTGTATTTATTTTTTTGACTTTATTCACATTATCTCTTGGTGGATACTACTCTCTCACTCAATTCATTAGTGGTTCAATTTTCAAAACATGAAGAGTAAATTTATAGAATCCTTGATATAATTCAAACAAAACTATCTAATCATAATGAAGTCAATGTTTAGAGAAGGATAGTAATTTTAATTTCTATTTGATAATTGAAAAATCTTAGAAAATATTTTTGAATAATTTTGAGATCTAGAGTTAAGAAACTATATAATTTAATTAACCATACATTTACTAAAAATATTATTTGTTAAAACTCATTTCATTAAATTAAAATGATTTTCTCAAAGCATTAATGTATGGAAAAATCTTTTATTCTTATAAAACATGTTCACTATATTCTTGTTAATATCCCCTTAGATGATTCAATTCTATTTTATCACATTCATATTTTTTTTAATTTTTATCCAATTATTTTACCTCTTTAATACTTCCAAACAATATATAGCCACTAACACTTATTTTCATTATCCTTACCCCTTTTAAAGTTTTTTGTTTTTTTTCATGCACCTTGATCAGATAAACATAATTCAATCATTCCGTATGGAAGTTCCAAACTCACCAGCTTTACTAGTTCTATTAAAAAATAATTAAGTAATTTAGAATTTCACAAAGAAATTATTTCATGTATATTCATAAACATTTATTTTTTGGGACACATTTTTTAAATTTAACATGGTTATTCCACGGTTTTTCCTACACATCCACTTACAATTTTGATTGCACAAGTTATCCTCAATCCCTTAGCTATGAAACTAGTTATCCAAATCCTACATTGTGTAAATAACCATTATATCTATGTTTCATTATATTTATGATGTAATTTTTATTACGTGGGTATTTATTTTTTCATATTCACAAATTTAACAATTTATTATCTCATTTTTTGGAAGGAGTATATTAGAATTTACTTTTTTTGATACAATATTCTTGGTTTATATTCTAATAATTATTTTCATTGAAGTTAATACTTATTTTAGAATCCATGATATGATTTTAATTCATTTGATATAAAATATTAACATATGAATTTAATTTAAATAAAATTATGTAATTTGGGTACTAAAAAAAGTTTCAATGATGTATTCTATCATGATTTATTTGTTTTATAATGGTTTTTTGATATTCTATGGTTTCTATTTTCTTTAAAAAGAGGTCTTGTGTGTTTTTTGATTTGATTTTTCCTTTGCCCATGGATTTATATAGGTTTTAATTTTAAGATATCATTACTTTTATGTGTGACCAAAATTTGGAGAAATGTTTTCAAGGGGCTTTTAAAAAGTGATTACATGTTTTAAATCTTGAGGATTGATTGGTACCTTGAAATATTTTTATATAAATGTGATACCCTATTAATCGACGCCATATAATAATTTAACATATTTGAGATTGAGGATTTATGTTATTGATCTTTTTATTAAGGTTATTATAGATTGGATTTAGATTAGTGGGTGTAAGATGGTGGGATGTAGATTTGACAATATGGTTTGACTATGATGGATATTGTATAAATGTTGCCTCATCTATAATCTGTATCATCATTAGAATCTATGGCATACTTGATAGATATTGAGAGGTGGTTACTATCTACTACTGAATATGATTTTTATATCCCCTCACGTGGAATACATCATAATTTTTCAGAGATCCATAAATGAGTCTTGGATATGGAAATATAGAAGTTTATAGACTTGGAATGCATCAATGTGAAAGTATATTGTTCTAGATGAGTATATCTAAGAATTTTTCATGGGATATTTAGTAATTTCCCACAATAATTTCTCCTTTATTAATTTGTATTAAAAATAGTTAATCTTTTTTTCCACATTATTCGTATCAATGTCAAATTACATGTTCAACTAGTTTAAATTTTATGTCATATTTTGGTCCTTATTACAACCCTTTACAATTCCCTCTTCTTTATTATTGTTCTACATAACTACATGTTATTCTATTTAATTTACTATATTTGGTTATCATGGTTATCTAATTTGGTTTGGATTTATATTATTTATTTTCGTGTTCCTATAAGTGTTGTTTTAAAGGTTTTATTGATAGTTTATTTAAAAGGCTGTGTTTTAAAAGTGAATCACTTAATGAAAAGTTTTAATTTTTTTATTAAATCATGTTTTCATCTATTGAGAATTATTTTTTAATAATTCTTATACAATTATTTTATTTTAAGTGTAAAACCCCAATTTATTAATGAATTTAAAACAAGAATTTATGGTTTTTTTGTAAGGTAATTTAATGGAAACTTTGATGAAACCATAGTTGGCCTTTTTTTCACACCACACTTATAACAATCAATGTATCTAGGATGAGTGATTTTGTATAGGCCTAGGTTTAGTTTTGTTTCATTAATTTTGTGCGTTATTTAGATATTATATTTTTAATTTTAGGTAATATAGACATTATCATTTTTTTATTTTAGTTTCTATTTATGTATCAAGTTGGATCAACCATCTATGATTTCCATTGTATTTTATAGACCTAGTTTATGTTTCTGATATATGTAGTGGGATAATATTTAGTCACCTATTTATTATGAATTATTTAGTTATATATATAAAATTATATATCTTATTTTATGATATATTTATATTATAAATACTCTGAATATTATAATTTTTGAATAATTATTTAATGTGATTAATATTTATTTTTTGGTGAAATCAAGCCAAGTGTTTATAACTTCATGAATAGGAAGTATTTTCTAGACTATGTTGTTTGAGAACTCCCTTTTATCATTTCCAATATTTTAGTTTGAGTTCACGATTTTTTAGTGGCACGGGTCAGTTTATGAATATATTTTATCAGAGTGGTCTTTTTTATTTGGGTAGTATTGGTATAGTGGTTACCAGACTCTGAAAACATTGTAGCTATGTATCGGGAGAGTCTAATTGGATATAACAAAGTTTGAGCATTGATTTTATATAGGATATTATTATATTTCCACATTCATTTTAGTTATATATTTTTGAGTTAAAATTTATTTTTGTTGTTGTATTTGGCTATTTTAACAAAATTAAATGGCATTTTTTAGAGATATCATATGGATTCAGGGCGAAAAAGGTAGGAAGAACCAAAATTCCATGACTAGACCAAATGAACATTAGGTACATGAAGATCCTATGTTCCTAGTTCTATTTTCCATAAACTTATAGTTATATATAGAACATAATTTTTTGCATAATCTGTTTCTAAAATGTGAACAACCTATAGACACTATGAAATGATTGTTTTGGGTTCCTTTTGAAATTATTTATTTTTTCAGTTTTTTTGTAAATACTATTTTCGGTTAAATAAATTGTATTTTGATTTCATATTTGACATTATATGGTATTATTTAATTAATATTTATAAAATTAATTATAATATTAATAGAAAAGTTATATTTTGAAGGAAATGAATAAGGTTTTTTAAAGCGAATTAAAAATATACTTGGTTCATTGAAAGTGGAAATTTTTATTATCAAAAAACAAAAAGACTTTAAAAAACTGATTAATCATGATTTCATTGATATTTAAATTTATTGGGTGGTGTAATAATTTAATTTAAATAAAAATCATTGAATTATGTTTTTGGTTGAGATATTTTTTGTAATATTTGTGATTTTTAATTACGGGTTTTTTTTCTATTGAGATTAATTTATAGAAATGTTGAATTAATACAAGGTGTTTTTTTAATATATTTATGTAGATTATATATTATTTTGAGTATTCCTACCATAAAATTCATAAATAATTATATGAAATCTACATCATAAAGTCCACGTTTGAATTTTTCATTGAGGAATCTACCTAGGGTTATAATATAGTTGTGGTGGCTGAATCCCTTATGTGATATCATGTGGTTAATGGTTATTAAGGTCTATAAGATTCTTTGGAGTTATTAGATATGGTGAATATAATTTTAAATCCACATGTCATACTATATATTTAATAGTGAAAAATATATTTGATCTATTCGATGGAAGAAGTTATGAGTTGTGAAAAACTGTTATCCCTTCGAGGTTTCAATATGTAATGACATTGGAGTTTTTGAAGACAATGTTTATTCAGTGGGTTATCCATAAATAAGTGTTTTTTTGGGAAGGTAAAAAAGATTATATTTCTCCAGGATGGTGGGAATATGGTGAAGGAATATATTGACTAATATAATATGTGGGTTCCACATACACCAAACATAATATCTTGTGAATCATTGAGGTCCCATATCATTATAAATGTTCTATGGATAAACATTGACTCTAGAATTGTCCCTTCTAGGCCAAAATAATTTTTTTGATTTATTTATTGTTGTTTGGAAGGGGATATTAGTTTATAGTAGGATATAGAATGTGAGAGGAAGCCCTATTTCCAAGGATACATTAGAGGGTTTTATATCTGGTGGTAGTCTGAATCCATATGAACCTTGGGTTGAGAGTAAATATTATTCTAGGAATTCCACACCTTCTACCTTTACTTGTCATGAAAGGAATAAATCATTAGAGTTCCACTATTCGGGTTATTTCAGGTATTCTAATCCCTATGTAGTAAATGTTTTAAAAACATACAATCATTATGGCCAAAAATGAAATATTATAAAATTATATATATTAAATGTACCCTTAGAGGTAGAAGGCCCTACTATATTTTATATCTTGAAGGTAATTTAGTGGTGATTTCGAGGTAATTATTCCTTCCCATATCCTTTCCCCTTCGACTTTCTCCTTTTTAATTGGTTGTTATGATATTTATAATGTATTTTAGGAATTATATTATCTTTTATTTACATTGAGAAACGAATCATTGATCCTATGAAATAACTATTTTCACTTTATTTTTGAGTTTTAATGTAAATACCTTTAGTGATAAATTCCATTTTAGTTTCATAGTTTTTCATTATGTTGTGTGTTGATATACTTATCCACTGAGAGTGTGGAATTAATGAATATTTGTGGGCTCACAATGGATCTCTATTTCATGACCCTCTCATTGGGGGTGGTTTTGTGATAGTTTTTTAATTAATTAAAGTTATGGATGTTGTGGTTTTATTTAATTTCATTCGAATTTAAGGATTAGGTAATAAATATCAATATCTTTTGGGTTTGGAAACTTATTTTACATTAAATTATCATGGAAGCCTAGTGAATTTCAATTGTTGAGAGTGTTATAAGGATGATAATTTTTAAAAATTCACCACTATTGTTTTATTATTTTAATTAATAATTTTTTTAATCCAGATATTTCATTTTAGGTTAAATTTTCTTAAAATATGAAATATTAAATGTTAATATCCAAGAAACATTGTGGTAATAGTGGTTTTTCAAACCATGTAGCTTTCCCATGAAAAATATACAACCACATGATGATAGAATATATACTATTGTAACATGGGTTTTCAGAACATGCATATCTCATAGGTGGGTTAAGTGAGAGGCCTATGGTTGTTTTATTATTTAGTAAACAATTATCCTTAAATAAATCTAAAAAATATAAAAATTTACCTTATACCCATGTTCAATTTAAACATAATTGGGGTGTACCACTTCTAATTTTTGTGATTTCATTTAGTAGATGAGAGTAAGGAACACCCAACCCACAAAAGTTTTTATTTTCTAGGGTTATTCCTCTAATTTGTATTTGATTATTCAGAGGTTAGGTACATTCATAGTATTTTTTATTCTTTTTACCTCATTTTAAAGTATTCTATCCTCTTGAAAAAAACTATGATGAGGGGTTGGCCTTATTCTGAATGTTTCCTTGTTTTTAGTCTATGTAGAATTTTTATCATTTCATTTTTCAGTTATATTTATTGGTTTTCTTCCATCCACACTGTATTCGAGGTCGGTGTTTTCATTAATTTTTCTTTTCCTGATGCACCATGAATTATTGTTATTTTATTATTTGGTTTCAAAGAATATTTTAATTTTTTTAAAAACCTAGATGTGTTTATAAAGAGGATTATAAAGAATACACATATAAATGATTTTATTTATAAGAAATTTATATTTGATAGGAATTTGACATAATTTGAAACTAGTTTTTCAATTTATTTAATTATTATTTTTAAATTTGGATCCTTTACATGTTTTCAGTTGATTAGATTTATGGTCTTCTCGGGTTTATGGGTTTAATTTTTCAATGGATTTTGGATTTTGAATGCTTTCTCTTGTATGATAGATGGTTTTCATGAGTGAAATTGGTTAATGAATCCTTAATTGACATTTATTATTAAATTATTGAAGTTTTGGTAACATAAATGGTGATTCCCTTGTGTTTTTTATCTTGTAAATCTATCGTCTATTTTTAAATTTCATTAGTCTTGAAAATGGTTTTACATAGAGGTATTTCGAAGGGTACATCTGAAAATAGATCGTTAAGGTATTTTAATAACATTAAATGGTAATTTTCAAGAGAATTCATTTTTTGGAATTGTTTTCATTTCGATTTGAAAAGGTATTATTATTTTTAAATATGATGTCCCAAATTTCACCTTCCAAATACCTTTGTATAAATGTATTTTACGATCAAAGGAGGCCTCATACTATATATATATGTGATCTTATATATTTATGATATTATTATCATTATTATGGTTATTAAATATGATATTTTCATTAGTGGGTATAAGGAGGATTGATAAGGATGTGATTTCGTGTATTTATCATATTTTGTATATATATTTTTTCGTCACATTGTGTTTCTACCATTCTCTAAATCCTATATGTCTTTGTGAGAGATTGATAGGTGGTTACTATTATCCAAAATGAGACTATTTAGATCCCATTTCATGAGATACACCTTGATCTAGGGGAGTCCCATCAGTGAGGCTTGGTTAGTTAAACTCGATATGTTAATGACTGGGAATGTTTCAATAGGCTAATAAATAGTTCCATCTAAGTGTGTATAGAACCCCTTCATGGGATATTTAGTATTTTGGATGACTACTTATCATTTATTACATTATATTTACAAAAAAATATTCTTATTTCTATTAATATTTATTCATACTATTCTAACATGACATGTTTCTATAGTTTTACTATTACATCATTTTTCCCCTTTCATTCACCCCTTTACAATTGCTTCCCATAACCTATTATTTTTTTCACCAGACATTTTATAGTTATTTATTATATAAATAATTTTATTTGTAAATTTTTAATATTTATATTAGTTCTCATTGACTTTTTTGGGTAGTTTTATTGTTTATTTTTTTAACATGATTTCAAAATGTTTTATTTAAAATGAAATTATTTTTTGAGAAGTGTCATATTTTTATTTAACCTATATTTTGGTCTATTAAAAATAATTTTATGGAAAATAATATGTTGTTGTTTTCATAAAAGGATAAAAGAATATTTTATAATTTTATTTAAAAGAATACTTTACTTTTTTTTGATAATAAAACAAAATAGACACTCCGGTGATGCCCTGCCCAGTTTTTATGCAGGCAACATACTTACACAACTTAGTGTATCTATATTGAGTAGATTATTGCAGGCATCAGTTATTCCTAGGTAGATCATAGAGTATACTGGTCCAATGTTTGATCTTGGTCTTGAGGTCGTGTGGATATCATCAATTTCTATTTTTGTTTCTATTTATATATTTTAGACGGGTCGTCTATAATATATTTCCATTGTATTTTTAAGATCATTTCAATATTGTTCATTAAATTTTTATTTGTAATAAATATTCTATGACTTGTTTGACTATGTTTAAAATAGAAAACTATTTATATTTTTTGACCATGTTTTTCCACAATACGTACGTGAAATTGGAGAATTATGGTCAATGATTTCTATATGACATATATTTATCTATTTGGAAAAATAATAACCAATTTATTAACATTGATTCTCAACAGTAGTTGAAAACCAAATGGGATCAGGAACACCTTTCAGTACATTCCCCTAGCTTCTTCTAATACATAGTGATGTGGTAGCCTAGGATGGATTGTGAAAAATACTCATAATATCAGGAAAATCAATAATTTTATATTAATAGTGTTATATGGAAATTAATTTTATCATGTGTAATTAAAATAAAGAAATATATATTAAAATGATTTGTCTTATTTTTGAAATTTTACAAGAAAAAATACCTTTTAAAAACTAATATGTTAACAACTTATTGAATAAAAATCTCATATAATTCATAAATTATAATGATGATTCATAAACAAAGAAATAATTCGATACATAACAAATAAATAGTTAATAAATCATAAACCAATCATCATATTTCATAAGCATATCCAATCAAGAAATCTAAGACCCATGAAAAAAAATTACATCCTTGATAACATGGGTATTATTTATAAAATTTTTAGAAACATCATGATATACATTCATTAAATATTCTGAATACATCCTTCATCCATATACGATATCCTAAATTTTAATGAAAATAAAAATTAGGATCTAATAGTACTTTGTAATGTCTTATCTTGGTCAAATAGAATGGTGAGTAATCGAGAGTTCTATATAAACTCATGAGTGGATCTCTATAAGGTAGAATCTGATAACAACTGGTGATTATCTATAGGTATCATGGGGAGGAAATAACCTTTTGACTAAATAATAAAAAATAATAATGAAATATATAAAAAAATAATCCATCATCAAAATATAACAATGTAATATGGATATTAGAAATATGAGCTAAACATTTATAAACATATATACGATGTATTAAAATTAAATTTCATTATAATTAACCAAATTCATGTACAAGAATATATGATTTCTATATTTTATGATTATTTATAAACTGATCAAAATTATAAAAAAGTTGATAAAAATAGAAAATTAGACTTGAGTCCCAACCTGGTCAGGTATGATGACATCAACCATACACTCCAACTCAACAATTAAACACAGTCCCCATTAACATACATTTACCTCGAATCATAAATATTTGAAAGGCAATAATATTCCTATGTAGAGTGTCAACATTAATCAGCAGTCCCATCAGAACATTGTACATAAAAGATTATAATATATAAGAGAATAAACATATTTATAATATGATGAACATAGATAATATAAGATATAATAATTTATATTTCACCATTGTACACTAAAAATTTACTATAGTGGGTGAATATACATACTTTTACCATATTTTGTATAATATTGAATATACCACTCCAATTAATTATAATTTAACATAAAACTCTTTCAATGATGATGAAAAAAATGATTGGCCATAACATGTCATTACCTATTAAATAAACTTGAAATCTCATAATACTCATATAGTCAATAGATTGGAAGCTCACATTACATCTATAAAAAATGGGAATATGGGAAGGGAATCTCATTCCATTATAAATATCTATACACTATTGGAATTATAATTCATTACAATGTGGGCACAACATTACAATTTTTCAATATCAACAATATTGGGAAAAATTCTAAATCCATAATCGTATCTCAAAATAGGTGTAGTGTTCCTCATACAAACTTTTATAATTTAATGGGGTAACATATCCCATAATATAATTTATATTATCATATGAGTAATTCCTTCCCATGTATTAGTCATTTACAACATAAAATGGTATGTCATTCCACAACATAGGATAAACCTGAGTAATGTGTTTGTCATACCATATGGGAAACAATATCATAAGCGAGGAGAATCAAATTCCACATTATATCAATACAAATAAATTTAGGCATAAATTAGCATAACAAAACTATATCAACAAATAATAGACATATAAACAACACATTAAGATAAATTTACAATATTGCTAGCATAATATAAACAATTTATTAAATTCCCTTCAAGGATATGTTTCACAATCATAACCCAATCTCGACATTCCATATCATTTATACTACCAGCAAGAACATTCAATATCAAGGGTTTAAACCCACACATAATAAGTATTTTAAATGAATACAATTTTATATAAAGCAACATAAATACACATTTCTAGGAATTACTTGAGATACATATTTTATTAATAGATATTTATTAACAGTGGAGAAATAAGAGCATTTGTTTAGGTCCACTAAGTAGAAAAAACTCAAATAACAACGCATTGACCCACATTTAAAATTAATTTCACAGTTTATATTATTTTAATAGATACCTATAACCTAAATATTTTCTAAATAACATTAATTAATTATTAGAATCCTAACTATCACAATCATTCATATTGAATATAATGAAAAATAAGTGGATTAATTTTATGACATCCACACTTGCTTATAAAATATTCATACTACACACTGAATATAAAATCATTTAATATAATATGTATGTTTTAGAATCTAATGAATACACTTAAGATATTTATTATAGTCAAAGGGATTCCCAAAAACCATCTTAAATCGAATTTTTTTTGAATCTTTTACATAAAATTCAAATGTTATTTGGTAAAAATGTTATAACAGTGAGGGGAAAGGAGAGAGAGAATAAATATTAGATGTGTTGAGTCAATAAGGTTTTCCTTATGACTTTTCCATTCCTTCTTGTTTTGAAAATCACAAACACCTTATCTTTAAGGAAAAATGCTTTCTTAAGGAAAATTACTTTTATAAGAAAAATTGCTTTCTTAAGGAAAATCGCTTTTATAAGAAAAATTATCCTTATCATATTTTCATTCATATTTTTCTTAAGTATGAGATTCAGATTCATTTTCTCGGAATCATTAAAACTTTGATATAAAGCATTCTGTTTTAGGGTTCGGATTGTGGACAAGAACTATAAGGAAGTTTCATTCCGAATTCCGGATATGAACTCTGACTAAGTTCTATTCCAGATTCAGGATACGAATTCTGAAGAAGAATTCTCATTACGAATTCTAATGAAGAAATCCCATTCCGAATTCTCATTACGAATTCCAATGAAGAATTTCCATTCCGAATTCTAATGAAGAAATCTCATTCCGAAATCTCATTACGAATTCTGATGACAAATTCTCATTACGAATTCTGATGACAAATTCTCATTCCAAATTCTGATAATGAATTCTCATTACGATTTCTGATGATGAATTCCTATTCCGAATTCTCATTCCGAATTCACCTATTAAACAGAATCTGATTATCTTTGTTTTATACACTCTGAATTTATTCACTCCGAATCTTCACTCCGAAATTTCTATTCCGAACTTTTATGTTAGACTTTAAAACGATGTCGTACATTCTGTTACACTTACCTTGTTATAAAACGATGTCGTCCATTTTTTTATAAACTAACCGTTGTCTAAGTGACACGTGTACAGGTCCCTCCGAACTTTAAGGAAAATATGACCGTTGGAGAGGAGCCGACCATACCTATAAATAGGAGCTCATTTGAAAGAGCTCGGTGCCGATTGTTGAAAAAGTGCTTATATGCTGTTGAAGTGATTTCTAGAGAGAGAGTCTCTTATTAACTCTCAAAGCCTCGTGCGACTCCGACTGTTGGTGATTACATTCGAGGGCTTCCGGGGATAGGAAGACAGAGGTTACCGACTACCTTAAAGATCGAGGGCTTCCTTGCTGAGGAAGACAGAGGTTGCCGACTACCTTAAAGATCGAGGGCTTCCTTGCTGAGGAGGACAGAGGTTGCCAACTACCTTGAAGTTGAGGGCTTGCGGGGATAGCAAGACAGAGACACCGATCTTCGTATCGAGGGCTTACCCTGGTGTGGGTAAGACAGACTTGCTTGAAAGTATAAATCAAGGGACCTTTATCCAAGGTTGTTGGATACCCTTCTCTTTGGGTTAAAAGACTATTATCTTGTTACTAGTAGTTTTACTACTTGTTTTATTCCGCTGCAATATTGTATCTTAAGGAAAGTATAACTTTCTTATACTTCTTTACTTACTCTGATTCATTCAGATTCTATACGCTTTAAGGTAGAATCTCATATTGTAACTTTTGTTAAGTTTCAAATTCCGGAACCATATTTCCGGAACCTTCTTTTGGAATCTCTTTCCAAGTTTAGTTCGGTGTTAGAGGTGTTGTGAATTTACTTAGTTTAACTTTGTTAGAAGTAGCCCTTTCCTTTTCTTAAGGAAACTCTAGTTATTCATAACTAACTTTAAAGGTTCCAAAGGAATTTTTAAAGTATACAATTCACCCCCCTCTTGTATATTGAGCATCTAATATTATATTTCGATCCTACAATTGGTATCAGAGGTTGGAAACCTCTTACTCTATACCATTCTTACATTTGGTATCAGAGCCAAGGTTACTGAAATACTTGTACTCACATACATGTTTTTCTTGCTCACTTTTCTATTCCGAACTTTTTCATTCCGAACTTTTCTCATTCCGAACTTTGTGTTTGCGATTCTAAGCTACTAACAAGTTTGTTTGCAAAGTTATTTTTAGTATGACAGGAATTAATGTTGGATCTATTGACAATCTGAATCCTACAAGACCACCTATCTTTGATGGTAATGATTATGAATACTGGAGAGATCGTATGAAGACATTAGTTATCAACACTGGTGTAGACAACTTTGTCATGCTTACTGGTGATTATAAAATTCCTGACAAGGAAGTCAGAACCTTTACTAACCAGGAAAAGCAAGAATATCAACTCAACTATAAGGTACGCAATACTTTATTATGTTCAATGACCAGAAATATATATAGCCAAATTTCTTCTTGTGAAGCAGCTAACTGTATATGGAAGAAGTTAGAGGTTACACACTTTGGAACTTCTAAGGTGATTGAGACTAGAAGAGCTATGCTTATCGCTGAATATCATGGCTTCAATTTTCCTTATGGAGAACCTATCTGTAAAGTACAACAAAGATTTATGACTATTGTCAACAGTCTACAATCTATGGGAGAAAAAGGTTTAGATGATGAAGCTCTTGTGGACAAGATAATTGATATTATGCCCAATGAGTGGGAATCCAAGAGAACAGCTATAGATGAGAACAGGAAGGTTACTAAAATTACTCTTGATGAATTGTTTGGAACTCTTATACAACATGAGACTAGAATGAAGAGAGATGCTGACAACATCATGAAGAAGAATGGAAATGGTACTGTTGCTTTTACTACAACTTCGAATCAGATGAAAGCTAAGACTCATGAGAGAGTAACCAGATCCAAATCGAAGAAAGTCATTTTCCAATCCGAATCTAGTGAGAGTGAAGTCTCAGAAAATGAATTAGCCAATCTTGCTCGAAGGATGAACAAGATAGCTGGACAAAGAAACTTTCAATCCAAGTATAAGAAGAAGGACAGGAAAGACAAGAAAGATGGAGAAGTTACTTGTTATGAATGTAAAAGAGCTGGACATATTAGACCAGATTGCCCTATGCTCAAAAAGAAAGAAAGAAAGGAAAGACATTCAGACAGAAACAGGAAGAAGTATTACAAAGCTAAAGCTAAGAAAGTTTTAAAAGCTAATGACACCTGGAGTGCCAGTGGTGGTGACTCTTCAGATGAATCTTCTGATTATGAATCTTCAGGACAGAAGAATCTTGGTCTTATAGCCAGATTACCTATTGACAATCATTGTCTTATGGCTAAGGTACGAAATGCTGAATCATTGACCAATGTTTCTTTAAATTGTAATGATAGTAAATATTATAACTCTTCTGATGAATAATCATCTTCTGATGAGGAAAATACTTTACCTACTTTTGAAGAAGTCTCTAGGTTTGCTGAACTTCTTGAGATTGAGAATTCCAAACTCAACAAGAAACTTGATAAGGAAAACTCTAGGAATTCTATTCTTACTAAAGAGATATCAGATCTTTCTAAAGATCTTGATAAGAAAAATTATGATTTTGAAAGTATTTCAAAAAATCTTGAGGAAGTAAGTTCTGAGAAGAACAAACTTTCTAAAGAGTTAGAAAAAGTAATTTCTAATAAAAATGTTTTCGAGCCTAACTCTAGTTCTAAAACTAATGATTTTGAGGATAAAAACATGGTTGTAAAACTCAAGTCCGAAATTTTTTCCTTAAAGAAGTTTTTATCAAACTTTACCCATGGTAAGGAAAATTTTGATAAGATGTATTCTCAAATACGACCTTTAAGAGATAAATCCGGATTTGGTTATACCCATGCAAAACCTATTTTCAGTAACAATTATTTTGTTCCTCAAAGTGCCCCATTTTGTACTAAGTGTCAATGTGGTGGTCACTGGACAAAGTATTGTTCCTTAAACAAAACCCAATCCTTAGGATTTCATAAAGCTTATTTTTCTAAGAAAATGTGGGATCCAAAAATTTTATTGTCTGGAAATCTCGGATCCAAACAAGTTTGGATTCCGAAAATCTAACTTTGTTCTTAATTTCAGGAAAATAACGAAAGTTCCAGCAACAATATATGGTACATGGATAGTGGATGTTCCCGGCACATGACTGGTAACAAAAGCTTTTTTGAACAGATTATCAAAACGAAAGGAGGAAAGGTAACTTTCGGAGACAATGCTAAGAGAGAGATTGTTGGTATTGGTAATATAGTTCTTTTGGGTAAAACTTTGATGTCAAATGTTCTTTTTGTTAAAGGTCTTAAGCACAACCTCATTAGCATAAGTCAGTTATGTGATGAAGGTTACCTTGTGAATTTTAGGAATGATAAATGCTTAGTTCACAATTCCAAGGAAGAATTTATTCTCTCAGCCAATAGGCAAGAGAATGTTTACACCTTAAACTTAGACGACCTAAGAAGCCAAGATTTTCCTTGCCTAAGTGCAATGGAAGATCATTCTTGGTTATGGCATAGAAGATTAGGACACTGTAATCTTAGGAACCTATGTAAACTCTCTAAGAAGAAACTTGTTAAGGATCTACCGGAGCTTAGATTTGATTCTTCTAAAGTTTGTGATCCTTGTCAATATGGCAAGCAACATAAATCTAGTTTCAAGTCAATTGGTGAAGTCTCAACAACTGATGCATTACAGTTGGTGCACATGGATCTTTTTGGTCCAACACAAACTGGAAGCATTGGTGGCAAATACTATGTGTTTGTTCTCATTGATGATTACACTAGATTTACTTGGGTGTATTTTCTAGCAAAGAAATCTGAAGCTTTTTCTTATTTCAAAAGTTTTAGAGCTCAAGTTAAAAATGAGAAAAACCTTCCATTGAAAACTATTCATAGTGATCATGGAGGAGAATTTCAAAATTTAGATTTTGAAACTTTTTGTAGTAAGAAAGGTATTACTCACAATTTTTCAGCACCTAGAACTCCTCAATAGAATGGTGTAGTTGAAAGAAGAAATAGAATTCTTCAAGAGATAACTAGAACCATGTTGAGTGAATATTCTATTGCTAGACATTTCTGGGCTGAAGCTGTAAGTACTGCTTGTTATACTATAAATCGAGTTTTGATTAGACCTTTTCTTAATAAAACTACTTATGAGTTATGGAATGGTAGAAAACCAAGACTTTCCTACTTCAAGGTTTTTGGTTGCAAAGTATTCATTTTGAATACTAAAGATAACTTACATAAATTCGCACCAAAATCAGATGAAGGAATTTTCTTAGGTTATTCCACAACCTCTAAGGCTTATAGAATTTTTAATAAAAACACTTGCACTGTTGAGGAAACAGTACATGTAAAATTTGATGAGTCAGATCCTTTTGTTTTTAAACCATCTCATCTTACATCTTCGGATGTGTTTTCAAAAACTGATTATCAACCTTTGATAGAAGAACCTTCTGATAAGGAAATTGTTCTAGAAGATACTTCTGAAACATTTACCCCAGAAGACTTTCTACCCTATGTTGATGAACAGGTTTTACAAAACCCAAATCAGGTGTTTCTTAAGAATCATCCCAGTGATAGTATCATTGGTGATGTAAACCAACCTGTAAGGACTAGAAGTTCCTTAAGAAATGAAATAGAACATCTAGCATTTCTTTCCCAATTAGAACCTAAAAGCACTGATGAAGCTTTAGGTGATGATGATTGGATCAAAGCATTGCAAGATGAACTAAATGAATTTGAAAGGAATAAAGTCTGGACCTTGGTTGAAAGACCTAAGGAAACTTCTGTTATTTGTGTAAAATGGGTTTTCAGAAATAAATGTGATGAAAATGGAGTCATAGTAAGAAATAAAGCTAGACTTGTTGCTAAAGGCTATAATCAGCAAGAAGGAATAGACTATGAAGAAACCTATGCTCCAGTAGCTAGACTTGAATCTATCCGTATTCTACTTGCCTTTGCAGCATTCTTTAATTTCAAACTTTTTCAAATGGATGTGAAATGCGCTTTTCTTAACGGTTATGTTCAAGAGGAAGTTTTTGTTGAACAACCTCCTAGCTTTGAAGATACAAAACATCCAGATCATGTTTTTAGACTTACCAAAGCTTTGTATGGCCTTAAACAAGCCCCACGAGCATGGTATGATAGACTCACTGGATTTTTGCTTCAAAATAACTATGTTAAGGGAAATGCAGATCCAACCCTTTTTATAAAGAAAGATAAGAAAAATGTTTTGATTGTTCAAATATATGTTGATGACATTATATTTGGTTCAACTCAGCAATCTTTGACTGACTCTTTTGCTAGTCTAATGAATTCTGAGTTTGAAATGAGTATGATGGGTGAGTTAACATTTTTCCTTGGTTTTCAAATTTCTCAAAAACCAGAAGGAATATACATATCTCAACATAAGTATATTAAAGATCTTCTTAAAAAGTATGGTTATGACAACACTAAGAGTGTAAGTACTCCCATTGGTACCTCAAACTCCTTAGATCTTGATAAAGCTGGGAAACCAGTAGATCAAACATCTTTTAGAGGTATGATAGGAAGTTTACTTTACTTAACAGCTAGTCGACCAGACTTAATGTTTTCAGTATGCTTATGTGCAAGATATCAATCCAATCCTAAGGAATATCACTTAAAGGCAGTAAAAAGAATTTTTCGCTACCTTAAGGGAACCATGGATCTAGGATTATTTTATACTTCTGGAAATGATTTTTTTCTAAAAATATTTTCTGATGCTGACTTTGGTGGGTGTAGAATGGATAGGAAAAGTACATCTAGAACGTGTCATTTCTTAGGAGATTCATTAGTTTCTTGGTCATGCAAGAAGCAACATTCTGTTGCACTCTCCACTGCTGAAGCTGAATATGTAGCAGCTGGAAGTTTTTGTGCACAAGTGTTGTGGATGCAACACACACTCACAGACTATGGCTTGAGTTTTACTAAAACTCAAATTTTGTGTGATAACACAAGTGCCATTGCCCTAAGTAAAAACCCTGCACATCACTCCCGTGCAAAACACATAGATATTAGGCATCACTTTCTTAGGGATCACACACTTAAAGGAGATATTATTCTTCAATTTATCGGAACACAAGATCAACTTGCTGATATATTCACAAAATCTTTGCCTTCTGATAGATTTGAATATATTAAACAGAAGTTAGGAATGATAACCGTAAGGTAATCTTCCTTAATTAACTTTCTGTTGAAAAAATCTCCTTACAGTAATAAACTCCTTTTCATAGGGGGAGTAAATTTGATTGTTTGTTTAACAAAGTTTTTCAAAATTTGTTTTCAAGCTTTTCGGAACGAATATTTCCGGAATGGAACTTCCGGAACTACAATTTTCCAGAATGGATATTTTTATACAGAATACTTCTGGAATGAAAGTATTCGTATTGAAAATTTCCGGAATGGACAACTTTCGTACTAGGACTTTCATAACAAGATTTTCGTACCATGTTTTTTTTGTGATGTATTTACTTTTTCGTATTGAGTTTTTCGTATTGAGTTTTTCGTATTAAGTTTTTCGTATTGAGTTTTTCATAGTCATATTTATATTACCCATTAAGAATAACTTTCCTAAGCTAATCCGAAAGGTATGATTTCCTTACTGAAGTTTTCGTAATCATATTTTACTTGCTGGCAGTTTCTTGTATTTTGTTTTCGGTTTTTGGTTTTCTTAAATCTTTACTTTAATAAAAACCTCAAAAAGATCGGATTCGAGCTCTCAACCGTCAGATTTGATCTCAGATCATTCTAAACCGTTAGATCAACTGAGGAAGTTCAACCGTCATCCCATTGCCTATATAAAGGGGACCATATTTTCTAGTCCCACATCGATCTCAAGCTTTTGCGTGCTGAAGCCCTGACTCTCTGATTTAAGGCCATTCCGAACTTCAGTCTTCTTCGTTCCGAACTTCTCAGAGACTTCAGATCTGAATGTCTGCAGAGTTAGCTTCTCAAGAAATGTCTTCAACCAAGCCCGTTTCTCAGTGGTTAGTCTACAGAGAAAGTTTAGTCCATCCGACTTTCTTCAGCAACTATGATTCTATCATTTCGAAGAATATCAAGTTGAATGGCTGGGAGGATGTTGCGGTATCAAAAACCGGTAACCAAGATGAAGTGTACTCAGATTTTCTTGTTGAGTTTTATGAGTCGGTTGCTTTCTTCGAGGAAGACAATAGAGAAAAATTTTCTTTCAAATCGTATGGAAAGACATATAAGCTTTCTTACACCAAGGCTGCAAGATTGGTAGGGTTAAGTTACGAAGGTGAAGCTGAATTTATTTCTCACGTACTACCAGACTCTTTGGGTAGTTTCAACAAGGAAAAGGCATTAGAAATTCTCGGATTGGATGATGACAAGGCTCCGAAAATTGCAAGCCTTTCTACAAACTTCCGGATGCTGGAGTTATGGGTGCAAGGGGTTATTGTACCGAGAAAAGGTGATAAGGATAGCCTAAAGAAGAGTGAGATATATATCTTAGATTTCCTGATAAATCTAAGGAAGTTCAACTTGATGAAGCATATTCTTCTTAATATTGAGAATTTGAAGAAGGGGAATCTGAGAGCTCAGATCGTAATGTACCCGACAATATTGTCAAAGCTCATAGTTCGGTGCCTAGAATCTTTCAAGGTAGCTTGCAGTTCTAAGCCGAAAGTTTTCAAGATCATGTTGCTCAGTGATGCCACTCTTAAAAGGATGAATATAGCTTTTGACAAGGAGTCAGAGAAGTTTATTGACCTACCTCCACAAGTAGAAGTGACTCTGAAATCTGCTGATCCGGAATCATCTATGCCGGTAAGGAAGAGGAAGCTGAAAGAAGTGGTAGTCGAAGCTGAGGAACCCAAGTCTAAGGAAGTCCACCCTGCACCTCCTAAGTCTAAGAAGAAGAAAACCTATACTGATGAGGTTGCAGCAAAGTGGAGAGCTGACAAGGAGAAGAGGAAAGAAGGGAATCCGCAGTTTGGATTGAATCCTGCAGAGGCTAAGGCTCTGAAAGAAAAGGCTGCTGATGAGCTTGAGAAGCAAGAAGAGGAGAAGAAACTTAAGAAGAAAATGTCAGAAGCTGAGGCTGTGCAAGAGTTGTTGAAGTTCAATGAAATGGTTTCAGCAACCATTCCCGTTCTGAGATATTTCTCTCTGGAATCTCTACCTGAGACTCCAGGAAGAAATCTTGTTGCTCCGGAAGAGGCTGTTGATACTGAGGAAGTAGAGCAAGTGGAAGAAGTTGAAGAAGCTGCTGAAGGAAGTGGTGAGACAGGAGATGTGCTCAAACAAGTAGATGAATATAAGGGAACTCCTTCGGAACACCTGTCGCTCCGAACATCTGAAGCTCAATCTTCGAATCTTGTTACTCCTGAATTGGAAGAAGAGAAAGGTGAAGAAGAAGTTTCTTGTCTGAGAGAAGAAGAACATCTTTTGCTTCATGCTGCTCAGAAGGAAAATGTAGAAGTTGCTGATGAGGAAGATAATATAGTTCAAGTCTCTGATAGCGAGAAGAAATCTCCGGAACAAGTTTCTATTCCGGAAAAAGATAAGGGGAAACAAATTCTTGCTGATACCCCGAGTTCAGAGAAGAAGGTGAGGAAGGAAGCTGGTAGTTCTTCGAAGAGGAAGTTGGAGCTTATTGAGGAAGAAAACCCTCCGAGCAAGATGTCAGATTCGGAATCATCTTCGTTGGGGCATGATTTTGTTGTCCAGTCTTTGAAGAAGTTGGTGGGAACCATTCTGACCTTCTCCAGTATAGACTCTAGATGCCAGATGCTTCAACATGCGCTAAATCAGAAAACCGATTCCGTATCCATGGTTATGGATAAATGTGTTGAGATTGAAGCCCAGTTCAAAAATTTCTTTATTGGTTATGAAGCACATAAAAGATCTTGCAAGAGGATGACAAGCTGGTCTAAGAAAACTGTGGAAGAGATGAGGTTGCTGGATGAGTTTCAGGATAATGTTAAGGATGCATTTGAAACCGAGGACAAGAAGATTAAAGAGCTGACTGCGTCATTCGAAGAGAAATTGACAGAGGAAAAGAACTTTCGGATTCAGGAAGTGAGAGATCTGAATAGAAAGCTCAATTACGTTAATCAAAGTTGGAAATATGAAAGGGATTATCGGATCGGGTTTGAAGAAAGGATGAAGGCTCAGGAAGAGAAAATGAAAGCTCAGGAAGAAAAGTTGAAGGCTCAGGAAGAAATCATTGAAGCTCAGTCAGCAAGAATAGTCGTCTTAGAGAAGCAAGGAGAGGAAGATCACAAAGACTTAAAGAAGATCAAGACGATTCTTAAGGGGATAATGTTGAAGGAGAAAGATCTGAAATGACCAATCCGATCTTTTTGTTGTAATTATTTTGTTGCTGACATTTCAAATATAATGAGAATCGTGCTTGTTGTTTCTATTGTTGTCATTACTAATTTTTTCAGGTACTTTGTTAAGTTTTTCCATTCCCTCCAATTCTTTTTGAAAATCACAAAGGGGGAGAAGGAAAAGATCCTTAAGAAAAAGAGGAAATCTAATAAGTTCTTATCAAAGGGGGAGAAAGGAAAATACCCAAGGAAAAAGAACTCTAATAAGAGTTTGTTTAAGGGGGAGTTTTTCTTAAAGAAACATCACTCCGGAAATATGAATACGATCCTTAGAGTTTCAAAGCCTAAGGGGGAGTTAGTCGTATTCATTTATATTCTTAAACCAAGGGAGATAAGCTTTAATATGTTTCTTTCTTCTTAGAATAGATTTTTCGTAAGGATGTTTGTGCTTTCCAAAAAGGGGGAGATTTTTGAGTCAATAAGGTTTTCCTTATGACTTTTCCATTCCTTCTTGTTTTGAAAATCACAAACACCTTATCTTTAAGGAAAAATTCTTTCTTAAGGAAAATTGCTTTTATAAGGAAAATTGCTTTCTTAAGGAAAATCGCTTTTATAAGAAAAATTATCCTTATCATATTTTCATTCATATTTTTCTTAAGTATGAGATTCGGATTCATTTTCTCGGAATCATTAAAACTTTGATATAAAGCATTCTTTTTTAGGGTTCGGATTCTGGACAAGAACTATAAGGAAGTTTCATTCCGAATTCCGGATATGAACTCTGACTAAGTTCTATTCCAGATTCAGGATACGAATTCTGAAGAAGAATTCTCATTACGAATTCTAATGAAGAAATCCCATTCCGAATTCTCATTACGAATTCCAATGAAGAATTTCCATTCCGAATTCTAATGAAGAAATCTCATTCCGAAATCTCATTACGAATTCTGATGACAAATTCTCATTACGAATTCTGATGACAAATTCTCATTCCGAATTCTGATAATGAATTCTCATTACGATTTCTGATGACGAATTCCTATTCCGAATTCTCATTCCGAATTCACCTATTAAACAGAATCTGATTATCTTTGTTTTATACACTCTGAATTTATTCACTCCGAATCTTCACTCCGAAATTTCTATTCCGAACTTTTATGTTAGACTTTAAAACGATGTCGTACATTCTGTTACACTTACCTTGTTATAAAACGATGTCGTCCATTTTGTTATAAACTAACCGTTGTCTAAGTGACACATGTACAGGTCCCTCCGAACTTTAAGGAAAATATGACAGTTGGAGAGGAGCCGACCTTACCTATAAATAGGAGATCATTTGAAAGAGCTCGGTGCCGATTGTTGAAAAAGTTCTTATATGCTGTTGAAGTGATTTCTAGAGAGAGAGTCTCTTATTAACTCTCAAAGCCTCGTGAGACTCCGAATGTTGGTGATTACATTCGAGGGATTCCGGGGATAGGAAGACAGAGGTTACCGACTACCTTAAAGATCGAGGGCTTCCTTGCTGAGGAAGACAGAGGTTGCCGACTACCTTAAAGATCGAGGGCTTCCTTGCTGAGGAGGACAGAGGTTGCCAACTACCTTGAAGTTGAGGGCTTGTGGGGATAGCAAGACAGAGACACCGATCTTCGTATTGAGGGCTTACCCTGGTGTGGGTAAGACAGAATTGCTTGAAAGTATAAATCAAGGGACCTTTATCCAAGGTTGTTGGATACCCTTCTCTTTGGGTTAAAAGACTATTATCTTGTTACTAGTAGTTTTACTACTTGTTTTATTCCACTGCAATATTGTATCTTAAGGAAAGTATAACTTTCTTATACTTCCTTACTTACTATGATTCATTCAGATTCTATACGCTTTAAGGTAGAATCTCATATTGTAACTTTTGTTAAGTTTCAAATTCCGGAACCATATTTCCGGAACCTTCTTTTGGAATCTCTTTCCAAGTTTAGTTCGGTGTTAGAGGTGTTGTGAATTTACTATGTTTAACTTTGTTAAACTTAGCCCTTTCCTTTTCTTAAGGAAACTCTGGTTATTCATAACTAACTTTAAAGGTTCCAAAGGAATTTTTAAAGTATACAATTCACCCCCCTCTTGTATATTGAGCATCTCATATTATATTTCGATCCTACAAGATGACTTATTGAATCCCCACTATAAATTTACTAAAATAAAGGACCTGTGAATAAGTTAAAAATTAGAAGAGATCCACTTTTTTAGAAGTGGGAAACAAGGGAGTGCTCTATGGGGATATATAGATAGGTGAGAAAAAAGTAGATATCCCCATTTTAGAATAATTTTTCCTAATGGATTATTTTAATTATGTTTTTTCTATAAAAACTAGATTGTGGATACCTAGTTCATTGTCCCTTTAACCTTTAAATTGATTCCAACTGATTACATCAACCAGGACCCTCATATGGATAGTTGTCACATCCCTAGTTTAAGTTCGGTTTTTGAGAATTTTTATTGTTTCTTTAAGGTTTGGGATGTGTCAGATAGATCTTACTATCTTGAAAAAGTGGATTTGTGTCTTTTTCTGGATGTAATGGATGTACCTGCCTCAATCAAAGACATGTTTTTATATATATCCTATGTAAAATTGGAGGATCAACATTCTATTTTTGGGTGTGGTAATGAGATTGGTTCATAGGGAGTGTTTTTATAGACCACAACAATTATAAAGTCACCACACCAATGTAGAAGACATGGTGTATGAAAAATGACCATGGTTTTTTATCCATAACATAGAGTCTCATTATGGATAATATAACTGGAATAGTGGCATATAATAAACATTTAATTTGGTAGATACCTTAATGAAATTGTTTTTGTATTTTCACATTTCATAAATGTTCAAATTATCCATGTTATCATATAAGAGAGTTATAAATATTAATGAGGGGACATGAAATATTAATGGGAAGATGGGAAGTTCTTTCATAACAAGATTTTGACTACTAAAATAATATTTTATTTTCTTCCATTCTATATTTTGGGATCCATTTAATTTCTAGGGTGATTTCTAGGTACCCTCTCTTTTCTACTTGAGTAAGTTATTTGTGTGGATTCTTATAAAAAAAATTCATTATATTTCTTATTATGTGGTGTCCCCACATCACCCATTATTTTGTTTCATACATTCCTTCTATTTCATTATATCTGAAGGATATGGAAAATATGGTTCCTTCTATCCAATGTTATTATTTTTGGGATTTCTTGTTTATGGATTATTATTCTTTTTTTGGAAACATCTCTTTAATTATCTTATGGAATACATTCATATGTTGGAAATTAAAATTGTTTTATGTTGGTGGATTCATAAAAAGATATTATTTTATCAACTATATTTTCATGACAATATAAAATTGAATTTAATATTTTTGTAATGATTATGATTCCTGAAGTGTGATAGTTTGGGATTCATGGAAAATATAGAGTTTTTCTTTTGAGTTTTTAATGAAAATGTAATTCATAGACATTTTTCTATTGATTTTTATTAATATGATTGTTGATGAGTTATATTCAATTAAAATGATTTGAAATATATATGTCATGTATCTAAGTGTGTGATGTAGAACATGGGAACCTAGGGTACATAGAATGGATTTATATTTAGTACCAGAAAACATAGATGGTTATCAGTCACATATAGTTGATTTATTCTACAACTCTAACTAAACTATGTTATGACATGGGTTTGAAAATTTGGGGTATTATCCAATCCCCATTCCCATTTTTCTGATGATTCAAGATCATATTTTATTCTATTCAAAAAATGAGAGAATATAATATCTAATATACATATAATCTATCATAGGATTTAGTTTACTTGTTCCATTCTTAAAAAGTGGTTCTCTACACATGCAATGAAAAAAAGTTATTTGGTAATTTTTTAAAAACATCAATTAAATGGTGAGTTCCTATGATTTGTGTTAAACTATAAAACACTATATTTCAAGAAACTATATTCATTAAATGAGGATTATTGTTTTATTTATTGTGGTTTCTATTGATAAACATGGTGGTATATGATTTGGTTTTTTTGTTTCATCCTTTTATATTCCCTTGGGTGTATATAGAACTAGTATTTTCTGAAACAGGAAAAGTAAAGAAACCATATAATGTAATTGGGTATTATTTTTAGCATGATGAATGAGTTTGGAAATGAAAAGGATAGAATTTTACACACTTATCACATGTAGATGGGTTATAATTTTTCTCTGTCAACATGGTTCATATTTTTGGGGTTATCACTTGTATTTTAAATGCAATCATTGTATTTCAATTTATGATTCTATATTATTATATTGAAACTATTTTATATATTACATTATTCATTATTTTATTGGGATAAATCATTTGCTAGTGTATCTCTTGATGCCGTATAACTTTTCTCCAACCCGTGGTGGTTGATATCACCCTTACCAAATTTCCATTGGGTATCTATAGTTTATTTTTTAGGGATGAAATAATTTAGTTTCAGACAAATTCGTATCAAAGTTGTCAGTTTTGTCTCATTGTATCCTTATAGTGTTGTTTTATGAAATATAAGAGATAATATTATCGAGACTTAAGGGGTAGGTTATTAGAATGGTCATTTTCATGAGTTATCATATCTGGAATTACGTTAATATGGGTTTTCTATAATATGTTTCCCATATTGAGTTGTATATTAATACCTCCAATATTCTTATATCCTATTAATTTAAAGACTTGTTTTTTAGTTATCTCATGTTCTGTTCCCTTCCATTGATATACAACTAGTACCCCCAAACAACCTAGAATTTTTCAATTGGATGTCAAAAGAGATATTCTATATGAAAACCCTTTGATTGATTTGAATACAATCTAGGTTCTAGTATTCATGGTTCATACAATGGACTAATGTGTCATCAATTCTTGATATCATGATAGGGAAGTGGAAGTAATATTGGGAGGAGATAATGGTTGAGACATAAAATTTCTTTTCGAAAATCCATGTTTCATTCTGGGGAAGAATCAATCTGAAAAATAAATGGAAATTTTTAGACAGTAATTAGTGTATTTGATTTTTTTTATTTTATATTATTCCACTCTAGAATTTTCCACTTTTACACTTTAACTACCTAAGGAATTATATTGGTATTAGATCATTTAGGAAAAAAATTAAGGTTTGGTGTGAAAAGATATAAAGTCTATCATTTTCAATTAATTTTTTATTAAATCATTGATGATGGATAAATTTATAGAGTTCCTCACAATTTAAAAAGGTGATATGACTATACTAGAATATTCCAACTACTACCAAAAACTTCTTTATTTATAACATGATTTTTTTAATGACATGATAATTCCATAAGGCTTCCATATGGGAATTTGACTATTTTTTTGATCATAGGATTTCATAAGGAATCTTACCACCTATGTCGAAGTTGTGGTAAGATACATGATTATAGTTATTAAAATGGATATCTTGTTTGGGATAGTTGGGTTTCATCTTATTCTTATTAGTTATTTTAATATCTTATATAGGAATAAGAAGAATTAGAATGAGATGTTAATGTGTTATCAAAATGGTTTCCAACATGATACTTTTACCATACATTTGGAATTAACCAATTATATACTATTCACATTCTACTAGTTTGTCAAGATAAGGAATTTGAGGCATTATTTTCCTACACCTCATAATATTTTTTTCTCATGTGAACACTAAATAATTTTACCAAAGATATGTTATCCTCTATCTACTCCAAAATATATAAAAATATAGTGGAAACGTAGAGGGAGTTATGCAAAGTTAGATATTTCAAATAATATAGGGTTATATCCATAGGAATATGAAATAAACTAGCTAAACATAGTAGAAGAGTCTCTAGAAGAAGCTTCTATGGAACACATAACTATGAGAGGTAATATCTTTATTACATCATTTTTCGCGATAGATTTATTTAATATAGGTTCTTCTCATTCTATTTATCTGAAATGGATGGAATCCTTTTGAAACATCCAATTTAACAATTTCCATTTATTAAATAGTTGGTTATTCTTCTTAGAAAGTATAAGGGTATAGGTTTTCTATGACCCCAATGTTTTCTCAAATATTAAAAGATTAATTAGTTTTATATTTTCTAAATTTAAATTTTTATATCAATTATTTCATAATCGATATGTATTTTTTAGTTCTGTATAATATATATTTAATTTTATCAAAACCAGGTTATCCATAATACATATGTGGGGAGATCATGAGACATTCAAGGATAGTGGAATCTTAAATATAGTTGACAAATACCACCTCAATTAAAAAATTTAAAATTCATTTCATATTTCATAGTTTAAATTTATGATGAACCTATGTGTTGTAATCATTCTTTTGAGGTTAAGGAATTAATTTAAGGGTTTCTAGTTGATTTATAAATTCTACCAGCAAAGAGGTAGGTTGAGTCAGAAATAAATTTCTAATAGATAATAAATCTGATATCTATTTCTTTAAACCATAAAGATCTTGGGGAAATGAATTAATTAAACCATCATTTGGTTTATTTTATTGTTAAGTGTTTCATCTATATAAGAGTATCTACTTAAATAGTCCCAATGGTTTTTTTTCAAAATAAAATATAACAATATCTATTTGTGTTTTGAGTTTTAGAATCATAATAGGATGAAAATTCAAAATAATTATATTTTACCCTATAATGATTATTTATTTCATCAATTAAAGGGATAAAATTTTTTGTATTTTTGTTTTACTTTGTTCAATTTATCATCTTGTTAGTTATAAAGAGTCATAAATTCTAAAAACGTCCTTCAAGTGAACATATAGAAACATTGAATATTTTTTTAAGCCATTTGGTATAAATAATTTTGCTATATATTTTGTGGAATTGATGAATAATATATTACTCTGTTACCTTGAACAATTTTTTATATTTATGAATGATATAATGTTTTGTTCAAAATGTGTGTAAGTGTTTAAAAATAACCTTATTTTTTGGAAATCATGAGGGATGACAACTGTTATGATATAATATTATAATTCCATTTCGTGATTTGAGAATTTAAGTTCTCAAGACATTGAATTTTAATACATAGAATCTCATCCAATCCTAAAAAGGGGAAATATGTCTTCTCCTGAGAAGAATGACAAAATATCATTGAAATTACAATATTCATATGGTAGGAAGGCTATTATTAGTGGAATGCGATGTAATTCAAAAATATTTCATCACCATTGATTTTTATAACTATAAAATAGAGGATTTGTTTCTTAGGATTCAATGTTATATACATTATTTAATTAATAAATGTGATATATTACTACAGAACATATTTTTATTTTCCCAGAAGTAGGAAAGGGCTATGTGGTTTATTCGAGTGCGTCATGTGATAGATTAGGAAATAAAATTTTTAGAGAAAAACATATAGTAGTGTATAGTTATAATAATATTTATCAATATGAGAATAGTTATCCCGCCCATGATTTATAACTCTCAGTAGTTATGCATTCCCATAAAGGTTGGATACATTACCGTTTTGGGGAAAGGTTCACTATTTCATATCAACATTAGAGTATATGTAACATATTTTCTATGAAGAAAATAAACCATAAGAATATTTTATCTGTGGACTATATTTAGTAATTTATCATGGAAAATTAATACACCCCATGGAAGAAGAAAATTATTTACAATTCTCTCAAAAAGAAATCACCATCTCAATATGTGATAAAAGTTAATGATGTATTGAACCTCATGAAACATTTTTCACAAGTGAATGTTGATATAAAGGATGAATTGGATTATATTTTCATTTATATTTTTATATTAATATCATTATTTATTAATTCAATTTTTCATGTGTATCCTTTTAATGATGAGTTCTAGAGTATCCTAAATAGTTTATATGTCAGGGAGATCATCAATAATTGGTCTCTCTCTTTAGAAGCTATTATTTTCTACAATAGTTGGGTTGTTTTTATAGTGTTTATAAGATATGTTATAATTTATAATTTTTAGTGTTCTAAATGTTATTTTTTTCTAATATCGAAAAATATGTTTGATGATATGAAATATTTATTTTCGTGGCCTGTTATTAAACATTAAATATTTTATTTTTTGTATTATTTATATACTAACTATAAAATTATGGTTGGAAATAAAAAAACCTCTAGTTTAATACATCCTCTTAATGTACCTTTTTGGTATTGGGATGAGTTTTTTATGGATTTAATTATTGGGACACCATACACTCACTTATAAAGAACTCTATATGGATGTTGATTGATATATTTCCCAAGTTTTCTCATTTCAGTATAACTCCGAACAACACTGGTGTTGAGTATTTGGGAACGATGTGTGTATAAGAAATCAGGATTTTGTAAAGGGGGTTTTCAGGTATCATTTAATTTAAGTAACATAAATTAACCTATTATATTTGGAAAGGCCTCTAAGAGGAAACAATAACATAGGTCTATATATCACGAATTACGATCCTCATAAATATGGCCAGATGGATTAAGAATATGTGAATACTAATGAATTACTCTTTGGTTATATCATGGACTTTGGAAGCTATTGGGATATACATTTATGAAATTTTTGAGTTTTTTGATAAGTATTGTTATTAGTCAGACATGAAATAGGCTAGCTTTGACAATTTTTATGGTCAAACATGAAAATTACCTCTTCATTTGTTTGATGTTGTTGATATTTATGTTATTATGGTGAGAATTTTTCAGAAGAAATCAGTGATAAGTCACTCTATTCATTAATTGTTTATTATGGAACAATGTTAGTGTAATTATAATATGTTCATGTGGAACAATAATTTTGATTGTTCATTTAGTGATGGGGGTTTTTTTTAATGTTTCCACCTAATTGGTTCACTGTTAATTTTGTAAGCAATGGATGTTATCTCTAATATATGAAAAACCATTTGAGATGATAGATAGGATTATATATTTTTCTTTTAAACTAGATTTACCATCTCTATTTAATTTGACACAAAATTAATTTCATGTATCCTAAATTAAGATGTACCATCTAGACGCCACCCATGTTCTCAATTAGGAAGAGTTTATTTTAGATCTTTTTTTATAAATGGATGGGAATCTATTTCATATCTTTAATTATAAATTATATAAACTATATGGGGAATATATTTTAATGGTACGATTATTGTGTAACCATGTAATATATTCTAATTTGATATGGGATAAAGAATCAAATATGAATTAGTATTGGCCTCGTCACTTCTCATATTGATATCCTTTAATACAACTTTTTAGGGATAAAATGTGTTCTGGTGGGGAAATTATTACATATATATTTTAACAAATGTGTTTTATCCTTCTCATAATATCTATTTAGATTAGGTTGTTTCAGTTTCCTTCTAGTTCCATTAAAAAGGGATATAGTAAATATACACTACATCATGGGATATATCACTCCGTGGAACAAGACGTGTTTCACTTGGACACTGATAGTTTTAATTTGGGAGACATAAATCCATGGTTTGGTGTGGTTACATGAATGGAGTGAAAAAAATATTATTATGGACCATAACTTACATGTCCTAACCAAACCATGAGGGAATTTACAGTGGGTGTAGAAGGAAAAACATTTTTTATACATGTTGTATAATGTCACTATATTTGGTCTCATATGCATGGTGCAATCAAATATACCATGATCATGGTGAATACCTAAACAGTATTATGTAAATAAATTTAGATTTTTTAAATTGATGAATTAGAAACCTATTCATATAAGAGAGTCCCCTACTAATGAGGGAATACGTGATATTATTGGGGAGGTGGTTATTGCTTTATTGATTCAAAATTATCCTTTAAAAACCACATAGATTTTCTTCATTTTAATTTTTTTAGATCTAATTTATTTCAAGTTTGATTTCTAGATGTAATATATTGTATATTTTATTTTTTGGGGGTTTTCATAAAAATTCAATGTATTTTTAGTGTATGGTCTTACTTTACTATCCATATATTTCATCACTACTTTCCTTACATTAATTTTTACTAGATGAATATATAAAACTAGGTTTATAAAAAATAAAGGATATTGATGATGTAATTAGGGTTTATGGCTTGTTATTTCATCTTTAATGACTTCCATCCCATTATATTATATACCATAATTTTTAGGAAACGCCAAAATTTTGAGGTTTTTTGTTTCTAAAAAGACATTGATTAATTAATCATGATTTCTACTTAATTTTAAAAGGGATTCATAAATTGTTAGGTGGAATGATTTAAATGTGAATATTTGGGAATATTTTGTAAAATGTTTTTAAAAAATTGGTATTATTGGTTAAAATGTATTTTAGAGTATATTTTATTAAGAATTAGTGTAGTTTGATTATTAATGTTTGATATACCCTCAAAATTGTGTGAACAATGAAAGTGAGGTATCTAATTATGGGATATGGAACATTGGAACTTGGGAATATGCTAGGATTGTATATAGAAATTTAACTTGAATTTATTATAAAACTCTAACTAAACCATGATATCATAGAGGGATCAGTGATTCTGGTGTTCTCTTATCACTATACATATTGTTATAGGGACTCATGAAAACATCATCATCTATACAATATGATTTGAGGATTCTTCTATGCCAAATGTAATTATCCTAGGATTAAAATTCCATGATTCTATATTATGAAATTATTATTTATATATTCTTTAGAAAAATATCTTATTTTGGTAATTCTTTATTATTCTTATGAGAGATTTAATTTCAGTGTATTTTTTTAAATAATGAAAAACTATATTAAATGCATATATTTTATATAAACAAGAATATTAGTCTATTTTGTAATGTATACCTTTGAAAATATTTTTGGGATCATATTGGGATTTTTTTCAACAACCTATATATTTCATTGGGAATATGGAAAAATTATTTTTCTGATGCTGAAAATATAAGTCTCCATTTGGTGGTAGTGAGAATATGTGTTAGTAGGGTGTGAGAGTTTTGTGGTGACATGGTGGGATGTTGACCCATATATTACATATAGATCAGATTTCATTTCACTTTTTTTCTTTGGCTCATCTATTTAATATTTTCACATGTATTTTCCTTAAATTTTTTTGTCTTTATATATCTATCTTTTTATTAGATCTTTGAAATATATATATGTACACATATATATCATTTTTGGATCCTTTGGTTTTTATTTTATGGTAATCATAAATTCTAAATGGTATTTATTAATAAAAATTCCCTTGTCGACAACCCTTGGAGATTTGGAATTCACATTAGGACAATCCATAGGATAGACCACCTGCCGAGTTTTGGGATTAACTAGGTTATTTCATGACACTAGTGTCCCGCCATAAGATTTTTGACTATTCCCATATACATTGTTTACGAGGTCATATACACCAGGTATTATTTGTTGGATTCCCTCAATAGGATAGATGTCACACCAAGTATAAATTTGAAGAAACTGATCCCTTGACTTCATAACTCACCTTCAATTGCATAAAACCATCACAAAACATTCAATTATAAGATAATTTGACAAAAAAATGAAATTTAAACACTTTGGTTATAAGATGGTTATAAATATGAGAATATAATAAAAATTTTATGGTTTATATATATCATATTATAAAAAATAACCATACCCATATTATACACCATATTTCACCTCAAAAGGTTTGTATTATATTGAATCAAGACTTGATGCATTAATGAAATATGTTTAAATTAAATTCCAAAAATATATATTTCATAGTAAAAATTATAGTATCACATTTGTATTTGAATTCACAAAGATGTCAAATTTAAAAATGCCGATTTTATACCAATGGTTGATAGTGACAATTTTTATTATATTTATTGGATCTAAAATTTTATTAGTAAAATTTTTACACTGAGAGGAAGAGATTTCAATTTTGGAGGAATATATAGAATCCCCCATTTTTATAATGGAGAAATTATTACTAGATTTTTATTTTTAACCACCTCAATTGTCTTATCATGATGATATTTATAGTAAACATAAATATCAAATAAAATTAAATAATGTGAATTATATCATAAAATAAGAGATGTATCTATTTGTTAATATTATTTTGATTAATTGCCTATAGAATTAGTAAGATAGAAAATTCCTCATATTCTATAACTCCCCAAAAAATACTCCATCTTATAAAATATAAGTATAATATTCCTAATTTTATGGACCTATATTTTGTGATATAATTGAATATGAAATATAAATAGATTTATGATAATGCATATATACACCTATTATAACACCTTATTGTTCGAATGTTCTATTTTAATAGTTGAAGGATTGTTTTATGGGAATTTACAAGTTTAAATTTCATATATTTTAAATAATTTCAATTATTTAAACATGAAATCCAATTAATAAATGCACAATACTATAACCCACCAGTTATTGAACCTGTAGATTATATATATAGTTTTATTATTGCTCATTAGTTCTTAAAAATCACCATTAAAATTATCTATAAATGACTTCTGCTAAGAAATATTATGGTACATATTACCTTTGAAAATAGAAATACATAAGAGGGAGTGAAATAAAATTCAATGTAACTAAAAAATTATTTAACATTATTTATAGTGATCAATAAAAATCATGTGTGAAATCATTACTAGGGAAAAAATATAATTAAAAATAGCATAAAATCATAAAAATTTCCATAACCATATTACATAAAACGGTTCATCATGGAAGTATAAAATATAAAATGGAATAATAATGTTAAAACCTGAAATAGTTGTCTTGAGAAATTATAAAAAACCATTGATTATATAGAAACCATAAATTTTTAATATAAATAAATAAAACTAGGTCCATGTATAGAGTTTTGATTATACATAAATATTGTTACATCAATCACTAGAGTTGTGAATATAGTTAAATTTAGTTTTTTCCATGCATAACAAAATTATCACATGAGATAAAATTCTTAACCGAAACAATTTTAGGGATACATCAGACCCATGAAACATATATATATAGACCATACATATGTATATCACATAAAATCAGTCATTCATATTGTCATGAAAAACCCATGGACTGAATATGGGTTATATAAAACTATCATATATTATCAAATAATGTTAAATAAATATTATTATTAGTTGATTCAAAAAGTTCAAAAACCCAAATGAATGATATTATAAGGGATTAAAGTGTAAGATTCATGAAATATAACATTATAAGAGATATATATTTTAAGGATAGAGATAAAAATGGTATACAAATTCAAATAAGTGTTTCACAAAACAGTCTTAACACTATCTTAAAAATAATTATGTTATAATTCACTTTTGAATCCAATTTTCATGAAACTGACATGTTTTTAACCTAATTTTATTATTGTAACATACCATGTTTTAGAGATGTTAAAAAACACTCCCTTTCAGAATTTTTTGAATTAGCATGTATGCCAATTTTATTTTCGGTCATCAAAACCTAATTATGTGGTTTTCACCAAATCGATATATTTATTTTGGATGGTTTTGAATGGTTTAGTGATGTTATTAAGATTTATAATGTGTTTTGAGTGCATCAGAGGCACAAAGGTCCTATTTTTAATGTTGTAGCTCAAGCAAAATGGTGTAGGAAAACCGTTCAACCTCTCCCAGTAAACCATATAGCCCAATTTTGAACTTCCACAAAGTTTGGTAAATCATGTGGGTTGGGGTTCCTAGGAATTCATGATCCTTTTCAGTTGTATAGAGGTGTTTTTGATATCTTTCACATGGTTAGGGAAAACCACTAACATTACACAAAAGTAGTACCAATTTGGTAGTATCCCTGCACTGTAGCCTTCTTGGTTTCCACATGGTTAGAAAAACATGCGAGATAATTGTGTATCCTCATTCATTTTTGGAATTTTGTTTTCTAACCCAATAAACTTTTTATTTCTTCTTATTCCATCCTCCCATCTTGGTCACATACAATAATAAGGAATTCACCCATATCTTCTTCCCATAGGGTGTGACCCCCCTCAATCTAATATCCATTTTCATCATTGTCACGTAAGATGGAACTGTATCAATAATGGTCTTCTGACACATTTTAATATTTTTATTTTCTATTTCCTCATACACTGATAGACCCATGCGATCCATTTTCCCTATTTTCAGGGACTGGAAGGAAAATTTTAATTTCTTCCAAAAATATTTGAGTTAGATACTAATGTTTGATGTGACTACGTCTACCAATATGTGTTTGGTGGTGTATACTTTTCTTTTTATTTTGGTGGTGTTTTGTGGGTAAATATTTTAGTGCAACATTGGGTAGGTGAGAGATACCCTAATAAATTAAATTCATGATGTTGAATTAATTGTAAGCCCATATGGATGTCATTTGAAATCCCAAACCATGTCCACTTGTGTGAGGCCATATTAGAGGATGTTGACCGGATAGGTAGTTTGTCCAGGGTTTGTTTCTTTTATTCAATTAAATTGTTTATTTAATTTCAAGTAAATTACATATATAAATTTCTTATGACATTCGATTGTGATACATGGGTTCATGATGGAATCATTCGAAGGGATTTAGGAGGAATGGGTATTGGGATTGAGGTGATGTTTGTCATGTATTTGGGATTGGCATGGATATTTAAGTGATGTTAATCACATAATTGGGTGAATCAAACATCATATTGAGCTGGAAAAGCCATCAGGTTGGGGGGATGGCCCATGATATTTGATGGAAAAGCCATTGTATTTGAGATAAATGTTATTATGGGAACATGATTCGGGTGGGATATAGATTAGGTAATAAATTTGTGATTTCTACTCACCTTTGATGGCCACAGTGCGGATTAGATAGATGGACATGAAGGTAAACTTAGTGATGATGTTGTTTGACCAGTCGTGTGGGTAGAGTACCCTGGTAGTTCGGCTTAGGTAATTTTTTTGGTATTGACTTTCTATATAAACCCATGGGGAAGGTGATAAACCTTTGTATAAAGCATTGATCCTATAGGTTGGGGGATGAGGATTATCATGCTTGAGTCTATTGGGATAGGATCATCTTTGAGGATGGACATTGCTATTTGTTGGGACATCATGCTATTATCCTAGAATAATTTAACATTATGTACATGTATCATTATGCCTTAATATGTCGGTATTGAGTTGACATGTGATTTAAATCAGCGGTTCGAGGTACTAGGTCTGTATCGATTGGGAATAAAATTAGGATGTCAATGAATTGTTTAAACTTGAGGTGTTAGGTGAAACATGGTGCTAGGTGAAATTTCTAAAGGTGGAACCTAAGGGTTCATATTGAATTTATATATCATGGGTTTCCTTGGTCATAGGATAAATAAACTCTCCACTATTGCATTCCATAATTGGCAGAGGTAGGTGATGGCTTCATTGTAGATTTTGAGCACATGTGAAGTGTGTGTTTATTATATGAACATGTTTTTATTTACATTATATATTTCTTACACCTACTTGATCACAAACTTATAGTATACAATTTTGGTGGTACCCTACTATGTCTTGTTCTCTCACCTCACATAGGCCCATCGAGATGTGCCTAAACATTATTCTTTTACATTTAGGTTTGGGTCCCAGTTCCATATATGGATCATAGGTTGAGTTGGAATAGTTGGATGTTAGAGGACTTGTAGGTTCATTCCTTAGATGGATAATCCCTTTGAGTTTTCCATTCTATTTCAACATGCTTATTTTATAAGTATATAATGATAGTTGGCCATGGGAAATCCTTTACTACATATTGCGTTGTATGAACTATATTGGATGCATGTTCTGTTTTTGTTCCGAAAATGGCATATTTCCTTGTTTTTTTATTCAGCTTATTTTGTTCAATTATGCTTCCACTATGATTTATTTTCAGCAATTTTAGTAGGTAAGGTTTGAAAATACTCAATATTTCTTCTACTGCATGTTATATATATATATACATACATATAATCCTAACAATATAATTTTATTTCTATAGGGTATTGCCTCCAATATTTCCATCATTACACCCTAAATACTTATTGGAATCCTTTGTGTTCCGAGTGGCGCGCCTAATGTTAATGGAACCTGGCCCAAAAACCCTGATCGAGTGAATCATCTTGTTGGGGATGCTAAAAATGGCATCAAAGGTGTTTCTATAATATCTTTTGGTGTGTTACTATGCTGGATATGGTATATTGGATATTTGGATTTGGTGAGTAGTAGATTCATAGCTTGTTCTTGTGTACCTACATCCCCAAGTATTAGGTGCATAGCATGTTATGATAGGTGGGAATTATTGATCTATATATCATGTTTTACAGTTGATATTATTTCCACCTCGAGTGGTATTCTTATAATGTGAGTTGTTACCTGTTATGGAACGTGACTTGTTACCCTTTTCTAGGTACAGAAAGGAAGGGATATTGGTACCTTGTATTGGGAAAGAAAAGTGTATTATTTATTCTTATTGTTTATTTTTTAGGTTATTGATATCATGATTAAATTAAATATTCATGTTTCATAATATGAATTTTTTTTAAACATGATATATATATATATATATATATATCTTTGTGTGTGTGTGTATGCTTTTGTGTGTGTGTGATGTGGGTCTGGCTCTTATAAGAGAAAGAATGAACTATTATATAGAGTGATGTTGATCTCTAGGTTGAGATACATGGTCATCTGTTTGAGGTGATGTGGTACATTAGGATTATTGTGTCTGTCAACATATAAGATACCCAGAACTAGTATGGTTGATTATGTAGGTCATGTGGTTGGGATTCCATGTGGCTTGGTTTTAGTGGATAATGGTAATGGTTGTTAGATCACACAACTTGTTACTTTTTTCTGTATCTATATATTATATATATGTATATTATCTCGATTGTATTACCATGTAATGGTATTCATAAGGTTGAGGGATATGGTTTAGTTCCATAAGAGTATGAGTTGGTTGAGACTCATGAGGGTCAGGTAGATCACGAGTCGAAAGTAATACCTCAGGCTCCAGTGCAGATTCTAATTTAGGTGGGGTAGATTCTTGATTTGACTATGTTTAAGATGTGGCAAGAAAATAATCTAAAAGAGATCCTATTACATTTTATCTAGTGGATCAATAAAGGATCTCAGGGAGAAGATCCTTCTATGAAATATTTAATTCATGGAGTTTCTGTCCCAACAGCTGCCACTTTTTCCGGTTGAGGGTGGTTCGTAGGTAGCTAATAGTTAGACCGGGCCCTTGAAGATTATTTTTGAGCATATAGATATGCCTCCAAAGAGGTGGTTGAATCTAGAAACCTACATTCTTAGAGAAACAAAAAAGTAATGGTGGGATGTGTCTGTTCTAGCAGGTAGACATGAGGGACTGAACTCGAAGGACATTGGGACCAGGTTCATCTATAACTTATTCTTGAAGATGCTGAGTGAAGAATGGGCCTAGGATTTTTTAATGCTTTAGTAGGGTAACATTTTCATCATAGAAAATGCACCGACATTCACTAAACTTCATCACTTTTCACCCAACATGGTAAGCGATGAAACCTCGAGGGTGAGGTGTTTCATGGATGTTTTAAGGAACACCATTCATGTCTAGGTGACCATATTTTGGTTGGACCCATTCATAGAGATGGTAAGAAAATCACTCATATAATATGGAAATTTTATGGATAGGTGGTACTATATTCAGTTAGTGGATTTAGGTAATTTGGTGGGGATGCTTTAGATAGAAATAAGTGAAGTTGGGATGAGTTCCTATAGGGCGTTCATGACAAGTACTCAAGGAGACACCCTCAAATTGCATCTTAAATGGTTTTAATCTAGTATGGATATCCAAGGAATGTATAAACTCAATGAGGGAATCCGGCAAAAGAGTAACCGGCCTGTGGGATTGTAGAGTATCTTGATAGGTTCTTCAGGAAGCCATCTTGACTAACTATTAGGCATAGATTAGAGAAGAATCAGAATTTAGAGATTTTACCAAGAGTAGTATCAGGTTTGGGTAGCTAAGATTTAGCAACATTCGTGGGTCATTGAGAGACAGAGAGACCTAGTTCTGGGTTCAGTGGTTGGTGGATGGGGTAGCATAGTAGGGAGGTTCAGATTTAAGAAGCCAGTCCAAGGGCTAAGTGGATGTTGTGGAGCTGCCATGGTCAGTGGAGGCTATAGTGACAATGAAAATCAGAGTTACTCCATGGAAATATCGATTTCCCATTGTTTTTAATGGACATTTTTCTCAAGGTATGTCTAATTTGAGGGACTGAGGTTCATTAGATGTAAAAATGGACTACCAATATACTTGTTGGTAGGTTTCAACTAGACCGGGTGAGTCATTTATATATATGTAGATCATGGAACCCTAAAATAAATGTGAGAATTGTTAATGCGAGACAAATGAGGTGAATTAGAATTAGGGTATTGAGGGGATGCACGTTACTTGAGGTGTGTTGGCATATTGTAATAATTATGATTCAGTACATGATTGAATTATGTGGCACCATGTTTAATTTTAATCATATGATGATATGTGAAACCTCATTGGAGACATGTGTGAAATGGAAAAATGGTGAGAACCAATGTGGTGTGGGATCCTGATCGGTGTTGAGTATAACAGAAGAGAACATGGTGAGGTGTAGGAGTTATGATGCATCATGATAGGATGTTCAATTCCTATGTTGTTCGATAGACCATATGTTTTATTTGAGTTTTGGTTTAGTAAGTGATAGGGCTAGCTCACTCTTAAGGTGGGGATCCCCCTTGAGGTAGTCGACCTATTCCCTTGAGGCCGATGTATTACTGGTTATTTGAAAAAGGACAGATACAATTGGTACCGCAGTTATTTAAAATTTAATAAATTTTGGATGATCTATATTAATGCAACAATATTTTAACGTCCCGGGTTTTGGAGAGTGTTAAAAACCACTCCCTTTATAAATTTTTTTAATTTGATGTATACTAGTTTTTTTCGAATCATTAAAACATTATTCAAAGATTTCCACAAACTTAATATATTTTTTTTGGATGGGATTATAAATTTAGTGAATGTATAAGGTATTCTGATGGTTTTTGGGTTTGTCAGAGGTCTGAAGTCCATATTTTGGGAGTTGTAGGTTAAGGCGCATGGTTTGGGAAATCTGTATGACCTCTCCCAAAAAATAGTGTTTCCCAATTTTGAACCATCACATAGATTAATAAACTGTTTGGGTTGGGGTGTAAAATAAACCATGAACTTATTTAGGTGTTGTAGTGGACATTCACAAAGCTTTCAAATAGTTAGAGAAACCCACGTGCAAGTCATATGGGTAGTGCCACTTAGGAAATATCCTCACACATTAGCCTATTATGTTTCTATTTAGTTAAGAAAATTTTGCAAGATAAATATCCAGCCATATAAAATGGATGTAATTAATTTTCTACACCACTTCCCTTTTTTTATTTATTTCTTTTTTTCTCTACTCTTGGTAACATATAGTAGTAGGGATATCTCCCCATTCTTCCTCCCATAGTGTGTGATCTCCATCTTTCATCTATGATCTATTTTGATCGTTGACAGGTGCATTAGAACTGTATCAATAAGTACCTCTTAACCCATGCATATCTTTTCCTTTTCTCTCACCTCATGGGACTTCAAATCCAATAAAGATGTTTATTTTCAAGGTTTTTGATCGAAACATTGATTTCCTCCAAATCGTTTTTTTTAGATGCTACTTTTAGATGTTCAAATGTATATGAATCCATGGTAGGTGATTCATACTTTTATTTTTGTTTTAGATATTTTTTGGGGGGCTTGACTTATAGAACATCATTTAGTATTTGAGATAGAACAAAATAAATTGAATTACTGATGTTAAATTGATTGTATGAAATAATGGGATGTCACTGGGAATACCCAAACCATGTTCTCTCATGAGAGGTCAGATTAGAGGCCACCGACCACATACTCAGTTAGGTCAAGGTGGGTTTCTTTTATTGAATTATTATTATTTATTTAAAATAAAGTGAATTACTTATATAAATTACAAATGACATACTATTTTGATTCATGGGATCATGACAAGCTTTCCCTGAGGGATTAATGTTGCATGCCAATCAGGATTCCAGCGAATTTTCTAATCTTGTTGGACTTGTCTCAGATATTTTAGTGATGTTAATAATAGGGTTTGGTGACTCGATCATCGTATTGAACAAGAGAGGTTTTCAGGTTGAGTTAATTACCCCTGATATTAAAAGTAAATGCCATCATATTTGATATACATGGTCATAGGAGAAAGTCATTCTAGTTGGATATGGCTTAGGCACTAATTTTTTTTTTCACTCCCACAAGATGGCCAAAAAACTAATTGGATTCTTGTTCACACATGTTGACCAAGTGATGTGGAGGTTTGATCCACTCAAGTGGGTAGAGGACCATGTCAGAGAATAATAGGAAATTGGATTTGGTTTTTTATTGTATAAAGTCATATGGAAGATAGGGATCCTTCAAATGAAATTTTTGAGGCAATCTGTTAGCAGATGATTCCTATCGTGCTTGAGGTTGATAGGCCATGATAATTTGAAAGGATTTTCATTTTCAATCCTATGGGAATCATGCTATGATCCGATGATGATTTTATGTTGAGAACATATACCGTTGTTCTTACAGAATTTGGTCTTGAGATGACATGTTATTTCATGTATATTTAGTGACCCTTCCATTTCTACACTAATATTACATAATTATAAAGATAAAAAACATAGTAGTATTACACCATAGGATAAAGAGGTTTTGTTTCTTTTTAAAACAATAACCAAATATAACATTTACGATATCAAGGATAAACATTTAGTCTATTCCCTTTTCTCTAGCTTCGAATTGGAACTTGACCTCTCCTAAGTATATGTAGTCCCATGAGGATATTCATCAAAAAGGGGTGATTTGAAAGCCTAGTAAGAGGATAGATAAGAACAATATATCATGTAATGAGCATAATCATAACATCATAATCAAAATCATGAGAGGAAACATTAATAAAAGACTTTAAATGTGGAAATTCATAAAAATTAAACATCATGTCTTAGTAGTCATATATCACACATAGTTGTAAACAAATATAGCATCATGTCCACACATCATTTCAATTTAACTCCTAAGATTCATCATTTTACCCAAGGCATTAGCATTCTGTATAATTCCAGGTGCACCCATGAAATCATAACATTTATTTTGTGCTAAGGCACACCTATCACATCATAACATTCTCATTATTATTCATTCCACATAGAACATATATAAAAAATGAACATAAATAACCCATGGAAAGAAATGAGATTTTTATCATAAGAACACATTTATAAATTTTGGGTTCCCAAAAGAAATAGCGAATAACTTACATTATACAAGAACCATCAACCATGAGTGATAAGTAAAAGTTATGTTTTTCGAAATATGTATTCTTTTAGAAAACAATTTTTACATATAAACTCTACCAAAAAACATGTATATCCTAGGAAAGGTAATATAATGATGAAAAAATCATTTTTATGGAGTTACCATATGAAAAATGAAGTAAAATTGTGAGAACTTGAAGAGGGAATGTTGGGTTTGAGAATTTCTCCTTACCTTGTATCGGAATGATTTCATCGCATTAATGTCATGTATAACCACATTAGATTCATTAATTAACAATTCCAAAACTATGTGTACCAAAATATGGTTCATTTTGGTTTCATTTAGTTATTTTATGGCATTTTTTATGAGTTATAGAGTTTAAATACATTATTCAGGAATGTTTGTTTTTGTGGTTTTCTTGAGCGGTTCACATTTATCCATAAATGGAAGTTTGTGTATAACTTGGATATACATACATAACTGATCATTCATTTTATTAATGATATTCCTTGATTTTAAATGATTTTATGATGAATTATATTATATAAAATGTGGAGGAATCGTTAGATAAGAATTTAATGATGATCATTTGGGTTAATTTGGGAAATTTTTCTACCAAAAAGATCTTGTTTGGTTTAATCAATTAGTAATATGTACATAATTCTGAAAAAGAACATTAAATAGTATATAATACATAAAAATTATATGTTTCAATCATAAAAATGGATTCATTACCATATCTAAAGGAGGTAAAGGAAAATGAAAACATGTCGTTCTTGATGGTGATAAATTAACCATCACAAAAAACATTTTCCATTCTCACGTAAAAAGTTTTGGAGAAGGGGGATGGATGATATAATATACCATTATTATCATAACATCAATGTATATGTATGATACTAGGAGTTACCATACTAAGTGGATGAGGATAGGTGGGGAGAGAATAAGAATAGAACATGAAATTGAATGGAATTTAAAAGAAGAGAGAGAGAGTGGATGTACCTATTAATCCTCCTCTAGAGATACTCTTGAATTAACCTAGGCTTAGTATTTTAAATAGACTGGAAGATCTTGGACATGGGGGAGTGGATAGATAAGATTTTTGTGTCGAGTTTAGATAAGGATTGAAGCATGATAGGTGTGATGTCGTTTGGCCAATCCTTGTATTGGCCCTTGTACGAGTTGTTGGCTTGGTGTCTCTAGGTTTCACTATTTTCTAAAATATAAAAGGATAGAACAAAACCTAAGTCAATATCCAAACCATTAGAGGAATCATTAATAAAAGACATGAAATGTGTTGATGCATAAAAATGAAACAACATGTCTTAGTGGTCTTCTTCCACACATAGTTGTGAACAAAACTAGCATTATTTTCACACACAATTTAACTTTAACTCATGAGATTCATCAATTTACCCAATTCATTGGAGCGTCGTATAATTCCAGGTGCACTAGTTACATCATAACCTTCATTTTGTGCTATATAATTCTAGGTGAATCTGTCACATCAGAAGATTATAATTATCATCCATGCCATATAAAACATATATCATACAATAAAAATAAATAACCCATGGAAAGTAATGGGTTTAATCTTATAATAATACACTCATAAACATTGGGTTCTTAAAATAAACTGGGAATAACATACTTGATACAAAAACCATCAACCTTGAGTGGGAAGTAAAAGGTGTGTTTTTGAAAGAAGACTCATTCTGGAAAACATTTGTTTGACATTAAATCAATTATGAAACCATTGTATCCAAGGAAAGATATTATATTGATGAGAAAATGATTTTTATGGAGTTACCATACCAAAAATGGAGTGAATGAGGGAGAACATGAAAATGGAATGTTGAGTTTGAGAATTTCCCCATACATTGTATTATAATTCATACTTTACATTAATGTACTGCATGACAACATTATATAAATTATTTATAAATTAAAGAACCTTTTCTACATTAATATGGTACATTTTGGTTGTATTAATTTATTTTATGGGCCTTTGGACGAGTTATAGAGTTTAACTACATTGTATGGGAATGATTGTTTTTATGTTTTTCTTAAGTAGTTCACATGTATTCATAAATGGAAGCTTATGTAGAACATGGATAAGGCAAAAGACCTAATATTTTATGTTATTAATTATATTCCAGGAGTTTAAATGATCTTAAATTGAATTATATTACATTCCATTTGGATTAATCAATAGATAAGAATTTAATGTTGATCATTTGGGTTAATTCGAGCAGTTTTTCGACCACAACGAACTGGTTATGCATAATCATTTAGTAATATATACATAAGTCAGATAGAGAACATTAAATATTATATAATACACATAAAATAATTTTTTTCAAACATAAAAATGGTTTCATGACCATATCTGAAGGTGGTAAAGGAAAATGAAAACATGTCATTCTTGAAGGTGATAAATTAACACCTCACATACAACATTTTCGTTTATAAAATAAAGATAAGAGGATTAAGGGGTTGGATGATATAATATCCTGATTAGTATCATAAAATTACATTATATTTATTTTACTGGAGTTACAATACCATTTGTATGAGGATAGGATGGGAGAGAATAAGAAAATAACATGAAATTGAAAGGAAATTAAAGGAAAAGAGAGAGAGAGATAGGATGCACCTCTTGAATCCTCCTTTTGAGATCCTCTGTAAATAACATAGGCATGGTATTTTGATGAGATTGGTATCCATGTAACATGGGGGAGGGTCTAGGGAAGATTTTTTTTGAGATTTTATTCAAGGAATGAATATTGAGATGTGTGAGGTAATGAGGGTGTGTAGGGTGGTATTTATAATACAAGGGAGAGGGGTTTTCTCAATATAATACTCATTAATTTGTTATTTCTCTACAAGAAAAGTATTAGTGAGTATCTGATTAACAATAATAGTAAAGTGGTCATGTGAGTTCGAGATTCGGGTTCTTACATCAACAGTGATGTCAAGAATAGTGGATTTAAATTATAATGTATTTATACAGTAAATTAATGTATTTTACTATTCACCAAAAATTTAAGAATTTCAGATAAATTCCAAAAATTCACCCTAACTATTTTTTGATGTATAGAATTGAAAAATGAATCCCATTTAAGAAAAATAATTCTATAAATATTATTAATTTAATTTTTAATTAAAATCACAATTTACTAAGAAAATACATTTTTTAAACTTAAACCTAATTTTTTAATTCTATGAAGAATTACATAAGGTCTTATAAAATTATCTTAAAACCCAAAATACATATAATTGTTAACTTATTAATATTTTTAGGAAAATTATTTTTATTTGAAAATTTTTAATTATTTATGACTTACAAAAATACAAATATTTTTACTATAGTAAAATTATCACTTATAAGATGCCAAAATTTTATTTAATCATTCAAGAGTAATGTTACTATTATTTTGGGAGATTTAATATTCATAAGGGTCATATTAATATTCATAAGGTTAGGTTAGTATTCAACAACAAATAAGTTTGTCATATTCATCCCCAAAAACCTTACCAATCGCAACCGTGTATATCAAATTTTCGAAATTCAAAACAAACAAGTGGCAAAATTATGTTTAATGGAAACACAGTATTTAGTATTATTAAATGTAATTGTTCTTAATAATGTGATTATACTATGAGGCATAATTATAAGATGTCAATTACATTGATAAAACATTGGGTCATTATATTCTTCTCCCATTATGAAATTTCTCCCTCGAAATATCATTTTACACAAACATGTGAGGGTACTTTTCTTTCATCACATACTCCAGTTCCGAAGTTTTTTATTCAAACATATGGTTCCTCCTAAAAAATTTAACAATGTGGGTTGTCTTTTTGAGTAGAACCTTATCTCTCTGGTCTAGAATCATTAATGTAAAGTCCCCATAAGAGAGATCATCTTCCAGTTGTACTACATATGAGTTCAGTACATGTGCGAGATCTGGTATGTACATACTCAGGAGTGATATGTGAAACACATCATGGACTTGATCCATATTCAGTGAAAGTGAAATACAATAGTCCATGACTTCTATAGAGTCAAGGATCTCAATGGGGCCAATTTACCTTGGGCATAACTTCCCTTACTTTCCAAACCGCATGACTATATTCCAGGGTGATATTCTAAGGAATACATTATCTCCAATGTCAAAATCCATGTCCTGTAAATGGTTGTCAGAATAGATATTTTTCTGACTATGAGCAGCTTTGATGTGTTTCTGGATGACTTGAACCTTCTATATCATCTCTTGCACAATATCATATCCTAGTATGTTTTTTTTCCAACTTCACCCCAATAAGTTAGAGTTCTACATCACTTCCCATAAAAATCTTCATATGGATCCATATAAATACTTGAGTGGAAGATACTATTGTATGGGAACTCAACAAAGGGGAGATTCTGATCCCATCCTCAATTGAAATATAAAGAGCAGGCGTTGAGAATATCCTCAAGCATATGAATAGTCCTTTCAGACTGGCTATTTTTTTGGTGGTGATAGTTCATGCTAAAATTTAATCCAGTACTCAAATTACGTTAAAGGATCCTCCAAAATTTAGAAGTGATCCTTTGATCACAATTAGAGAGAATCGGGATTGTAACACCATGAAGTCTCACCAATTCATGTGCATATATCATTGCAAAGTGTTCAAGTGAATGATCTTTAAAAATAAGGATAAAATGGGAAGTCTTAGTGAGTCGGTCAACCATAACCTATATCACATTATTTCCCATTGACATATTCAGAAGATTCCTGACATATTCTAGAGTGAGGTTTTCCCATTTTCACATGGGTATAGGTAATGACTACATCATACCTTTAGACTTTTTCCCTCTACATTAACTTTATAACATACCAATCACCTTGATATATATTCCTCAATCTCATTCGTCATATCATCCCACCAAATGTGTTATCAGAGATATCAGTACATCTTGGAGAAACCGGGATGTATATAGAATGTTTAGCTATGTGGATTCTCCAATATACCCTTCTTTATCCAGGGTTCTGAAGGCACACACAGCCTAACTCCAGACCAAATCACACCATCATCATCGATATGGAACTCTTACAGGTTCCCTTTATTTACTACATTCTTCTTCTTTTGTAACTCCAGATTATCCCTTTGTGCATCCTTAATCTACTTTTAGATAGATGGTTGAACAATAATTTGGGAATGGAAGGATGTATCTCATGCCTTATGATTTCCAAATCCATCCTTTGAATATCTATGAAGATAGGGTATTACTCAATCCATACCATGGATAGATTAGCAAGCTCTTTTCTTCTTAGAGAATCAGCTACCTTGTTCTCCATTCCATGATGATATTTAATAGATATATTGTAATCCTTGACTAGATATAACCATATACTTTGATGAATGTTAAGATCCTTTTATGGGAATGTATACTTTAATCTCTCATGGTCTGTGTATATGTCACACTTCACACCATAAAGGTAGTGCCGCCAGATTTACAGGGAAAAAATCAATATCGCCAGCTCTAGATCATGCACCAGGTAGTTCTTCTCATATATCGTAAACAGTTGCGAGGCGTAGGCTATCACATTATCATTTTTCATGAGTACAAAACCCTCACCAATTTTTGAAGCATCACAGTATAAAAAAACATTCTCCACTTTTCAGTAATGTGAGTACTAGTGCATTGAATAGTCTTCTCTTTACCTCCTGGAAGATTTACTCTCATTTTTCCACCCAAAAATACTCTACCCATTTACTTGTTAACTTAGTTAGTGGTCTTGAAATCATGAGAAATTTATCACAAAACTTTGGTATTACCCACCTAATCCAAGAAAAATACATATTTTATTTACACTAGAGGTCCTTGGCCATTCCTCAATATTTTTTAGTTTTTTAAGGGCCCACATAATTTCCCGCACTTGTGACCACGTGTCCCAAGAACGTTACTTGCTTTAACCAAAAGTCACACTTGCTGAAATTGGTGTACAACTTCACCTTTATCAATGTCTCCAACACAAGCATTATATTTTCTTCCTATTCCTCCTCTCTCTTGGAGTATATGAGAATATCATCAATAATGACTACAAATTTTTTTTATAGGTAATGTCTAATGACTCTATTCTTAAAATCCATGATGATTTCTAGGGAATTAGTATATATAAAATGAATTACCATGAACTCGTAGTTCCCATACCTTATACAGAAGGGTGTATTCTGAATGTCATTCTTCTTCACCTTTAACTGGGGATATCTAGAACAAATATCCACATTTGAGATGAATTGAGGACCTCAAAACTGATCGAACAAGTCATCAATACAGGAAGAGGACACTTGTTCTTTATATATATCTTGTTAATTTCCTAATAATCGAGACATAGTCACATTGTTCCATCCTTCTTATTCACAAGGAGCACTGGTGCACCCCATGGTGATGCACTAGGGTGTATGAACCGTTGGTGAAAATGATCTTTCAGATGCTTCTTCAACTCCTCCAGTTCGATAGGATCCATCATATAGGGACACATTGAGATAGAAGTAGCTCTATGTATGAGTTATATAGAGAACTATAATTCATGATCTGGGGGATGTTCGGGTAACTATTTAGGAAATATGCAACCATATTCCAACACAATAGTCATTTTCCCAAGGTTGGCACCTTCCTTATACTCAACTATTTGTGAGAGGTATGCTTCTTAATAGGGAATCAACACCCACACCACTGAAGAATTTTTCCAAGGGGATTCATGATCTGCTTTGCAATTGTAGAGGAGCATGGGATGGTTTGTAATATGAAAAGATATTTCATTTTCCTGAAAGTTGATATGTGCTCTATATAATGAGAGACAATCCATTACCACTGTAGCATCAATTCCCACCAAGGGATGTATTACGAAATTACCTGGAAGAATCATCCCATAGACGACAATAGGAGAAGAGTCAAACAATTGGGATGAAATTATTGCACCACCTTTTTTTATACAGATATCTCTACTTCATGTATTCAGTGCTTTAATTATATAGTTCTAGAAATATTGTATGATATAATGGAATGCATATAACCAGAAAAAAATAAGATATTTTCCATTCATGAGTGTGTAAGAAGTGTACCTTGTATGACTTCATTACCTTTCTCCACTTTCGTAGTAGTGATGGAATATGATTTCCCTATGTTCATTTGGATTTGGTGGCTATTTACACTAATTACCCTACAGACTAGAGGCTTAGTGAACTGTCTTTTATAGTTCCCTTGCTCCCTATAGTTAAAGCATTGAACTATGGGTGGTTCTCTCCTTTCATCCACCACATTCTCTGTCCTTCTCATGTCTTTTTGACACTCCTTGGCATAACATCATTATTTTTCCCACATGAATCATTTCTCTATACCTTTGGGACAATTCCCTCGACGAAACATCCCAATTTTTGGCATATAGGTCATTGAGTTTTTTCCCCACCATTATAATTAGATTCCCTAGCCTAAAACTCCATCTTTCATTTCTTATCAACATATCCATGAGACCAGTCTCCAAACTCCCTCTTTACTCTAAGATCACATCAAACAACCTCTTCATAACTCCCAATGTCTCAAATTGAAAGATCATTTTGAAGGTTTTGTTTTAATCCACTAAAAAATCTATCAAATTTTCTATCATTTTTTAATAAAAAAACCCAAAGATTACCTTGTATGCCTTGTGAAATTTTCTTCATTGGTTGTGATAGATTCTACTTCCTTTTTCTTGAGCACTATGTGTAACACCCCAGGTAAATAAAGAATATGAAATTTTCATATTTATCCCTATTTGTGAATAAAATTTAAATATTAATTTAAAGGGAACGCTATGCTTGATGTCTTACCCAATACACAACAATGAGTTCCTTTGAAATCTTACATTGCACTCTAATAATAAAATAATATTATTTTAAATGGTAGTTAATGCCTAGCCATTGTAATGGAGGGAATGAACAGAACTAACTACAAAATGATTATATATGTTTGTCAAATATTTTTACTCTTTACAATAAATGTTAGAGGATTAAAAATGAGAATGAATCCAATTTTAAGCGTAAACATTCTAATATTCATTAAAAGGTCGATTAACCGCCTTTTAATGGAAAACCGCTTTTAAATCCAATTTTTGACAATTTTATGTGTTATATTTGACAAAATAAAATTCTTCTTTAGAATCGGGACATCAAAATTTACTTTGTGTAAATTTTTGGTATCTTTCCGATAAAGTTCATTTTTTAATGAATAGTAAAAAATGTTGTATTTTAATTCAAAAACACCTTTTAATATAATTTATTTATATGATTTGATTATATTTTTAATTGTTTTTAAAGTAAAATTAGAATATATTTTTACCATTTAATCCAATAGTGGTCATTGGAATTAATTGCACTTTGAAATTGGACTTAAACTAGTGTCAATCTTTTAATAGATATTGTTTCTTAAAAACACGCTATTTGTTTTGACAGCGGGAATTAATTATTAAATTAATTAATGAAACTTATAAGTTTTGAATTTTGTAAAATAGACATTATTTTTGAGTTTGGAATATCAAATATATCTTAGGGTGATTTTTTGGTATTTTTCTGAAAAACTTCAATTTTTGATGAATAGTGAAACCACTAAGTGGTAGTTAAAGAAACTGATTTTTCGTTTAAATGAAACTTTGCCACCTCTGTGTTTTGAATTTCAAAAATCCGACATACATGGTTGTCATTAAGAAGTAAAATGTGGTTCAATGGGATTAAAATATTTTTTTTGGTGAATAGTAACTTTTATATTTTTAATCGCGATTAGAGGCAATTAGTGTAGTTTAAGGTAAAAATAATGTTTAATAATATGAAATGACCTAGACACATGTCCTATCCTCATTGGATCTGTCATGGACGACCAATAAAATCCATGGGTTAACTTGGGGTCCCCATGGTTCCACTTTGGTTGAAAATGACATAAATAACTTATTATTTAAAATAAAAATAAAAATGTCACAAACATGAGATGTTTCACTAAAACAATTTTTAAATGGTGTTATAACAGTCATGTTTTTTACTATAAATATTCATTAAAAAGATAAAACGGTTTTCTACATCATGATATTTTTTTATAATTTTTAGACAATATAAAATTAAATTATTTATGACATCATGATGATGCAGCAATTACCTCATTAATAAAGGATTTAAATAAAATGAAAAGATAATGTTAAAACTATAACATAGATTTGTCAAAGAACTATTGGATGAGTATATTTCTAACCCTTACCACCTTATCCTAGAAATAAATCAATGTGGGACCTTTAAAATATGAAAATCATTTGAAAATAAAGTAACATTTTGTAACATTGCAAGAGTGCCCCTCCTATCCTCTTATAAAAGGCCCCCACCTCTACCACCATACACACACCTCTCAAGCCTTTGTCTCATCCAACCCCTGCCCATTTCATCTCTCCACATCCCTATCTTCATCATTGAAGCCTCACTATGGGTATAATCCTTTCCAAGGGAGCCTTTGAGCTCAAATCAAAGGAAGTTACCCGATTTAAAGGTAATGTCTTCCCATGTTTTCTTTTGTTTTATTTTTCTTCTACAACCCCCTAAACTCTTTTTATTATTTTATTTTGTAACAAAACCAGTATAATCAATATACTAGGATGTTTTTATGTAATTTATTCGAGCTACACCGACACACACATTCGTCTAATGGTTAAAGAACATACTGTTTCTGTGGATGGCGAATTACAGCCTCACGAAACGATGATTGATCAATATTCTATTAACACCTTCAAAGGTGGCCATTAAGATGTCACTATATTTATATATGATATATAATATGTTTATGTTTTCCTTAAGCTTCTGTATTTTTCATTTATGTCATAACTTTATGGTTTCCATTACGGGTAAACGCGATATCTTCATTTTAGGAAGTGCGGACTACGACCCCCTCAATGTGATTTGATTAGTTAATGCCATAAGTGGGACGTATAAAGGATGTAATTAATGGTATTAAATATGTTATCCTACTGGAATTATAATATACCTTTATATCTTTATTATTTCATTCCATTTAATACAAAAAAAAAGAAATGAGGGTAGCGTTCATGCGTACGTACGACTTACCGTCTCCATGAACGGTACATTGCATTTCTTATCTCCAAATGTTATGTACTATTATAAGTACATATATATAATGGATATATATGTAATATATTACATCTAAATTATGGATATAATTCTGTAATTATAATATATATATATATATCTATCTCATTTTGTTTTAATTCCATTAATATGACAAAAAATGAAAGTAGCATTCATGAGTACGTACGTCCTACCATCTCCATGAACGGTGCTTTAAATTTTTTATCTCCAAATTCTATGGAATAGTATAAAATGAATATATACTGGAACTATATGATATTTAAAACATCAATACTATTCTAGAGATGATGTACCTTTAACTACATGGAAAATTTTTTTCCAACAAGTTCAAATTTTACTCATGTAATGAACATCGACAAAAACGTCTGATATGAAATCACTCTATTAACAAATTATAATATGTGATATGAACTGAATAATAATATTTAAAGGAGGTGCTTAAGCAATTATAAATTGGCCAAATTTTATTATTAATGAGATTAAAGAACGATCGAGTCATGTCGGACACGAGGTAAGGGATCCTACCTCTCTCTTCCGTTTTAAGTACTCTCTTTTATGTCATTTCTTTTCAGCTCATATTTTTTAATGTTTTGGGATGTTATTTTAAATTATTCATTCTATACTTTTTATTTTAATAATATTAGAGACCCTATTTTATCTCATCAATCCATTTTTGGAAGTATTAAGTGGCACCGTTAGGCTGCCGAGTTTTCGTAAGGGATTTTTCATCTAAATTTTATATTTGTGAGATTTATGCTACATTTGCCACCATTTCTGTTGACTGGTATATATACTTCCCATTATTCTACTCTTTGTGTAATATACTTTCGTTTATGAGTATTTACATCAATTATGTATTGCCCTTCTTTCATGGGGCGTATGTTTCGAAAGATACCCAAGTCGGTAGGGAACCTTTCACCCTCCTCTTTTTAAAAGACTTCTTTTGTTGCATCCTTTAATTTAAATATTGTTATGTTGGGATATGTTCCTCTATATCCTTATTGATGTAAATTTAATTTCCATGTTATGAGATACCTCTTTTATCTCTCATCAACTCATTTTGATGTGACGCCGTTAGGCTGTCAAGGGAACTTCTTAACCCAATTTCGATTTCTTTGGGTTCAACATGTAGTTATTGAATATGTCATCTTTGGAATATGTGTGAGTGAACTTTGATCATTTTACACTTAATATCCACTTATATTGGGTGTATTTATATTTGTCGCACATAATTATGAGATTGATTTATCCTTAATTTAAGGATACCATCTTTATAATGGATTTCATCTCAATTTACATTTCCATTGAGGCTTTATTGTTGTTATGCACCAATTCACTCTTATATGGTGTATATACTATCATTTGGGATATTATATCTTTAGGATCGGAATATAGTATGAGATTCTCAATATACAAGAGGGGGGGTGAATTGTATACTTTAAAAATTCCTTTGAAACCTTTAAAGTTAGTTAAGAATAACTATGTTTTCCTTAAGCAAGGAAAAAGGCTAAGTTTAACAAAGTTAAACTAAGCAAATTTACAACACCTCTTAACACCGAATTTCAATCTAGGAAAGAGATTCCGAATGAGGGTTCCGGAAATATGGTTCTGGAAATTCAAACTTAACAAAAGAACACTATATGAGATTCTACCTTAAAGCGTATAGAATCTAAATTAATCAGAGTACAAGTAAGGAAGTATAAGAAAGTTATACTTTCCTTATATTACAAAATGCAGCGGAAATAAAACAAGTAGTTAAACTACTAGTAACAAGATATAAGTCTTTTAACCCAAAGAGAAGGGTATCCCACAAACTTGGATAAAGGTCCCTTGATTTATACTTTCAAGCAATTTTGTCTTACCCACACCAGGGTAAGCCCTCGATACGAAGATCAGAGTCTCTGTCTTGCTATCCCCACAAGCCCTCAACTTCAAGGTAGTTGGCAACCTCTGTCTTCCTCAGCAAGAAATCCCTCGAACTTCAAGGTAGTCGGCACCTATGTCTTCCTATCCCTGGAAGCCCTAGAATGTAATCACCAGCATTCGGAGTCGCACGAAGCTTTGAGAGTTAATAAGAGACTCTCTCTCTAGAAATCACTTCAAGCAAATTAGTCAGCCTTTCAGCACTTTCATCAGCTATCAGGAACAACAATGAGCTCTTTCAAATGAGCTCCTATTTATAGGTAAGGTCAGCTCCTTCTCCAACGGTCATATTTTCCTTAAAGATCGGAGGGACCTGTACATGTGTCACTTAGACAACGGTTAGTTTATAACAAAACAGACGACATCGTTTTATAACAAAACAAGTGTAACAGAATGTACGACATCGTTTTAATTCTTAACATAAAAGTTCGGAATGAAAACTTCAGAGTGAAGGTTCGGAGTGTAAGGAACAATAGTAAAGAGTAGACAAATTTTTAGAAGTGTAAGAATATAGATGTTCGGAGTCTAACAAAGATATTTTTCGGAGTCTGAATTAATTCAGAGTGTATAGAACAAAGATAGTCAGATTCTGTTTAATAGGTGAATTCGGAATGAGAATTCGGAATAGGAATTCGTCATCAGAAATCGTAATGAGAATTCTTCATTAGAATTCGTAATGAGAATTCATCATCAGAATTCGTAATGAGAATTCGGAATGAGATTTCTTCATTATAATTCGTAATGAGAATTCGGAATGAGATTTCTTCATTAGAATTCGTAATGAGAATTCTTCATTGGAATTCGTAATGAGAATTCTTCTTCAGAATTCGTATCCTGAATCTGGAATAGAACATAGTCAGAGTTCATATCCGGAATTCGGAATGAAACTTCCTTATAGTTCTTATCCAGAATTTGGATCCTAAACCAGAATGCTTTATATCAAAGTTTCAATGATTCCGAGAAAATGAATCCGAATCTCATTCTTAAGAAAAAAATATGGATGAAAATATGATAAGGATAATTTTTCTTATAAAAGCGATTTTCCTTAAGAAAGCAATTTTCCTTATAAAAGCGATTTTCCTTAAGAAAGAAATTTTCTTAAAGATAAGGTGTTTGTGATTTTCAAAACAAGAAGGAATGGAAAAGTCATAAGGAAAACCTTATTGACTCAACAATCTCCCCCTTTTTGGAAAGCACAAACATCCTTACGAAAAAGCTATTCTAAGAAGAAAGAAAAAAAATTAAGGCGTATCTCCCTTTGCTTTAAGGATATTGATGAATACGACTAACTCCCCCTTAGGATTTGAAACTCTAAGGATCAAATTTAGATTTCTGGAGGGATAGATAAGAATGTCTTCTTTAAAGAAAAAGCTCCCCCTTAAACAAACTCTTATTAGATTGTTTCTTTTTCTTAAAGATCTTTTTCTTCTCGCCCTTTGATAAACTCTTATTAGAGTTCTTCTTTTTCTTAAGGATGTTTTCCTTCTCCCCCTTTGTGATTTTAAAAAATAATTGGAGGGAATGGAAAATCTTAACAAAGTACCTGAGATATTAGTAATGACAACAAACGAAACAAGAAGTATAACTTTCATTAAATTTGAAATCTCGACAACAAAGAAAAAAATACAACAAAAAGATCGGATTAGGTTATTTCGGATCTTTTTCCTTCGACATGAGCCCCTTTAGAATATTCTTGATCTTCTTTAGGTCTTTATGATCTTCTTCAGCTTGCTTCTCTAAGGCAACTATTCTTTCGAATTGAGATTCAATTTTTTCTTCCTGGGCTTTCAGCTTTTCTTCCTGAGCTTTGATTTTTTCTTCCTGAGACTTCATCCTTTCTTCAAAATCAATCCGATGATCTCTTTCAAATTTCCAATTCTGAGAAACAGAATTCAGCTTCCCATTCAGATCTCTCACTTCTTGAATCCGGAAGTTCTTTTCTTCTGTCAGCTTTTCTTCAAAGGAGGAAGTCAGCTCGTTTATCTTCTTGTCCTCGGTCTCAAAAGCATCTTTAACATTTTCTTGAAACTCATCGAGCAACCTCATATCTTCCACAGTCTTCTTCGACCATCTTGTCATCCTCTTGCAAGACCTTTTATGAGCTTCGTAACCAACAAAGAAGGTTTTGAACTGAGCCTCAATCTCAACGCACTTATCCATAACCATAGATACAGAGTCAGTTTTCTGATTCAATGCATGTTGGAGCATTTGGCATCTTGATTCGATACTAGAGAAGGTCGGAATGGATGCCACCAACTTCTTTAAACACTGGACAACAAAATCATGCCCCAACGAGGATGACTCCGAATATGAAATCTTGCTTGGAGAGTTTTCTTCCTCAATAAGCTTAAACTTCCTTTTTGAAGAACTATCAACTTCCTTTCTCTTCCTCACTTCTGACCTCAGAGTATCAGCAAGAATTTGCTTTCCCTTGTCTTTTTTCGGAATAGAATCATGTTCTGAAGTTTTCTTCTCACTATCAGAAACTTGGACAACAAAAGCTTCCTCATCAGCAACTTCCTGAACACCAACCACTATGTTTTTCAACTGAGAAATATCATGTAAAAGTTGTTCTTCTTCTCCATGATAGGCAACTTCTTCTTCTCCTTTCTCTTCTTCCATTGGTGGAGTAACAAGCTTCGAGGATTCAGCTTCAGAAGTTCGGAGTGATAAGTGTTCCGAAGGTGTTCCCTTGTAATCATCTACTTGTTTCAGCACATCTCCGGTTTCACCACTTCCTTCAGAACCCTCTTATACTTATTCCACTTGCTCAACTTCCTCAGTATTCTTAGCAACAGCCTCTTCCGGAGCAGTGAAATTCCTTCCTAGAGTCTCAGGTAGAGATTCCAGGGAAAAAGATCTCGGAACTGGAATAGTTGCTGAAACCATTTCATTGAATTTTAACAAGGCCTGAGCTACCTCAGCCTCAGACATATTCTTCTTGAGCTTCTTTTGTTTTGCTTGTTTTTCCAGCTCATCAGCAGTTTTCTCCTTCAAGGCCTTAGCCTCCGCAGGGTCCAATCCGAACTGCGGATCCCCTTCTTTCCTTTTCTCTTTATCAGCTCTCCACTTTGTAACAACCTCATCAGGATAGGCTTTCTTCTTCTTAGGCTTTGGAGGTGCGGAATGGACTTCCTTAGACTTAGGATTCTCTGCTTGTACTTCCACTTCTTTCAGCCTTCCCTTCCTTACTGGCTTAGATGATTCCGGTTCAGTAGCTTTCGGAGCCCCTTCTTCTTGATTTGGCAAATCGAAGAATTCACCAGTTTCCTTGATGAAAGCCACATCCATCCTCATAAGAGTACCATCGCTGACCAGCATGATCTTGCAAACTCTTGGCTTAGATTTGCCAGCCTCCTTGAAAGATTCAAGGCACCGAACAATTAACTTGGAGAGGATTGATGGATACATAATATTCTGAGCTCTCAGATTTCCTTTCTTCAAATTTTCAATAGTAAGAAGAACGTGCTTCATCAAGTTGAACTTCCTTAGATTTATCAGGAAATCTAAGATATAGATCTCACTTTCCTTCAAGCTGTCTTTATCGCCTTTTCTCGGTACGATAAGTCCTTGCACCCACAACTCTAGAATCCGGAAGTTTGTAGATAGACTTGCAATCTTCGGAGCCTTGTCATCAGCCAGTCCGAGTGTTTCTAAGGCCTTTTCCTTGTTGAAGCTACCCTTAGAATCTGGCAACACATGTGAAATAAACTCGACTTCTCCTTCATAAGACAGCCCTACCAAGCTTGCAGCCTTGGTGTGAGAAAGCTTGTAAGTCTTGCCATAATACTTAAAAAAGAACTTCTCCCTATTATCTTCCTTAAGGAAGGAAACTGATTCATAAAACTCAACAAGTAAATCTGAATATATTTCATATTGATTCCTGGTTTTTGACACCGCAACATCTTCCCAGCCATTCAACTTAATATTTTTTGAAATAATAGAATCGTAGTTTTTGAAGAAATTCGGATGGACCAACCTTTCTCTGTAAACTAACCATTGCGAAATAGTCTTGGTGGAAGACATTTCTTGAGACACTAACTCCACAGACATTCGGATCTGAAGTCCTCTGGGAAGTTTGGAACGGATAAAACTGAAGTTCGGAACGACCTTAAAACAGCGGGGCAGAGATTTGGGACGCGAGAGCTTGAGATCGATGTGGGACAAGTAATTGGGTCCCCTTTATATAGGCTACAAGATGACGGTTCACCTTCTATAGTTGATCTAACGGTTGGAATGAGCTGCGATCCGATCTGACGATTGAATGCTTGAATCCGATCTTTTTGAGGTTTTTATTAAAACAAAGAATTAAGAAAACTATAATCCGAAAACATAGTACAAGAAAATGCCAGCAAGAAAAGTATGACTACGAAAACTTGAGTAAGGAAATCATACCTTTCGGATTGGCTTAGGGGATTATTCGTAATGGCAGATTTCGCAAAAATTTTACTATGAAAAAAAACTTAGTACGAAAAACTCATTACGGAAAACTCAGTATGAAAAACAAACTTATGAAGAAAAACAGTACGAAAAAAACTTAGTACGAAAAATACATTACGAAAAATTTGGTATGAAAATTCCTTTATGAAACTTCCAGTACGAAATTTTCCTTCCGGAAATTTTCAACATGAACACTCCCATTCCAGAAGTGTTCTGTTCGAAAATGTCCAATCTGAAAAATTTTAGTTCCGGAAATTCCATTCCGGAAATCTTTGTTCCGAAGAGTTTTGAAAATAATTTTTTTTAAAAAACTTCGTTTAAACAAACAATCAAATGTACTCCCCCTATGAAAAGGAGTTTATTACTGTAAGGAGAGTTTTTCAACAGAAAGTTACTTAAGGAGGATTACCTTTCAGTTATCATCCCTAACTTCTGTTTAATATATTCAAATCTATCAGATGGAAAAGATTTTGTGAAAATATCAGTAAGTTGATCTTGTGTTCCGATAAACTGAAGAATAATATCTCCTTTGAGTGTGTGATCCCTAAGAAAGTGATGCCTAATATCTATGTGTTTTGCAAGAGAGTGATGTGCAGGGTTTTTACTTAGGGCAATGGCACTTGTGTTATCACACAAAATTTGAGTTTTAGTAAAACTCAAGCCATAGTCTGTGAGTGTGTGTTGCATCCACAACACTTGTGCACAACAACTTCCAGCTGCTACATATTCAGCTTCAGCAGTGGAAAGTGCTACAGAATGTTTCTTCTTGCAAGACCAAGAAACTAGAGAATCTCCTATGAAATGACAAGTTCCGGATGTACTCTTTCTATCCATTCTACATCCACCAAAGTCAGCATTAGAAAAGATTTTTAGAACAAAATCATTTCCAGAAGTATAAAATAATCCTAGATCCGTGGTTCCCTTAAGGTAGCGAAAAAGTCTTTTTACTGCCTTTAAGTGAGATTCCTTAGGATTGGATTGATATCTTTCACATAAGCATACTGAAAACATTAAGTCTTTTCGACTAGCTGTTAAGTAAAGTAGACTTCCTATCATACCTCTAAAAGATGTTTGATCTACTGGTTTCCCAGCTTCGTCAAGATCTAAAGAGTTTGAGGTACCAATGGGAGTACTTATACTCTTAGTGTTTTCATAACCATACTTTTTAAGAAGATCTTTAATATACTTATGTTGAGATATGTAGGTTCCTTCTGGTTTTTGAGAAATTTGAAAACCAAGGAAAAATTTTAACTCACCCATCATACTCATTTCAAACTCAGATTTCATTAGACTAGCAAAAGAGTCAGTCAAAGATTGCTGAGTTGAACCAAATATAATGTCATCAACATAAATTTGAACAATCAAAACATTTTTCTTATCTTTCTTTATAAAGAGGGTTGGATCTGCATTTCCCTTAACATAGTTATTTTGAAGCAAAAATCCAGTGAGTCTATCATACCATGCTCGTGGGGCTTGTTTAAGGCCATACAAAGCTTTGGTAAGTCTAAAAACATGACCAGGATGTTTTGTATCTTCAAAGCCAGGAGGTTGTTCAACAAAAACTTCCTCTTGAACATAACCATTAAGAAAAGCACATTTCACATCCATTTGGAAAAGTTTGAAATTAAAGAATGCTGCAAATGCAAGTAGAATTCGGATAGATTCAAGTCTAGCTACTGGAGCATAGGTTTCTTTATAGTCTATTCCTTCTTGTTGATTATAGCCTTTAGCAACAAGTCTAGCTTTATTTCTAACAATGACTCCATTTTCATCACATTTATTTCCGAAAACCCATTTTACTCCAATAACAGAAGTTTCCTTAGGTCTTTCAACCAAGGTCCAGACTTTATTACTTTCGAATTCATTTAGTTCATCTTGCATAGCTTTGATCCAATCATCATCACCTAAAGCTTCATCTGTGCTTTTAGGTTCTAATTGGGAAAGAAATGCTGGATGTTCTACTTCATTTCTTAAGGAACTTCTAGTCCTTACAGGTTGATTTACATCACCAATTATCACTGGGATGATTTTTTAGAACCACCTGATTTGGGTTTTGTAAAACCTGTTCATCAACATAGGGTAGAAAATCTTCTGGGGTAAATGTTTCAGAAGTATATTCTAGAACAATTTCCTTATCAGAAGGTTCTTCTATCAAAGGTTGACAATCAGTTTTTGAAAACACATCCGAAGATGTAAGTTGAGATGGTTTAAAAACAAAAGGATCAGACTCATCAAATTTCACATGTACTGTTTCCTCAACAGTACATGTATTTTTATTAAAAACTCTATAAGCCTTAGAGGTTGTGGAATATCCTAAGAAAATTCCTTCATCAGACTTTGGTGCGAATTTATGTAAGTTATCTTTAGTATTCAAAATGAATACTTTGCAACCAAAAACCTTGAAGTAGGAAAGTCTTGGTTTTCTACCATTCCATAACTCATAAGGAGTTTTATTAAGAAAAGGTCTAATCAAAACTCGATTTATAGTATAACAAGCAGTACTTACAGCTTCAGCCCAGAAATGTCTAGCAATAGAATTTTCACTCAACATGGTTCTAGTTATCTCTTGAAGAATTCTATTTCTTCTTTCAACTACACCATTCTGTTGGGGAGTTCTAGGTGCTGAAAAATTGTGAGTAATACCTTTCTTACTACAAAAAGTTTCAAAATATGAATTTTGAAATTCTCCGCCATGATCACTATGAATAGTCTTCAATGGAAGGTTTTTCTCATTTTTAACTTGAGCTCTAAAACTTTTGAAATATGAAAAAGCTTCAGATTTCTTTGCTAGAAAATAGACCCAAGTAAATCTAGTGTAATCATCAACTAGAACAAACACATAGTATTTGCCTCCAATACTTCCAGTTTGTGTTGGACCAAAAAGATCCATGTGCACTAACTATAATGCATCAGTTGTTGAGACTTCAACGATTGACTTAAAACTAGATTTATGTTTCTTTCCATATTGACAAGGATCACAAACTTTAGAAGAATCAAATCTAAGCTCCGGTAGGTCCTTAACTAGTTTCTTCTTAGAGAGTTTACATAGGTTTCTCATATTACAGTGTCCTAATCTTCTATGCCATAACCAAGAATGATCTTCCATTGCGCTTAGGCAAGGTAAATCTTTGCTCCTGAGGTCTTCTAGGTTCAAATTGTAGACATTATCTTGCCTATTGGCTGAGAGAATAAATTCTTCCTTGGAATTGTGAACTAAGAATTTATCATTCCTAAAATTCACAAGGTAACCTTCATCACATAACTGACTTATGCTAATGAGGTTGTTCTTAAGACCTTTAACAAAAAGAACATTTGAAACCAAGGTTTTACCAAGAAAAACAATATTACCAATAACAATAATCTCTCCCTTAGCATTGTCTCTGAAAGTTACCTTTCCTCCTTTCGTTTTGATAATCTTTTCAAAAAAGCTTTTGTTACCAGTCATGTGCCGGGAAAATCCACTATCCATGTACCATGTATTTTTGCTTGTACTTTCTTTATTATCCTGAAATCAAGAAGAAAATTAGACTTTCGGAATCCAAACTTGTTTGGATCCGAGATTTCCAGACAATAAAATTTTAGGAACCCACATCTTCTTAGAAAAGTAAGCTTTGTGAAATCCTAGAGATTGGGTTTTGTTTAAAGAACAATTCTTTGCCCAATGACCACCACATTGACACTTGGTACAGAATGGGGCACTTTGAGGAACAAAATAATTGTTACTGAAAATAGGTTTTGCATGGGTATAACCAAATCCAGATTTATTTCTTAAAGGTCGTATTTGGGAATACATTTTATAAAAAAATTTCCTTACCATGGGTAAAGTTTGATAAACACTTATTTAAGGAAAAAATTTCGGACTTGAGTTTTACAACCAAGTTTTTATCCTTGAAATCATTAGTTTTAGAACTAGAGTTAGGCTCGAAAACATTTTTCTTAGAAATTACTTTTTCTAATTCTTTAGAAAGTTTATTCTTCTCAGAACTTACTTCCTCAAGATTTTTTGAAATATTTTCAAAATCAGCATTTTTCTTATCAAGATCATTAGAAAGATCTGATATCTCTTTTGTAAGAATAGAATTCCTAGAGTTTGCCTTATCAAGTTTCTTGTTGAGTTTGGAATTCTCAATCTCAAGAAGTTCAGCAAACCTAGATACTTCTTCATAAGTAGGTAAAGTATTTTCTTCATCAGAAGATGATTCTTCATCAGAAGAGTTATAATACTTACTATCATTAGAATTTAAAGAAACATTGGTCAAAGATTCAGAATTTCGTACCTTAGCCATAAGATGATGATTATCAATAGGAAATCTGGCTATAAGACCAAGATTCTTCTGTCCTGAAGATTCATAATCAGAAGATTCATCTGAAGAGTCACCACCACTGGCACTCCAGGTGTCATTAGCTTTCAGAACTTTCTTAGCTTTAGCTTTATAATACTTCTTCCTGTTCCTGTCTGAATGTCTTTCCTTCCTTTCTTTCTTTTTGAGCATAGGGCAATCTGGTCTAATATGTCCAGCTCTTTTACATTCATAACAAGTAACTTCTCCATCTTTTTTATCTTTCCTATCCTTTTTCTTATACTTAGATTGAAAATTTCTTTGTCCAGCTATCTTGTTCATCCTTCGAGCAAGATTGGCTAATTCATTTTCTGAGACTTCACTCTCACTAGATTCAGATTGGAAAATGACTTTCTTAGACTTGGATCTGGTTACACTCTCAGGAGTCTTAGCTTTCATCTGATTTGAAGTTGTAGTAAAAGCAACAGTACCATTACCATTCTTCTTCTTGATGTTGTCAGCATCTCTCTTCATTCTTGTTTCATGTTGTAGAAGAGTTCCAAAAATCTCATCAAGAGTAATTCGAGTGACCTTCCTGTTCTCATCTATAGCTGTTCTCTTGGATTCCCACTCATTGGGTATAATGTCAATTATCATGTCCACAAGAGCTTCATCATCTAAAACTTTCTTACCCATAGATTGTAGACTGTTGACAATGGTCATAAATCTTTGTTGAACTTTACAGATAGGTTCACTATAAGGAAAATTGAAGCCAAGATATTCATCTCTAAGCATAGCTCTTCTAGTCTCGATCACTTTAGAAGTCCCAAAGTGTGTAACCTCTAACTTCTTCCATATACAATTAGCTGCTTCACAAGAAGAAATTTGGCTATATATATTTCTAGTCATTGAACATAGTAAAGTGTTGCGTACCTTATAGTTTAGTTGATATTCTTGCTTTTCCTGGTTAGTAAAAGATCTGACTTCCTTGTCAGGAATTTTATAATCACCAGTAAGCATAACAAAGTTGTCTACTCCAGTATTGATAACAAAAGTCTTCATACGATCTCTCCAGTATTCATAGTCATTACCATCAAAGATTGGTGGTCTTGTCGGATTTAGATTATCAATTGAACCAACATTAATTCCTGCCATACTAGAAATAACTTTGCACACAAACGTGTTAGTAGCAAAGAATCGTAATAACAAAGTTCGGAATGGGAAAAGTTCGGAATAGAAAATTCTGAATGACAAAGTTCGGAAAGATAATGTGAGCAAGAAAAACTTATTCGTGAGTATAAGTATTTCAGAGACCTGCTCTGATACCAAATGTAAGATTGGTATAGAGTAAGAGGTTTCCAACCTCTGATACCAATTGTAGGATCGAATTATAGTATGAGATTCTCAATATACAAGAGGGGGGGTGAATTGTATACTTTAAAAATTCCTTTGGAACCTTTAAATTTAGTTAAGAATAACTATGTTTTCCTTAAGCAAGGAAAAAGGCGAAGTTTAACAAAGTTAAACTAAGAAAATTCACAACACCTCTTAACACCGAATTTCAAACTAGGAAAGAGATTCCGAATGAGGGTTCCGGAAATATGGTTCCGGAAATTCAAACTTAACAAAATAACACTATACGAGATTCTACCTTAAAGCGTATAGAATCTAAATTAATCAGAGTACAAGTAAGGAAGTATAAAGAAGTTTTACTTTCCTTATATTACAGAATGCAGCGGAAATAAAACAAGTAGTTAAACTACTAGTAACAAGATATAAGTCTTTTAACCCAAAGAGAAGGGTATCCAACAACCTTGGATAAAGGTCCCTTGATTTATACTTTCAAGAAAGTCTGTCTTACCCACACCAGGGTAAGCCCTCGATACGAAGATCGGAGTCCCTGTCTTGCTATCCCCGCAAGCCCTCAACTTCAAGGTAGTTGGCAACCTCTGTCTTCCTCAGCAAGATAGACCTAGACCTTTAAGGTAGTCGGCACCTCTGTCTTCTTATCCTCGGAAGCCCTCGAATGTAATCACCAACATTCGGAGTCGCACAAACCTTTGAGAGTTAATAAGAGAGTCTCTCTCTAGAAATCACTTCAAGCAAATTAGTCAGCCTTTCAGCACTTTCATCAGCTATCAGCAACAACCACGAGCTCTTTCAAATGAGCTCCTATTTATAGGTAAGGTAAGCTCCTTCTCCAACGCTCATATTTTCCTTAATGATCGGAGGGACCTGTACACGTGTCACTTAGACAACGGTTAGTTTATAACAAAACAGACGACATCGTTTTATAACAAAACAAGTGTAACAGAATGTACGGCATCGTTTTAATTCTTAACATAAAAGTTCGGAATGAAAACTTCAGAGTGAAGGTTCGGAGTGTAAGGAACAATAGTAAAGAGTAGACAAATTTTTAGAAGTGTAAGAATATAGAAGTTCGGAGTCTAACAAAGATATTTTTCGGAGTCTGAATTAATTCAGAGTGTATAGAACAAAGATAGTCAGATTCTGTTTAATAGGTGAATTCGGAATGAGAATTCGGAATAGGAATTCGTCATCAGAAATCGTAATGAGAATTCGTCATTAGAATTCGTAATGAGGATTCATCATCAGAATTGGTAATGAGATTTCAGAATGAGATTTCTTCATTAGAATTCGTAATGAGAATTCGGAATGATATTTCTTCATTAGAATTCGTAATGAGAATTCTTCATTGGAATTCGTAATGAGAATTCTTCTTCAGAATTCGTATCCTGAATCTGGAATAGAATTAGTCAGAGTTCATATCCGGAATTCGGAATGAAACTTCCTTATAGTTCTTATCCAGAATTCGGATCCTAAACCAAAATTCTTTATATCAAAGTTTCAATGATTCCGAGAAAATGAATCCGAATCTCATACTTAAGAAAAAAATATGGATGAAAATATGATAAGGATAATTTTTCTTATAAAAGATATTTTCCTTAAGAAAGCAATTTTCCTTATAAAAGCGATTTTCCTTAAGAAAGAAATTTTCTTAAAGATAAGGTGTTTGTGATTTTCAAAACAAGAAGGAATGGAAAAGTCATAAGGAAAACCTTATTGACTCAACAATATCATGAATCCCTTTATTCTCATGATATTATAAAGTTTTTATTAAATGTTATTCCTCAATTATTGTATTCAAGTGACTCTTATTTTGTTAAAAACCCTTTAACTAAAATATCGCTTTAGATGTTTTAATGATTTAATCTTATAAATTTTTCTCATTAATATCTATGTTTTAAAAATTGTTTTAAGGATTTATTTATATGGATATTAATGTTTTAAAATTTTAAAATCATCAAAGTGGTATGGGACACTTTGATTCAAAAATCTCTTTATTAAATGTTTTAAATACTTTCGAAAATGGTTTTTAGAATGGATTCATTATTTCAATATCTTAAAATGTTATATTGTTATTGCAATGTGGGAATGTTATCTTTCCTTTATGCTTAAGATATATGCTATGATTATGTTATGGTTCTTAGGCATTGTTATGATTCTGGGTGGTTCCGTTATAAACTATGGGCGGGTGAGCCCGATATAGCTCTCCAATGCATTGGGTAACGCGAAGGGGTTAAACGTTAAGGTTTCTCCGAAGAGATTTAGGGAATATACTATGATGGGTATTCCAAACGTAACCAAGAGGGTTACTCCCTACGTAAGAATGTTATGAATGCCTCAAGTTACCTTTATGTCTTATGATTTCTATGATTTATTCATGATTTTATGAGGTATGTTAAAGTGCATATGTTTTATGGGTAAATTATGATTTCATTCTTATGTATATATGTACTAATGTTTCCTTTCCATACTTTTTATAACCCTTACTGAGCTTTTTATGTTCATCCCATGTTTTTGAAATTTTTTTCACAGGTCAAGGGAATGGTACATGATATGATTATAGTGTCAAGGAAGTGTCAAGAAATAATCCATGCTTTATTTTTAAATATGTTTCGGTTGATGGAAAAAAATGAATACTATATTTTATGTAACCACTTTGTTTAAATGTGGAATGTAATGAATGTTTTATGATCTAAATATCTAAAACTCTAAACCTGAAAAGATCCTCAATGTATAATCTTGTTGTAACTCAAGATTAAGTAAGGTTTAAGGCTGGGGACTTATAGTTGGTATTAGAGGGATGTTTAGATAACTTTAGAGGTTAGGGTATTCTCTATGCATAACTGACATTACCATAATGGTTAGGATTTCAGAAAGAGTCCTAGTTTTAGATAAAGTGAATGAGTAAGTATATATTAGTGTTTACCTTCCACATTAGTACATTATGGTTTTGTTGATATACTCACACTGACATTTCTGTTTTTAGTGAATGGATGGATTTAGCAGGCACCAAAGAGACAACAGGTTTGAAGGAAACTGTGGTGGTTCTCTGATTAAGATACTATATTAAATGGGGGATTCAATGAGGAAACTCATGGCTGTTCTAAACCAACTATCAAGGATTCATGATCAACCACTTGAACCTTGGTATGTTCTGTAATTCATCATGTACGAGATGACCAATCGATGTGGAAGTTTAGGTAATAATTATAAAGGTAACCATTAGAGTTTATATGATCCTTACTTTTGAGGTAATTATGGGTATTTATATGTTATGATGGAAAATGAATGGAATGAGATAAACATGAGGTTAAAATATGTAATGATTATTTTTGAGGATTTTATCTCATTTTGGGGAATGCTTTAAGAATTATATAGTTTTGGAAAAAGGACAACACGCAGACCGTGTGACAACCCATCGCGTCGGACAAAGCTGCGGGAATCGATCCCACAACCAAAGTGCAATCGGTATTTATTGCATACCACTGGACTACGTGAAGTCCCTGGTTAGTTTGACTGATTATTTTTAGTTAGATGATTTTATGAATTAAGAGTAAGTTGATTTTGGGTTATCTATTGAAATTTATTAACCTATCATGGTAGATATTTGATTAGGTTAATTACTTTTCAATATGAGACTTTAAGAACAACTGATGTTGTTTGGAGATAAATGTTACGATTTAACTTGGAAGACTATGTGACTAAATCCTTAAAATATTTTGGTTTCAATATTAGTTTGGTTTACTTTGAAGAATTTTATGGACAATTGTTTATCGAATGGTCTTCATTGAACATTGGGTTTTTTTGGACAAATTTTGGAGATTAAGAATAGTTTTTCTTATTATAAAGGATTAAACTTTTGTGGATTATCTGATCTCATACTAACAATTTTTGGTTTTGGATTTTGTCTAAATACATGGGAAATATATAGTTCTCTTTTGTGGATTAGGTGATTCTCACGAAGTTGATTATAGTACTCTTAACGCGAACAAGTCTTCCTAAAAACTCGTCTTTTGGAGAAAATATGAGTTTGATTATGGAATCTAGTAAAATTTGAAAGTCTACGTGATAAGTAAGTATGTTTCATTATGATTTAGTTAAGCTCAAAAATAAATTCCTCAATAAAGAGTAACTTAAAACAAAAATATTGTCTGTTAACTTTTCCTAATGGGGAATCAAATACCATTTAACCCATCAAAAGTTTGTGATTTTCTTGTGGTTAACTTTCTCCTAGACATGTTTACTATCACTCTCCATCAGAACATGACCCTTTGTTTTCTCCTCCATATCCATATTTTCATACTTGGAATCCTAGTATGGGTTAACTAGTCTGACATTTTTACTTCTCTACCATTCTTTTAAAGTGATTGCTCTACTGACTCTTGTTCCGATGTGGGACTTTCAAGGATGTCTTTGAGCCCAATTTTGAAATTGTGAGGACGCAATTCCCAAAAGGGGGGAAGAATGTAACACCCCAGGTAAATAAAGAATATGACATTTTTATATTTATAACTATTTGTGAATAAAATGTCAATATTAATTTAAAGGGAACGCTATGCTCGATGGCTTACCCAATACACAACAACGAGTTTCTTTGAAATCTTACATTGCACTCTACTAATAAAATAATATTATTTTAAATGGTAGTTAACGCCTAGCCATTGTAATGGTGGAAATGAACAGAACTAACGAAAAAATTATTATATATGTTTGTCAAATATTTTTACTCTTTACAATAAATGTTAGAGGAATAAAAATGCGAATGAATCCAATTTTAAGCGTAAACATTCTAATATTCTTTAAAAGGTCGATTAACCCCCTTTTGATGGCGAAGCTCTTTTAAATCCACTTTTTGAAAATTTTATGTGTTATATTTGACAAAATAAAATTCTTCTTTAGAATCGGGACATCAATATTTACTTTGTGTAAATTTTTGGTATCTTTCCGATAAAGTTCATTTTTTAATGAATAGTAAAAAATGTTGTATTTTAATTCAAAACCACTTTTTAATATAATTTATTTATATGATCAGATTATATTTTGAGTTTTTTTAAAGTAAAATTAGAATATATTTTTACCATATAATCCAATAGTGGTCATTGGAATTAATTTCACTTTGAAATTGGACTTAAACTAGTGTCAATTTTTTAATAGATATTGTTTCTTAAAAACACGCTATTTATTTTGACAGCGGAAATTAATTATTAAATTAATTAATGAAACTTATAAGTTTATAATTTTGTAAAATAGAAATAATTTTTGAGTTTGGAATATCAAATATATCTTAGGGTGAATTTTTGGTATTTTTCTGAAAAACTTCAATTTTTGATGAATAGTGAAACCACTAAGTGGTAGTTAAAGAAACTGATTTTTCGTTTAAATAAGATATTTCGACCTTTGTGTTTTGAATTTCAAAAATCCGACATACATTGTATTCATTAAGAAGTAAAATGTGGATTAGTGGGATTAAAATAATTTTTTGGTGAATAGTAACTTTTATGTTTTTAATCGTGATTATAGGTAATAGTGTAGTTTAAGGTAAAAATAATGTTTTAATAATATTAAATGACCTATACACATGTAATATCCTTATTGGATGTGTTATGGCCGACCAATACAATCCATGGGTCCACTTGGGGACCCCATGGAGCCACTTTGGTTGGAAAATGACATAAATAACTTTTTATTTAAAGTTAAAATAAAAATGTCACAAGCATGAGTTGTTTCACTAAAACAATTTTTAAATGGTGTTATACAAGTCATATTTTTTAATATAAATATTAATTAGAAAGATAAAATTATTTCATACATCATGATATTTTTTCTATAATTTTTAGACATTAAATAAATTAAATTATTTATGACATCATAATGATGCAGCGATTACCTCATTAATAAAGTATTTAAATAAAATGAGAAGATAATATTAAAACTATAACTTAAACTTGTAAAAGACCTATTGGATGAGTATATTTCTAACCATTACCACATTATCCTCGAAATAAATCAATGTGGGACATTTAAAATCCGAAAATCATTTGAAAATAAAGTAACATTTTGTAACTTTCCAAGAGTGCCCCTCCTCTCCTCTTATAAAAGGCCCCCCACCTATACCACCATACCCACACCTCTCAAGCCTTTGTATCGGCCAACCCCTACCCATTTCATCTCTCCACATCCCTCTCTTCATCATTGAAGCCTCAATTTGGGATGAATCCTTTCCAAGGAAGACTTTGAGCTCAAATGAAAGGAAGTTACCCGATTTAAAGGTAATGTCTTCCCTTGTGTTCTTTTGTTTTATTTTGCTTATCCAACCCCCTAAACTCATTTTATTATTTTATTTTGTAAAAACAACAGTATATTAAATATACTAGGATGTTGTTATGTGAATTATTCTAGATACACTTACACGCACCTTCGTCTAATTGTTAAAGAACATACTATTTCTGTGGATGGAGAATTACTGCCTCACGAAACGATGATTGTTCAATATTATTTTAACACCTTCAAAGGTGGACATTAAGATGTCACGATATCTATATATGATATATAATATGTTTATTTTTTCCTTAAGCTTCTGTATTTTTCATTTATGGCATACCTTTATGTTTTCCATTATGGGTAAACGTGATATCTTCATTTTAGGAAGTGCCGACTACCGCCCCCTCAAAGTGATTTGATTCGTTAATGCCATATGTGGGACGTATAAAGGATGGAATTAATGGTATTAAATATGTTATCCTACTGGAATTATAATATAACTTTATATCTTTATTATTTCATTCCCTTGAAAAAAAAGAAATGAATGTAGCGTTCTTGCGTACGTACGGATTACCGTCTCCATGAACGGTACATTGCATTTCTTATCTCCAAATGATTTGTACTATTATAAGTACATATATATAATGGATATATATGTAATAAATTATATCTAAATTATGGATATAAATCCGGAATTATAATATATATATCTCTCATTTTCTTTTAATTCCATTAATATGACAAAAAATGAAAGTAGCGTTCATGCGTACGTACGGCCTACCGTCTCCATGAATAGTGCTTTTAATTTTTTATCTCCAAATGATATGGAATTTTATAAAATGAAAATATACTGGATATATATGATATTTAAAATAGAAATACTATTCTGTAGATGATGTACCTATAACTATATGGAAAATTCTTTTCCAATAATTTCAATTTTTACTCATGTACTGAACATCGACAAAACGTCTGATATGAACTCACTTTATTAACCAATTTTTATAACATTATAATATGTGATATTAACTGAATGATAATATTTAAATTAGGTCCTTATGAAATTATAAATTGCCCAAATTTTATTATTCAAGAGATTAAAGAACGATCGAGTCATGTCGGACACGAGGTAAGGGATCCTACCTCTCTCTTCCTTTTTAAGTACTCTCTTTTTTGTCATTTCTTTTAATCTCATCTTTCTTATGTTTGGGGATGTTATTTTATATTCTTAATTCTTTACTTTTTATGTTAATATTATTAGAGACCCTATTTGATCTCATCAATCCATTTTTGGATGTTTTATGTTGCGTCGTTAGGCTTCCGAGTTTTCGTAAGGGATTTTTCATCTCACTTTTAATCCCGTGAGATTTATGGTACATTTTCCACCATTTCTGTTGTGTGGTATATATACTTCCCATTATTCTACTATTTTTGTAGTATACTTTTGTTTATGAGTATTTACATCACTGATGTATTTTCCTTCTTTCATGGGGTGTATGTTTCGAAAGATACCCAAGTCGGTAAGGGAACCATTCACCCTCCTTTTTTTAAAAGACTTTTTGTTGGGTCTTTTAATTTACATATTGGAATGCTGGGATATGTTCTTATATATCATTATTGATTTAAATTTAATTTCCAAGTGATGATATACCTTTTTTATCTCTCATCAACTAATTTTGATGTGACACCGTTAGGCTGTCAAGGGAACTTCTTAACCCAATTTCGATTTCATTGGGTTCAACATGTAGTTATTGAATATGACATCCTTGGAATATTTGTGAATGAAATTTGATTATTTTACACTTAATATCCACTTATATTGGGTGTATTTATATTTTTCTCACATAATTATGAGATTGATTTATCCTTAATTTAAGGATACCAACTTTATAATGAATTTCATCTCAATTAACATTTCCATTGAGACTTTATTGTTGTTATGCACCAATTCACTCTTATATGGTGTATATACTATCATTTTGGATATTATATCATGAATCCCTTTATTCTCATGATATTATAATGTTTTTATTAAATGTTATTCCTTAATTATTATATTCAAGTGTCTCTCATTTTGTTAAAAACCCTTTAACTAAAATATCGTTTTAAATGTTTTAATGATTTAATCTTATAAATATTTCACATTAATATCCATGTTTTCAAAATGGTTTTAAGGATTTATTTATATGGATATTAATGGTTTAAAATGTTAAAAGCTTCAAAGTGGTATGGGAAACTTTTATTCAAAAATATCTTTATAAAATGTTTGAAATGGTTTAGAAAATGGTTTTTAGAAAGGATTCATTATTTCAATATCTTAAAATGTTATATTGTTATTGCAATGTGGGAATGTTATCTTTCCTTTATGCTTAAGTTATGTGCTATGATTATGTTATGGTTCTTGGGCATTTTTATGAATACGGGTGGTTTCGTGATAAACTAAGGGCGGGTGAGCCTGATATAGCTCTCCAATGCAATGGGTAACGCGAAGGGGTTAAATGTTAAGGTTTCTCCAAAGAGATTTAGGGAATATAATGTGATGGGTATTCCAAACGTAACCAAGAGGGTTACTACCTACGTTAGAATGTTATGAATGCCTCAAGTTACCTTTATGTCTTATTATTTCTATGATTTATTCATGATTTTATGAGGTATGTTAAAGTGCATATGTTTTCTGGGTAATGTATGATTTCATTCTTATGTATATATGTACTCATGTTTCCTTTCCATACTTTTTATAACCCTTACTGAGCTTTTTATGCTCATCCCACATTTTTGAAATGTTTTTCACAGGTCAAGGGAATGGTACATGATATGATGATAGTGTCAAGAAAGTGCCAAGAAATAATCCATGTTTTATTTTAAATATGTTTCCGTTGATGGGAAAAATCAATACTATCTTTTATGTAACCACTTTGTTTAAATGTGGAATGTAATGTAAGTTTTATGATATAATTCTCTAAAACTCTAAACCTGAAAAGATCCTCAATGTGTAATCTTGTAATAACTCAAGATTAGGTAAGGTTTAAGGCTGGGGCATTATACTATTAATTCTCTCTCCATATTCATACATAGAGTTCGTGGAAAATACATGTTAAGAAACATGGTTTTAAAGCCTTCCCATTCCATCTCCTCAATTTCGGATAATTGATTGGTGCTCTTAATAAAATCCCACTATTTATATAACTCTCTATCTGGATGATAAACAAGTAGTTTCACCTTCTCCATATCAAAATAGGGTATCACAAAAAAGAACTTCTCCATGGAGTTGACCCACTATTCCGCAACTAAAGGATTAGAAGATCCACTAAACATCGATGGCCATTTCCTCATAAAACACTCAATAACCAGTTGCTCCCTCTTTGGTGATGGAGGAAATTACCCATTATTCTTGTTGTTTTTCATAACCTGTGATAAGTGGGTATGAATCGCCATGAATATTTTAACTCCACATCCCAAAACATTGGGGATGTCATTCAAGAAATCATTGCTTTGACCCTCGAACAATTTTTTTCCTGGTTTCTCAGGGTTCTCACCATTTTATAAAATAGAAAAGGTTAGAACAAAACTTATGCCAACAATTATTGAATGAATTATTCATTTGTATGATTTACACTAAAATCATAACTTATGGGATCCCTATCTAAATCTTCTTGTGTGCATATTCTTACAAAGTCTTATTCTAGAGTATTTCTCTAGGGTTCACTAATCCAAATTCCGAAATTAACTAAACCATTCCTCTAGTAAAAACTATAGTTACCCTGACTTTTATTACACTACCATTACATCATTATAAAGTTAAACAACATAATAGTATTACACCATGAGGATCCATAGGTCTAGTGTATTGGTCAAACTGAGACTAATCATTACATTTACAACATCAAGCACAAACATATATTTAATTCCATCTTCCCTAGATTGTTATTGGAAATTGACCTTTCTTAAGTACATGTTGTCACATAAGGATATACATCAAAAGGGGTTATCTAAAAATCCTAGTAAGAATATTGATAACAAAAATATAGTGTTGATCATACCATGATTCACTATTACATTTCCACACTTACACTGTTGTGCTAAACTTATTTTGTATTGAAAATTATAAAAATAATAAAAAAATTAACATCATGTTTGATTCCATTATTTTGTGTTTATATATATTAAAATGGTCAATGTTACTTGTTTTGATGATTTCAGTGTAGGAGGAGATAATTTGGAGGGCCCATGATTATGTTGAAGAAAAATGGGCCAAAATTGCATTGATCCATGAAGACCTATCCATTGTTGTGCCTATGTAGAAAATTATGTGCTCAAAAATGGCTACTATTTGTGGGATGGTCTAACATATAATAAGATACATTTTATATTAAGAAATCCAAGCCCAATTCTACCATCCAGGGGCCCAAACGACCTGATCTACCCTGAATACTGAATTTATGTGAAGTCAAAAGTGGCGTTCTATAATCTGTTCATATATCCTGATCCACTTGTCCAATTGATGCCAAAAATCATGTGGATAAAGGAAGGAAGTGGGTATATAACTTTTATGTTTTTTCAAAAGGTATATTTTATTTTTCTATTGGCTGAAACACACTATATGATTGGCTTGAAGAAATCTATGTGCCTTAAACAACCTTACAATTTTTCTATATAATGGCACATTGGGATCCCCATTTGAGATTTCGGCCAGGAGGTAAGGTGATACCATTTTAGAGTCCCCAAGGTGTCTTATCAACATACCTTCATGTTCTTGAGGAAATTATAAGTTCTACTTCATAATCTTCTTCTTCCTCCCCTCCCATGGGTTTCTAAACCCCATGTGATCACTCGAGGAGGAACGTGATGTAATCCCAAATTTCATAATTGGGTTATTTTTAATACAGATTTGAAATCCAGATTTCATGTAGTTACTATTCATAAAATATTTTTATTTAATTGTGTTATATACTGTTATCTTATACTCAAACTGGAATGATGATGTTTTTTAGTACCCTTTCATGTTATGCTTGACACACAGTTCATCTCTTTTTCCTCCCCCATTCAATTACATTGATTGTGGGGTTCAAATTGGTCAATTGAACTCACATATGCACTATCAAGGCAATGTAAATTTATTTCATGGTATCACAATGAAATAACATACAATCCGTCATAGCACATCGAGTTCTATATTTCTTTCTTTGGTGAGTATCGATTATGAAGTCGAACACAAATCACCCAATCATCTACAGTGTCTGGTGAATCATTGTGTGTTTTCGACTAATCCCTAAGAGGTATCCTACTATAAATTCAATAAAATTCTGGATCTAGGTGTCACAAAAAAAACTATTAAAATTTCATAACCCTATATTAGGAAGCGATGAATGATGTACATCAAGAGAGTACCCCAGGTTGACCACACTTTATTAATGCTGTTAATTTTTATTATGTTTTATCACTTTTATTTTCTATTTTCATCTTCAATCATAAAACCCCAAAGTTTTATGAAACCTAATACCCCTTATACTTTCATAATCAGAACCCTATTTTTAAATTAATCTTCTATGGCTCTATCGAGAGACAAATGAGGGTTGCTGCTATACTATAGAAATTCAAGATAAAAATAAACATCTAATTTGATGCGCTTGACAATGTGATCAACATTTTTTGCCATTTCTGGGGAGCCAAGATAATTTATTTTATTTATATACTTTTATTTATTTACTTTAATTCTTAATTATTACTCCTTTCAATACCCAACCCACATTTGACTATTTTTTCCTTTGGATTTTGACTTCACTTTTTGTTGTTTTGTGTGTGTTCTTCCTCTCTCTCTCCCTATCTCTCTTCTTATTCTCCATCTATCTATATATAATTCAGTATTATGACATTTTATTCTCTTTTCACCCTTATTATATGACTTTATCCATATTCAAAAACAAAAAACAAAAAAACATTACAACTTAATTGCATGACCCGATCAGAAAAAGAAAAACTGCTTGAATTTGACCCGAAAATTGAAATGACACTTCATACAAAAATCTAGTCATCTAGAGAAGGTAACTCAAGTAACACTATGAAAATAATGGTGTAACATAATGTTCTAATAATCCAATCAAAAATTGAAACAAAAAATATAAGAAAACAAGGCTACAAATAATAGAACCTTAAAAGAACTCACCACCCCGGATGATAAGTACCAACCTGCGTACATCCGATATCCTAAAGAAGTAGCCAAAATTGAGCTGAGATCAGTACTCATCCACCTAATTCACAAATTATATGGTCTTCCTGGTTATTACCATCATAAACACCTAATGAAGTTTCACATAGTGTGCTCCACCATGAAACCCCAAAATATTTATGAGGACTGAATTAAGCTTTGGGCCTTCCATTTATCCCTTAATGGTGTAGCAAAAGATTGGATATACTATTTGAATAACAAAATTAGAGTTTAGATTGAACTGAAAAGAATATTTTTATAGAATATATTCCATGCCTCCTGAACTGCATCAATTAGGAAATAAAATTTTGGCATTATGCAATAATTAAGAGATACCCTTCATTAATACTGGGAGAGATTCAAACGACTCTTGTAAAGCTGCCCCCACCAAAAAATTAGTGAACAACTATTAATCAAATACTCATATGAGGGACGTATCCCCATGGAATGTGGAATGATGGATATAGCAGTTGGTGGTGCCTTGGATGATAAAACTCCTTCCGCTGCTTGTGACTAAATAGACAACTTTTCTAAAAATACACAACAATTTGGTACATGCGCTGTTGTACCAACCCGTGGAGTTCATGAGGTAAGTCATTAATCACTAGAAAAAAAGGTATAAAAATAGTATGATGAGATGCATACCCTTATAAAGAAATTATCTCATGCACAAGGTAACTCACAATCTCCTCCAGTTCCATTACAATATTTTATTTGTTTTGAAAATACTCATTTTTCTTACTAGTGACCACAATATAAAGATACACCTGAGTCTTGTGTAGCCATGTTCTGAGGGAATCCATTCCAATAGGAACCTCCCTTCAAGAAATAAAAATTTTGGCCAAAGAAAAACACCAGGTGGAAAGAACTACCCCAGTACTGACAAGGAGGAAACTCATGCTACCCCAAGAAGAATTGGTATCCACAAGGCCAAGATATTCAACCTTCTTAACCTTCAACATCTCAAAATAATCATCTTCCTCCTCCCATATCCAAACCAAGCCTCAAAGATATGGTGAAGGAAATAGCCACCCAGAACCTAAAATTCCAACAAACCACACAAACATCTATTCATGACCTGTGAACTCAAGTGGGGAAATTAGAACCATCGGTAAACTAAAAATGCAAGGTTTTGGAAAACTACCATCCCTACCCATTTCCAATCCAAAGGAAAAAGGTATTGTATGTGTAGTTATACTTCGTAGTGTTAAAGAAGATTCTCCTTCTATGGATTATACAAAATAGGTGTGTCCCCTTCTTGAAAACTCTCTTCTCCAAACCTCAAATGTTTCAAGCATTGAGAAACAAGAAAAAAGTGAAATAAAATTTTCAATAAGGATTTCCCTAAAAAATACATTCCTCTTACTTTCCCTCAAAGACACACTAAATCTAGGAAAAAATTTGATAACGATATTGAAAATGAAATAATTGATACATTTTAAAAGGTTCAAGTTAATATTACGTTGATGGATGTAGTAAAGAAAATTCCACATTATAACAAATTTATCAAACAACTCGGCACCCATAGAGAAAGGCTGAAGGAGAATGAAAGAGTTAACCTAGAAAAAATGTTTTAGACATTATTCAACCAACAATGCCAACTTAGAGAAAGGATCCAAGAACATTAAAAATACCTTGTACCATTGTGGAGCATTCTTTTATGATGATATTAAAGATTTAGCTGCTTCTATTAATGTAATGCCTCACTTCGTGTATACATCTCTATAGGTTGGATAACTTTAACCAAACTGCATTATCCTGAAACTTTCTTACAGGAGTACTACACATCAAATAGGAGGGATTGAGGACGTCTATATATGAGTGAATAATCTCATATTCCCTTGTGATTTATGCATTGTTGAGATGGGATATACCCAACCCCAATGACATGACCCCTCATACTTGGGAGGCCATTTATTAAAACAACAAAGACAATCGTCAATGTTCACAACTGTACACTGTCCATATTTTTTGGTGGGAAAATGTAAGTTTTAACATCATTGTGTCTATGAAAAACCCCATTAAAGATCACTCCACTCTTCCTGACTATTCAAGGGAAGTGCTCTCAAATGATGCACACACACACACACTTCTCTCCTCAACCCATAATCAGATTCCTTGTCCTCTTCTTCACCCTTGAATAATTTGAGATTTAATTCATGTTTTCAGGGTTTTGTGGGTTCTGAAAAGTGTATGTTTTGTGCTTTAATTGGTGATTATGTTCATTCTGAGGTACCCATGATCGTCGATTATTTTGAAAATCTCATTCCAATAGACTCTCTATCCTTAGAGAATAAACATGAGAATATAGACTGTTTAATGGACATCACTACCCATCAATATCCTCCCTCAATCCAAAAACCACCGGTGTTGTAACTCAAACAAATTATTTCTAATTTAAAATATGAATATATTGAGGGTATTGACCAATTTCCTGTCATTATTGCCAATATCCACTCTTTATAACAGGAATTGAGACTGGTCAACCTTTTGAGAGAGTGTAAAATAAAAATTGGATGGACATTGGCTGATATTCCTTAGATTATCCCATTTATTTGTATGCACTATCTAACATTGGATGATGAGGATAGGCCTACAAGTCAATCTCAACACCAGTTGAATTCCACTCTCCTTGAAGTGGTGAAATTAGAAGTTAGTAAATTACTTGCTGTGGGGATTGGTTATCCTATATCTAAAATTAAAGGGGTTAGCCCACTACAAATTGTGCCAAAAAACACACGAATAATAGTAGTGTCAAATTAAAGGAATTAATTGGTTCCAACACACGTGAAAAATAGTTGGCGAGTCTGTATTGACTACCGTCGATTGAATCAGCCAGGCGGAAGGACCAATTTTTGGTACCTTTCATAAACCAAATGTTAGAATGGTTGGTTTGTAACATCCGTTATTGTTTCTTTGATGGATAATTGGGTTATTTGGAAATCTATAGAGCCCCTGATGATCAAGAAAAGTCATCATTTACTTGTCCATTTTGGACATTTGCATTCAGAAGGATGTCATTTTTTCTATGTAATGATCTTGGTACTTTTCAGTGATGTAAGTTGAGTATTTTTTCTGATCACCTTGAGAGTTTTATGGAAGTCATTATGGATGATTTCATTGTATATGGTACTTATTTTGATGATTGTTTAGAATGCCCAGGTTCTGTTCTCTGCTTCTTTATTGAAAACGATCTTGTTTTAAATTATGAGAAATACAATTTTATGGTTGAGAGGGGGATATTTCTTTGGCATTCCATTTAAAACAAGGGAATTTAAGTTTATAAATCTAAAATTTAAATAATTTTATCCCTTCCATATCAAGAATTTATTTTTGAGGTGCGATCTTTCTGGGGCCATGCTTGTTTTTATCTCCCAATCAATAAAGACATTAGTAAGATCACACTTCGATTGTCCCGATAATTGAAAAAAGATTCTGAGTTTGCATTTTATAAAAATTTTGAGGATGAATTCAATTCACTAAAAAGGAGTCTCACATCACCTCCCACCATCCAACCACTACAATGGGATCTAACCTTCGAACTTATGTGTGATGCGTCTAACTCTTCATTTGGGGCCACTTTATCACAAAGCGATGAGAAGGCTCTTCATGTCACCGAGTATGCCTCATGTACTATTGACCCTGCCCTGATAAAATACACATCCACTAAAAAATAACTCTTTTATATAATGTTTTCCTTGGAAAAATTTCGTTCATATCTCCTTGGGTCAAATGTGATTGTGTTTTTTGACCATGCTGCCCTTTGATTCCTCTTAAAGAAACCTCAAGCTAATCTCCACCTCATACGATGGATGCTCCACCTATTAGAGTTTGACCATTAGTTTAAAGATAATAGGGGAGTAGAAAATGTGGTAGTTGGACACATTAAAAGGATTTCTCCACCACTATACCACCATAATAACTCATCGCTCCCCTTTGGTGAATTCTTTCCTTATGAGAACCTTTGTGATGTTGTGAAACTTACCCCCTTGTATACAAACATTATGAATTTTCTAGCAACATATTGGGTCCCCAATAATTTCATCACTTCCCAATCTCAGAGAATAAAAAATGATTCTACGTTTGTATATCCGGGATGAACCATATTTTTGGACAATTTTGTGTTCACCAAGTAGCTTGTTGGTGTGCCCCTGTCCATGAGTTCACCTCTGTTTTGACCTTCTGTCACACTTTGGATTTTGGGGCCCACTTTGGCTCTCAATGAATAGCTCGAAAGGTCCCTGAATCCAGAATTTATTGGACAACATTGTATAGGGATTCCCATAAATTTTTCAAGTCATGTAGTTATTGTTAATTCACAGGGAATATCTCCAAGTGGAATGAAATGCCCCAACAACCCATGTTATTCTGTGAAGTTTTTGATGAATGGGGTATTCTCCAAATTTATTTGGCATCATGTACATTTTTAGGTATGGACTACATGTATAAATGGGAGGAAGAAAAGGCTACTAGGATAGATGAATCTCAAGTTGTTGTTGGTTTTGTGAGGTCCTAAATTTTTAGTCAGTTCGGTTTGCTGAGATTCATCATTTGTGATCACAGTTCTAAGTTTTTCAATCACAACATGAAAATGTTGCATTGTAAGTATGGGTTGGATCATAAAATCTCCACTGCATATCTCCCACCAAACTAACAGACAAGTAGAAATATCAAATCAGGAAGTTAATAGTATCTTGGAAAAAAATAGTACAACCCAATAGGAATGATTGGAGTTTGTGCTTGGATGATTTAATTTGGGTGTATCGTACAACTTTTAAACACTTCTGTGAGGATTTCCCAAGTAATATACTGGAGGAAATCCACCTTCAAGAAGCAACATACTAGTGAAACCCTCCAGGTTTTATCCTTATATCTCACATTTTCAATTATTAAAATGAGGACACTACACATTTTATGTGTGTGTGTGTGTGGGGGGGGGGGTGGATACATTCTTGGGTTCATTAGGATTATCATCGTCTTTCTTCTTTATTCTTTTTCCTCCTTCATTATTGTATTTTCACATTTCCCCATCTTCCTAGGATCATTTATATTTTAATTTTCTTTTTTCTTTCTTTTCTTTTTCGCATTCTTTATGGTATTTTTACTTTCCCCATTATGGTCTGCAAAATAATGGAACTTACTGAAAATTAACGGTGAATGTTTTGAATCCATGTTGATTTAACATTTGATGAATTCATGTCTCTATTATGGAATGAATATTTGTATGAATTTAACATCAGCGAGGGATTTTTAGTGAATTGGTTTTCTACCAATGATAGAAATGGTTTTATCTCTATGAAACCATTGAGATGACTGATTCCCCTTGTGTGTGTAGTTTTTGGGAAAACAATGTCACTAATATATCCACACATTTTTTCACCAATCCATAAAGTGTTAATTTTTCTTACTTAATAGAAGGTAAATATATGTTAGGTTAAAATTTTCAGCTTAAAATGATGTTTACATACATTCGTTCCTTATCCGATCTGTTTCATTATTGTACCAGATTTACTTATGAGTGTTTACTTGATATCCAATTGTTGTACACCGTCAAGAAAAATAGGGTTGTGTCTTAGGATAGTCATAACTCACTCCTCCCAACCTTTGATATTGTTATAACTATTTCAATTTGTGTCATGAGAAGATCAAACAATGGTTGAGAGATGAGTGTGAGATTTTTTCTGAATGCATCTTCTGAAAAAAACAATAAATGAGGGGAGTGATGAAATGTGCAATTAATGGGGATATCTAGGTTGGGAGCTTTTGGATTTTTTTTCTGGGAATGTATAAGTGAGTGGGTCTTGAAATATTATTGCAAAGGATGCAGGGTAGGTTCGGTGGACAAAATCATTTAAGCTGAATAATGTTAAAATAACCTATATTTATTTGATAGAAAGTGGAAAGAATAGCATGGAATGGTTTTCCAAAACACACATGAATATTTAGTGGTGTATTTTACTTTTCAATTCCCCACTCAAATTGGTATCATGAATCGCTTTGAATTTCACTGTGATATGATTTCTGAGACATCTTTTGCCATTTTCACAAGGAAGAACTCCTTGGGGTGGTTTGTGCATTGATCACATTACGTAAATAAATTTAAATATCCTTAATTTTTAAAACATCATGATTTTGGGAATATATAAATGCATAATTTTCGGGACATATTATTTTTCCTAGGTGTGAAAATATTTAGGTTTGGGGGTGTGATCGTACCATGATTACGTGTTTCATTTTCACCCTTACCAAACTATGATAATCTTATTTTGTATTGAGAATTAAAAAAATGAAAAATTGAACATCAGTTTTGATTCCATTAATTTTTTTATCAATATTAAAATGGTCAATTTTACTAGTTTTGAAGATTTCAATGTATGAGGAGATGATTTGAAGGGCCCATGATGAAGGGGATGAAAAATGGGCCAAAATTGTAAGGATCCATGAATACCAGTCAACTATTGTGCCTATTTAGAAAATTACGTACCTAAAAATGTGCTGAAATTTTGTGGGCTGGTACAGAAGTTAATGGCTTGCATTTCATATCAATGAATCCAATCCCAATTCTACCACCAAGGGGCCTAACAGATCTGATTTGTCCAAAACACTGAATTTCTGTGAAGTCAAATGTGGAGTTCTATAATTTGTCCATATCTCTAGATCCACATGTCCAATTGATGCTTAACGTTCAGTAGAGATAGTCAATAAATGGGTATACAACATTCTATTTTTTTAAAATGAGATATTCGACTGTCTATAAGTCGAAACATGTGGTATAAGTGGCTTGAAGAAATCTATGTGCCTTAAACCACTTTCCAATTTTCCTATAGAGTGGCACTATGGGCTCCCCATTTGAGAGTTTGACCAAGAAGCATGGTGCTACAATTTTGGGGTCCCCAATGAGTCTTCTCAACACCCCTATAAGTTATAGAGGCAATGAGAAGTTCAACTTCATCACCTTCTACTTCCTCCCCTCCTATGGGTTTTGAAACCCCTTGTGATCAACCGAGGAGGAATGTGATGGTATCCCGAGCTTCATACTCATCTTATTTTGAATGATATTTTGAATTATAGGTTGTATGTTAATTTTATTCATCCTATATTTTTATTCAATTGAGTTATATACTGTTATGTTATACTAAAACTCAAATGATCATTTTTGGAGGTACCCTTTCATGTGATGTTTCACACACCATTCATCCCTTTTCCACACTCATTCAATTGCGGTGTTTGTGTGTTTCAAATTGGTCAATTGAACTCACATATGCACTATCAAGGCCATGTAAGTTTATGTCATGGTATTATAAATAAATAACATACAAAACATGAAAGTACATCGAGTTATTCATGTGTTCCCTTGGTGAGTTTCAGTTATAAAGTTTAACACCAACCACCCAATCATCAGCGGTGTGTAGTGAATCATTGTGTGTTTTTGACTGGACACTAGGAGGTATCCTAGTATAAACGCAATAACATTCCAGTTCTAGGTGTTACAATCCCGGGATTAAAATATCATAACCATATACCATGAAGAGATGAAGGAGGAACATCATGAGAGTACCATGGGTTGATCACACTTAATTAATTCTATTAATTTATATTTTGTTTTATCACTTTAATTTTCTATTTTCATCTTTAATCTTCAAACCCATGTGTTTTTAAAAACCACAGTCCCCTTATACTTTCATAATGAAACATCGATTTTTAATTTAATGATATAAGACTCCATCAAGAGATGACCTAGGGTTGATGCAATACTGTATAAATTCTAGTTAAAAAAATCTAATTTGACACGCTTGACAATGCTATCATGCATTGGGTGACTAGAATCATATCATCATCATAAAAACAATGATAGTAAACATTAATAAAAGACTTTAAATGTTGAAATTTAATAAAATAAAACATCATCTATTATTTTTCATCTACAATACATTGTTATGAAAAAATATAACATCATTTTCACACTTAATTTCACTTTAACATAAGATATTCATCACATTACACAATTCATTGGAGTACTGTATAATTCAGGGCACCCCCGTCACATCATAACATTCATTTTGCGCTATATAACTCCAGGAACACCCATCACATCATAAAATTCTCATTATAATGCATGAAACCTAGAAGATAAATAAAAAAATAAACATAAATTACCCATGTAAAGGAATGGGTTTCATATCATAAGAAAGGTTTCATAAAATTTGGTTTTCGAGAAGAAAGAGGGAATAACATACTTGATACAAGAACAGTCATCCTTGAGTGAGAATTAAACGGTGTCCTTTTTAAAGAAGTGTTATTTTGGAAAATCATATTTTGAATAAACTCAAGGGGAAAACATTTATTTACCATAAAAGGTAAGATAATGATAAAAAATTAAATTTTAAGGAGTGACCATACCAAAAATGGAGTGAAATAGGGAGAACCTGAAGATGAAAATATGGGTTCAAGAATTTCCCCTTACCTTGTATCTAAATTCATTATTAACTTTAATGTCCATTATAACCAAATTAGTTTCATTAATTAACAATTACATAAATGTTTTTACATGAATATGGTACATTTTGGTTTAATGAAGTTATTTTATGGGACATTAGATGAGTTATAAAATTTAAATATAATGTTCGGGAATATTCGTTTTTATGGTTTTCTTGAGCGGTTCACGTGTATTAATAAATAGAAGTTTATTTACAACATGGATAAACATAAATAACTCTTCTTTCATATTATTAATGATATTAAAGTATTATAAGTGATCTTATAATAAATTATTTTATTTACCACATCTATGAATCATTAGATAAGAATTTGATGATGATCATTTGGGTTAATTCAGGCATTTTATCAACCACAACGAACTAGTTTTGTTAAATCATTTAGTAACATGTACATAAGTTAGAACCAAAACATTAAATATGATATAATATATATAAAATAATGTGGTTCAACAATAATAATGTTTTCATGAATAGATATAAAGGCATTAATTGAAAATTAAAACATATCATTCTTGAAGGTGATAAATTAACTCCTCACGAACAACATTTGACTTTAAAAAAAAGAGGATAAGGGTTTTGGATAATATCATATCACATTTTTATAATAATATTCATGTATATTTATGATGGAAGAGTTACAATACCATGTGTATCAGGATCAGTGGGGAGAAAATAAAAAAAGAACATGAAATTGAAAGGAAATTAAAGGGAAAGAGAGAGAGTGGAAGTACCTCTTGAATCCTCCCCTTGAGATCCTCTTTAAGGAACATAGGTTTTTAATTTTTATGATTATATAAGCTCTTGGATGTGGGGTATGGGCTAGAGAAGATTTCATGGTAGATTTTAGACAAGTATTTAATCTTCAGAGGTGTGAGGAAATGATGGTGTGAAGGGGGGTATTAATGGTTGAGGGGAAAGTGGTTTTCTCTATATAATACTCATTAATTTATTATTTATCCACAAGTCAAGTAATAGTGAGTCTTCCATGACCAATAATAGTAAATAAATCATGTGTATTCTATATTTGGGGGCTTAATCACTTTTGATGTCAGTAATATTTGATTAAAATTATTATGTATTTATACGGTAAATTAATGTATTTTTTCATTCACTAGAAATTCATGTATTTCAGAAAAATCATAAAAATTCAAAACTAACCATTTTTAATGTATATAACTCAGAAATTTATTCCATATTTTAAAAATAATTTTCTAAATTTTTTTAATTTCATTTGTAATTAAAATCATAATTTTGCTTGAAAAATACTATTTTTAAAATTAATACCACCTTTATAATGATTTCAAAAATTACATATGATCTTATAAAATTATCTTAAAACACAAAAGACATAAAATTTTTAATTTATGTTAACATTTTAGGGTGATAAAATTTCTTTTGAATTAATTTATTATACTGAATTATATATCACTTATAAAAATACCAATATTTTTTACAACGGTTAAATTGTCACTTATAAGATGCCTAAATATTATTTAACCATTAATGAGTATGGTTAATAATATTTTGGATGATTTTATATTCATAAGGATAGTTTAATATTCAATAATAATAAATTCAATCCTATCAGACTCCAAATATCTGACTAATCACAAACACCTGTGTCAGATTTTTGAAATTCAAAACATAGAATTGGACAAATTATATTTAATGGTCACATAGTATTTAGTATAATTATATGTCTTTGTGATTAAAAATGCGATCATAATATATGGAATAATTATAAGAAATTAATTCCATTGATAAAACATTAGTTCGTTACCGTAAAGGTCCGAGGGAGCCAGTTTGTATCGCTTGGGAATTATTTCATGATATGAGTGACTTGTTTGTACATGAGGTGTGGGGGATAGGGCACCTGGTGGAAGGTGAATTTCCTAGAGGTGGAACCTATGAGTTAACATAGAATTTATATATCAGGGGATTTCTTTGTTTTTTGTTAAGGAAACTCTGCACTGTGGAATTCTTTCATTGGATGGGGTAGGTGAATACTTCCTAATAACTTTTGAGCACCAGGGCAGTGTGTGATTATTATATAAATGTAATGATATTTATTTTATTTATAGTAAAAAACAGAAAAATCACATATATAATGTTCAAAAAATTGGTTGGTACCCTACTGATACTCATTATTATAACCTACATGTTCCCTTCAGGACATGTGTCGACTTTATTATTTTATGTTCAGGTAATGGTTCAATCTCCGAAGCGAGATTCATGATTAAACTGGCATGGGAGTATGATAGGGGACCTAGATGTTCTTACCTTATCCAAAGTGTCCTTTTGAATTTTACATTTATTTGAGTATGCATATTTTATATGTATATACTGATGGGTGTAAATGGTCAAACATTTATTTCTTATGTTAATTTATTAATTGTTTTGGATGCATGTTCTGTTTTAGTTGCACAAATTTAATGTTGAATATTGTATTCATTCAACCATTTTTCTTCAGATATGCTTCTTGTTAAATTTATTATGATTCATTTTTTAGAAATGATGGTATGAGTAATATGATTCATTCATATGTTGAATTTTATATATACTCAAACAATCATTATTTCATTTTTTGAGGTTATACCCTCCGCAATTTTCGCTCTTTACACCCACACAACTAGTCAGGATCCTTCGGTGCTTTGGGAGGCGCACCTAAGGCCAATGGCTCCAAGACCTAAAGCACTGTTGTGGTGTTTAATTATGTTAGTGATGGTATAATTATAATTCTCAATAAAAAATACTTGAAAATAAATGATGGTAGAGAAATTAAATTGGGATCAAAAGATACAAAATATATTAATTTGAAATGTTATGAATTTTTAATCATTTTAGGATATTCTAGAGAAAACCATCATCAATGAATGATTTATTAAATTTCATCTTGTAAAGATAAAATAATAAATATGATGTGTAATAATGATATTTAATTTATTAAATTCAAAATATTATAACAAATCATATGTGGTAAGAATGAATATAGACATGAAAATTATTATTTACAATTCCATATATTTTTTTGAAATAAATCCATATATGAAGACCATAATGACATGAAAATATAATTTACCTTAGAGAAAATGAAAATAGAATATGAAATAAAGAACTGGTAGAATATAAAAATATAGATGAATATTGTCAATAAAGATGGTTTATGACTCAATGGAAAGAGATTGAGTAAAACTCCCCTTACCTTGGATACCCACATGGCCAGAAATTCTTTAACATTAGGTATAATAAATTTACACTTGTTATTAATCTATATAATAACAATAATTATATTAATTTTAATTTATTTAATTATTTTATAATTATTATTTCCCAATTAATCATCATTATTTGTCCAAATTAAAATTAAGTTGTTAATTTTCCAGATTTTTCAATGATGGATTGGGTTTTACGGTTCCATTCCTTGATCTATTCAAAAGTATTCAACACATATAGGATGTAAATAGAGCATAAATAGGAGTTCTAAAAATACTATAGGGTATAATGAACATTATAGGTATGTTATGTGCATGGTTTTCCAATAATGGATAAAGTAACCATTTTTTCTAAATATAAATTCAATAAAAAGATGGGATTATTTGAAGGAATATATGGATACACATTTCCATAATATTTATATTAATATATTTCAATTAAGATTTTATTTATTTACATTACCATTTATATGTTTTCTCATTCATTTATGTTTAAAACATTATTATATTATTCATCTGGGTGGTAACATTACCCAATGATGAACAAGTTGCAAATACCGAATGAATTAGAAAATGATATTTCATTGATATAATACACTTTTACAGATGATTGATAATTTCAAACATATTTTTTTAAAATTGGTAAATCATATTTAAGAGGATTTGGATAAATATGATAATGTGGACTTATTACAAGTAGGATATTTTATGGAATAATAGAATCATCTCTTAGACAAACCATTCGAAATGACTTTTAGTATCCATCTTATGAATATATGTTAATGAAAATGAGATAGAATCTTTTGTTAGATTAATTGGGTAAATATTAAAAAGGAAACATAATTAAATATATATTTTAGTGTGGAAAAGGGAGGGGTCCTTTTATATTGATTCTTAAGTTCTATTTTCAAAAAATCCACTTTTATAATGAATAATAAATTTTATTTTTTTTACCATAAATATCCAATGATGGTAAAAAACGGTTAAAATATAAAGATATATTGATTATGTGAAAATACGATCATTTATATATAATATTTTATGATATTTTAGGAAATTATCCTTTAACTTATCCATATAACATTATTTTACCTTTAATATGTTTTTTATTTTTTTGTAGCAGTAAATTAATTTTATTTATGAAATTGAAAATAAAATTATTATATAATTTTTATATTATAATTCAGTATTGAAAATTTATATAAATAAATTTATTTTAAAAAAGTGATAAAAATTAAATTTAGGACAAACCGTATATAAATCATTCAAATTAGAAAAATAAAATTTTATCCAAAAAAATGGATTTACTCCTCTTATAGGAATAATAATAATCCTCTAAGGAATATTAATATATTGTAAAAATTTATTGTAAAAAAATTTCATTTAAATAATTAGTTAGTCTTAAATAATTTAATTTATTTAAAAATACATAATATAGACACACACAAAATTTCATTGAATAATATCCCACTTTAAAAATGAATTATTTTATTCATAACTATTGAAATTAATTATTTTTTACTAACTGTTAATTAAAATTTATTAATAATTATTTATTTTAAAAACCCTTCTATTTTTAATTAATTCATTACATTAAAAATGACCAATACAATTATGAATATATATTTATATACATATGTATATATTAAAAAAATATTACATTAATAATAACATGTTTATATTGTCTTATATTCTCTATAAACAATTCATAAAGACCACATCACCAGATCTAGGGGTAGGATAATCAATGGGTGAAGTCTCAAGTATTGATTAAAAAAAATTATGTTATAGTGATTACCATGATATAGAAATTCTTTGGCGGATAAATGTTATTTAAACATACTTGTTGAAGTTCGTCTTCTTTATGGTCTTGGTAAAACCATCGTGATGCTAGCTTGTTTCCAACATGAAAAATATTCCTCATAATGAAGAATTATAATAATTCATTCAGTTAAATCTCCTTTATTCTTATATTTTACAATTTAGTCAGTTTTATAAATACCCACAAATTTTATGTATACTTTTACAATTATATTTTTATCGAACAACACTTAAAATTTATCTAAATAATTTTGACTACATCAAATTATGTTTCCAACAAAATATAATCTGAATAAACATATGTTCCAAATGTTCATATAATCATATTTTCCATATTAAATTTAAGTATCCTTTTTAATATACTTATACTCTTTGAAGTAGTTTTCATAATTATTATTGATATTATGATCCTTAAAATTTATCATGATGAGTAATATTTCAATCCATTTTTATATTCATTTACATATAGTTTTATTAATTTCGTAGAATTTCTGATTTAGTTTCATTATTTATTATTGTAATATATTTTATTTTTTTAATATTCACACTTATCAAAATAATACTATATTAGTCTAATGTTAAATGTTTGAAAAAACAATAATAGCAATAATGTTAAATTTTACACTAAAAATATTCGATGTCATGGTCTACCAATTAAACTGATCTTCTTCATCAAAATATTAAAAAATGATTGTAGGTTTTTTAGTAAAATGTCATGTTCCCGTGAACCTTAAACAAATATATAATTTAAACACCTAATTTTAACTATGTGATTGGTATTCATTCAAAATTATATATCTATTTGATCAATGGACTTCATCGGTTATTCATCATAAGAGATATGATGTTCTAATTTAACAACCACTGAGTTGTTTAATTGAGATGATTTTGGTATGAACATCATTGATCATTATATATAGAACTCACAATTGAACTATACAATGGTTTTTGATATGTGTTAAGGGATATTTAATAGTCTTTACAAGATCAACAATAACATAGGGACCGATATATCCATGGATCGACATTTCTATTATTTTGAATCTCATAACCCACTTCCAAAAAAACTGTTTAAAAATATTCATCACTAAAATCCACTCTATATCTCAGTGATGATTTTTTGTATACCCATTCTATATATATTGTATAGATTTTATATGTATAATAATGGTATAAAATTATATATCATTTTGGGGACATGAACATCTCCCAATATCTTTCTCTCTCAAGCTTCACTCCAATATGTCATTTATTTACATTTCATACCATATAGAGTATTATATGGTTCTATTTGGATGTTATAGGGGAAGATATTTATATATCACAACTCAACTAGAGGAAGATGTCAATCCCCAATTCCAATGAAATATATTATATAATATTTTATCATACCTTTAAATTCCAAAATATTTATTTCATATTAGACATTAGTTTATGGTTGATAGGTTATGATAATGTTCATATTTGTATCTAAATCTTGTAGTAAAATTCACCAATGAATTAATGTGAACAATGGATATTGATTAGATACATTTTAATGTGGAAATACATTCATCCTTATATATACCTTCACATCTAATTTGTAATGTTTATTCAGTGAAAAATCCAGTAAATTAATTTTCTGTGTAATATTGTCAAGTTATTGTACAAAAAAATTAAACGATATTATGAACTATCTATGTCAGGGGTAGACTCATTGTAGGGAAAACATCCCTCAAGGTATCATTGAAGTATTTTTGAGGTGATTGTGTTTGTTGAAAAAGTGGTCCTTCATGTTGTGTTTATTGACAAATCAAACAATGATATAAAAATTTGTTAACAAGGGGATATCATGGTGGCATGTAGAGTTCAAAGGATGTATTTAATGAGCCATGATTGATTCAATAACTTCTAAAAAGGAATGATCGATCTGGAGGCGGTTCAAAAAGAGTGGATACAAGGTGGCACCATTTTCCATTGTTTGCCAAATTTTTAGACCTCAAAATCAACAAATGGTGAAAAGTGTTTTTGGAAAAGGGACTTGCCTGATGGTGTCTTGGAGGCTTGGAAACATGTGAACCATATTTGTTTCAGGATTATAACATCAAAATATGGAAAAGGAAAAATTGGTGCCCAAGTTTTGGGTTTGTTCGCGCAAGTGACTAGGGCGGAAAGGATTAGTGTGGATGGACTTGTGCACCATCATGAACGGTGTCCAAATGACTATAAATAGAGGTTCACCCCTCATCATTTGGTGTGAGTTCAAAAAATAGAGAAAATCAGAGCTCCCGTCTCGTAGGTGTTGTGGTTGCGCAAGTTGTGGTGTGGTCGCGCAAGTGTAATTATATACAGAAGTTGCACGCCAGTTGATAGTTGCATGCCCAAAGTGGTTTGCGCAAGAAAGGGTGTGAGTCACCCAAGTTTAGAGTTGAATAAGGGGGTGTTGCACAGGTGTCTTGGTGACACTTGCACGCCAGGTTTTGAAGAAGGGCGACAGATGGTAGTTGCATGCCAAAATTGGTTTGGGCGTAAAAGGGACTAAGTCACGCATGTTTGGAGTCAAATAAGTGTGTGTCGCACAAGTGGTTGAGGTGAAATTTCATGATGGTTTTAAATTGTATGCCGGAACTTGTGCGCCAGCTTGGAGAAGCGTTCCAGGTATGGTTAAAGCATGCCAGTCATTTTAGGGATGCATGAGAGTTGTAAGATTTCTCGATACCTTCGGTGCAGAATGAGATTCATCTACGGGTGAATGTTGGACTTCAACAGAGCATGTACATACTACCGAAGATGTATTCATTAGTGATAATGAAGAGAACTACATGTTTATAAACTATGAGTGGATCCTTTCCAAAGTAGTTAGAAAATGAAGAGGAATAAGGTGATCCTCTCCACCAGCAGTGATGCAGAGAGAGAGAAATAGGGAGTGACCCTTGGAAAAGAAGTGAGAGGACCCTAAACATTATAAAGGTAGTGAGCCTGAGAATAGAAGTGATCTATCCCAAACCCTATAAACAGCAGTGTGCTTATAGCGGATTTTGTACATTGGCACATCGCCATTGTATACTACTTGTACGTAGCCCAGTGAGGGTGAACCAAGTAAAAATCCATGTGTTTACCTACTTACTTCCCTGCATTGAATTTAAAGCATCATCATCAGATAAATAAGAAAAAGAGTGGTCATAATAAACACACAAGTTCAAAAAAAGTGACCCTTGTAATAAAGAGGTCATGATCCAGTGGGGCAGGAATTTTTTTTCAAAAAGAATATCTATACCCGGATTCACCCCCCTCTCAGGGTATATAGTCCCCTATTGGTCCTAACACTTATCATGAAATACTTAATTATGGTATAAAAAATTTATACAATTATAATAAATTCTTTCACCAATCCATTTTATTTATAAAATTTAGAATTTAAATTTTGGAAAAACATGAATAAAGATATATACTTGAAAATATCCCATATCATGATTTACTAAAAGATATAATGCCAAATATATCTATTTATTTTAACTCACAGGTTGAATAGATATTGATTAGTTTTGTGCCCCATACAAAAGTCAATTTATCCTATATATTATGGATGAAAAATATATTTCTCTTATAAATAATATAACTAAACTTATATTACAGTTTATATATAAAATATTCCCCCCTTATTGTACACCTACATATCATATTTCAAGGCCTCCTTATCCTTAACATATATGGAAAATTGAGAAATTATTTTGGGAATGTTGGATTCCATATCATTTCTTATGATTTCTATATCCCTTATTTGAATATCCATAAATATTGGTCTTCGTTCACTCATTGTCATGGATGCGGTTGCATGATACTTTCTACTTAGGGAATCAACCACCATGTTTAACTTCTTAATGTTAAAATATATTGAGTGATGCTAAGAATTTATTAAAAAAATATTTTTTGTTTAGGATAAACTCCAATTGTGAGAATATATACTATAATATTTTGTGATCTGTCTATATATCATAATTTTCAACATAGATATTATGCCTGCATATCATTAACAAAAATATTACTACCTGGAGATAAATATCATTCATAAAGTAATTTTTTTCATGGACAATTAATTGAAATGTGGTATAAGATACCATCATTCCATTATTTATTTGGATGCATCAATAAAATAAAGTAATAATTTTTTATATCAAAAACCATTATCTATAATATGATAGTCTGAGAATTGGTACAGTTACAAACATATTATAAAAATCCATGATTCTATAATTTCCTTATTATATCTTTATTAAAATCACTCCCTTAAACATTAACTTGGTAATATTATTTGATAGTCTTGGGAAATTTCTCCAAAAATAATCATGGAGTCCTGCTAATCCCAGAAAATCCTTGATCTCTGCCAAAATTTAATGTCTATATCATTATTTAATTGCCTTTTTATTGGATAGATACATAGATATACATCATATATAATTACATTACCTAATGAGAATAATTTTAATTTCCAAAATACACACTTTGTGATTCTGAAATATAATTTCTCAGTTATAATGATCTTTAACATAGTCCTCACATACCATTCATATTCTTCATTACTCTTATAATATATTAGATTATAATATAAATATATAACTATATATAAAAAAAATGCATTAGAAATCTAAAAATATTCTATTTATTAGATACTTGATGATCCTATAGAAATTTGTGTGTATGAATAGAAGAACTATGAATTAATAATTTTTTTTGGAGATGGATATCGTAGTTAAATATTCCTTCTTTTCCATTAATTTTCATTATGTTGATTAATGATCCACCTTTGATAAGTATTAATACCAACTTAATTACTCATATAAGTCATAAATATACCGTACACGATAATTTATATTAACTATGACTTTATTAAGAACATGATAATAAATGAAAACATGGGTTTAGATTTATTTCATATTGACACAGAGAAATTACACTCCCTATGGTGAAGAAATTGAGTGTGTAATACCCTTGTCTAATTTCAACAATTATAGATTAATTAATTATTCTAATTAAATGGGGGATATTCTATAATTTTACCATTTTAATCATAATTGTAAGATATTTTTATTAATTAAGTAGACAGATAATGTAAATAACAATATCAAGAAGGAATTAAGTGATAAATTCTCATGGAATCCTCCCATATTAAATTAGAACACTCATGGGGTTAGTAAACTTGGAATCATAGAACATGGTCCGTGGGAGCATCAAATTTGAATAAGAAATAGAGTTACGTAAAAAATAATAATAATTTCAAAAATTATTTCAGGGATGCATAAAAAGAAAATCATAAAATTTTAGTTTTGGTCTTAGAACCCATGTACCATCGTAAATCTTAGTAAATTATCCCTTGTACCCTCTTTCTAACTACTATATAACAACCCATAGACCAAATGATCTTATAGAACATTAATAATTACCAAATGAATCGAAGAGAGATATATGTCTCCTCTATAATGTAATATATACATATATGTTCTATAAGACCATTAATCATTAACGATATAAAAAATATAAAAATATAATTTTTCTTGTAAAAATTTAATCATAATATTACTAACAAAAAATAAATTGGGTTTATAATAATCTTTTTAAAACATCTTATCATAACCAATGGAAATGGAATGAGGTTTTAAAAAAATATCTTAATTATAATGACAAACTATATAGAGAAATAATATGGATGGTATAATTGTGTAATATCCCCATAAATGCATAAGCAACATAGAAGTATGTCATATTAAATTGAAAATGATTTATACAGGAAAATTGGAACATTTCATTGGGAAAACATATTTACATTGGGATAATTTATTAAAAATAAAAAAATTTCACAAATATTAAAGAATTTTATTTATTGGAAAAAGAAAATGAAAACATGTATTGAAATATTGAGCTCACTGATTGGTCATTACAGTAGGAAATACTTTTCATTCCATGTACATTAAAAAAATATTCTATTCACATTCTGTAAAAACCCAAATGGGACCTATTTGGGACATGGCCGAAATATTATTTTTAAATAATTTTTTAAAATTATAAAATTTGTATTAATATATTTAATAAATCATTTGAAAAATATTAAATAATTTTTTAATTTTTTTAAAAAAATATTTATACGGAATAAAATTTTTTTTCAAAAAAAGATAGAAATATAGTAAGTTTTATTCAAAAATATTTTTTTGGAATATTGAGTACATAAAGAGATAAAAATTAATAGAAAAAATTTATTACCATGAAATTTTAATATGAGAATAAAATAAAATAAATTAATGATAAATTAATCATATCATTTTATCATCTAAAGAATAATCATAAATTCTTTGATAAAAAATGATATTGTAACAAAAAAACCATTCCTCTTTGGTAACATTAACCTCATATGACCTATAAAAGAATTACATAAAAATTTAAATAATAATATAATTAATATATGGATATTATTGTTGTAACATGTTAATTGGGTACTAAATACACCTCATAATAGGGAATTCTTTCATAACACAACATTTGTTTCACAGAAGAATAATTAAGAAATAATCCCCTTTCGCTTTGGTAAACAATGAATCATAAAAAACATGAAATAAGTATTCTAAAAAGGATATATAAATATATATAATATTAGGGATGATGATAATTAAATCCCTATATGGTATGTATATAAAACACATAAAATAAATATGAGGGTAATTTGGAATGTGTCTTAGAGAAAATAAAAATGAGATGTAAATCAATTACCTTACGTATCAGGTTTCTTTATACAAGTTATATTATACATTCTAATAATTATTAGTTTTTATTATATTTATTGAAATATAACACACACACAGATATATATATATATCATGTATGATATACTCATGATCTATTATTACATATATATTGATAATTAAAAGTTAAAATCACGTTTCAAGAAATAATAGTTTTTTTCTTTGTATACATTGATTAATTATTTTAATTTTGATGATGTGGATCATGTATTCATAATATAAATAATGTTAAACATGAAATAATTATCATATGTATTCATTATATGTGTATTTATAGTAATCCATAAAATATATAAATAGAAAATGAAATAAAGTGTTTATGGAGATGGTATGATGTACATACTCATGAACATTGTTTTCATTTTTCAATGTATTAAATGATAGAAATTAAAATTATATATTACCAATAATAAATTTTTTATAAATTTGTGTCAATTTGTTTTTATAATTTCCCCTATTTACCTAAAATAAAATGTGTTAGTAAAAAATGAATTTCATCGCTTCATGAGGCAGTAATCTTCCACAAACACGAACAAAGTTATCATATCCCACACGAAATGAAAACTAAGATGGTATATTTGATATAATAATGATATAATTATAATTATGTCAAAAATATCATATATAATAGTGTAACCAAACCAATTTTTACTATAAATGTAAAATAAGAATAAGAACACATCACATTGGATCATGAGGGGGCGGTCTGCTACACATACGAGTGACATTGTTGTTTTTCAACTAGTTAGTTGAAAAGAAGGTAAATGTGGTATTATAAAAAATTAGGTTAAATAATTTCATAAATATACTATATAAAAATTAAATACATCATTACATCCATATATGGGAGGTGGGGATGGAAAATTTATAACATCACTTCGCGAGTCGGTAGTCCTCCATACAGATGATCGGCAGTTTCATTTCCCATTTGATGGAAGAGGATATGGATATATATTATATCATTAAAATAATAAAATAATTATATGGGATATAATATTGTTATTATATTATGATATTTGAAAAAAGCATTTGAATAATAATTGAAACTAAATATGCATAGTTTATAACTTTTTCCACTTATTGCGACAACCTCTTTTGGATAATCTTAATGACTAATTATATTGGGTTTATAATCTCAAAAAAGACCTATAGGATGTGGTTTGTGATTTTATTAGGATATTAAGATATTTATTGGATGAGACAAATTGTTTTGGATTTGTAAATAGTAGTGTAGATTGGGGGCCTTCTATTAGTGGGGGAGAGGACACCAATTGAATGTTTGAAAAGAAAAAAATGTACCCAAATTTTTCAAATCCCAAAAATCTCTCTAATGGTACACTAAATAACCCAATATGTTATAATGTATTAATATATCTTAATAATTATTGTTGGCTAATTTTATAGGTTATTTAATCCCTTTTAATTTTAGTTTAACTACTAGTAAACCTTTTTAAACCTTAACAGTGCTAATTAATTTTTATTTATTTACTATTAATTTTAATTTTTTAAATTCAAAATATAAATTAATATAAGTGATGATGATAAATAAAATAAAATCTTATTTTCTAAATTCCATTCATATAAGTGGAAAATTTTCATTTATAATTATACTCAGGGGCATGACGTAAAATCAGTTTTCCAATGGGAAAAAGTTCAAAAGTGAAATATGTTTTTGAATCAAAATTCATAAATAAATTTACTCCAATAAAATATATTTGATTAAAATATATATTATTTTACTATTTATACTTTTTAAATTATTATTAATTAAAATTAACCATATAAATTCTTTGACTTAAATTGTATTTTTAATAAAAACAAGTTTTATTCACTATTGACTGAAAAATTCAACTTTTTTTTGAGAAATCTCTAAAATAGACCCTAACATAACTTTTAATTTGTAGATAAAATAAAATAATTTTGTTCATTCAAATAAATTAAATAAAATCAAGAAAAATTAAATTTATTATCTGTTCATAAATATTTTCTTTGATAAAATCGTAATTTTGAAACATATAAATACTTTATAAAAAATGTTCTACTTTTAAATCTATATTTTTAATTTATATAAAACCATTATACAGAATATTAAAAATTTTGGTTTTCCTAAAAATGTTTCCATGTTTAATAGAAAGGTAATAATTCTCATATTTTAAAAATAATATTAATATTATTTCACTGTTCATTAAAACTTTTTGTCATGTACACTGTATAACATTGAAGAAACTAAATTAATTAGAAAAATAAATTTCATAAAATATCAGGGTGGTATAATATACCACTCATAGAATGAATTTATTCTTGGGAATTTTTCACATTTTTATTAAAGACTTATAATATTTTTGTCTCACTATATCCCTATGATCCCTTGTAGCTTCCTCAAGCTTGTGGGTTTTCTAGAAAACATTTACCTGACCAATGATCTTGTTTTGTAGTTTTATCTGTATGTGATCTAGAATATCCACATGTAATTACTCAAAATCAAGATTATAATCCAATTTTTTGAAATCTATATTTAGTACATGTTTTGAATAAGTTATTTTTGTCCTTATAAATGATTCATGAATCACATCGTGACCTGAGAGAGGTTTGGTGGAAGCACCATATGATATAATATGGTGCCGATATGAAAATGATTTCAATGGGAATGAAATAAATTTGGATTATTTTAACCATATTTATGAATATCATTTCATAGATACATTAGTAAATTCAAAAGAAATCCTTCTCACTAACTTCAAATTACAGATCACTTCGGAGATTTTCAGAATAATTTTTCTTCTAACTTTATACCTCCCTTATATTCTATGGAATTTTCCAAATATTATCTCTTAGTTAGTTTAATATCTCTTATACCAATTTCTTTATTTCTATACTTTCATATAAACATGTTCAAATTCTATACTTATTATAACATATTTATTCATATGTATCCATATAAATACATAAGTGAAATCTATGATTGTATGAAAAATCAATAAATGGAAGGTGTCAATACCAACCAATATTGAAAACCATAAAACAAAATCTTATTTTTTACTATACTTTTTATATAATTATATTAGCTTTAAAATAAAATTTTAGGATGAAATATAGTGATAAAACATTTATCCATATATAGGCTACGTTGAAAACATCACCAGATTATCAAATCAATCCTCAGATCTAGAACAAATACAATAGAATATTGGAATCCATGAAAACATGGCACTACATTAATATATAACACTGAAATATGATTTAGGAAAAAATAGAATCATAGAGAAGGATGTTTTTTGACATTAAAAATGGTAAAAAAAACCCAAATAAGATTTGTTTTTATATATTTCTGGAATTCTAATGAAAACTACCATAGTGATGATTAAACATTTTGATTTTGGTCTAGAAACTAGTTATAAAAAAACATTAAACATTTTCTTCCCACATTAAAATAATCGTGTACCATTAGGCATGATACATCCACTTATATATAATTATCCATTTGATCCCTCAAGAATTTTTTTATGTTGTATAATGTCACACGTTATATCATTTTCATAATTTAGTTATGGGTACGATATTCACATCATTTCCAGAAGAAATAGGTTGTCACCCGGCATGTGGGATTTCCCAATTCCGAAATTATATTAAAATAACTATTAATTCATTCCATGTTTCAAAAAAATACAATTATATTAAGATAGAATCTATGATAAAACATAAAATTTACAAATTCTATTAATAATATTAGCAGAAAATATATAGAAAATCCTCATCAAAGCCATTTTTTTCAGTAAATATATAAAAAATCATATGGCTATTTTTCCATTAATTTATATGAAGATGTCCTAAATAGTGCTAAATAACCATCAAATAAAACATCGAAATGGGTGTTTAAAACATATAACATATGAAATAAGATAAATCATAAACCCATGAAGCCTTCTATTATTCTTAATTCAATAAATCATGGGGACATATATTCTTACAAACAATAATTCAATAATTATTACTTTAAAAAATATTGTCATATACAAATACATTTCTATTTGAATATTGGGATCACCTATGAATTGATAAAATATCAAATGTGACTTCATTATTCTAGAATCCATATTGAGGGAGATAATCAATTATTTGAGTAAAATAAAGTTCCACTAATGGAAAAATAATATGATTTTTATAGAGATACACCATAGAAATCAAACATTTATTATGATCCTAAATAATATTTTCTCCGTGTTTCCATCCAAAATACAAGAATAAATGAATTATTATCTTATTCTATTTTTAATATTAATTGTATACCTTTAATACCATATTTCGTTTTTTTGTCAAAATAATATGATTTATGGGTTAATTCAATTTTCATTTACCCCGAGATAGAATAAAAAAATATTTCATCATATCTACAGAAGTACCAAATCGATAACCCCCGTAAAAGACATTATTTTAATCCACTGATGTATTTATCATCCTTACATTTAGGAATGAGGATAATAGATGATGTTTATCTCTCATGTATTAAAAAATTTATTTCCTATTTATCAATAAATTTATCATCCTTATACTATATCTTGAGGAATTACTTCTCTTTTTTCTAACAATGAATAAAATGAATATATTTATTGAATAATTTTCTCTTAAATTCTTTCCCCAACATGAAGTAAATTTCATATTTTTTCCTTCTATTATTATAAATCCCACCATTTATTCACATCTCCTTTAACAAGATATAAATATAAAATGAATTACCCATGATCGAAAACATTGGATAAATTAATATATAATTTTAATGGAATTGATCCATTTCATAGAAATGAGTTGATCAGTAAAACCACTAAAATAAGATGTGAATTGCATCATCAAGGACTCTAAAAGAATTTATTCCATCTCTTTTCCATTGGTATGTTCTATATGATTCATTTCTTGATAATTTATTTTAAGAATATTAATAGGCCTTTTCATTACAAATACTATAATGTTTCAATACTCATTTGGAAAATCATTTTCTTTTCGATCACACATAGATTTAGCAAGGATCCTTTGGGTTTCATATAGTGTATAAACTATAATGCATAGGTTAATAAACAATAAACATAGTGGGAACCATATAATCTTGAAAAATAAAATATAGGAATTCTAAATAAATACATATTATTTTAAATCTATGATTCCATAGATTTAACAAAGGATATTCATTGCGTTAATCTATTATAGTACATCATGATTTTTCTTAATGTGTTTCTAAATTTCAAATGCATATCTCCATGTAGTAAAAAACTAGGTGTGAAGTAATTCCCCTTATCATGTAATAATTAATACTTGAATCAATATTGATGTTATTTTGGATTTATTACCCCTAGGTGTATCTAATTGAAATCCAATTCCATTTGTAATATCTAGATTGGTATGTAATTTCTTGAAAACCACTTTTTATATCATTTAAAAGTATTCTATTATATTTTATTATATATAAAATTATCAATAGAATTATCCTTATAAATAAATCTAGGGATATCAAAAATTGAATCTAATCATAATTTGTAAAGGCTTAACTAAATCATTCCATAATACCAATAGTAGAGGCCAAGGCTTCTCATAGATAAATATCACATCTTTGTAGAAGTATATTCATTACATATTATAACAATCCATGCAAAAATCATTTCGTTATAGGGCATTTGGATATATTGAGACATCAAAAACTAGTATATAATTGAGAAACATCATACTCCAAATATGTATTAAAAACTAAATCACATTTTATAGATATCATACATAACACCTTTATTATTATCCGTGGGATGGGAATCAAAATAATTGGTGTGTCAAGATGCTCTGTTTGAATAAAATAGAGAGATATCAATATTACATGAGAATATGGGTATTGGAACATGAGAATAACAATTGAAAACCATTCCATCCACATCATAGATCATAAATTAAGGTATTTTCATAAATATGGGTAGTTAATAAGTCAAGGTTCATAATGTAATTAATGAACATGATACATAAGAATATAACACTAGCATATGACACTATTTTGTGAAAAACATATAAGAATAGAAAACCCTATTCCGAGGCATTACACAAATATATTAATATCATGTTAAACAATAGCTAAAATCATGTGTACCTACTTCGGGCTTGGGATAAAATGATGCGAACCCTCTTTTCGTGATTGGGATAACATTTTATATGTAGTTTGAGATCATAAAACATTAATCATTACCTAGTTAGACGGAGGTAGATATAGGCCCCACCCATCATGTAATCCATAAATTTCAGTAAAAAATTAATTAAAAAAATCCATTATATCATAACCCACAGAATGGAAATGAGCCTCATAATCATTTCATTAGAGAATAACCTGTAGAAAAAAGATGAGTTTCATAATAATCTCATGAATTAATTATAGAATAACCAATGTAAATGGAATTATTTTTTTTATTTATGAATTCATTGCAATCCTAGACCATCCATAAAAAGAATAAGGATGGTAGAATAGGATCATATGATCATGAAAGAATAAGTAACATCCATGTATGTAATCATAGATTGAATGTTATTCTGAATGAATAGTGGGAACATTTGATAGAAGAATAAAATTTATATTTCAAAAAATTATTTCAAATCTAAAAAAATCTATAATAGTAAGTATAACATATTAATTGAAAATAAAATTGAAATAATTTAATTGAATCGTACACTCACTGATTCATTATGATATTAATAAATAATTTTCATCTTTAGTAAATTAAAATAATGTTTTCATTCACATTTTCATTAAAAAATGTTCCTCGTTAGGAAAATTACATGGTTATTACATTTATAACACATTTTATTATTTAGAAAACTTATATTAATTTCATTTTATAATTCTTTTGATAATTTTATAAATGATTTTATTTTTTGTAAAATATGGATATGGAAAAATATATTTTTATATCAAAAGATGAAATAAAGAAGGTTATACAGAGATATATTATTTTATACTGAAAATTAAACTTTTATTATCAAAATAAATTCTTGGGAATGTGAGAAAAAATATAGTTTATTTGGGGAGAGGACCCTTGAATGACCAGACATTGACTTTGAAGGGAAGTTTGAGCATATTTAAAAAAATTTCATTAAATAATTTCCATGAGAGAGTACTGACTTCTGTTCCTAGATATTCCCTTATAAAAGTATTAAAAAGGTATTCCATTTTATCCCAAACGTGAATAAACTTATCAAAACTGATATTCTATTAATTTAACACCCTTATCAATATATTATCATATTCATTAATCCATGCACTCTACTCATAATTAGTGTCAAACTGAAGCACTCTTTTTATCATTTTATATGCTTCCTATTTAATACCATTTATAATTAGATAATTCTCCATCGTAACCTACCCCTAATGGGATAGGGTATCTATTGGAAAATTTTTATTAACATATTCAATGCATGTATCATGTTGATGACCATCTGCGACACTCTTAGTCACGACCTCACCTAAGCCAGAACTGTCTTCTTTAGGATTCCCTGAGAAAAATTATTTTAGAATCTTGATTAAATTAATAGAAAAGAATGATGTGAAAACATGTATACTCATGAAATAAAGTTAATATAAGAAAAATCATTATTTCGTAAGAAATATATCATAATATTTTGTTATTAAATTCTAAATCATTATTAAATACTACAAATAATGAGATTGTAACATGAAACCCTTACCACTTTGGTAACTTTTGAGTAATAAGAAGAATTAAATAATAACATATATAGTTTATTTAGATATAATTAATATTAGTGGATTTAAGATAACAAATTTAAAAGGAATTATATATACATCATAATACAGTATTGGTGCATAACAAAACATATTTCTCAAAGAAAGAAAGTTGATACAAAAATCCTTTCTGCTTTGGTAACATTTGAATCGTAATCCCCATAAAAAAATATATTATAAAATGGATATTATTTTTAAAATAATTTTTAGTAGGGTAATCTTAGTAGATATTCATGGGTATTACATACACCATATAATTGAAATAAGTCATGAATATGGTATGTGTCTCACAAAAATAATTGAGACAAAAATAAATTATAGTAAATATTAAATTACTTCGTACACATTGAAACCTCATGTATAAAAAAATATTATTATTAATATATTAAAGAAAAAGAAAAAGAAAAAGAAAAATATATATTATAATATATATTATTTATTTATGAATGTTTTTACCTGTTTATTAAAAATTTAATGATAAAATCACAGTTTTTGTAATAAATATTTCATATATGTTTTTATTTATTATTTTCATTCCTATTACACTAATTGTTGTTCAATTATATATATAATTTTCTTAAATAATATTAATATATTAGATAATCAGTATATATATATATATTCTATGAAATCCATAAATGGTATAGATAGAAAATCTAAGACACCATTTATGGAGACTATATGATGTACGTAAGGATCGATGCAATTTCTATTTTCGAGGTTGACAAAACAAAAGAATGTTAATAATATATTATTTTTATATATTATTTTTTTCTTATATATCACATATATTAATTAATTTAAAACTAATTACCTTATATGCAATGTGTTTGTGATCAACTAATCACATCACCTCATGAGGAGGAAGTCCTCCATAGAGATGAAGGACATTGTCATATTGATAAAGTAATTCGAAAAAAGAAGGTACATGAAATATCATAATTATGTTGGTATAATTATGTTGAAAATATGATATATATTCATTTAATATATATTTATTACCATATATTTAAAATACAAATTGAAAACATATCACATAAGTTTGAGAAGCGGTAGTATATTGTACACACAAGGGTCATTATTGTTGTCCAATAGGTTACATGGTAAGAAATTATATGGGGAATAATAATTTTAGATGTATAATACTATTATAAATATAATATTTAAGAATTAAACACATCATTATATCATTATGTTTGAGGTGGTGATGGAAACCAATTTCACATTTTTCGAGGGGTGATAGTATTCCGTATGCATCAATTATGGTTCCATTTACCATTTGATGGAAAATGAAATGGATATAATTTAATACATTAAAATAACTATATATAAAAAAATGGGAGATATTATTTTTACTATAATATTTTAATTTAATAATATTTGAAGTAATTAGAAAAATAAGTAAAACAAAAAAAGTAGTTCAAACAATACCTCTTCCTTAGACAACATCTTTAGGTATAACCAACATCCTTAATATATTTTCCTTCTAACATAACAAATTACTCTAGTATATGGATTCATATTTAAAGAATATATTTCTTTAGATAGTGGATGAAATGAATTTTTTTTTGTGTTTGAATATGATATTAGAGGGGATTGCCTTTTGAAAGTGGTGTAGGGGGAATAGAAAGAATATTTGAAAAGAATAAAGTGCATATATATTTTTAAATAGATAATAAGGTAATATAATGGTAAATTAAACAAATTAATGGTTAAAAGGTCCAAAAAATGGTAGAAAATAGGTTTTGGACAATTTTATAGGTAATTTTATCAGTCCGTTTTGTTTTACCACTTGTGAATTTGTTTTGACCTTAACTATCATAATTAATTTTTATTAATTTTATTATTCATTTCGACGAAAAAATATATGAAAATAATTATGTAATATAAATTTTTATTTTTGCAAATAATTAATCCCAAATATCATAATAAATTCAAAAAGGTGGAAAATTATAATTTTGATAAAACCTATATAAACGAACAGATTATGTTTTCCCTAAGAGAAATTGTTCAAAGGTTTAAAAAGTCTTTTTTTTAAAAATCAACATGAAATTGATTCTAATGACCAAATTTGTATTGATAAATATATAATTTATCTAAATAATGATTTATGACTATTTTAAAACAAAATGTACCTTATAAATTCATTAAAGAGAAATGGATTTTCTATAAAAACATGTATTTGTCAATATTCATCTAAAAAATTAACTCTTCATAAAAAACAAATAGTTCAACCTAAGATAATTCATACATTTTTATTTAAATATTTATCATTATTTTTTCATATATTTTTTCCAATAATAGTAAAATTTAATTATATAATACGGTAATTATTGGTTATAGAGAAAATAGTATTTTTGTAACATATAAAGACATTACAAAAAATTCAAGGACTTTTTTATAAATATATTTTATTTATATAACACCATTATACTTATTATTTGAAATTTTATTATTAATATGCATGGTGAAACATATAACATCTAAGTAATAATATTTATATTTATTGAATAATATTAATATTTTTTCATAGTTCATTAATATTCCGTGTTGCAAGTAATAGAAGCTCTCAATGAAATTAAATTTATTCAAAAAAATATTACATTGAAGCTCACAGTGTTATGACTGAGAATTGAAGCATATGGTAGGTAGATTTGTTATTTTATTTATTTGGATAATGTTGGTGAGAAAAGTATTCATTACATTCAATACTAACAAAAGTATTATAGAAGGCTTAAGTATCATGTTTATTTAGTAAAACTTTGGTTACATTTGGTGGACCTTATTAACGCTTGTTAATGATGAATAAATATTTAACGTTGTAATTATATTATACCAAAAAATATAAAATAACCATTGATAAAAATATTAATTTTATGAAATTTAAATATAGAATCCATTTATGTATTGAATTTATTAAGTGTAGAAAAATAATATACAAATAAAAAAATAAAACATGTAAAAAATCATTTTTTATAGAAAGACGTAATTTTAATTTTTAGGGGTTCTTAACCAAAGTAAATTTTGATTTATAATTTTAGGTTTTTAGAAGTATTAAAAATAATAAAAATAAATGTGTAATGGGTTAATTGTTATTGAATATTATGTTATATGTGTTATAAAGTATAAAAAATACTTTTTTAAACTATAATAAATAATTTAAAATTCATAAAATCATTTATAGAATAAATACTTTTTCAATAAATATTTTTTATAAAAATGTTATGTCACACTTATATACTAATAATTTCATAAATTTCATAGTATCAATATATTACACTATTCAGATAAAAATATTTTTCTAGAAATATTTCATAAAATTATACTTATATAAATTAAAAAATTTTAAATCCAAAAATTATTTTCATTTTATCTAAATCATATTGCAAAATTTACAAGAAAATAAAAAATGAGAAAATATAATGAAAAACTTCATTTATTAAAAAATTGAAAATTTTATCATAAATTGTTTTTAACATTATTTCATATCATTTTTAGTTTAAATAATTCTATGTGATTAGTTCATATATGAAAATATTATTTATCATAACATAATATTGTTTTATTTAATTATCTAGAAAAAATATTTAACACTTTAAAAATGATTCATTTTGGGATGCACCATTCACATTAATATCAAATCTATTTTATTATTTATTTTGTAAATGCATAAATTTTTTGTTGATTAATGTACATTTATTTACTATAGGTTTTTATTTTTCTTATATATTTATTAAAAATATTCATCTAATACTCCTTTCACACATCCCACGCAATTGTTATATAGGTTTTATATCTTTTTATATGACTATTCATTACATAACATAGTGATCCATGAAAGAATAATAAAGTTCAAATGCTTTGAAAATCATGTATATGTAAAAAAGAATACTCATGTAAGATCTACATAATGTACCATAAGATTTCGACAACATTAAACCTTTATTAAAATATAAAAATTAAATCCATCCTTGAAATCATGTGGATGGTAAGAAATGGTGGCTATAGATGCTCATTATGAGTAAATAAGGGAGATATCAAAGTTCTTATAAGTGAAAATTTGAGCATAAGGTTATAATTACACAATATTAATAATTGAAAATCTTTCAGTATATATTATATTTCAAAATCATGTTTCATGTCATAAATCTTTGTATTTTATAAAGAATGAATCATAATGGAATAAAATAACAAGATAAATGAGTGAATATAAATAGAAAATAAAATAAATTTATGGAATACACATAAGAATAGAAAATTGTTCCATTAGTAGTCAGGGTTCCTAGAAAATATTATCGTAGTGGATTTTGTTCACTCCATATTCCATCATACTAGTCAGGATTCACTCCCAAGACTAAAAAAGTGGACAAAGTCTCATACTTAACTTGGTTCACTCCCCATTCTATTACTCTTTATCTCACGATATATAAACATTTTCCCAATGAATTTTAAGGATATATAATTCTAAGACCACCCATCACATAATTGAAATCAAATAAATGTGCGATAAAATATATATAAATAGTTATCATATTAGAACCAATGAAATGAAATCAGTTCCAGAAAAATTTTATTATATTATAACTCATGGAAAAATAGGTTTCGTGAAAATCTCAAAAATTCATCAAAGCCTATCCCAATGAAAAATAAAATGTCTCATAAACATAATTCCATAACAATAAAAAACTATCTAGAGAAATATTAATCATTTTATTTTTAGATCATTTCATTTGTAGAGAATAAGTAACGTAAAATTATTTTATCATAAAAGAATATTCCTTTAAAAGTGAACTTGAAAAATTTCATAATGATAATTCCCTTTTCATTTTGGAATAACTTCTTTAATATTGAATAAATTTTGAAATTATTATCAAAAAAAGTTCTTTTACATGTTCCTTATAAAATTATAATTGAATCAAGGAATAATAGAGTGGCCTTTATAGTGAGAAATTTAGATCATGAAATATATGTTAAAATAAAGAAATTACTTTTATACTTTATAAGAAAATATCCAAAAATACCCCATTAAAAAAAGAAAAAGGGGATTTATTTTAAAACAATTTTTAAAAATTCAGTATTTTTTAAGATAATATCAAAAATATTTTATATAAAATTTATTTAAGACATTGATGTAGATGAAAAATTACTTTCGACTAAAATTGTAAAATAAATTTTCTTATAAATAAATATTTTATATCAGTTTTGTGATTACATAATTATTGTATAAGGTAAGTAACAAAATATAATTTCTAAATATAATTTAATATAAATAAATTTAATGAGATTATTTGAAGGTATTCTATCATATTGTTTCATTTTAAATTCATCATAAAATATCTATATAACTAATAAGTTGTATCATAAAACACCAATCTTAGGTCTCATCTATCATAAAAGACTATTTATCCTATTGTATAATAAATTTAAATTTATAAAAATTATATAATAGATTCATGTGAAGACTTATAATATCATTTTTATCCACTTATGGCATTAAAAATCCATTTATTAACAATTCCTTCTAAATTATTTTCAGTTTTAACTATTTCATTTTTATGAGAATTCATGTTTGGTAGTTTTATTCTGTATGTTAATCATGGTTCCATAATCACTAGAATGTTAATCATGATTTAAATACCTTATATAGTCCTTATATATGTATTTTTATATCAATACATATATTTCTACTCATATAAAAATGTAGAAATAGTGAAATGAATTACACCATTCATGATGATGATAGGACATATTTATGCATGAAAAAAATTTCCATTTTTTGATGGAGGGAAAAAATAAAAAATATTAACATTTCACATTTCAATAATCAGAATAATATCATCAATATTACATATTATTATATCTAACATTATTACCATCATAGTAAAGTGGTGTTAAAATTTTAATTACACCTCTATGTAGAGACATTAAGCCACACAAACACACTAGAGATGTATTTTTCTTTCCTATAGAATGTAAAAAGTTATAAAATAGTTGTTCTATAATAATATTAATAATTATGTAAATTAATAAAATTGAATTAATTATTTTATATTGGATAACATGTATTTAAAAGCATTTTAAGAAGAATTAAATTTGTAAAAACACAGTCTAGGGTTATACATTTTCAGTGAGAACTAACTTTTTTATTACATCTTAATCCATGAAGGGATAATATTTTGGAAATTTTAGAATTTATAAAATATGGTAAATGATGAATGGAAGGAATTATGGTCTAAATTTTCTTAGATACAACGATAAAAATTAAGGAGGAAGATAGGATAAGAGGTGAAATTTTATAAGTGAGGGGAGGTAGATTCTTGGTAATATATAAATTCTGATATATTTCAAGTCATTATCAGGAAAACATATTGAATATAGACAGAGATAACATTAAAAAAAGTTTTATTTTTAAATATCATCATCCAATTAAATTTATAAATTATTTAGTGTCATTTAAACATTGTCTTTTTCGATAACCCATATTTTATGAAAGTTTTCTCTTAATTTTGATAAATTTTATAAGGACCCACCATTATATAAAACATATTCTATAGAATTTAGACTAAAATTCAAATTATTTAATTTGAAATGATATTCTAGGTTTTTGATTTTATAGAATCATGACATACTATTAAATAGTAAATCTATACATTTCAAATTGAAACTTATACAATGTATTCATTTATTCATAATACAAAAGACTTTAAAAATTTAAACATCAAAATATTCATCATGGACTCTTTTTACATAACATTACTTAATAAAAGAAGAAATTTAAAACTTTTTTATGATCACCCAATACTTCTGAAGAACCATAAAATGAAGGAAAAAATATCAATTATTCTATGAATACATATAAATTCTTGAATATATTTTCGCAATCATATAATTCTCACCATTAAAAGTACATATACTTACTTTGTGGATACATGATATCTCTATAAAACATAGTAGAAACAAATAAACAACTTTTGTAACAACAAGAATCATTTTATTTTCAAAATTACTTATTATTGAAACTGTTATGGCTACCATTTGATTTATATCCCTCACAGATACCACACAATAACCCCCACGATTATACATAGATGTAACCATCAAAGTTACACATGGAACAACCATCATAATAAAATTCCAACATACCCAATGAATTAGTGGGATATCATAGAGAAACACATATTTGGATTAAAATTGAACAACATATCATCATAGGCAAATAGGAATAACGAGAATATAATCATAAAATTGATTACTTGATCATAAAATCAATCACTTGAGAAAGGAAAATTATTTTATTAGAATACAATGCACATGGAAAGGATAAAAAATTCTTTAAAAATAGACATCTTATTTTTTTAAGGGATAAAAATAAAATTAATGCATCATTAAAGTGAGAATATCAGCTCATTCCATATGTTTTTAAAAACCATTTTTTTTATTTTGTAAAAGAGAGATTATAGAGGAAAAAAACATAACATATATGTGAATTCATTATAAACTGGTAATTAATATACTGGATAATAAAACTAAATTAATAAATAAATTAATTAAGAACCTCTTCCATATATATTTTACTTATAATAATTTTATTAAGTTCTTTTATGTCTATTTCAATGTGTTATTAAAATTAATTACATCATTATGTAAGTATTTATTTCACGGTTCCATTGTTGGTAACTTGTGTATATTTTTATATGTACCAATAAAATGGTATTAGTACTAAAAAATTGAGATTATATGGTACTGATCAACCTATATAAGTAAATATTTCCCCATATATACATTTTATTGCTGACAAGGGGATAATTAATTTGATAAAACATTAATGATAATTGTTCACTTTATTATGGATATGTTTCCAACCATTACTAAATAGTTTATTTTGATTACTATTAAGGAAACCTTTTAATTCCAAATTGTGATACCATATATAAAATATATATTTTGACAATTTTAAACAATTATATGTGAATTTAAACTTTACATTAATTCATAAAAGGGAAAGAAAAACTCATCGTCTATGAAGGTGTTGAATCAACATACCACATATACTGTCTTCATTTTTACGATTAAATGAATAAGAGAAAAAATTTGAAGGTAGATTTTACATTAAAAAATAACATTACATGATATATATGACACTCTATTTATCATGAATCTTTCGATAAGGCATGAGGATAATGTACAAGGGAGAAATAACGTAATAGAGAATGAGGAATTTACCTCTTGAATATCGTCTAAATGAGAACCTTCTTATGTGACATTAAATTGTTCTTTTGGTGAGACCCAAAAAAATAGAATATGTTTAGGGATGAGGAGAATAGAATTTTAAATAGTTTGGTTGAGCTATAATTCTAATGGTGGTGAAAATAATTGAACGAAGATATTCCCATTAATAATTATGGAGAGGGTAATTTTAGTAATTCATAAAATATTTCAATATAGTAAGTCTATAATAGGGACAAATAATTCCAAATGACCTATAAATTATTTGGAATGAAATTATTGACAAAATAAAATACATGTTGTACTTATTCAATATTTTTATGATTCTTATATTTTTTAATAAATTTTTATATTCATGAAAAATAATTATTGTCAAATTTAATAATATTAATTATTATGAAATTAAAATCATAAAAAAAAGTTATTCAAACTAACAATTTTAATATATCCTATATATTTAATAATTATTTACAGAATGAATAGTTCATCTTAATTATAAAAAATTATATTTATTAAAATATTATTAATATCATTTATTTTATTTTATCATAAATTTAATAATTTTATCATCATCGTTGTGCAAGAATTTAAGGTAATTTTTTTGTTTTCCAAAAATAAAAAATAAATATAAATGATGAATATTAATCTTTTAGATATCCGTATACTAAATATGGTCATATATTATTTTAGGAAACCTGTATTTTAAAAAAGATATTACAATTAAAAATTATATTATGAACATTTTGACATTCTTTTTAAATATAATATTATAAGAGAATTAATGTAAAAAATGTGGATTAAAAAGAGTCTTAAATTTGATTAAAAAATTATTATGGTTGAAACACTGTCATCCTTTAATATTTAAATACAATTTTGCTTCACATAATGGATATTATAATTTTAATTAAAATCATTTTATTGATTTTTTTCTTCCTCAAGAACTACATCAGTGTTTCGTAAGAATTGAAGGCAAATATTTCCTTTGAAAAAATTGAAAATAAATTAAAATGATAAAAAATAATTTTATGGTCAATAAAACATTTTAGATTCAATCATTATGAATATTGAATCAAATCTTTGTCAAGATAACTTTTTTAACTTGTTAATTTTTTATGCCTTGCACAAGTATTGGACACAAATTTGTATAAGATTCATTTTATTTTATGTTAAAATTCAAAATAATAAATAAATATCATCATAAATACATAATATTTAAAAATAAATTATTGAAAAGAATTATTAAATCTAAATTATTTCATATAAGACACCAAATATTACTTTTCCAATGCTCCAATAGTTCTACATCAGCACCAATATTTTTTTTATATTTATCATCAAATAAGTTATAATTTACATGACGTGAATTATTTTGGTATAATATTTATATCATAATATTTTAATTTAGTCATTCCATGAGTTCAAAAAATATTTCCCCATAATTATGTCTTAACGATATAAAAGAATACTAAGTTTTGTATTGTTCACAAAAAAATAATATATTTTAGAAAACTCTTAAAATTTCACCATAGTATAATTTTTATATTATTATTTCAAAAATGGATATTTTTTTAAATTTATTTTCTATAATTTAAAAATTATTCTTTTAAATATAACCATTTATAAATTTTTTTTATTAAAACTATTTGATTTTTTAATTATTAAAAATATTTATAATGAATTTAACTATTAATTCAAGAGTACTAATAAGTATAAAAACAATTTATTATATCAGTACATGGGTTTTATACTATCACCCTCTTTTGGAAATTTCATCATCACAAATTATTCACTTATTAAAAAAATGGGATACCCTTACCTTATAGTATTTTTAGATTCTCGTGTTTCTTTAACAACTATACATTTTCACCATAAAATCTTTACCTAGTGAATTAAATTTTTCTGAAATAAATTCTGATTGTATTCAATAATAATAATCGAGTGTTTTTTATAAGATATATACTCTTCCAACTAAACTACTTCATCTCTTAAAAGATGATATGAATTTGGTGTATATATACTTTACATCGAAACATGAAAAACATTGTGTTCCTAAGAAAAAAATGGAGTCAAGGAAACTCAGTAAGAAAATTTTCCAACATTATTTAGAATTTCATATCATATAAATAATCACGAACATAAACTTAACTTATGCAAAAATTAATTAAATTTTACCTGGGTATATTTTTAAACACAGCTAACCACCAACCTTGAATGTATGATCTCGCCTCCTATTATCTCAGTAACTATCCTACCTTCTCTAAGCTATCCGGATTTATTACTGAATCATTTTTTCATTCTAATAAATTTATTCTATGAATTACAGTCCCATAAATATTATATCACATATTTTATTGAAGATTTATCAATTTTGAAACTGAATTTCCTATGATTCATTTAAAGGTTCCATCTGTATATTTGGATGAAAAAATTTATAATAAAAAAACAATAATAAAGAAATATGTAGGCCCCAACATCTGTGATAATAAATTGAGAAATTATGAAAATTTTCTTTGAAATTATTAATTGTTCTAACAATATATCCATAAAATTGAAGATAAAAAGCAGTGATGAAAATCAATTTAGTTCCCAATTAATTCTGAAGGCCTTCAAAATAGTTAGAAGCAATCCTACGATCCCATTAAAATATAATGGAGATGTGAACTCTAGGTAACAATACTATTGATTAAACATACAATTGAGAAACTTTATATAATGATCATGTATCTTGGATAGGATGAAAATCTGATGATTTAGTAATTTAGTCAATATTTTCCAATTAGAATTGTTATGTAGATAATTCATTGGCAGCCCCATAATGAAATCCATGGATACATTTTTCTCATTTACACTCTTGCATTGGAAAAGGATGAAGAATCCCTCTTGGAAATTTTTTCTTTAACCTATTGACAAGTAAAAAATTTCATGGTGATGTCTGAAATATCTAGATTCATTCCACCATAATAGTAATACATGAAATCTCTCTGTACAACTCACTAATATAAGTATGAATAGAACATGGAGTGTTATGAGATTTACTCAAAAATATATTATTCATCTAGGAATAAAAAGAAACTTATAATATATTTCCAAATCCCATGTAACAATATTTATGAATAATAAATTATTTTTACATTCCATTTTACTTCATTTAAACATGTTTTGATATCTCATAGTCTTTCACCTAAGATTACTTAATTTTATCTGACTAGGATGATTGCACTGACATTTTAAAAAAAATAGAGTATCTTCCTTAACCCATAAAAACCTATCAAAAATTCATCAAATCATCAATCAAAGGGTCACGGTCTTTGTGTAACATGGTTAATGATGCGTGATGTTTTTGAATAAAGGAAAATGTAACATTCTTTTCATTTACTATTCAGTAATTGATTATTAAATCATAATCCTTAATCATCTCTAGCCATCTAATATACTAAATGTTTGACTCATTCTATGAAAATACATATATCAATCATTTATTCTCATTATATATTTCACACATGCCTCTAAATAAATAATGTCTCTAAATTTCAAAATTAAAAAGCATAGAAGCTAATTTAATACTCTATGTATGATACCATAATTCATAAGGTTTCATTGGTCAAAAAGAATAATCAATTACCTGATCATATTTATTTAGAATGAAACAATGTCCCTTCAATGAAGAATCATTATAAGTGAATAATCTCATTTTCTTGAGGGGAATACCAAAATTGGGGAACTCCACATCCTTTTTTAATACCTGAGAAACAAATCATTAAAATATATTGGCTAGATAAATTTAACACTATTTCATGTTAATTTAGTTAGTGGGCTAGATAACTATGAAATGTTTTCAATGATATAACTATAATAACATTCTGTTCCAATAAAACCTAAAATCATTTTATCATTTTTCTGTCATGGAAATTTATCAACAACTTTCTTTTTGGTGGGATAAAATTATATTCAATATTTTTTGAAAATTTTCCATTGGAAATAAATTTTTTGTAATAAAAAATATCATTTTTTAAATTTTTCTTAAAACAAATCTTATTTGACAGTTTTGAAAAATAACCCACAATGGTTTCCATAATATTAATAACATTTTGAAGAAACTAAAATAACATAAATAAAAAAAACCACAAAATTATCCAAAAACTCAAGGATGATTCTATTAAAAATTTCCATAATTATAGTAGGAACTTTTTTGAATCAAATGGTAATACATACAAACTCATAATACCTATATCTATTGTGGAATGTTGTCATCATAATATTATGATCCTTCACCTTCAACTGATAGTACCAGGATCTCAATACCATATTTGAAAAATAATAAATTCCTTGGAGATAATAAAACGAGTCATTGATGTGAGGAAACACATACACATTACTAACAATAAAATTAATCAAATTTCTATAATCAATGAAAAGACTCATAGGGCCAAAATTATTTTTAACAACAAATAGGATCATCCCATAGAGTTGTTTTAGGATGAATCGAACTGTTATCAAGCCACTCCTACAACTGATATTTCAATTATAGATATTCCACATGAGACATTAGATAAGGGGGTTATAAAATTGAATAAGAATCTGAAAAAACATAAATATTATATTTAAATTCATGATCAGTTCTAACACGGAGAAACTCACCAGCAAAGACATCATGTAATTCATTCACCCCTAAAATATCATTAATCTGAATAGTTTCCTTGTTTCAAAAATATGTGCATGATGACATTCATTTCCATATTTAAATAACTTATTAACTTCCTAATATGTTATCAATGGTGTAGGTTAATTATATTTTAAAAAATGAATGTATTTATAAAAAACATATTCAGATATAGAATCTATCTTAGCATGGTAAATAGAGGTCCAATCCATACCTAGAATAACAACAATCTCTAGTAGGGGAAGATAATAAGTCATTAGAGGTAATGTTTTTTACAGTCTATAGTAGAACAATTCAAATAGTTTCAATTTTTTTTAATACGTCACTCTATTCTTTTTAAAATATTTTCTATTTTCATTTCTTGACATTAAATTTCCAATTTAACAAAAAATCTAAAAAATGAAGGAATGTGAAGACCCCACATCAAAGAGACATTATCATAATCTAACAAGACAAATAACATACCTCATACAACATTATTGGATGTACCAAGACTTACTAATATAGTTTCAATAGACTTCACCACACTGTTCTACCTATAGTTTAGATGCTTCAAATCGTTAATATCTATTTATGGGATATTATGTGCATAATTCCCCATGTCACCAAATTTGAAACACTATACATACTTCATATCATAATTGAAAATACCAACCTTATGACATTTCTCATTCCAATAATAGGGCATATATCGAAAAATAAAACATCAAAAGAAATTCTTAAATTGGTTATGGAATTCCCCGTTGTGCCCTTTAACATAATTTTTCCAAACAAGAATCTAGATTTTCATACCATAATATTTATTTTATTGATTATTAGCCATTATATAAAATCCAAAACTTTCATCTGATTGTTTTAATAGAACATGTGATCATAAAAAGCCATTATTTCTACCTTATCATCACACTAGACATGTTTATAAAAACATTTTAATTAATGGAAATGAAATTCCCTCTCATATCGTAACACTATTAATGAGTAAAAATAATTTATTGTTCAATCAAGATCCTAAATAATATCTGGAGGGCACTATGTCAATAGAATTATTTTTAATTTAAAAATGACCATTAAATATTCTTCTTGTTTGTTTTATTCTAGAATTTTCTTTTTCAATCCTATGTCGAAACTCATTATGAGAATATTTTTCAATGAAAATATTCTTAAATTTTCTAAATCCATGAATAAATATTTTACCTTTACCTAATATTCTTGACCATTGAACACCACTGGTAATATTCCCCTTGAATATGATAAATAAAAAGAGTAATATTTTAATTATATAAATATCCCATGATATCAAAAATCATTTCAAGAGATTAAATCAACTCCTCAGCTAGCATATTGTCAGAAGTTCCACTAGAAGTATGAGGTAGTTACCTCAAAAAATAGTCTATTATCATCATGTTTGTTTGTGTTATCTATAGTTTTTATCTCGCATGTATAAAACCACTATTTATATCCATTGTCAACTGATCCATTACTATCACAAACTTATCATTTCCAATTCCCATAATTCCAGGTTTAAGATTCAAAATAATATGATCCTCTCAAAGCCTTCCTACTTCATCTTCACTATTTTCACTCTGAAAAAACATACTGAATAGAAATAATTTTTTCAAATAAACATAGTAATATTTAAATTCTAATTATCACGATCCGACCCTACCCAGGCTCGATCCGCAACTACCCTAAGCCCGCCTCCATATGTCAGGGGCTGGCGACCAGTACTGAAGGCTAAACAACTTGGTGAGTTCATTGACTAAGGACCTGTACACAAACGTAGCCCACTCAATTCAAAAGTGAAGAGTAAAAGGAAAAGTAAAATACCAACTGCTATAAGCAAACCAACAAGGTGCATCGTTCTTTAGAAAGTACAAAGTGAGTGCTGAATGTAAACTCAAAAGAGCAGGAAAAAACACTCGCACAACCAGAAAAGTGCCACAACCCAGCAATAGGTAAACAAAAGTAAAATATATAAGAGAGTGCCACACCTTGAACCTGACTATGACCACCACACACAGTCCAAGCTCCCAAACTACTGAGCTCCTCTGTAGTCACGAGAAAGTTGTCCGTCTTCTGCAAGGGAACACCAAGTGCAGGAAAATCCCAAGTAGGGGTGAGTATAAAAATACACAGTATAATAACATGAAGGCTCGAGGTAGCAACAAAGGAGGTACCTAAGAGTGAGCAGTAGATCAAACAAGGAATAGTATAGGAGTACAACATAGGGTGCATTAAAGAGTACAACTCAACCCAACAAGGGAAAGGAAGTAGACTCTTCCTAACACAAGGATCTTGAAACGGTGAGAAGATGAACTTTACATCGAGCCTTCGCTACCTATAGCAGGAGAGTAGACTCGTCCAACCACAAGAAGCTAGACATGGAAAGCACATGGTATACCTCGCGTGTCTTCACCTCTCTGGAAAGGAGAGTGACCAAAACCTAAGAAGTGGGTACTGGAATAAGGTATATACATATCCATATGCTCAACAAGAAACCCTAACAAGATCGTAAGGGGATCTCCATTCCATAGCTCATCCCAAGAACGTGAGTATCCAACAGTCCCAGAAGTAAACACCATCGACGCCCAGCATCCTACCTGTCTGCCCCAAACTACAAGTCAAGGGGCTCAAATCACCGCACCATGATACTGTCCGCTTTGGGATGAAATGACTCTCCCAAACGGTTTTAGGTCACATCTCAGGGAAGTGTATTGGTTGGTAAAGTGCCCCTCGTACTTGAGAGTTTTGGGGAATGTCAAACCACACCTCGTCACTATCACACAGTAGAGAGGTCTTCTCAAAGTCAAAGCTACCACATCAGTGACCCATACAACCAAGGTTACCACTCCTGTAGTCATGGAGAAAAGCCATAGACTAGCCTAGTAAAAAAACTGAGTCTGAAAGAAGTCATCGGGTAACCCACTTTCCAGCCCCGCTGGTGGGTAATCCCTGAGAGGTCTTTGGGTAACCCAGTGCCCAGTCTCTACTGGAGGGTAAACCCTAAGAGGTCGTCAGGTAACCCACTACCCAGTCTCTGCTGGAGGGTAAACCCTAAGAGGTCTTCGGGTAACCCACTACCTAGTCTCTAATGGAGGGTAAACCCTAAGAGGTCATTGAGTAACCCACTGCCCAGTCTCTACTGGAGGGTAAACCCTAAGAGGTCGTCGGGTAACCCACTGCCCAGTCTCTGCTGGAGGGTAAGCCCTAAGAGGTTATCAGGTAACCCACTACCCAGAATCTACAGGAGGGTAAACCCTAAGAGGTCATTGGGTAACCCAATACTCAGTCTCTACTGGAGGGTAAACCCTAAGAGCTCATTAGGTAACCCACTACCCAGTATCTGCTGGAGGGTAAACCCTAAGAGGTCGTCAGGTAACCACTACCGAGTCTTTGTTGGAGGGTAAACCCTAAGAGGTCATCGGGTAACCCACTGCCCGGTCTTTGCTGAAGGGTATGCCCTAAGAGGTCGTCAGGTAACCCACTGCCCAGTCTCTACTGGAGGGTTAGCCCAAAGAGGTTGTCAGGTAACCCACTGCCCAGTCTCTGATGGAGGTTAAACCCTAAGAAGTCCATGAGAAACCCACTGCCCAGTCCCGTTGGAGTGTAAACCTGAAGAAGTCGACGAGCAACCCACTACCCAACCCTGCTAGAGGGTAAACCCGGAACTGCTCTGGTTATCCCTACTGGAAGGTACAACACTGGCCAACAGAACACGGAGTGGGTATCCCACAACTACACAACTCCAAAACAATTCATCTAGTAGAGGTTCAGTGCCCGTGAAGTGTGGGTCATGCCTGTACTTGGAGATCTACCTAGGGAAACATGTCACGGTAGATCGTAGAATGAGGAAATGATCACGATACTCGGCTAGGGAAACTGTACTCAGGCTTACTGGGGCTCCATACCCTACTGGAAACACCCCCCCTTGGTAGATGATCGGTGACTGTGTTAATTATTGATCACACCGAATCCAAAATAACCCCACCAAGGAACACAAAGGGACATGGTACTAACATCCCACATGACTAAAGGAATAGGGGAAACCTGAACAACTCTACCGATCAAACCATCGAGAACAACATCACAGGGAACCACTCCACCTTGCTGGTCGAAACCATCATTACCCGAAGGACCCTCTGCATCACGAGTGGTCAAAGGTACATAAAGAAGAACACGACATGCCCAAGGGGCCCACACGACGTGTGGCCCTATCTCATCTCCAAACCATGAACTCAAACGGTCATGGGTATAACTATAAAATGCACCTCCCTGCATTCTCATATACTCCCAGAGTATATCACATCTCTAGCCCAAAGGCTATCGAACGCTTGGAACCCAAAGTCAGCACGAAGGGAGAAAATGTAATTTTGCCAACCTGCTTCCTCTATGACCCTAGCACACCAACCAAATATCATTAAGCATTCACTTCACTCTCCCAAGAGTGAATGTGATCACATGCCGAGGGTTCTCTACAAACACCACAAGAAGAACCACCACTGGTACACCTTTCATACTTTCACCTTTACTGAGATCTAGGATGAGGCTCTGCACATCCAAAAAGATCATACCATTGTAATCCTCATGAAAAAACATGTAAGATTGAGTATTTACTTGCCTCCAATAGATATTCAATGAAGAAGTTGACCAACACCACTTTACGCCCGAACGACATCCCGGGGTCCCAAGCCTCAGTCCCGAAAACAGTCGGGTGCATCGCACCGTTGTGATCTCCTCGGAAAGGCACGTCAAATTTACTGCATACTTTCATGGAATGGATGTCCAGAGAAAAATATGCATTTCAGCCTACTACAAAAGAGCGGTACTTCATGGGACCAACATCTCAGTCCCGAAGTGCAACGAATGGCTCACACCATTGCGATCCTCTCGAAAAATTACACATGATTGACTAATCACTTTTCCAAAACAAACACCCGATGACAAAGGTTGAATTCACCATCAGTGCCCAAAACAACTCTCGTGGGGTCAGCGCCAACATTCTGAATTTTAGCAGGTGGATTTCACCATTGCGATGCCCTCATAAAAACACTCAGAATCGACTACTCGCATGCCCCAAATGGACGTCCGATGAGAATGTTATAAAACGATGCTCATAGCTTAAAAAGACAGGTTGTGGGGCCCACGACTCAACTCCGAGCCCCTCATTTCGGGAATTAAAACCCCAAAACCATATCAAAAAGTTTGTCTCAATGCTAGGCATTCACTACCGCAGACAGGATGGAAAACGGACTCCTGTAGTGAAAATTACTGGTGTCTGAAGTTGGATGGGGTGAACCCCTAGGGGTGGACCGGCCTGGTCCGGCCGGTCTGGGATGACCTAGTCCGGCCGGTCTGGGACGGCCTGGTCTATCCGGTCTGGGACGGTCCGGCTCGTAGTGATGGCCCACAGCTTAGCCATGCCGCCCGACACCTGACCCGTGGTCCACCCATAGATCGTACCTCATGGCCGGTGGTCTTTCTGCGTGATAAGCCATCGAAGGCGGGTCTTTGTCCCACTCAGGGTCGCACACTACGACCCCCAGTCGTGCCCCGCACTGGCTACTTCAGCCTGCCATGCCGCCTCCACCTGAGCCCACACCGCCGCCTGATCCCGCGCCTCTGCCTGAGCCCGCCGCCGCCTGGGGACACTGTCGCCACCTCGGAGAGCCCCACCACCGAGACCGGAGAGCCCCGCCGCCGCTAGATCGTCGGGCCACCGCACATACCACTGGACTGGCCTGAAACCTGCTGGAAAACCCTGGTTCACTGGTAAACAATCCAAAAACCTGTGGATCTTCAACTGATGACTGTGATCGCCTCGGAACTTGGATTTTCAATCCGAAATATGCATTAGAAAGCTCAGAACATGGACTATGAAACTAGAGTATTTTATTGAAGATTAAACAGTATTTATATGCTACAAATTTATCTCAATGTAGGTGTTGAAATTAAAAGGGAAACGAAGAACTCCTACCTGTTGGGTGTAGCTCGTCGCTTGACGTGTGATCTGTCGGAGATGATCTGCCATCATCTTGGAGAAGAGGGGAGCTTAAAGAAAGGGAAGATCCTTGGTTGCTCAAGAATTCCTCTGCCAGAGAATGGAGAGGGGAGGAAGAAGGGTAGATGGAGTGGTTTAAGTAAAGAATTAAATTAAATTTTAATTAATCATTTAATCAACCGCGAAAGGTCCCACAACCAAAACTCCCTACGGGGTCAAGATTAAACCTCCCATAGGGTAAAAACCACCTCTTGAGAAAAATGGCGGTATCGTAATTTTAATCTGAGGCCCCGTTCAAAATTTATAAAACTCAACACCCGATCCCCGCTAAATTACGAAAATACCCCTAGGTCCATTTTCCATAGAAGGGTCGCGCTCGTGATAATTACACCACTCCTAGGGTAAATGACATGGTCCAGACTCAACGGTGCCCTCAGTTTTCCTATCCAAGGAACTGTTTAAGTGTTATTTTATTTATTTGGATTTCCTTGTGTGAAAACACTGAAAATTTAATTCCAGCCACACCGGGGCTCGTAATCGCGTGTCTTCTAAAGGCGCTGCTCGGGAATAACATAAAAAATATTGCAAAGTCTTTTATAGAAAAAACTAGGTTCTTACATATATCATCGCAACATAACTAGAAATGTGTAATTTATATATTGTATTCTATTAACATCATTTTAACCCCAATCATTATTTAACTCATTCTACTATAAAACCTATATAGAACCAAATGTATATAACACATATTCTAGTGAAATTATACTAGAATTCATATTATCTAATTAGCCAATATCCTTTTGGTTTTGATTTTTATGGAATTAGGACATACTCTTACATAGTAAATACATATATTTAATATTGAAACATTTACAGAGTATACATTTTATTCATAATCTAAAAGTAATTTCAATAAAAAATACATGACATCATTACACACGAATTCTTAATTTCTCTTACACATTGTTAAAATATTTTATTTTTTAACACATTTGATTATCACTAAATTCTTAGTAAGGAATATATAAATGATGAATGAAACCATTAGTCCATTAATAATTATAAACACATGTATTCATTTTCAAAAAATATATACTTCTAACTATTAAGAGTAAAAATAATCAATTTTATGAAATAATAGATCTCCATACAACATTATATAAATATATAAAAAATTTAGGTTAATTAGTGGATCATTTTCTTATCACACTCTCTTATGAGAGTAACCCCTTGGTTGTGATATGATTTGTAACACTCGTGACTAAAATAAAATTACGCTAACTGTTATACATGGATTTAACAGTCATAGTTTTAAATAGAATAACCATCATAAAAAAATTCAAACCAACCCAATTCAGTGAAGGGGTATCATGGTACCACTCATATATGGTTAATAATGGAACCATCTATCATCTTAATCAATGTAAAAAACAAAAATATAATCAAAAAACATGAATACCTTAATCTTAAATTAATTATATAAGAAAAATGACATATTATAATAGAATATTTCACAAATGGAAGGGATAAAAAGTTCATTAAATATAGCTATCTGATTTTTTAAAGGATGCCCCAATACATTAAGGATTTATAAATGTGGGGAAATCATACCTAATCGTTTATTATTAAAAATACATTATATTTAAATTTTTTAAAATTGACATTATAGTAGAATGTCCATTACCTAATGTCTGTATGCTTTATTCACTTATACATAACATCATGGGTAATAAAATTAGACTCATTTATTACTTATTTCATATCCTATTTAAAAAATATTTTATTTATTATAATTTTATTATGTTATATTATTGGTATTTCAATGAGTTGTAAATATCAATTTTGTCGTTCCAAGTGAATTTGTTTCAATGTTCCATGGTTGGTTACTTGGGTATCTTGGTGGATTTTATTGTAAAAAAAGATTAATATTAAAAAAATTGAGATTATATAGTATTCATTGAACTCTAGAAGGTCATATAGTCTATTTCAACCCGATTCATGTCATATAAGGGAGGAAAAAATGTACCGATGTATAGTAACAAATTTTCTGTTTTTATGAAGGGTTTCACATAGAGTTCCCCATTTTTTTCTACACAAGGTGTGTTGTGTCCCTTTATTATGAGCGAGATGATCACTATGATATTGTCTAGTATATTTGTTTATATGTCACAAAGGAGGTTCCAAATTTGAATATTCCTAGTAGGCAATTGCAAAAGGTTATGTTTTTTCCAGTTGACCCAGGTTGGTTATGATGTTCTCATATGGCCTCTAACTAGATTATTAATAGATTTTAAAAAACCCAAAGTTCCTTTTATCCATGATTCAAGGACTATTTTTATAATGTTTGGAACTTATTGGATGATGATTTGGCTAATGAAAAGATTCCCTTAGTTGAGAGGATGGTATGTATGGATCATCAAACCCTTTTGGGGGTAAGTATTGCGGACTCTAAGACTCTCTTATTGATTTAATAAATGTTCATATGTTCTGGAATCCTTGGTTTATTCACAAAAATGTGTTTAGGGATTACTACAGGTTTTCAAAATCAATCATGGATATACATGGAACCAGAATTACTGAGACAATTCTAGTTTAAGCAATATGGAAAGGTGCTCTATTTTTTATTGTCATCATTGGGGGAAATAAGTTTTTTACAATCAAGATTGAACCCATAATATTTGATTCCTATATATCCTCATGAGAGGAATCAAAACCCACATAGTTTGGTGCTGCATAACTGGACTAATCACTTTTTAAGGTTATGTGATGAGGACCAATCTATGCAGTTTAATGTCATGTGGTATGGAGATATAGTTGGAAGATTCCTAGTCCCTATTTTGTGTGGTAGTTACACTAAAGTGGCCTCGGACACTCAAAATAGGCATGATCTCTTGGGTAGATATGCCCCTATTGGGGACATTGATCGTTGAACACTAGGGTAATTTGGGTGTTTGGTTTGAACCTTCAGGAGGCTTCCTACATATCCTAGTTAGTTGATAATAAAATCCATCATTGTTTAGTTTATGTATGGGTTTATACAGTATAGGAGAACATGATTTTATGGGGAATTATTGAGGATTATCCTTTAAATATGATCTCTATTGAGCTTGGGCCTTCAAAAATGCATCCTACGCATCCTGTTTGTGGTAGGAATCAACGTTCTCATAGTTCATTATGAATTGGTATGGATGTTATGATAATCACCAACCTATAAACCGATATGAGTCATTCTTATTGTGAGAAATAAAAGGAAGTTTTAGATATTGAAAACAACACACCATTCCTTATCCCTGATGGAAAATAAGGGAAATGATAAATGAGGTCAGGGAGAAGGCTCAAAGAGAGAGAGAGAGGGGTTTTAATGTTCCAATTTCCTCACACATGTTGATATCCAGGATAGTCACATTTGAAAATCTTTGTACACATGTCCTGGGCCAAGCCTAAGAGGAGCAAGAGCACCACCTCCCCCAGAATGTTTAGGGACATAAATCTGGAGGAGTTCACTAAAATGAGTTCTAGGAAAGGGGAGTAGCATTTTTCCTCATCATAAGAAATATCAGGGATGATATGTTTGAATTGTCACAATCTCTCAATGAATGAAAAAAATAGTGATTACCCTCAATCCCTAGAATAGATAGTTTCACATCAATATCCCACGGTGGGTCCCTAGGTCACCATGGGAATGTAGGCTTATTGACATTCTAGGGGTCCTCACCGTTGTAGGGATTACCTACAAGATTTCCCATAAAATGGGTATGTAAACTAAATATGGCGCACTAATGTTCCGGATAGTTTTACAATTTGATTCCGGTGGATTTGGGAGAAAAATTTTCCAGATGCAGTGGGATTGGTTCATATAGGGGTTAGGGAGGATGAAATGGAAACATAAGGGCATAATCAGGACTAGAAGTTGGAAGGGATTAATATACCCTATTCAGTGTATGATTTTTTCAAGTAGGATGTGTACCATACACATAGATTATTACTATGAGAGTGGAGGGGACGCCCACATGCTAAGGTGGTACACAGACCTGGATGTGGTCTGCTTACCATAGTGGTGTTCTTCCTTACATTCTCTCCCCATAAAGTGGAGCTACACACCACTTGATTCCATCAGTGTAGAGAAGTGATATGATGTACAATGTGTCGATTATATAGTGATGCGCTGAATGTTACATCACATGGAAGAAGGGACCTTAATATCGTCGTTCTTGGGAATTTCGTTTGTAGAGGAAAAGGGTTCATAGATCACTAATTTGGGTAATGGAAAGTTCATTATTATTATGCATCCTTCCATTAGTGGTATATGGTGGATTTATACCTACTGATAACCATTTTGAGTTATGTACATCTTTGATAATTTTTATTCGAGGTCTTCCATCCATAAAAAACAAGCTCCCAAAAAATCGGATCCCCCTCTTAGATCCCCTCAGTGTCCTTTTATAGAGATATGATGAAGTATTATTTATGGGTCACTCAAAACCTATTTCATAATCTAAAAGGGAAATCATTTGTCTCATGGATGACATGGTAAAATGATGTTTTTGGGGACAAGTTTCAAAGTGGTTGTGGTTTGTACATATTGTTAATCATCACCTTAATCCACCGAATATCTTTTGTTGTTCCTGGGATTCCTTTGGATTCAACTCACATGTGAATAATTTTGGATTGCGGTGGTGGAGGGGGGCATGGTATCATTTCAGGATATCTTGTTTATCCGATGAAACTATTTTTAGTGGAGCTTGTGCTAGTGTCCAAGTCTGTGTACTACATAGTTTACAGGGAATTTCATCTCTGAACGGTTTCTAGGATTGAGTATACTGGCCATTTTTGGGCATTTTCCACATTTTTATTCTTCAATTTTTTTCTCTAAATACTTATTGAAATTTTTTTCTTTCTTTTCCCAACATTATGTGAGTAATTACTTTAACATTACAAAATTTTTAGGACCCTACAAATTCCCCCCATTGGAATGGGTTTTGATCAGGACAAAAATGAGGCTATTACAAAGTAGGAAGCTATCCCAAACAGAACTAGTTTGTTGTACAAAGGTGGAACTAGTGGGGGGTCATGCATATATATAGGGGGCCATGTCATTTTTATTTTCCTAGATTATTGTAGAATTTTTTGATATCTATTTTCTTCTCCACTTCTCAACATTTTCATACTGCTCACTTCGCAAAATCCTTTGACTGAGAATGGTGATTTTCATTACATGAATGAAAAACCCTTCATGGAAAATTTTGTCTATGAACTAACATTGAAAATCTCAAACTGGTCTTTTATTTTGTAAATGGTGAGTTCGAGTTCCATGTAATTAGTTTCATACGTGCTTCATCTACATTAGCAAAAATAATTTACAACTCGTGAACTTAACATTAAATTTACATACTAGGAGCTTTGAATTTTGTGTAGTAAGGGTCATGAATGGTTCTCCTACTACATGAACTATTATGTTTGATGGAAAACACCCTACGGGCCCTAGCCTCATGGTTTTAGAGAACTATTGGGTCACCTCGAATGCCTTACATGAACTGTTTCTAGGGTTTAATTCACGGATCATGATTTTGTCAACTTCTTTAGTCCTTTTTCAATTTTTTTGTGTTTTTCCAAAATATTTTATTGGGAAGACCTACTTTAAGCTCTTTTTCACTATAAAATAGATGGATATTTCACTTATATCAATGTGAGTGACGAGATGGAGGGAGGTCATGGTTTAGAACATCAAATAAAACCTTCATTCCAACATCGTTCCTCAAAAGGGTATCCTTAGAAATCTACTCTTACTAGAGAATACGAATATTCCACTATATATCCATTTGATGCTTTACAACTTTGGTCTTAAAGACAACACTTTCTTGCCATTAGTTAGCAGGAGTGGATTCTCCATTCACCTCAAGATGTCATTAGAGTATGAACATATGAATATTCTTTCCATGAGGGATATTATGACAGCTTCAAGACAAAACAACATGTTTATTCTGAATGAATCAATGTAGACATAGTGAACTCAATGTCGCCTCGCTAGATCTTCTGAATCAATTGTTCAGGATTACCTGAATATTGTTAACTTTCCCCAAACCAGCCCCAATTGAGGGTGGAGATCTAAATGGGATATATGATCTAGATGGTGATTTTATGACGAGTGGTTCATGGAATTCTAGGTGAACCAAAAAATAACTATAGTTATCTAATCAGTTGGAATCTGTCTATCTAAATCAAGTAGTATGGGTCTCCAGGTTTTTCATCTATTCACTGAGTGAAATATTGACTAATTAACTAAGCCATTGGTTTTTGAGCACTGACACCTTTAAACTATCCCATGGTGAAGGGGGATCAGTTTATGGGGTGCTTATCAGATATGGGGACTTCTTATCCATGAAAACATTTATGATTAATATATTCCTATGACCAATATATGTAAGAATGATGAAACAACATCTCCATTAGTGAGATATTTAATAGTCGTGGATGAGGTAATGCTTATTCATCCTCTTCATTCCCACTCATTGACTTCATTTTAAGATTGGATAAGATTGTTCCTGAAGGCAAGTGGCCCAAAGACAAATGTCCACCATAGCCAAAGTCATCAAACATAATTGTCTAGGTAAACTCACGAATCATACTCCAACACCCTTGAGGTTGGTTGGTACACCCCCTCAAGCTACATGACCTAGTCAAACATATCACATGAGCTCAGATTAGTGAGTTTCTTTTCTATGTTTTTGTGTAGATGGATTTTTCCCTCTCTCGATGTATACACTGGTGTCTGGGCCTGCACTTTAATGATGTAGTCCACATTGGGGGAAGGACAACCAGTCAACCTATCCACTATCATCCTTTCCCAAATAAATTAACTAATGGGGAATATAAAATAAGAGAATAATTTGTATCATCTGAGTTGGTCATTTAAATTTTTATAAGGCTATATGGTAGAGCATGTCCGCTGCTATGGGTATCATCATAACACAATGGTTCCCATTATATCTTCCACCTATCCCCTCATAATATTTACACCATTTTCCCTCAATCTCTAAATGTTGATGGAGCAGTCGAAATGGTGAGTGATGTTTCTTAGTTTTATTTTTCACCATATCCCATTCCTTATAAAATAATAGCATATTATGGGAAGGGTTCTTTGATATAACATTCATACTAAAGTGAACATAGGGATATAATTGTAAACTCTTGTATAGAAAGGATTATAAAATACGAACCTTATGTGCCCTACCGGTTTCCCATGAAATTTGGATGTCTATAGAAAGTCACAATTTTCTCAATTAACATAGTTAAGAGGTAATCTCACCTGACTGTACTTAGTCAGATATGGATGATGATGATGTTGTTAGACTCTATCATGCATGTTTTTAGTCCTCTCAAATTGGCATATACTTACTTATCATTGGATTATTCCCAATAGTGGGAAGCATTCTATCCTGAAAATATTCTGGCCAAGACCATTTAATTGGAGAAAAGACCCTTGAACACATATAGTCCCATTTTAACTATGCCAACTATGTCGTATCCCTCCATTATTATTTCCCAATGATGTTCCATTTTTCACAACAATCATTCAAGGGGGGGGGTCATCTGCTCAGTATATCTTTGGGGATTATGCTTCAGACACCACACCTTTTGCTAAGACATTTCATTGTCATTCTAGAGATATTATAATAGGGATATCATTGAATATCCCTGAGGTTGTGGTCGGCCCCCTTAGACTGGTTCCATATAACTAATCACTCGTTGGGCAGGAGGTTTCCCCCACTTTGGTGACTCAAGCTAGGGCGGCTACATCTGTAATGGTTTCATTCCATGACTACATAAATGTTATGGAAATGGAATAGAGTCAGGGTTCAAATACTATTAGAAAAACTGAGCCATGCAAAGATAAGCATGGCTTCGAATCTTTACTATTGTTACTAAGACTTTTCTGCTAGAGTTTTCTGATGAGGTGGGAAACCATCGATTTGTATATACTAACTTGGGTTTTGGTGGATTTGAGTACCGACCTCTTCACCAACTTATGCACCATATTGCCATATTTTTAGTAGATCTAGCCACTCATGAATACAATATTTCTCAGTTTAATGCTTTTTACCATCAGAAGAATGAATTTTAAGGATCTTACCAAAGTGCTACATCACATAATGTCTATGGAGATAGACGCTCATGACCAAGTGATTCCTCAAATAGAAGTGTTACAGAATTATGAAGCTCATGTGTCCAAGATAAATGTGTAACTAGCATCAATTAGTGATATCATTGAATCCATTAATTATAAATGGTGGGAACATGGTTCCATACTAAAGAATGTTAATCCATTGATTAAAGATGAAGCTATATAGAATACGAATTTAAAGTAATCTCTTGATGGTTCATGCCAGAAAATGGTTGATATTTTTTAAATAGCTAGGTATTCATTAATATAATATTTTTTTATTTCCTTTTACCATTGTTTTTCTTCTCTATTAGGGAGAGTCTTTAGGTTTTGGACATCCCCCTTGTTAACATTTAATGAAATTTAATCATTTTACCTCTAGTTCTCCTCTTTTACCCTTTCCAATAGTGCCTATTATTTATTGTTGAATACATTTATTCAACAACCTCAATATAATGCCAATTTAAAGTACGGTCCAGGAACAATGAAATAATCATATCATGATCTAATTTGTGCATGATTCTAAGGGCTCAATTAATTTAGTTCAACTCTTAATAGGGTTAAATGTGGAACCTTATAAACATTTTTTATTTTATATTATTTGCTTTATTTTTTCATAATCCCCATTTAGTGTGAGATAGCGGGCATACAATGAATTTTTCATAGGCCACTATTAATGAGTTTTCTACCTAATGAGCTTTATGTTCTTCCTTTTTAATGGTTTTTTTCAATATTTTATTGTGAATTATATGTTTTATAGGTTTAGCGAGATGGAGCTCAACTTTTCTCCATGATTCCCTTTGATGGATTTCATCCTAGTGAGTATTGTCTCTTTCATGGGTAGTTTAATGTTTGGACAACCAAAAAATCATTACTGATGTTTAGTTAAAACAACATTCACCATAGTTGATGTTTTATGTTGAATATTTTGGACCCCGAATTGTAGGGAGAGGGACCTAATTTAGGGCTCATTAACAAAGAATGTCCCTACAGCTTTCAGACATGGATGAGGGATTTTTTTCAAGATCCTAACTTATGTGGTTCATATATAAAGACCATGATATGGGGCATAGAATCCATTTGTTTTATAGAAGTTAAGAAATCATCTATTAAACAAGAAATTTTTTCGGTTAACATGTCATTTTTGGGGACCATTTATGGAGAGACTCCTGTGAATTGTGTGTAAATTTAAACAAAGTGATCTTTATAACACTAGATTACCATTTCCGATGGGTAATTTTTTTTGAAAATTAAGGTATTTTAATTGTTGAAAACAATAGTTGGTGTCCTATTGAGGAAATTTTGTCTAAAATTATTGTGGAATTTACATTGGTTCTGGTCCAGAAACAACTACCACAAGAATTTGGTTTCTGCAAAGGAGGGATAGTGCATAGTGTAAATTAAAATCGTACAATTGGTAATTGTGAGACATATGGTTTAAATTAGTTTTTTATTCTAACCATAGGTGGAAAAAATCTTACTTGTCTTTGACAGTTTGAATAAAAATGTTTTATCTCCTTTAGGAATGAGGAAAAGGGAAAATATGTAAAATGTATTCTTGGGGAGTTTCTAAAACCAGGAAATGAGGTGAGATGTAAATGTAATAGGGTTACCCAGAGATATGAAAATACACTCCTAAGGATGAATTTACCTTTACCTTATAGGAAATTTTTTGGGGAAACATATGTAGATCCTCTACGGTATTGTGTGTATAGTCAAAAAAATGGGGTTCGTAGGACATTATCCATCCTTTTCCGATGACTAGGGATGATTATGGGGATTCAGAGCATTCTAGAAATAGAGAATGGTGTGTCAAAATGCATTCCTGAATTTGAAAAGGCGGCATTATAGGCCAAATATTTTCAAGATTAGGTGAAGATGTTATTCCCAGGTAAGTCCGAGTTGGTTCCCCTTGTAGGTTCAACCCTTGTGTGGGAAAGAATAAGATAACAATGTCACCAAGATGCACCCGAAACATGCGACTCAGGTGTCACTACGTATCATATGATGATAAGAATCAATATTGACATAGTTCTTTTAAGGATTATCTATATAAATATCTAGTTCATTCATATTAACGAGGAACTTTTTTTTCACCTGGTGTAACCAATGAAGTGGGACATGCATCGAATGATCAAATGTAGATTATTTTCATGAATATTTACATGGGGGAGGACATTCTTTTATATTACAAGGCCTAGGAATGAACTTTTATTTTTAAGTGTCAAGAATTTTTAATGTAATGAAATTAGTACATTGATGTAGATGCTCCTATTAACAGGAGGATGATCGGTCTGGGGTGATGCTTCATTTCCAATTTGTGGATAAGAAGAAACATGTATGTTTTGGTTTTAAGGGACCCCATACTATGAGGTGTGATACGGGGATTGGAATCCATTAAGTGTATATAAATTGGAAAATCCTCTCCAAAGGATAATGTTTCCATTAGTTGATAGGCCATTTTTGTGGGCTATTTTTGAAGACCTTTGGGGAATGATGTGCATAGTCAAACAAAGGTTTCTATAGGAAACTATCCTTCCATTTATGATGTCCATGGAGGTATATGAGGATCCAAAATTGCACAATTCTTGGAGATTAATAAGTTGAAAATATATATATGAACATGTTATAAATGTTCATACTAGGATAACTCATAGTGTTGGGATCTCTACTACACATATTTAACTCACATTTGGGGTGAAACATATTGATTCCCTCACTATAGTGGGGTCTGATTTTGAAGATCAATGTTCCCATAAATCAACCTCCCTTCATATGTCTAGCCCATGTGCAGAGATTGGGGAATTATACAAACATTTTTTGAAACATTTATGTTTAATTTCATGTGATTATTACTAGGTTTCATCATTATGGATGGAAGACATTAACATGCATTTTAAATTCATTCAAACAAGACCAATGGATTAGTTTTCCATGGTTTTGGTGGGAATCCATGGATAAAATTTATAATCCCACATGATCTACCATCAATGTGAGAAATAAGGGGTGGAAAGATTTCACTCCACCACCTAGGTGTGGTAGGATCAAAGAAATGATAATTGCTGGTCCATGCAATATAACATAATGCAATGAGGGTGTGGGTGAGTTGACATAATTGAGCTAGATATTTTGAGTCCATGATGTTTTATGTCTTGTAGAAAATGATCTTCAAAGTAAAAGTTAACATCATTTTTCATGGAATAAATACCAAAGTAATCATGTGTAAATATCGGCTAATTTGGTTGGGATATCCCAAGTATTACACTGATATGAGCATGGGAATAAAGTGTAAACAATGATTTTAGGATCCCTCAAATCAAGTGGGACAATGTGAGGCTTAAGAGCTAATGTGCCTATAAGAAAGGAAATAACCTCTCCTGAGGAAGAATTTTTCATTGGATGATATTACTCTATTGTGGGAAACATTAATAGCGTCATCGGGGCACTATGTGCATAGTAAAAAAATGTTTATATGATATTGGCCTTCTATTTTCAATTGCCATGGATGATTATGGAGATTCACAATTTCCCGAGGCAAGGAGTTTGGTGGATTAAAAAGGGGTATTTGGGTATGTGAGAAATATCCAAACTAAGATCATTAATGAGCTAAAAAATCATCTATATATATCAAACTTTTATCTAAAGGGGGAATGATCTTTTGACTAATCCTTGTTGTGGTAATCATGATTAGGGATCGTGTAAAAATATTTTAATTCTCATGAAAAAGATGGTGTAATTTTTCCCCCATAGCCTTAACGATGAAAGAATATGTGTCACATTGTATATTTTCATGTTGATAATGAAGCCACACATAGTTCTCAATCTACCATAATGTTCAATGTCTATTGGTTTGGAATTTGTTTGCCATCTAGTTTAACGTCATGTAGTAAGAGCCCATGAATTTACACGTGAATGACTGTCCTGTATGATATGGGAGGCATTTTTTCCATGGTGGATTGACCAAGATTTGAGATCTGATATTCACTACGTATCCAACAAAGGTAGGAATAAATACACACTTAGTTATGGTATTATTTTTAGTTTAATGTCATATGGTAAGGATGATAGTGAACCTATGTGAAAAAGTAGAGGTAGGTGAAATTTTGGGTTTGAGGATTCTTATGTACCTTAGTTACTTGGGAATCAAAGTCCACATAGTTCTGAAAACATATTCCCGGTGTTGGGCTTAGCTATGCACATGTATGGTGCAATTGTTTTTTTGAATGTTTGATGAACAAGGATGAAGGATCCATGCATCACTATATATCATGAGAGTGTAGAAATCTGGCCACACATTGGTCTTAGAAACACTCTCTGTCAGTCTAAACTTTTCACAGAGAGGGGTGAATTTGTATCATGTGGTGGCTAGACCAAGACGTAGGGTCAAGGTGTCTTGATGTATCATATGAGGGCATGAATCATGACATACGTTGTTCATGAAGTGCCTTGTAGTTTAATGTCATACTATTAGAACTTTTCATAGATTCCCTTATACAAGTCTTACCCGAATGTAGGGAAAGGAGAATTTTCAACATTGGATAGTGGGTGGACTAGGATGTAAGAACCTAGATCACTACATATCCCATTGATGAATGAGAATCAAGCTATACATGGTTCTAGAAAACATGATCCCTCTACTAGTCTCACTGGCACATAAGAAGAGTGGGTTATTTTTTATTATGATGGTTGTGGGTGGATCGTTATGAAGAATCCGAGCATCAATACATTCCCTCTAGGGGAAGGAATCAAGACATATCTAGTTCTTGAGATACCTTATAGTTTAATGTATTGTGGTTAGGAATTATTTGTCTCTATCGTATAATGTCGCGCGGTTAGGAAAACTTCCATATATATTAATGTCATGTATCAAGGGTGTAGGTTGAAGAATATAGTTTAACATCACGTAGCTATGATGAGTATTGTATAATTACACAATGTATATCTTTAAGATCCTCACATTATGGGAGTTTTAGTGTAGAGTGTGAATTATTTTCTCATTAAATCGCTCTAGTTCCTCAAACCATTCATGGGATTACACATGTATGGATAATTTATCACATATGGATCTACAAAGTGATGGAAATTGAACAATTATGTGAAGAACCGTCTATACCACCATATAATAATGAGTATGGGGTTTCTTGAGTGGTGGTATGTGTTGTAGTCCGGTAACCCCCCAAATCATGGAGGAGCTTATCCATCCCTTATTTCTTGTCCATGTATGCCATATTATTAGGTATATTAGATAGGGTCTTTTTAAGGCCTTTATCTTCCCTTTGGCATGTTCATGGTAGTGGGATGAATGGCTGGCCATGATGACATACTCCTCATATATATTCTCCAATTCAACACAGCCAAAATTGGCACCGTTACCTCTCAGTATTGTGTGAGGGACACCAAATATATTGATGATTTTTTCATTCAAAAAGATAATAATTATCCATTCTTAAACTTATTTGAGGGGTATATCCTCATACCATTTGTAAAATATGTTTGTTATTGTGAGAATATAATTGAATTGTCTAGCTATGACATGAGGATTTGATCTCATGACATCCATTCCCCATGTGGAACTTTTCCAGGATTATATGGATCAATTGTGTAACACTAGGGGTTGGTTGATGCAATTTTCATGAACATGGTAGGAATGTGACTTCATGGTGAATGTGGAAAAATATTACATCACAGTGGGACAATAGAACCCATGAATTCAAATATCCTACAAGATATTGGATGCTGATTAATGTGATCTGTAGGTTGCAGATTACACTTCTTTCATGACAGTTATGGTCTATTATCCATCAATTCCCCAGATAAGGAATCCCTCAATGCCTTTATTATAATGCATCTTTATCAAGTTTTCACCATCATATATTAGGTCATAGTATTCCTACCGCTAGATTTGTTCCCTTACTACGTGATATGGTGGAAATATCCCCTTTGAAGGTAATCTGAAATGAGAGTCATCTAGACAGTGGTAAGACCATAAGACATAGATATAGGGGTGATTTAAATAATTTATTCCTTGTTGGAATGAATTGATTGTAAAAATATATATCGGCGGGGAATGAATATGGCTATTTTGTTTCGATTCGGGTTAGAAAACGTCATGGCTGAAATTTCCAATACATAGTCTTACACATTTTGAAACTGGGGGACATAATTAAATGGTGTCTCTTACAGAAATTATGCAATCATTTATCAGACTTGGTTAATTATATATATCATCTATTCATTCTTTATATCATAGCCACCATTGAATTAAATGATTACCACTACTAAATTGTCTTTAATATTCAGGTGTATGGATTTCACTTGGAGTACAAGCTCTAATCCTACAATAAGGGCATAGTATTCTGCTTCATTATTTGTGTATCCATATAATAGTAGGAAGGAATAAGTTTTAATTTTTTTCTGTGGATATGAGTATGAATCTCAACCCCAAGTTGTGGAGTTTTGGGACTTCCATACATTTTTCTATCGGTCTTCTGGAGGCACCATGGATGTGAATTTCACGCATACGGGAGTTCTCTAAAATAAAGAACCCTTCCTATTCGGGAAATTTAGCATCAAACGGGGCCACCTATATTGAGTAATTACCTTCCAGAAAATCTACAAATTCCTAGACCCCTATGACTTTTGGAATTATATACCGTATATCGAATTGTCTTAGGATGGCTAACCACGGTGGCAGACATCCAGATAACAATGGACGAGTGAGAAATTACTTGAGAAGGATTCTACATGAGACCAATTGGAATTCGTGGTGCTTCAATTAATTCCTCTCCTTATCGACTACAAATATTTATGAAAGGAATCGATTCTCGATATTTTAATAATGTGTCTCAGCATCAATCATGGTTCAACTATTTTAATAGAGACTATTCTCACTGCCGACATCATTCTTCTATGTGATTAAGAAACCTAGGAATTTATTCAAGGTGATCACATATAGAATGAGTGGGTTTTCTTCAACAGGTGGCATTATCACATGTGGTATTAATAGATATCTCTTGGGATTGTTTAATACTTCATGAAAATAACTATCCCATAGGTTCTCCACCCCTTTTTTCCTTAACCGAGTGAAGGGAAATATTTTTCTTGTGAGGTAGCCTATGGAGTTCTGAAAGTGGTTAACTATCCTTCGAGTCCTCTAAAAATTGAGAGTTTTGGAGGAGGTGATGTTTCAAGGATGGTAATTGTCTTCCCATGGTCAACTTCAATTCCACATAGGCGTACGGTGGAGACAATGGATTTTGTTGAGGTAAAACTGAAATCACACTTTACAGGATTCATAATCAAATTATGTATTTGTAGTTTACTAAAGATGGGATTAGGATCTACTAGGAGGTATCAGTATTATTGAAACTTTATCACCAAGTAATCTATATTGAATTATAAAAAAAATCACAAGAAGGGTTTGAAAATGAGAAGAATTTCACGCTGATATGTGTAAATGACATTTTTAAATCTGAAGGGAATAAAATTATAAAGAAACACCCCTTGGGGGCCCTGAAGGTAGTCGATTCTTCATTATGTCAGGCCATTAATATTTTTTGTATTCTGAATAACCATACATGTAATACAATGACTCAAATTCGAATGTTTCATCGATCAACTATTCTGTGATTGGGACTCAAAATTATTCTTTCAGGAAATATCGAATGAGATCCCTTAATTATATGAAAAATCTAATATACTGGTTTATAATTTTTAATGGAAATATTTAGTCCAGCTTCTAGTGGGTACTGGACTTCCCAAATGAAGTTGGATATGATGACATTTTTTATTTCAGACTCTTTTCTTTTGCATCATGGGATATGTGTGTCCTTATAAAAGCTTTTGTGTAACTATGGTGGTATTCTAGAAAGACCCAGTGATGAGTGTACCCCTTTGGATTGAGGACTAGAATTTTTGTTTAATTCTAGGTGAAAAAATATATTTTCTATTTCAAGAAGGAGGTATATACCTATTTCTCTTCCAAATTCATGGCCGCACTTATCATAGTGGTCCACATTTTCTCTTTTGTACCCAAGTGTATTTCCTTGAGTTCATCAATGGTGGTGGAGATACCTTTCTCCAATGTTATAGGGGAATCCCATAGGTATTTTCTTCCAAATCTACATCCTCATCATCATCATCTTCATCTTCTAATGTGAAATAATTCATGAAATGAATTCTCCATTGTTGAGGGGAGATTTTCAATTTAGGCGTCTAGGTGGTGGAGCTATATCTTCTGCCTCACCCCCTCATTGGGGACTTCTCTATAGAATATTCAGTAAGGTATAAAAGAGTTTCCTCACATCCATTGAGTGACAAAACACTTAATCCTGCCTCAGTGGGTGAGGAAAGGATTTGTATGGACTTTTAATGATGGTTAAATGGAATTTCTTTTCCCTCCCTCACTACTATCTTGTTGGCTAGTGATCTTTTCAACATAATTAGGATTGGAATCCATGATTGAAATCACAAGGAATAATGAATATATATTTGCATTTGGACTTTTTCAATCAATATGATTGATGGAAACTAAGTATTATTCTCAGATCGTTTTGTTGGGATCAGTGGGAACCATTTACAAACCATTTGGGGTAGAAATCCAATCCACACCATTGACTAGAAGTCACATCCCTTTGGGGGTTTAGAACACTACATCAATATAGCAAGATTCATAAAGGTTGAATGTGGCCTTATCAGCATGCATTATCCAGCATTGTCCATCAATGCTATATTTGATGCACTGATGGTAAGAGGAAGGAATTCCTACATGTTTATAAAATAAGGTACATCCTAGTAGGGTGTTTATGTCCATGTTATTTTCAACCACCAGAAATTTAGGGTGAGCTTTGAGGTCACCAAACTAGGTTTTGAGATTGATTTGGCTTAACAGCTTCATTGAGTGCCTCCCAATGATCTGCAGATAGATTCAGTGAATCCATGATTAACATCTTATCTATTATCAAAGATAACTATTCAATAATATCATATTAATTATTTAATATGGTCACATCCCATATTGGGGATTCCATTTAACATGCACTTTTGGGTCTTGATAATTGTATGTAGACGAGTCAACCCTTGGGATCCAAAATGAAGGAGCTTCCATCCATTGTGGATTGGGCTGGGCAGGTCTTCTCACGTACTGAGGGAAATTGCTCATATATGATTCCTCTCATGGATAATTCAGAAGGATTGGACCATGGTGGTTTCTTTTTGGGGAAGAAGAATTTTTATTCTATGTTGGATCCACCGGATGGTCCTTTCACAGTTTTTTACAACACTGGCAGTTTGTGCAGATGTGAGGAAATAAACATTATATATTCCATTATTGCATCTCCCTTTATATCCTTCGATTTTGTGGCATTTTATTTTGGCCACCCAACTGGGTATGGGGAATTCTATTTGACAACCATATTCATTATCGATGAGGGGATACATTATGTGGATGAAATCAAAAAAGCCAAAAATCTACTCCTATTACGATGATGACTTTGCATCATCATCTTCCTTCAGTTGTGTTGTTTGATGTGGATGTGCATGGATCTTCAGATTTGCTGGAATGAAATATGAGATTGTGAAAAAAAACTTGGCTTTGATGAAATTTCATCATCCTATACATACTTTCTGCCCTTCTGATTGGAAATTTTTTTGGGTGGTCGGCCTTTGGATGATTAAGGGACCTAGGATGTTGGATGTGTTGCATTAGGTGTCATTATAGGCCTGTTTGGTTACATTAACATTTATTGGAGGATATCATTGGGGTTTTTAATTTTTTAAGAGTCATCTAACTATCAAAAGTTTTATTAATTTTATTAAAAACTTTTTTTCACCTCCCTTTGTCATCTACATTAGGGGTGGAAGCATACCTTACAAGAAATAACTATGGTATCCATTTGACATGTAAGAAATTTGTCATCTTTTATAGTTGGTCCTTGAGGAAAAAACAATTTGAGATGTTATGTCCAAATATTTGGTTAAAGGGACAGTAATATGGATGATCATCAATACATGCATTATCATCTATCATTGACTTCAGAAGTTGGATAAAGAATCAATTCATAGCGGCAATGAAGTAGCCATGGGCTAGGTCACCTTGGAATGAGTAAAAATTATTTATTTTTTCATCTGATTGATTTATCATATCCCCTTTCACTCATCTTGTTGAGGTGGGGAGGCTTCTAACATCTAGGTAGCCTACACAGTTTGGTGTATGCCTTGGAGCTCGAGCCAACACAAGGGGTATCTTAATCATGACAAAATCCACTTCAACTATTCGGTCTCTTTTTTCATAGGGATATAGTGATACCTAGGATATGAAATTAGTCCATTGAAAGAAATATTATATCCCTTATGTGATGGAAGTGAATTTCTTGAACCAAATTTTAAACATCACTGGATTCACATCACAATGATTATCGATGAATATGGATAACATCTCATCTTGGGGGAGTGGCCAATTATATGAATAAGTCAGACATTTCATCCTGTAATAGAAGTCTGAAAATCTATCATTATCCCACTATTTAAAGTTCATGAGGTCCCTGGCTGTCATTTTTTCCAACTTCGAGCTGAAATGTAATATGAACTGGCATTAGAGATCCTCCAAGCATATTATTAAGTTAGTCGATAAGATGTATTCCATAATATTGATGAAACTTGCAAGGATTGCACAAAAAAATCTGATATTCATAGATTATTTTTTTTCTAGGGTTACCATCATGAGTTCATAGTATGATTCATAGTGCATTAGTTGTTTCTATGGGTCCCCTAAGCCATTAAACACAAGAAATTCGGGGTTGAAGAAATTTAGTGGCCATGGAATGGTGCTTACCCAATCGAGGTAAGGTTTCTATTCTGGATGTATCAATGTTCACCACCCTTCCATTGATTCTAATCGAGTTTTTAATGACAGGACGGTATTAATGATCCCATGATGCATGTCTTGTTGAACCAGAGAATGAGCAGGTGTAGCATAGTGTAGGATTTGATGGGCCGACGCTGTTGAAAATCAAGTGGGATACCCAACCAAGGGAATCTGTTATGGATTCACCTGAATTATTTCCTATTATTTTTGAAATGGAGGTATGTCTTGATAACTTACTGAGATTTGTTTCATTTCGACTAATGGTCCCAAGACAACCTTGATTGTGCTTTACATCCTTACTTCATCTGTTGGGATTACCCTGTGGGGCAGAGGTACATCTGATGTAAGTGTTGGTTGAGGCTCCACCTAGGTAACATAACTAGTAGGAAGGCCTTATTGAAACAACTCAAAATTTATTCTTTTTATCTCTTTAGAATGGCTTTCCCGAATCATCTCATCATTCATTCTCCTTATCCCATTAATTTAGTCATCCTATTGGGTGAATCCATCCTCATGTTTGAGAGATCTGTTCACATTGGGAGGATAAGTTGTGTTTTATGAAGCATTATTCTTTTTCATCTCATTATTAGGGATTCAAAAATGAGTAAATGATGAATTAGATGAGGGGGAACCAAAATTTAAGGTTTCCCATTAGTTCTAGGTATCGATGCATTCATTTTCGGCATGGACCACCTTTAGAAGGGAACCCACTTCTCCTCAATCTCGTTCATTTGTATAATATTATATTAGTTATTTCAGACTGACATCCACAACATTCACTGATACATAGCATATTGTGCATGGCATACCAGGTGATAAATGATAGGAGAGCATCATGTGTCCTCAATTAGCTTTTCACCTTCCATTTAGTGGTACCCATTGGGTTTCTTGGAAATGAATGACTCAAAGGGATCCCTGTTATGACCTTTCATTGAACCTTTATCCCGAGGGACATGAATAACGAGAGGGGGTAAAATGGGAGAAATATCCATTTTTAATTCTCCCTTTATGGGAAAATAATGAATTCCACCAGGTGGGAATTTCAATTAAAATTTACCCTAGCCGTGTAGGCTGGGGATGTTGCTGTTCCTTTATCATTGTTCCGTGACCTGGATTTTTCAGACTAATGGGGGATTTTTTGTTAAAAATTCACCCTTCCCTATGGGTTGGGGTTGATCATGTACCATGATAGTTGCTGCTACTATTGTCTCCTTCTCAATCACTCACCATCGAATGATGGAATGAGCTAGATATTGTGTCATATCTGTACCTGGATTATTTGATTTTGAGGACATGATTAGTGCACATTTGCTGAATTACCTTAGGTGAGAAGCCTAGTGAATGATATCAGTGGTCTGGTTCAGGTGATTATTGATGGAATTCTCTCATCAAGGATGATGCTTCTGAGACTGACTCATGTATGGTTCATGTTTTGTGGTCCACTTTTCAAGAATAGGTACTTCATCTAGATGCTGAGTTTGGGTGATGACATTACTAGATTCCATTTCAAGTGGGTTATGTTGGACATGGCATGAGGTGATGTTTAGAGTTCCATGTTTTCCATATCCTAAGATGTCACCACTAGAAGGGGTTTCACTGATGAGACAATGAAATTTTTTTATCATATTGAGGCAAGGCACCTCAACGTTTTTCTTTTCCCTTTCAGATAGTGGCAGTTGTGAAGATGAAAGGGTGTATAAGTTAATTAGTCCACAAATCTCCCCTAATATTCCAACATGTTCTTCAGGATTGGAATAGGGTCGAAATTTCACTTTCAACATATGAAGATATGTCCATAAATTGAGGCAAATGTTATGCATACATTCATCTAAAAACTCTTTTGGAATGCAAAACTAAGATGTGGATATGGGACACAATATAACTAGTATGTCATCCCTAGATAGATATCTTCTCAGAAGACACATATTATGTTATTATTCTTCCATGTTTTCTACTAAATTTTGTGCCTAACATGGGTTCTTTAGGATAATTTCATCTTAATTAGTTGGGACAGTAGGGGTTTCATATATTTATTAATGATGTGGGGTGGATCTGATGACGAGTGTTTCCCTGGGACATCTCCTAGATAAGAAAGGATTTCACTTATAATTGAGAGGGTTTCTATAATTTCTAAACCTATTATACAAGTGCCTTGGAATATTATTTCATTCTCACATTTAGACTGGACGAGGAGTACTTTCTTACTGGTGTGAATTCTGACTATGGGGAGGGCTTTCACAATTAGTGTTTTAATGGAGAGGACTACCATAAAAACACGTTTTTGACCACTTAGAGAGTCTCTATAGTGTATACCCTTTATTGGACTTTCATGGTAGACCACACCATGAGGAGGAACATATTTTTATTTGATTCCATTGAGGGGAGGGAATTAACAATAACTTATATTACAGAGAGGAATACCATAAAAACTATTGCTATAGGAAAACTATATGTAGTGTAAATTCTAGGGAGGACCTTTATGATGTATTGAAATAATGGGAGGACCTTCTTGTAACTTAGGGTCACATTAGAGAGGTCCTTCCCAATGAATTCCATTATGGAAAAGACTACCATGATAGCTTGACATCTGAATATATGGAGAAACATATATGTAGAGTATTACTTTAGGATAACCATTAGAGAAGATGATATAAAGTGGAGGATATTATTTCTATTTGATCTTCTAGTCTAGTGGAGGGCTATATTGAAATGCATAAGAAGATAGTCTCTCACAAATGATCATTTCTGGCCCTTGAAGTAAGCCCATGTGAGTGATCTGGGGAGTAAATATAGAGCTGCTGGTGGAAATATTGCATGGAGGACTGTCACAACTACTAATTTTGGTTAAATTATTTTGTAACGAATCAATAAGATCTTGAGAATCTATTTATAGATGTCTTCTAGAGTCATAAGCTTAAACATACATGAAGAGAAAAATTATGGTTGTGATCATCATTTTCAAGCATGCTTTGGAACCTTTAATTTTTGGGTTATCTTTTTTGGGAAACTAGGGCCACCGGTTGTTGATATTGAACTTCATATAAGGGTCCTAATTTTCTTCATTCCCATGTTGCCTCCTAGATACGTCGACGAACAACATGAGTCCTTGTAGGGATATACGTCTCCCCTGGAGTGCTCACCATGTTGGATCAGTGTCCCCTAGTTGGAATGTGTGTTTATTCCCAATCTGTTTGTCCATGTTGCACGGAATATTGTTATTGACCCTCCTAGACTAAGGATATGATGTATTTACACTCTGGATGAACCATCTTATTTTTTAGATTAATCACCCCTCCTAGGGATATGAGATCATGGACCCAAATCATCTCTTTTTCCATAAACATAGTGAAGTCTTCACATGTTTGGAGGATATGGTCTAGAATCGAAATTTGATCCTACATCATTGGAAAGATGTGTTGAGATATATCTTTGGTGAGAATGGATATAAATACCCATTCTGATGTCAATGAAAGAGTTTGTGACTGCTTCAATCCTCCATGTGGTTCTAGTTAGTACTTGAAGTTCTCTTGTGTTGAGGATGGGGAATGATTCTTCCCCAGACATATGGCTTCGATACACCGGCTACCTTCTATGGTTGCAATAGTATTTGACTGGTGGGATTCATATTTGTGAGCATGGATTTCCTTTTTACTTGTCTTACATTTCTTTTTTCCAATGGTCTTGATGGGCATCCATAAATATTTTTAATCATCATGTATTTTCTATCCACAATATTGACTAGTGAGATTGATATTTGTAGGCCGTAATTTGTTGATGCTTGTTTATTTCCACTGTATTTGACTGATGTGCTCCATATTCGTTGACAATGTTTTAGGACTTACCATAGTCTTCCTCCTTATTTAGATGGTGGGATTCTTGTGCGTCAGCGATAATTTGTTCCTTCTTGTAAAAGGTTACTGCCTTATTTAGATGGCAGGCTTCTTGCGCATCGATAGGGATTTGTATCTACCTATAATTAAATGCCCTATTTGTGTATAGGGATTAACGAGCATTGTCAGAAATTTCAACCAACTCATATTGTGACACTATATATCCATGGTGGACTTCAAAATAGGATGATGATTTATATTTCTACCCATGGTATTGATTTATTTTGGTATAGTGGATCGCCTCCTCAGGAACCAGGGTAATGACCTACTCCTCATTATCCATTCTCTTCCCTTGGATGGAATCCCAAGGGGACCATGTCCATTGGACATCATCAGGTACCCTAGACATGATATCCTCATGGAATATATGTTATTGGGTTGGATCTTAATAGTGATGACGTCTTCCAGCAAGAGCTCTCATGTTCGGTTCTGGTGCCGATGGGATTAATTCATTAGTTTTAACTTCAGATGCCTCCCTAAGATAAGGGAGGTACTTGTTGTCACGATTAAGGTGTAGGCTCTACAAACAGTTTGAAATGGCTAGTGGGACCATCCTGTGCTGTATTGCTAGCCTTGGATGAAATGGCAGGTGGTGAGTTTTCATTGATTATAGGGAGTACTTTTCATCCTCAATCATAGGGAGAGTACCATTTTGGACATCCTATTTGATCAATGCATTTGAAAAACAACATTGAAGATGTTGAGATTTCTATGGAGTCTAGATCTTTTTCGATGAAACAATTTCTTGTGTGGTCACTATGACTCGTGTCTGAGAAAACTATTGGGAGTCCACTGGATTGAAGGTATCCATATGTTGTTCCAACAATATAGACGACATATTCAGAAAAAAATACCCATCAATGTATCTAACCATGATCTAATGCATAATTGTTGATTTTTCTTTTCCCTATTTCCTCTTGAATGCGAAGAAGGAATGAGGTTGGGTGACCCTCCCCCTTGTTTAAGGATTCTCGTTGAGTTTACAATTTATGTTTTTTCATGATTCATGTTGTACTAGGGTGGATAAATTATCCCAATAGATAATTACCAATTGACTATTATTATGGAGCGTTCCACATTAGGTTCACCATTTTTTTGTTATAACCTAATATGAGTTGTGTCCCTTTATGATTAGCAATATGGGTGCATTGGGAATGAGAAGTATATAATTTTTTATTTATTAATGGAGGCACCAAAATTGAGTGGTCCAGGTGGGTGACAGTTGGGGTTATGTGTTTTGTGGAATCCACACACAATGGGTATGATGTCCTCAGATGATCTCAAACACATTTATTCACGTAATAGTAAACACGCAAAGAAAAATTTATACATCATTAATGGACCTTATGTCCAATGGAAGGCACTCATTGGATGATGATTTGTCCAATGACACTTAAGGACTCCAATTATCTATAAGATGGGACATCAGGCTCATCACAAACTTTTGAGGGGAAATATTTCATACTCAAGGACTCTATTATTGATTTAAGATATTTTCATATGTTCATGAATATTTACTTCATTCCCAAAATAATTTATGTGGATTATTTCTTGGATGAATAATCAATCATGGATATAAAAGGATTAAGAATCACTAAGACAGTTTTATTTTTAGCCATGTGATAAGATGCTCTACTGTTAATCCCCATATAGGGGGACAGAAGTTGTTTCTCTGTTAGGATTGTTCCTGTAAGATGGGTTTCCTATGTGTCCTCAAAAGGGGAATTAGAACCCTGGTAGTTCAGTGAAACTTAACTCGACACATTAACTTTTAAGGTCAAGCAACAAGGACCCATCCATTAAGTTTAACGTCATACGGCTAGGACGTCTAGGTGGAATATTCCTAGTCAACATTTCATGTGGGGCCTACACTAAAGTGACCTTGTATTATTAGAAGAGGCATGATCTCATTGGTGGATATTTCCCATTCGAGGATATGGCTCTGTGAACACTAGGGTAATTTGGGTGTTGGGTTTGGACCTCAGGGAGGATGCCTACATATACCAATTAGTTTGGAATCAAATTCCATGTATTTTAGTTTTATTTCGGATCATATACTTTAGAGGAGCCCATGTTTGTGGGGGGGGGGGGAATTATTGGTTCTCAATATTTGGAAAGTATTCCCTTTAATATCAATCCTTTAGACAAGAATCATATGTATCCTATTTGGGGATGGAACTAGGGTTCTCATAGTTCATTGTGGAATTTTATGGATGTTCTTATCATCTTCAACCACTAAGCCCATGATCGTCATTCTCAGTGTGCGACACAAGAAGAAGTGGTAGATCAAAATAAATACACACCTTTCCCTGTCTACTCATCAAAAAGGAGGATAACAATGGAAGAGTCCAATGAAATAGATCAATGAGAGAGAGGGAATTTGAATGTGACAATTTCCACACCCACATTGACATACATTATAGACACATTTGGAAATCTATCCGGACATATCTTGTCCTAAGCTAGAGAGGAGAATGTGTACCACCTCCCATGGAATGGTTAGGGACTTACATCTGGGGGAGTTCCATGAAATGAGTTTTGGGAAAGGAGAGATGCATTAATCCTCATCAAAAGGAAAAACATTAATGATCCCTTTGACTTGTTATTGTCCATCATTGAATGGGAAATCCGGTGATTACGCTTCAACACTAGAACAGGGAGGTTCACATAAGAATCCTATGTTTGGGCCCTGAGATTCCCTGTGAATGTATACCTATGAATAGTAAAGTAATCTACACCATTGCAGGGATTACCTATGCGACTCCGCTTGCTGTGGGTATGTAAAAAAACCGGGCACACTGATCCGACCATTGGTTTTACCATATGTGTCCAGTTTCTTTAGAATAAGCATTGGCATAATTCCATGGGACTTTTTTGTTGTAGGGACATGGGGGATGGGATGAAAAAAAGAAGGTAATGATCAGGACCAGATGGTGGAAAGCATGATGGTACCCAACTCTGCGTACAATCTGTTCATAGGAGATATCATACCATCCTCATGGCACATTACAATTTGAGTGGAGGGTCCATTCATTTATTAAGGTGCTATGAAGACTTATATGTGGTCCACATATTATAGTTGTAAAAGTCCTTAGTTTCCTTTGGCATTGGGTGGTGCTACGTGACACTGGATTCCATCCATGTAATGAAGCACTATGCGCTGAAGGGTTTTAACTCTATACTGATGCACTATATGATATGCTAGATGGAATTATGGGATTTGATCCCATGGTTCATGGAAAGATTATTCTCAAAGGGCACATGGTTCACGGTTCACTAATTATGCTCACGTATAGTTCATTATTAATATGATTCCTTCCCTTCATGGTATTTGCTGGGTTTATATCTATTTGAAACTGTTCACGGTTCCATAATTCTTCAATCGTCTCTCTCTAAAGTATTTCATCAATAAACTCCAAACTCCAAATAATCTAACCCCCTATCATATCCCCTTGGGTTCTATTTATAGTGTGATGTGGAGGTTGTATTTATGGGTCACATGACACGTTTTGTGGAAGTCGATTGGGAAATCATCAGCACTGAAGACTACTCAGTCATCTAAGGATTGTGGGGCCGAGGTTATTGGCCAATGAGGTTCTTAGTGGCATTAATAGTTGCCTCAAAACAATTAAGGGATTTTCATATTTGTGGGATTCCTTCAACATTTTCTCCCACATGAAAAATTTTGTTTTGAGAGGGGTGTTTCACGACATTGTATCACTCAGTCTCGTTTTCACCAATGACACCATTCACGGTGGAACATGCACCAATATCCCCATTCGCGTACTACATTGTTCGCATGGAATGACATCCACAGACCATTCCCAAGATTCAGTATGCAAACCATTTTTGGTCCTTCTCCAAATTTGGATTCTTCAACAATATTTTCTAAATACATTAACCTATATGTTTTCTTTCCATTGTCAACATTACTGGAGTATGTACTCTCCATTTTCAATGTTTTTAGGACACTACATGGTCATATCTATAATATTCTCTCCAGACATGTGGATGATTCATTTGATGAAACATGAAGTGTAATTGTTCCATTTATTGTGGTGGTTTTTCAAACCATCATAATGTAGTTCTGTTTTATTCCTTATTATGATAAAATATTATTTCCAAAATCTGAAAGAATATAATATATATATATATATACTAATTTATTTTAAAAAATAACAAGTAAATGTAAATATTCCATGAATGTGGTAAAGGGAAATAAAAACTCATCATCCATGATGGTGGTGAATCGACAAACCATGAATGATGTTTTCAATTTTTTTTTTAAAAAGAATATAAAATATTTTATGACGAATATTCCATTAACAGGATAAAATTCCATTATTTGTATTATTCTATATTAATAATATTGTAGAATAGGGAATAAATATAAAATATAGAAAGATTTAATTTTCCTCATTAGTACATTCTTATTTATAACCTATTTATGGTACTTGGACTTAGTCATTTGGTGAGACAATCAACACTTGAATGTCTCTAGTGAAGAGAATGATATAATATTTTTAGATGTTGGTCAAGCAAGAAGTCTAAAGGTGGTGGAAATAAGTGAATCAAGGAGTTCCATTTTATAATTGATATAAGGGGTATTTATGAAACTTATTAAACCATTTAAATATAATAAGGCTATTTTATGGAAAAACACTCTCAAATGGCCAATAAAATAAATGGGATGTAATTTTTGACAAAATTTAATAAAATTTTATAAGGCACTATCGTTAAACATTAGTGAATCAGGATTTATGTCATTAATTATACATTCTATCACCTTTAGGATCTTTTTAGGATTACAGTTTTAGATAACTTGAATATATTTCATACATATAATAACCAAAATATACCACTTGGTAACATCAGAACCATATACATTTATCATATAATTTTAATCTTATATAATAAAGCATGATCTCTTTTATAAAAAACCTCTAATACTATCAACATGAGTTCCTACAATACCTTACTCAACCATAAGTCCTATAAAAAAATTAAAATATATAGGATGAGAATAAAAATACATGTATGAAATATGAAAATAAGGACACAATTAGTTCATTAATAAACTTAAAAAATTATTAAATACCCTTACTTGATAACATAACCTATTACACAAAAGGAGAAATACATTTATTTAATAAATTTCATTTATAACTCTTTTTGAAAAACAAATTGTTTTCTAATAACTAATTAGAAAACAAATAATATTAATATAGGTACCATGGAACATTATCAAGTTGAAACCATAATGATATATTATAGACCCTTACATATTATAATAAACATACAACCAACATCCAATATAATCCATACAGAATATAAAAATTAACCAACGCATATGAGTCTTGTCTAGGTGCTGTTATAGTTTTTGATTTAAAGGGATCACCTGGAGATATCTAGGTAAAATCATAATTTAAAATGTCAAATAACCACAAAATTGAATAAAAAATTTCATCATTTATAAAATTCATCTAAACTCATACGAAAATCACTTTCAGATAAAAAAAATACTATTTTCATTCAAAAACTATTTTTCAAAAAGAAACATCGTTTTTAAACACAATTTTCAATACCCAAATACCTTGAAATGGGAAATAAGAATTTAATTTTAATGAACCATGAAATATTTCAATGGAATCCAAAAATTAAACAATGGACAAGGTGGTAGAAAATACATTGTTCTCATGTAAGTGAAGAATAAAAAATTTGTTGGTTCATTTATCAAAATATTCTATAAAATAAGTAATGTCATTCCTTTTTAAAAAATTTGAATGAAATATAGAACAAAAATAAAACATAATTTATATGAATTCAAATAAAAAAAATATATAAAATTATATCAAGAATATTTACATGGTGAAAAATATTCTAAAACTAAATATTTAAACGTTCAATGTGTCCCAAACCACATCAAATTGTTAAATCATAATAAGCGTGATTGAATAAAATTTAACAAAAAATTAAATTAAATTAAAATATTGAAATTATGGATAAATAATGTTTAATGGGATCCATATACTCCATAAAAACTAATAAATGATCATATCACTATGATAAGCCTCAATTGAAAGTGATTGAGATCAAATCCCTTACCTTGAGTCTAACTTGTCATGTGTGTCTTTATATTTCAAAATATCAAAAATATGTTAATTATTTAATTTTTTCGTAAAATTTATCAAGGTTATCATAATTTTATTTCTCTTATTATAATTTTTTAGACAACTACATAAAAACTATTTTTACATTTGTTGTAGTGACCATATTCAGCTTATGTTTTTCGAAATGACTTTGGTCTGTCAATGATGGTCAAACAGGTCATTATATGAATATATCAGGAATAATAATATTAAAATAATAATTATAAATATATATAAATTATAATTTTGAAACAAATAATTAATTTTGGTTATTTAAAATGAAAAAAATATTACAATCATTGAGACAATAGTTTATACATATGCCTCGGTAACGTTACCATTTTTTCAATGATCATTATGGAATGAAGTTATGAGTCATTTACCATTATGTAAGTATCATTTTATAAATAAATAAATTTTATTTAATCATATATAATTATATATATGTATTTCTTTCTTATGATAATGGAATGAGATTGTGCATATGAGGTGGTATTCCACACGTCCAAGAACTACGATATCACTTTTTTTGTTTGTGAAAAGGTTAAAAAGAAAATGATATATTATATTTCTAGAAACAAATTTGTTTCATGATTATCATATAGATTTTATTTATGTCACATTTTTTAATTAAAACCCTCCTTAACGTATTTTATTTAATGTGTGAGGGTATCACATTACTTTGATACGAGAATACTTCACACTTCTATAAAAGACATAACTGTATTTTCAAAAATGTAATGCAAGAAAGTATGTGTATATACCAATTCAAAAAAAAATTAAATAATAAATAAAATATATGTACATATAATATAATATTATTTATTATATTAAAATGTCAAACCATGATAAGTGGTGATGGAAAAATTAAAGACATCGTTACATGAGGTGGTAGTTCACTGTACACGAATGTTAATTTTTTTACCCATTTGATGGAAGTGAGTGTAGGTGTATGTCAAAACAATAAAATTTAAAAAATATAATTAAAATTGTTAAAATTATTTTATTAGATAATCACATATTAATAATAAATTATTTGGTGAATGAACTAATAAAACATAATCACATACTTAAGAATATTCCCTTTTTTCGGGTAACTCATTTTGGTTTGCACCAAAGGACTTCTTGGGTGGATTTATGAACAAGAAGAGAAAAATAGGGTGAGGGGAGGTATGTATGAATATTATTTGGTTATTTTCTTGATTATGAATATGGTATTGAAATGTATTATGGAATCATAAGTGTGGGTTCCTTTTCATAGTGGGGGAGTGGCGATCTTGTAATATTTCGAAAGGGGAATTCCACCTACATTATTACAATGCCATGTTGCTCCTATAATTGACATAATTTGATAAATGGGAGGATAGGGTATAATTGTGACCATTAAATGTATTTTCTAAAATATTATAGTTCATTTTGACTCTTAAGATTATGTTTTAGTTCCTTATTATGCTAATTTTCCTCTTAATCACTGTAATTAATTTTATATACATTCACTATTTTTTTTCAAAAACTAAGTTGTCCTTACTAGTCTTTATAAAATTATATTATTTAAAATATTTACCCATTTTTCAAAATTCAAACCAAATTAACCCAAAAAATTAATTTAGTTATAATCTCCCAGATGGGTCGATGACACATCTCTTCAAAGTAAAAATGTTCAAATGTTTTAAATGTTTTTATATCTAAATTCACTGTGAAATTTTTAATTATAGCCTATTTTTTACTAATTTATATTTTGTCTTATTATACATTAAAACCAAATAAAAACATAATATAACTATATAAAAAAAGTATAATAAAAATCTGTTTAAAACTCAAATTCAGTATTATTCACTTTTCATCAAAATGTGAATGTTCTAAAAAATACCCATAATTCACCCAAATAAATTTTTTATACTTAAAAAACATAAATGAATATTATTTTTTCATATAAAAATTATAAATTATCTAAAAATTATATTTAAAATTGGTTCCTTATTGAAAGGTCGTAAAACAATATTTTAAAAATTATAGAGCGTTTTATGGATAAAACTGGACTTATTCTTATTTTATGAAAATTAAATTTATTTATTAATGTAAAAACATCTAATAAAAATGATGGAACATAATCTTTTTAGTAATATTAATTAAAAATGATATAATGGATTTTTGATAACTACCACTGAAAATAATAATATTACAATTTTTTGGTATAACCCAGTCTTCCATTCAACACTATATTTCAGATAATCTCATTATTTTGTGTTGAGTAAACTATTGGATAGAGAATCCAAATTAATTTAAAATTTCTATATAATTCATAAATATTAATAAATATTAAAAATAATTATTCACTCATTAACTAGGATGTTACATCCTTCCCCCTTTTGGAAATTTCCTTCTCACAATTTTATTCACTTTTCCAATATGTGGGTATATTTTTCTCTCACATCATTCTTAGATTCCCATGTTTTATCTTACACTATATGGTTTTTTCATAAAACCATAACATGATCCATCAACTCAACACATTCATTATTTAGTCAATAACATGAACTAGTTGTTCCTTATTAGTAGATTCACATCCTTTTGAACTATTACATAACCCAAAAAAATAAATGAATATGGTACATACTTCATTAGCATTGAAGCATGAAATAAATTTTGTACATGGGATAAATTAAGAGGTAAGGACACTTGGAAGGAAATTGATCTAACTTTATCCAGTATATTATGTGGCCCAATCTTCCCCTTTTTACCAAAACACATCAGACTTTTCAATTGAGAGAATTTTATAAAGACAAGATCACTTTATTCAAATGAAATAAAATTCCCCCAATTATTTACCAAACTCTAATTGCTAATCTTATCTTACCTAATGAGACATAGAATAAAATGAATTTTTTATGTCATTTTATCTACCATCACCAGAACCATAAAAATCCCTTATCCTATATCATCCCCAAAGTCCAGTGTTTGACACAACATTCCATATTATGACTTGAAAGGTTACATATGTATAGTGGAATAAAAGATTTTATTTTAAGAAAAAGCAATGAAATATATTGATGAAACTTCACTGAAAATCCATTGACCGATAAAGAAGCATATATTATAATTTATGAATGACCCACTCAGTATATCTATCAAATTGAGTATCAAAAGTTTTATTGAAAATTAATTCAGTGTCCAATGACTTCAAAAGTCCTTTCCAAAAATTTGATATGAACATAGGATCACGATATGATAAAATGTGTAGAGGAAGTCATTATAGGATGATAATATCTTTTTGATATAGCCTAGATAGATTCTCTAATTATATTGTATCTACAATTGTAAGAAAATGTTCATATTTATTTAATCAATCAAAAATTACCCAAATGTAAATAGTATCTCGACATGTATTTGGAAGTCTAGCCACGAAGGGAATTTATATATATATCCATTTCCACATCACCAATGGAAACAGTTGAAGCATCCCCTATGGTAACTATCATTATTAAGTAACCCTATAAGAATTCAAACACTTCACAGTAAAGTTAGTAATGCCTATATTTATTCCATCCAACCAGTAATACTCTTTAAGGTCTCTATACATCACAATATTTCCGAGATGAATAGAAAACAATTAATTAATAATGTTGTGTAATATATCATTCCTCAACTATGAATTAAAAGGAACATATAATGTTTTTAAAAATCATAAAACACAATATTCATCATCATTTTAATAAAAAAGATACCATTTATAACAGATTCAACCATTTTTTATAAAATATTGATCCACCTTATGATCTATATTAATTCATTCGCACATAATAGACTAAAATGAAACCAAAAAAATAGAGGATGTATTTGAATAGACAATATGTAGACCAAAAATAGTCAAATAATTAACCATAGGGATATGTTCTAAAAAAATCATGGTTAACATAGTAAATTTTTTGACTCAAATCTTCAGATGCATTTTTTTTCATTTCCAGGGTGATAAAAAATCGTGTAATCATAATCCTATATTAGTTATAACCATCTTCTACATCCCATATTAAATTCCTTATGACATAAAATATACATCATGCATTTGTGATTATTATATATTTCACTCTATACTCTATATAAATGATTCCTCAAAAGGTTTAGGGAGAAATAACAATATCTAAACCCAAATCATGTAAAGGGTAATTCAACTCAACAGGTTTCAATAGACGTGAAACATAAAAAATAAACTTATAAGTCTTCATTAATAAGAATCAAATTCCTTTCTATGAAACATCACTATAGATGACGAATTAGCTATCTCTGGAAGGCAAGAAAAAAATTAGGATTTCAAAAAATATCCTTTCAGTTCATGAAGACAAACATCAATTTTTTCTATCAAGATAAACCTCCCTTCCATCAATGTTAACATATATTGTGGGATAGATAGCTGAGAAATTGTTTCAAAAAAAATATCTGTAATTACACCATAATGAATGATAACCATAAATGTTTTTGACATATGTAGATCTTGGACACTCTTATACAACTCTTATTTTATAAGGGTAAATATTTATTCCTTCTTTAAGAAGAAATATGTCTAAGGGAATCTAATTTTTCAATCAAAATTAACACTTACATAACATTTACTATAATTTATTTTAATTTCGGGTTTCAAAAAAATAATAAAATGTATACCATGTTACTCTTGTATTCTAGAATATAATAGAATATCATATCTAAACATAACCACAAATATATTGAATAATTGTTTTTTCATTTCTATATTCATAAATTCATCCCAAAAAAATGAATCTATCTTTTCAAATTCTTTAATATTTTTAACCATTGACCACCACAAATTGGGTTCACCTAATAATTTTAAATAGAATGAGTTACCTTTTGATGATCCGAACAGTATATGACATCGAATAACAATTATAATGTATTTATCCATCCTCCAGAAACATCTAGGTTAGATAATCAATTGAATTATAAGGAAGTTTTCCTCATGAAATTCACTATAAAAATTTGTTCCTTTGGGTAGATCATATTCTTCTATAAAATGAATTCTACCACCACTTATCACATGTCAACTGAGAAATAACTGTAATAAACTATTCTACATCAATTTGAACTATATCATGGGGTTGATTGAGAAGGATATTTTCCTCTTAGTACCATCCACTAAATATTTATTTTTTATTATGTGGAAAACCATTCCAAACAACAATACTTTAGATAAAGCCACATGATATATTTAAAATCTATTTTTTTAAAACATAATCGTAAAGTAAAATATTTAAAGGGAATCCTATTACTATTAACCATACTATGTGATTTTATAAAATGACCTTTGATTTGAACTATAAGGACCGAACTTTAACTAATATGTAATATTTAGTTATGTTAATAATTTCAATTTATATCACATTAAAGATTTCCTTAGGTTTAGAGTATTAGAATATTAAGACATCAATCTCACATAATAAACCCATAAAATAAAAAGTGTTCTGAAAATTATCATTTTTTTCTATAATCTATAACATTAAAAATTAAGCTTGTTCTCTTTTATGAAAACTATCCAAGACCATCCACATTAATTCTTACAATCCCATAATCATCCTTATGTACTGTGAAAAACATGAAAGAATATGGGATGAAGATAAAATAAACAGTAAATATATAAAAGAAAAAACTATTTTTCCATTGTTAAATAATAAAACTCATGAAAAAAAGTACATGAAATCATAACCACCTACCCAAAAAGGGGAAATATAATTCAATAATAAAATATCATTTATTTTACCATTTTAGAATTTTTTTTTTGGAAAACTCGGTATAAATCATATAAAATTAGTGTAGGTACCTTGAGACATCATTAACTTGATCCCATAACGAACTGTTACATACCCCTTACAGATTGGAATAACCATACGAACAACTTCTAACATAACTCTGTAGATTATATTATGATAAATCAATGCCCTGGAGCTCTATCAGTGTGAAACCATCATTTAGGATATAATGGGATTACGCTGTTCTATAAGGGAATACTAATAATTTATTATTTTCAGGAACCAAAAAATGAAATAAAAATTTCTATCATTTGAAAATCTTTTTTAAACCCATATTAAAATCACTTTCAGATATCAAAATATAATTTTATTTCATAAAACAAATTTCAAATAAAAAAACCGTCAATTAGAAGTACCAATTTTAACACCAAAATACACAGAAGGGGAACACATTTTTATAATATAATTAAACATGAAATCTTATAAGGAAATCTAAAAATAAAACAATTTCCATAATGATAGGAAATTCATTTTCACCATGTATGTTTAGAATAAAACTTTACTTTTGTTTCTTAACAAAATGTTAAACATAAAAAATAATTTTTTTTTCAAAACATATAAATTAAATTCAAATTATTTAAAAAATATATTTTATTAAATTTTTATAAATATAAATAAATAAAATAATATAAATAATATTTGCACATAGAAAGATATTTGATAATTTAATCTTTCATCACCCAATGGGTTAATTGCCACTTTGATCATTTAAATCATAATCACCATGAAGAAAAAACATTTTCAAAAAACCATAAATAACATTATAGAATAAAAACTATGGATATAAAATTTGAAAAGGTCTTCATATGAAAATATAAAATAACAAAGGTGCATATAATCAACAAATGCCACTATGTAAGGAGATTGTGATAAAATCAATTACATTGAGTCTAACTTGTCAAATGTGTCCTTATTTTTAGGAATAATAAAACTATGAAAACTATTTAATTTATTTAGAACCATTTTAATTTTTAACATTAAATTTATTTCACTTATTAAAATATTGAAAAAACAATTAAATAACTAATTTTACATCATGTGTTTTTACACTATTTGGTTAATGTGTCAAAAACTACACTGATAGGTCAACTATAGTCAAATGGGTCATTATATAAAAATATCCAGATTAATAATCATGACAAAATTATAATATTTATACATAAATTATATTTTTAAAACATATCATTATTTTTGGTTATGAGAAATGAACCAATATTACAATCATGAAGATGGTAGGCTGTACATATGCATCCACAATATTACCATTATTTCAATGATCATTGTGGAATGAATGTAGGTATTATTTATATTTCTAAAATGATAATATATCATTACTTCCATGTTATTTATAGATATATAATTATATATATAATTACTTTGATGTAAAATAAATCCCATTATATCAAGGAGATGGTAGTCCACATGTCCATGAACAATGGTATCACTTTTTTAGTGTGTGAAAGGGGAAAATGATATTTTATATTCCAAGAAATGAAATTATTTCATGAATATAATATATGTGTTGTTGATGTTACATATATTTAATTAAACGCATCCTTAATAAATTCTACGTAATGTGTGAATGTATCACATCGCTTTGAGGATGTTGTAGTCCGCATGTCCACAAAACACATTAAAATATTTGCACAAAATAGAAAGAATAATGAATGTGTATATAAAATTACTTGAGTATGAATACAACATAAATATCATATATATATATATATCATACAAAATTATTGTTTCTATCATAATTACCACCCTTGTAGTTGGTAAAGGATCAATCCACAACATCATTATGTGATGCGGTAGTTCACCATACATGAATGGTAATTTCATTACCCATTTTATGGAAGTGAATGTAGTTGTTAGTCATAAATTTAACAATAAAAAATATGAGTATATTGAATATATTGATATTATCATATAATTATCTAATATAAATAAAAAATGTGGTGGATATAGAAATAAAGAAAAAAATTTAGGTTGAAGAATGTTACATTTTGTTATGGTAACAACTTTTGGTTTTCACAAAAGGACTTCTATGGTATATTTCTACCCAAGTTGTTGCCTACATGGAAGGGGGTGGCATTATCGGATCATATTTGGGATTAGTTTTGGTGATCTAAATTGTATTGATATTTGTGAATAAATGGGGATGGTGAGAGCCTTTCTATAATAGTGTAGGTGTGAAATTATTTTATATTTTTGAAAAGAGAATATCACTCATGTCTGTCCCATGTCATTTAGATCCAATAATAGTAAACATTATATCCAATGGATGATAGGGTATAAATACAAACATAAAATGGATTTTAGGCATGTTTCTAGGTCATTTTACATCTAATGTATAATATTTAGTCCCAGTTTAAGATAATTTCCCTGTTAATCAATGTAATTAATTTTAATTACATTAACCAATATTTTGGGCCCAAAAACCGAGTTGACCATATTAGACATTATATAGATTTATAATTCAAAATATGGAATCTATTTATCGAAAATACTATCACTAAAGTGGAAAATATTAATTGAAATAGAATATTATATATTGGTTGACAAAAGATGTTTTCAAAGTAAACATGATCAAATATTTGCAATGTTTTTATATCTATATTCAATGTGAAATTGTTTCTAATGACCAAAATTAGGTTATATGATATAATATATTTTTATTTATAATATAGAACCAAAAAAAACCGAATTTATCAATATAAACAAATTATAAAAAATATTGAACAAAAATTCTGGATTTTTCACTATCAATTCAAATTTGAATGTTCTCAGAAAAGTACAAAAAACTCCCCCAATGTAAATTTTGATATTTTTATTTTATAAATGATGTTAATTTTTTCATATAAATATTATAAATGTATAAAATATAATATTTAAAATGTGTTCACCATTAAGAGGAGGTACGATTATCTTTTAAAAATATATATCATTTTGTTACTAAAGGTAAATATATTCTTATTTTAATCCTACCAAATGAATTGGATGAATGTAAAAAAATTAATAATAATTTGAAAACAATATATATATAGTAATATTTATTCTCCCCAATAAAAAAAGAGTCAAAAAATATATATTAATATAATAATATAAACATTATATTATTTTTTTTGTATAAATCAATCTTTCATATGAAGCATGATTTTAGAAAAATCACATTGTTCCCTGTCCTGTGTGCTAGCAGACATAGAATGTCGTTTATGTAAAATCACTATATAATTCATAAATATTCATGTGTATGAAAAATGAATATTCTATCATTACTTTAGATGTGTTACGTTGGACATTTTTTACTTTTTTATGATTTTTGAATAATTAAATAAAATATTATATTCCTAAAAAAAATTATTTTCATTTTTTATACTATTCATTCCTATGACAATAAGATGTTCCAAAAAAGTTTGAAATTCTAAAAATTTATTTCATTATATCATGGAAATTTTATTTTTATATGAATAATTCAGGAATTAGCTAAATTATCTCTAATTATATTGATTTTAATATTTTTAGAATAATTTATTTGATTTTATCATTAATTTTATAATTACTCCATCATCATTCTGTCTAAATTTAGGGTATTTAATTGATTCTTATTTTTTAAAAAACCCATGAATAAGATAAATCTTTCATATTTCCATATACTCATTATAATTAATTATCATTTTTTGGAAATTATATATTAAAAAAGTATACTAATTAAAAACCATAGTGTTTAGTGTTTGAAATTATTTCAAATAAACAATTATAAGTGGCATAATGTTAATAAAGTGGATTTTAAATGGTTTTAAAATTAAACCATGTATTATTATGATGGATAATGAATCTTCAATTAATATTTTGATATGTTTTGGGTCATTTAATGGTTATTATAATATTAATAAAAATAATATTAATGATTTTATTTCTGATGTCATGAGCACTTACTCATTGTTCCATAAGGATTAATAGAAATTGTTTCGTATAGAAAAATAAAAAATAATTAAGTATCACAAAAGTAAAACATTTATGCCCAAAATAATATTTTTTATTCATTAATTATGCATATATAATCATATCCAAGTCATGAAAATTTCTTTATTTTGTTAATTTTTGTTTTCTTTCCCTACACAAGCATTCCACAAGAATTTGGATAAGATTCATGTTATATAACTATGAAATTTTGAATCTATTAATTGAAAAAATAATCAATACATATCAGTTAATGAAATATTCATGAAAATTAATCTTATCATTCAATTATTAATCGTAATACACCAAAAATAAATTTTATAATGCGGCTTAAAAACCAAATTGACATTGGAATTACTTTTTATGTCTATCATGAAATAAATAATAATTGAAAAAGTAAATATTATTTTTGTATAATATTTTTATTATTATATCATACATTAGACATTAAATAGTTTTAATAAACATTATATCATAATAATTCCTTGATGATATCATAAAATATCTGTATTTTAAAAAACAACTCGTTTTTTTACAATTCACCAAAAAATGAATTTTTTCCAAAAATTCCAAAAAATTTATTAAATAATAATTTATATATGATGATTTATAAAATTAAAGGGTTTTGAAGTTAAAATTCTAAAATTTTAATTTATTTTAAATATTTCTATATAAGTAATTAGTTAATTAAAATAAATTATTTTACGAAATACTAAACATATTTATAATAAATTTATCTACTTAATTCAATAATACTAATATGTATGAATATAATATTCTATAAATAAATGGGATGTTTGAATATCTTTTCCAAAATTAATGGGTTAGAATTTTAGTTATATGTTATTGACTAGATCATATATGGAAGAGGGATTACATATTTTTTCTTATCATACCCACCTTGAAATATTTCATTATTTTTATGATTTTAATTAAGTTAATAGAATTTTATTTTTATAAAATATCATTCATTTAACTTTTTACAAATTTTATATAATTGGAATTTAAATTAAATAATACTAAAAATGTAATTTTAATCAAGACCTTTCAAAAAAATCTAATATGATATATTAATAAAAAAAAATTATATAAAAAAGCCTTTTTCCCCAATTTAATTATTTTATATATATTTGAATTAATTTATTTTATTTTTTATTAGTTGAATAAATATTTTATCGGTTTTTCAAAAAACATTATTTGAATATTAAATTATTAATAATTATAAATTCAATAATGCGATATTTTTTTTTCAAAAATAAAAATTTAAAATCATACAAATGTACATTTTAATCTGTATGATTTTTTGGAGGTATTAAAGTTAATAGGCTAACTTTTTAATTTTACTCTTTACATAAATTAATATAATTTTCATAATTAAAGAAATATGACACTAATTAATTGTATATTCTCCGAAGTGATGGACATGGCTGAAATCAACTCATAAAATAGGATAAGAGAAATTGTTCAAGAAATTTAAGAGCTAAAACCCAATGTTTTTACACTATTTTATCTATATTACCCACACATGGGTGAGAAAAATGTACTATGGTAAAAATTTATATTGAACAAAAATATAAGAGAACTATTTACCAAAATTTACCCTCTAATTTCAAATATTAAACCTATTTTTCAATATTAAATATTTACATATGGAATAAATTAATTTGAAATTATTTGGTAAAATGTAATTCAAATTATTTTTGGAAAAATATATTTTATCTAAAAAATGGATATATTCTTATAAATTCGTAGACAATAAGATTATATTAATGTGGAAATATTTTTGTATTGTTTATGTTTAAAATTTCAATAATGGATCCATACTCCCCCACTAAAGGATCACTTCTATTCTTGTATTCACTTTTGGGTTTCTAATCACCTCCCTTGGAGGAAATGATCATTCGTTAGATGTCACAACCCCCTCCCACCAATGATGCCCCTCCTGAGCTGGCAATGGTGGAAGGGAGATAATGACCCCCGAATCTTGCCTTTAGTAGGACCCGGAGTGGCGACTATCACCAAGGGTATGCGTTTTTCACATATATGGGAGGTATTACCCTTTTTATTAATTTATGATCGGGAAATAGGATGAGCCAAACACCAAGAATAAGAAAAGGAACAAGTACAGAAATATCCCAAAACCAATCCCATATGCATGCTTTATACAATAGTGAAACAAGAGTACAAGTACAGAAAATCTCTAAAGTACTGTACCAAAAATTAAAGGAAAACAACAACAAAAAGAATCAGCAACTCCCCCTGCCTAATTAGTAAGGTCCCGCACAGTCCCTGTAGTCCTCCTGAAAACCTGATAGCAAACGTAGGGTGAGCATACAAGTATACTCCATAGGGAAACCTAAAGCTCTCATGTAAAAGTGTCGAGACATCTTGATGCCACGTGAGAAAACAGAATAACCACAACCTAACAAGGAATCTATCTAACCATCCTCACCAATCACACTCACCAAGTAACACTAGTCAATAAAGTATAGTAGTAATGTAATCAAAGTATGGGTACCCCACACCACCATCCCACTAGATACTGCTCAAGCCCTCATTCCTAACACTCTAATACTTCCCCCTCTTCCTGAGCTAGTGCCGCAACATTACCATACGAAGCTCGAGCTAGTGCTGCATCCTGGCCATATGAAGCTCATAGTAACCCACCGGCCCACAATCATCGACCATCTCAAATCACATCCCACCGGCACACAATCCTCGGCTATAACCACATCTCATCTCGATGACACATGGGAACATATCACACCTCATCCCTAAGATTCTTGGGAAACATCTGTCATAACCTGCCCGAAGGAACTTGAGCTATAGAACCCGGAAGAGGGAGCACATGGAAGAACAGTAACTAGCCATCCTATGGATGTTTGAGAATCTCACCCCACGTCCCACGGGTGTTCGGCACGTAGTGCTCCACATGGGTGGGGTGCGTAAAGAAACATAAAACGTACAGATTTATATAAGTATAACAACCACTCAGCCCATCTTAAGGATTCTTCTCAAATATCTGAGCACGTGCCTTGGAACTGCTACTTCGAGAGTGTGCACACAACAATCAACCCCAAAACCCCATTTAATGTTTTCATGTTTCAACAGCTTTTGTTATCATTTTCCTAACTACCGGGAAACTATAAACAACAAAACTGGATCAAGCGTTTATAAAACATATCCCTGTCATCCACAAATCAAGTTAGGAAAACACAAGAAACACAAACAAGTCCCTTCTTATTAACCAACCAACCCCATTGATTATTATCCCTGTTCCATTACCATGCCCCAATATTCATTAACTCTTCCACTTTTATTTATTATTCATAACCCTTAGTTCTTTCACATCCAAAACCATCCCTGGAGCCCACCTTCCAACCACCATAACCACAAAACACCCTCTTCACATAATTAAACCCTAACCAGCACCCACATATTTATTTTTTTAGTTTGTTCAACCGGGGTGATCACACAAGGGTTCCAGGTATTTAACCCACCAACTTTACATGATTAACCAATTTCCACATTCAATAAAATTTTCCTCCATAATAAAATCCAGAAGGAGAGGGCAACATTTAATTGTGTAAGAAAAGGCCCCCAACGACCATGATTTTCAGTAGGCAGAAGCCCATTCAATTCACAACATAATATCAGAGGATATAAAAAAATGTAACTGAATTCACAAACATCCCATCCCCATTATATAAGCCAGTTATTATCTTTTTTTAAACCAGTTCAAATGTGTTTCACATAAACAAGAGGGCACCCACCCCGCATGATTCACAATTTTGAGAGACAAAGGTATGATCCCCACCTCAACAGGTTCCGATGTCCTTATACGAACATGACCACCACGATCACAAGGATTCTCCCAGAATGAATACACCCACCAAGGACGTCGCAGAACCAATGAATCAATAACACAAGAAACTCCCTTAACACAGAGATCACATGTAGTAGCATGGAAAGAAAACGGGTGAAGTAGGATCAGAAAGAGAATACCAGAACAGAGGTTTAACATACCTTTTTAGAGTCGTTCGTCAAAGACTGTCGTTCTCGTTAACTATCAATAGTATCCTCGGTTGGAAACTATGGAGGGTATGTCGAAGAAGATGGAACAAAATAGGGTTCATGATGTTTGCCTCGTCGAGACGATCCTGCTGCCATCGACAGATCGACGATCGGAGTCCGGATGATGAAGATAGGAGGTAGGCTTCTGGGTCATCCGCGAGCATCGCCGTGTGGAGATGAAGTTGGGTACAAAAATAACAAGTGACCCTCTATTATATTGGAAAGGAAAAGGTAAAATGGTACGTAGCGTGTATTAATGAATACACGACGTGACCGTACAACTGTTACGCTGTTTGACAGGTCAAAACATGACACGTCACATGGTTTCCATGTATTTAATGATAATAATAACTTCAATTAATAATAGGTGTTTTATTGACCCGAGCCATGAACTATAATTTAATATCCAACATTAGACTTTAATTGACCATATTAATGACAAGATCACATCGCCACTTTTGATAAGTCAATCGTATGACACACACGGGAGTTATGGCGGGTCGAAGATTTAATAATAATATTAAATATATTAATTCACGAGCTTTTCGAGAACCCAATCCGAAAACCCAAAAAAGACATCCAATATTGGACTCATAATTTCGGTCTTGAAGTCAGTGTCGCACTACCGCTGACGGTTCAGAAAACCGAGGTCGCTCGAAGAAGTTACGGACAAAACACGGTTTACAAAACGGAAATATTAATAATAACACTGTTATATTATTATTTTTTAATTTAATTTAATTACATAAAACCTCATATCCAAACCCACGCACCACCAAAAAAAGACTCTCCTTTGACTCTATGTCAACCATGCCCCAACCCCTTGATTGAAATCCTTTTTTATATTTCTTTTATTATTTCTCAACTTTTGATATCTTATATTCTCTCTCCAATATCTTCTGCAATTCCCTCATGCTCCAACCAAAGTGGCGCCTCCCCTTCCTCATTCCATGCCCAAAACGCCCCACCTACTTTCTCACTTCAACTTTATTATTAATAAAATTAATAATAATAACACCCATCATTAATGATCTAATTTAATCCCATTTAATTTCATTTACCAATCACACACATAATTGTGTCACCGTTATCATTATTATTTAGTATAATAAAAATAAAAAATCTCCAATTAAAATTGATTAACTCGTCGCCAATTATTATTAATAATGATAATATTTACGCTCATCGCATTGACCATGTTAAACCATCCTATTGGATATCTGAATCTGACCATGCCACGTCAATGTCACATAACATCCGTCAATTTAAGTATTTATTTTTATTTCACACTGATTAAATTTAAACCACTTTTATTAAATTATAAACATTTAATTTAATAAACCCAAAAAAAATTTACGCCACCATTATTATTATTATTTAACATAATAATAATAACGAACTCACCTTTAATTTTACTAATGCACTACCATGCTTCCATTGTGCATCTTCATTTATTTTTTTCAATAAATACCATGACTCATTTCATTAATTTCTCATTATTATTAATATTATGAATAATATTAATAACACAACACCCATTACTATTATTCAAATTTAATTTCAACAATTACTCAATTAATAATGAACCTCATGTTTCATTTATCAAAGTCTAATGGGTCACACACCTTCCCATTTCACATCATTAATAATAATAACAACCATTAAATAATTTTATCATGATTATTGTCTTTTTAGTTTAATTAATCACACAATTTATGTCATCATCATTATTATTTAACATATTTTTACGTTATCATCAGTATAAAAAATTATCATTATAACGTGCATTGTTTTGACCACATTGATTTCATCAAGGAATGTACTGGAGGGGTCCGAGCCATTACATCAGATACCTCTCAAAACATTCTCGTCCTCGAGAATTAAAAACCAGCCCATAAGAAAGAATGGATCCGAACAACCACCCCACAAGATTTCTCTTAGGGCTCTCGTCATAATAGGAAACAACTGACAACCCTAATTATATGAGTTAGGAATTCCTTCTCCTATATCGAGATATTATCCGCTTTAGGCGGCACTGACTCGCCTGTACGTGTTTAATCACGTTCACATTAATGCGTCTCGATTAGGGATCAGGTCCTCCTCTCCTCACATGTTAGGATTCTTCACACACATTTAAAGGAACGGGGGAAACAACTTAGCATTATAGACTCATGAAAAACAAGTTCCATGCACAAAGCATGGGAGAGAATTAGTTTCAACAAAGGAGTGTGATGCTCCTGAATTTAAACAAATAATAAACGAGAGAATTTAAGTAAAACTAAAAACATCTCTCTCAATCTCTGGCCTTGGTAGGGTTTCCGCTTCTGTTGCATGCAACTGTCCGCGTCCCACTCCTCTGCCTCTCTATTGATGTCCAGGTATCATAGTGGTGAGGTAAACAAAGAATTCCTTAGCCTATGTAGCAAGGAAATTTTCTCAAGGTTTCATTTTATCATTTTATTTTGATTTCTTTCCCAGAACACCCAAATCAAGTAAAACACAAATCATGATGATGCATGTACCTTTCCTAGGGTCTCTACCCTAAAATCAATGTATTCTTACTTGGTTATTTGGTAAGCTCAGAGTCCTTGCATCAGATCATGGGGGGCCCTAAAATCCCATGTCCTAGCTGGTCTTCCTTGGCCTATGTCACGCACCAGGATCACCTAACACTATTTCCCTAAAATCCCATGCAATCCTCACAATGCCAAACTCCAGACTCCATCCTATCTCTCAACCATTACCAACGATACCATTCTGTCATGACCCCCTCCCACCAATGATGCCCCTCCTGAGATGGAAATGGTGGAAGGGAGATAATGACCCCTAAGTCCCGCCACCAGTAGGCCCCGGAGTGGTGACTAGCACCAAGGGTACAAGTTTTTCACATATATAGGAGGAATTACCATTTTTATTAATTTAAGATCGAGAAATAGAATGTGTCAAACACCAAGAAGAAGAAAAGGAAAAGGTATAGAAATAACCCAAAACCAATCCCATATGCATGATTTATACAATAGTGAAACAAATGTACAAGTACAGAAAAGCTCCAAAGTACTGTACCAAAAAGTAAAGGAAAACAACAACAGCAGACAACACCCACTCCCCCTTCCAGACTAGTATGGTCCCGAAGTCCCTGTAGTCCTCTTGAAAACCTGAAATCAAATGTAGGGTGAGCATACAAGTATACTCAGTAGGGAAACCTAAATCACTCGTGCACAAGTGGGGAGACATCCTAATGCCCCATGAGATAATAGAAGAACCAAATCCTAGCAAGGAATCTATCTACCCAGCCTCACTAGTCACACTCACCAAGTAACAGAAGCCAATACGATATAGTAGTAGTGTTATCAAAGTATGCGTATCCCACACCACCTTCCCACAGGATACTGCTCAAGCCCTCATGCCTAATCCTCTGATACATCCCCCTCTTCCTGAGCTAGTGCTGCAACTTGTCCATATGAAGCTCGAGCTAGTACCACAACCTATCCATATGAAGCTCATAGTAACCCACCGACACACAATCATTGGCCATCTCAAATCACATCCCACCGGCACACAATCCTCAGCCATAACCACATCTCATCCCGAAGACACATGGGAACATATTACACCTCATCATGAAGATTCTTGGGAAAAATCTGTCGTAACATGCCCGAAGGAACATGGGCTATAGAACCTGGAGGAGGGATCACAGAGAATAACCGTAACCAGTCATCCTTTGGATGTTTGAGAAACTCACCCCCCGTCCCATGGGTGTTCAGCATGTAGAGCTCAACATGGGTGAGGTGCGTAAAGAAACATAAAAGGTACAGATTTATATAAGTATAAAAACCACTCAGCCCATCCTAAGGCTTCTATAAAAATATCATATCACGTGCCTTGGAACTACTACTTCGAGAGTATGCACACAACAATCAATCCCAAAACCCCATTAAATGTTTTCATGTTTCAAAAGCTTTAGATGTTAGTTTCTTAACAACTGGGAAACTATCAAAAAAAAATTGGATCAAGCATTCATAAAACATATCCCTTCCATCCACAAATCATGTTATGAATACACAAGCAACACAAACAAGTCCCTTATTATTAACCAACCAACCCCATTGATTATTATTCCTCTTCCATTACCATTCCCCACCATTCATTAACTATTACACTTTTATTTATTATTCACAACCCATAGTTCGTTCACATCCAAACCCCTCCCTGCAACCCCACTACCAACCCCCATAACTACAAAACACCACATTCACATAAATAAACCCTAACCAGCACCAACATGTTTATTATTTCAGTTTGTTCAACCGGAGTGATCACACAAGGGTTACATGTATTAAATCAGCCAACATTACTTGATTAACCAATTTCCACATTCAATAAAATTTACATCCATAAGAAAATCTAGAAGGAGGGAGAAATATATAATTGCGTAAGCAAAGGCCCCCAACGACCATGATTTTCAGTAGGCAGAAGCCCATTCAATTCACAACATAACATCACAGGATATAAAAAAATGTAACTTCATTCACAAACAACCCATCCCTATTATATAATATAGTTATTATATTTATTAAACTGGTTCAAATGTGTTTCATATAAACAAGATGACACCCACCCCGCATGATGCACAATTTAGAGAGACGAAGGTAATATCCCTACCTCAACAGGTTCCGATGTCCTTCTATGAAAACGACCACCACAATCACAAGGCTTCTCCCAGAATGACTGCACCCACCAAGGATGTCATGGAACCACCGAATCAACAACACAAGAAACTCCCTCAACACAAATATCACATTCAGTAGCATGGGAGGAAAACGAGAGAATTAGGATCTGAAAAAGAATACAAGAACAAAGGTTTAACATACCTTTTTAGATTCGTTCGTCAAAGACCGTCATTCCCATAAATTATCAATAGTCTCCTCAGCTGGAAAATGCAGAGGGGTAGTTGAAGAAGAGGGAACAAAACAAGGTTCATGATGTTCGCCTCGTCGACACGATCCTGCAGCCACCGACTGATCGACGATCGGAGTCCGGATAAAGAAGATAAGAGGTAGGATTATGGGTCATCCGGGAGCATCGTTGTGCGGTGAAGAAGAGGGGTCTGTAAATAACAAGTGACCCTCTCATATATAAGAAATGAAAAGGTAAAATAGTACGCAGCGTGTATTAATGAATACAAGACGTGGCCGTACAACTGTTACGTTGTTTGACAGGTCAACACATGACACGTCACACTGTTTCCATGCGTTTAATGATAATAATAACATCAATTAATAATAGGTGTTTTATTGACCCGACCCATGAACCATAATTTAATATCCAACATTAGACTTGAATCGACCTTATAAATGACAGGATCACATCGCCACTGATGAGAAGTCAATCGGACATCGTACACGGGAGTTATGGCGGGTCGAAGAATTTATAATAATATTAAATCTATTAATTCACGAGCGTTTCGGGTACCAGATCTGAAAACCCAAAAAAGACATGAAATATCAGACTCATAATTTTTGTCTCGAAGTCATGGTTGCACTGCCGTTGACAGTTCATAAAACCGAGGTCGCACGAAGAAGTTACGGATTAAACACAGTTTACACAACGGAAATAATGATAACATTATTATATTATTATTATTTTTAATTTAAGTTAATTACACAAAAACTCCTATCCAAACCCACGCACCACCAAATAAAACACCTCTCCTTTGACTCCATGTCAACCATGCCCCACCCCCTAGATTGATTTCATTTTTTTTATTTCTTTTATTATTTCTCAACTTTTGATATATCAGATTCTCTCTCCAATATCTTCAACAATCCCCTCATGTTCCAACCAAAGTGGCGCCTCCCCTTCCTTATTCCATGCCCAACATTCCCCACCTTCTTTCTCACTTCAACTTTATTATTAATAAAATTAATAATAATAACACCCATCATTAATGATCTAATTTAATCGCATTTAATTTCATTTACCAATCACACACATATTTATGTCACCATTATCATTATTATTTAGTATAATAATAATAATAAATCTCCAATTAAAATTTATTAACTCATCATCAATTATTATTATTAATGATAATATTTATGCTCATCGCATTGACCACGTTAAACCACCTCATTGGATATCTGAATCTGACCATGCCACGTCAATGCCGCATAACATCCTTCAATTTAATTATTTAATTCTATTTATTTTTATTTCACACTGATTAAATTGAGACCAATTTTATTAAATTAAAAACCATTAAATTTAATAAACCCAACATATTTTTATGCCACAATTATTATTATTATTTAACAAAATAATAATAACGAACTTACTTTTAATTTTATTAACGCACCACCATGCTTCCAATGTGCATCTTCATTTATTTGTTTTCAATAAATACCATGACTCATTTCATTAATTTCTCATTTTTATTAATATTATGAAGAATATTAATAACACAACACCCATTATTATTATTCAAATTTAATTTCAACAATTACTCAATTAATAATAAACCACATGTATCATTTATCAACGTCTAATGGGTCACACACCTTCCCATTTCACATCATTAAAAATAATAACACCCATTAAATCATTTTATCATGATTATTATCTTTTTAATTTTATTAACCACACAATTTATGTCATCATCATTATTATTTAACATATTTTTACGTTATCATCAGTATTAAAAATTATCATTATAATGGGTGTCATCTTGACCACATTGATTTCAACAAGGAATGGACTAGAGGGGTCTGGGCCATTACGTTAGATTTTATTCCCGTATTTGTTCCCTAGATCTGATTTCTGTCCACCATGATTTTACAAAATTATGTTCTTACATATTTAAGGGATGGATAGAATCTTTTAACCGAATGACATTTCTCTTCGAGTGATGTATTGGTTTTCTAGGATTTTCGTTTTTTCCACTTTTGTTGTGATGTAGAAATTTTTATTTCATTGGAATTAGAATGTAGTTGGGTCATCATTGGAAAATTACAGTGTTAGATTGATGATATTGATAAAATATATAGGAATACTTGGTTATGGACTTCTCCATACCAGTTTAATCCCTGATTCCCTTCCATTTTGTTGCATGGTGACTTTTATTTCATAATAATTTTACCTGATGGTTATGCATCCCCCTAGTATCTTAAAGCATTCCTTCATATTATTTCATATGAGATCCCATTTTGTTAAAGTTTGATGTATTCCATGGAGTTTTGGATTGTGTTGTAGGATTTAGTATTGTTTTATTTATTGAGTTTAATATTTATCTTGGTGGCATTTTTCATTGATGGTCATCAGTTTTCTGGTTCCCCATTTAGACGCAATGTTGATGAAGTAATCACGATTGTCCATACACCATCGATGGTTCACGGAATGATATTAATATGTTTTTTTATGACTGAAATTCCCTTTGAATCTTCTTAATTTGGGTTTTATAATCAACTCTCTATTTTTACATCTGGAATCACTGCGTGAGGATGTAGATATATTGGGTTTAATGATGGTGTGGCATCATGATGTGGGTAGCATGTGATCTGTGTATAGTGGGATGGCCTCCTATTTTATTTTCACCATTATCACTCCTTCCCCATGTTAGTTTTTGTTTCCTCAGTGAAGTCTCAATTTCATTAGTCTATTATGACATTTCATTATACCCCTATGCATTAATTCCATGCCTAGGTGCATTGGCTTATCCAACATATGGTATGCTGAAGGTAGATTATATAGGCATTATAGTCTCAAGGATTGATAATGGGATGGGTGCAGTTGGAACTATACATGGTGGAAAAGTGAGAGGTTGTGCGGGTTACAATGTGTCTCCTCGAGAATTTTTTGGGTGAGTCTAGAGTTTGGTTTGACTCATTGGACGACAAACTTATGGTAGTTTTTGATATGGGTTATCCCCATTTCCATGATTATGGAGGTTCATGGGGTTCCCCCTCAATATTTAAAAAGGGGATTCAAGAAAATTTTAAATAAACTATTATAGGATAATGTTAAAATTTATTATTTTATAAATAATATATAAATTTAATTAAAAAATTTCACCAATATTGATTAATTTAATTTATTAATACAAAAAAAGTGTACAAATGAAATTTTTTTTTTAGAAAAAAATAATATATAAATTTTACTTTATTAATTATAATTTTGGAATAATCAAGGAATAATGAATTAATCATAAGTGATTATAAAAAAAGTTATCAACTTTTTTTCCTCATATATTCAAGTCAATTAAATGTATATGTTGTAACTATCTCATTAAATAGTAATATTTCAATAGTATATCAATATCTGTTAAGACAAGTTTTTGACTATATCGAATGAAATAGGTGAAATTAAATTTATTTGAAAGGAAACCTGTCATAAAATCTCTTGGTGTTACATTGTACCCCCATTAAAATGATTTTTCCAATGAAATTCTATAAATCCGATACAAATAAATGAGGATATCTCTATATCATCACATCATCTAGAACCTGATTAACTTCTTCAAATGTTTAATTCATCTAGAGAACATTGACTCGGTGAAAATTCTTATATGGTAGAGATTTATCTATATGGTCCAAGGTTTCTACTAGTTTTTATTCATATGAAAAATCATGATATGTATGTATATCCTCTTAAGTACGTACCTATGAGATATTAAGTACATACATTCACAAGAAAGATACATGGAACACATTGTTAACATAAAATCAGTTCATTGTAAGTGACCTGATATAAGTTATTGTCGCTACTCGATCGATGATCTCAAAGGATCTGATATACCAAAGGATCCAGTTTATAGTATTTCTGAATAACATAAGTTTATTCCATGGAGAAATTCTTAAAAATACCATCTCAAAATAATCAAATTCTATATTTTCTAATGACTTTTATTATTCCATTTCTTCTAATTCTGAGTTAAATAGATATGTGGGATAATGTTGATAACAACCTCTTCTATTGATTTTGTTATCCCAAGTCCAAATAGATTTATTTCACCAACTTAATCCAGTAATCGATCTTTATATAATATTTTTCCATAGATAGATCCATTATGATCCACCTAAATTACCTATTGAAACATAATATTTTATGTAAAATTAATTTTGGGAGATAATTAGTCCTAAATACTCTTAAAATCAGTAGAATAAGACCTGGATTTATCCTCCGAGGATTGAACAGTTCTCTTAGACAGATTATCTATTTATGGATGATAATCAGAGATAAAACTAAACTATATACCGAATCCATGATTTTGAATTTAATAGAACATTGAGGTAAACCATGGATCTCGATAAGATATAATAATATGTTGTACTCAATGAAACATTTCTAATTCCTTTATGTATATCTTAATGTAATGATCTAGAGATAAATATTCTCTAATGTAAAGGAACTATAATGACTTTATATTTTGGTTAACTATAAAAAAATAAAATTTTGTAAATTAGAAGTTTTAGGGAGTATAATGAAAATATATAAAGTGTTTTTTATAATTCCAAGTCTAGTATAACAATTAGTTAAGAAATCCCCTTATAATTTGGTCTCTAAAACATAATATGATGGAAATCCAAGAACCAACATACATACTATACAATATATCTCTTCATTATGTCCCCATAGAAATAAACTTTTAGATCTCTATACATCTTTATACATATAGAATGAAAAGAGAATGATGAATTGTAATCATCATCGAATAACTCATTATTTTTAATATCGTATGTACATAACACAAAAACAGATCCTAAATCTGATAATTCTATTTAATTCAAGGATGAATTTTAACAAATTTCTAACCGTCGTTACTTTCATATATTCCTTCAATGCCCCTTTATGCCTCAGATAGATATAATTTTGGACACTCATTTGAGGATTATAATATAATTCCTCTACATTCTTGATTTCTATATCTAAGATTTAAAAATAATGAAATATCATATCTTTTTTGTAACTCATCATATATATGCTAACATGATCTTCCCAACTCAGAGCATCCACCACCATGTTTTCTCCCAAGGTGGTAGTGTATTGTGTAGTTATAGTCTTTAATCCACTCAAACCATATTCCCTGGATCATATTCAAATCAATATTTATGAATATTAACATTAAATGTTTATGATCTTTTTAAATATCACACCTTTCCCCTCAATGATAATTCCTCTACAACATTGATGTAAAAATTACCTTAGAAAACTAAAAATCAAGTGTTGGGAAATATTTCTCAATAATATTAATTTATCATGATGCATATGATATAAAAAAACAATTATTTATGAAGAAATATTCTTGTAACTTCAACGGAGCATCACTCTATATTATATTCCATTCTCTTAAATAAGGTAGTGTAGAAATGTTTTTATTGATAAACTTTCACACCCTGACCTATTCATTTAATTTAATTAATTTTTTTATACCTTTAATTTTTTTTTCTTTCTTGGGGTCCAGGGTGAGTCCCAGACGAAGTTTTTGAGTTTTTGATAAAAAGTGCACACTTTGGGTTAGACATCATTGGACGCACGAGTGGAATGAGACGCCACACAGGTTCGCCCATGTAACTGTGTGGCCCTTTCATTAATTTTATTAACACCAAAATGATAAAAATTCATTAATTATTTATATTTTATTATTAAGGGTATTATTAATTTTATTAATATTATTTTGATTATGATTCTTATTGTTATTATTTTTATCATCATCATCATCATCATTATTATTCTTATTATTTATTGAAATTTTATTTTTATCCAATTCTATTTTATTTATATATTTATATATTTTCTCGTTTTCTCTTTCTTCATTCCTTCTTTCTTTTTTTCTTTGCGTTTTTCTTCTACACGGCTTCTTCCCCCCCATTTTTTCGGATCTGGTCTCCTGCCTAGCGCGCCCCTCCTTCTTCTCCTCGCGCACCAGCAGCAGCGCTCGCCCGCAGTCTGGCTGAAGCTTCCGCCCGACCCTCCTGCTACTACCTCGCATTCTAGCCAGCTCCACCACCTCCTGATTCGGTTGTACAGCGTCAGCCCAACCCCTTCCTCCTTCCCTGTCACGAGAAGGAAGATCACATCACCGTCCTCTTTCACCACATAGTGCCCCGACCTCCCTACGCCTCCCATCCTATACAGCACACCCCGGGCACCCTCCAGCTTTCATCCCACCCACACCAAGGACCCCTCCTCCTGCTGCATGTAGCGCAACTCTTAGCAGATCTAGCTACCGACGCCGTCCCACCTCGGTGCACCACCTCTGAAAGCACCCTCCTGTTTCCCCAACACGCACCCAATGCCCTTATTCCCTCCTGTCTGCTGCACTGCACCACCGCACGACCACTCGATACTCTCCTGTTCTTGCACACAGCTGCCCACTCAGCACACCATTTGGTGCACCACCTCTTGCAGTGCCCTCCAGCAACAAATCCCCAGCACCAGCCATTACCCTATGCACAACACGGCTCCCCCTACTGCCGACATCTGGATTCCTCTGGGATGCCTCATGTATCTAGCACCACCTATCCCTTGAGACCTGGTCCGGGTGAGCCCCTCCCAGCTGGATTCCCTCGCTCTCCACCAGCCTTCGACGTCCGACGCCATCCCTATCCAGCTTGCAATATCAGTGTTCCCTCGGGAGTACCCCTGCCTCCTGCACAACCTGCTCCTTGTAGCTTACACACGGGCTGCACCCAACCCCCTTCCTCCTTTCCTATCATGATCAGGAATCCCAGTGCTCTGCACCCTCCTACTTCTCCCACACTCGCCTCCTTAGGCGTCCATTCTCTCCTCCTCCATGCTCGATCGGGACCCACACCCCCTTGCACCATGTCCTTCCTGCTTCGGATGCCTCCCCTTAGCTTGTGCTGCACCGCTCTAACCACGCACCCTGCTAGTGGCACCCTGAACCCACGCCCCTACATTGAAGCTGCTGTTCGACCAGCCTCTGGCGCTGCCTCCCCAATCTGACCTCCTGCTCTGAACCGTCTCACCCTCTCTATGGGAAATCCCCCCCAACTCCTCCTATTCGGGTGCTTCCCTATTATTTTTGGTCACACGTGCCTCTGGCTGAGCCTCCATTCGGCCGACGCGCACCCTTCGGGCCTCCTTCCGGCCTCCGAGTAGCTCCGACTAGCCGGCGCCCTCCGGTCTCACACCTTCTATCCTATCATGGGGCCTCCAAAGACCAAAAAACATTCCCAGTCATGATCCCTCTCTTTCAAAGACTTGTTTGGTGTCCTGCAGCTGCTCACTGGTCTTCCAGGGTGGAACAACCAGCTCCGTCAACTCCTGTGTCACCTCCGTTCATGCGATTAGCTGCGCTCCTGGTTTGTAATTGGGCATGCGACAAATGCCGGTGCTGAAGGAGAGTAGTTTGGGTTCACCCCATTTCACCTGCTCCATTGCTGAGGAGAGTTTTTTACTAATTATTCATTTGTATCTCTTGAAATCTGTGCTTATGGGTTTTTATTGTTTTATGATTTCTACGACATGTTGTCAGAGAGAGTCGGTGATACCACAATTAACTAGTTTCACATGCTTGTGCATGAGTGTGAGACGTGCCGCGTCATCGTAATGGAGCTTCAAGTCGAGGTAGGTCCCCCACTGCACTCACCTTTAAATTTAGAATTTATTAATTGTTTTATGTTTTATTAATTTTTAATAAATTGGAAATAATATAAGATAATTAATTTTTATATGATTATTTTTTGTAAAAAGATCCGATTATTTTATACACGACTCTTTAAATATCATGATTACTTGAAGACACCCATTATTGAAAGAATGACAGTTTGGCCTTTAAACATAATTCACGGAATTTCAAATGTGGTTCCGGTTATAAAGATAAATGATTTCATCTGAACAATTGTTTGGGGTTTTCATGAGAAACCAACGTTTTTCTTTAAAGATGGTGAAGGCCCATTTGACACTTTAATAAAAATAAATTGTTTTGGAAAAAAACCTTTTGGATGACTCAGGGGCGATCTTTGGTGTTTTTTTACTGCATATGTTGTGTGTGATGTTTGCGATACTTGATTGACTTTGTTGACATACCCCTTTTTATTGTATGTGTTGACATGGGAACCTGGCATACTGAGTGAGTCTTCTGAGAATTATTGTTGCACTAGTTTAGATTAAACATAGGCTAGTGGCCCCATTGTAGGGGAATACTGAGTTATTGCTACTATGGGGATTGGGCCCCTCGGTTAGGCCATGCAGTGCTATTCTGGGCATTAGGGTGTTATGACGTCATCGAGTTAGAGCATGCTTTCCGGATGAGTCACATGTATAGTACGTTCTGGATTTTTCACGATCTCCTAGTATAAACCCATGTTTCCTTTAGCATTTATTTCCATGTGGCAGATGATTAAGAGGTTTAGTTCTGTAGCTGGCCCTTGTGGGTGACTTTTTTCCATTGCCCTTAGTGTGTGTTGCATGCTGTGTGGTCTTCCCTTTTTACTAACAACTAAAAATTTAATTTCTAAATTGTTCGCAACAATGTTTTAAAATGAAATTCACTTATTACCTTCAATCATTAAACTTTTTTTTAAATTAAAAAAGGAAATGGACTATTTTTTCATTAGAAATTTAGGTGCATGTGAAAACCCATATTTTATATAATTTATTTGAAACTTGGAATTAGTGAATTCTTTATTAAATGGTACGTGCATTGAGAATGGAATTAGTTGGGCCTACCTACTGAGTTTTAATACTCAAACCTATAGCGTTTTCATTTTTTTTGTTTTTATGCAGGTTTGGATCGAGCTCGCTTTCGTGGGCGAGATTTTGTTGTGGACTGGTGAGCGACTCTCGAAGTTGCAAGAGTTTTTGGTCGAGACAAGGTTAGTTTTTATTTGTTGGTATTTAATCATTTTTCATGTCTTTTATTTTCCATCCTCTACTTTATTTATTTATATTTTCTTGGAAAAATCATTCCCTCTTGTTCAGTTTTGATGACCGACTCTAGTTTCTAGACCGTGGGGATCGGGAACGCCCTTCGGAACATGTCATAGGCTGGCTCAGGTGACTGGTTCAGGGTCGACCCGGGTTGGTTCCTGAAAAAATGGTATCAGAGGAGGTCGGCTCCTGAGTGGACATTGTTTTTAGAGAGCCCATTTTTATTTTGGGGTTTTCATGGTAGATGGAGTATAATTGTCAGAACTCGAGGCGTACAGACGAGAATGATGTCATGACCCGTTGCCTGTTCTGATCCTTGGGTTACCATGGGATGTTCGGGTTGTTGGTGTCTTTTAGTTCTTTTGGATTGTTTTATATTGGGACTTGAAATTGGAACCGGATATGTGACCTCCATGAGCTCGCATGGTCTTTCAAGCCATGTGGAACCAGATACTTTTCCCTTGAATGCCCTTAGTGACGGTGGTGTGATTGGCATATGGCCACCAACCATATAGTCGAGTGATCGATCCTCACTAGTTTCTCTCTTGTGAATCATTTTAGTTTCTCTTCATTATTAAGATCATTGTGAAAAGTGTTATTTTGGTATTTGAAATGACAATGACCATGTTTGACCCATCTTCTTGTTTTCTTGTTCCTTAGTGTTTCCCCCATCATGAAGGTTCGATGGATGCCCAAGGTGCATCATCGGGTGTTGAATCCTTAGAAAATCGTCCAGTTGATCAACCTATGGATAACATCCTTGAATTTCCGATGTTGAACCCTCCCCTATTTTATGGGAAAGAAGATCCTCTTTGAGGCATAAGAGTTGTTAGAAAAGATTGAGAGGAAGTTTAGTTTCATTGGGTTGCTTGAGTTGTTAAATGTGAAGTTGGATACCTTTATGCTTGACGGACCAACCTGGAAATGGTGGAAGTACGTGTCTCAAAATAAAACTTAGAAAGAACTCACTTGGGAGTTCTTCAAGTCATTTTTAATACAACAATACTTCTCTGATGTGAAAAATTTGAGGAAGAGGATAGAGTTGTGAGGTCTCCAGCAAGTGTCAGATCTGTGTTTGAATTTTTTCATCGTTTCCTGGACCTGGCTCCTTATGAACCTGGGAATGTTGGAAACGATCCCATGAATTCTCAGAATTTTGAACTTGGATTACGTCATGAGCTGCAGTCGAAGGTGGGAGAGTTCAACGTGATCACTTTCCCTGATGTGGTGAGATAAGCTTTCCTCTTCAAAGCTGAGTTAGAAGGAGGACAGGAGGTGAAGAATCCTCCTCTGAATTTGGGAATTAGTGTAGAAGATAGCGATATGAAGAATGGGAAGTGACATGATGGTGGTGGAACTGGTAGAGGAATCAAGAGGCCTTATGACCTTCAATCATCTTCCTCACAACACAATTCCTTGATTTTTCACCAGTGCGGAAAGCAGGGGAACAAGAGGTTGATGTTCCTGAATTCTCATAAACCCTACCGCACATGTGGACATCCGGGTCACTTATAGTTATTCTGTCGAGGTGTTTCCAAGAATCGTGCTGAAGCCAGACTTGGCTTGTTGAAGGTCACCTCAGCCCATCAGCATGAGTAGGATGGTTTTTATAGATCAGTTTGATGTTTTCTCTTTAAATTTTTTCTTGGAGGTATTAGTCATCACCTATACTGTTTTGTGGTGTTTCATTTCTTTCAGTTGTAATAATTGTTTTCACTGAACCTCTTTGAAACCGTTGTTCTAATAGATGTGACTTTGGTCAAATTCTAGTTCGTGTGTCATGTTTTGAAGTTTTTGAATCCTGAAAACGAGGCAAGAGATGCTTCAATCAATAGATCTCCAGCCATAGGCCTCAGAGTGAAGCCGACGCGTAGTCATGTTAACCCCATCGGTGTAAAAGACACTTTTATAATCTGTATCTTTAGTGTGGTGTGCTTTGTTTTCATCTGAGAGTGTGATGTCATTGGAGTATTAGTGGTGGTTGTATTGATATTTGATCCGTTGGGCCCTTCCCTTCTCCCCTCTCATGGTGGGGGGTTTTCGACCATATGGAAAGTTTTAAAGTGTGGTTAATCTCCTCATTACTCATGGTGGAGAGACCCATTGCGGGTCTCGTCGAATTCAGTTGACTTGTTTCCTATGGTGGGGAGTCCGTTCGGGCCTCCCCATGTAAGTATCAGAGTTTCGTCTCAGTTTTCGTATTGGGTGGTGTTTAAAGTGTTCGAGTTTTGAGGATAAGTTGTGTGTCATGGGTTTTTGGTGTCTACTTGGATCAATCAACTAGAAGGTGCTTAAACTTTTGGGGGTGAGTGACACTTAAGGAGTTTCTTCCTGGGTTTAGGTCTTGTTGTGGCTTCCAGGGGATGTGAAGCATTATGGTGGGGAGATTTTTCACACCCCGACCTGTGCGTTTAATTTATTTTTTATACCATTAATTTTTTTCTTTCCTCGGGTCCGAGGTAAGTCCTAGATGATGTTTTTGTGTTTTCGATAAAAAGTGTGTGCTTTGGGTTAGACATCATTGGACGCACGAGCGGAACGTGACGTCGCGCGGCTTCGCCAATGAAACTGAGTGGCCCTTTCATTAATTTTATTATTACAAAAATGATATAAATTCATTTATTATTTTTATTTTATTAGTAAGGCTATTATTAATTTTTTTAATATTATTATGATTATAATTATTATTGTTATTATTATTAATATTAACATCATTATCATTATTAATATTTTTATTATTTATTTACCTTTTATTTTTATCTTATTCTATTTTATTTATTTATTTCCTCATTTTCTCTTTCATCTTTCCTTCTTTATTTTTTTTATTTGTGTTTGTCTTCTATGCGGCTTCTTACCGCCCTTTTTTCCATATATGGTATCCTTCCTAGCGTGACCCTCCTTCATCTCCTCAAGCAGCAGCAACACCAGCCCGCAGTCCGGCTAAATCCTCCACCCGACCCTCCCGTTTCTGCCTCACATTCCTGCCAGCTCCGCCACCTCCCACTTCTGCTATACAGTGCCCACCCAGACACATCCTCCTTCCCTTTCATGAAGAAGAAGCCCGGAGCACCCTCCTGCTTCACCGCATAGCGCTCCAGCCTCCCTGCGCCTCCCATCCTGCACCACGCACCTGGGCTCCCTCCAGCTTTCAGCTCACCCGCACTAAGGACCCCTCCTCCTGCTGCATGTAGCGCAACTCCCAGCAGATCCAGCTGCCGACACTAGCCCACCCCGGTGAACCTCCTCTAGCCACGCCCTCCTGCTTCCCCAAAACACACCCAACGCCCCGATTCCCTCCTGTCCGCCGCACTTCACTGTCGCGCGGCCCCCCACGGCTCTCCTGCTCCGCACACAGCAGCCCGCTCCGCACACCCTTCAGTGCACCACCTCTTGTAGAACCCTCTAGATAAAACTCCCCATCACTAGGTACTCCCCTCTGAATAGCATGACGCCCCCTGGATTCCACCGGGCTGCCTCATACAACCATCACCCCCTATTCCTTGCGATCTGTTCCGGGGGAGCCCCTTCTAGACGGTTTCCCTCCCTCACCACCAGCCATCGATGCCCGGCGCCATCCCCATCTACCCCACACTCTCATTGTTCCCTCGGGAGCACCCCTACCTCCTGGATGACCTGCTCCATGTAGCTTACACACAAGCCGCACCCGACCCCCTTTGTCCTTGCATGTCGCGAGTAGGCAGCCCGCAGCGCCACACCCTCCTACTTAACCCACACGCGCCTCCTCAGGCCTCCCTTCTCGCCTCCTCCATGCTCGGCCGGGACCCCAAACCCCCTTTCACCATGTCCTGAATACTCCGGATGCCTACCCATATCCTGAGTTGCACCGCTCTGACCAAGCACCCTGCCAGCAGCACCCTGAACCTGCACCCCTAACATGAATCTGTTGTCCGACCGGCCTCCATTGCTCCCCCCCATCTGACCACCTACAATGCACCGTCACACCCTCGCTGCAGGCCAGCCCTACAACTCCTCATGTTCAGGCACTACCCTATTCTTTTTGGCTGGATGCGCCTCTTGCTAAGCCTCCTTCCAGCCACCGCCCACCCTTTGAGCCTCCTTCTGTCCTCCGAGTATCTACGACTATGCAGTGCCCTCCGGTCTTGAACCTTCCATCCTATCATGGGGCCTCTGACCGACCACGCACACTTCCTAGCCATGTTCCCTCTCTTTTGATGACTTTTTCAGTTTCCTGTAGCCCATCACTGGTCCTCCAGGGTGGAATGAGCCACTATGTCAACTCTCGTGTCACCTCCGTTCACGTGATTAGCCGCGCGCCTGGTTCGTAATTGGGTACGTGACGAACACCGCCTCCGAAGGCTAGTGGTTTGGGTTCACCCCGTTTCACCTGCTCCATTGTTGAGGTGAGTTTTGTGAAAATTATTATTTTGTATCTTTTGAAATCAGTGCTTATGGGTTTTTATTGTTTTATGATGGCTACGACCTGTTGGCAGAGAGAGTCGGCGATACCACGATTAACCGGTTGCACATGCTTGTGCATGAGTGTGAGACGTGCCGCATAATCATAACCGAGCTACAATTCGAGGTAGGTCCCCCACTACACTCACCTTTAAATTTATAATTTATTAATTGATTGATGTTTTATTAATTTTTAATAAATTGGAAATAATATAAGATAATTAGTTTTTATATGATGATTTGGTGTAAAAAGAGCCGTTTATTTTATACACAACTCATGAAATATTTTCTTGATGAGAAGACACCCATTAGTGAAAGAATTCCAGTTTGGACTTTAAACATAATTCACGGAATTTCAAATGTATTTCTAGTTTTAAAGATAAATAATTTCTTCTGAACAAGTGTTTTAGGTTTTCTTGAGAAACCAAGGCTTTTCATTAAAGTTAGTGAAGGCCCGTTTGACACTTTAATAAAAAATATTATTTTGGAAAACTCTCTTTGGGTTGACTCATGGGTGAACTTTGGTGTTTGTTGACTACATATGTTGTGTGTGATGTTTGTGCTACTTGATTGACTTTGTTGATGCATCCCTTTTTATTGAATGTGTTGACATGGGAACCTGACATAGTGAGTGAATCTTCTAAAAACGATTGCTGAACTAGTTTACATAACACACTGGCTAGTGGAGAAATAGAAATGGAATACTGATTTATTTCTACTATGGGGATTGGACCCCTCGGTTAGGCCATGCAGGGCTATGCCGAGCATTAGGGCATTATGATGTCATCGAGATAGAGAATTATTTCAGGATGAGTCACAAGTATAGTACGTTTTGGATTGTTCACGATCTCTTAGGTTCGACCCTTGTGTTCATTTAGTGTTTGTTTGCATGTGGAAGATGATTTAGATGTTTAGTTCGGTAGCTGGCCCTTTTGTGCCACTTTTTCCATTTCCCTTAGTATGTGTTGCGTGTTGTGTGGTTTTCAATTTTTACTAACAACTGAAAATTGAATTTCTAAATTGTTCACAGAAATTTTTTAAAATGCAATGCACTTATTCCCTTCAATCATTAAATGTGTTTTTAAATTAAAAAGGGACAAGAACTTTTATTTACTTTCTAAATGAATGTGTGTGGAAAACCATATTTTATATAATTTAGTTCAGACCTGGAATTAGTGAATTGTTTATTTAATGATATGTGCATTGGGAATAGAATTAGTTAGGCCTACCTACTGAGTTTTAATACTCACACATATAGTGTTTTCCTATTTTTTAGTTTTTCTGCAGGTTTGGCTCGAGCTCACTTTCGTGTGCGAGAGTTGGTTGTGGACTTGTGAGCGACTCTCGGAGTTTCAAGTGTTTTTTGGTCGAGACAAGGTTAATGTGTTTATGTTGGTTGTTGCCCCTTTTTCATGTCATTTATTTTTCTTCCACTGCTTTATTGTTTTATTTTTACTAGGTGAAATCTTTCCCTCTTATTCAGTTTTGATGTCCGACACTAGTTTCCAACCTGTGGGGATTTGGAATGCCCTTCGGGCCATGTTGCGGGCTGGCTCGGGTGACTGGTTCAGGGTCGACCCGGGTTAGTTCGTGACATAAACCTTCGCTTATGTTTGTTGAAATTTTACCCACAATCATGTATCCAAAAGAAGTTTGATCTCTACTATGTAAAGATGGTTAGATTATTATAAAACCATTATAATGTTTCTATAAAGAAGAGATAATATATATAAAAACCAAGATAAATATGGGTTTTAGTCATAGTGGTTAGTATGGGATAACATTTTATAACATATGTCTTGAATGGATCTAAAAATATACTAAATCATGTGATTGTATGACCCAAAAATGAATCTTTTTATAGAGAAAATTTACACTTTATATTTGTTTTATAGAGCTTATCATTTAATTAGGTGTTCAAAACAATATTCCAGTGTTCTTCATGGTCTTGCTTTCACTTTCAATATAAAATAATATAATCTACAAAAACTACAAAAAAATCATGGTACTATCTTAATAATATATTATTTAATTTTATATAGATAGGAGTTGTATTTGAATGGAAATATGGAATCACTAAAAATTCATAGTTTCCGTAATTTTTATGAAATGATATATTGGGTATATTCTTTTTCCTGACCTTTAGTTGATGAAATCAAAAATAGAGGAAAATCATGGAAATGTATTGAGCTCTGCATAGTTGATAAAACAATTAATCAATATGGGGTTGTGGATAAATTTTCTTGATTGTCATTGCATTATGTTCCCAATAAAAAATAAAGATTCAAGTTGATCTATGTTACTTTCTATAAAAATACATATATAAACCATATGATGATACAATTTCTCAAATTAATCCATTATCATGATTCTCCATGTGTTCATTATTAAATTCCTACAACTCATTCAGTGTCATTATATATGGAGTATTCGAAATAGGTGTAGCACCAGTTATGAGTTCTATTAAAAACACTACCACATGATTTGGTGAATACTAGGAAAATGAATTTGTAATTTCATCATAAAAATCATCATCAATCATTATATCAAAAATTTGTTTCTCCCCAACCTTCTATGATTAGTACCTTTCATAAATATGAATAAATACCTATACTATGGATGGAATTTATATGATAGGTTCATGTTTACTATTTCATATATTTAAATTAATTTCTTGGTTTGGAATACCAAATGTGACATCCTTTCCTTGGAAATAAATATGGAATTTATTTTAAAAAATAAAATATATTTCCAAGATAACATCAAATTAGTCTAGATAGAGAATAACTATATTTAATGGAAAAACAATCCCCCAAACTTTAAGTAGGGAAGAATCATAATTTTGTGACAAGATCATAAAAACATTTGGGGGTTTCACTAATATTTCAAATTATAATGATTGAGTCACTATTTTGATAACCTAATAAATTTTATCAAATATTAAGCTGCTTTATATCCAAAATAAAAAAGACATAAGTAGTTATAGAGTCAATGGTATGTGTACCATTGCACATTTTTTTTCACAATAGTAACAACGATAACATGAGAATTTTGTTATTGTTTGGGATTAATTGGTTACTGACATCGATCATCATCTATAACCATCAACATTCATCACTGGTTTTCGTAATTCCAAAACTACTTACATTTTAAATATTGTGCAGTGGGTGGTGTATTATGTGGATCCTTATCTTGATAAATAGATATCATATTATTCCCATAACCTCAATATTGAATATAAATATAACCATCCTTTCCATACATAAAAAATTTACATGTCCCCTTAAGACAATTTTTTTCAATAACCCCTTCCACACGTTCAGCATAAAGGAGGGATCATCCTCCTCTCTCCACGGTTTTAAGAATATCCTTTAATTCAATGATTATTTTCTTATAAAATCCATGAAATTGATGGATAAAACTATTAAAAATATCTAACATGATAGATAATAGAACAATTTATTCATTTCTAATGAATTTTGATATGGATATCACCATTTAGAGAACTGATTTTAAGAAACTATGTAATTGATCAATTTTGCATTTTGGTAGGATAAAGATACAATAAATTGTAGTTCATGTCTTGTAAAATATGTCTCCTTGGTAATAATGGATTCATTATCCCTCAAATATAGAAAATGTAATTGATTCTTCATTTTTATTTGATTAAAAAATGTATTTTAGTTACTGAAGAATATTTATTAAACTGATTCCATAGAATAAAAATAATTTAATCCTATTAAATAATATTATTTATAAAATTCTACCATTGAATTATTTTGTATTCCATGAAATATAAAACAAAAATATAATTTCCCTTTTACAAATATTAGAGAATAAAATACATCATTTTTTACGTACTAATACAATTTCTATTAACAAAAATATAACCAGAATGACTAATTCATGAAGTATGATTCCACATAAGAGATATAATAGAATGTTTTTCATCCTTTGCTCATTTGTAATCTCATCATGATCTATATCTTATTAAATTTTTGTCACATAGAAACTTTATTTTTTATTCTTACTTTGACTAAATTATGTTCCTTATGATGATAATCATTTCATAATCCATCTCATTTAGATTTGACCTAGTTATTTTTGGTTACAACCACAAACAAAAACCAAAACGTATAGATTGAGAAATAATAATCACGGTGGAAAACCTTATAATAATTAAATATAATTTTATGATGTATAAATCATGAAACATTAATTTCAATACATGTCACATATTGTTTTATATTGGTCCAACATGACCGCATCTATTCAAATCCATCATAATAGATCATAAATAAAATTATAATTTTCCTAGCCATATCCCTAGGGAGATTCAAACTCAGTACGCAGTAGGGTCAAAGTCATTATGAACTAGAATGATGGACCACATATACATGGAATACTCTTTTTGAGGTAATTACATATAGATTTTTCTAATTTAAAACCATATCAACTTATAGTATACATATAATTAATTTTATCTGAGAAAACTGTACTATTTTCATTACCGTTACATATTACCTTACAATGTAAATAAGATTATCATATGGTTATTTGTTAATTATTTATCATTCCATTTTCCAATGGTAACTAACCATTTCTATGATAAAATCTATATCAAACCATTCAATTCACACATAAATTTTACATGTTTGTAGATAAATATTCATTTCGTGACATAAAGATCCACTCTAAAATCCTATAGGTTGAGTGTCTTTAGAAATATAGAGATAAAAAAAATCACCTTCACATATGATCTATAAAATATCCTAGTAAATGTTTACAAAACGAAACCATGTTATAAATATCATACATAATATAATCATTCATATCATGTGATGGGAAATAAAAAAAAGGAGATATCAAATTCATAGTAATGGAAATAAAGGGAGATATCAATGAATAAATCTGAATTAAATTAGCATAAGACTATGAGAGGATGATACAAACATTTATAACCCATACTAAATATAATAAAATCATAATTTTGATGCCCTTACTAAATCATGGATGGGTATAATACCTAAATCATAACTAAACAAAATAACATGATCCGTGTGAGCATAACATATGAATACAACATAGATTTACCAGTGGAACATATGCATAGAAAATCATTTAATCAATTTTGAAGGATCACTTCCTAGAATGTCATAGTGTATTGGGTTCACTCATCATTCTATCATATTAGTGAAGTTTTACAACAATGGAAATCATAGTAGAGTGATTCCTTTACTAAATTCAGTTTACCCTCTATTCCAATCTGATTAATCTCATGAGATATCCATCTTTAACAAACTAATTAGAGGGACATATAATTATTGGCCTAAATGTAACATAAATGATCTCATATAGTTGTTTGATAGATTATCATAAAAAATTCGTCATATCATAACTTGTGAAGAGAAAGGGTTTTCCTAAATACTTTTTTATGGAATAACCCTTTAAAAATAAATGGGTTTTATAAATAATTATTCAATTAAACCTATAATGACCAATTTAAAAAAAATTGGCTTCAAAAATATATTATCATCATAATCATAGATCATAAGAAATTGAAGGTATCCTTGAACCATATCCCCAATATATCATGTGCACCATCAAAGGACGTTATCATAATAGTGGATTCTATTTTAAGGGTCACATGTATTATTTATTGAATTAAATACCCTTTACATATTTTAATCACACTTATAAAATCATAAAATTTTCAAAATATAATGAATCAGAAATTTCAAAAATAAACTTGGAAACATGATAATTAATATTTAAATAATTGTGCATTAAGGAACATAGTAAATTCATTTCATGGGGTATTATTTAATAGAAAACATTCCTACCTTTGTTTTGTAAAAAAGTAATAAAGTATGTCCTTTATAAAATGACAAGAAAATTAATTTTAAATAATGATGTAAAAATTATTTGTTGAGTAAAAATGTTTTTATGTAATCATATTATAATATTAAAATGAAATTGGAAATTTTTTTAGAAATAAATGATATAAAAGAAAATGGATTTTCGATATTATAGATAAATAAAGATGGGTTTCCTTTAAAATATTTTTTATCGTATCATGAGAACATAAAAGAGTATAAATGAAATGAAAAATATAAAGTTCCTAGAAATAAATGTGGATAAAAATCATTCATTTCTTGATAGGTATACTATAATATTTCATTATCTATACTTAATAATAACTTATCCTGATAATTAATGAGATTGTGATATAAATCCCTTACCTCATGTGTTGTATTTCTCTGAAGATTCTCCATCCACCGATATAAAACAATTAATTTTTTATACATATATTCAAATGTATTATACATACTTATAATATCATATATGATCCACTTATAATAGAAAATACCCATTTATTAATAATTCCTCAATATAATCATCATATCATGTTGGTAACTAGTTAATTTTTTATGACAATTATTTTTTGGTAGTTCTGATCCTTTTATGTTGATCATGGTTCCATAATCTCTATACTCATATGAGTAATTTTAATATCATATTTATTATTTATATATATATTAATATTTTTCATTAAATGGTAGATATTGAAAAATGATTTACACCATTCATGGTGATGATTGGTCATACGTATGTAGTAACATGATTTCCTTTTTTATGGATTTATTGGGTGAAATAAGAATAATAATTCATCTCAGTAGAATCAGAATTGTATTACAGAATAAATATATATTTATAAAATTAATCATTATAACCATGCTAGTAAAGTGGTGAGGAAAATCTAATAACATCGTAGTCTGGAGATGTTATGTCATACGTACACATGAGAAATTTTTTCTCATTCTATAGGATGTAAAAAATGTGGTTAATGGTTGTTACATAACTATAATAAAAATTTATTATATTAAATATACTAAATTAATTATTATATATTGGATTCACGGGATTTGGAATAGTTTTAAAAAGAAATAAAATTGAGAATACTCGATTAAGGCGCATACCTCTTCATTGAGAACCCATTGTTGGCATAAACATTATTCCATGAAGGGATTAAATTTTTGAAACACTAGATTCAATATGATTTGGTTAAGGAAACATGGAATTTAATATTGTGTGTATAAAAAAATTCTACAAGGCATTAATGGTTTGAGGAAGAGTGAAGAAGAGGTTCCATTTTATAAGTGAGTGTATAGGTAATGTAGGAATTATTAAAATACTAATATATAGTTGAGTCATTCACAATAAAAATGATTTTAAATGGCCAAATATAAAAAAATGATTATAAGTTAAAAATTCAATCACAAAATGAAATTTATATTTGTAATGGATTCATTATGGAAATTACTATTTTTATATACAAGTTGGTAAATTTATTCTAATTTTGACAATGGTAATGATTTTTTCAGTTTTAAAGGGTTATAAATTTACTTATAAGGTTAAAATAGGCTAGTGTATTAACAAGCGATGACATTTAGCCCATATATTATCCACCTATTCGTATTTTAATATTTTTATTATTTGTAAATACTTTAATATAATATTTATTTTTATAAAATATAATAAATATCATTTTTGAAACTATTCATTTAATTTTAATTTAAACACATGCCTAAAAAAGGAATTATAATATAAATCAATAAAAAAATTAGAATATGTTATATTAATATATAAAATTCATGGAGTTAAGATTTTCACACAAATTGTATGATATTGAATATTTCAAAAAATATTTATTTTCTTTTTCTTTTAATAGAATAAATATAGTTTTTGTGTTTCATAAGTATTTATTGAATCAATTCAACGTCTAAGAATTATAAGAAAATTAATTTCATAAAAAATATAATTTCATATTTAAAATGATAATTTAAATATGATAATATCCTTGTTTCTTTATTGTGTAAAATATTTATAGATATTAAATTTAGGAGAGTGACATTTTACAGTTATTATTATCTTAAATTAACATAATGGCCACAATCAAATAATTATTAAAATCTGTGACCCTATATTTGAGAATTCTATGGAGATAAAAAAACAGAACTCATTAAATATTATAATAAAAAGTGATAGAGTAATTTAAAAGCCATATCTTGAATTATTAACCATATTATGATGTTTTTACACTTAACATAGTTGATAAACATACTATGGTTACTATACATATCGAGAATAAAAAAGTAATAAGATCATATTTACCAAAATCTAAGCTCCTTAATCCAAAAAATTGTATCCAATTTTCATGATTCAATATAATTATTTTTCATAAATTCATTTTAATATATGTGTGTAAAATGTAATGGGTCACGTTTTTTGATGAAAAAATATATAAAAAAATTGATTTCATCTAATCCAATGCCAAGAAAAAATAGATGAATGTTACAAGCATAAATTTAATATATAATATATAAATTAAAATGAAAATTTCACCAATTGTTATTAATATTTTATATTAGGATTTAATAAAATAAAAACATTTTATTTGATAATAAATGAGACACAAAACACCATTCTTAAACAACACATGAAATATATTTATTTAAATCAAATCTCTTTGATAAAATGTGAAAAAATGACCCCATGTATAAATGAATGATAATATATTATTTTTATTTAAGATTGAGAATCCTTGGACAAAAGACCAATGAAAAATTTATTATATAAAAAGATGTTACACGAGTCTTAAAGATTGGATCATATTTCAACATTTCACCTAAAAGGCGAGTACGTTGTCAGGTATCTCATATATGCTGGTAATATCTTGATTTAGTCCTTTATTGGAAATGTAATCTAAAACCATATTCACTTCATAATAGATATTGGTGATATGACTTCTGTCACTAAGGGAATGGATACAATCCATCCAACGTGTAATAGTTGACTAAGCCAGATGATTCACACCATTAAAAATCAATTGCATTATGGTAGTCAAATTGCATTCAATACATATGTTTTTATAACTTTGTAACTTAGAGAAGGATTTAGAATGAATCAGAATCTACATTTAAGTTTCCAAAGATGACGCAATCCCATACCTTCCAAAGAAACACCCTACGATCTGACCGAGCTGATCCTCGTAGATGACACCCCATCCCTCAGAGCCCAGATTTCATTTAGAAGTGCTCTCCATATTCACATTGATCCAGCCAGAGCATGGAGGTTTCTAGAAAACATAAAAGGTTTGTTGTGGCTAGAAATAAAAACCATTAACTGGAATCCCCCCCACAATCATAATGTATTTCACTATATTGTTACAGAACCCATTCTAAATCAAAACAACTTCATGGATAGAAATGAGGATCCTTATCTGACCAACATAATTGTTAAGAGAGAAGTTATTGTGAATAATTTCATTTCTATCATACCATTTCACATGATGAAACTCAACAACTTCAGCAAGACATATGTTCATGATTGTTTGGATTTATCCATATCAACACAAATTTTTATATGTGTGTTGATAGAGTCAAGAATCATCCATATCCAATCAAAAAAAGCTGAAAATGTAGTTCAATAGAGTACTTCAAGTGGCACAAGATAAATCTAAAAGGTTATAATCTTCTCTAGGTTCATTATAGAGATTTCATTTGAAGCATGTGTGGATTCTAAAACATTGCAGACAAGTATCCATGGGGATCCAATTGTAAAAAACATTCTATATAAGAGTAAATCATGACGGCATTATCAATATATATTCAGTGTTTTAATCTAGATTAAATCTAGTCCAATGTTATAAAAATGTTGGGAATAGTTCGATTTTGAATTCTTTATACCATTGTGGGAAGGCTTCGAGACTAGAAAGTAATATGTGCTATAAAAAGGGAAATTTTCAATGAAATTCAAATCATTCTTAGGGAGACTATAGAGATGAGAGTTAATAACATCTCTAAGATTGTTATTTGAGCTTTCAGGTGATTGTTTAATAGGGATCATTTAAATTAGAGGACTGCCAGTCCAATTGTCCAACCATAAGTCCATGGAGGAGTTCTTGGTAACCATACATCCAGAGTTGGTCATAATTTTGATAAACACTTTTTTAGGAAATGCTTAAATAGAATGTTTCATGAAGTTCATGTTACCTTTTTTCAAATTTTCATGAAACCTATTTTTGATTAATGTAATATAAAGAGAGTCATTATGGATAAGGTTTCAAGTAAATCAATCTTGGAGGGCCACATTAAAAAGATTTAATTTTTTAGTACCGAAGACCCCATTTTAAATATGTTTTCAATAATTAGGCCAAGGTTTAGTCACCAATTATTTTTTCTAGAGTGCTTCTAAACCAAAAAAGTAGACCGAGGTGTATTCACCAGTTTCCTATCCAGAGTCCTGCAAAACCAAACAAAATGGTAGTTTTTATAAAATATGGTTTATCCACACTTTGACAATAATATATAAAATTTATTTTTACCAGTATTAATAAATTTAATTGATAAAATGAAATTTCTGTATGAAACAATATTATAAATATTTTCTTAGGGTAAAAATTATTGAATTTTTAGTATAGTTTCCTTTTTTGAATAATAGTGAAAATTGTTTTTTATTGAAATCAATATCCTCTTTTAAATAATTAAAAGTTTTAAATTAAATTTTTAAACTACATTTTTAAATTACATTTGACGTTAAATTAGTTAAATTATATTAAATTTTATCATGTTTAGGTCAATTAAAAATATTTCATTTTGAATTTTGATATTGAAGCCTTATATACTTATTCCTTTTTTTCTTTTGAAACACAATCACTCATTATTTATACATGGGTAATTTTATATTTTATTATACCAATTATGTGATTTGACTTTATAAAAATGGATTCCCTAATATTAATAATAAAAACAACATTATCAATTACTAAAAATTAAATTTTTTATCATTATGAATAGTAATAGAAGTTAAAAACAATTACTCCAGTTAATGTATAAATAGATTTACCAGGGGTTAAATTAATATGATAGGGGTTAAAAAATGTATACCAACATAAAAAAAATCATTTTTGTAATTATTTATATAGTAACGCACATTATTATTTATAATTTACAATTTGTCATATTTTTCATAGTCCAAACATGGTTGTAATTGAATATTTTCAAAATTTACTTATTTTTCATATCCCTTACTTATAAATGCCACCCACTCTCCTCCCATGTCCAATCTCCAAATCCTTATGGTTCATCCAATACGTACAAAAAAATCCTATCTCCCTAGAAATAATCCCATACCATTTTATTTGACTATAAATCCAATATAAGAAGGATTTTATTGAAAAACCAATGAAGCTCTCAAAAGAATAGCTACTGTTCTTAGACAAGAATATTTACATTGTTGATACATAAACCTCATTAGACTGTTACTATAACAAGAATATATAATAAAATGATAATATTAAATATACTTATATTTTATTAATTTATTTTAATTAACTATATATATCCACACTACCATTAAATAAGAAAAAAATTGTCAATCATGTTTATGACATTTACCGTCTCATGAACTGATGTAAGTTGTTTTCCATACCCAACATTTCAGGATAGATATAATGATAGATTTTAAAAATATATTTGATATTAATTATATTATTATTCATTTTCAATATTAATATCACATAATCTTTCATATTTTCCATTTATTTTAAAATAAAATAATTTTTCTTCTGTTTTTGGAGGATTGCCGCCTCACGATGCGACATGATTTACTTTTCACATATTATTTTAATGGATATTTATAAGGATATTTTTTTTCATATATTTTATATATATAACATGATATTGATTATTTTAAATTAATATATCACACCATTCCTTAACCTTTCCATTATTTATGGAAGGATATCATCTCTCATGCATACGTATGAAACAACATTTTCATAAAGTGATGCAATTCACTTTCCATGTAAAACATACAATAATGAATTTAAAAATGAATATATTGTGTAAATATGATTTATATATACATATAAATAATATAATTATGATGATTATAAACTTATATGATATACCCTAGAACCATTACTTTCACATAAAATAGTAAATAAGAAAGCAAGGAAATTAACACGAGAGAAAATTAAAATAATATTATATTATTTAAAAATAGGGTGTAAAATGTTATAATAGGACCATTTATAAAATTATTAATTTGAATATTGTTTCTCAATAATTTAATAAAATTTAGAAAACAATTATGAAGTATTTTAAATCATTTCAACTAAAATGAATTCTTCAGTCACAGATTTCTTGTCAATTTTCCTTCATTCCGGAAAACAATAATGTTATGGAGTTGATTTATTTTATATAGTATATATATAGAAACATTAAAATTTAATATGGAAATTTATTCAATTTTAATTATGCTTAATGTTTTAATTTTAATTTTTTGGTTCAATGGTTTTTTAAATGAAAAATACCATTTGGTAAATAATTTATTAACTTAATTTCTTTTCATTTGGTTATACTACATCATTATAGAAATAAACATTATTTGATTATGTGTGTGAATAATTTTAATATATTTTTTTTTATTTATAGATATTTTTTTTATATTTTAATTTGATACAAAAATTCTTTTCATTGATTAATTATCACATCAATGTTATTATCCTTATAATTTTTTCCCTTACAATATCGTTTTATTCAGAAATTTTTTGGCTCGAATTTTCAGGGAATGAAAAATATTTGATAATTCAGAAAAAAATGAATTTTATGGTATTCTATATATAAAAAAAGTTTTCAAGTAATAATACAATTTCCCCTATTTTTTACTCACAATGAATGAGAAAAAGATTTTTATAGAATCTTACTTCACACCACACATTATTTGAAAATAATATTTTTTGAAATATATGTTTTATGACAATGATTTAATTTTAGTAAAAACAACAAATGAATTATTAAATCCGTTTTTACAAATTATTAAAATTTTAAAATATGTTTGTAAATAATTTATTTTTTAAATTTTCAATGAGGGGATTTTTAGCCATTTTACAACAAGATGAATGGAATGTTTTTCAAAATTATATGGAATGTGAGACATTTAATACCATCACGAACTCTTTTTTCATGGAATATTCATTTATAAGTTTTAATAATTATTTTTAAAAATAAATATTTCCCTAATATTTATGAAATTTTTAGTTTTAAAATAATATTTTAAAAATAAAATAGATATCTTCTTCTAGAACGTTTTAATGAAATTTTTATTGAATTTATATTCATTGTGGAAAAAAACCAATATTTTCAATATTCTAAATTGGGGATAGTTTTTAATTATATCATCCTTATTCTTTATATGGGTTGTTTACAATTCTTTTTTACTTAGATATGAATTGAAATTCACTTTCATGATTCACTTTTGCAGTCATTATCATTTCATTAATATATCCACTTTAAAATGATCAATGGAAATTATATTTCCCTTAAATATCTATATTATTTTTCATGTATATACTTATTTATTAAATATAATATCATTTATACAAATGGTTGTCTACATTGAGCCTTATTTTATTAACTCGGTAATTATTGATAAATATATATTATTTGCTCAATATTGTTATTTATTGATAAAGAATATTATACATTAATTAAATCTATTTTTAGATATATGAAATTGATTTAGAAATTTATATACTAGTGGCTCCCAGTTATATATAGCCACTCGATGCATTGGTAGTATCATGGGATGCATTATTTAGATAAACTATGTTAATTATGATTCTATTTTATACAAACCAATTATTTTTAAACTTTATTTAGAATTCTATTGATAGTAGAAGTGTCATGATTCCTAAGATCATGAAGTAAAATAATTAATAATTTCCCTTGTTAAGTATAAACATATTAGTATCCATGATATTTACACACAAATATTATCGTTGGATGCATTTAATTTATAGTTTGTTGATAATGTGGCATATGTTTTAACTTATTTAATTTCCATATTGATTATGCCTTATCAAATTATGATAATAATGTTATTTATTAAATGAAATTTTCATTCATTTATTTAAATTTCTAAAATTATTATGCGAGCCAGATTATTTATATGTAATATGAGTTCAATTAGCTTTCATTCCATGTTTATTTTGATTATTGACTATTGATATATACTTATATACATATTCCTTTTTAAAAATTTAATCAAATATCTATTTTGATTACAGTAAATTGAATCCATCAAATGTACTGAGATTGATATACAATGATATTAAAAAGGGATTAATGATAATATATAATTAAATTAGATATTTTTTCAAAATATTATAAAAATCCTGTATGTATCCAGTCTACCAAGACAACAATACTATTTAGTAATTTTGGATGAAAGTACATGTATCTTCTTAAAATTTAATAAATTATGAAACCTACAAGGGGATACAGGAGTTGGGATCCCTATTAGTGGTACAATAGGATGATTTCTTTTAATGCTTGGGATATATATTTTAAAAAATAAATTTGTGAACAAAACCCTATGATATAATTTTAGGATAAGTATAGAAAAAATCCCAATTTTTTGGTATGGTAAATATTATTTTATTTTCCCTTGTAACAATTCCTTTTCCATATACAATTAGTTGATTTGGTCCTGGAATAGAAGTACCTAGTGGTAATAACTCTAAAATGGAATATTTGTCTTGATAAAATTATCACATGGTGAACAAAAACATGCCTCACAACACACCTATTTTGAAAAAACCTAGGGATACACATAAAATAATTAACATTTTATTTATAAAAAATTATAGTGTAATTAAATATATTATAAAAAATGAATAAATTTGGTAAAACATAAGGTGGATTTAATTGAAATTATGACATCCTCATTCAGAAATCATAAAAAGGATTATTTATGAATATGTTGTTTCTCACTATGATTATTATTTATCATAATATATTTTTAGTTTTTAGTAAATGGATGTGACCTAGAAGAGTCATGTTTAATAATCAGTAATCTTGAAATATGATATAAAACCTATACCTTATACAACTCCAAGTCTTACCAAATAAGAGAAGGATATAATTCTAGAAGAGATAGAGTGTTAAAGACCATGGAGGAAATACGGATTTGCGTACATCATGATAGAAATGTGGGAATTTATACTCAAGAATGTGTATGAAAGGAATGAATTTTTTTATGTGTGGAAAATAATATCTTAATATAATGAATATACAAGGAAAAATGTTGAGTATGATGGAAGGAAATATATTCCATAAAAGGTATCCATTTATTTTTCCATTTATTAAATATAGTAACCATGGAATTATATGAGTCATTGGACTCTTTTAAAGGGTAAAACCATGACAAATGAATGATTAATATTAAAATAAAACGTTAAAATATTTATGAATTAAAATTTAATAAATACATTATAGAATATTTTTTACCAATCGAATCCTAGTTATATAAGTTATGAATCATATATCGAATGTGTAACATTTTAGATGAATACGTGTCTTTACAAACATAATTATAATAGATACTATATAGGGTTAATGATTATATGATTTAAAAAATTATAATGTCTTAAACAAACCTCTATGTATTATGTGGTGGGATTATACCATTATTATAGATATATTGGGATGTATATATGTCAATAGAATTCATTGGTTTAGTATACATTTTAATAAAAAAATATTTAAGGAAGAAATCCATTTTTTATGAGAATAAATTTCAAGGTATATCCAATCATTTGGGTTTATCTTATCTGTATTGATGTATTAATTGTTATTTATCACAATTGGGGAATGATAAATGTATTATATTAACATGGTATTATATAAAGTATAACCTTCATTCCGAGTGACAACCCATTAATTACAACAAGGACACATGGCTTGAAACCACAATTTAATGATGATATGAGTTCAGAGCCTACCCCTAGATTATGTAATGTTATAGTTAATATGAGATTGTTCTTATTGAAAAAATTTCATGAATAAATATTAATGATGATCCATCGGTGTTGCTCTTATGGTTTACAGATTAGTTTATTATATTGGATAAATATTTTTAACAATATTTTTATGGAAAATAATTAGAGATAGACAAAAAGGAATTTCAATATTTCAAAGATTATATAATCTATTAAAGGTTATTTATTAGTTATTTAGGAAAATATATGTATCAATATTTATTATTTGAGTAAGAAATGAATTATATTTTGATTGAAGCACCTCAAAGGATTAAACTGGACATATAAAAAAGCGTATTAAGTATGTATATTTTTTTATATTAATAGATAATAAAATAATTCCTATATATTTGGAAAATCATCTTGAAATAGATATGTAATCCTATTAAAATAATATCAAATAAATAAAATGTTCTTTTAAATAATCATATATTTATGGTTTTGAGGTCCCTATGTTTCCATTGATCATTCACCATATTGTGATAAATGACCTCTACCATTCTCTATAAGTATTTACACATTTCTTCCATGTTAATATCATCACATGGAACTAATGTGATCATATAAAGAACTTTGTTATATGTTATTCCATATTAATTTTTTAAATTCATTCTCTCTTATAATGAGGTTTTTTTATTGATCCTTTTTCATATTTGTTTTTTAAATAATGTAAATTTTAAATACACCACCATTAATTTCTCTACACAATATCAAATTGTGTGGTTGAATTATATTTTAGGTGGGGAGAATTTAACACCCCAAAATTTTAAAATTTGAACATTGTATTTGATAGTGTATGTTACATGAAATTCCATGACCAGTTACCCCCAAAAATATATTTCATTATATTTATTCAATTTGATATTTTGCTGAACATACAACCCCATATCTAAATAATATATGATATAATATACCACTATAACCATAAAATTAAATTAGTTTGTAAGAATTTTACAAAATAAATTATTAAAATTTTAGATATCTATTGAGTATAATTTAGGAATCATTTAAAAGAAAAACGATCTATTTTTGTGATATTTTTTTCAAAAAGGCAGCTTAATCATGCATCACACAAATAAATATATATTTTTTATAAACATTAGAAAATATAGTTGGAAAAGTGAAGTAAAATTTTTAAATAAGAATCTATAAATAATATTTTTAATAATTTTTGGGGTTTTTATGATGAATTTAATTTTTCATTGAATAGAGAAAACTACAAAAAAAATTTGAAGACAAAAGCTTCTTAAAAATAATTAAGATGATTAAATTACATTTAAAAATTAGTATCAAAATTATATTACTTAAATTATATTATTATTTAAATATTTTATCTTATTGGTATCAATTTAATGTTGTATTTTGATAGAAAAATGATCTATTCTTATGAAAAATTTCTCTTTGAAAACCAACTTTTTCATTCCGTCTGCAATTATAATTTCAAATTGGATGCTTCAACTCTTTGAATTGAATATGGAAATTGTTTTCCTTATATAGAATCAAAATAATTTATAATATATATTAATTTAATATTTAATTTTCAACACTTTGAATTGTAATTTAAGTATCAATTAACAGAAGTAAAGGTACATAAATATTTAGAAGGTGATAAATTAAGACATGTAGGTAGTCTAATGATGTGAATCATTCAGCTAGCCTCAGTTAAATTGGTTTCTAGTGTATACATAGCATTCAGTTTTAAATTTAAATTTGAATGGTCTTGGTAGTAATGTGATAATGATTCATCAAATCATAAATTCGAATAAATAATAATTTAATTCATCAAGAATTAATTTGTTATTATCCATGATAATTTCATAATGATGTTATCTCTGGATTTATTTTATTCTCAGTTTATTGACTAAATATCTAGAGTTTTAATTTATTTACCCTACCATATTTATTATTCCTCATCCAGTTATGATAGTGATGTTATTTATTAATTCGACTATGGTTTTATTTATATACAATAAATTAATTAATATGATACTAAAATTATTTTAATGAAATGTGTGTTCATTATTATCCCAACATGTTGATTATGATAATTAGTTTACTATATATTTGGCTATAATTAAACTTTTTTTGATCATTTGAGGACACTAATATTTTTCTCTATCCTAATAATCTATGAATGGTTTTAATAATGATATGTAAGGATATTATAAAAGTAATAATGATATTCTTATAAATTATGTTGTAATAATTATTTTCTAATGTAATATGGGAATCATTTATATATGTATTTGCCTATGACAACATAACTATGAAGTAATTTGGAATGTGATTACTTATATTGTAATGCCCCGACCCCAGTTACCCAGAGTCGGTGCACTATTACATAACATTGTCATGATCACAAAAGATCAATTCTCGAAATACTGATTAGTTTAGTAGCCTTGAAAACACTAGATACATTCATAAATGTTACATTACATAATAAAGTGAAAAATCACAATAACATAGTCTTCATAGTCCACACTCATATCCATTTCAGACTATCCCTATAGGTCATTCATAAAATAATTCTTCACATACTGGGAAAAATAAAACTTATAAAGGGGTGAGCTCAGATGCTCAGTAAGGATAACATTATCATGGAATATTTCATAAATAAACATAAACAGTTAAGGCAATGTATAACTAAAACAAAAGCCTTTTAAACTTGAACTTTAGAATAATATGGAAAAATTAAAATGAAATAATTCCATTTACTTACTCACATGGATATTCTACTAGTCGAATAATCACAGGCAATATCAATAACCACTTTGATAATGGTGGAATGCATAATGCCAGACTATCATAACCACGTAGCCAAGGCCTCCTGCCAAGACGACAAATCAAATTTTTTCAAGGCCTCATGCCAAGACACTACACTACCACAAAAAAAGTTTTTCGTAGCGCCCCCCTTTATCAGCGCTAACAAAAAAGCACTGATAAAGGGGGTCCCTTTATGAGCGCTTTTTTGTTAGCGCTGATAAAGGGTGCCTTTATCAGCGCTAAAAAAAGCGCTGAGGAATGGTGCCTTTATCAGCACTAAAAAAGCGTTGATAAAGGCACCCCTTAATCAGCGCTTTTTTTAGCGCTGATACAGGGACCCCCCTTTATCAATGCTTTTGTTAGCACTGATAAAGGGCCCCCCTTTATCAGCGATTGTTTAGTAGCGTTGATAAAGGGGGGGGGGCTTTATCAGCGCTTTTTTTAAAAGCACTGATAAAGGGTTGGCTTCAAAAAAAAATTTCTTATAAAAATATAAAAATATATTAATATATAAATCTAGTTATATTGTTATATAAATATAATATATAATTTTTAAATATATTTTAGATAAGTATAAATGTACATTTACACTTATTGTACTTAATATGTAAGATATTTAGTGAAAATGAATTCTTAAAAAATTAAAAAAATATTTTTAATTAATAATTTGATAATCATTATGGAGTAATAGTCATTTAATAACAATTTGAGGACTAAAAAAATTAAAAAAATTAAAAAAATATCCAAAATATGTTGAAAACGCAACTCAAACATCAAACAGCCATAACTTTTGATCCGGGTGTCCGTTTGAGCTCTACCACATATCAAATCAAAGGCTACGACGAGCTCTACGTCACTATGATTGGGGTAAACCCCGGTCAGTCGATTTTCGAGGCCAAAAGAGGCCCAGAAGGCCTCCAAAACTGAGTTTTAGTCAGGGTACTCCGATTTTTTAACATTTTGTGGATTTTCACCCTCGTTTAAGGGGGTATTATTGGATTTTTTTGGCGCGGTCTGAATTTATTCCTAGGTATTACATTCATATTGATATTATGTCTTTGAAATTTCATACTTTTTTATAATGAAATGCTATTTATAATCAAAAATATAACTATATGTACATATTTTTTATATATTCGCACCTAAAAATTAAATTTTTTAAATAAATAATGAAACATATTTACATATAAAATATATTTGCTTTATCTAAATAATAACTAATATCAATTTTATTTAAAATACCAATATATGAATATTTATATACCTATATATTAATCTAACTATATATATATATATTAATCTAACTATATATATATATTAATCTAATAACTATATATATATTAATATAACTACATATATATATTAGTATTACTATAAATATATATATTAATATAACTATATATATATATATTCATATAACTATATATATGTTAATATAACTATATATATATATATTAATATAAATATATATTACTATTCGAATAAATATAACTATATATATATATATTAATATCACTATATATATATATTAATATTACTATATATATATATATTAATATAACTATATATATATATTATAATATAACTATATATATCTATTATAATCTAATAACTATATATATATTAATATAAATATATATTACTATACGAATAAATATAACTATATATATATATATATAGATATCATGAATTGGAAGACAAATCAAAATAGAGTAGTGGTAAAGGCTTAGGCGCGTAGGGGGGAGGTCTCGAGTTCAAATCCTATGGGAGGCAAGGGCGCGCGCGCATGGGGGAATATTACAGCAAGCGATGTTAAAGGGTGTAGGGGGTGCGTGGGATGCTGTACAGGGGCAGAAAAACACTGTAAAATGGGGGTCTCAAGCGCTATAAAAGCCCACCCGATTTGCAGTATTTTTTAATTTTTTTTAATGTTATTTTTAAATTTTTTTAAAATTTTTTAACTTTTATCAGCGCTTTTTTAAAATGGCTGATAAAATGGTCCATTATTAGCGCTAAAACGAAAGCGCTGATAAAGGAAGTGCTGATATAGGACCCCTTTATCAGGGCTAAAAAAAGTACTGATAAAGGGGTACTTTTATCAGCGCTCATAAAGGGGTCCTATATCAGCGCTTTTCGGAGCGCTGATAAAGGGGACCCCCCCCTTTATCTACGCTGGCTTTATCAGCACTTTTCTAGCGATGATAATGGCCATTTTTAGTGCTGATAAAGGCAGTGTTTTTAGTAGTGCTAGTATGTCTCATGTGAACTAATGATGCATCTAGGAGCTATAGCAGGCTCCACCAGTCACTTATTAATCCCAATGCGTTCCTCATATGAACAATCTTAAACATATCATAAACCATAACATAATCATATCAAATAAAAATGCATAAAGGAAAACATAACATTTCCACATTTCAATCACAAGATATCAATACAACACATTGATATAATAAGAACATTATCAAAACCATTTTCAATACCAAAATAATAGAAAAGTAAAACATGGTATTTATTTTTCATTTAAAAATAGTTAAGGCCTGTAGAGGAATCCGAAACTCAAATAATGGTCACTACGGCGGAGAAGTCATTGTCTCCGCATTCGTACGAAAAAAACATTCCCTTTTTTCATTTAGTAAAATGATTCATATAAAAAATATTTCTTTTGAATAAACATAAAAGTCAAAGGGGTTTATACACTGTATAAAAGAAAGTCCTGTATTAAAACAGACTATGTCTCAATAAAAGAAGATTGAGATGAACTCACTTAAAAAGATAATTTTATAAATAAAATAGATCTATTATGTGTATTCACTATAATTACACATAAAGAAAGTACAAATACAAGATAGGACATAATAATATCATGACATAATTTGAAAGTAGGAGATTAACCCAAAGAACGAATAGTGGGTTAAGAAGTTTCCATACCTCGTGTCCGACTTCACTCGACCATTCATTAACCTCCAGAATAATAAACTAGGGTTAATTTATAATTGATTAAGAACGTTTTTGAAGTTCATTATTCCTTTTATATCACTTATTACCTTGTTATGAACATTATGTAATTATTTAAGTTAATAACGGTCGTTTTGTCGATCTTTGGTACTTGAGTCAAAAAAATAAAAGTCTTATAATTAAAAGTTGTTCATGTGGTAAAATATACATTATATCCAGAATTATATTCATGATGTAGATATCATATATATCATATATATCCAGTATATATATTCATTTATAATATTACATAACATTCAGAGGTAAGAAATGAAATGCCCCGTTCATGGAGACGGTAAGCCGTACGTACGCATGAACGCTACATTCATTTATATTTCGTATTTAATGGAATGAAATCATAATGATATAAAGTTATATTATACTTCCATTATAATATCATATATAATATCATTTACTCAATCTTTTATACCTCTCATATATGGCATTAACGATTCAAATCACATTGAGGGGGTGGTAGTCCGCATTTTCTAAAAAGAAATTATCGTGTTTACCCATAATAGAAATCATAAAGGTATGCAATAAATGAAAAATACATAAGCATATAAAAAACATAAACATAATATATATCATATATAAATATAGTTACATCTTAATGGCCACTATGACAGGTGTTAATAGAAGATTGAACAATCATCGTTTCGCGAGGCAGTAATTCACCACCCACAGAAATAGTATGTTCTTTAACCATTAGACGAAGGTGAGTGTAAGTTTAAATAAAATACTTCTCATAAAAACATACTAGTATATTGAAGATAAGAGTGTTTTTACAAAATAAAGGAATTAAAAGAGTTTAAGGGGTTGGAGAAGCAAAATAAAACAAAAGAACATAAGAGGAGACATTTCCTTAAAATCGGGTATCTCTTTTTTATTTGAGCCAATGGCTTCCTTGGGATGACTTCTGCCAAAAGTGAGGCTTCTAGGAGTAAGAGATGGATGTTTAGAGAGTATTTGGGTGACATTTTGGCCGAGAAAAATGGCTTTGAAGGTGTGAATAAGGTGGTATAGGTGGGGGCCTTTTATAAGAGGAGAGTAGGGGCACTCTTGGAATGTCATGAAATGTTATTTTATTATGAAATGATTTTTGGATTTTAAAGGTCCCACAATGATATATTTTGAGGATAAGGTGATAAGGGTTAGAAATCCGCCCATCCAATAGGCTTTAGAAAAGTTTAACTCTTAGAGTTTACATTATCTTTTCATTTTATTTAAATCGGTAATTAATGAGGTAATCACTGCACCATCATGGTGTCATAAATAAATAAATTTATTTAATGTCTAAAAATTATAAAAAAAATTACCATGATGTAGGAAATATTTTTAGATTTCCAATTAATATATATAGTCTAAATTTTAACTTATATATCCCAATGTAACAATTGTTATAGTAAAACAATACATGTCTGTGACAATTTTATTTTTACTTTAAATAAAAAGTTATTAATGTCATTTTCTTACCCAAGTGGCTCCATGGGGTCCACTAGTTGACCCATAGATTGTCTTGGTCGTCCATGACTCATCCAATAAGGGTAGGACATGTTTAAAGGTAATTTCATATTGTTATAACATTATGTTTACCTTAAATTACACTTATTACCTTTAATCGCGATTAATAAAACTTAAAAGTTACTATTCACAAAAAAATATTTTCATCCCATTGAACCACATTTTACATACTAATTATAACCATGTATGTTGGATTTTTTAAATTCAATTCAAAGAAGTGGTAATGTTTCATTTAAACGAAAAATTAGTTTTTTAACTACCACTTTGTGGTATCACTATTCATCAAAATTGATGTTTTCAGAAAAAACAAAAAATTAACCCTAAGCTATATTTGATATTGATAATTAAAAAATGATGTGTATTTTACAAAATTCAAAACATATAAGTTGAATTAATTAATTTAATAATTAATTCCCGCTTTTACAATAAATAGTGTGTTTTTAAGAAACGATATATATCAAAAGATTGACAATTGTTTATGTCCAATTTCAATGTGAAATTAATTATAATGGCATCCATTGGATAAAACGGGAAGAATATATTCTAATTATAATTTAAAACCACTCAATCGTATAATTTATCACTATAAATTATTTTGATTAAAAAAGCTATTTTTAAGTATTTTTTCAAATCATAGAAAAATGGAAGTTCTCAGAAAATTACAAAAAATTCAACTTACGATAATTTTGATATTCCGAATAAAAATATAAAGTACATTTTGAAATATAAAATTTATATAATTTAAAAAAGTGGGTATTACTATTCATAATGTCTACTTTGACTGGTCGCGGTGTGTTAGAACTAGAGGTTGTGTACAACACACGCTGCTCTATTATTCAAAGAGAGGCATACCATGGAAGCATATGGTTTTACATTCTCCCCTCCTCTAATAAATTGCGTCCTTGAAATTAGAAATGGTTCTTCTAAAATAAAAGGTTCAAAGTAGAAAATACCTTTGTTGAAAACCCATATCGGAAATAAGGTTAATAAAAATATAACTTTAAAAGAAAGAAAGAGAAGTACAAAGGTCACCTGAGATAGCCCATACTAGGATTCTATGAAAACACGGATATGGAGGAGAAAAAAACCATCAAGGTCTGATGGAGAGTTGTAGAAAATAGGATTAGGAGAAAGTTAACTACAAGAATATCACAAACTTGTGATTGGTTAAACGATCATTGATTCCCCAGAAGGAAAAGTTAACCGACAACTTTTTTGTTTTAAGCTACCTTTAATAATGTTCAGGAATTTATTTATGAGATTTACTAAAAACGTAAGCAAATATATAGACTTGTCATATAGATATTCATTCTTTAATATAATTTTACCACAAACCCATATTTCACTCAAAAAGATAATAGAACTCCAACATATTATATTTATCTTAATCGTACAAGGTTCCAAATATTAACACATATAATTTAAATAAGGAAAAATATTTTTTAATAACTAGGGACTTCTTATAGGCTAGTGGAAGGTAATAAAGGCCTATCACACTATGGTTTTGGGTTCTATTTCGACAGCTTTGTCCGACGCGACGGGTTATCCCCCGACCTGCAGGTTGTCCTTTTTCTAAAACTATAGTATTATAATATTATATAAATAATCTTCAGAAATGTATTAACCTTAAGTCATACTATCCAAAGGTCAACTTAATCAATTCCAACCATAATAGTTATCCAAAATACTTTTATCCAAACTCACAATCCAAATTTTATAAGGAAGGTAAACACAATGAAGATCTTTTTTTTCGTGTAATAACATGTGAACACCTTCATCATGTATTCTTTTAAAACACTGCAACATACTGAATTACGATAAATCCTTCATGATCCCTTATTTCTTATAGAATGCTAGATATACTCCTTCTATCAAAAAATGTATACAAATCATTAATTTGTTTCAGGGAAGTCAAGAATATCCAATATAATTTATCCAAGTAAATCATGTATTATTCCAAAATCACTATATCGGTATCAGATCCATATTTTGGTTTATCTTTCTCTCAACCATATATTTTCCAAAAATTTAACCTTCTATTTATTCACTTTTCTTGGTTCCACACAATCTCAAGTCCTTGATGAAATAGTATTGCAATACAATACTTATATATATTTCAAATTATTCTTATAACCATAATATAGGTCTTGAGTCCAAAAACACAAATACAATAATTATTCAACTTCATCTATAGTAACAGCCTAAGATTGTCCTTGATCCCTTGGCCTCTTCTGAGGTAAGTTTCCCTGACTCTTAGGACATTCATTTGCATAATGCCCAATTTCTCTACAATTGTATCATTCAACATTGATAGCCTCTTTCTTTCCCTTACAATCATGAGCCTAGTGACCTTTTTCTCCACATTTATAACAAACTCCCATTACTTTTTGGCAAGTACCGGGGTGATTCTTCCCACAATTATCACATAATGGAAAATACTTCTTTCCATTTTTCCATTTATCTGTCTCTTGTTCCACCATTCTCTTCTTCTCTTGCTTTAATTTATTGTTATAAGATTTAGAGAATTCCTTTTCTGTCTTGATAGCACAAGAGACTATATCTTCGTACGTTGAGAAAGATTGTGATACTAATTCTTGATGAAGAAATGGTTTTAACCCATCAAAGAAATGATCAAACTTACTTCTTGGGTTACGTATATAATCTGCCGCATGCCTCTCTAACCTTGTAATGTTAGACTCATACTTTGCAACATTCTTGTCCTCCTTTTTCCTCAAACTCAAAAATTTTCTTTCCATATCCGCTCGATTGTCACGAGGAAAGTATTTTTCTATGAAAATGTCTTTGAACTCTCTCCATTACATAATTGATACTTCATCATCTTCCTTTTTATTTTTAATCAATGACCACCATTGATCAGAATCTCCAGTGAGGTGTTAAACTGCCATGATAACATTTTCCCTTTCACTACTCCCCAAGGCATGAAATATTTTCTCTTAGGAATTTATCCATTGATCAGATACTAAGGGATTTGTACTCCCATTGAATGTTGGTGGTTGTTCCCTCATGAAGAGGTCTAACATGATCCTCCAGGTTGCAGATCTGGGTGATCCATACGAGTAAGGTTATTATTAATAATCTGATTGAGTTGTCCCAGTATAGTGATAAGCTAATCAACACCAGTTGTATCACCAGCTCCACTATAATTATCTTGAGTAGGATGGAAATCCCTACCTGGAGTGAATGCATTGATACAGTTTCCATTCCTTCCACTAGGTACCATTAATAAATAATGTCATAAATTAGATCAGTTTATGAATCGAAATACATAAAAACAAACTTGCAAAACACTAAACATAAATTGAACTATTTATGGATATAATCCATATTCATAAAAATGTTTTCTCTAAAAAAGTATATACTCATAAACCCTTTATAATGGTCTGTAAAGAAAATGAGAATTATCCTAAGCATATCCCCCGGGAGTGTCGTAACCAAGAGTGATGTAAGGCCCGTTTTCGTGCACGAGTTGTCGTTCGAGTCTAGCTCAAAGAGGTGTTTTCGGGTTTTACCCCTAGGTACATCTGTGGAAGATCCTCCTCTACCTACTTGTATCCACACATGGATGTATTTCTCGGAAAACTCAAAAAAATCTTTATAATACCAAAATTCTAGGAATTTTTTCTATATTAATCCTCATAGTCTATCTTAGGGTTGTGTTCTCTAATCAGATTTTATCTAAATCTAGCTTCCAAGGCTAGTAGTAAGCTTCCTCTGATACCAACAATAACGCCCCAACCCCAGTTACCTAGAGTCGATGCATTATTACGTAACATTGGTATGATCAAAAAAGATCAAGTCTTGAAAGACTTATTAGTTTAGTATCCTTAGAAACACTAGATACATTCATAAATGTTACATTACATCATAAAGTGAAAAATCAAAATATCTTAGTCTCCATAGTCCACTCTCATATTCCCTTCAGACTATCCCTATAGGTCAGTCATGAAATAATTCATCACATCCTGGGAAAAATAAAACATAGGAAGGGGTGAGCTCAGATGCCCCGTAAGGATAACAATATAGTGGAAACTTTCATAAATAAACATATACAGTTAAGGAAATGTATAACTAAAACAAAAGCCTTTTAAACATGAACTTTAGTACAATATGGAAAAAGTAAAATGAAATAATGCCATTTACTTACTCACATGGATATTCTATTAGTCTAATAATCAAATGCAATATCAACAAACACATTCATAATGATGGAATGCATAATGCCAGAATATCATAACCACATAGCCAAGGCCTCGTGCCCAGAATACAAATAAGATTTTGTCAATGCCTCGTTCCGAGACACTAGTTTTTCTCATGAGACATACCGATGCATCGAGGAGCTATAGCGGGTTCCACCCATCACTTATTAAGTCCAATGCATTCCTCATATGAACAGGTTTAAACATATCATAAACCATAACATAATCATATCACATAAAACATGCATAAAAAGAACATTACATTTCCACATTTCAATCACAAGATATCAATACAACACATTGATATATTAAAAACATTATCAAAACCATATTCAATACCAAAATAAAAGAAAAGTAAAACATGGTATTTCTTTTTCATTTAAAAAAAGTTAAGGCTTGTAGAGGAATCCGAAACTCAAATAATGGTCACGGTGGCGAAGAAGTCATTGTATCTGCATACGTATGAAAAAAACAGTCTCTTTTGTCATTTAGTAAAATGCTTCATATAAAAAATATTCCTTTTGAATAAACATAAAAGTCAGAGGGGTTTATACACCGTATAAAGGAAAGTATTGTATTAAAACAAAATATGCCTCAATGAAAGAAGATTGAGACGAAGTCCCTAAAAAAGATCATTTTTTGAATAAAATAGATCTATTATGTGTATTTACTATAATTAAACATAAATATAGTATAAATACAAGATAGTACATAATAATATCATGACATAATTTGAAAGTAGGAGATTAACCCAAAGAACGGAAATTGGGTTAAAAAGTTTCCTTACCTCATGTCCGACTTGACTCGACCGTTCTTTAACCTCCTGAATAATAAAATAGAGTTAATTTATAATTTCTTAAGAACCTTTTTCAATATCATTATTCATTTTATATCACTTATTACCATGTTATGAACATTATGTTTTTATTTATGTTAATAACGGTCATTTTGTCGATCTTTGGTACTTGAGTTAAAAAATAAACTTCTTATAATTACAAGTTTTTAATGTGGTAAAATATCCATTATATGTAGAATTATATTCGTGATGTAGATATCATATATATCATATATATCCAATATATATATATATATTCATTTATAATATTACATAACATTTAGAGTTAAGAAATGTAATGCACCGTTCCTGGAGACGGTAAGCCGTACGTACGCATGAATGCTACTTTCATTTCTATTTCGTATTTAATGGAATGAAATAATAATTATATAAAGGTATATTATAATTACAGTATAATATCATATATAATATAATTACTCCATCCTTTATTTGTCCCACATATGTCATTAATGATTCAAATTGCTTTTAGGGGGCGTTAGTCCGCACTTCCTAAAATGAAATTACCGCGTTTACCCATAATGGAAATCATAAAGGTATGTCTTAAATGAAAAATATATAAGAATAATGAAAACATAAACATAATATATATCATATATAAATATATTGACATCTTAATGGACACCATGAGAGGTGTTAAAAGAAGATTGAACAATCATTGTTTCGTGAGGCAGTAATTTTCCACCCACAGAAACAGTATGTTCTTTAACCATTAGAGAAAGGTGAGTGTAATTGTAAATCAAATACTTCTCATAAAAACATAATAATATATTTAAGATACTAGTGTTGTTACAAAATAAAGGAATTAAAAGTGTTTAAGGGGATGGATAAGCGAAATAAAACAGAAGAACATAAGAGAAGACATTACCTTAAAATCGGGTAACTATTTTTTATTTGAGCCAAAGGCTTCCTTGGGAAGACTTCTACCCAAAGTTATGCTTATAGGATTAAGATATATAATTTTAAAGAGTATTTGGTTAGAGTTTTTCTGATCAAAATTTATTTGAAAGTGTGAATAAGGTGGTAGGGTTGGGGGCCTTTTATAAGAGGAGAGGAGGGGCACTCTTGGAAAGTCATGAAATGTTACTTTATTATGAAATGATTTTCATATTTTGAAGGTCCCACAATGATATATTTCGAGGACAAGGTGATAAGTGTTCGAAATCAACCGATAAAATTAGATTTAGACAAGTGTATGTCATAGATTTTACCTTATCATTTCATTTTATTTAAATCGTTCATTAATGAGGTAATCACTACATCATCATGGTGTCATAAATAAATTTATTTATTTAATGTTTAAAAATTAAAAAAAAATTACCATGATATAGGAAATATTTTTATATTTACAATGAATATTTATAGTCTAAAAGTTATCTTATATAACCTAATGTAATAATTCTTTAGGTAAAACAACACATGTTTGTGACAATTTTATTTTTACTTTAAATAATAAGTTATTAATGTCATTTTCTTACGCAAGTGGCTCCATGGGGTCTCCAAGTTGACCATGGGTTGTATTGGTTGGCCAAGACCCATCCAATAAGGTTAGAACAAGTGTATAGGTAATTTAATATTATTATAACATTATATTTACCTTAAATTACACTAATTACCTTTAATTGAGATTAATAAAACTTAAAAGTTACTATTCACCAAAAATTATTTTCATCCCATTGAACCAAATTTTACTTACTAATGAAAACCATGTATGTTGGATTTTTGAAATTCAATTCAAAGAAGTGGTAAAGTTTCATTTACACGAAAAATTAGTTTTTTAACTACCACTTAGTGGTTTCACTATTCATCAAAAATTGATGTCTTTCAGAAAAATACCAAAAATTAACCCTAAGAAATATTTGATATTCCTAATAAAAAAATGATGTCTATTTTACCAAATTCAAAACATATAAGTTGAATTAATTAATTTAATAATTAATTCCCGCTGTCACAACAAATAGCGTGTTTTTAAGAAACAATATATATCAAAAGATTGACAATTGTTTTTGTCCAATTTCAAAGTGAAATTAATTCATAATGCCCAACATTGGATAAAAAAGTTAAAATATATTCTAATTATACTTTAAAACCAATAAATCATATAATATATCACTATAAATTATTTTTATTAAAAATGTTGTTTTTAAGTATTTTTTCTATTCATAGAGAATTGGAAGTTCCTAGAAAATTAAAAAAATTCACCTTAGGATAATTTCGATATTCCGAATAAAAAATGAAGTCCATTTTGAAATATAAAATTTATATAATATGAAAAAGTGTGTATTAATATTCAGAATATCTAATTTGATTGGTCACGGTGTGTTAGAACTCGAGGTTGTATACAACACACACTGCTCTATTATTCAAAGAGAAGCGTACCATGGAAGCTTGTTGTGTTACATATATATTAAGAAAATATAATAATGTAGGACACCGTATTAGGGATAATTGGGATTGGGTCACTATAAATTTAATTTATTATGATAAAAATGTATTTTCTGTATAAAAAAGTTTTTAAAAAAAATATTTTGACTTTAAAATCTTTTTCTTTTCATTTATAATAAATTGATAACCATATAATTAATTTTATAAATTTTTAAAAAACAATTTTCCTAATACAGTTTGTTCTATTCACATCCTTTTATCAAAAAATTTTTTAGTATTTGTCTCACTAAATTAAAATATTTCAATCAGAAATCACGATTTATTTATAATGGGTGTTGGATGTATTTCAAGTTGTCGAATATTTTTTTATTAAACTAAAATAAACCATAAAATATCATGTTTTCACACCTCATATCATATAAGATTAATGTGTTTTATAAACCCGTCTTGTGAACATAGTGATTTTTTAAGGAAAATGTCCAGATAAATCTTGGGTTGTTACATTATCCTTCTAAAATAAATTTCATTCTCACTGTTTTAATTATACATAACTAGTGAAATATTTATGTTTTCCATAATGATATTATTTTTCAATATTTTTTCATCCTCATGATTATGGGTATGACTACTGAACTCATCATTTCCATTATAATAGTAAAATTATTAATGTTAATGTTTTAAAATTTATTCTATATATATTAATATTATTTTAGAAATTTTTAATATCAGTCTTATCTTTATTCATTTATTAATAATTAATAGGTTTATCTTTATATATGATTTTAATTTTTGAAAATAATAAATTTAAAGAGAGGGAATGAATTCTTAATTCACATTTATATGTAAAAAATGAAATGATTTTATAGGAGTTGATACCAGTAAAGTAAATATAGATTAATTCTATATACATTGGATACAATAATCATAAACTAAATATTTTTATTAATAATTCAATATCAAATCATCTTGGTGGTGAATTTAATTTTTTATAGAGATTTCTAAGTATTTGGAGTATGTTGTATAAGATAATAATATGAACCCTACAGTTCCTGAGTTGGTGTTCCTGGTTCTTAATTTTATATATTTATCCAAACCCACCCTCATAGTTTTTTGTTTCATAGGCTTTCTCTTATTACACTAGTCTATGAGGCCACTAATTCCTCTTATCCTCTCTTTTCCATGGTTTGGTCATCAATTCTCATGTTGGAAAAACTCTCAGAATATTATGTATTGTAAATTATTCTACTCTATTACATTAGATTTCCACTACATATATCCTCTATAATCAATATATCGATGAAAAATCTTCTCACACATACAACATTTTACTATTTCATTTATACAAGTTTATAGGTTCTATATCTAATAATGTGGCCATGTTATAAATTTGTTCTTTGTTCCATCATCAAAATAATCACATTATCCTAAAAAAAATACATAGATAACTTCATTTGATATTGGACATAACCATTAAGAGTCAATTTATTAATTGTTACAGGTGATAATTGTTTGTGTAAAATCATGAGGGCTTCAAAACCTGATTGAATGCAATATGGTTACCCATTATAAGAAGTACTACATTATCCATCACATCAATTATTAACATATTTCCACATTGATACAAACATTATTAAAACTAATACCATTGTCATGAGTGAATAAACATTAACAATATAAAGTAGTTCTCTTAATCAAGAATTCACATTGGTTTCAAATATAAAACCATTTATAATGATTTTCTTGTTGCCCAGAAGTTCCTTTTATTCAACCAATATCAATATTATTTTAATATAGGTTTATTTATTTCGTAATATGTTTTACTTATCAATATAACCCTTCAATGCAAATATGAAATAAATTATCCATAGTGTTCCCCAAAGAGCACATGATCAACCAAAGAACATCACATGAGAGTGTTAAACCAAGTGTATAGTTAGGCCTCTTTGAAATGCAATATGGGACGATTGAATTAATAAATAATCCACCTATTTTGATGTTTTTACATAAGGTACAAATATCAGAGATCCATTATCTACATTTAGTATCCATACAATGATGTAATTTAATGGATAACCTCATAGTCATTAGTTTTCCAAAACATCGTAATGTTATATTATACTTAGACTCATCCCTTATTGTTTTCACAGGGGTTTTCACAAAATACAATTAAAATAATATACATAAATTAATAAAATAATTTCAAAAATAAATTTAACACTTCTGTAATTGAAACTAAAATAATCCATGAATTAAATGACTAAAATAATACAATAATTCATGGATATATATAATATATCTCAGAAAAATGTTCAGACCCTATGGAACTAAATTTTTTGTGTCTTGGAGTTTCGATGTAAACAATATTAGTTTAAAAAACATGTAAACATTTATCCATAATAATTCTTATCTTGACCCATTTCACACATCCCACTTTATATTATCATCTCCATAACATGAGGAATGGAAACATATGAAAGGGGTGAGCATTGATGTCATGAAATGGAAAAACATTATAACATGAAGAGAACAAGTGGAAGACATAAGTATCATTATAAAGGATTAAAATATATTACATGATAATTATAAAATATATAATAGAAATATAATATCATATAATAATTATTAGGGAAGCATAAAAAATATTAATGGGATTTACACACATATTAATATTCATATAACGTATGAGTATGATATAAATGTTTGGAATAATTTAAAAGGAAATCATAATCAAGAATACATGGAATTTAATGAATTTTAAATATACCTTTTCAATTTTAAATTACAAGATAAAAATAATGTAAATGAGGATGAGGCATAATAATATGAGAACCCTTGTGAGGAAATCAACCATTCACTTGCTTATGTAAAAAAAATCATTTTTCAAGTCCTAAAAATATGAGAAAACCCATCATGACTACACCAATGTGAAAACAATATTTATTTCCTTACCTAAGTATCATATGATATATAAACATAGAAAAATACATTGGAGAATTTTATAGGGCCCCACCAATAATTATCTATAAATATGTGTGCCAATTAAATTCAATCATAATCTTATATTTAAAAATCCATGGAATAATAACATGCTTCGTGAAAATTACAAAATCTTCAGATAACATAAAGAAAAAAGATCACAGAGTTTCAAAAATCTAAATTTAAAAAAATTATTTTATCATAATAAAATATATATGATGATCAAAACAAAGCTTCAAAAATGAAAAACCCTTTAAGAAAACTATATGTTAAAATACCAATGTTTTCCCAAATCCTTTTATAATTTTTTGTTAATGTTATAGAACAAAATTCATTCAAAAATCATTTTGATAAGAGAAAGTGATGTCTATTAAAAAATACTATTATAAAATTTTGAAATTAAAATATATTCTAAATTATAAAATGGTTATCAAAAAAGTATATTGGATGAAAAAACATTCTATTTTTAATTTATGGAAATACTTATCATAAATATTTTAAAATACCTTTGTTTGAAAACCCACAAAATAATATGTTTAATAAATTCTTATTTTAAAAATGGCTAAATATTATTATTATAATCATGTAATATAATTTATATTATATATCCAAATTTAGAGGAAAAATAAATTGATAGGAAGATATAGAATTTGGAAGAAAATATCCACTATTAAAAATGAGAGTTATTGTTACAAATTTAAAACACATATTTTAGAAAAACAATTTATCAAATAATTAAGTACTGATGATGAAAAATAATTTTCTTATAGCAAAAAATTGAAACACCATATTAAATAAAGGAATGACATGATTGATGTTTTTTTTGAAATGTATACATTATTATGGGAGGCTATGACCCAATGATTCCATAATTGGGTCGACGAAAACCTTACCATGAATTCCAAATTAGTTTATTTCACTTTGATGTCCTATGTAGAAAAATATTTTCATAAATTTATATATTATATTTATAATATAATTTTTTTAAAAAGGTGTAGTAATAGAAGAAATCACTACTCACCTAAATTTTTTTTTAGAAATGTTAAAAAAGTATTCTAATCTAAATGTGAAATTATAATTCCAAAAATGATTTTTTTTATCTAATCTAGATTAAAAAATCATAACTATATAATTTAATTATAAAAAAATGTAATGAAAATATTATTTTTTTGAAAAACTATATTGTATTTCTTAAAAATTTATAATATTATATCATATCAATTACTAAATTAAATAATTATAATATAATATTTCATATACTAAAATATTATTTATTTTGGTTCAATTATGGTCAATTTAATAAATTTCATAAATATTGAATACTTATTTTTGAAAGAATAATTTATTTTAGTATTTAATATCATTAATAATTTAATTTACCAATGTATAAATTTATGGATTGTTAATATAAATTTATTTACTATAGTTTTTTATTATTTTTATAGTTTTCTTTATAATATTAACATAATATAATTCCAAAAGATTATGTTCACTATTGTATATGAAAAGAGCAATTGAAATCATTGATTATTTAAAGAAAATATATAATGAGATATTGGGTTATTTATTATAATTTTGACACAATGGTCAAATTCATATTGATAAAAAAAATATACATAATAGAAATCAAAAATGGTAATTCTAAGTGATGTTATCCTATCCACATCCCAATCATCAATAAATTCACAACAGCACTTGATTTCCATGAAATTTCTTCAAACATAAGTCAATAAAATCACTCTTCACATCATATTTAAATATATTCAATAAATTATACAGATAATTTACTACTTATATATTTCTTATGATATTAAAAAACCCAATCTCTTTCATGTTTTATTGTTATTATTCATAAAACATTAATATATAACTTTATCATTTTTAATTTTTTTAAAAATAATTATTATACAAGTTTTAAAATATGTATCCATTTCATTCAACCATATTATAGTATAAATACACCATTTATCCTCAAATATGATGTTAATAGATATCCTAAAAAATATAAATATACTAAATAAATACAACATCTATAAATTATTCGAAATATTAAAATTCTAGAATCACGTTTTGATTACATACATCATGGCATGACAGATCATTACTCCACAAGTTATTCACTAACTACTAGATTTATCTGGTCATGATATAGAGATTCAAGGTGTAGACTTTATTTTTTTAATAACTCAACATAAGTATTATATTTCATCAATATGCATGATTATTTATCACATAAATTCCATGTTGTGGTTACTCTCATCATGGAATGTAATTTCTATAATTGAATGATGAAATTATATATATTCATGAACTCCATAACTAAGGAAATATAAATCACATCTATAATTATCATGTATCCTAATTTTTTGATCCACTATAACTCACAATTATTTCTTCATGGCATGGATGATATTATAAAAAATTAGAGTGTAATTTATAATTTTTTGTATTAGTAAAATAGACATTTCATTGCTTTGAGAACATTTATTGAAATTCTTGAAATTTTCATGTTTTATACATTGTCACCAAATAATGGATGACACTTTCATATTATTAAATTCTTTAATTTTATGTAAATATTCTCCTTTTTATTTATTAAAATCTGTCTTAAAATTATATGGTTATAGTCGAACACATTGTCAAATACCAATTCTTCATATAATTGTCATACATTCCCCTTTAAGATAATCGTGTATATACTGTCCTTAAATACATATAAATTTTATAAATAACAACCATCATAGCGTGAGTATAATTCATTCCCCATGATCAATTTATATAATCGCAATAATATTAAATAATTGATTCAAAAACTATTCACATTTTTTACAATATATCAATGTGATTCTAATAAAATATAATTAGATGCAAGTGTAATCCTAAGATATATGGTTCTAACATTCTATATAAAAAATTTCTTTTTTTCAATCCCCATATGTATTTATTCAATTTATACTTACCTAAAAGAATAATTCCCCACATATAGTCAATATAAACAATTGATATTAAAATTGAAAGGGCATATCCTGTTTTCACATTTGGTCATTTATTAGTTGAAATGAAACAAGAAGATTTTGAAATTATAAAAAAATAGGAATTAATAAATTATCTATTCCAATGGAAGTAAAACATTATTATAGTAAATAAAAAAAATTGTCAAGAACATTAATAATGTCGACATATTTTGTTAAAGAATGTTATTTTCACATAAAACACTATATAAATTATGTCTATCCTACCTTTTTACCCTAATATAATGACACATTCATGAATGGAGAAATAATATCCTAATTAAAAGTGATGGAAATTTTGGCATGGGGATCATATAACATACCTAGTTAGGTGATATTTTTGAACTACATGGTCCTAAGAATGCTTCATGAACACAAGTTAAAAAAATTATTTGTTAATGTTATCCACCACATGATTATGAGTACCCAAAAATTCAAATTTAAAAATGTTTGAATCAACAATATACTTTATAAATTTTTAATATATTTCAATTTTATTTGTATGAGTTTGTAGTATTATATTTATTTTTAACTAATTGGATCTATTTTGGAATTACTAAATATACATTGGTTCTGATACCATATCTCCAAGATCTTACGAGATCAATTATTTCCAAGAAACATTAACTGATATGTATTCCACCTTATATGTAATAAAGGATACAGAATAATTCTTCTTATATATCCACCTTACATAATTCTTTCTAAATTATGAGATCCACTTATTCAGTAGTTTCAATAAAAAAATATATCCAGAATAGTCTTCATTAAAATGTTAGAAAAAAATTATACTTCTATATTCATTGAAAACTAGAACATATAAAACTATCCACTTAGTGAACCTCAAGAATATAATTATTATTGAAAGAATAACATCATTTATAAAACAATTAAAACATGATTCAATGTTTATTATATTGAAAAATTAATATTTTATTTATATAGTATAGTATAGAATTCAAATATATTTTATATAAAAAGATTCTTCTACCTCTTGATGTCCTAATAAATTACATATTTCATTAATATATTGTCAAATTTGAATCATGTTTTGATTATTCTATTTAAAACATCTCCAAAATGTATGATGCATATTTCATAGATGAGAAAATATATAACCCGCTTGTTAATGAAATTTTATCCAACGAAAATTTGTTAACTATATAATCATAGAATTATGTAAATATTTATTCTCCATATTTAGAAACATGGTAATTTTATTTTAATTTGTTTAAAAAATATTATATTATACACATACACCGATACAATAATCAACAAGTTATGTATGGTCTTTCAATAGTGGTTGTGATAAATCCTTTATATCAAGAACTAAATAATTCTCAAATAAGAATATATCCCTTCATAACAAGTACATTTATATTTCCTAGGAATTATCATTTAATTTTTAATATATAAACCTTTAAAATAATTACTTAAAATATAAAAAACTATAGGTTTTTATATATATTATTATTCATTAAAGATTCATTGAAAAAAATATTCTTCACATTTGTTTGATTAACTATGAACACCTATTGATCCAAAATTTTCCGGAAAATACTAATTGATTTTCATTATCTAAAATTAATAATAATATTTATATATTATCATCTATTCTTTCATAGTCAAATCCATCTCACACTAGACTTGTTTTTTTAATGTTCAATATATATGTTTCATTATATTGTTTAAGAACCATTTTGTAATATTTTTATTATAATGTATAAATAGATAAAAAATATCCCATGCTTGAATATTTTCAATCAAGTATAACTATTGGTTAATTGGGTTCAACCATGATAGCACATTTATCACTTTATTGAATTAATCTTATTCAATATCATAAAATAATAATTCATATTATATTTTTCTATTTTTGTGTCATTATCAGAATAAATTAATCTGTAATAATTTGTTATGGACCAATATCAACTCTACTTATTCTTATTTGATACATAGGTTGACTCCATTCCTCATAATTCACTTATTCAGATTCATTTTTATAATAATTATAAATTGGGATATTATGTGATTCTACTGAATAACAAATTAGACTTTCTTATCATGGATTTATGTTTTTTGATAAAAGAGTCATACAAATCTCATTTAATTCATATTCAAAAACATTAAAAAAATTATTTTAACTATTTTTTCATTATTTTTTAAAATATATATGGACTTTTCTTCTTGATTAGTAGATATAAAATATTTCATCATCTATATAACCATATTAGTTATCATTATTTCTGTTTTTATTTGAGTGAAAAATTTCCATTAAATACTATATGATGTTTCAATATAGAATTCTATTCATGGATTATTTTATATTGTGTATTTTATTCTCTAGGACATAATACTTATCTGTTTGGAGTGTACTCAAACACATGTACAAAAAATTTCCTATAGCTTAAATGATTTTAAAATCATAGTGTAGATTATATTTTTTTAATAAGGAATGAATTTATTTTTGGGTACTATCAATATTTTTTTAATGATATCAGATGAAAAGATAAATCCACATCCTTTAATAATTTATTAAATTAAATATATCCTTCTAATAAAAAAATAATTGATTATATGTTACAGTACAATAGATTAAAATATAATTATTCTAGAGTAGCCAATATTTTTAAGGATAACTGATGACTCTCAAGAGAATAAAGCAATCAAAAACCAGATATTTTTTAAGGCTAATGAGATTGAATAATGGTATATTTTTGAATTTTTATATTATTAAGATACCATCATTATGATTAGTTTCTGTAGAAAATAAATATATTGAAGACTATACTAGGATGATGTTTTATATGATTAATATGGATGCGAAACTGACTAAAGAGATTAAAAAATATTCCCTTATTTTAAAAATTATTTTAAATCCAATTGAGTATTTTACATGATTATTAATAGAGATTTGATGAATTTTATATATAATGTGTCATTTTCCCAACATATTTTTATGAATAAAATTTGAATAATTATATAAATTCATTTATTATATTTATAAAAAAATAATCATAGCTCATATTAATACACATTTAAATAGGAAAAAGACAATGAACGTAGATATCATCTATATAGTGGAATTAAAAATAGTTATTATGGAGATGAGACCAAGAAAGAATGGCTTTACACAATTATAATCGGATATAGATGCATGATGTTCCACAAAAGAAGGTTCAAAACCATCATATGAGGGAATAAAATAGACCAATGGACAAAAAGAAAAAAAATTGGGTTGTAGAATTTCTATTGGAGAATCCTTGATTGTTATCTAGAACACAAATAGTATTTAAAATCGTTTTGATTTTTCTCTATGTATATATAACACATAACTTTAAAAAATTATCATTTCGTGAAATTAAATAAATATATATTTCATCTCCATGTTTTCCTTTTTTTGTTATGTTTTCATTTAGTGTTGACATATGAGAGGTTATTAATACCATCCACAGTCATATTTATAACCATAAACAATCACAAACATCTATGAAACTTTTTTAAGGATCATCATATAGTGATTATATGATGAGTTTGACCTTGTATATAATGAATATTCCACAACTACAATGTTGTGAAGTGAAATTAGAAGTCCCATGTGATTCATCAATAGTTCATTAATTAAGAAATACATAAAATTGTTCATATAATTTTTTTTAGAGTCAAGTGTAAGTTGAAATAGTGGGGCTATTTGTAATGAATGTTTTAGTAATTCACTAATAATAGGAGGGTTTATCTTAGGAAATATTGGTGAGGAATTTTTTTCATCTCTTAAAAATAAATTATTTATCATTGTCATTTGTTTAAAAAATGCGAGACTGCATACATAAGAATTGTATATAAACAAACATCACAAATATTGTTTATAAAATGATTGTATGAGATAAAATAGTGTACTGTATAATTTTTTGAGAAGATAAAATACTCTTGGATTGTATAGGTATTTATATAAAGATTTTTCTTTTTGACCTCAATAAGAAGTTACTCAAAGGACATAAAAAGTACTACACTCACATAAATAAAATATAAAATATCATAATATAATAAAGTGTAAGGAATATAATGTGAGTGTGAAATATTTTTAACTCTTAAGTTATGAGAATTCATGAAGTTTCAGAAAGCAATTTCTATTTCATAAAGATTTCATATTGAGGAGATCATGCCAGAGTTAATGTGTGTGTGTTGTTTGACATTTTGGATTTATGATCTTTGGAGTGAAATTAACAATAAGCGGTAGTGAATTTATATATTTTTTTTAATATTTATTCATCTAAAATATAATTTATAAAATAGTGCAATACCATGAAAAATAATTATGTTTTTATGAAGGTTATTTACTAAAAACATAGTTTCTTGAAATATATTTTAGAAGAATGAGATGGTAAAAACATTATAAGAATTAAAATGAGACTACCCTTAAATAAATCATATTTTCCTAAAGGATATTATAGTGATCTATAAGGTATGAAAAAGTATAATCATATTAAAATTAAGAACTTATTTTTTTATGAAAATTATTTTTTACATGAGAATATATATAAGGATTAATGGAAAGAAGATACTAAAATGGAATTTTTTTAAAATGGGATAATAATACAAGTTGTGTATGAGAATTTACAAAAATTATGGAGAAATAATATAATTGAATTTATAAAGATAATAAGTAAGAATTGTTCAGTTGATTTTCTTTAGAGAATGACAATTTTAAAGAATTGAGAACATATAGTGTTGGATGTCCAAGAGGCCCATAGAGTAATTTGTATTTCATGTGGTGCTAAAGAAACAATGTGCAGTAGATGATCTTTTTTTAGGAATAATCATTTTTTACTAGTGATTCTGAAGTTATAATTTATAGTATAAAATTGGTTTAACAATAGTTAAACACTATGTTTCTAGATCCAAGAAGGATTCATCTTCACTGAATTGTGTTTATTGTGAAGACTCTATGATCGAGGTGTTTCAACAAATCATAATAATGTGTAGGATCTCATATTGAGTATAAAAAATATAGAAAATTACATGACATATTAAATATAATTTCGAATATATTTAAGATAGTAAAATATATAAACATTGAGTGTGATGATATGTTAATAAATATAAATGGTATAATTAAAAATAAATTGATATTAAAAATTTATCATTGATTCCCCTCTCTTAGTGATTAATCTAAAATTGGGTGCATCGATTCGTTTCGAAGAAAACTATTTTTCATTTGAATTGATAAACAAATTTATAGTCATATAAGATGAATGTTTGATGAAATTATTTCTATTCATTATATCATGATAAATAATGATAGTAGTTTTGGTAAAAATATGAAATTATCAGGCCAGATTTAGAATTACAAAAATAAAAGTGATGTAAGGAATTTGAATTATAATTAAAATTTGAAGGAAAAAACAACACAAAAAATAATTAGAATGTTAAAAGTATATATATATAGATTATTTTAATTGTGATGAAGCTAGTAATATATGTGATAAAGATGTATTCAGTTAATCGTATAATGATTTTTGTTCTGAAATCATAGATAGGTTGAAGAATGAACTCAATGATGTGATAACTTATATATTTCAGGTTATCTATGAACTAAATGAAAGAAAATCACAAATAGAAGTGGAAGATAATGAAATGGTTAATTTATTATCAAATAAGTTTCAACTACAGAAGAATCCCACACTTCATACTGATGAAAAAGTAGAAATTTTATCACTTTTGAATAAACATATTTCACGGATTAAAATATAATTTCATATAAATTTCTTTAAGAAACATGAGAAATTTGATGACATTATGAAATTTATCCATTTACTGTAGAGGATATATAAACTCTATAGGAATATAAAATATGATTAAAAAGATATTAAATATTACTAATAGAGCTTGAAACCTCCTTAGATGAAGAAATTAAAATGAATGAAGCATATATTAAGGTGATGAAGAGGGAGTGCGAAGAAAAAATCTACCTTAGTTTATGTTGATAAAAATAATCCCAACATGATGTATTTTAGATTAAAAACCATTATAAGAAATAATAAACCAATAAAATCTAAGAGTTAAAAAACATTTGAGAATAGATGCAACATGATTTTTTTAAAGAATTTATTCTTTCTAAAAAATAATAAAATTAATTTAAAGAAAATATTAATGTCTTATATTAATAAACTAATATATAATCATTTAATAAGGTAAACAACTAACTTAACAAATCTATTTTTACAAATTCATTTTCATCTACATATGATTATTTTAAAAAAAATCTGAAAACAAATTTGAGGGAAAATTTCCCAAAAATCATTCACTTCAATAGAGGTGTATATATGAATGATCAAGAGAATAATATACTATATTTTTGGTTAAATATATAAATGAAAACATCATTAATAAAAAAGATCCAAATATATATACATTATAGGAAATATTTTGTCCTTTTGTATGTAAGACTCTTAATTTTTTTAGAGAAATTGGGATTTTTTAATTTTAATTCACAAAAAAATGATTTATCAGTACATATTCTGAAAAATTTCTAAATTAAATAAATTCTAGTAATCATATTCAAATATTCAATTGAATATTTTTGGAGTTTGACACTAAGTTAAGTGTGATATTTCGAGGTCCACAAAGTCTCAGTGAAGGCTGAGAAAAATAATATATAAATCCCACACATTTTATTCTATATATTTGAATAGCTCTGAAATGGTGCATATTATATGAAATCTGATACCACGATTTTTTTCAAAAGAGGGTATTTACCCTAAGGGGGTATTCCATTTGTATCTATCAGATTTTTTATGAATAGTTAGTAAAAAACATTTTATATTTATTTAATTATTTAATCTATTTTTTACTATTAAATAATTAATATCTCCCAAACAGTTCATCATACGGGAAATTGAAGATAATAGTTGGGTCCAAAATGGGGGGTTTACCCTTGTTAGGGTATAAATTTTATTCTCAATGGGAGTTTTTTTTTATTTTAAATGATTAATTTTATAGTTAATCTGATGTGAATGAAATTAAATGAATATTTGTATTATTATTAATAAAAATAATATTATTAATAATATGTGTATTGTTACTAATAAAATGAATATTTTAATAATAAGTTTATTATTATCTTTTTTTCAAACAAAATGAAAGGAAAAGTACATGTGTACTTAAATTTTTTTCACTAAAATGTTAAATGACATTTCACTACATGCAAATAATTGATAATGATCAATTAAATATTGGTGAAATTATTAGTCAATACGATATAAATGCAAATGAGAAATAATATTTAATTAATAAATATTTTAAACATTTAGTTATTATTTTTGTATAAATTTTAAATGGTGAAATGTATATTATAATAAAAATAATTGTTGTTAATATTATACTTATTACAAAAATTAAGAAAATAATTATTGTGAAGAAACCATTTCAGGAAAAACTTTTTTGTATGTTTTCAGATTGGCACGTCATCAGGGGTAACATGGCCCTAATATTGAGGTGGTCATTTCAAGACCAATATTGAATGTTTAATTAGGGCTCATGGTAAAGGTCCATAAAACAAGAAATAAGATGATTAGTTGATGCATGGAATTAATAATATTGTTTTATAAAGAGGTTATGTAATTAATAAATGTAACTATTTTTTTAATGATTTGTGATTGTATTTTAATAGAAAAATGTTACAAAATTTGAATAATGTGAAATGGTAATTCATGTCCGGTAATACTTATACTCAAAATATTAAAAACTTGTCTCCAACAATGTGTAAACCTCTAGAATCACCTCACCTCCACTATAGGGATTTGGAACTATCTCTTCCTCACAATAGAGCATCCACAAACCTCCTCTATGGACTGAAAGTCATTAGCGCACCTCCTTCTTAAACCAAATATCCTTCAGGCACCACCATATTTGATTGAATACCATCTGCACACCTCTCTGTTTTCAGATATAAATGTCATTCTTGATCACGTTCTTAATTGATCTGCTTTAAATTGGGTGTTTTTATGGGTGAGCATTCGTCATAACCGTTCTTGAGGTAGGTGGTGTAAATTTCAAAACCCATAGTCTTGATCCATTTATGTGTATGCAATTTTATAAATTTTATGTTATGATTAAAATTTTGTTTTTTTGTATTCATTTAATTAAGTAAGTAAATTAATTCATTTTTGGGGATTGTTAAATTTTGAATAGAATTGGTTTGTTGAAATAATTAACTAATAGATTAATTCATAGGAATTTATTATAGTGGAATTTTTTAATTAATTTTGTAATTAATTAACCATCGTGACGTGGATGATTAATTTCGAATGTTCAGATAATTAAGTAATGATTAATTAATATGATATTGTAATGGTGGATTTGGTTATTTAATTAAGGAAATAATTAATGGAAGTGGTGGACTAATTATTTGATAAATTAATTAATGTGAGAATTCTAATTATTCAAATTTTTGAATTAAATAATGATATTAACTAATTGATGAATTAGTTAATCATAAAATGTGATTATTAAATTAATAAATTAAATAATGAGATTATTTAACTAAAGAATTAATTAATGAAGAAATGTGATGATTTAATTCATTGAATTATATAATGATATTATTTAAATTTTTAATTAAAAACGGAATTAATTAATTAATGAATTAATTAATGGCTATTACATAATTATTTAACTACTTAACTAAATAATGGAATTGATGGAAACAAATAATTGGTGGATTAATTGATGGTTGGTTGAATGTGAGTTAATTAATTTTGAATTTATTAATTTGAGGTGACTTGGAAATTTAATTAGTGTATTAATAGAATTGATAGAGTTAGATTTATTTATAGAGAAATCAGAAAATGTGAATAATGTGAATTAATTAATTGGTAAATTAATTATTCGACGTAATTTCATGATTTTTGAGTTTGATTAATTAATTAGAGAATTAATTAATGGAGCTTGTTGTGTGGAAAAAATTGAGTGAGTTACTTTAATTAATTGGAACATTAATTTATGGGGACTGTTTTTTTTAATAATTGGATGGGACGAATTAATAAATTGAAGAATTAATTAATGGAGATTATTATTTTGAAGCAAATAAATTTGTTAGATTATTTAATTGGTGATTTAATTAACGATAATTGCTATGAAAGTGCTATTGAATGATTTAGATTAATTAATTGATAAATTAATTAATGTGGATGGTTGAGATATTTAATTGATAAGGTTGAATAATTAATGGTATAACAAATTATGATGGAATGAGATATATACTATGAGTAATAACATATAGAATTAATTATGTGTTATTTAAATATATGATTTGAGATAATTAAGTGTATAATTAATTATAAGATATTGATATTATGAATGAGATAATTAAATATCGAATTTATTATTGGAAGAGATGTGAATTATTAATTTGTGAATTAATTAAAGGTAGTGGTATGGTTAATTAATTATTCAATTAATTAACATGAATTGATGTTTTTAATTAATGGTTGAATTAATTAATGGGATTGAATTAATTAATTTGTAATTATTTAATTATTTATAAATGGGGTGTTAGAAATGGAGATATACAAACAAGATAATGATATAAGTGCATGGTTTAACTGAATAATTAATTATTGAATTAATTATGGGATATGGATGATACAATTTGAGATAATTAATTATTGAATTAATTATGAGATTTTTAGTTTATGGAAATTCATTAATAAATTCATTAATGGGATTGATGCAATTAATAAATTAAGAACCTTATTAAGGGTATTTATGGGAAAAACTAATTCTTGAATTAGTAATAGAATTTGGGGGAAAGTAATGGTTGAGTTAATTATTGAATTATTGAATTATAAATTGTGAATAATTAATAAGTGAATTAATTATTGGACGTCAATTTTTGAAATGATTAATTAATTGGTGAATTAATTAATTGAAGTGATGTCATTAAATAATTGTTGAATTAATGAATGGAGATGGAATAACAAATTAATTATCGAATTAATTGAAGGGTAAGATATTATTAATGAATTTATGAATTAATTAATGGAATGATTGGTGATATGGGAAATGATTGTGATAATGATGGCATGAAGTAGCACATGGGATAAGCAGGATGTGAGAATGATATTTAATGGACAGGACCGTGGGAGTTTCTTATATTGTATAATTAAGGACCGTGATAGCCTTAAGGGAAGAAAATTTTGTGATCTTTTTACTATTTGTCGAAAGACCATGTGGGAATTCAAGGGGAAAGACTATGAGAGATTTCCAGTTTTTCCTAGGAAGAATTTATACTTTGTTTTGTATTACTCAGGATAGACCCTTAAGGTTAGAACCCATAGTGCACATTACTAGTGTTAGACTGATTTACATGTTTTATTAGGTTGATATATGAAATATGAATTATGATAATGATTATTAAAATGGATATATCAATTTTTGATATCCCATGGTGATATATCAGACTCTTTTATAGGATGAAGAATGTTTTGTGGTTCGGGTGTCCAAGAGAACCCAAAGGATTATGCGATTAAATAAGGGATAATTGAATAAATGTAAAAATTTTACTTTATTACTTGTTTTTTTCTTTATATAATTACATACACTATTATTGACTAGATTTTTTTAAAACCCATTGCTGGTGGCCTACTAAGTTTTACTAACACACTACTCGGGCCGCCTAAACGGTACCCAGGTATGCTTTTTATTTGACAGGTTAAAGGAAAAGGCTCAGAGTTAGATGGCTGAAATGGGATAGAACATAGTGAGGGTGCCGAATGTGTTTTTTACCTGATTGAGTGTCATTGATTTTTGTATTATAAAGTTTTTATTTTTACACTTCATACATACATTAGTATGGTATGTTTTCCACTTCAGTTGGAAATTGTATTTACTCCTTGATAGTCTTTAAATATTTTTAGTGTTGGCCTTTACATTTTCTTCTGCTAATCATTATTATTTATTATATTGTTTACAATGATAAAAGAGGGTATAGTCTCCCCACAAATGAATTACCAGACCCTCGCTAGTTTTTGGAAGCCTCTGGAATATGGGGAGGAGTGTCTTAGGTCATGTGACTAATCGGCTCGGGGCACCGTTGTGTGGAACCTAGTCCGAGATGTTACAAAGTGGAATAAAGGAGGTTTCTTTTATTCTTTTATTACTGGTTTTCAGAAATGTAATCATGAGACCAGGAAGATTCTGGGATTGGTTATGAGATCGTGCATGGGATTAGCTACCCCATGTATGGGTGAGAACCCAAGTACTGATGGCGGGAATTATTGTTATAGATGTTTGCTGTTACAATTTAATATTATTTCACCTAGGGTGATGCAATTATTATCTGATGTGGTTTTTGTTTTTAAAATTTATTGAGATTGACTCATGGCCTTGTACGGAATGAGATTTTAGTCTGTATGCATCATTCTAGGCACTCATGATTATTTTATGACATGCATCATTTTAGGAATGCTTGGGAAAATGTGATATGGGTATGTTGTTGAACTTAATCTGTTTTCCATTGTTTGTGAAATTGAAATTCAATGCGCCTAATATGAAATTAATAAATATTATGAATGATGATATAGGAGAAAAAATGATTGTCTAATGTGAAACATGAATAATAATAAAGAGTGTAACCTTGTTAACCTGACCTAGGTGTAGAGTGGTTAAGGGTAGTTATAACACCCCATTTTTTACTGTGTGGTAGGAAAAAGGGAAGAAACACTTGTAATTAAGTATTAGTGGTGGTTCTAATCGATGAATGATTAGCATTATTTTAATTAGTGATGATCATGTCCCCAAACTTGACATTACACCAAGTACACTGATAAATTTCTTGGTTTTACACCCTTTTAAATGAGTGTGTCTTTGTTGGATATTGTCCCCTTCAAGGTTTTTCTTATGAAGAAATGTATATATAAAGCTTAGTTGTGTGAGGTACATCATTGAAATTTTACAAAAGAGGTTTTCAGGATTGAACAGAGGTTGCTAAAACTATATTTGTTGAGCTACTTAACAAGAGGGGACAACAAAGCTTCCATGGTGGGTAGACAATAAGAACCTAATTTTTCATAAAGGTTTTTGGGAGTATATCTTGAGGACAAGCTATTATAAGGTCAGAAAATTGTAAGATCTCATCATTTTTTAGGAAAGAATCTTTAACATTTTTTGGAGAATATGGGTTGTCTTTGTTTTAATTCACAAAAAAAATGTTCTATCAGTAAATTTGTTGATAAACACATTATAGGCCGTAAATTCCGGTATACATCTTCAAATATTAAATTGAAATTTTTTAGATTTTGACATCACTGAACTAAGAGTGGGATTCTGAGGCTCGCATAGTCTTGGTGAAGACTGGTAAAATATATTCAATATAATACATTAATCCCATAATTTTTAAATAAAATAATTCAATAACTCAAAAATGGTGTGTCTTATAAGAAATATGATACCTCTGTTGGGTTTGAAATATGGTGTTTATTACAGGTGGATTAAAACATTTGTTTCCATTTTATGTATTGATACCTCACTCATGAAAATAACTTTTTTATATTTAATGATATATTTAATACATTTTATAGAATATTAAATAATTAATATCTCCCAAATGGTGCATCATTTGAGAAATATGAGGCCACCGTTGGGTAGGTAATTGGGGGTTTACCCATATGAGGGTATAAATTTTATGTACAATGGGTGTTTGTTGTTGTTTTAATTTTTACGTTAAATTATTACATTTAATAAATTAAAAATTATTCAAAAATTAATGAATGTAAACGAATAAATATATTATTGTTAATAAAAAGAATATTTTTAACAATATGTGTATCTAAAACCGCCTTCACCAAGATGAGGTAAGTGACAATAAACTTCTAGACCCTTCCTTCATCAAGTTGAAGGAGAGATAATGATCCATGAGTCCCGCCTTCAATAGCCCCACAGTGGAGAGTAACACCAAGGGTATATAATCTCACGTAATATGGAAGACATTACCCTTTTTGTAGAACAAGGTATGGAGGTAAGATGGTAAATACTAAACAACTCTAAAGATCTAATTTAAAAGTAAATCCAAAACCCCTTTCTCCACATGCAGGTTCAATATAACGTTCAAAAAAGTACAAGAAATATCAAATGTAAATTACCAAAATAATGAAAAACAACAAAGACAATAATCCTGACACCAGATCTAGTAATTTCCCACACAGTCCTCAAAGTCCTATTGGAAACCAAAAATATGTTATATATATATATAGGGTTATTATATAGGTATACTCAGAAATGAAAACCAAAATCTCTCATGCACAAGTGGGGAGACATTCTAATGCCCTGTGAGAAAAACAATGGTAACCAAAACACCTAGCAAGGAAAATTATCAAGCCAGCCTCTGTTGGAGTTGGTGGTCTAGAACCAACTACTTTGTACTTTATTCATTAAATAAAAGCCTTATCAAATCTTGATTGTTCTTCTGCGTGACATGTCATGTGATAATGTCCTAAGGACAGCTATTTCATTAAAGGGTCGTAGCGGATCCCTGCTATGATGAGAACCTGAAAGTGCCATAACATTGTTCTGGAATGTATGTTCTATGGCTGGATGATATTATTTGAGGGACACAAATAATACAGGTCATTAGGGGTGAGGGCTCATAAAACTTTGAGGCACCTTCTCATGGTGTGCGCCCTTGGTAATATCCAGGAGGATATTATGAGAATGAGACCCGCTAGTAGGAAATCCACATTTCATAATGTCATTGTATGTTCCTATCAACGGACGTGTGTATTGATACTTAGACATTAAGATTATTATTAATGGGTATTAAAACTCGTGCACTTCGATGTATTGACGAAAACTGTGACGACACACTGTTCGCAGTGAGGTAAGATACGTTGGGTGCGTCACGAGTAATACCGCATTAATAAATAATGCGAGAAAGGATTTTTCCCTTCCGTTCCATAATGGAAGTAGATATCTTAGGCCCTTTGATGGAATTGATATAGGCTAAATAAATCCATGGCCATGGTAAGGTATGGGCAAGTTCAATTTCGGGAAGTCAAAGAAAGAATAATCAAGCACATGGGTTGATGGCACTAGCATGCAACCCGCTTGATTGGAGATATCGAGAAAAAGGGATTATATTACACGGTAAGCGTTCGTAGGAGGTAACACGTCATTTCGGCGTTAACTTCTTTCTCTATGGGTGCCTAGGCGTGTTGCTAGATGCTAACCTTGGACTTTAGGCAGGCTCAGCCTAATGCCACTGAGAAAGAGGCCTAGAGGGTCACACACTAAGTGTGTCCATGTATCTCAGTTAAATATTAATATAACAAGTTAAATAAATATTATTCCCAACTATGGTTTAATAATTATTTATGGATGTCTGATCACATTTATTTTGACACTACTGATTCGAGAGAATATATTGTGGACGAAATAATATATTTATTAGCGAGTAATGTAGTTATATTTATTTAAGAAATAAATACTCATTACTCAAGGTCTAATAAATGTGGTGGAGAAAAAAATGGAAAATAAAAGTACATGCCTTGAATATTAAATATACACGTCGTGTAGTTTTTCAGTTGGGATTTTGAGGATTTAATAAAATTTTATTAAATGATATTTATTATAATCATCGTGGGCGCATGTTAAGGAATTAATAATTCGACATGGTGGGGTTTTCAATAAGAGTTAATGAAATAAATAAAACGCGTAACGCATTTATTTATTGTCATAACTCTATTAACCTCAAACATGATTATAAATATCCTCACAACCCCAACATTTTGAAGAGCCATTGTTGTGCACAACGGATTTGGAAATACTCTCAAGCCAAGAGAGAATTCCCTTTCCACCAAGAACGCCATCAAGTTACGAGAGCAAGATCCTCCACCGGATCAAGGCGGTCGAAGGCGGACATCGCAAGCGAAGGTTCTTCCGCGCTAGCACCTAGAGATCTCTTAGGCGACGTCCTGAGATACGTGACACACGTGTGGATCACCGCTAGAGGAATCCTACACTTGGATTCTACGACGCAACGACGAATCACCGAATCATGACCGGACACATCAACGATGAAAGAATTCCAACGAGGTAATTCTTATGCATTAATTAAATTAATTATAAGAAACATATGATGATCCTCTTCAAGGGTTCCGGGACTCTTCTTTTCTTTTCATTCTTCGTTCTATTCCGAAGATTCGGCGTTTTATATCGTGACGGATCTCAGACTGAACATTGTTTAACGAAAAATTATGTTGGGCAAACCCACCAATGCACTTCCGCTGCGCGCGGAACCTTCGAGTGGTATCAGAGCGGTCATATCGTTGGATATAATTATTTAGTTTTTTATTGGTGATTTACGCATTTAATAATTTAGTTATTTCAATTCATGTTTAATCATTCTGGAAATCTGAATCTTGAGATCTGTTCCTCCTCCCTCATTTCTCGTTAACCTCACAGAAACAGTTTTTTTCATTTAATTTTGATTAAAATAAAATAGAGGAACTCATCCGGAGGAGCCAAATGTTTCTGGCCATATAACACCAGAATACACGGCGTGTATTCGGAAGTACACGCCATGTAGTCTAGGTTCAATGCATTGACTGATCCGCCAAATCAGGCCGTGTATTGGATTATTTCTAAGAATTTAAGACACCGTGTGTTGACCAGAAACACGTGGCACATGGTTTCCGGAATACATGCCATGTGGTCCAATGAACACGGCGTGTAGTCCCTTCGGGTTAGGGTTGGGTCATGTACTCTGTACACGGCCTGCCCGGCTGGAAACCATGTAACGCGGAAACTACACGGCGTGTGTCCCACTGTACACGCCATGTACTCCGAAAATTTCCGAAGTAAATTAACACGCCTTATCCCCGGGCGTGTACTTCGGATAGAAAGTGAAGAAAAAGTACACGCATGTAGTCGGAACTACACATCGTGTACTCACCCAAATTACGAAAATTTATTAAAATTTATTATTATATTATACAAACCCTTGAGACATCTACCACGGTGTAGGAATAAAGCTGAGGAACAACACGTGATAGGTGTTTTATATATATATGTTTAATTTAACATCTGCGTAATAAATGGTAATTCACCGGTTTGCCTCCAAGGTACAAGTTACGTACAATGATAATTTTAAATGAATTTATTTGTTTAAAATTATGATGGATGAGAATCTCAAGGAAATTTAGATAAAGATATTTAAGATAAAAGGATTGATTAATTAAAGATAATTAATTGATTCGAGCGTGATTTATCTTAAACACGAATGATTAAAGAATTGAATGCTAGTTTTATTTATGCGTAAATATCGTTTCATGTTTGGATGATCATGAGCTAGACCAAGACCTTTGTATGTGAATGGTTTCTTGTAATTTATTTATTTAAATTAAATTTGTTGGCCTGCGATCCATCTCCTCATTAATATGTAGGGTCTGTGCGCCCAAGGATTCTTTTATGTAAAACCCCCTTTTTCCCCTCACCTGCGTGTGCGATAAATGCATATGTAATTGATGGAGCTCCCAAGCTAGTGGAGACGGCTCAAGTCAGGAGCCAAGGTGAAACCAATCCAAGGAGATACAATGGTGGACATGTGGAAAGCTGTAAACACGAACCCGAAAGGTACAAGGTGTTTCTCCCCTGGGTCTTGGGTTAGTTTATCAACCGCTAGATAAAATAACCAATAGAAAAGCTCATGATCATACCATTTATTTTATTTCTGTCAGTTGCGCGGTTTATTTATTGTGGGTGTGTTTTCACGATCCCATAATTATGGAATTAAACGAGCATGCAAGATGGAACTAAAATAAAATTGGCTTATACGTAAATATTATCTTAGACATGGTTAATCTCTTCAGTATATCCCACTAAATATTAACAAGCATGTAATCAAAGATAATAAAATGGAAATTTACGTATAAGGATAAAATCCCTCAAAATAAATATTAAGTCGGCATAGCCTTCCATAATCTTGGTTAGAATCGAACCATAGTTCAAAGTGCTTGACCAACCCTAGTTGGGGTGCTTTCAATTATCGGGGAATTCTAATTCAAGGTTTTGGGTTGACTTGACTTGGTTCGCATCAAGGGTTGAATGACACAGCAGGACTTGGTGTGTCCAAGAGGAAAAGGTTGAGGAAATCCAAAAAGGATTTCAGGATTGGGGAGTCCACTCAGCAGATCAAGGAATTGTGAGTTAACGCAGTTGGCATTTGGAATGCCTACCTAAAACCCTTCAAGTTGCTTGACCAACCCTAGTTGGGGTAATGCGAAGGGAAATATGGATCCTTGCCACTAGAATATTCAAGCAATAGAATATTCCGAAGTCAATGGTGAGGGCTATTGGATTTCGATAAAATAGTGGTAGACTAATAGGTATTAATTTATTTATATGTCTCGATTTTTATAATAAAGTACTAAAACTTTGCTCATCTTAAATTGTATAAATGGCTAGAAAATGACATCAAACATATCATTGCACACCATACTCGAAAAATAAAACCTTCTCACTGGAACCAATTTCCAAGAGTGGCAGAGGCGTTTACGCGTCGTCCTTCACCACGAAAGGAAATAATATATGCTGGAAGAGCCTATTCCAGTTGCGCCTGGGAAAGAGGCTAGTGATGAGGAATTATCTCTCTACATGAAACACATGGATGATGCCACAGATGTCCAGTGTTTCATGCTATCGGCCATGTCTAATGAGCTCTTAAAGCAACATGAAAACATGGATGCGTATAGCATGATGTCTCACCTTAAAGATCTCTACCAAGAGAAGGCGAGACAGGAGAGGTATGAGATCTCCAATGCTTTGTTTACCATGAAGCTTGGAGAGTCTGAGCCAGCTGGGCATCATGTGGTCAAGCTTATTGGCTACATTGAACGCTTGGACATCTTAGGGATTAAATTCCCAGATGAGTTGCGTATAGATCTCATCCTATCATCATTGCCCAAGAACTTCTCTAGCTTCATTGTCAACTATAACATGAGTGGCAATGAGAAGAGTCTATCAGAGCTTCTGACCTTGATCCGCCAGGTAGATAAGGACATGGGGCGTGAGAAACCCACGGTCCTTATGGTGAACAAGAAAAGGAAGGACAAGGGAAAGGGTCCAAAGACTTATAAATGGTCTGAAGCCCCCGAGCACCGTACCTCCAAGAAAGGGAATATCCAGAGTCAGGGCAAGGAACGGGAATCAGTGTGTTTTGCATGTGGCAAGCAGGGCCACTGGAAGAGGAACTGAACCCAGAAGCGTGGGGACGCTAAAGGTGCATTCGTTATCTAGTGAAATCTTTCTATTTCTACATATTGGGTATTAGATACAGCTTTTGGGGATCACACTTGTATTCAAATTCAAGAACAAAGTAGGTTTAGAAAGATCGCCAGAGGAGAGGTGGATCTTCGAGCTGCCAATGGCGCAAGGATGGCTACGTCGGCTATTGGTGACTATCACCTCTCATTGCCAACTTGCATGATTTTGGTTTTACAAAACTGTTATTTTTTGCCTAGTTTTACCAAGAACATAATTTCTGTATCTTGTTTGGATATGGATGGATTTATTTTTATGTTTGGAAATAAGGGTTGTCTCTTTTATAAGAAAAACGTATGTTATGGTATGGCACATTTGAATAATGGTTTGTATGTATTAAATTATGAAAACCAAGTGTTGGAAATCGATAACGAAACAAACTCACATGACTCATACATCACCCAGTTATGGAATCACCGCCTTGGTCATGTGAACGAGAAGCTCTTGACAAAGCTCTACCAAGATGGCTATTTAGACTCTACTGAGCTAAAACCACTTGATAGATGTCACGCTTGTTTACAAGGAAAAAGGACCAAGCTGCCTTTTGGTGGACAAGGTGAAAGGGCCATAGAGCTTCTAGGATTGGTACACACATATGTGTGTGGACCATTTACAGTAGAAGCTAGAGGTGGATATTCTTACTTTATTACATTTACTGATGATTTGAGTAGATATGGATATGTCTACTTAATGAGGTATAAGTCGGAGTCCTTAGAGAAATTTAAGGAATTCAAGAATGAAGTAGAGAATCAACATGGTAAGAAGATAAAGAAGCTTCGATCGGATCAAGGTGGAGAATATCTGAACCAAGAGTTCATCGATCTTCTATGGGAGTCTGGGATTCTATCTCAGCTCACCACAGTGGAATGGTGTTAGTGAAAGGAGGAACCACACCTTGTTGGACATGGTGAGGTCGATGATGAGTCATGCGGATCTTCCATTATCCTTTTGGGGATATGCATTACAAACTGCAGCATACACATTAAACTGAGTACCAACTAAGGCATCAAATGGAATTCCATCCGAGTTATGGAATGGAAGGAAACCCACTTTGTCGCACACACATGTATGGGGATGCGAGGAGTTTGTTAAGGCCTTCTTAGGCAACAAACTAGCACCCCGGGGCACGAAGTGTATCTTTATAGGATATCCCAAGGAAACGAAAGGATATTACCTATATAACCCCCAAGACAAGAAAGTGACTGTCACCAGACAATCCATCTTTCTTGAGACGGAGCACATCCTCAAGAAGGATAGTGGGAGCAAGATTGACTTCGATGAAGTTGATGCTCAAGATACACATGAGTTGGTACAGGAACAAGTTCCACAGGTCCCCATGGAAGAGGTTCCAGAAACAAAAGTACTTCGTAGGAGCTCAAGAGAGGTAAGGGAACCCGAGATATTTGGTTTCCTAGTCACCGAGGATGGTGAATCATTATTGTTGGACAATGATGAACCTCTCTCCTACAAGGAAGTAGTAGAAAGCTCAGAAGCTGTAAGATGGCTAGAAGCTATGAATTCGGAGATGGATTCCATGTATCAGAACCAAGTTTGGGTTCTGGTCGATGAGCCAGTTGATGTAAAGCCTGTTGGATGAAAATGGGTATTAAAAAGAAAGCTGGACATGGAAGGTCAAGTTTGCACTTATAAAGCAAAGATAGTGGATAAAGGATTCATACAGCGTCAAGGAATTGACTATGATGAATCCTTTTCACCAGTTTCCATGTTTAAATCCATAAGAATCATACTTTCCATAGCAGCTTACCATGACTACGAGATTTGGAAGATTGATGTCAAAACAGCATTCCTTAACGGGAACCTTCAGGAAGATGTCTATATGACACAACCAGAAGGGTTTGTGACACCAGGTGAAGCCAAACAGGTTTGCAAGTTTCATAAATCCATTTATGGATTGAAGCAATCATCCAGGTCATGGAACATTAGATTTGAGGAAGCCATAATGGAATTTGGTTTCATTAAGAACGAATGTGATCCATGTGTTTATAAGCGGTTTAATGGGAATGTGGTCGTCATCCTAGTGGTATATGTTGATGACATATTCCTTATTGGAAACGACGTACCAGCCTTACAGTCAGTTAAGGACTGGTTGAACAAGTGTTTCTCCATGAAGGACATAGGAGAAGCAGCCTACATTCTAGGGATAAAGATCATTCGTGATAGATCCAAGAAGCTGCTTGGACTATGTCAGGGTACATACATTGACCAGATACTAAAGATATTTAGTATGGAAAAATCCAAGAGGGGATTGGTTCCAGTGTCACATGGCTTACATATTTCTAAGAAAATGTGTCCCCAGACACAACAGGAGAAAGATAGGATGAGCAAGATCCCATACTCTTTGGCTATAGGATCCATCATGTATTCCATGTTATGTACCAGGCTTGATGTTGCTGATGCACTGAGCATGGTAGGCATATATCAAGAAGATCCAGGAGAACAGCATTGGACTGCTGTTAAGACTATCCTTATGTATCTGAGAAGAACTAATGATATGTTCCTGGTGTATGGAGGAGAAGAGGAGCTTGTCATCAGAGGGTATGCTGATTCTGGTTTTCAAAAAGATCAGAATGATCTGAAGTCGCAATCTGGATATGTTTTCTATCTCAATGGAGGAGCTGTGAGCTCGAAGAGTTCAAAGCTGCCAGTTGTCGCTGATTCTACAGCGGCGTCTGAGTATATAACATCTTCTGATGCAGCCAAAGAAGCCGTTTGGATTCGGAACATTGTCCAGGAGCTTGATGTGGTGCCTAGCAGTAAAGATCCCATTACATTGTATTGTGATAATACTGCAGCGGTGGCTCTGGCAAAAGAACCAAGGTCACATCAACGGACAAAGCACATACTTCGGAAGTATCACATCGTGAGGGATTTCTATCAAAGGGGTGAAGTTGCAGTGAGCAGAGTGTCCACGGAAGAAAACTTGGCGGACCCCATGACTAAAGGCATATCTCAGCAGAAGCATGAATATCATGTGAGAGCTAGCGGGTTAAAGGTTGTTAGCAGTTGGCTCTAGTCCAAGTGGGAGTCTGTTGGAGTTGGTGGTCTAGAACCAACTACATTGTACTTTATTCATTAAATAAAAGCCTTATCACATCTTGATTGTTCTTCTGCGTGACATGTCATGTGATAATGTCCTAAGGACAGATGTTGCATTAAAGGGTCGTAGCGGATCCCTGCTATGATGAGAACCCGGAAGTGCCATAACATTGTTCTTGAATGTATTTTCTATGGCTGTATGATATTATTTGAGGGACACAAATAATACAGGTCATTAGGGGTGAGGACTCATAAAAATTTGAGGCACCTTCTCATGGTGTGCGCCCTTGGTAATATCCAGGAGGATATTATGAGAATGAGACCCGCCAGTAGGAAATCCACATTTCATAGTGTCATTGGATGTTCCAATCTATGGACGTGTGTATTGATCCTTAGATTTTAAGATTATTATTAATGGGTATTAAAACTCGCGCACTTAGATGTATTGACGAAAACGGTGACGACACACTTTTAGCAGCGAGGTAGGATACGTTGGGTGCGTCACTAGTAATACCGCATTAATAGATAATGCGAGAAAGGATCTGTCCCTTCCGTTCCATAAAAGAAGTAGATATCTCAGGCCCTTTGATGGAATTGATATAGCCTAAATAAATCCATGGCCATGGTAAGGTATGGGCAAGTTCAATTCCGGGAAGTCAAAGAAAGAATAATCAAGCACATGGGTTGATGGCACTAGCATGCAACCCGCTTGATTGGAGATATCGAGACAAAGGGATTATATTACACGGTAAGTGTTCGTAGGAGGTAACACGTCATTGCGGCGTTAACTTCTTTCTCTATGGGTGCCTTGGCGTGTTACTAGACGCTAACCTTGGACTTTAGGCAGGCTCAGCCTAATGCCACTGAGAAAGAGGCCTAGAGGGTCACACAATAAGTGTGTCCATGTATCTCAGTTAAATATTAATTTAACAAGTTAAATAAATATTATTCCCGACTTTGGTTTAATAATTATTTAAGGATGTCTGATCGCATTTATTTTGACACTAGTTATTCGAGAGAATATATTGTGGACGAAATAATATATTTATTAGCGAGTAATGCAGTTAAATTTATTTAAGAAATAAATAGTCATTACTCAAGGTCTAATAAATGTGGTGGAGAAAAAAAATGGAAAATAAAAGTACACGCCGTGTAGTTTTATGGAAAACAAGTACACTCTGTGTATTAATTATTACACGCCGTGTAGTTTTTCAGTTGGGATTTTGAGGATTTAATATTATTTTATTAAATGATATTTATTATAATCAGCGTGGGAGCATGTCAAGGAATTAATAATTCGACATGGGGGGGGGGGGGGTTTCAATAAGAGTTAATGAAATAAATAAAACGCGTAACGCGTTTATTTATTGTCATAACTCTATTAACCTCAAACAAGATTATAAATATCCTCACAACCCCCACATTATGAAGAGCCATTGTCGTGCACAACGGATTTGGAAATACTCTCAAGCCAAGAGAGAATTCCCTTTCCACCAAGAATGCCCTCAAGTTACGAGAGCAAGATCCTCCACCAGATCAAGGCGGTCGAAGGCAGACATCGCAAGTGAAGGTTCTTCTACGCTAGCACCCGGAGATCTCTTCGGCGACGTTCTGAGATACGTGACACACGTGTGGATCACCACTAGAGGAATCCTACACTTGCATTCTACGATGCAACGACGAATCACCGAATCGTGACCGGACACATCAACGAAGAAAGAATTCCAACGAGGTAATTCTTATGCATTAATTAAATTAATTACAACCAACATATGATGATCCTCTTCAAGGGTTCCGGGACTCTTCGTTTCTTTTTGTTCTTCGTTCTATTCCGAAGATTTGGCATTTTATATCGTGATGGATCTCGGATTGAACATTTCTTATCGAAAAATTAAGTTGGGCAAACCCACCAACGCACTTCCGCTGCACCCGAAACCTTCAGCCGCACCACGACACACTCCCCAAATAACGCAATTCACATAAAATAATGGTAATAGCATATAAAAATTTGGGTTCCCCGAACTAGTTTCGCACTGGTTAATTAGGACATCTTAGGCATCAGACCTTCCACACAGGTTCCACTATACTCCCACTGCCGCCCCCAACAACAACCATATGGGCCATCCCAACCACACATAACCAATAATGTAGACACCAGGTCCACAAAAACCACCACGAAAACTGATGAAACATAGGACCGAACAACTGCTACCACTCCAGAAGGCACCTGGGCCTCATTCTAAAGATTGTTGGGAAACAAACCTTCCCTTAAACACCTGTCCAACCACCACAACACACCCTGCACTAAGATTCTACAGCTATAATGAACCTCAGGCCATCCCAGGAGACCCTAAGAGTCTTGGGATACCTTTAAGAGGGAGAAAAAAAGTAATAACTAGCCACTCATAGGAATGCTAGTAAAAACACCCTCCCCCATGAAACGGGGGCATTATACACGAATTTATCAAAATGGTTGGAGTGTGTATATGAAAAAAATAAGAATTAAATTTTATACATATAAGTAATCGAGTACTCATCCTAACCATAGGGTTCCAAAACAGACAACCATCCCTTATAAAACCACGCTTTCTACTATCCCTACATGTAGAAATACAACACAACGAATGCCAAAACACAACCCATACTTGAAAAAAAAATTCCTCCATTGTACCCACTATTGTTACCATGTTCATGTGATTCTATTATAAAAATTCCTTCACTTTAGGGAATCTAACGGGCATAACCACAAGTCAAAACAACAACTCAAGGAAAATGAACAAGTGACATTTAAGCATCCATACCCAGATCCCTTCTAACATTAAAACATCAAAAATGATATGTGAGATCCATAAAATTATTGCTACCAAACCAAGACCTAGGATATCAGCTCAACACGACCTTAGATTCACAGAACAACCACTTCTCAACCAACACATTCCTTCCCCCTTTTAATTCACCCTACTAACATTTAAACAGAAAAACCATGATTATTAGTAGAATAGAACAAGAGAGTTTTCATATTTACCTAGACAATTTATCATGTTCCTTCTTTCCATTTGGTAAACTGGGGTTATCATAGAGGGGGTATTATTCATTGGTAATCCATTTAATCAACCATTTTTACATGATTAACATATTTCCATGTTACATCCATTCAATCACAACATCACTAGAATAATAGAGTTTCATTATAGTGCAAGAAGGGGACACTAAAGTCCTTGATTTTTAGTGGACATGAGTCCATACAATTCACAACATAAAAAAATATTAAAACAAAGCAAAATTAATATCATCATTCCAAGACTTTCATTCTTAATGATTTTGTTAATTATCTTCATTAGAGTTGGTATCATATAAATCCCCAGTGAGAATCATCATACCCATCCCACAGGATGCACAATAAAGGGAGACTAAGGAAGAACACATACATGGGTGATCAATTATATATGTTTTTCCTAGTTACAATAACTGGGGAACAACAACTTGTAGAAGAAGAACTCCAAGGATGAGCAGGAATGACTCCATCATAGGCACACGATTCATCTCCGACATATAGACTCCAAGAACACCATGGAAGATAAAGTGACAAGAAATGTGAATGTCTCAATGTGTTAAAAAGTCAGAACCTAGAGTTACAGGATGTGCAATATCTATGTTCTTAAAATGTAGATTGTGGTTTGACAATGTGTATGGGAGGTCACACATATTATAATTTATTTAGATTTAATAATTATCCTTGGATATGGGGGAGATAATGACTATAAGTTAATAGATACCCTTTAAACTGAGAAAACACATAACGAGGGCGAAACATGAAATCATAGGAACCTGGAAAATGTGGTAAAATGGGTGGGGTGGTGAAAGGCCATATATTTTTGTAAAAAAGTATTTCCCCACTCATAGGGGATTTGAAATTATATTTATGGGATTTAAAACGGCCTTATGCTACTTAAAATAGGTATTAAAACATTAATGATACGTTATAGAAAAACTGGTTAAAGAAACACAAACACCCCTATGTGGCTGATCAGTGAAGTTGATTGGTGGATCTGGTCAGTGAAGCTAATCAGTGAAGCTACTTAGTGAAGCTAATCATTGAAGCTGATCAGTGAAGTTGATCCATGAAGCTGGTCTCTAGAGTGGATCAGTGAGCCGAATTAGTGAAGCTAATCAGTGAAGCGGAGCGATGAAACTGATCAGTGAAGACGATTGGTGTAGCAGATCGGTCATGCTGATTGGTGGAGTCGATTGGTGAAGAAGATCAGGGATGTTAATCAGTGAAGATGATCATTCAAGCTAACCCATGAAGTATATCGATGAAGAGGATCGATGCAGCCGATCAGTGGAGCCGATTGGTGAAGTTGATCTATGTAACTAATTAGTGAAGAGGATCAGTCAAGCTGATCAGTGAAGTGGATTGTTGAAGCTGATCAGTGGAAAAGATCGGTGAAGCGGATCGGTGTAGCTGATCGATGAAGTGGATTGGTGAAGCCGGTCGGTGGAGCCGATCGATTGATTCGATCAGTGACTTGGATCGATGAAACATATCAGAGAGTTGGATTGGTGAATACATTTGGTGAAGTAGATCATTTGAGATGATCGATAAAGCTGGTCAGCACATCTGTTTGGTGAATCTGATCGGTGGAGCCGATCAGTGGAGGAGATCGGTGGATCAGATTAGTGAAGCGGATCACTAAAGATGATCGGTGATGTTAAATGGTGAGATGGATAGATTAATTAGATCAGTGAAGCTGATCTATGATGATAATCCGTGAACCAGATCTATGGATCAGATCCATATAGCCAATCAGCAAAGATGATTAGTAGTGATGATTGGTGAAGTCGATTGGTGAAGCGAATCGGTGAAGCAGATCGGCAAGCCTGATCGGTGGCATTGATAAGTGACACCATGATGACATGTTTCCACCAACACTAACATCTTCCCGACTCACTGATGGTGTCCATGACACCACAAATCTTATCATTTTTCTATGTAATGGACTAGGATGGTTCAATCCATTACATCTGATAATTCTCAAACTATTATCATCCTCGAGAACTCAAGTGTAACTCGAATAAAAAGAGGGGTCCGAACACCAACCTTGAAATATACCTCTTAGGGGAAAACCACCCCAAAAAGCTATACAGACCTTGAGGATCACATTGTACCAAACCAAAGATCAAGGTGTTCTTTCCTCAATGGAATGGTACTATCTTCTTTGGGCACCACTAACATGCCCGCATAGGTTTAATGACATATGCACTGATGTGACTTGATGAGGAATTAGGTTCTCCCTTCCCCACACATGAAGAAATTTTATACACATTCACAATGTAAAGGAAAAACACATCTCATAATGAAATAAGATCATAATTACATCACAACATGTCACCAAAATAGGAACATAAAGGAAGTTTCAGAATTGAAACTTAAAACAGCTCTAGGTACTGGGTGCACATATGATCATATCTCTCCTACATACTCTCCTCGAGGCCACCGTACCTCCACAGCACAGAAACCAAATTGATGGTCCATACATGAAGAACCTTATCCTATTAATCGTCAATCCTTATTGGTCACTCCCTGAACAAAGCATCTTCCCCTATATCAAACTCTCCCTAGTCAATGGCATGATATTCATCCTGTAGATATCGGAAAAGCTGGGAGATGTGGAATACTTCATGGATCCTTTCCAACTAAGGTGGAAATACCAGTTTATATTCCACCTTGATGAATCTCTCCAACACTTCCTAATGTTGGTTGAACCTAGGAGAGATCTTTCTCACCTTGCTGAACCTTTTCTTTCCTTGTCGTGGGGAAATCTTCAAGAACACATGGCCTCCAACCTAAAACTCCAAATGCCTCCTACTATGATTGGAATACGACATCTATTGGTTAAGGGATTCCTTTATCATTTGACATTAAATCTAAAACTTATCTTTTGTAATATTCACTGCCTTTGGGCAAAGAAAACCTACCTCTCTAACCTCTGTACAACCCATGAGAGAATAACACAACCTCCTCTACCAGACTTAAAAATGTATAATGATAATTGTAGAGTGATAACTATTATTGTAGGAAAAAAATACTAAGGGAAAATGTCATACCCATGATCCCCTGAAGAATAAAACACATGCCCGTAGCATATTATCCAATGTCTGGATGGTCCACTCTTTCTCCCCATCTGTCTAGAGGCGAAAAGTTGTGCTAAGGTGTAGCTAGGTGTGAAAATCATGCTGAAAACCCAACCATACTTATGAGGTAAACCATGAATACTGATCCAAGGATATGGACATAGAAACTCCATGACACCCCACCACCTCATAGATGGATCTTTGTGCTAAGGTATCCACCGTACTTGAATCCATGATTGTTTGGAAATGAGCCGATCTTATTAGCCGGTCTACCAATACATAGATAGCATCACAGCCTCCTTGAACCCTAGGTAGTCTTGTGACAAAATTAATTTAGATGTCATCACACTTCCACTCAGGGTCATCTAAAGGCTGCAAAAAACCTCCTAGGATGCGGTGTTCAGCCTTCACTGACTGACACACTAGACACATTTCATCAAAATATGCCACTACCCATTTCACCATGGGCCCCCAAAATTGTTCCCTCAAGTCTAGGTACATCTTGTAAAATCTTAGGTGTACTGCTAGGGGTGAGTTATGGAACTCATTGATAAGTCCCATGTTTATCGTCACCGGGAAAAACAATTTCCCATGAAAAAATATCTGATTCTAACCATCCTCTATGCACCCTACCAGATAATTGCCCTATTAAACTCCATCATGCATGATATCAATCTTTGAGTCTCCCCCCTGAGAATCCTCCATCCACCATAATAGATATGACTACATTATCATCTGAAACTGAAAACCTCTACCAACATCTACCCTCACATCCAGGTTTAAGGAAGCTAAATCCTCCATTGCCTTCAAAGCATCCACATATTCTTGAATATATTCCCTCTATGACTTCTTGCTGAATGCATCTGCCACAAAATTTCCCTTACCTTCAATTTAAGAGAATGCAAATTCATAGTCCTAAAAAAACTCCACCAACCTTTGCTGTCGCAAGATCTAGTCTCACTAGGTAAATATAAGTCTCAAAATCTTTTGATCTATGAAGACCAAAATGTGATCCCTGAGGAGGTAATACCGCCACAACTTCAATGAAAACACTGCTTCTACAATCACTAGGTCATGGGTGGCATAGATACACTAATGAGGAAATAACTAACTAGAACCCTAAGAGGAAACTCCCATATTCTTCATCATCCCACACCCCAAGCCAAGACCAGAACCATCACAAAACACCTCAAACAACACCACTTCTTCTAGAAAACTGAGTACTGGAGGACTGAAAAACCTTTTTTACTGGTAGCTCAAAGCCACCCGACATTTCTCAGTCTATAAAAAATCCACGTCCTTTTTGTTCAAGGCTGTAAAATGTGCTGAAACATGAGAGAAGTCGGCCATGAACCTATGGTAGTAACCTGCTAGTCCTAGGAAACTATGAACATCTACCATGTTCTTGGGTGCTAAACAAAAAACAAGCCCTTTGACCTTCGACAATTCCATAGAAATTCATTATTGGGACACCACGTGTCAATGGAAGTGTACCTATCATGTCTACAAACTACACTTAGACAACTTCTTATAGATCTGGTTGCATCGGAGGACCTAAAAAGCTATCCATAGATGCTTGGCATGATCTTCCTCTGATATCGAGTAGAATAGGATGTTCTTGATGAACATAATGACGAAACAGTCTAGAAACTCCCAAAAAATAGTGTTCATAAGCCCCATTAACACAACATGAGAGTTAATAACACTGAACGACATGACTAGTAACTCAAAGTTCCTACACCATCACCTAAAAATAGTCTTCAGGATGTCACCATCCTTCAACCTCAAATAGTGAAACCAAGACTATAGGTCGATCATAGAGAACCAACCTGCACCCTTCAACTAATCAAAATGGTTGTAGATACCTAGGAGGGGGTAATGGTTCTTGACCATCACTTAATTCTATCTTTGATAGCCTATGCATAGACCAAGACCACATACTTCCTTCTTTTCGAACAAGACCAGAGAACCCCATTGTGACACACTTGGTCAGATAAAATTTTTCTGCATTAGGTCATCAACATCAACCTACAACTCCCACAACTTAGAATGGTCAATCTGATAGGGATCCATCGAAATCAGATGGGTACTGGGTTGTAGGTCTATCCCGAAATCAATATCAGGTCGAGTGGGTAGAGTTTCATACACTTTGGGGAAGTGGTTCAGAATATTACTGAAAATTATCAAAACATCCAACATCTATGAGTATGACGATTCCATTGACAACACATCTAACATGAAAAGAAGGGGATCCACACGTTGGCTTCCCTTATAGAATACTTACTCATGTAGAAAAGCTACACGCTGGCCGTCCATATCAGAGAATAAAAACCATATTTGGAAGTAATAGATTCTAGCGTGTATAGAAAATAACCAGTTGATGCCTAGTATGACATCTTATGGCTACATTTCTAGTAGAAATAGATCCCCTCTAGACTGATGCAGCTAGAACATCAGTATGAATCCTCGACAAACATCAAACAGGATAGTCTAACCTCCAACTGGTGTACTCAGTAATAGGGGAATTTAGAGAATTTCTACATCTAGACCTAATGAATGGGATAGACATGGTGTGAGAAAGTAGTGAGAGGCTTCATATTAAAATAAGGCACATAAAAGAGAACTAAGAAAATTGATCATACCTCGAACGACCTCTAGACCTACTGGGGCTGTTGCCACTCTGGAGGGAAAATTTCCATTCTCTTCTCCTCTGACCTTCGGCTATTGGCCGACTCGCTCACCATGCCTTGTTCAAGTTACCTGAGGAGTTCCCTGAGGTTGGCCTCCTTTAGAATCATCCACACTCAGTGGATTGAGAGCTCATTGTCACTGATGCTGCTGCTAAAAAGACTTGGACAACAACTGGTGCTAATGAGTTTGGTGTTGATCCTTCCCACAACCATTGTAATGAACATGGTATGGGCATTGATTCTGAAGGTTCCCATGGATTCCAAAGATATAGAAACTCAGTACTAGGCATTTATAAAATGGGTAAGGACCAGGAGATCGAAACTGTAACTATTGAGGCCTACTCCATATCAGCATAAAATGTGAAGTTCCAGATGCTAGAGGCCTACTCCCAATGGCCTTCCCCTTTGATAAGTTCAACGGGTTCCAATCTCAGGGAACAACTCCATGAATGTGAATCCTCTTCACCATATCAGACTTCTTCAGAAGCTCTATGTTCATCGGTAGAGGGAAGGAGGTAACAACATATTATATGTAGGGCCAGAGCACCTCCTCTATGTTTCTTGCTGATGATTATTCATCTGGGAAGTGGTATGGAGTGAAACAAAAGTGATCCTTGAAATTAAATCCCAACTCTCAAACTATCATACTCCCTTTCTAATGGGAGATAAGATCCTTCCTAATTTCGACCTTCATCGTGGAAGAAATGAATTCTTCCCGAAACTCCTTCTTGAAGTCAATATAGAAATCCTCAGTCCCAATACTCTCTTAGAGGTAGAGAATCCACCACAGAAATGTTTCTCCTCTCATATGACTGACTTCCAAAGAAACCAAGTACTCATTCGGAGAATAGATCAAGGTAAAGGTGATTACTAGCTTCTCCAGATAACCCTCTATCTTCATGTCGGAAATACAACACTCATACTTTCAGTGGGTCTCTTGCTGAAATTATCAAAGTGTATTCTTCCACGGGTCATCATCCTCCTCTCAATCAGCCCGAAGCTAAGTATCCAAATCATCTTGTTGGGCCTAGATCACCCATAGTACTCATGTATGTCATTCGGGTACTATAGATGCATGGTAAAACATTCAATTCTTAAGCCCGAGTGGTGTAGAAGATTACTTTTAAATTTTGTTAAAACATTTTATTTATTTTAAATCCCAAAAACACCTTTGAATCACATGATCAAAAGTCATTAGGATGCAAGTACCTCTTCTACTTTCTCTACCATACTATTTCTGTAGACACTCCTAGTCATATAGTCGGTCCATATTCCTTGCATCAGTTCATGAGGGTGCCTAAAATCATGTGTCCATGCTAGTCTTATCTGGACTATTTCATTCACCAAGATTTTCTAACACTATTTCCCTTCCATCTAATGCAATCCTCACTATGCCTAACCTCGAACTCCATTATATATCTCAACCATCACCTCTGATATCATTCTATCATGACTCAACTTCACCATGATAAGATAAGGGACAAAAAAATTCCAGACCCTTCCTTCTCCTTGTTGAAGGAGAGATAATGACCCCCCAAGTCCTACCTCCATAGTTCCAAGAGCGGTGACTAGCCACAAGAGTATAGAATCTCATGTAATATGTAAGTAATTATATTTTTTCGAGAACAATATTGAGAGATAAGATGGTAAATTATTAAAAAATAAAATGACTGAAATTAAAATTAATGCCAAAAACCCTTTCTTCACATGCATGTACAAAATAAAGTGCCACAAAGTATAATAAAACTCCAAATGAAAGTACTAATAGAAAGAAAAAAACAATGACAATTGTACTGACGCCCGAGATACTACAGTCCGACATTGTCCTGAGAGTCCTACTGGAAACATCTGAGTAGTTTTGTGAATGTAGGGTGTGTAAACAGGTATACTCAGTAGGGAAAACCAAAATCTCACATTCCCAAGTGGAGATAAATTCTAATGCCTCGTGAGAAAAATATAGTAAACAAAAACACCTGGAAAGGAAAACTATCCACCCATCCTCACTAAGGCACACCCCCAAGTAATGCAAGTCACGTAAAATAATAGTAATAACACATAAATATTTGGGTACCCACACCACTTTACATCTGGTTATTTAGGACATCCTACCCATCAGACCTCCCCCACAGGTTACACTATAGTACCACTACCACCTCCAATAACAACCATATGGGCATTTCCAACCACACATTCTATAGAACCACTGTAGCCCCAACAATAACCTTATAGGCCATCCCATGCACACATAACCACATCCTAAGACACCTGGTATAGAATAAAAACCACCATGCCCAAAGTCACATCAGCTAGAATAGCTACTTCCACTACTGAAGACACTAGGATCTGATCAGAAAAAATAATGGGAAGCAAAACATCCCACACACTCCTAGTCTAACAACCACAACACACACTTCCTGAAGAGTATTGGGATATAATGAACCGCTGGCCATCATAACATACTTGATGAGTCTTGGGATACCTGGGAGAGGGAGCTGAAAGGAGCTAATAAATATCCACTCATAGAAATTATTGAAAAAAAACCCTCCCCCATGAAATGAGGGTGTTCATCAAGAATTTCTAAACATGGGTGGGGTGCATTTAAGAAACATCAGAACTAATTTTTTACAGAAAATTAAAGAAGCACTCATCCCAACTTAAGGGTTCCAAAACATTCAACCATAACATACACAACTACTATTGCTGCTATCCTTACATGCAAAAATACCCAAAAATCACAACTAGAACACAACCCATATGCGAAAAACAATTTCACCATTTTACCCATTCTCATTACCATGTTCAAGTGATTCTATTTAAAACATTCCTTCACTACTAGGAAACTAACATGAATAACCCCAATCCAAAACAACAATTGAAGGAAAATGGACAAGTGACTATTATGCATTCATACCTGGTTCCCTTGTAAAGTAAAAACATCAAAAGGGATCCTTGAGATACCTCAAAGTATTGGAACCAAACCAGACCCCAACATACCAGATCCAAACTTCCTTAGATTCACAAGCTAAAAGTTTCTCAATGAGAACATTCCATCCCCCTTTTTATGTCACCACACAAACAATTAAATAGAACAACCATGCATATTAGATGAATAATGAAAGAGAGTCTTCATATTTCGCCACACCACTTTCTATGTTCCGTCATTCCATTTGGTTAACCAAGGTGATCACATATGGGAACATATTCATCGAGCATCCATTAAATAAACCAAGTTTATGTGACTACCCATTTTCCACATTACAACCATTGAATGATAAGGTTATCCAAAAAATAGAGATTCATTAGAGCAAAATAAGGGACCACCAAAAACCAAGATTTTCAATGGATATGAGTCCATATAATTCAAAACATAAAATGAAGGGAAAACACAACAATACCAACATCATCATTCCCAACCTTTTGTTGATTAACGGTTAGTTAATTATCTTTGTTAAAGTTGGTTTCATCTACCTCCCAAGGGAACATTATCATACCCACCATTGATGATGCACAATAAAGAGAGATAAAGGATGAACCCCTACTTGGATGATTGAGGATCAATGATTTCTTTTGGTGAAAATAATTAGTGATTGACGACTTGCAGAGGATGAATACCAAGGACTCTATGGCTTAGTGGGATGGTCTCAAGTATAGGAACATGATTAGTCTACAAAAGAGGGACTTGAAGCACACCGTGGAAAATAAAGGGACCAAAGAACAAGAAGGTCTCAATGTGTTAAAAGGCTTGATATTAGTGTTATGGGATGTTTAATCTCAATGTGCTTAAAAAGTGGATTTTTATTTTACCATGAAGCTGGTTAGTTACACACATTTGAAATTATTTAGATTTAATAATTCTCATTAGAGATGATGGAGATAATGGTTTAGAGTTAATTGATTTTCCTTAAACTGGGAAAACATTTAATGGGGGCCAAACTGAAAAACACAAGAACCTAGAAAACACGGTAAAAGGTGGGGTGGGTGAGAGGCCACATGGTTTGGTAACCCAAGTGTATCCCCACTCTTATAGAATTTATAATATAATATATGGGATTTAAAATTGCCTTAAACTCTTTTAAAGAAGTACTAAAGCATAATAGGGAAATTATAGGAAAACTACAGAAACAAACCCTGACACCCCCACTTTGGATGATTGGGGAAGCCGATTAGTGTAACTGGTCAGAAAATCTGATTGAATAAGTTAATCAATGAAGTGGATCACTGAAGCTTATCGGTGAAGTTGTTCAGTGAATAAGATCAGTAGATTAGATATGTGAAGCTGATCAATAAAGCTAATAAATAAAGCAGATTAGTGAATCCAATCGGTGAAGCGGATCTGTGAAGCAGATCAATGAATCCAATCAGTGTAGTAGATCTGTAAAGTTGATCAGTGGAGCTGATCGGTGGAGTTGATCAGTGGAGTGTATCACTGCTACTGATTGGTGGAGCGGATCAGTGAAGCCGATCAATGGAGCAGAGCAGTGAAGCCGGTCAGTGTAGTCGATCAGTGAAGAGGATCCGTGAAGTCGATTGGTGGAGAAGATCTGTGAAGCAGATCAGTGAAGCTGATCAATAGAGGTTATTGGTCGATTAGATCAGTGAAGTAGGTTGGTCAAGCCGATTAGTGAAGTGGGTCAGTGAAGCATATCAGTGGAGAAGATCTGTGAGCATATCAGTGAAGCCTATTAGTTGAGATGATCAGTGAACTAGATTAGTGAAGTAGATCTCTGAAGCTGATCAGTGAATCCGATCGGCGAATCTAATCGGTGAGACTGATCAGCCGATAATTGACACTGCGGTGACATGTTACCTTTGACACTGATATCCTTTTGACCCACCGATTGTGTCCAGGAGACCCCAACACATATAATTTGGTAAAGTATTGGACAAGGAGGGTTTTAGCCATTACAAATTTTATTTTTACTAATAAAAATAATATTTTATTAATAATGGTATTATTTTTTTTGTTAGCCAAAATTAATGGAAAAGTAGATGTTTAATTAAATAAATTTTCCACCAAAATAATTAACGATGTTTCACCATGTGTAAATAATTGTTATTGATCAATAAAATATTTGTCATTTTATTAGTCAATGCAAAATGATTGCACATGTTGAGTTAATATTTAATTATTAACACTTTTAAACATTTAATAAATGTTGTTGGATGAATTTTAAATAGTGAAAGTTACTTTATAATAATATTATTTATTATTATTATTATTAAACTGAGAAAATAATTGTTGTTGAAACACCATTTTAGGCATAAGTTTTTCATATGTTTTCATATTTACACACCATCAGTGGCAGCGTGATTGGAAAATTAAGGTGGGAATTTGAAGACAAATATTAAAATTTTAATTCCAAATCATAGTACAGGCCCATGAAACTCCCCATAAAATAGATAGTTGATGTATGTAATTAATAAAGGATTTTAATAAATAATTTATGTTGTTAATAAGTGTAACTGAATTGATTTTTTTAATGATTTGTGATGAGATTTTAATGGAAAATACTACAAAATTTACATTCTATGAAATGGGAATTCACATCACCTTATACTGACACACAACATATTAAAACATATCTCTACCATTGTGTAAACCTCTAGACTCACCTCACCTCCACTACCTGGCTATGGAAAACTATCTTCTTCACCACAGATCTTCCACAAACCTCCTCTTTGGACTGAAAGTAATCGACACACCTCCATCTTGGACCAAATATCCTTTACACTCTACCATATTCAATCGAATACCCTATGTGCACCTCACATGTTTTGGATGTAAATATCATTCTACATAGAATTCATAATTGATCCACATTAAATTGGGGTTATCCATTAACAAGAATTCGTCATCATTGTTCTTGACGTAAGTGGTTTAAATTCCAATCCCACAATCTCAACTCATTTATTTGTATGTGATTTTTGAAATATTATTTTATGATTAACAATTAATTTTTCTATATTCAAATAATAAATTTGGAAATAATTAGTTTGTGGGGATTGTGAAATTTTGAATATAATTGTTTGGCTTAAATAACTAATTGATGGATTAATAATTACCATTTTGTGAGGGTGGAATTGGTTAATTAAATTTGGAATTAATTAACGATCACGATGTTCTTGATTAATTGGGATGGTCTAAATAATTATTTAATGAATTAATTATTTCAATTTTTTAATGATGTGTTCTATTATTTAATTTTGGAATTAATTAATATAATTTTTGGATTGATTAATTGATAAAATATTTAAATTGATAAACATGATTATTTATATTTCTGGTCTAAAAATGAGATAAATTAATTGATGAATTAATTAATAAAGAAATGAGATTATTTAATTATTAAAATAAATAAGGAGATAAATTTATTGATTAGTTAATTAATGGATAAATGTGATTACTTATTTTTTATTTAAATAATGTAATTAATTAATTGATTAATTAATGAATTGAATCTACATAATTATTTAATTTTTTAACTAAATAATAGAAATGACAGAAACAATTTATTATTGGGTTAATTGAAGGGTGTTTGAATGTGAATTAATTAATTCTGAATTATATCATATGAGTTGATGTGGAAAATTAATTTGTTAATTAATTGGAGTGATTGAATTCGAGTAATTAATTGTGAAATTAGTTAATATGAAAAATTTGAACCAATTAATTGGTAAATTAATTAATGGATGTAATGTTATGATTTTTTAGTGATATTAATTAATTAAATAATAAATTAGATGAGATTATAATGTTGAAATAATTGAATGATTTAGGTTAATTAATTAGAAAATTAATTAATGTGGATTTTTGTGTTATAATATTTGGGTGAGTTAGATTAATTAATTGAAGAATTAATTAACAGAGATTATTGTGTTGAAGAAATTAAATGTTTTAGACTAATTAACTTTAGACTTAATTAATGATTATTTTTATGAAGGTACTATTGAATGAATTAGATTAATTAATTGATAAATTAATTAATGTGGGTGGTTGAGATATTTAAATGATAGGGTTTGATAATTGACAATTGAAAACATTATGATGTAATGTGATATGTATGTTGAGTAACTAATTATTGCATTAATTATGTGAAATTGAAATAGATTATTTGAGATATTTAATTGTATACATAATTATATGTTATTGTTATTATTAATGAGATATTTAATTGTCTAATTAAACAATGGGAGATACGAGAATAATTAATTTGTGAATTAACTAATGGTAAAGGTATGGTTACTTAATTTTTGAATTAATTAACGAGAATTGATTCTTTTAATTAATTTTTTAATTAATTAATTAATAGGATTAAATTAAATAATTTATTAATTCATTAAATATTTATAAATATCTTATTAAACATGATGATCTTCTCCCACGATAATGATATAAATGCATTATTGAACTGAGTAATTAATTATGAAATTAATTATATGATATGGATGCCACAATTTGAGATAATTAATTGCAAAATTAATTAAGGGGTATTCAGTTTATGAAAATTAACTACAAAATTAATTAATGTGGTTTATGTACTTAATTAATTATGAATTTAATTTAGGTTATTTATGGGATAAACTAACTGTTTAATTTGGAATGGAATTAGGGGATAATTAATGGTCGTGTTAATTATCAAAGTATTGAATTATAAATTGTGAATAATTAATTGATTATTTAATTATTAGATGTCGAGTTGTGAAATGATTAATTATTTGGTGAATTAATTAAATGAATGGATGTAGAGAATTAATTTTTTAATTAATTAACAGATATGGAATGACCTATTAATTGTCGAATTAATTAAAGTGTGAGATATGATTTTTTAATTTGTGAATTAATTAATGGAATCTTTGGTGAAATGGAAAATGATTTTTATAATGATAGAATGGAGTAGCACATGGGAAAATTTGTGTGTGAGAATGATATTTAAAAGAGATGACCGAGAAACCTTATAATATTGTTTTCATAAGGACCATGAGAGACTTAAGGGAAGAAGATTGTGTGAGCTTCTTATTGTTACTCGAAAGAACATGTGACCCTTTGAGGTGAATGTCCATGGGATCTTTCCCTTTTTTTCATAGGATTAATTTATTATTCATTTTTTATTACTCACTATAGACCCTGGAGGTTATATACCAGAGTGCAAATTCCTCATATCAGACTGATTTATAAGTTTTATATATTTTATAAATGAAATAAAAATTACGATAATTATTGGTAACATGGAAATTCAGATTTGTGAAATCTGTTGGTGATATATGAGACTTTGGCATAGGTATAAGAATGTATTGTGGTTCTAGTGTCCCCAGGGACCCAGATGATTATGTTGTTAAATAAGGGATAATTTAATATATTTACACTATTCACTTTATTTCTTTTCATATTCATTATACAACATCATACACTGTTATTGACTGGATTTTTCTAGACACTATTTTTGGTGGCCTACTGATTTGTACTCACACCCTTCCCGGGCAACCTGATCGGTAACTGAGAAGATATTTTTTTCTAAATAGGTTTTGGGAGAAGGCCCTAAGTTAGATGGCTAAATTTGGGTAGAGCATGGTAAGGGGACAAGATGCGGTTCAGGACCTACATGGGTGTCATTTTTAGAGACCCAAAGCTTGATGTACATAGAAATTACAATACTTTTGTGGAATAATTAATACATAACCGAAACAAACACACAAGGGCCATAATAGTTTCGTGTCTTTGGAAACTTGGAAAAATAATCATCTAATCATGGTAAAAGATCATCAACATCTCTTATAAAGATCTTCCCCTTTTGTTTTATTACATAAAACATTTCTTTATATCCTGGGGAAAAGAAAACATAAAAGGGGTGATCTCAAATGCTCAGTAAGGGTAAGCATGGAGAAAATAAAACAAACCATATACATTTGAACTTCAAAACATGAACATAAAGTGTAAAAATAAAAATCACGAGTTGCGAAATAAATATCAGTAGGACGTAAGGCATAGGTCATAAAGGAACAAAAATCATGATAAAATATCATGGTAATAAAATATTTAATTGTGGAAAACCCTTAATCTGATGATATGATTTTCATAGTAGCCAAGGCATTACTGCCAAGACCATCTTAGTGGACAAAGTCCCTTTCTGAATCGAGTTCACTCCTCGTTCAAGTCTAGTATCACTGAAACATATTAACTTACCATTCCATCCATGTCTATCTCATGAGATAGAAATCTTTTCCCAATGCATTTGAGGGATATATATGTCCCACCCAACTCATAATGAAATCATTCATACTTGTGCCACAATATAAACATAAAACATTCATCATAACCCAAAGAATAAAATGGGTTTCATAAACATCATCCCATCATCACATAATCTATATAAAACAAATGGATATCATTTATTCAGAAGAGAAATAACACCATGTAAATAATAAAGACATTATACTTGAAACATAAACAATCTAGATAATTTCATCTTAGATGGAAAATTGTTTTGATAAAACACTTGAAATGAATTCTTGAGGAAAATATCATTTCTTTTTCAAAATCATTTTCTTTTCAAAAAATTCCACACAATTTTAAAAGAAAAGGATTTTAAAGAAAGTAACTATGAAAACACATATAGTAATCTTCATGAAAATTAGGAGTTATGAAGTAGTAAAAATCCATTCATGCCGTATAAGTTAGAAAAACATTCACCTCGTACTTTTAACGACAAAGTCAAAAAGTACCACGTATGGTAAACAAAAAAAAGATTCATTTCATAACACAAAGTAAAATTCAAATAGGGGTGAACATGAAATTAAAAATACATGTAATAATATTAAAAACATTAGGAAAAACATTTTATGAGCATGGATGAAAAATATAACCCCTGTAAATACTTACGAATAAACAATCTCGGATAAAAACGATATTGGGAATGTTATCCCTTACCTTATATATGATATGCTTCGTATGTATCAGAACATCTTGTATAATGATTTAAATAATTTCATTGACTTATTATAGAATCATATTCCTTGTTATGATACCATATATGGTTCACTTATGACTTTATATTACCCGTTCTTTTTTAAATTCCATGTTAAAGCAGCGTTTTGGGTATAATTGTTTTATTTATCATATGGGGATAAACATGTTTTTCTTGATATTATTATTACTTATATCATGATTTAATTACTTTAAGAATTGAAATAATTATTTATATATCATATATATTCTGTATATATATATAATAGATGAAATACACCGTTCATGGAGACGATAGGCCGTACGTATGCATGAACACTGTTTTCCATTCCTTATTGACTTGAATGGAAGTAAGTAGATGACATATATATATATACACATAAATAAAGTAGCTTTATTATGTCATATGTTTCATTATTATTCATTATATATACTTTATAATCATTCTTGAATGGTTAACATGGAGAATGAATCTCATCGCGTCATGGAGACGGTAATCCGTACATACACACGTGCGATGATGTTGTTCCAATAATTAGTTAATTGAATTGTAGTGGATAATATAATATATTAGATTCTTTATGATGTTATAATAACTATATATAGTTATTATTTACACCATTATACCCATCCATGTAAGGTGATGGTGGAAAAACAGATTACACCACGGCGTGGAGACGGTATTCCGTACGTACGCACGTGCGGTGATTTCGTTTTCCATGGGATGGATAGAAGGGGAAATGGGGTTGTTCCAAATTTATAATAACATATAAGTTTATTATTTATAGAGATGTTATTAATTTATAATGAAACAACAAAATAAGAAGTAGTTAAAGAAGAAATAAACTTGAAAGAATCGGTAGAAGAGATTGCCTCATCTTCGACGCACCTCTTTTAAGCTTCCTCTTAAGGCACTAGAGTTGTTCTTTTGAGGAGACCAGAACCTCTATAATGTTTCTAGGGAAGTATATATGGGAAATTTTAAGGGGTTGGACGATCTTGAATGCTCAAAATTGTGTAAAGAGAAGAGGGAGGAGGTGCCCTTTTATAAGGGAGGAGAGGGGAACTTTAGAAAAAACATGAAATATTATTTTATAATAAAGTCATATTTGGTTTATAATGGCTCCAAAGTGACTTATATAGAAGAAAAAGTGGGTATGGGTCGAAATAATTTCAACCAATAAGTTTTAGACAAGTTTTGGTTACTATTGTAACCTTATCATTTAGATTTAACCCTAAGTTAAATAATTTAACTTTCACAGTGTCTTTTTGTTTTATTACACTATATGGCTTATAAAAATACTATATAAAGTCAAAAGAACCCCAAGTGGTTAATAATTAATATATATAACCTTATCTTAGTCATTTTTAAGAACTGTATAATCTATTAAGAGAATAAGAATTATTAATATAATATTTGTTTTAAAAACTAATTTCTGTCAATTTGACACTATTTGGTAATTGATTTTTTTGAAACTCATAACATCATGATTAGTTCAAACAATGTTAATTGAATCAATAATAACATGTCATATTAACCTAAAAAAGTATTTTAATTTATAAAAAGTCTCAAATTACATATATATGGGTATTTATAACATCAATTATGTTAATATTTCATTAATAAGGTAATTACTGCATCATCATTGTGTCATAAATAAATTAAATTATATAATATATAAAAATTATAAATAAAATACCATTATGTAGGAAATTGTTTTATCTTTCTAATGAATATTTATAGTGGAATTTATCTTCTATATAACCCTATATTAAAATTCGGGTTAGATATGAAACATTTAGTTTAACTATTTTAACTCTTCTTTAAATAAAATAATAATAAATGTCCTAATCTAATCCAAGTGGACCTAAAGGGTAATATTTTATTCCAATGGTTATTTTCGGTCAAATTACACTTATAAAATAGAATTAGGACATGTGTTAGAGTAATAATATTATTATTCTTACCCTTAATTACCCTATTTACTTTTAACCGTGGTAAATAAATGTAAAAGGTTACTATTCAACAAAAATTATTTTTATCATATTGAACCAAATTTTAATCCTTGATATTAAACATGTCTCTCAGATTTTTGAAATTCCACTCATAGAAGCGGTACAATTATGTTTTATATAAATTTTCAAATTCTCCTAGGAGGAGGGTAAAAGACGGTGAAAAGTTCAATAAAATTTTGATATATCTAAAATTATTATAAAATGACTCCAATGAATTATAGTGAAATTATATTGGTATTATGTTTCAATTTTGACCAAAAATAAATTTAAATAAAATAAATAATTATGTAAAAAAAAATTCAGGATTAAACTATAATTAAGTGTTTTTCACTATTCATCAAAAATTGAATGTTTTCAGAAAAATACAAAAAATTCACCCTAAGCTAATTTCGATATTCTGAATTCAAAAAATGAAGTCCATTTTGAAAGATAAAATTTAAAAAGTTGCTATTACTATTCATAATGGCTAGTTTATATAATACTTTAATAACATATCATTGTTTAATGAAACTTGGTATTGCGAATAACACACGCTATCGAGGAAGGTTGCTCTGGCATGCAACCCAAGCCTGGAATAGTGTATGTGTATACTGAATGCTAATACGGTATTGCATATAGCGCAAGTTAATCATGGTGTAGCGTACAAGACATCAATGAAATTTAAAAATATATTTCTCTCAAAATCTCTTCGTGTTACATTCTACCCCCTTAAAATGAATTTCACCCTCGAAATTCATTAGGGTTATAAATCGTTTAATACGTGAATGTTTTGTTCATAGAAACCCACATCGTAAAAAAGAATACTAAAAAATCATTTTAAAGAGGAACATTAGAAACATAACGGATACCCAAACTAACATATCACTGGGTTTCCACATAGGAGAATATAGGTGAAAATAAAGATTTGGAAGATAAATCTAACCATCATGTTCTGTAGAGAGTGGTAGAGAACATGGCTATGAAAAATCCAACAATCACAAAGCCATACATTTGTGATGATCTGAGGTACAATCTGATTCATTGGATATGAGGGTACTAGGACAATATTTTCGGTTTTCAATATCATTTCCTTAATGTAGATGAATTAAAAGAAATACATACTTGATTTTTGTACAGTCTCACCGTTGTTCGTTCCTTCAAAAATTTCCACTTCATCTATTTATGAAATGAAGTTGAATTTGTCATTTGTGATGTCGTAGCAGATCATGCGATAGAATGATGGGTTATTACATCTGTCTCAAAAAAAAGGTTAGCAAAAGTTATAAAATATACATAAGTCCATCTATGGCAAGGTTAATCGTATATGATTCCAAAAATGGACTTATACTTCATCACATAATAAAATAAAACTAGTTTATTCTAACTAGGAACTTCCTATAGGCAACAGGTAGGCGATAAGGGTCTGTCACACTTCAGTTGTGGGTTCGATTCCTGCATCCCTGTCCGATGCGATGGGTTGTTGTATGTCCTGCAGGTTGTCCTTTTTCTAAAACTACACTATTATAACATTACAGAAATAATATCAAAAAAAGTTCTAGCCTTAAACAACACTATTTGAGGTCCAACATAATCTATTCCAATCATTTAGGCTTATCAAAAATAACAGTATAAGGAAAAAATATTGATAGAGAGTTCATCAACCAAGAATGTAAATATCGTTATTTATCATATATCATTAGATATGTCTTGTTGGTAAAATTCCATACATTCAAATTCCTTAAACATGTATTCTCTTGAAAAATGAATACCCATTGAACCTTAGTGAAAACATTAATGCAATTAAAAGTTAAAACTTTCCACATACAAAAATTCCAAAAATTCTATATACTCAAAACATGATATCACTTATTCCTTATATCAATAATGAGATCATGAATACTATAAAACATATTATTTTCTCCTTATCCATTCATTATGCGCATATCATCAACTTTAAAAAAATATTTCAGTCACTTTTCGTGGTTACCTGTAACATATAATTATCGAAAACCACAATAAACCATTACATAAATATTCCAATGTTTCACAATACTATAAATGAGTTCCACAAAATTATTTTGGAATCCATTTACATAAAAACATAATCATTCTCCCACATTGTTGTCATACTCAACATTGATAATAGTGATCACAGGTGACTTCCCTTTGTCCTTTTCCTTAAGAGGTTTTTGATTTCGATCATCATTAACCCTTGGATTAGGGTATTGGTTACCATAATTCCCCATTTCCTTGCAATTGTAGCATTGAAGTGTGGGTGGAGCATTCTCTATAATCTTTTGTCCATTCAAATAATTAGCTACCTTTTTACCATTACTTCGACACTCAACTTCTCGATGACCTTATTTTCTACACTTAAAACATTTTCTAGTACCTTTTATACAATCTCCACCATGATTCTTTCCACACTTTGAGGATAAAGAAACTGTCACCTTTTTTTCACCATTTTTTGAGATTTTTCCTTGAACTCCATCTTACATTTATTGACAAAACCATGAGATGGATACGTAACACCAACATCCAGTTCTACCATGGTAGCACAACAAATAATTTCTTCATAGGTAATGAAGTCTCTTATAGATAATGCTCTTCTAATACTTGGTTTTACTCCACAGAAGAATCGATCAACATTACATTTAGGTTGGATGATAATGCCAGAATCATACCTTGCAAGCCTTGTAAAATTCACTTCATATATACCAAAAGATTCATCATCCTACTGCTTATGCTCAATGAACTCCTTTTCCATCTTTGTTTGAAGAATATGAGGGAAGTACTTATTAAAAAACAATATCTTGAACTCATCCCATTCCATGGATTCAATTTCATCTTGGGGACTTGTATTCTTAATAAGAGTCCACCACTGGTCTACTTTACCTTCTAAATAGTAAATAGATAAAATGAATTTTCCATGTTCTGAATAGAAAATTATGGCAAATATATTTTCAATGGTATCGATCCATTGTTCAGCAACAAGTGGATCCAAAGTCCCATTTAATGAAGTGGACGTTGCCTCATGAAGGACTCAATAGAATATCGTTCCCTTATCTGCTCATTTGGAAGTCCAGAATGATTCATAGCTTGTGTAAGTATAGTAATAATATTTTACACTCTATCTCCCATAACGTTGGTTTGTTCTGGAGGACAATCATTGCATCGTCCATGACATTGATCAACATGTTTCCTTCGGGTTCCAGCCATCGTCTAAAACCCAAAAAAGAACAGTGTGAGAGGCAAAAATCATTCTTGGAAAACAACATAATAAAGGGGGAGTACCTCCAATATATAACATCTTAGGATTAATTCTAAGATCGTTACCATAATTCTAGGACTATTAACTATATGTATACTTATCCTTAGGGATATCCCTAATCATTCCTTAGAAATATCTCTTGGGATCTCAATAAATTTTTCGCATCCTAGTTTCCAAAGGTTAACTATCCTCCATCTGATACCAAATTTAAAGACCCAAATCTTGATGTACATAGAAATTACATTACTTTTGTGGAATACTGAGCACATAACAAAATCAAACACACAAGGACCTTAATCATTTAGTGTCTTTGGAAAATTGGAAAAATATTCTTCAAATCATGGTGAATGATCTTCAATATCTCCCATAAAGATCTTCCCCTTTTGTTTTATTACCTAAAACCTTTATTTATATCATGGGGAAAAGAAAACATAATAGGGGTGATCTCAAATGCTCAGCAAGGGTAAGCATGGAGAAAATAAAACAAACCATATACATTTGAACTTCAAAACATGAACATAATGTTTAAACATAAAAATCTTGAGTTGTGAAATAAATCTCAACAGTACGTAAGGCATAGGTCATAAAGGAAGATAAATCATGATAAAATAGCATGGAAATAAAACATTTAATTGTGTAAAACCATTAATCACGTGATATGATTTCCATATTAGTGAAGGCATTGCTGTCAAGACCATCCTAGTGGACCTAGTCCATTTCTGAACCGAGTTCGCTCCTCGTTTCAGTCTTGTATCACTGAACCAGATTAACCTTCCATTCTACCCATATACATCTCATGATATATAAATCTTTACCCAATGCATTTGAGGGAGATATATGTCCCAACCATATCATAATGAAATCATTCTTACTTGTGCCACAAAATAAACAAAAAACATTCATCATAACCCAAACAATAAAATGGGTTTCATAAACATCATCCCATCATCACCTAATCCATATAAAACAAATGGATATCATTTCTATATATGAAAAATTACACCATGTAAATAATAGAGACATTATACTTGAAACATAAAAATTATAAATAGTTTCATCTTAGTTGGAAAATAGTTTTGATAAAACACTTGAAATGAATTATAGAGGAAAATATCCTTCTTCTTCAAAATCATATTATTTTCAAAAAATGACACACAATTTTAAATGTAAAGGATTTTATTGAAAATAACCATGAAAACATGTAGAGTAATCTTCAAGAAAATTAGGCGCTATGAAACCGTAAAAATCAGTTCATTTCATATAAGTTAAAAAAACAATCACCTCGTAATTTTAACTGAAATGTCAAAGAGTACCAAATATGGTAAACAAAAGAAATATTCCTTTCATAACACAATGTTAAAGTAAAATAGGGGTGAAAATGACATTAAAAATACATGGAAGAATATTAAAAACTTTATGAAAAACATTTTATGGGCATGGATGAAAAATATAACCCCAGTAAATACTTACGAATAAATAATCTCGGATAAAAACGAGATTGGAAAAGTTCTCCCTTACCTTATGTCTGAGATGATTTGCATGTATCAAAACATCCTGTATAATGATTTAAACAATGTCATTTACTTATTAAAGAATCATATTCATTGTTTTGATATCATATATGGTTCACTTATGACTTTATATTACCCGTTCATTTATAAATTCCATGTTAAAGTAGCATTTTGGGTATAATCGTTTTATTTATCGTACGTGTTTGGACATGTTGTTCTTGATATTATTATTACTTATATCATGATTTACATACATGAAAAATGTAAATCATGATTTATATATCATTTATATTCAGTATATATATATATAATACATGAAATACACCGTTCATGGAGACATTAGGCCGTACGTATGCATGAACGTTGTTTTCCTTTCCTTATTGACTTGAATGGATGTTAGTAGATGACACACATATATATATATTTACACACATAAATCCAGTATCTTAATTATGTCATATATTTCGATATTATTCATTATATATACTTTATAATCATTCTTGATTGGTTAACATGGAGAATGAATCTCATCGCGTCGTGGAGACGATAATCCGTACGTATGCAGGAGCGATGATATCGTTCCAATAATTATTGAATTGAGTTGGAGTGGATGATAGTATATCTCAGAATTAGTATGATGTTATAATAACTATATATATTTATTCTTTACAGCATTATACCCATCCAATTAAGGTGGTGGTGGAAAAACAGATTACACCATGACGTGGAGACGGAATTCCGTACGTACTCACACGCGATGATTTCGTTTTCAGTAGGATGTATAGAAGGTGAAATGGGGTCGTTTAATATTTATAATAACATATCAGTATATTATTGATATTGATGTTTTTACTTTATAATTAAATGACTAAATAAGAAGAAGTTGAAGAAGAAAGAAACATGAATGAATCTGTACAAGAGATTACCTCTTCTTCGACGCACCACTTTTAAGATTCCTCTTACGGCACTAGAGTTGGTCTTTTGAGGAGACCTGAACCTCAATAATGTATCTAGGGATGTTGATAAGGTAAGTGGTATTGGTTTGGATGACCTTGAAGGCTCAAAATGTTGTGAAGAGAAGATGGAGGTGGTGCTCTTTTATAAGCGATGAGAGGGGCACTTTAGAAAATGCATAAAATATTATTTTATAATAAAGTCATATTCGGTTTATAATGGATCCAAAATAACTTATTTCGAAGATAAAGTGGTTATGGGTTGAAATCCTCTCAACTAATATTTTTTAGACAAGTTTAGGTCACTATGTTAACCTTCTCATTTAGATTTAACTCTAAGTTAAATATTTTAACTTTTACCATTTCTTCTTGTTTTGTTACACTATATGGTTAAAAAAATACTATAACAAGAAAAAAACCCCAAGTGGTTCATAACTAATATATATAACCTTATTTAAGTCATTTGGCCTAACCTTAGTTTTTTAGGAATAGAATAACAGTTAATAATATAATATTTGTTTTAAAAACTATTTTATTTCAATTTTGACACTATTTTGTAATTGATTTTTGTGAAAATCATAACATCCTGATTAGTTCATAAAACGTCAATTTAATCAATACTAACTTGTCATATTACACTAAAAAATTGTTTTATTTTATAAAACGTCTCAAATTACATTTATTTGGTTATTTATAACATTAATTATGTTAATATTTCATTAATAAGGTAATTAATACATCATCATTGTGCCATAAATAAAATAAATTATATAAGGTCTAAAAATTATAAATAATATACCATCATGTAGAAAATCTTTTTATCTTTCTAATTAATATTTTTAGTCGAATTTAGATTATGTATAACCCTATATTAAAAAATATTTTAGTTATTAAACATTTATTTTAACTATTTTAACTATTCTTTAAATAAAATAATAATAAATGTCCTAATCTAATCCAAGTGGACCTAAAGGGTAATATTTTATTCATAAGGTTATTTTTGGTCGAATTAAACTTATCCAATAGAATTAGGATATGTGTTAGGGTAATAATAATATCATTTTACCCTTAATTACCCTATTTACTTTTAACCATGTTAAATAAAAGTAAAAATTTACTATTCACAAAAATATATTTTTATCCTATTTAAACACATTTTACTCCTTGATATTAACTGTGTCTCTCTAATTTTTGAAATTCCACTCACAGAAGCTGTAAAATTATGTTTTATGTAAATTTTCAAATTCTCCTAGGAGGTGGGTAAAAGATGGTGAAAAGTTCAATTTAATTTTTATATATCTAAAATTAAGATGAAATGAAACCAATGAATTACATTGAACTTATATAGGTACTATGTATCTGTCATGACCTAAAAAAAATTTAAATAAAAAAAATAATTATGTAAATACAAATTCTGTTTTAAACTATAACTCAGTGTTTTTCACTATTCATCAAAAATTGAATGTTTTCAGAAAAATACCGAAAATTCACCCTAAGCTAATTTCGATATTCCGAATCCAAAAATGAAGTCCATTTTGAAGGATAAAATTTAAAAAGTGGGTATTACTATTCATAACAGCGAGTTTATATAATATTTTAATAACATATCGTTATTTAGTGAAACTCAATATTGCGTATAACCCACGCTATCGAGGAAGGATTCTATAGCGTGAAATAGAAGCCTAGAATAGTGTTTACATATACATCATTCTAGTACGGTGTTGCGTATAGTGAAAGTTAATCTTGGTGTAGCTTATAAGACATCAATGAAATTAAAAATAAAATTCTCTTAAAATCTTAGGGTGTTACATCATTAGTGTATTTATTATCTACTTTTCATTTTGACACTTGGGACATACATTACCAGAGGATGCTTTTCCTCTTTAAATGGATATTGTATTTACAACTTGATAATCTTTAGGCATTGGTATTGTTGGCCTTTATTTATGCGTCCTCTTTTGTTTATTATTTATACTGGTGTTTACTCTCATAAAAGAGGGTATATTATACTCATGATTGAATTACCATAACCTCACTACTATTTGGCAGCCTTTGGCGTATGGGGAGGCATGCATGAGTTCTTGTAACTGACCAGCTTTGGGAACCGTTGTGTGGAACTGTAACGACCCAAACTTTTTAAATAGTATATTAACTTACTCTTAACGATTTAATAGAGATGTTAATGGTTAATGAAGAAAGAGGAGTCGATGGATTCATCCAGTAGACTCGATCCTTATGAAGCCCACTTATCAAAGCTTGGGAAGGAGGTGGAATCTTTGGGCTTTGCTTTGGAGCAAGCCCAAGCCGATCTCCAGCATGTCAAGCATGAATGGAAACACCTACGGGAGAAGTTTAAGTTTGTTGAGATTACTACTAGGGAAATGTTATCTGAGCCTCCCTCATATTCTCTCACCATAGCACACCTTACACTTAGGTCATATGCTGGTGTTATAAGGGGATATGTGACGAGACCGTAGCTTCTTTGTGTAATCCTTTAGGATGAATAAATTGAGATTTCTTTCTTTAGTGATGTTTGTGAAATAACTAATGTCCCGATAATTTTAGGATGTATTTTATTGATGAATTTTGGAAAAAAGGATATTTAAAAATATTTATGTAAACCATAAATAATTAATGATGTGTAATGATTTTCAAAAAATGGTTTTCTGCAAAAGTGTTTAGTAAGGAATTTGGAGTCTAATAAGATCAACTTAATTTATGAAGAATAGTAAATTATGAATAGTGATTTTATGCTTAGGATTAGTAATGTGACCAAATGGATTAGTAATCTCACATAAAGAAAGTTTTAATATAATTTAGACACCTTGATTATGTAATGTGATTCAATAAAATGGTTAAATAATGATTTCATAAATTATTAATCAAGTATTAGTCTTTTCGGGTGAATAGTGTTTTTTATTTAAAAATATAATTAAAAATATATAGAAAATTATTTTTATAAAATTTAATTTATTTCTGAACTCACAGTATCAATAATATGTTATGGTAATTGTTTGGGATTTTTCTGAAAAAAGATGAATTTTCAGTGAATAGTAAAAATGCAGTTTTAGAGTTTCGGTATGTTAAATGACATCATAACTATGTCATGATGATTTCATGAGATATTTTAAGGGATGGTAGACTAAAGGGGATGAATTATTTTTTGAGGTGTCCCAAGTGGCCAATACCATGGGCAAATATCATGTGCAAGCCCATGTTTTTTCAAAAACCACCAATGATGTGTCCCTTGGCCATTAATGCCTTGTCCCCTGACATTCCCTATAAATACCATGCCCTAATATCATAATTTCGACTCCAAAACCAACATCAACGATGTTCTGGTCTCATTACCTCCCAAGGAGTCCTCCCAAAGTTCCCCCAATTTCTCAAGGTCCAAACCTTTGAGTTTTAAGAGTTACGTTTTAAGGTAAGGGATCTGACCTCTCTCTTTCTTTTCAAGTAATCTCTTTTATGTCATTTCTTTTATACTCCATGATCATTTGTTGGAGGATGTTATTCTATATTCATCTTACTTCCCTTTTCATTTTCATATTATGAGAGACCCACTTTTTCCCTCATCAATTCATTTTACGACTGTTTAAGTGGCGCCGTTAGGCTGCTGAATTTTTAAGGGATTCTTTCACCCTTCTCTTTTTTCAACGTTCTACTTTCATGTCATGTATTTCAAGTTTCTTTTTAATTATGTTGGGTTATTATATATATATATATCATATATAACTCTTATGTTCATATGATGAGGGACCCTATTTGATCTTTTCATTTCATTTTTGTTGAAGTTTAAGTGACGCCATTAGGCTGCCGAATTTTCATAAGAGAAATCTAATTTTTGTCTTCCTTCCATGTTTATCATTTCAAATGGTATGTCCTTAAAATTTCATTACCATGTTCATATATTTTTCATATTCGGTCCCTCTACTGTTTTATGGGTCATTTATGATTTTTTGACCCATGTCCCCTCTCTTTCCAATGTTTTCTAAAACCTCGTTACATAGCCATTATGCTGCAGAATTTCCATCTAAAAATGTCTCTCTCTTTTTATAAAGTTCTTTTATTTTATTAAGTGAATACTCAAAGCTCATTCATTTAAAGGGGTATTCACATATATACCAAAATTTTCTATTTTAAATTCTGGGATTTACATACATGAGACCCACCTTCCTTTTCTGTGGGTTTTAAAGTGACATAATGATCATGTCTTTAAAGCAATTTTAAAACGTTATAGTTATGAAATGAAACCCATTTCTTTTATGCTATATGGGTTGTTTATGAAATTATTGATGATGATATATGTTGCTCACATGATAACAAAGGTAAATTTAAGGGTGCACCCTGATATAGCTCCAATGCATTGGGTAAAGACTTAATCTCTAGAGATGACCATTTAGAATGATACCTTGGTGAATAACCTTGAATATTTTTGTTGACACCTTGGGGATGGACCTTAGTGAAACAGAAATGATTATCTTTTTAAAATGTTGTATCCACATCTTAATGTTATTAAAAATGTAATTTTTATTATGATATGCCTCATGATTTCTTTCTCATGCCTTAATGTTCTTTTCATGACCTTATCGAAGTATCTCAAGTTCACATGTAAAATGTTTCTCTTGTTTCCCTTACTGGGCCTTCTTCTCACCCTTTCTTTTGATGTATGTCCCCAGGTTATGAGATACAGTAATGAACCTAGGATGAACTTAAGGAGAAGCCTTTAATGTGTTTAAGAAGAAATTTTTATGTTGTTTTCAAGTATTATGTTCCTAGTTTCCAAGACACTAAACCTTAAAGATCCTCAGTTTTGTGTAATGTAATGAATGTTTATGTTATAAAAAGGCAAGATGCCACAGTTGGTATCAAAGGATGGTTTAGTTATTTGTGGAAATTAGGATATAAAAACTTTTGGAAGAACATTATAGAAAAGTTTAAATATAGGAAAACATTGTGGTGTTTTGGTAAGTATTGAGTAAGTGGTTTATCAAACAAATACATCCCTGTCTGGATACGAGAAGGTAGAGGCGGCTCTGGCACAGATGTATATAGGGGTAAAACCAGAAAACACCGCTTTGAGCTAGACTCGAACGGGAAATGGTGCACGATAACGGACCTTGATACACTCTTGGTTACGACCCTCCTGGGGGATATGTTTGGTTAATCAAAAGCTTTTTATGAATCATTATGAAGGAATTATAGAGAAGTGTAATTTTCTAAGAATGAATTCTTAGTTAAAAGATTCATAAATGAAATAAGTTTCTCACTAAGGTTTTATTCTTTTAGAAAATGGCAGGCAATTGGAGGAACCGTGCAGATGGTGACCGCAAGGCACCATGTGCTGACGGCCCTCCGATGGAAGCCGGAATGGAAACATTCATGCGAATGATGAACCAACTGAATGAAGTTATGAGTAATAACTTGAATCAAGCTGAGAGGCCGATCACACCATGAAGGGAACAATATTCTGTTGAGTCCTTCATGTGTCAACGACTAACAACATTCAGTGGATCTACTGACACATAGGTTGCGGAACAATGGATAAGCTATATTGAAAAGATCTTTTCTATAATTCATTGTTCAGAACAAGGAAAGGTCACCCTTACTATTTACCACCTAGAGGGAGAAGCTGATCAGTAGAGGTCACTGATCAAAAACACAAATCCACGAGGAGAGATGGATGTTATGGAGTGAGAAGAGTTCCGGGGAATATTCTTTAATAAGTATTTCCCTCGTTCCATGAGAACGAGAATGGAGAAAGAGTTTCTCGAGCTAAAGAAGAAAGAGGACGAATCTGTTGGAAGGTATGAGATGAACTTCACCAGACTTTGACGATATTCCTCTAGATTTGTCATGCATCCATGTGGGAAGATTGACATATTTTTCGTTGGATTGAGACCTCATCTATGGAAGAATCTATCCAACCGGGACTATGATAGCTATGAGGAGATCATGTGGAGTGCAATGAAAGTAGAGCTAGAGTTTGGTGAGACACAGTGGTCTCATAAATCAAATGAAAATAAGAGATTGATGGACCCTATTCTAGGGAAGACATTTGATTAGGGAAGAGTTGGAAAGCAAATGCAACTTACCACATGCAATAAATATGGGAAGAAGCATCCATGGAACTGTTTGGTTGGAAGTGGAAAGTTCTACAAGTTTGTAAGAGAAGGCCATATATCTCGTAATTGTCATAGTGAGGTGAAGCTGCAACTTCCGAACACTAACGATAGAGGGAAGATGGTCCCGGCCCTACCCGAAGTCAAATGCTTCAAGTGTGGACAGATTGGGAACTTTTCTAATCACTGTCCAAATCCGAGGGTAGTGGAGGGGAATCACCATCAACCTCAACAAAGGCCAAGGGAGCAAGGTTATACTTTTTCTATCACAACAACTGAATTTGAAGTTCTGAACGATGTGGTAGCGGATACTCTTGTTGTACTCTCAAAACTAGCAAGTACATTGTTTGATTCTGGTTCTACGCATTCCTTTATTTCCTCCAAGTTTGCAAAGAATATAGAATCAATCCCTGAACTTCTTGAGGTAGAATTGTCATTCCAGACTCCAAGTGGTATTATCCATGAATCAACAGTGTTTAGAGACTCTAGTGTTTACTTTAGTGAGAACAATCTTATCGCAAATCTAGAAGACATTCCCATGTTTGAATTTGACATTATACTAGGTATGGATTGGCTCTCAAAGTATAATTCTAAGATCAAATGCAGAAGTAAGGAAATCTCAATAGTCTTGAATGAACGACCTACAATTATCTTCCAAGGAGAGATATCTCGAACTGATCAATATCTAGAAGCACCTCCTATAGCTTTGTTTATGGAGTTAATCGGTGATGATGAAAAAGGAAATGGGAGTATACAAATAGAATATGTTCCGATTGTTCAGGAATACATGGATGTATTTCCGGAGGAGTTACCTAGACCTCCCCCAGAAAGAGAGGCAGAGTTCTCAATTGAACTCATACCTGGAACTCAACCGATATCAAAGACCTCATATAGAAAGGAAAATGTGGAGCTAGAAGAGTTAAAGAAACAACTCCAAGACTTTTTGGAGAAGGGGTTTATCCGACCGAGTGTGTCTCCTTGGGGAGCACCAGTTCACTTTGTGAAGATGAAGGATGGATCAGTGCGGCTATGCATTGATTATAGAGAACTGAATGGGATCACAATGAAGAACAGATATCCTCTTCCAAGAATTGATGATTTATTTAACCAACTTTGAGGGGCTCAATTCTTCTCCAAGATTGACCTCCGATCTGGTTATCATCAAATGAGGCTGAAGAAGGAAGATATTCCAGATACTACCTTCCGATCAAGATATGTGCATTTTTAGTTTACTGTTATGCCCTTCGTCTTGACTAATGCTCCTACTATTTTCATGGATTTGATGAATAGAGTCTTTAAGGACTACCTTGATAACTTTGTGATAGTTTTTATTGATGATATTTTGATATATTCAAAAAGACGTGAGGAGTATGAAGATCATCTGAGGGTTATTTTGAAAACTCTACGGAAGGAGAGGCTCTTTGGAATGTTCAGCAAGTGTGAGTTTTGGTTACAACAAGTGGCTTTCTTGGGGCACATCATAACCAATAAATGAATCTCGGTTGACCCTGAAAAGACAATGGTTGTGGAGGAGTGGCCTCAACCCACAACAGTAACTGATATTCGTAGTTTCCTTGGTTTAGCAGGATATTATAGGGTGTTTGTAAAAACTTTTCATGGCTTACTAATCCTCTAACCAAGTTGACTCGAAAAGGGGTTAAGTTCATCTGGACAAAGGAATGCGAGGATAGTTTCCAAGAGCTGAAGAAGAGATTGGTTACTGAACCTGTGTTAACACTACCCTCTATCGGAGAAGGATTCATTATTTTTAGCGATGCATCTCTGAAAGGGCTTGGGTGCGTTCTCATGAAAAATGACAAGGTAATTTTTTATGCATCTCGATAGTTGAAGATTCATGAGCAGAATTATCCTACGCATGATCTAGAGCTAGCGGCATTTTTTTCTCTCTAAAGACATGGAGGCACTATCTTTATGGGGAGAAATATGATATATACACCGACCACCAATGTTTAAAGTATATTTTCACGTAGAAAGAATTGAACATGAGACAAAGGAGATGGTTGGGGATTATTAAAGACTATGATTGTTCAATTTATTATCACCCTGGAAGAGCATTCATAGTCGCGGATGCATTAAGCAGGAAAGATCATGTTGTTCTGGCAACAATGAGGATCCTAGGAGATCCCTTGATTAAAGATATAGTAAAACTGGACATGGGAATTGTAAGGGAAGGGAAAGCATTAACCTTATCCCAAATGATTTCTCATCCTTCATTAATAGAGAAGATCAAGAAGGCTCAAAAAGAAGATCCTTTGCTATAGGAGAAGTTTGAGGCTGTAAAGTATGGGAAGTTCTATAATTTCAATATTGATCAGGAAGGTGTATTAAAATTTCATACAAGACTATGTGTTCCATATATTCCGGAGATAAAGAAAGAACTAATGGATGAAGCTCATAGCTCTACTTTCTCTATACATCCGGGAAGCACTAAAATGTATATAGACCTTCGTGATCATTATTGGTGGGATAACATGAAGAGGGAGATTTCTGATTACACTACAAGGTTCCTCATGTGTCAGCAAGTAAAGGAAGAATGACAACTTCCTAAGGGGGTATTACAACCGCTACCCATACTAGTATGGAAGTGGGATAATATCACTATAGACTTTGTAACTAGTCTCTTGAAAACATCCAAAGGAAACAATTAAATATGGGTGATTGTGGACCGTCTCACCAAGACCTCCCATTTCATCTCTATTCGGGATGAATTCTCTCCGGAACAACTTTCCAAGATATACGTAAAGGATGTGTTAAGGCTGCATGGGGTACCACTATCCATCATTTGTGATCATGATCCACGATTTACATCAAAATTCTGGAGAATTCTTCAACATGATCATAATATTGAATTGAATTTTAGTATGGCCTATCATCCTCAAACTGATGGCCAATCTAAAAGGTCTATTCAGAAACTCGAAGACATATTGAGATTATGATCGATGGAATTTAAATGTGGATGGGATCAAAACCTCCCATTAATTGAGTTCTCCTATAACAACAGCTTCCATTCTAGTATTCAGATGGCACTCTATGAAGCTCTGTATGGAAGGCGATGTAGAACTCATACTTGTTGGGATGAAACTGGTGAGAGAAAGCTTCTTGGGCCTGTTCTTGTGCAAGAGATGACAGAACATGTTCATGCAATCCAACAACACATAAAGGCTGATCAAAGTCGGTAGAAGAGCTATACTGACAACCGTCGAAGGGACTTGGGGTTTAGTGTTGGCAACAAAGTATTCCTTCGAATTTCTCCATGGAAGAGTGTCATGCAATTTGGGGAGAAAGTGAAGCTCCGCCCTAGGTACATTGGCCCCTATGAAATCTTTGATCGCATATGACTAGTGGCCTATCGTCTAGTACTTCAACCAAACCTAGCTCAAGTTCATGATGTCTTCCATGTATCTCTCTTGAGGAAGTACATACCCAACCCCTCGCATGTACTGAACTCAGAGGTGGTACAACTAGAACATGACCTCTCTTATGAGGAGCAGCCAGTGTAGATCTTAGAACATAGAGACAAGGTTCTATGAAAGAAGACTACCCACCTTATGAAAGTGTTGTGGAGGAATCATAAATATGAAGAAGCGACTTGGGATCCTGAGGAAACAATGAAGCAAAAGTACCCTCACCTTTTTGACTAGGCCTCAAGTATAAAATTTCAGGGATGAAATTTCTTAAGGGGGGAAGAATGTAACGACCCAATATTTTTAAATAGTATATTAAATTACTCTTAATGATTTAATAGATATGTTAATGGTTAATGCAGAAATAGGAGTCGATGGCTTCATCCTGTAGACTGGAACCTTATGAAGCCCACTTATCAGAGCTTGGGAAGGAGGTGGCATCTTTGGGCTTCTCTTTGGACCAAGCCCAAGCCAAAATCCAGCGTGTCAAGCTTGAACGGAAACTCTTGTGGGAGAAGTTCAATTTAGTAGAGATTACTACTAGGGAAATGTTATCTGAGCCTCCCTCAGATTCTCTCACCATAGAACACCTTAAACTTAGGCCATATGCTGGTGTTATAAGGGGCTATGTGACAAGACCGTAGCTTCTTTTTGTAATCCTTTGGGATGAATAAATTGAGATTTCTTCCTTTAGTGATTTTTTGTGAAATTTCAAATGTCCGGATAATTTTGGGATGTATTTTATTGATGAATTTTGGAAAAATGGATATTTTAAAATATTTATGTAAACCTTAAATAATTAATGATGTGTAATGATTTTCAAAAATTGGCCTTCTTCAAAAGTGTTCAGTAAGGAATTTGGAGTCTAATAAGATCAACTTAATTTTTGATGAATAGTCAATTATGAATAGAGATTTTATGCTTAGGTTTAGTAATGTGACCAAATGGATTAGTAATCTCACTTATAGAAAGATTTAATAAAATTTAAACACCTTGATTATGTAATGTCATTCAATAAAATGGTTAAATAACAGTTTCATAAATTATTAATCAAGTATTAGTTTTTTCAGGTGGATAGTGTTTTTTATTTAAAAATATAAATCTTTAGAAAATTATTTTTATAAAATGAACTTTATTTCTGAACTCAGAGCATCGATATTATGTTATGGTAATTTTTTGGGATTTTTCTGAGAAAGATTAATTTTTAGTGAATAGTAAAAATGCAGTTTTAGGGTTTCTGTATCTTAAATGACATCATAACTGTGTCATGATGATTTAATGAGATATTTTAAGGGATGGTCGACTAAAGGGGATGAATTATTTTGTGAGGTGTCCTAAGTGGCCAATAACATGGGAAAATACCATGGTCAAGCCAATGGTTTTTCCGAAACCACCAATGAGGTGTCCCTTGGCCATTATTGCGTTGCCCCCTCACTTTCCCTATAAATACCAAGCCCTCCTATCATCCATTCGACTGAAAAACCATCCTCAATGAAGTTCTGGTCTCCTTACCTCCCAAGGAGTCCTCCCAAGGTTCCCCAAGCCCTCATGGTCCAAAACATTGAGTTTTAAGATTTACATTTTAAGGTAAGGGATCCGACCACTCTTTTTTTTCAAGTAATCTCTTTTATGTCATTTATTTTATGCTCCATGTTCTTATGTTGGAGGATGTTCTTATATATTCATCTTACTGCCCTTTTCAGGTTAATATTATGAGAGACCCCCTATTTCTCTTATCAATTCGTTTTAAGAATGCTTAAGTGGCGCCGTTAGGCTGCCGAATTTTTAAGTGATTCTTTCACCCTTCTCTTTCTTCAAAGTTCTACTTTCATGTCAAGTCTTTCAAGTTCATTTTTAATTATTATGGGGTATGATCTCTATAACTATCATACTGAACTCTTATGTTCATATGATGAGGGACCCTATTTGATCTTTTCAATACATTTTTGTTGAAGTCTATGTGACGCCGTTAGGCTGCCGAATTTTCATAAGAGAAATCTAATTTTTGTCTTCCTTCCAAGTTTTTTGTATCATATGGTATGTCCTTAAAATTTCATTACCATGTTCATATATTCTTCATATTAGGTCCCTATACTATTTTATGGGTCATTTATTATTGTTTGACCCATGTCCCCTCTCTTTTCAATGTTTTCTAAAACCTCCTAACATAGCCGTTATGATGCATAATTTCTGTCTCAAAATGCTTCTCTCTTTTTCTAAAGTTATTTTATTTTATTAAGTGAATACTCAAAGCTCATTATTCTAAAGGGGTATTCAAATATATACCAAAATGTTCTATTTTAAATTCTGGGATTTACATACATGAGACCCACCTTCCTTTTCTTTGGGTTTTAAAGTGACATAAAGATCATGTCTTTAAAGTAGTTTTAAAACGTTATGATTATGAAATGAAACCCATTTAATTTATGCTTTATGAGCTGTTTATGAAATGATTGATGATGATATATGTGGCTCACATGATAAAAAATGAATATTTAAGGGTTCACCCTGATAGGGATCCAATGCATTGGGTAAAGACTTAATCTCTAGAGGTGACCATTTAGACTGATACCTTGGTGAATAACCTATGTAATTTTTATTTACACCTTGGGGATTGGCCTTGGTGAAACGAAAATGATTGCCTTTGTAAAATTTTGTATCCACATATTCATGTTATGAAAAATGTTATTTTTATTATGATATGCCTCATGATTTCTTTCTCATTCCTTAAATTTCATTTCATGACCTTATTGAAGTATCTCAAGTTCAATGAAAAATGTTTCTCTTGTTTCCCTTACTGGGCCTTCTACTCACCCTTTCTTTTGATTTATGTCCCCAGGTTATGAGATGCAGTAATGAACCTAGGATGAACTTAAGGAGAAGACTTTAAAGTGTTTAAAAAGAATGTTTTATGTCATTTTCATGTATTATGTTCCTGGTTTCCAAGACACAAAACCTTAAAGATCCTTAGTTTTTTGTAATGTAATGAAAGTTTATGTTATAAAAGGTGGGATTCCACATGAACCCAATCTGGTACAATACAAAGTGGAATCAAAGGAGGTTTATTTTCTTTGACTTTTTTTCTTAATTGTCTTGGGAATGGTATACATGATACTAGGAAGAGTTGGGGAATGGTTTTGATCACATTCATCGGAGTAGCTACCCAATTTACAGGTGATAACCAAAGTAACTAGGGTGGGAATTGTAGTTATTATTGTTTGCTATTACAGTTGAATATTGTTTCACCTTGGGTGACAGAATAATTAATTTATGTGGTTTTTGTTTTTGAAATTTTTTTATATTGAATCATGGAAATGGATGGTATGAGAGTTCAGTATGTTTGTATCATTCTAAGCACTCATGATTATTTCTTGACATGCATCATTGTAGGCATGCACTGGAAAATGGTCTTTGAGTATGTTGTTGAACATGAGATGTTTTCCATCATTCTTGAAATTAAAATGAAATGTGCCCAATATGAAATTGAGAATGATTATAAATGACGTAAGTTGAGAACAAATGAGTGTCTAATGTGAAAATTGAATAACAATAGTGAGTATACCCTTGTTAACTGGACCATGGTGTAGCATGGTTAAGGGAAGTTATAACACCTCAGATTTGACCATGTAGCTTGAAAAATAGAGGATAAATTGTAATAAAGGATTATTGGTGGTAGTTATAGAATAATTATTAAAAAAAATTAATTAGTGATGATCATGTCCCCTATTATGACATCTTCCCAGGTACACCGAGAAATCAGTAGCATTACACCTAGCTAAATGAAAGTGTTTCGTTTGATATGGGGCCCCTTAGAGGTTGTGGTTATGAAGATATATATATACATATATTAATAGAGCTTGATAGTGTGAGGTAGATCATCAACATTTTATAGATGAGGTTGTTAGGATTGACCAGAGGTAGATAGAAACTAAGGTTGTTGAGCTACATAACAAGAGGGGATAACAAAGCTCCAAAGTTGGGTACGTTGTAAGAACATAGTTTTCCATAAATCTATATGGAAGTATTTCCTAAGGTAGAATTATTATATGGTTGGGTAGTTATAAGATCCCCTCCATTTTTGTAAGATTGTTTTAATGGTTTTGGAGAATATGGTTTGTCTTTGTTATAATTCAAAAAAAATCTTTTATTTGAAATTTTTTGATAATTGTGTTAAAGGCCTTAGATTCATATTAACAACATCAATTATTCAATTGAATATTCTTGGAGTTTGACAGTTAGTTATGTGTGAGATTAAAAGTCTTGAAAAGTCTCAGTAAAGACTGAAAAAATTATTTTAAATATAATATATTTAGACCAAATGTTTTATTCAAAATAATTGAATAACTCAAAATAGTGATATTTTAGAAAATATGAGACCACCGTTGTGTCCAAAATTGGGTTCTTATACTAGGTGGGGTATAACAGTTTTATAATTTGGGTGTTTGGATGCCTCACTCCTAAAGCGAACCATTTTATATTTAGTTAATTATTTAATATGTTTTTTTTGAAAATTAAATAAGTAATATATCTTAAATGGTGCATCATATAAGAAATCCAAGACAACCGTTGGGTCCAAGAATTAAGGGGTTACCGTAGTCATGGAATAAATTTTATGCACAATGGGTGTTTATTGTTATTTTAAATTTTTTTGCTATATGATTAATTTTATTAATTTACTAATTAATCTGAAACTAATGAAATTAAATGAGTAAATTTACTATGATTAATAAAAAAATATTATTAATAATAAGTGTATTATTACTAATAAAAAGAATATTTTGATAATAAGTGTATTATTTTATTTTTTGACAAACCAAAATGAATAGATAAGTGCAGTTGTAATTAATTTTTTTTTCACTGAAATGATAAATGATGTTTCACTGCCTGTGAATAATTTTTAATGATAAATGAAATAGTTGTGAAATTATTATTTAATAACAAATAAATTAAAATATAGTGTTAATATTAAATTATTAATTATTTTTCACATTTACTAAATTTTGTTGGAAAAATATAAAAAATATGGTTTATAATAGTATTATTTAATGTTGTTATTATTATTAACATTAAATAGGGAAAATAAATGTTGTCCAAACACTTTTTCAGCCATAACGTTTTCGTATAGTGTCCGATTAACAGACCTTTATCGATATTGTGACCCTAAAATTGAGGCGATCATTTCAAGAGAAATATTGAATTTCTAATTCAGGATTATTGTATAATTACATGAAACACCCAATAAGATGATTAGTTAATGCCGGAAATTAATATTAGAGTTTAATAAATAAGTGATATAATTAATAAATTTAACTTAATTAATCTTTTTGAAATATTTTTGATTCTATTGTAATGGAAAAATATTACAACATTTTCATAATGTGAAACGAGAATTCAATCCATGTAATAATGACACCTAGAATATTAAAATAATGTCTCCAAATTTTCAAAACCCTCGAGACAAGCCTCACCTCCACTACAAGGCTTTGGGACCCTCTGTTATTCACCACAGAGCCTCCACGCAGCTCCTCTTTTTATTGAATGTCATTAGTGAACCTCCATCGGGGACCAAATCTCCTCCACACAGAACCATCATTGATAGAATACCCTCTACACAGCTCTAGGGTTTCAAATAATAATCCCATTCTTCATTGCATTCAAAATTTATCTAATTCAAAATGGGTTTTCCTATTATCGAGCGTTTTCCATCACCGATTTTGAGTTAGGTGTCCTAAATTCCAATCTAATAGTCTCAATTCATTTATGCACATGTGATTATTGGAATTTCATATTAGGATTAACAATTGAGTTTTTAAAGATTCAATTAATTAATTTGGATGGATTGTGAAATTTTGAAAGAATTCACTGATTTAAATAATTATTTAATAAATTAATTATGAAAATTTTGTGATTGTGGAATTGGTTAATTAATTATAATGATGTGATTTATTAATTTTTATGGTTTAAATAATTACATGTTGAATAAATTATTAATATTTTTTAATAATTGATTTGGTTATTTAATTGTGAAATCAATTAATATAGCTGGTGGATTAATTAATTGATAAATTAATTAATGTGTGAAATTTGATTATTTAAATTGTTGACATAAATAATGAGATTTATTAATTGATGAATTAATTAATAAAAGATGTGATTATTTAATTATTGAATTAAATAATGTGATTAATTAATTGGAGAATCAATTAATGATGAAATCAGATTATTTAATTTGTTGAATAAAATAATGTGATTAGTTAATTGAAAAATTAATCAATAGAAAAATGTAATTATTATTTTTTATTTAATTAAATGAATTAATTAATTGAGAAATTATTTAATTGAAGTTACATAATTTTTAAATTATTGAACTAAATAGTTGAATTGATGGAAATAATAAATTGGTGGATTAAATGAAGGGTGATTCAATGTTAATTAATTATTTATGAATTAATAAATGTGAGATGACATGGAAAATTAATTAGTGAATGAATTGAAGTGATTGAGTTATATTAATTAATTGAGAAATTAGTTAATGAGAATAATTTGATTTAATTAATTAGTGAATTAGTTAATGGAAGTATTATTATGAATTTTGAGTTAGATTAATTAATTTGAGAATTAATAAATGGTGGTTGTTGTGTTGACACAATTGAATGAGTTAGGTTAATTAATATGAAAATTAATTAATGCCGATTTTTGTGTTATAATAATTGGACGAGTTAAATTACTTAATAGGGGAATTAATTAATGGATATTATTATGTTCAAGCAATTAGAAGTGTTAGACTAATTAATTGATCAAGTAATTATGGAGAATTTCAATAATTGTACAATTTAATGAATTAAATTTACTAATTGATAAATTAGTTTATGTTGATGGTTGAGATATTGAATTGATAATGTTGAATAATTAATGGTTGACGAAATTATGATTAAATGAGATTTGTATGTTCAGTAATTAATTATTGAATTAAATCTGTGATATTTAAATATATGTATCAGGATAATTAATTGTATAATTAATTACAAGTTATTGATATTATTATTTAGATAATTAATTGTTGAATTAACTAATGTGAGATATGTGAATAATTATTTTACAAATTTATTAATGGGAAAACTATGGTTAATTAATTTGTGAATTAATTAATGAGAATGTATTCTTTTAATTAGTTGTCAAATTAATTATTGGGATTGAATTAATTAATTTCTTAATTAATTAATGATTTATAAATGGGGTGTTTGACATGATGATATAATTCCATGATAATGATATAAATGCATAGTTGATCTGCGTAATTAATTATGGAATTAATTACAGGATATGGATGATACATTTTGAGATAATTCATTATGGAATTAATTATAGTTTTTTTATATTATGGAAATTAATTAATTAATTAATTAAAGGCATTATGTACTTAATTAATTAAGGGTATCTATGGTACAAACTAATTAATGAATTAGTAATGGAATTGGGGGATTCTTAATGGTTTAATTGATTATCTAATTTTTGAATTATAAATTGAGAATAATTAATTAGTGGATTAATTATTGGATTTCATGTTGTGAAATGATTAATTAATTAGTGATTTAACTAATGGAATGGATGTAGTCAATTAATTTTTGTAGTAATTAAGGGAGATAGAATGTCCAATTAGTTGTTGAATTAATTGATGGGTTAGATATGATTAATTAATTTGTGAACTAATTAATGGAATAATTAGTTTAAGATGGAATTATTGTGATAACGATGATATAGAGTAGAATATGGGAAAAATGGGGTGTGAGAATGATATTTAAAGGAGAAGACCATGGGAGATTTTAAGATTGCTTACTTTATGACCGTGAAATCCTTAAGGGAAGAAGACTGTGTGAGTTTCTCATTGTTTGTCGAAGGGCCATGTGATCCTTTGAGGGGAAAGACCGTAAGAGATTTCCTATTTTTTCTAGGAATATTTTATTATTATTTTTAAATAATCACTATAGAACATTGAGGTCAGATACTATACTGCACATTACTCATGTCAGACTGATTTACATGTTTTATGTATTGGATAAGTGAAATATAAATTATGATAATTATTAGTAACATGGAAATTCAGAATTGTGATATCCCATGGGTATATATCAAACTTTGTTGCATGAAAAATATGGTATTGTGGTTCGGGTTTCCACGGGAACCCGAAGGGTAATGCGGTTAAATAATGGATAATTTAATAAATGTAAATATTTTTAATTTTTTAATTATTTTTATTCTTTATAAAACTACATACACTATTATTTCCATGATATTTTTACATGTTGTTTGTTGTGGCCTACTGAGTTGTAATCACACCCCATACGGGCTTCTTCATCAGTACCTGAGTATACTTTTTGTTTTGTGGACAGGTTATGGGAAAAGGCCCTCTGTTAGATGGATGAATTGGGATAGAGCAGGGTGAGGGGACGAGATGTGGTTCAGGACCTGCATGGGTTTTACTAGTGTCCTAATTTTTTTTTCATTTTGACACTTGATACACACATTAGCAAGGAATGTTTTTCTACTTTATTTGGATATTGTATTTACTTCATCATATTATTTAGATATTGGTATTATTGGTCTTTATATATTCTACCTTTATTTTTATTATTTGTGCTCATGTTTACTCTGATAAAAACGGGTATAGCCTCCTCATGACTGACTTACTAGACCATCACCACTAGTAGGAAACCTTTGTCATACTGGGAGGCACACATAGGGTAATGTGACTGAACGACTTGGGGCTCCATTGCGTGGCTCCCAGGCTCAGATTCCATTTTATATTTCAAATTTATAAAATAGTTTTAGTTAGTATTTTTTGGACTTGTTTGATATTTTTAAATAAGTGAAATAAATGTTTGAATAATATATATCGTTTTTAAAATTATAAAATAATTAAATTATGAATGGCTAGATATATAGTAATATGAATAATTACTAGATAGAAGCAGCATTCATAAAATAATAAGTGTCCCTAAAATATATTTAAATCCATAGAGAAAAATGGTAATTATTCTAATTAAAGTTGTTACATTTTCGATAGGTTCTGGTAAATACAAACCAAGATCTGATCACATGCTAATGGAAGAGGAAATCTACAACATTAACATAAGGAAGATATAAAGAAATATATTTCATCCCTAGTAGGTAATAAAGTAAAGAATCATTTTCAATAATATGTGCAGATGAATAGGAAATTCACAAGAAATATAAATTGATATATAAAGTGGTTCTCAAATGAAAATGGATATTATTTTATTTAGGAAGAAATAGATACAATAAGAATTAGAAAAAAAATATATTGAGGATCAAAATTAAATTAGTTCAAATGGATCTAAAAATTGAATTTTTATAGGATTTAAAAAATGAATGATGGATTAGTTGAATAATATTTCTAAGAGGATAAAATGATATTTACAAAAAACATTTATTAACAAATTTTCAAGAGACCATATTATGAATCATGGAAAATTTATTATGTTAATTAGTATGAACTGATTATTTGATAGTACTATCTGAAAATTTCTATATATAATGTGATATCACATGGTAGAACATGTTATAAATGAAAACTGATTATTAATATGAAAAATGTATCAAATTTCATTAGAGGTTTCCCATTAAGGATTTCTTATGAGTTCTTAAGAGTGTTTTTTTGGAATGTGTAAGGAGACTATATTCTCTCTATATAATAGTGTCACATGGATCCCTTAAAAGAAAGTGAAAAATATAATATGTTCCAAATCATGAATCTAAATTGATGAATAAGGTAAATAATCATATTTCTTAAATAATAGATTGTAATAAAAAGGATGTAGAATCTTCCCATAAAGACTCATGGTAAGAATAATTATGATAAATCATGTAGTAGACTTATAATAATGATCTCGAAGAACTAGAAGATCATGGATTAGAGAAAACACTAAATATTAAATCTAAAAATATTTATAAAAAAATTATTAATTATACTATTAGTGACGTGTTTTGATAATTCCAACACACTAATATACTTTTTATAAAATAAAAATGTAAAATTTTCATTAATTACTTGGTAAAAATATATTCTGAATAAAACTATAAAAAATAACGTGTTTTATATATTATGAAACAATGTTTGCTTAAATTACTAAAATATGTTGAAACTAATCCATCTATACTCACTCAGGCATAGAACAAAACATCCATGAAGTCAAATAAAATTTATATTGGAAATGAAGAACTATGGTTCAATATAGTTTGAAAAAAAATTCCTTTGTATATATGAGAACCATTATGTCATTTACTTTCTCCAAAAATATATCATTTCAACTGAGTTTCCTATGGGTCACAAAAACTTACTTAAACATTAATTTTTAATTATGTTCTAAATACAATGAAAATCCATCATATGGATCCCATCAACTATATATATAGAGTATCTTTTAGTCTTTGAGTTGCATCAATGTCTTGAAAGGGAGGGAGATTATGTATTCCACTATTCCCTTCATAAATATCCTATAGAAATTCTAACAATGATTTCCACCTATGATAAAATAGAAATAATGGTGAATAGCTTAACATGGCCATCATCTAGAAGTTAATGTTGAACTATGTGGAAGGAACTTCTTGGTGCTGTGATCATTAGAGGAAAAATACTATTCAACATCCTTCTTTCAGAAACCTCCTTCTATAACATTGAAGGAAAAACATTCCACTAACACTACATTAATTAACTAATTTCCTTACAAAAAAACTCATCCATGTAATATAATTTCATTCAACTAAATTAGTTTCACACATTCCAAATGATGAAACAATTATAGAATACTTCAAAGAAAGCAATATGAAACCTCCTTTATCTTCCACAAAAAATCCTTCCATTTCCACTAAATAAAATGAGTTTCCACCTAATTATATTCTCCAATGAAACACTATGGATTTATATTGCATTAATATTTCTAGGAAAATAATTTTGGATAAAATATCCATTAGATTTTGTTTTACAGAATAATTGTTGAACCTCCAACTCAGAAAAAATTATGATGTTTTTGTATTTCAGATCAATGTGTTTAGTTATTGAATGAATCAATAGATTATTAGAAAAAAATAATTCATTCGGATTGTCAAAAAATAACATCCCTTCCCAAAATTTTCATCTACTCACTTCATCAAAAAACATTATACATAAAAGCACATAATATTTTTTTAAACAAATTTACTCTTTTTACATTATATATTTTGAAATCGCCTATTGTATCCTATATATTCTTATAATAATGGTTCCCCAGAATGTGTAAATACATGTTGTTGTTCCTTTTTAGAATTAAAATCCCCCAACATCATCATATACAATTCCATGTAATAGGTCACTATCTTTGAAACAAATCATTTTACCTTATTTTCTATTTAGATACAACATAATCCATAAAATAGATAACTAATGAACACTCTCAAGATTTTAGGTAAACCACCTGACCACTCACATAGTATAAAAACATTCAATACATGTATATACTATATTATAAATCGAGACTCTAACTAAAAATTCTTAAGGAAAATTACCCATGTATTTGTTTTCATATTTTAATATTATATCGTGCAATTTTGAATGTTTAATTTGAGTAGTTTTGGGAGAGGAAATCTGTTTACATAAATTTTTTTTTGAAACTCCCAATTATCCTATAGAGGTAATCCCTTTTTTATAAATACTATATTAAAGTTTTCCAATCACATTCAATACTCATTCCAATATCATCTTATCCACCCCAATATATTTCATATCACACTTTCTGTAAAAATGCTCCATGAAATTATGAATAATAGGGATTTTAGGACCTACCAATATCATTTCATCCATGTAAAAGAGTAATATTATGATTCCATTTATATTAAACTACTTCTAGAAACAAGATCTATTTGAATTACATCTAGTGAATCATTTATCATCCATTATGGAATCAATCTATGAGATTTAAAAACATTGTTCATGTTTCAAACACAAATGACTTATTTTTATTTTTCAATGTAATACCTAATTATATATTTCCTTTAAATAAATAGTTATCTTCCTAAAAATTTATTACTTCGAGCTTCTACAATGATAGTTCTTCATCATAAATTTTTTTTCAAGGCAACAATATTCATAAGAAACAAAACCTATGATTATTCATGTGATACTGTATTTTAAAAAAAGGAGAATATCTTAGAGAATTCTTACGTTCATTCGAATGAAACTGTTTTAGAACTAAACTTTGAATATATATTTCCCTTGCATTAAACAATTATTTTGAAATGAATAACCTATTGTTATCTTGTTATTTCACCCAAGGTGTCCATTTAGAAATTTCTGGTATTCTTTAACCTATAGTTTATCTTTCTCCCCTATAATTTCTATGTCTAACTATTGATAATAAAGTATATTAGAGACATCAACCATAATAATTTTTATATGTACAAATTAAAATAATAAACATAGATTAACTCTATTAACTTATGTGAGTCATATGACCCTTTATGATATATGAAAACTGACCAATGATTAATTTTCGTCAAGACATAGAACATCTAAAACCATTCCATCTATAAATCATGAATGACCATTCATAGTTTTATAGCACTACGATATATCTTAAAATAGTATAACATAGAAACATTATTCACTAAAATCTAAATATTAAATTGTAATATTCATACATATTTTACATTTAAAGGTACTTACAAAATTCGAAACATGTGACCTTCTAAAACAAACATTCAAAATACAATGAATTGAATTTAGGTTTTTATTTTAAACATTATGTCCCATTATGTTATGATATTTCAACAATATATTCCCTTTGATGATGGAATTATGAACATTGAATTTTTTTTCTTTCCATCCACCAAATGGGGAAATCCAATATCTTCATCTCCAAAATATGTGAAGAAATAATCATTATATTTAACCTTAATTTTATCATAACTTTTAAATCCACATTCATGTTGGCTAATCATATAATAACATTGATTTGATAAACAGTAATTTTATTTACAGACCAGATATATTCTATTCTATACAACTGGGTCTATAATAACTATATTGTTTAAGTAAGTTGTTCTTCCTCTACTTCAACCCAAATCTACATTGTTATTATAGAATATAGAAACATACAACTATTCATTTACATTAATATATAATAAATTCTCTTTGAAACAAAATATTGTTCTAAGTTCCACGAATAGTCTTCTCTTACAAGGTTTAATTTTCTTATATTACATCATGAAACTCATTATGGTAAAATCATGACTATTATATAATTTTAGATATTTCAACTTACTTATAGATTTTTATTCCACCAATGAATTCCATTGAAAAATTATTATAAAATCATCACATCTATGTTTTATAATTTTATACCATAATTTTTTTATAGACTCATCAAGGATGGTTACAGAGACCCATGATTTTCTTTAAGAATGAATCGGGTTAGGTCGCCAATCACTTTTATTAAATAACTACATATATCAATGTTTATACATTCTTCTTTAAAAATTGATAGAAATAATATGTTTCTTATTGCGTAAGTGTCACACCTTCCCAATTTAGGGACATTTAGAATTAGTAATAATCTATCCGAAGAAATCATATACACTATTTTCACTTGTGGGATGGGAAAAAGCTTCTGAACATAAGAACCATAATGAAATTTGTAACAAAACATTAATATGTGGATTTAAATTAATTTCTACTACCACACTCATCCATCTCAAAGAAGTTATTTTTTAAGATTTTTTTTTGTAAAATGTTTCTTGATATGAACTCTCTTCCCAAAATGCTATGAAACATTCATACATCAAAAATACCTCCCTATTATCTTCTATATTGATTTCCTCTCATGCAAAATCTGATTTATTTGATGATGTGGTTATCCCTATATAGTTATATCTAATACATAACGAGAATATGATTCACTCTATTTCCATTAGATATTATTATTTTGAATGATGCTAGGATCATTATAATACACCAAATCATTCATTCAACATTAAGTAATCACATATCAATATAGGATTTGAAGAATTTGGTATAGATGGTAGAAGAAAATATACTCAAATCTACATTTAATAAAAAATAGATCCAATTAAATTTATAATTGCTATTTTTAGGGGATATAATAATATTCAATAGAGTTATCTTCTCTAAAATTTTCACTCTACATTCAAAAAAAAAATCTCAAATCATGAAAATTTCTTTTTGATTTAGAAATTCCCATTTACCCATGTCATTGATTTTAATTTGACACCATATAATGGTATCTAAATTTATTTCAGAAATAGATAAAATTCTATTTATATTTTCAAAAAACAAATTCTTATCTAGCATTGTTTTTTCCTAAATGTTCTTTGTTTTGACTCATTCATTTTTATAAATTTGACTCCAATAATTTTCAAAAAAATAATAGTAAATAATTATAACTAATATAATGAGTGATCAGATTAGAATCCATGTAACAAAAATTATGGATATGAATCTCTATGAATACACATCCAATATACATTGATTTTGGTCAAAAAATATGGTGTGATTGTTCGAGAATAACATGGTATAAATAGATATCAAATGGAACTCCAAATGAAAAATGTTTTGAATTATGGATGAAACATGTTTATAAAAAATAACTACATTAAACTAAAAAAACGTAATCATTTTTTCTCTAAAATATAAAAAACATTTATAAAATTAATATATATGTATACTAGAAATGGAATTATTTTTCTTTAGTCAGTTTTGACTAATACTTTTACATTTATTAGGGAAACAAAAAAAATTTAATTTCACCTGAAATTCAAAATTAAAAAATAATAATTTTAGAGTTACTCAAGAGTAATTAAATGTGTAATCAAAATTATTTTCGATACACACTTTAAATCCATTAGAGAGGTAACACCCACTAGATATAGATAGAATAATTTAGTCCAGTAGATTCACCAAATCTTTAATTTTTCAACAGTAAATATATTATATTATTCTGAAAAAAAATATTTTATATCAATCTACAGTGTGGTTGTGACCTTTTCATATAATTATACTCAAAAAATCGGGGAAAAATATATTTATTCCATAATTAAAAGGTAAATATTATATAACTAAACTCCATTATACAAATCAATTTATAAGAATAACCCTTCCAATCCTTTACTTCTAAATTTCTCCATCTATAATTATAAAGGAAAACCTATCAGTAACACCAGATCAATAAACTGAATTTATTCCAGATATACTCATTTTAATCAAATAGTATTATTAAATTGATATATTCATCATATATTCCATGTATGGTTAAGGTCATGTGTGGGTCCCCCAAATCATAGCTATGGATTGGAAATTCCTTACACTTAGGGAGAATGGGTCCTGTTTATTTGGAGTTTTTACTCCCCCATCAAGGATCTCATGTGAGTCATTGGTCCTCCAATGAGTTAGATACGACCTCTAATATGAATTACACTTTGATATGGTATGGGTCTTCCACTAATATAATAGTAAATTTTTGTGCCATGTTGAATTTAGATGTTTCGATTCTTCAGTATTTTATGGATCTCAACTCTACTACACACTGTGAGATATGACTTCTACATATTTCATGAAATTCCATTTTTTACATATCATTTTCATTTATGGTTCATTATTTCACTTAATTTTTCATGATGGAACATACTAGTTCTATTATTAATAAAATTTTTGTTTTGGGGAATCCTACTTGATATGTTTATACTCATCCCTAAATGAGAATCATTATGGAAACCTGGTAATTATTATACATACATTGTATAGTTTAGAGGACATCATAGAGGAAACAGTGTTGGAAAAGAATGGAGTTTTCTATAGGAGTTTATGGATTTTTATATTTGTAACATCCTAAAATAGGTGAAACTAAATTTCATCCCAACATAGTTTTCCAGAAGACCTCAAGCGTGCCTCCTCGTATACTAAAGGTTGTGGAATAGAAATAAAGTTATAATGATGGTAATTTGGGTAGAATAAATAATCATATTAGAGTAAAAAATTAAGGAAATAACCATATATATTATATAATATTTTTAAAAAAGTGAAAAAGAAAAAAATAAACCAAAATCGAAAATGTTGTAAAAATAAATGAACTAGAATAAAATCTCAATCATTAATGTCATTCATACAACAATGTTGAACCATGGTCAACCCATACCTGTTGGATTAAATAATGGAATCTAAAATAAATTTATAGGTTTATTATACAAACTCTATAAAATAACACATACCATGTATCTGATACACTTTAAAATATCACCATCTAGATCAAAAAAATCCAAATGAGCTTATCAACTATATAATGAAACCCTGGGTCCCAACCCTTTCCATCATGTATTTGTGCTAATCCTGAAATTAATACATAAGTTATTCTTGTACACAAAAGTTCACATACATGGGTGGGAAATAATATCATCATTCCACCCTATTAATGAAGCTATAAAACTAATGTCATAAGTGAATACTCCTGAAATATGCACACCATAGACGATACATAGCTGTAGATTTTGATTAAATAAATAACATGAATCCATTCTTGATCACGGGGTCTATAATCTTGGACAACATGGAATGGTTTCATAACATGTATATATATATATATTTATTTATATGTGTATATATATTTATTCATATTAATATATATATAAATAAATATGTAGATACATGTGTAAGGTAAAACATAACATAATAACTAATTGTTGATCAACGGGTTTTGTAGTCAAGATCATTGTACATCTTGTGAAAATGTTATTGACCTGGATGTCATACCATTCATGTCGTGTATTATTAAGTCACTTCTTGGTTCTATAATTTTAATTGATAGTATCCATATAGGCTAGAACAGAAAATATCTATGATCAAGCTTTGTACCCACATGGGGATACTTTTCTTATCCTTGGGTTTACCCATACATTCCTCAATTACATTAATGGTTTATGTGGTATGCTAACATAAAATTAAGAATGTAGTCACTGGGATGGATTCTATACCACTAAGTTCATGTGATTCTATTTTTATGAAATTCTATGAGGTTCGAGTACGTATGAAATCATGTCATTCTAAATCAGATAATCCCTAACAGGGTTGATCAATAGGTGATGTGTAAAGAGAAATATAAATTGAATTCCATGTCTAATAACTAGATTAATAATGTCTTAGACCATCATTTAGAACAACCCTAACCACATGGGTGTGAATAGAACAGTTAAACAAACCATTCTAAAGGTTTTGGGTCACCATGTGCAACAAACCAATCATTGTTATGGAAAACCATGTCCCCTAACGAGGAAATATTTTTCCAGGTACATTAAAAATGGATGAGTAACACCATGTCCAACATAGACATTAGGTACTCAATAGGGGTGTGGATAATCAATCATTGAGAATATAATAAATCAATGGTGATGATCTCTATATCCAAATCCATGGTCATGTAATCGACTAGGGAGAGAATATTCATCCCCAAATCCTAGGAGAGTGTTATCATACTTTAGTATAACTCATATGAATGGCCAATGATATTAATTTGTGTAACCAAATAATATGATAAACAATAAAGAGACATATAATCTAGACCCATGGTCCTAGCACATTGAGAAACATATGTAAATCTTAGATACATCAATAGTATTTTGGTGAATTCATATATAAATGAGTGAGGGTAGTAGAATTACCAAACAAACCACGTTCTCATTGTATAATGGATCTAATGTTCAGAATGGGTACTATGGTGACCCCATAAACCATCTCTACCAAAAAAACATACTATTTTAGGGTTGGTTAGACATGTCTAGTGTTTCTCTAGGCCCCCAAGTCAAAATTTAGATGTGGAATCATACTTTGTATCAATGCAAATGATACATAAGAATCATTGTTCAAAAATTGAAACTTAGTAATAGTGTATATAGGTAGAGTAATGTTACATGAGATCCTATGAATAATGTACATATGTATAGGCATCTTACATGAGATCCTCAGAAATATTAATGAGTTTGGGGAACCCTATATAGACATCTCTAAGTTAAAAGATAAAATTTTTGTATGGAGTAAAATAAAATATCTATAAACAAAATAGTAGAGAGATAAATTATAGACTACCTCAAATCAAATGTCTCACTCTCAGGTGATAAATGAATTTGGTTACTAGAGGAGGAACCTATCTATATATTAAATTTAAAAAAAATGAAAAAAGCAATTCTCAAACCACATAAATGATTTCACTATCATGATATTTGTATAAAGACACTAAAAATAAACTACCCATGTGTCTCATTCTAACTCTGTGTTGTGAATATATAAAAATCATTAAATGGTTAGCAATGGATGAGTACATGGTGTGTATACCAATATGCACAACATGTACAACGGAAGATCCAAATAGGAGTGTTCTTCAACTAGACCCACTAGAAAAACTCAATAACACAATGGGTGATATAGGTACATAGTGTATAAAAAACATGGGGTACCTACCCATGTATTTCGTATGGTTGTGAAATGTTCTTTTCAAGGTCATGCTCATCTACATATCATGCAAACCTCACATGATCTGGTGGTGTAGTCTACACGGTCATGTTCCCCTACACGAGATTTATGGGTCGGTATTCAGAAACATGGATATTTCTATGTACAATTTTTATATACCATATTCATGGAATGTACTTCAAGAAATTCCATCTTCCTTGAATTGAAATATCACATGGTATGTTATCTTGAAATAAATGTCATTTGATCAATATTTTTGAATACAAAACCCTTCAAATAGGCCCAAAACCACCTTTTTTTCTTCAGAACATTTCGATCGAACCTCATACGGACCTAATTAGTGATAATATGATTTTAAAACATTAAATTGGTAAATCTATGAGGATTTTCATAAATATTAAAAATTGGACTTCATTTGGGTGGAATCTTCTGAATCTTTTCATATTTTCAAGATTTGTAATTTTCCAATGTGATCTAGCTCTTCTCAAGGTCCAAAACATCAATGCCCTACCACTTACCCACTCTCTCTATCTCCCCTCCATTTTCTCGTTATTTCATTTGAAGGTAAATCCAATATGGAATACATGAGAATATTGGTGGAGGAGAATAATGTAAAATAAGAAAAAGAAAATATAACAAAAATATGAAGGGTCTCAGGTTCAGCCATGATTCCATTCATGTAATTATGCCTTTCCTAAGAAAAATCCCACATTTTAGAAATAATGGTCAAGAGGTAACATCGATCTAATGATCAATTCAAATCATATATATATATAAAAGAACAGTTGTGAATAAATTAATATTTATTTTATTAAATATCATGTACAAATTGTTCCATGAAAAAAACGATTTATAATTTCATCAAACTCTTGTCGTTGGATACAAGCCATATTCTAGGACCAATAGTGAGTTCCAAAAAAGAATCTGGGGTCATATAAGAAATATTTTAACCCTTATAATAATATGAAATAATAAGTTAATATTTCTTCCCAATTTCACAATCCAAAAAATAAGGGGTTCTTATATTCTCCCCACCACATTTCTTATTATCCTCAAGAATCATGGGTGATAAATCTATCTTTAGTGCTATCATCAAAATAAATTGAAAAATATACACTCTCTCAACTCTCTAAAAACATGTCTCATAGATTGATCAACTATCATATATGTGAGACACATATTTTTGATAGATATAGTACACCACACAATATGAAAATCCTTATCATCACCTTGTAACGTCTATAATTATTTCTTCTTGATAATAGTTTCAATATAAAAGAGTACATTAAAATTAAAAATAAGGTTTACCACCCCGAAGAGGCTAATGCTTAACTACCCACTATTTGGATTACCGTATATCATTCCTAGAGAAAAACCTCAATTGGACCCTTCATCAAACTGGTAAATAAATTTAAATTAATATATCATCCTCATAGATTTGATTCTCTCTCACCATAACCAATATGATATAATCATATAGAGAATCAATGCCTCTAACAAAGAGAGTGTGATGATTCCACCGATTGACATAGATCTCTCCCTCAAAGAGACACTTACATAAAAACATATTAGACATGACTTTTACCAAAAACTAAAGACACGTATCTGAAAAATGTGTGTCCAGGTCCATCCATGAGTCAAATATCTCTCGACACCTCATTTTTTTTGTGACATCTCCTTTACCATGGAGGGACATTAGTCATTTAACAACAACTCATGGAAAACAAGGGGAATGAATGCTCATGAAAAATTTGATCCTCAAAACAAATATATTCACCCATGGATTTATAATTTAGACATCACCACCCAAAAATTGCAGGTTACATTATCACCTAACTCATTATGTAGTGAGTCGTTTTTATTAAAACCAATATGACCATGATTGATGGAAAATTAATCAAAAGAAACAAGAAGATCCCATGTAAATCCTTTTCAAAATAGGTTACCCCACTTATTGTAAAATTATCCCACAATATCCTTTCACATGGAATCATTATAGTCATAATATTTTACCCACACTCTTAATATATTTTCAATAATTGATATATGGGTAAATAGGGCTTAGAACCCAAATAGTCATATCCGTTGAAGTTAGTCTTTATTCCAAACCACCCAAGGTGGTTTGTTAAAATCCAAAAGAATAAACATTCCCATATCAAAGAATCCAAATCACTAACCATTAATTAGTCTCAAATGAGTGTATAACCTTGATACATACATAAAAAGTCATCTGTAATCACTAAACATCCAAACTCAGAGATTTCCCTTGATCAAGGAAAATGTTGACATTCAAGGATTTTTATTAAACAAACAAGGGCCTATAAAACTCCCCCTCAAAACTCATAGTAATGTACAAAAATAGAGTATCTAGTTGTATCCTACTAAAAAAATTGGGAAACCATTCCAATGGAGATAATGATATCACAAACCTATGTGGGTATTAATTATTGATCACTAAACTATTAGGGCCTAGATGCTATACGAGAATCATCATATAGAGCTACTCTTTTTTGGTTATGATATCAACTTATCAGTGATACTGAACTAAAAATAACCACTAATCCATATACAATAACCCCCTTGATGTATAGCTCTCTAGAAACATCATGTTACCTATATGTAGCATTATCAACAATCTGACTAGATAACCGTATGAGAAGGAATCAAATACCATGTTTGATTTATAACGAAACACATTATATACAAAACATCATATCAATGATCCATATCATGAAACAGATATGATAAAGTTACAGAGAATTTCATTTCTATTTATTTTAGAAAAAATGTAAACAATGATACTGGATCATTAAATAATCAAACAAAATAAAAAAAACCCATGAACAACCCATAATTTAGGAATTATGTGACCTATAATCAGATTAATGTATCCTCAGCTCCCATGCATGAGAAATTAGTGATCTCCATCACTATCAAATTTCTCACTATAGATAAACATTAACAAAATTAATAAATAAATATTTAAAAGATGACCTAATTGAGTAGAATGACACTACAAACCTATATGAGAACAAAACATTTAGGTATTAATTGAAAAATTAATTGATTATACTATATCATTAGTAAAATAACACTCTATAACGCCAAAAAAATGAGAATACTACATGAAATATATGATTCATGATAGTTGTCTTGTGTTTTCATTATAAGTGTAAAAATAAATACCTTTCCTCTTTATTATTCACAATTAAAAATATATCCATCCATGGACTCTCACAAATGGACCAAGAACCATAGATACATTATAAATCATAATCTATAAAGAACATTTGTTTCATTTTATGGTAAATCGTATACTAATATAACAACACAAATCATGGCCAACAGGCCTGTACCCTAGTGGTATAGGCTCCTGCATGGTATCCAAAAGACCCAGGATCAAATCTAGGGAGGGACTAATTTCCATGTACTATAGAAGCACTGTAGCATGGTACTGTAGCAGCGGCAGAACTGTAGTGGCGGAGTCAGTGTAGCAGGAACTTTAGCGGCGGTGATACTGTAGAAGGTACTGTTGTAGCCTGGGTACTATAGTAGTACTATTCACTGAGGGGCACTTTGGGCCAAAAAATGGGCTTTCAAGCCTTGTATTCAGGCCACTTGGCCTAGGGCCTTCGGGATATGTAATGCTTATCCCTCTACCTGTTCTAAAGAGTTCTTTGATATAAATAATAAAATGAGGCTTCGGCCCTAAACATTTAAAAAACACAAATCATATATTGAAATCCAATATCCCTAGAAGCAAAAAATAATATAAAACATGTGTTATCGATGTACCTATACAATATCCATAAAATACTCTGAAAATTCTTAATACTCCAATCTAATATATCCCAAATATTTTAAAAATAGCAAATGAACACCTCTAATTAAAATTTGTAATGTCCTAGCCTGAGTGAAACTAAAATGGTTCCCATGACCAATTCACCAAAAGGCCTCATGTACACCTCCCCATTTTCAGGAGGTCATAGTCCATAAATTATGGTCTAAAGGTAGTACACTGGGGAAATAATACAATCATTTTAGAATATAAATAGTGGAAATAATGATATTTCATATATAAAAGTTATAAATAGAGTTTGAAAAAATAGATAATCTTAAATAGAACATGAAGGAATAATAAATGATGTGATATAAAATCCAGAACATCGGTGTCATACAAATTTTTTTTACCCACTAGGTAATGGTACATGTAGGAGTTTATAAAGGAAAAAGTAATAATAGTGAAAGGATATTGTACTAACTCTTACAAAGACCACATTCCCAATCTATGAGACACTATCGAGTTACTCTATCCCAATAAAATGAATCGTCAAAAAAGGATACAGCTAATCATGCATCCTGGGGACTCACTGTATCCATCATGTATCTTTGGTCATCTAGAATATAAGACATAATTTCCATGTGAATAATATTTTGTTCATTTATTGGTGATAAATACCATCATTAGGGAACCCAATGATGAACATGTAAATATTATATCATTTTTTCATGTCTGTTAAATATTATTTTTCACAACAAGACACAACTAGAAATTATTATAATACAATTAAATTGAAATTTTTTTCCATCCATGGGTATGTAATCCATATCCAATATAAATGTTTCCAACACACACACACACACACACACATATATATATATATTTACATTAATATATATACACAGATAAATATGAAAATATATTAGTATGGTGGAAAATAACGTAATCTACTAACGTCGATCCTTTGGTCCATATTACTAATCATATTGACATTTAGGGAAGGGATAATAGAGGTGGATATCATATAACTCATGACATGTATGACCAAATTGATCTCTAGGTCTATGATCCTGATAAAAAAATACCATCTTTATCTAGTGATTGAATTGTCCTAACATTGGGGACATCTTTACTAACCTAAAATTACTATAAAAAAGGATTCAATATATGGAAATAAAAAGATAAAAATGTTCAAATAATGTAATATTAAATAACTCATGCCATGTCAATCCAGCCTCATGTCCTAATCCAAGGTTCGGTCTGTTATGGTGTGGGGTTCCATGGATAACAACCCAATCATAGTTGTGTAATACCATGTCCACTAATGATGAATTCCATGTGGAATTTTATTCAAATGGAATTTGGAAGAATATTTCCAATATCCAATTAAATTATTTAATATAGAAGAGTGTAATTGATCTCTGTGAAGATAAAAAATAAAAAATCTGGAGGGTAATGCGCACCACCACTGTCATGTAATCAATTGGGGGAGGGTATAATAATCCCCAGAACCTAGTATAGGGAAATCAATATTTATTATTACTCATAATATGGATCCCAATATGTATGTCAAGGTATACCAATAATATAACAAAAAATGAAGATACGATGAACCTGGATGTTGGGAAATATGTCTGATCATCATATGAGATGAATTTTCACATAAGAAGGATCCTAGGAAGTATGTCTAGAAATCCCAAATAAAATGTTTCGTCGTATTATAATCATCAAATGAGAAACAAGAATCAATTAACATAAAAATTAATTAGGTGAATGTATAAATAAATGGGTAAGGGTGTCTGAACACATAAACCCATCACATCCATCATAACCATATGTATCAAAACTTCGGAATGGATTATAATGTGACACCAGATATAACTTCAACACAAACAAAACTTACTAGATAAGAGTTTATCAATAATTGTGGAACACTTTGTGTCCCCCATGTCAAAACACAGAAGAGAAATTCTACTTAGGATCTTCAGAAATGATACATGGGAAAGGGATTACTATATGTGACACTCAATAAATGTTTACACAGAAAGATGAATCCTATTCTGGATCATCTTATGGTATACATATATAGAGGAATCCTACATTGGATCCTAAAAAACCAAAACAAGGAAGAGGCATCCTATATGGAATACTCTATGTCAAAATAGATGACAACTTCATGGCCTAAAAGGACATTTCCTTGAACATCATGATGGTGGGATTTTCTATGGAAGACATTATATCAATGGTCTCACTTCCAGGAGACACATGAATTTTATTATTATAGGAAGAACCTCTTTATTTAGGAAAAAAGATACAAATCCTTCTAGAAGTCCTCAAGAACATCACTATTTTCAACATCATGATCTATGTCTGAGGAAACCAAAAATGGACTAAACATATGTCTGATTATATATCCAAATAATAACTATAAAAAAACATTCAAATTTTAATAAGTGATTTGTATATGATATGTATACCATGGTACACAATGTGTACCCTCAAAACCCAACTTGGGCATGCACATCCACCAAACATGGAATAAAAAACCCATGTACATTGTGGGTAATTCATGAGAATAAGATACCATATAAAATTCACCTTACCATGTACCTCACATGGTCTAACAATGTACATTGAGTGGTTTTGTCCCTCTATACAACATTTGACCCACATATTGTTTATCCATGTACTGTACCTAACCATGTGCCCATACATGGGATATCTGGATGGGCTCTTGAATACATGTCCATGTAAAATTACATGGCATGTATACCCCACATATGTTGTGTACTTATAATTATTTCATCTTCCCCTAATTACATTTTTTGTTTTGTCATAAATAAAACCACATTTGATCGGGATTTACGAATGTAAAACCCATCAAATCAGCTCATATCCCATTTTTTCCATAAATGGTAAAGTCCAACCCTAAGGGGATCCTATTTCACTATAATAATTACATAAAAATAGAATATGGTAAATATATAGGGATTTACTATAAAACATAAAAAAATACTAATATTAGGAAGAATATGGCGAATATTTAACTATTTCCATGATTCACTACTACTTTATGATGATCTCGACCCTCCCCTGCTCCACCTCAGATCTGTAGGATCGAAATAATGATGTAGATGCTCAATATACAAGAGGGGGGGGTGAATTTTATACTTTAAAAATTCCTTTGTATCCTTTAAAGGTAGTTACAAATAACTATGTTTTCCTTAAGAAAAGGAAAAAATCTATGTTTAACAAAGTTAAACTAAACAATTTCACAACACCTCTAACACCAAATGAAAACTTGGAATTAAGAATGAAGTTATAAACATCAAGTTATATGAACATTCTTAAAATAATAATGAGATTCCGAAAGTAGGTTCCTGAAATATGGTTCCGAAAGTTGAAACTTAACTAAAGATTACAAAATGAGATTCTACCTTAAAGCGTATAGAATCTAGATGAAACAGAGTACAAGTAAGGAAGTATAAGAAATTTATACTTTCCTTAAAATAAAAAATGTAGCAGAAATAAACAAGTAGTAAAACTACATGTAACATGATATAAGTCTTTTATCCCAAAGAGAAGGGTATCCAACATCCTTGGATAAAGGTCTCTTGATTTATACACTCAAGAAAGTCTGTCTTACCCACACTAGGGTAAGCCCTCGATACAAAGATCAGAATCTCTGTCTTGCTATCCCCGCAAGCCCTCAACTTCAAGGTAGTTGGAACCTCTGTCTTCCTCAGCAAGGAAGACCTCGAACTTCAAGGTAGTCGACACCTCTATATTCCTATCCCCGAAAGTCCTCGAATGTAATCACCATCATTTGGAGTCGCACGAAGCAAAAACTGAACAAGCGGTTCAGTACGCACAAGGCATAAAAATATTTCTCTCTCTAGAAATCACCTTAGCAGTGTGTGGTATTTAGATTGATCAATTTCTATGTTGTTTTTTGAGCTCTTTCAAATGAGCTCCAATTTATAGGCAAGGTCGACCTCCTTTCCAACGGTCATATTTTCCTTAATAATCGGAGGGACCTGTACACATGTAACTTAACCAACGATTAGTTTATAACAGAATAGACGACATTGTTTTATAACAAAGAAAGTGTAATAGAATGTACGACATCATTTTAAGTTTAACACAAATGGTTTGAGTGAAGGTTTGGAGGGTAAAAAAAATGTCAAAGAGTAGACAAATTATGAAAGTGTAAGAAAAATGAAAGTTCGGAGTCTAAAAAAAATATTCGGAGTCTAAATAAATTCAAAGTGTATAAAGCAAAGATGATCATATTCTGTTTAATCGATGAATTCAAAATGAGAATTTGAAATGAGAATTCTTCATTAGAATTCGTAATGAAAAATCGATATCGAATTTCATGAGAATTTGTATCAGGAATTCAGAGTAAAACTTTATCAGAGTTCGTATCCAGAATTCGGAATGAAATTTCATTACAGTTCCCATCTGGAATTCGGAGTGAAACATCATTATAGTTCTCATCCATAATTCGGAACCTAAAACAGAATACTTCATATCAATGTTTCAAATGATTCCGAGAATATAGAAATGAATCTGAATCTTATACTTACGAAATATATGGATAAAATAGGATAAAGATAATTTTTCTTACAAATGAGATTTTCCTTATAAAATCAACTTTCTTATAAAAGCAATTTTCTTAAAGATAAGGTGTTTGTGATTTTCAAAACAACAAGGAATGGAAAAGTCATAAGGAAAACCTTATTGAATCAACTATCTTACCCTTTTTGGAAAGCACAAACATCCGTACGAAAAATAAATTCTAAGAAGAATGAAAACATTAAGGCTTTTATCCCTTTGCTTTATGGATGTTGATGAATACGACTAACTCCCCCTTAGGCTTTGAAACTCTAAGGATTGTATTCTAGATTTCCAGAATGATATTTCATTATGAATAATAAAGTCTTCTTTAATGAAAAACTCCCCCTTAGATAAACTCTATTAGAGTTTGTTTTCTTTGTCACCCTTTGTTAAGATTCTTTTACCCCTTTTATTAGGGTTCTTTTCCTTCTCCCCCTTTGTGATTTTCGAAAAGAATTCGAGGGAATGGAAAATATAACAAAGTACATGAAAAATTAGAAGCAACAACAAAAGAAACGAGCAAGCACAATTTTCATTAAGTTTGAAAGATCAACAACAAAGAAGTTTAGATAAAACAAAAGATCAGACCTGTCTATTTTGGATCTTTTTCCTCCGCCATGAGACCTGTAAGAATAGTCTTTATCTTCTTCAAGTCTTTATGGTCTTCCTTGACATGCTTATCTAACACAATAATTCTTGAATTTTGAGCTTCACTATTTTCTTCCTGGGCTTGAAGCTTTTCTTCCTGAGCCTTCATGATTTGTTCTTGCTTTAAAAACTTCTCTTCAAACTCAATCTGATGATCCCTTTCATACTTCCAGTTTTGAGAAACAGAATTCAGCTTCCAATTCAGATCTCTGACTTCTTGAATCCGGAAATTCTTTTCATATGTCATCTTTTCTTCAAAGGATGAAGTACATTCATTTATCTTCCTATCTTCTATTTCAAAGGCATCCTTAAAATAGTCTTGGAATTCATCAAAGAGACTCATCTCTTCTACAGTTTTCCTTAACCAATTTGTCATCCTCTTGCAAGATCTTCATGTGGGCTTCATAACTGACAAATAAAGTTTTGAACTGAGCCTCAATCTCAACACATTTTTCCATAACAATGGATACAGAGTCTGTTTTCTGATTCAAAGAATGTTAGAGCATTTGGCATCTTGAATCAATACTTGAAAAAGTCAGAATAGTACCCACAAACTTCTTTAATGACTGAACAACAAAGTCATGCCCCAACGAAGATGACTCTGAATCCGAGACATTGCTTGGAGAATTTTCTTCTTCATTTTTCTCATCCTTCTTCTTGGAAGAATCACCAACTTCCCTTATCTTTACAACCTTAGTGCTCGGGGTATCAACAACAAGTTTCTTTCCCTTGTCCTTTTTGGGAATGGATTCTTGTTCCGAAGTTCTCTTTTCACTGTTAGACACTTGAACAACATTTTCTTCATCATCAAAAACTTTTTGAGCACCATACTCTACATTCTCCATTTTTGCAATATCATGTAGAAGTTGGTCTTCATCTGCATGATAAGCTACCTATTCTCCTTTTTCCTCATCCTTCCCTGGAGTGACTAGCTTAGATGATTCAACTTCTGAAGTTCGGAGTGAAAAATGTTACGAAGGTGCCCCCTTATAATCATCTACTTTCTTCAAAACATCTCCGGTCTCACCACTACCTTCAGCAACTACTTCCTCCTCTTCCACTTGCTCAATCTGCTCAACATCCTCAACATGCTTAGAAACTGCCACTTCCGGAGTGAAAAAGTTTCTTCATGGAGTCTCAGGTAGAGATTCCAAAGAAAAAGATCTCGGAACAGGAATGTTATCGGAGGCCATCTCAGTAAACTTTAACAAAGTCTGAACCACCTCAGCTTCAGACATCTTCTTCTTGAGCTTCTGTTCTTTCGCTTGTTTTTCTAGCTCATCCGTTGTTCTTTCCTTCAAGGCCGTAGCCTCCGCAGGATCCAAGCCAAACTGAGGCTCCCCTTGCACTCTCTTCTCTTTTATTTCCCTCCACTTAGAAAATACCTCATCAGGGTAAGCTTTCTTCTCTTTCAGTTTAGGAGTTCCGGAATGAACTTCCTTAGATTTGGGATTCTCTTCTTCAACTACAACTTCCTTCAACTTTCTCTTCTTCACTGGTTTAGAGGATTCAGGTTCAGTAACTTTCGGAACCGTTTATTCTTGAGCAGGTAAATCAGTAAACTGACCAGTCTTCTTGTCGTAGGCTACATCCATCCTTTTCAGAGTACCATCACTCACCAACATAATCTTGAAACGTCCTGGCTTAGACATGAAAGCCTCCTTAAAAGACTCAAGGCACCGAACTATCAACTTTGAGAGGATTGCTAGATACATTATGATCTGAGCTCTCAGATTCCCTTTCTTAACATTTTCATGGGTAATAAGAATATGTTTCATCAGATTAAACTTCCTTAGATTTATTAGAAAATCTTGGATGTAGATCTCACTCTTCTTCAAACTCTCTTTGTCACCCATTCTCAGTACGATAAGACCTTGTACCCATAATTCTAGAATCTGTAAATTTGTAGATAGAGAATCAATCTTCAGAGCATTATCATCTGATAGTCCAAGAGTTTCCAAAGCCTTTTCCTTGTCGAAGCATCCCTTTGAATCCAGTAAAACATGAGAAATGAACTCGGATTCTCCTTCTTTGTTCAGCCCTACCAAGCTGGCCTCCTTGCATAAGAAAGCTTATAAGTCTTTCCATAAGACTTAAATGATAATTTCTCCCTTCCATCTTCCTTAGAGAAGGAAATCGTCTCATAGAACTCTACAAGCAAATCCGAAAAATCTTCATCTTGATTCCTAGGATTAGATATAGTAACATCTTCCCATCCATTAAGCTTAATGTTATTGGATATAAGAGAATCATACTTGTTGAAGAAATCAGGTTGAACCAACCTTTCTCTATATACTAACCACTTCGAAATCAGCTTAGAGGACGACATGTCTTGAGAAGCTACTTCCACAGACATTCGGATCGGATGACCTATGAGAAGTTCGGAAAGGAGAAAGCTGAATTTCGGAACGGCCTTAAAATAGAGAGGTAGAGCATCAGAACGCTGGAGCTTGAAAAACCGATGTGGGACAACCATTAGGGGTCCCCTTTATATAGGCACTGAAAAGATGGTTCATCTTCCTCGGTTGATCGAACATTTGAAACAAGTTGAGATCAGATCTGATAGTTGAAAACCAATTCTCCAGAAAACATGAATCTGATCTTTTGAGGTTTTTATTATATCAATGTTTTAAGAAATCAATAATCCGAAAAGAAGATATAACAAAACACCAGCAAGTAATGTATGATTACAAAAACTTGAGTAAGGAAATCATACCTTTCGGATTGGATTTGGAGGATTATTCCTAATGGGTAAAAAAACTACGAAAAATATTTATTACGAAAAGACATGGTTCAAAAAAATCACTACCAAAAACTGAACAAAAAAAAAGAGAAAAAACATTACCAGATTTTAATCATGAAAATTTCATTACAAAAGTTTGAAAACTAAAAACTCATTATGAAATTCTCAGTACGAAAATCTCGTTATGGAAATACGATTACAAAATTTTCCATTCCGGAAGTTTTCAATACGAAAATTTCCATTCCAGAATATTTCTATATGAAAACATCCATTCTGAAAATTTCAGTTCCGGAAATTTCCATTTCGGAATTTTAGATCCGAAAAGTTTGAAAACAAGCTTTAAAAAACATAGTTACTCTAATAATTAAATGTACCCCCCATGAAAAGGAGTTTATTACTGTAAGGAGACTTGTTCAACAAGAAGTTAATGAAGAAAGATTACCTTACGGTTATCATTCCTAACATTTGTTTAATGTATTCAAATCTATCAGAAGGCAAAGATTTTGTGAAAATATCAGCAAGTTGATATTGCGTTCCAATAAACTGAAGAATAATATCTCCTTTTTTTGTGTGATCCCTAAGAAAGTGATGCCTAATATCTATGTGTTTTGCACGAGAGTGATGTGCAGGGTTCTTACTTAGGGAAATGGAACTTGTGTTATCACAAAAAATTTGAGTTTTAGTAAAACTCAAGCCAGAGACTGTGAGTGTGTGTTGCATCCACAACACTTGATCACAACAACTTCCAGCTGCTACATATTCAGCTTCAGCAGTGGAGAGTGCTACAGAATGTTTCTTCTTTCAAGACCAAGAAACTAACGAATCTCCTATGAAATGAAAAGTTCTAGATGTACTCTTTCTATCCATTCTATATCCACCAAATTCAGCATCAGAAAATCTTTTTAGAACAATTTTTTTCCAGAAGTATAAAATAATCCTAGATCCATGGTTCTCTTACGGTAGAGAAAAATTCTTTTTACTGCCTTTATGTGAGATTCCATAAGATTGGATTGATATCTTGGACATAAGCATACTGAGAACATTAAGTCTGGTCAACTAGTTGTTATGTAAAGTAAACTTCCTATCATACCTCTAAAAGATGTTTGATCTACTGGTTTCCGAGATTCATCAAGATCTAAAGTGTTTTAGTTACCGATGGGAGTAATTATACTCTTAGTGTTGTCATAACCATAATTTTTGAGATGATCTTTAATATACTTATGCTGAGATATGTAGGTTCCTTCTGGTTTTTGAGAAATTTGAAATACAAGGAAAAAAGTTAATTCACCCATCATACTCATTTCAAACTCAGATTTCATTAGACTTGCAAAAGAGTTGGTTAAAGATTGCTGAGTTGAACCAAATATGATGTCATCAACATAAATTTGAACAATAAAAACATTTTTCTTATCTTTCTTTATAAAAAGGGTTGGATCTGCATTTCACTTAAAATAGTTATTTTGAAGCAAAAATCCAGTGAGTCTATCATACCATGCTCATGGGGCTTGTTTAATACCATACAGAGCATTGGTAAGTCTCAAAACATGATCAAGATGTTTTTTATCTTCAAAGCTAGGAGGTTGTTCAAGAAAAACTTCCTCTTGAACATAACCGTTAAGAAAATAACATTTCACATCCATTTGAAAAAATTTAAAATTAAAGAATGCTGCAAAGGCAAGTTGAATACGAATAGATTCAAGTCTAGCTATTGGAGCATAAGTTTCTTCACAGTCTATTCCCTCTTGCTGATTATAGCCTTTAGCAACAAGTTTAGCTTTAATTTTTACTATGACTCCATTTTTATCATATTTATTTCTAGAAACCCATTTTACTCCAATAACTGATGTTTCCTTAGGTCTTTCAACCAATGTCCAGACTTTATTCCTTTCAAATTCATTTAGTTCAACTTGCATGGCTTTGATCCAATCATCATCACCTAAATCTTCATCAGTGCTTTTTGGTTCAAATTGGGAAAGAAATTCTAGATGTTCTACTTAATTTCTTAACGAACTTCTAGTCCTTACGGGTTTATTTACATCACCAATGATACTATTACTGGGATGATTCTAAAGAAACACTTGATTTGGGTTTTGAAAAAACAGTTCATCAACATAGGGTAGAAAGTCTTCTGGGGTAAATGTTTCGGATGTATCTTCTTGAACATTTTCCTTATCAGATGGATCTTCTATCAAAGGTTGATAATCAGTTTTTGAAAACACATCTGAGGATGTATGTTGGGATAGTTTAAAAACAAAAGGATCAGACTCATCAAATTTTACATGTACTATTTTTTTCAACAGTACAAGTATTTTTATTAAATACTCTATAAGCCTTAGAAGTTGTGGAATAGCCTAAGAAAATTCCATCATCAGATTTTGGCGCAAATTTATGTAGGTTATCATTATTATTCAAAATGAACACCTTTCAACCAAAAACCTTGAAGTATGATAGTCTTGGTTTTCTACCATTCCATAATTCATAAGGTGTTTTATTAATAAAATGTCTAATCAAAACTCGATTTATAGTATAGCAAGCAGTACTTAAAGATTCATCCCAGAAATGTATAGCTATAGAATATTCACACAACATGGTTCTAGTTATCTCTTGATGAATTATATTTCTTCTTTCAACTACACCATTTTATTGAGGAGTTCTAGGTGCTGAAAAATTGTGATTAATACCTTTTCTACTATAAAAAGTTTCAAAGTCGGAATTTAGAAATTCTCGTCCATGATCACTATGAATAGTTTTCAATGGAAGGTTTTTCTCATTTTTAACTTGAGCTATAAAACTTTTTAAATAATAAAAATCTTCAGACTTATTTTCTAGAAAATAAACTCATGTAAATCTAGTGTAATCATTAACTAGGAAAAACACATAGTATTTGCCTCCAATACTTCCAATTTGTGTTGGACCAAAAATATCCATGTGCACTAACTGTAATGCATCAGTTGTTGAGACTTCACCGATTGATTTAAAACTAGATTTATGTTTCTTTCCATATTGACAAGGATCAAAAACTTTAGAAGAATCAAATCTAAGCTCCGGTAGATCCTTAACTAGTTTCTTCTTAGAGAGTTTACATAAGTTTCTAAGGTTATAGTGACCTAGTATTCTATGCCATAACCAGAAATAATCTTCCATTGCACTTAGGCAAGGTGGATCTTGGCTCCTGAGGTCTTCAAAATTTAAGGTGTAAACATTCTCATGCCTATTGGCTGAGAGAATAAATTCTTCCTTGGAATTGTGAACTAAGCATTTATTATTCCTAAAATTCACAAGGTAACCTTCATCATATAACTGACTTATGCTAATGAGGTTGTGCTTAAGACCCTTAACAAAAAGAACATTTGAAATCAAGGTTTTACCTAGATGATCAATATTACCAATACCAACAATCTCTCCCTTAGCATTATCTCCGAAAGTTACCTTTCCTCCTTTCGTTTTGATAATCTTTTCAAAATAGCTTTTGTTACCAGTCATGTGCCAGGAACATCCACTATCCATGTACCATGTATTGTTGCTGGTACTCTCTTTATTTTCATGAAATCAAGAAAGGAATTAGACTTTTGGAATCCAAACTTGTTTGGATCTGAGATTTCTAGATAACAAACTTTTAGGTACCCACATCTTCATAGAGAAATAAGCTTTGTGAAATCATAGAGATTGGGTTTTGTTTAAGGAACAATTCTTTGCCCAGTGACCACCACATTGACTCTTAGTACCAAATGGGGCACTTTGAGGAACAAAATAATTGTTACTAAAAATTGGTTTTGCATGGGTATAACCAAATCCGGATTTATTTCTTAAAGGTCGTATTTGAGAATACATTTTATCAAAATTTTCCTTACCATGGGTAATGTTTGATAAACACTTATTTAAGGAAAATATTTCGGACCTGAGTTTTATAACCAATTTTTTATCCTAAAAAACATTAGTTTTAGAACTAGAGCTAGGCTCGAAAACATTTTTCTCAGAAATTACTTTTTCTTACTCTTTAGAAAGTTGGTTCTTCTCAGAACTAACTTCCTCAAGATTTTTTGTAATACTTTCAAAATAAGAATTTTTCTTATCGAGATCTTTAGAAAGATCTAATATCTCTTTCGTAAGAATAGAATTTCTAGATTTTGCGTTATCAAGTTTCTTATTGAGTTTGGAATTCTCAATTTCAAGAAGTTCAGCAAACCTAGAAAATTTTTCATAAGTAGGTAATGTATTATCTTCATCAGAAGGGGATTATTCATCAGAAGAGTTATAGTACTTTCTATCATTGGAATTTAAAGATACATTGGTAAATGATTCATCATTTCATACCTTAACCATAAAACAATGATTTTCAATAGGTAGTCTGGCTATAAGACCAAGATTCTTCTGTCCCGAAGATTCATAATAAGAAGATTCATCTGAAGAGTAACCACCACTGGCACTCCAGGTGTCATTAGCTTTTAGTAATTTCTTAGCTTTGGCTTTATAATACTTCTTTCTGTTCCTATCTGAATGTATTTCTTTCCTTTCATTCGTTTTGAGCAAAGGGAAATCTATTCTAATATGTCCAGGTCTCTTGCATTCATAACAAGTAACTTTTCCTTCTTTCTTATCTTTCCTTTCCTTTTTTTTATACTTCGATTGGAAATTTCTCTGGCCAACTATCTTGTTCATCCTTCGAGCAAGATTTTCTAACTCATTTTCAGAGACTTCACCTTCACCAGAGTCTGATTGAACAACCATCTTATTAGACTTGGATCCGGTTACTCTCTCAGGAGTCTTAGCTTTCATATGATTATATGTTGCTGTAAAAGTGACAGTACCATTTCCATTTTTCTTTATGATATTGTCTGCATCTCTCTTCATTCTGGTTTTATGTTGGAGACGAGTTCCGAATAACTCATCAAAAGAAACTTGAGTGACCTTCCTGTTCTCATCTATAGTAGTTCTCTTGGATTCCCACTCATTGGGAATGATATCAATTATATTATCCACATGTGCTTCATCATCTAATCCTTTCTCTCCCATAGACTGTAATCTATTTATGATAGTCATAAGCCTCTGTTGAAATTTACAAATCGGTTCACCATAAGGAAAATTGAAGCCATGGTATTCAGCTCTAAGCATATCTCTCCTGGTTTCAATCACTTTAGAAGTTCCAAAGTGTGTAACTTCTAACTTATTCCAGATACAATTAGCTACTTCAGAAGAATAAATTTGCCTATATATATTTCTAGTAAGCATAGCGATGTTGTCCACTCCAGTATTGATAACAAAATCTTCATTCGATCTCTCCAATAATCATAGTCATTACCATCAATGATTGGTGGTCTTGTAGGATTTAGATTATCAATGGAACAAATGTTAACTCCAACCATACTTAAAATAACCTTCGGCACACAAACTTTTTAGTAGAAAATGTTCATAATAACAAAGTTCAGAATGGACATTTCGGAATGGAAATGTTCGGAATGAGAAAGTGAGCAAGAAAAACTTATACGTGAGTTCAAGTATTTCAGAGACCTTCCTCTGATACCAATTTTAGGATCGAAATAATGATGTAGATGCTCAATATAAAAGAGGGGGGGTGAATTGTATACTTTATAAATTCCTTTGGAACCTTTAAATTTAGTTACGAATAACTATGTTTTCCTTTAGCAAAGAAAAAAAGCTAAGTTTAACAAAGTTAAACTAAAAAAGTTCACAATACCTCTAACACCAAATGAAAAATTGGAATAAAGAATGAAGTTATAAACTTTATGTTCTATGAACTTGCTTAAAATAAGAAAGAGATTCTGAAAGTAGGTTCCAGAAATATAGTTCCGGAAGTTGAAACTTTACTAAAGATTACAATATGAGATTCTACCTTAAAGCGTATAGAATCTAGATGAAACAGAGTACAAGTAAGGAAGTATAAGAAAGTTATAATTTCCTTACAATACAAAATTCAGTAGAAATAAAAAAGTAGTAAAACTACAAGTAACAAGATATAAGTCTTTTATCCCAAAGAAAAGGGTATCCAACATCCTTGGATAAAGGTCTCTTGATTTATACTTTCAAGCAAATCTGTCTTACCCACACCAGGGTAAGCCCTCGATACGAAGATCAGAATCTCTGTCTTTCTATCCCCGCAAGCCCTCAACTTCAAGGTAGTTGGAACCTCTATCTTCCTCAACAATGAAGCCCTCAAACTTTAAGGTAGTCGTCACCTCTGTATTCCTATCCCCGGAAGTCCTCGAATGTAATCACCAACATTCGGAGTCGCACGAAGCAAAAACTGAACGAGCGGTTCAGTACGCAAAAGGCATGAAAAGCTTTCTCTCTCTTGAAATCAACTTAGCAGGGTGTGGTATCTAGATTGATCAACTTCTATGTTGTTTTTTGAGCTTTTTCAAATGAGCTCCTATTTATAGGACAGGTCGGCCTCCTTTCCAACTGTCATATTTTCCTTAAAAATCGGAGGGACATGTACACGTGTAACTTAACCAACAGTTAGTTTATAATAGAATAGACAACATCATTTTATAACAAAGAAAGTGTAAAATAATGTACGACATCATTTTAAGTTTAACACAAAAGCTCGGAGAGAATGTTCGGAGTGTAAACAAAATGTCAAAGAGTAGAAAAATTATGAAAGTGTAAGAAAAATGAAAGTTCGGAGTCTAACCAAAAATAATATTCGGAGTCTAAATAAATTCGGAGTGTATAAAGCATAGATGATCATATTCTGTTTAATAGGGGAATTTGTAATGAGAATTCAGAATGAGAATTCGTCATCAGAATTCGTAATGAGAAATCTATGTCGAATTTCATGAGAATTTGTATCCGGAATTTTGAGTAGAACTTTATCAGAGTTCGTATCTTGAATTAGGAATGAAACTTCATTACAGTTATCATCTGGAATTCAGATTGAAACTTCATTATATTTCTCATCCAGAATTCGGAACCTAAAATAGAATACTGCATATCAAAGTTTCAAACAATTCCGAGAATAGAGAAATGAATCTGAATATTATACTTAAGAAAAATATGGATAAAAATATGATAAGGATAATTTTTCTTACAAAATAAATTTTCCTTATAAAAGCAACTTTCTTATAAAAGCGATTTTCTTAAAGATAAGGTGTTTGTGATTTTCAAAACAAGAAGAAATGAAACAGTCATAAGGAAAACCTTGTTGACTTAAAAGGATCCTCTCGTCCTCCTCACTATAATCTCTCTCTCTCTGTATCTCTTTCTATCTATTCCTCTATATATCCCTATAATTTTTTATATCATTCTCATGGATTGGAATACCTTAAGACATATGAATGAATATAGAGGTTAGGGAAAAAAAGATGAAAATAAAAATAAAAATGAAAATAAAAAAAATTAAAATGGGTATAGGCTAGAACCCATCACCCAAGATGAGTTCATGAATTTTCTAGGAAATAGACACCATTGTTGAAACTATTATGGATTCATAATGTCAATCAAATTATTTATTAAAAATATATTATTAAAAAACTTTTTAGAATAAATTAATTTAATTTTAATAAAATATAAAATATTAAAAATCCCATGAAAATTAGAATAGTTCATAATTCCAAAAAATGCATTTTTATGGTAAAACCTGTACTCTAGGTCCAATACAGTGGTTAAAAATAAAATAACAAATGTAATATTGTTGGGGAAAGTTTAAATTTTACCACATATAATCATATAGATTTAAAATTCAAAAACTTTTCTATAATTTCTAGTTTATAATACTATGAGTCCATAAAACATTCACGTAAGAATCATTTTAGCATTGGGAATTCCATAGTAACACAGGTTTTGTTGGAGTTTTCATTATGTTATTATTATATATGTATTTTTCCCAGTATACATTATGATATTACACTTGATATTCCATTTTATATTCTTTATGTTGTCAAATTATTAATAAATATACAATTTTTCACTTATATTTCAATTACATAGCATTATTATTGTGTAATGTAATTGTTTATTCCAGTCCGTACAATTTCATTTCAGTGTTTCCTCTCATCTTGAGTGATTTTTAGAATTTCTACTTATCATATCCATAAACTAGTAGTATGAAGGATGTGGTTTGTTCGAATGGGTAATCACTTCCCAAGATGGGTTTTGATATAAGACATCATGTCAAATTCCCAGGTTCACACCGCAATGAATCATTCTAAAATAGAAATTATTTAATAAATGACACCATAGAGGGCCCTTCTATGGTTCCCTATGTGTGAATTAAAAATACATCATTCATATGATAAAATCTATATCATAACTAAAACATAAATGTCAATTTACATATATAATGATCTATTTTGGATATATAATATATTCATAATTATGATTCTTAATGAGAAAAAATAATCTATTTTATTTGTTCTGTTATTTTCGAGCAGTCTATATTATGAAATTAAAAAATTATCTAATTAAACAAACTCAAAACAATTATATGGTTATTATGATTTTTAATAATTAAAAATATATGGTTTCCATTAAATAATTTTATAATCACAATATATTTGAATTTAGTTAATATAAAATTTTAAAAATACCTTAATATTCAGTGATCTTGAAAATTCATCGAAACTATGACCTAGGGTAGTACCACATCTTATTATCACAAGAATATGTAAAAATTAATAATTTTTCATTGTAATTACCATGATTACTATAATTAAAATCTTTTTTCCTACCATATAACATTTAAAAAATATATATATAATCATTTCTTAATGGACATAATAGTCTAGTAGTCCTGAAAAAATAGATACATACTTGATTCCTATATTATATTTGACTACACCAATTACAATATTTTTTTGAGAACATAATAATTCCATCTTACATATCCTTATATGTCATTATTAGTACACTTCCATGATTTCTATTAATTCATAAAAAATTAGGGTGAGCCAAATTCTTAATAGTGGTTATGTACCGCTATAGCTATCTTGAATGAATAAGAATAATAAACATGGAATGGAAAATAACTAAACAAACATTAGATTTAATTAACATGAATATATTGATAAGATACATAATAATGAATATGTGAAGGTAAAAATTGACCACAGATGCAATATAAATAATTGATTATAATGATCAGATAAGTAATAATCAATATTAAAATGGTAAATAATGGAACACACATCCCTCTTAAATAAATTTACTATCATGATAATATAATGATCAATCAATATGGAATGGTAAATAAATTAAAAAATATAACAGTTATGTAATTTGAATATCATAATAATAAATGAAATAATTTGTATGAAATGGTAAATAATAGTAGACACAATCTATTAATATAAATTTAGAATCATATTATGAAAAGTAATAATCAATATGGAAAAATAAAAAACTAAAGATGCATTCCATTTAAATAACAAGAAAATCATTATAAAATAATGAATAATTAATATAGAAATTTAAATAAATAAACAAAAATTATCGTTAAAAATGATAAAAATCATGATAGCATAAATCGTAATAAATATAGAAGTATTACTTAAAACCCAAGACATTTGATCAAAAAATGGTAATGAAATGCATCCGAAGAAATCAACTTTGTGAAAATATCATAGATAAAAATAATTCAATTATTGATTAAAAAATGAGTAATTAATGTATGTTATTTTATGAGATAATTGATTCATCGAGGTGCTATATTATTATAGGCCCCACCCATCACTCCAAATCCAAAGAATTCATCATATATTTAATAATATATTTAATTGAAGAAAAATGCAGCTTATCATTAAAAATCCATATTGAATAAAAAATACAAATTAATAAATATTTCTCCAACTAAACAAAAACGTTTCTATGCAAACACTGTTTTTGAAAATGGTATACAATTTATGAACTATTAATATACTTGATTCCGAGAATATAGATAAAAATAAATTGATAAATTAACCATTATATATAAATTTAAATTCACGTTAAATAAATGAAATGGGTATAATATGAACCACATAAATGTTTACATGTTTATATTAATAAATATTCATCAATGGAATAGAAATCGATACAAAATGCCTTACAATGATTAAAACATGGAAATGATAATTAATCAATTTATAGATTATGAGTATCAAATTTAAATTTGGATATAAATGTGGAAAGAAAACATAAAACAATAAAAATTATTTATATACATAACAAAATAATATCAATGGAAAAAATAAGAACTAATATAACCCAAAGGAATGAAATTGAGTTACAAAATTATTTTCCACATGGTAAATTTCATGTAAAATCTTCTTGGATGAACTAATTATAATTAAAAATTAATAAATATCAAATAATGATTTATTCATGATATTACACGTTAAAGAGGTAGAAAATATACTATATAAAAGATATTATGTGAATAATATTACTATATGACTCAATACTGGGAAATTGAAATGACGTACATTACCTTACAACTACTTTTGGTTGCACATTTGTTAACCTTATGTATAATTATGAGAAACATGTTATTTGAATATAAATGAAAAATATTAATATTTATAACACAATATATACTTTTTTATAACATATTATCATCCATTCATTAATAATCATACATTATATTCACTATTTTAGTTGTTTATTTCATTGTTTTCACATTCTTGATTTTTCTTAAAATTTATGGTTCTTGTGAATATTTTATAGGTTCATACATTTCATAAATATTATCAAGAAAATAATATTATATTTAAAAATAAATTATAAATTTATGACTAATTATTAATATTTTATGATAAATTAAGTATGTTATGATTATAGAGATTGTAGGTCGTACGAATGCATTAATAATGTTTAGATTTTTCCTCAAATATTATCCAAAAGAGGTTTGCAATATTTTTCCATAATTGAATTATCATATTACTATAAATACCAAATTATATATTTAAAGATACTTATATATATATATCATATATATGGTTTGGTGATTAAAAGATATTCATAAAACTTCATGAAGGTTGTTAGTCCACACGCACATGAACACTGCAATCATATTTAAATGGGTGAAAATGGAAATATGATATTGTACATTATAATAATGGTTAACATGTCAAAAATTTAATAATAATTTCATTTATTTCACAAATAATCATAAAAATAATTCTTATTACCATTTGTGTGAATTGTTAGTGAAACAATAATCACATTGCTTTGCAAGGTGGTAGTCCTCCATACACACGAGCGAAAATATCCTATCACCTAAAAAATTTAAAGTGAAACATTATATATCATATAAGAAATATAAATGTATAATTTATTTATAAATGTGTTATATATACTTTATATCCATCATCATATCGATATATGATAGGTATTGATGGAAAACGTTTCACATTATTTCATGAGTTGGTAGTTTACTGTAGAAAGGTGTGACATTATTGTTTACAATTTAAGGGATGTATATATTTATATAGGTAAATCACTTTAAATATTAATATATATTTATATCGGAGATACTAGTGTTAATATACAAGAATAAATTTATAATATTTCAATGAGGTGTAAGAAGAAATAAACAAAAAAAAACTATTTTTGGATTGTCACTTCTTCTCACACCACCAACTTAAGATAATGCATATGTATTAGTACAACGTATTTATGACAAAAAAGGATTAAATAATAATTTTATGGAAACTGGGAAGTTATTTTTTTAAGTAATGGATGAGGTGAAATGGTATTATGGTTTGAAGAAGAGAGGACATGGATTGCCTGATAAAAGTGAGGTTAGTGGAACACACGTTGGTTTTTAAATGGAAAAAGTGTACCCACATTTTTAAAATGATATTTGGGTAAAAAATAGATAATCATAAAGACATTGAAATTAAAATGTTTAAATATTTACGTGAAATATATTTTATTAATGTTTTGCGGTATTTTTAATTCGTATATTTTTAGTGTACCCCATAGTAAAACCATTTTTTCAATATCTATATTAATTAATATTTCCCTTTTTCACTTTTCATGGTGGTAAAATAAAATGATGGAAATATTAAACTATATATAATATTTTTTTATAAAAACAGAATCCATGTTTCCAAATAATATTCATTGATAAAGAAATTTTTAACACAAAATTTACCCCATAGACACAACAAAAAAGCGGGGTTTCAAAGAAAAAATGTTCGGAAGGTGATAATGATTTTATATAAAAATTTAAATTAAAATGAATCCAATTTCATTAATTACATTAAAGATATAAAATTGGAATAATTATTATTTAATAAAAATAAAAAAGTAACTTATCCTTGAATTATATATATTAAAAGTAAGTGTTTAAAAAAATGTCAAATTTTTCACTATTCAATAAAATGATAATTTTTAGAAGAGCCCAAAATTCACCAAGTGAAAATATTAATATTTTGATGTCTAATATGAAGATAATTTTATCAAAAAAATTTCTATTTGGGGTAAGAGGAAATTTTAAATTATCTTCACAAAACACGACTGAATCATTTAATATAAACAATGTTATTTAAAAAACCTTTATTTATTATTTTAAAAGATAATTATTATATTTATAATTAATAGATAACAATAATTTCCATAATTTAATTAGTATTATTCAGTAACTCTAATATAAAAAGTATTTTATAATGGTATATATTATTACCGTTAATTTAGGCTTGGTGTTTCATGTTTCACAAGTTATCAAAGTGATTAAATTTAAAGAAATATATTTCATCTGTATTTTACGCTCTATGTTGTGTGGAAAATTTGATATAAAATAGATTTATTTTATTAAAAAAATCCAGGTTGTTAAATTATCCTCACCCTAAATTAATTTCATCCTTGTAATTTTTTCTTTCAGTCAGAAATATTGGGTTTGATATCTGAAAAAAAATTTAATTGAAAACCCACATCCTAGGAGGGTTAATAAAACAACATCAAGATACGAGAGGAAAAAATATTTGAAGGCTATATGGAATAACACATAACTAGACTTCAATGTTGGGTGATTTTTTTTAATGGGATCATGTTGACATTGAAGAAATGATTGAATAATTATAGGGAGTGATAAAGGTAATTGATCACAAGTTTGTGAATGATGGATCAAAAGATATGTATATAAAAACAATAAATCTATGATGATTTAAAAGTCTATTTGATAAATATTATGTGAAGGTAATATGATAATAAATTTTATTAATATTATTTTCCTAATAATGTGGAATTATTTTAGTATCTAATTATATTAGGATATGTAAATACTTGATACATTACATTCTCATAAATAATACATTAATATCTAAACCACTTTGGTAACAACACTAAATAATCATTAATATTTATTTATTAAATAGTTTGAGTAATAAAATGATATATTGAAATAAAAATCACATTTCCCATTGGTATTAATTAAACCCATTTCATCCTTAGATTGTGGGTTCATCCCATATAAATATAACTTGATGTAATGAGATTTAATTTTTCCAAAATTATTTATATATATATCCCATAAAAATACCAAAATTTTATGAACCCTAATCTCTTCAACATCAATATATCATAACCTATAAAAGTTACCATTAACATTAAACACATTCATAAAAACTGAAACAAATTATTCATTAAATAAATATTCTACAAATCATATATATAACTACTGGGTTTTATTTACAAAAAACCTTTTAAATGAATATATATATTCTTGTTATTTTCCTCCCACAAAAATTTTCAATACGGGTGTTTAAGACATTGATCTTATGATCATATTTAGTCTCATAAATTCATGATGTTATCCATAAGACTAATGTTAATTTTGACTTAAAAAATTTATGCACAATACATAGTTGTTTCATGTTTTTTATAACGAAAATTTCATTAGAAAAAATAAATATATAATTTAATAATTGATTCCAGATAAGTAAATACTTCATCAATTTTATTTCATATTAGTTTCTCCAATGACATAAATTTTACCTTCAGAAGAGGGAATTGACTTAGATAATTCCATGGTTCTCCACATTTATAAAAATTAACAATAAAAGAATAGTTAGGATGAAATTTATTTTCTTCTATCATACTAATAGTTTTCCATCTATAATTAACTACTTTATACAAAGCCTTTTCCACACATAAAATATTTTCACATTCCATTGAGAATTTTTCCTGGGTTTGTCTTCCCACATTTCTAATATGATGGAAATAGATCCATCATTCATCAATGTCCCCAAACACTAAGTCCCTTACCAAATAGTATCCGTGAATTTTTTATTTAGATGGAGAGTTGGTTAAGTCAAACATTGTTAATCATATTTGGGGATAAAAAACTAGTTATAAGAATGATATATTTCACTCCTTCCATCATCCAATTAGGCTCCTCATTATCAACAACTTTTTCCTCATGTTGAATTTTAACAAAATTTTATCAAGATCCAGATATTGATCTGAATAAAAAATAATAGTGTTAGAAAAATGAAGCATAGTGGAAATGATACATATTAATTTACACGATGATTCAATCAAGACTACTTTTTAAGATAATATACCTTAGTTTATAACATGGTTATTTATCTTCATTCTCAATTTAATATCAACATAATGTTTTGTAAATAAAAAATGAATTATTCTAATCATATCCCCCCATGAGTTCAAAACTAGGGTACATTTTAATGCCAAATTTCATGAACTAGTTCACAAATGAGGCAATCCCAATAAACTATTTTTTTATTTATTACTCCTAGGTACCTATAGACCAGACCCATGCCCACTGTTAGTATCCATAAACAGTTTTATTTCTATAAAATTCAACATAATATTATCCATACCAGAGATGTAAAAATTATCTATATATATATTCTCAATGTCTATCATAAGGTTATGGCACCTAATATATGTTATCTTAAATCCAGTTCACATGGATTATACTAAACCACATTATGATAAAAACAGTTATAAACCCGAATCTTGTAACCCAAATCCGAGGTCTTACATTATTACACTAGAATAGGATTAAATGAATCACATATTGATGGACTATATTGTTTAGTAGAAATAATAAACTAGATACATACATGATTCCAATATTACATATGAATAAAATTTAGAACATATTATTTTTTATAAAAACGTTATTCCCTCTTGTGAATTCTTGAATATCATTCTTAGTATACATCCATGATTCATGATAAATGAAATAAAATAACGGTGACCATAATTGTTTAGTAAGGGACAAGTTTAGTTGAACCTATCATGAATCTATTATCATAATCAACGTGGGAATATAAATAAATAAACAAACATGACATCAAAATCTGTACAATATCATGAAAATACATGTATTAACAAATATAAAATGTTAATTAAATTAACAAAATTGATTTTTTTAACTTTTATATCATGATAAGATATGTAAACTTCGCTATGGAATGTAAATAACTAAACCAAAATTCCCTTTAAATAACTTTTGTACCATTATAAGATATGTAATAATCAACATGGATGGAAAAATAAATGATCACACATGAATATTAAATAAATAAAATATAAGGATACGATATTGAATATATGTTATGACATGGAAAATAATGAAACATTGATTCACATTTAATAACTTCACTATCATGATATAATAATTAATAATAAATCTCGAAATGTAAATAACAAAACACACATTCCACTTTAATAACATGACTTTCATGAAATGTTAATTAATTATCAACATGGAAAAATAAAATACCATAAAAAATACCAAATAAATAACTTCCATATCATGATAAGATAAGTCATATTAAATATGAATATTCACTTGAAAAAATAACATTTATTCAATTAAGTGACAATAAAATGAATTAATATAAAATATAACTGATAAAATGTTGTTGACAGTAATAAATACATTCTTAATGATGGAAGTTATTAAATATGTCATGTTATATTCATAGAAATATGATACCTCAACCATCATTCCCTTTTATAAGGTGTATTAAAACTATTGGTAGAGCCCCATTTAATGTTGTCTTAAGGATTCGCCTCATTAGTCTTCTAATGCATCAACATGATATAAAATTATAGTCTCCACCGATTGCTACTTGTCAAAAGTTTTACTCATATTTCAGATAATCAATTTAATTCCGGAATAATGTGACCTACCTTCATATATACATATTGATCAAAGAATAAATATTTATCAATATTTTTCCCTAGATAAACAAATAACTTTCCACATAAACACCCAATATAAGAACAGTATATAGTTTTGGCAATATTCATATACATTATATAAGTTTTATGTATAAAAATTAATATAAAAATTATAGATTATGAATATATATTTAATCATTTTAAATAGATCAAAGTATTATTATATACAAAACAAAACCTTTTATAAGGTCATATTAATAAATATGCCTCAATGAAATGGAAATCAAGACAATGTCCCTTACAATTGTCATAACATTGAAGTGACAATTAAACAATGAATAGATTTCTTGTCTCAAATATAAATTGACATATATAAATTGGAAGTAAAATATATTATGATCAAAATCCATTATACACATAATCTTAAAATATTAATGGGAAACCAAAAAGTATTGTAAACCAAAGAAAAAAAATTGATATATGAAATTCTTTACCACTAGGAATCTTTAATGTCCAATAAAATTAGGCCAAATGAATAATATTAAGACATAAAATACATAAAATATTTAATTATTCATTATATTAAATTTCAATGGGTCAGTATATACACCATCTAATAAATTATCTTCATAACATTACAAAATACATCAAGGAAGGGAAATTGAGATGAAGTCCATTACCTGATGCATCCTTTTGGATGAATGCACCTTATCCTCCTTTATAAAAGTTTTAAACATGTTGTTAAGTTATAATAGAACCATTTTTATATTTATAATATCATAAATGATCATTTCATAACATCTTATCACCCATTTTTTAACAATCATCAATTATTTTTATTGTTTTGGGTGTTAATTTCCTTGTTATGTCATTCATCTATGATCATGAATGTTCCAGTATCAAATATAAAATAATAATCAAGAAATATTAACATATTTATAAATATTTTATACTATTAAGTATAATCATGAATTTTGGTTATTAGAAATGATGTATGTTATGATCATGGGCATGGTAGGTTGTACGTATCCATAAGTAACATTTCTATTTTATAGGAATCATTATAGAAAGGATGAAAACAATGTTATATCATTAAAAAAAGTTAATGAGATGATAAAAACCATATTATTTATTTACATATACATATATATATCATCCATGTGGTGTGGTGATTAAAGGAGAGTCAAATCCCTTTGTGAAACCTATAATCCAGAGACACATGTATGACATTATCATATTACATTGTGAGAATAGGTAAGAAACAAAATAAGATATTATCATTTAAGGATTATAAATATTTTGAAATATACATATTATTTCATATATATCAAAAATTTATAATAACAATTTTTTATTAGCTTATATGTAAAGAATTACTGATAAACAAATATTATTTCTTAAAGAAGTTTTTTGTCCACCATACACATGAGAGTCATTATAATATCCTATAAAAAATTGAAAGTAAAGAAGTTATATTTGATATAAAGACTCCATAGTTATTAGTATTTTTTGAAAAATCATTTATATTTTACATCCATCATCATACCCACCTATGAGTGGTGTTGATAGAAAATTTGTAACGTCAGTTCATGAGGTGGTATTCCAGCATACACATGCGAAAGTTCACGTTTCCCAATTGAGGGATGTAGAGATGGATATAGAAAATAAATACCTAGATTGGGTATTTTAATTTAAAAAGGAATTTATTTTGGGGGAATTTATTTTTTGATGTGATTTGGGTAGTAATTGTTTGAAAAATTAGGGGTTTATAGTGTGAAAATAGATGATATGGTGTGTTATTTTATCTGTGATGTAATGGCCTGGGTTTAGGGGGTCCATTAATTTGTGAAAATCTTGTGTTGGGTATTCTAGTCTGGGAATCTCGGTGAAGATTGGCGTAACGGTAGGCCTACCGGTAGCCTTAGCCTACCGGTAGCAGGCTTACCGGTAGCTCGGTCTACCAGTAGCCGCAGCCTACCGGTAGCTCTGTCTACTAGTAGCTCGGTCTACTAGTAGCTGCAGCTACCAGTAGCTCTATCCACTGGTAGCTCGGTCTACCGATTGCTACAGCCTATTGGTAGCTCGGTCTACTTGTGGCTCCAGCCAACCGGTAGCTCACTTACCGGTGGCTCTGGCCTACACTGCTGGTTCTTTCCAGTGGCACTCCTTCTTTCGCAATTAGGATTTTAAACCCTATTTTGACTCCATTAAGCGTGTTTTAATGCCTAGTAACGCCCATAAATGTTTTAATTAACCTGGTGTGTGCGTCGGTTTAAACCTCCCGCCCCTTCAATAACGTGTGGGGCCACGTGGTAAACCCACGACCCCCACTCCTTATGCGGTTTCATGTTCTTATCTCAACCGCCCCAGACCCTTATAAACTAAAGGGATCGTCGTGAGTTTCTTCTTTTCTCTTTCACCATGCGCTAGATTATCCTTCCTTCAGGAGAGCCGCATCGCTATGCATGATGTTCGGCGCCCGACCTAAGTATTGATAGATGAGGCTATTTTCTTTCAGGCTAGCCGCATCACTATCTGTAAAGTTCCACGCCAGGCCTCAGCGTCGATCGTTGACCAACAAGTAGGTAATTTCTCTTTCACCTCTCTCTTTTGTGTATCATGCAGGGTGGGCATGATTTTTATTCTATAGAATTGGATAAACCAGACCTAAATAATGATAATGAACAGATTATTTAAAGAAATAGGGGGGTGATGTGATCATGGTTACTGTTTTATATTATGATCTTCTTTCTGAATTGTGCGGCTTACGCCTACGGAAAATTGAGGCCGTTGGTGGTCGTTGTCTGTGCACTAACGAACCCTTACCTATGGTGGTTTAAATGGATCATGGTTGTGGTGGATAACCCTTGTTGTGTAATGGAATTTTGTTTAATTACGTATATTCGTCTAAATAAATTGGAAGCACCAGGATAAATCCTTTTCTATGATAACCCCGGTTCAAGCACATAGAAATTGAAATCATGGAGTGTGTTAAATCTTATAAATCTGAAAATACTGGCATGGCCCTACTTGTGTTGGTGGTAGTGGTTTGGTTTTTTTCTTTAATGGGCCGAATGTTGGAGATGTGGGAGGGGATGGGATCCCCTGTTTTTATACTCTCGATGGTTATGAAATTGGGGAGGGGTTCCACTATTGTTATTGATTTGGTGGTTGTGAGTTTTAAGACCAGGTGGTTACCTTGTTTATATCACGAATTGGGGTGGGAACCTCCGTTGATGGAAAACCTTTTTGGGGGAGGGGACACGGGGCAGTGTCTCGGGGTTGTCTTTGGTTGCAGTACTTCGAGGGATCTCACTTATTCCTTTGTTGTTGTGACTTTACAAGAGAACTGGGTGTGGATACTTAATTGACATTTGGATGGTTTCTTTTCCTTGGTTATTTTTATGGTGTTAGTTTCCCAGTAGTTCTTAAACTTATTTGAACATTATTACAGAACATGAAAACAAGAATGGGAAAAATGGGTTTGTTGGAGAGAGTCGTGACTCAGAACTGAGTGTTGTCTGTGTCCTTTTGGCAGGCTGATGAAAAACCTAACAAGGGTGAGTCCTTGTTACCTATATATACATACTTGTAGTTTTTTTCTTATACACTCCCACCCAAGTTGAGCACTTAGTGCCGAACACCCCCATTTCATGGGGAGGGTGTTTTTCCTGACACTATTATTAGTGGCTGGTTATTAGCTCCTTTTCTGCTCCATTTCACGGATATCCCAAGTGTCTTCGGGCAAGCTGTGATGGCCTGAGGTCCATTATTATCCTAATAATCATTGGGAAGGGTAGTGTGGGGGTTGGCTAGGTGTGTGGGGCAGGTGGTTTCCCAAGTGTCTTCGGGATGAGGCCCAGGTGTCTTCGGGCATGCCAGTGGATCTTCTAGCCTAGGTGTCTTCGGGTGTGGTGGTGGCTGTTCTGGCCTAGGTGTTTGCAGGTTTGGTTACGTGTGACAGTTGTGGCACATGTGTTTGCAGGCGGGATTCGGCTGTGGGACTGCATGTGGTTGTGGCCTAGGTGTGTGCTGGCGGGTGTGGCTGTGGGACTGCGGTGAGAATGGCGGGACTGATTCGATGCATAGGATGTATCAATAACCAATGGGAAAGTGGCGCGGGGTACCCAAACATCGATGTGCTCTTATTATATATATTACTTGACTTGCGTTATTTTTGGAGTGTGCCTTGGTGAGGCTTGGGTGGATAGTTTGCCTTGATAGGTGTTTGGTTTACTCCTTTTCTCATGGGACTTTAGTACGTTACCCCACTTGTGCACGAGAGTCTTTGGTTTTCCCTACTGAGTGTACTTCTATGCTCACCCTACGTATATAAAACAGCTTTCAGGTTTCCAGGAGGACTTCGTGGATCGTGCAGGACCATACTAGCTCGGAGCTTTGGGGTAGTTGCAGTTGCTGATTTTTTTTTCTTTCTTTGGTACTTACCTTGTAGTCACTTTTGTACTTTGTGGATTTTACTTTTTAGAACATGGATATGGGAATAGATTACTTTTGGCTTTACTTTTCTTTTAGTTTTGGTGTTGTTGGGTTTCATCATCTTATCTCCCGATCATATAACACAAAAAGGGGTAATGCCTTCCATTTTTGTGTAATTTCTATACCCTTGGTGCTAGTCACCACTCCGGGACCTATTGAGGGAGGGTCTCGGGGGTTATTATCTCTCCTTTAACATAAAGAAGGAAGGGCCTGACAATCTGCTGACCCTTCCCCCCTTTTTGGTGAAGGTGGGTCGTGACAGAATGGTATCAGAGGTGATGGTTGAGAGATATGGTGGAGTATGGAGTTAGGAACAGTGAGGATTGCGTGGGATGGTGGGTAAGCAGTGTTGGGTGACTGTGGTGTGTGAATTAGGCCAGATAAGACCTGCTAGGACATGGTAGTTTTGGGCCCCCGTGATCCGATGCAAGGACTCTGGACCTACTGATTGACCAAGTGAGGCCACACTGATTATAGGGTAGAGAGACCCTAGGAAAGGTACATGCATCATAATGACTTGTGTTCTTGTGTTTCTGGGGTGTTTTGGGAATGAAAAATAAATGAAAATTTTAAGAATTTTTATAGAATGACATTCTGCACTACTTGGGCTTAGGAATTCCTTGTTTACCTTGTAGCTATGGCACCTGGAATGCGACCGCGTGTGGTACAGGCGATCGCGGCCCTGCAGACTACCTTGGCTGATCGGTAGAGAGCTGGCCAGGAAGAGGAGGACGACCAGTGGTAGAGGACTCTTCAGGCCTTCCATCGATAGACCCTCGAAAAGTATGAGGGATTCACCTCTGAAATGATGACGAAGAGCTAGCTAGAGGAGCTGGTGATAGCCTTCGGCTTGATCCAGGCTCCGACCGAGTACTGGGTTCCTCTGTCCGTCAGTGAGATGCGGGAAGTGGCACGTTAGTGGTGGATTCTTTACTTGGGGGAGATGAGAGAGGCTGAGGTGGCATGGAATGATTTCGAGAGGGAGTTCCGGACGAAATTCTTCTCTTTGACTATGAAGGTAGAAAAGAGACAGGAGATACTCTCCCTCCAACATGGGAGTATGTCAGTGAGGGAGCTAGGGATCAAGTTCAAGGACCTCCTATGTTTTGCTATGGACCTCTTTCCCGACGAGGATTCTCGGGCAATACGTTTGGAGGAAGCGCTCCGACCCTCCCTCCAGTATGATGCTACCCCCTTTACCATTCTGACATACTTGGAGGTCCAGAAGAAGGCCGAAGTGGTGGAGAGGATGCATGCTCTAGGAGGAGTGTCACAAGAGGGGATCCAGATGGGACCATCGAAGGGGAAGTCCGTCATCACCAGGCCTCCAGCGTCAGGACCCTCTGGGTTCCGACCGGAAGGGAGAAGGCCATAGTTGTTTCAGTTTCGATCCCCTGGTCCTCGCCCTTTTCCGTTGGGCCCGGGACCACGGTGATTCGTCTGTGGGAGCCCTTGACATCTCTGGAGTCAGTGCCCGGACTGGGTACAGTACGGAGGTGGTGGACAACCCCCCCACCCGCCCCAGCAGAAACTTCCAGCCACGCCTATCCAGTAGCAGCAGCAGGGACAGCGAGCTCCCGCTCCTCAGAGGGAAGATGTAGGAGGAGGAGGCCGACCTCAGGGCACTCCTCAGGGACCTCGACCAGGGCGTGGTTGGGGAGGTGGCCGACAACCGAGGGGTGGAGGAGCTAGGCGTGGACAATTACATGCCCCAGAGGCAGCAATTCTAGCAGGGGCGGAGGTTGTTCGAGGTACGATCAGTTTGTTTAGTACCCTTTCCTATGCCTTGTTCGATACCGGAGCTTCGCACTCCTTTGTTGCACCCAGTCTAGCCCATGCCTTTGGTCTAGATGCTGAGAGACTCCCAGTGCCCTTGGTGCTGAACACACTAGTCGGGGGTCAGACCGACTTGTTGTTTGTGTGTCAATGATGCAGACTGATGATAGGGCCACATCAGTCAGTTAGGGATCTTCTTCTACTACAGATACAACTATACTATGTCATCCTAGGCATCAGCTGGCTATTCTCTGTGTGTGCCGTCATCGACTGCTTTCGAATAAGGGTCGTGTTCTCAGACTTGGGCGGGCATCATGTTGTTTTCACCAGCGAGTGAAGCAGTCAGAATGGTAACAGGCCAGAGGAACCCCTCCTCTCCTTGTTAGCTGAGCTATCAGTAGGGACAGTAGATGCTGAAATGGTGGAAGTTCCAAAGATCGTCCGTGGGTTTATGGACTTCTTCCCTGAGAAGGTGAGGACTCTACACCCTCAACGTGATATCGTTTTCGTGAAAGACCTGCAGCCCGACGCTCATCCTATCTCGATGGCTCCTTACCGGATGGAACCTTCATAGCTACGTGAGTTGCGGATCCGAATTGATGATCTGATGAAGAGGGGTTATGTTCGGTCGAGTGCGTCACCGTGGGGTGCTTCAATATTGTTCGCAAAGAAGGCAGATGGTGGTCTCAGGTTGTGCATAGACTAAAGGAGGCAGAATCAGTTGAAGATCAAGAATTTCTACCCTCTTCCGAGGATAGATGATCATTTCAAACAGCTGAAAGGGGTAGGATGGTTCTCAAATATCGAACTATGGTCTGGGTATCACCAGATGAGAGTGAAGGAAAGTGACATCCTGAATACGGTGTTCAGGTGCAGATATGGACACTTGGAGTTCATAGTTATGCCCTTCGGCGTTACGAAGGCCCCAGATGTGTTCATGGGGCTTATGAACTCCTTCTTCCAGGAGTACTTGGATCAGTTCGTGGTTGTGTTCATCAACGACATCCTGATCTATTCGAGATCAGAGGTGGACCATGCAGTGCACCTGAGGACGGTTTTGGAGGTCCTCCGATAGCACCATATCTATGGTAAGTTGTCGAAATGCATGTTCTGGACATGAGAAGTGCACTTCCTCGGGTACGTGGTGTCCGAGAAGGGGGTAGCGGTGGACCTGTCAAAGGTTGAGGCAGTTTTTTCATGGGAAGCACCCAAGAATGTGGTAGAGGTCCACAGTTTCCTCGGGATGGCAGGTTACTATCGGTAGTTCGTACCCAACTTCTCCCGAGTAGCAGCCCCTTTGTCATCCATGACCAAGAAAGACCAGGTTTTCGTGTGGATTGAGAATTGCGAGTCAGCCTTCAGCAATATGAAGGAGAAGCAGGTTAGTGCCCCAGTACTGAGATTACCAGAATAAGGGGCAGCATATGAGGTGTTCTATAATGCTTAAGGACAGGGGCTGGGATGTGTGTTGATGCAGTGACAAGGGGTGATCTCTTATGGGTCCAGGCAGCTATGCCCCCATGAGCGTAATTACGCCACCCATGACCTGGAGCTTGCAGTGGTCGTTTTTGCGCTAAAATTATTGTGGCACTACCTCATTGAATAACGCTTTGTGGTATTCACAGAACCCAAATGATTGAGGTATATCTTCTCCCAGCGGGATCTAAACTTGCGACAAAGGAGATGGGTGGAGTTCCCCAGGATTACAACTTCGAGATCTATTATACTGAGGGAAAGGGAAATGTAGTGGCCGATGACTTGAGTAGGAGGACGCAGAAGGATGCGGTCCGAGAGTCGGCGGATGCCTGGAAGGCGATGGAGGAGTTGGCTTCCTTACACCTGGATGCAAGGATGGATAGCAGTGGAGGTTTCCTGTATAAGATGACAGTGCAGTCATCTTTGTTTCATCAAGTGGAGGAGTCTTAGTGGGGAGACCCAGAGTGTGAAGTGATGCGTGAACGAGTTGACCTGGTTAATGCTCCGGAAGGATGGACAGAGGATGGTCAGAGCCCGATGCTTTTCTAGGGAAGGTTGTTTGTTCCAGAAGTGATGCGCGACAGGTTTCTCAGTGAGTTCCACAACTCACCCCTTGCGGTACACCCATGAGCTTCCAATATGTACCATGGACTGAAGAGGCAGTTTTGGTGGCCCGGTGTTAATCGAGCGGTGGTAGAGGTTTTGGCCATGTGCTTAGTGTGTCAGCAAGTGAAGGCTGAACACCAAGTTCCAGGCGGCCTACTGTAGCCTCTATATGTCCCTGAGTGGAAGTGGGATGACATCTCGATGGATTTCATCACGGGACTAACCAAGGTCCAAGGGGGATATGATGCCATCTGGGTGGTAGTGGACCATTTGAAAAAATCCTTCTCACATTCTGGCTTTCAGAGAGTCGAGTGCAGTGGATGATTTGGTGCGAAGGTACGTGGATGCGGTGATGAGGCTGCATGGAGTTCCGACATCTATAGACTCGGATAGGGATACATGTTTTACCTCACGAGTATGGAGGGGTTTACAACATGCTTTTGGCACCCATCTACACCTTAGCACTGCTTTCCACCCCCAGAAAGATGGGCAGACAGAGCGCACCATCCAGACGTTGGAGGATACACTGCGGGCATGTGTTCTGGACTCACGGGGATCATGGGTGCAATACTTTCCCCTAGTAGAGTTTTACTACGATAATAGATACCACTCTACCATTTTTATGGCCCCATTTGAACCCTTGTATGGGAGGCCATGCCATTCACCTGTGTGTTGGAACGTAGTAGGAGAGGCCATCACCCTTTGCCCAGAGGTGGTGAAGACCACGACAGAAAAGGTTCAGCTCCTACGGGAAAGGATGAAGGTGGCCCAGGACTGACAGAAGTTATATGCAGATACAGGGAGGCGGCCCTTGGAGTTTGAGGTTGGAGACCACGTGTTCTTGAAGGTCTCCCCTCAGCGTGGGCAACGGAGGTTCGGCAAGGGGAGTAAGTTTTCTCCCATGTTCATCGGACCCTTCGAAGTGTTGCGGTGGGTCAGCGAAGTGGCTTATCAGCTAGTGTTACCACCCCCGCTTCTGAGGATACATGATATATTCCATGTGTCCTAGCTCCGTCGTTATTTGAACAATGATTCACAAATTCTTGATTGGGGTGAGCTGGACATCGAGGACGACATGTCTTTTGTAGAGATACCAGTGATGATTGAGGATCACAAGGGGAAGGTGCTTCGTGGGTGAACCATTCAATTGGTTCATGTGTTGTGGAGACATGGTGGGATTGAGGAGAGTACGTGGGAGAGGGAATCACAAATGCATACCCAGTACCCAGAGTTTTTTTGGTTTTGGTTCCTTGTTGCACCTGTTTTGGTAGAACGTTTTGTCTTTTCAGCTATGAAATATACTGCTTTTCTTTCCTCTGAATGTGTGGGAAAAACCCTGGCTATGGGGGAAGAGAGAACTCCACCCCTAGTCAAGACACATTACGTTGGATGCGACTAAACCCGTGCGGGCGAGTCAGTGCCGCCCAAAGCAGATAATATCTTGACATGGGGGAGGATACTCCCCAACCCACATGCCTGGGAAGTTTGACATGGTAGGTTGATTGGTTCATGATAGGAAACTGTTTTTAATTAGCATGTGTTTAATCCTAAGAGGTATCTTTCGAGGTGGTTGTTTGGACCCTCTCTTTCCATCTGTTATGTTTTGATTCTCGAGGATGAGAATCGTTTAAGAGGTATCTGATGTAATGGCCCGGGTTTTTGGGGTCCATTACTTTGTGAAAATCTTGTGTTGGGTTTTCTGGTCTGGGAATCTCTGTGATATTTGGCATAACGGTAGGCCTACCGGTAACATTAGCCTACCGGTAGCAGGCGTACCGGTAGCTTGGTCTACTAGTAGCCGCAGCCTAGTAGTAGCTCTATCTACTGTTGGCTCGGTCTACCCATAGCTGCAGCTACTGGTAGCTCTATCTACCGGTAGCTCAGTCTACCGGTAGCTGCCTCCTACCGGTAGCTCGGTCTACCAGTGGCTGCAGCCTACCAGTTGCTCGGTCTACCAGTAGCTCAGCTACCGGTGGCTCTGGCCTACCCCGTGGGTTCATTCCAGTGGCGCTCCTTGCGCAATTAGGATTTTAAACCCTATTTTGACTCCTTTATGCGTGTTTTAATGCCCGGTAATGCGCATAATTGTTTTAATTAACCTGGTTTGTGCGTCAGTTTAATCCACCCAACCCCTTTCATAATGTGTTTGGCCGCATGGTCAACCCATGACCCCCACTCCTTACGCGGTTTCACATTCGTATCTCAACCTCCCCAGACCCTTATAAACTAAAGGGTTCACCGTGGGTTTCTTCTTTTCTCGTTCACCCTGTGCTAGATTACCCTTCCTTCAGGAGAGCTGCATTTCTATGCATGAAGTTCGACACTCAGCCAAAGCATTGATAGACGAGGCTATTTTCATTTAGTCCAGCCACATCGCTATCCGTGTAGTTCAACGTCAGGCCTCAGCGTCGATCGTTGACCAACAAGTAAGGAATTTCTCATTCGACTCTCTATTTTGTGTATCATGCGGGGTGGGCGTGCTTTTGATTCTGTAGAATTGGATAAACCAGACCTAAATAATGATAATGAACAGATTATTTAAAGAAATAATGGGGGTTGTGATTGTTGATACTATTTTATATTATGATCTTCTTTCTGAATTGTGCAGCTTACGCCTACTGAAAATCGAGGCCGTTGGTGGTCATTGTCTGTGCACTAACGAACCCTTACCTCTGCTGGTTTAAATGGATCGTGTTTCCAGTGGATAACCATTGATGTGTAAAAGAATTTTGTTTTAATTATGTATATTCGGCTAAATGAATTAGAAGCACCCAGATAAATCCTTTTCTGTGATAACCCTGGTTAAAGCACACGGAAATTGAAATCATGGAGTGTGTTAAATCTTATAAATCTGAAAATACCGGCATGGACCTGCTTTGTGTTGGTGGTAGTGGTTTGGTTGTTATCTTTTACGGGCCGAGTTCTGGAGATATGGGAGGGGATGGGATCCCCGGTTTTTATACTCTCAGTGGTTATGAAATTGGGGATGGGATCCCCTGTTGTTAGGGATTCAGTGGTAGTGTGTTTTAAGACCGGGTTGTTACCTTGGTTATATCACAAATTGGGGTGGGATCCTCTATTGATGGAAAACCTTTTTGGGGGGCGGGACATGGAACAATGTCTCGGGGTTTTCTTTGGTTCCAGTACTTCAAGGGATCTTACTTATTCGTTTGTTGTTGTGACTTTACAAGAGAACCGAGTGAGGATACTTAATTGACGTTTGGCTGGTTTCTTTTCCTTGGTTATGCTTATGGTGTTAGTTTCCCAGTAGTGCTTAAAATTATTTGAACATTATTAATGAACATGAAAACAAGAAAGGGACAAATGGGTTTGTTGGCGAGAGTAGTGAATCAGACCTGAGTTTTGTTTGTGTCCTTTAGGCTGGCTGAAGAAAATCTTAACTTTGGTGAGTGCTTGTTACCTATATATACATTCTTGTAGTTTTGTGTTTCTTATTCTCACCCCACCCAAGTTGAGCTCTTAGTGATGAACACCCCCATTTCATGGGGGAGGGTGTTTTTACCAACCCTATTATTAGTGGCTGGTTATTATCTCCTTTTCTGCTCCCTTTCCTGGATAGCCCAAGTGTAATCGGGTAGGCTGTGATGGCCTGAGGTGAATTATTAACCCAAGAATCTTCGGGCAGGGTAGTGTGGGGGTTGGCTAGGTGTGTGCGGCAGGTGGTTTCCCAAGTGTCTTCGGGATGATTCCCAGGTGTCTTCAGGTGTGGCAGTGGATCTTCTAGCCCAGGTATCATCGGGCGTAGTGGTGGTTGTTCTGGCCTAGGTGTTTGCAATCGTGGTTACGTGTGACAGTTGAGGCCCAGGTGTTTGCGGGCGTGATTCGGCAGTGGGACTGCATGTGGTTGTGGCCCAGGTGTGTGCGGGAGGGTGTGGTAGTGTGACTGTGGTATGAATGGAGGGATTGGTTTGATGCGTAGGATGTCACAATAACCAGTGGGAAAGTGGCGCGGGGTACCCAAACATCGATGTTCCCTTATTATATATATTACTTGACTTGCGTTATTTGGGGAGTGTGACTTGGTGAGGCTTGGTTAGATAGTTTACCTTGATTGGTGTTTGGTTTAATCTTTTTCTCACGGGACTTTAGTACGTTCCCCCACTTGTGCACGAGAGTATTTGGTTTTCCCTACCGAGTGTACTTGTATGCTCACCCTACATATATAAAACTACTTTTAGGTTTCCAGGAGGACTTTAGGGATCACGCAGGACCATACTAGCTCGGTCCTTTGGGGCAGTTGTAGTTTCTGATTTATTTTTCTTTGGTACTTACCTTGTAGTCTCTTTTGTACTTTGTGGCTTTTACTTTTTGGAACATGCATGTGGGAATGGTTTACTTTTGGCATTACTTTTCTTTTAGTTTTGGTGTTGTTGGGTTTCATCATCTTATCTCCCGATCCTATAAAACAAAAAGGGTAATGCCTTCCATTTGTGTGTAATTTCTATACCCTTGGTTCTAGTCGCCACTCCGGGACCAATTGAGGGCGGGTCTCGGGGGTCATTATCTCTCCTTCAACTTAAAGAAGAAAGGGCCTGACAATCTGCTGACCCTTCCCCCATTTTTGGTGAAGGTGGGTCGTGACATGTGAGGTGAGTGATACATTTTTAATTACTGAAAATAAATATATGTATCAAATTATTCCACATGAAAAATGGTCCAAAATTGATTATTATCTATCTTAATAAGGGATAATGTATGAATATTGATATCCAATATATTTTAAAGAGGTTTAAGGTCATTTTAAACGATATCATTTTATGTTAACCCATAGTAGACACATTTTAACTTAGTTACTGAAATTGATTTTCAATTTTTGTCACCAGTAATTATGAAAAAAAAATTAAGCTTAACATATTATAAAATATATATTATTCTTATAAAAAATAATTAATCCAGTTCAAAAAATTATAATCATATATGTGGAAAATTTATTTTAAAATTATTCCCTTATATGTAGTAAGAAATAGGGGTTTAAAATAAATTTGTTTCAAATTTTACACTTTTTTTATATAAAAATTAAATTTCAAAATTAATAAAGGACCTAAATAAGATTAATATATATAATTTATAAATAATTTTACATTAAAATTAATATAAAATAAAAAATATCTTTGTGATGTTTTTAAAAGAAAAATATGTTTTCAATAAAAAGAAGAAATTGTTCAGTATTCATCAGAAAATGAGAGATTTTTGAATAATCCTAAAAAGTTACCCTGGGATAATTTTGTGAGTCTAATTTAAAAAATTTAGTTAATTTATTGAAATTAAATTACTATCATTTGTAAAGGAAATTTTTATAAATTTTTTTTAAATGAATTAGAAAAACTTTTTTTTAAATACTATATTTTAAAAGCATTTCAATTTATTTTTAATGACTTAAAATATTTATTTTAAATAAATTATCTTAATTTTCTTATTCCAGTTAGTAATATTCATACCATGAAATTAAAAATGGAGTTTATAATGTTATATTATATTACGGTTAATTTAGAATTATGTTTGCATGCTCTACTAACTATGGAAGATTTCATGTTTAATGAAATATATTTTATGAATAGTTTAATCTCAGACTTTCAGAAATTTTTCCATATAGAATACAATTATATTATTATTTTAATATAATTTTCTTATAGTAACCCCCCATGTCAAGTGATCTGTTTTACTTTTGGTGATATCATAGGGTTATGATGCCTCAACATTGAGTTATTTATCGACTTGAAAAATATATTTCCCCATAGTTGCATTAAAACATGACTATTGTAAAAAAAATGTTTCATTTATATAATTCATAAAATTATAATTATACTATATTACAATATAATGATTTGTTATAACAGATATGTTTTTTAATAAATTGTGCTATGTTTAATTATTATTATTATAAATACATATATATGACATTTAGTAATATAATTATTAAAAATATTTTTTTATAAATTTTAGAAACAAATACATGAAATAAAAATATAATATGAGTTTCATTACATATTTATATATTATATATTTAAAATTATGTCAACAAAATGGATTTGAATTTTCAATATACACATCGAAATAAACTAATGGTAAATTATTAATAATATGTATGATTGTGTGTGGTGAATATGAAAATATGGAATGAATATATTATGTAAATTATAATTTCATTGTGATATAAAAATGATTTAATATTTAATATAGCAGAATCCATGCCCATGAATATCTAACAATTTTTAATATAATCTATGTTTATCTATGAAAATGAATTAACAAAACTTTTTACAAACTATAAATATTCAATAATTTATAATATGTATTAAAACAAATTTATTTTTTGGAAACAAAAATATCCATAGAAATATAAATTTAGCTAAATTGATTTATTCTATATAAATTATATATTTTAGAGAAAATTAATTATAAGTTATATAATATTTTTTTAAACAACAATTAATTAACCCATAATAATTTTTACATAACCAAGATCATTTTACAACAATTCAAATAGTTAATAGATAATTTTACCCAAATTTAAAAAAGTACACACCGAACATATGATTTATATATACTAATAAATCATTGGGCATAGTTCTCCCAAAAATATTCCACCAAAAGACCCATAAATAAATTTAAAATGTTATACATAATAATTTATCATGATTTAAGAAGCAATAATGGAATTAATGTTTTATTAATCACCATAATTAATTTCCTATTGGAAACAATTTTTAAATCCTTATCAATTTTTTTATTCTCTAGTGTTATAATTATTTTATAAAATATTATAAATATAATAATTTTCCAAATCATTATACTAATTTTCCATCAAATTAAAACTCAAAACATTTTCCTTAACTAAAACTCCATTATCTAAATCACTACATATATAATGTATTTGTTATTTTATATATAAATTATATATAATAATAGATATATTTATAATGATGGTTGATGATGATATACATGGTAAAGCCCTTATCTTCTCATTGATAAATTAAAATCAGTTTTACAGAAATTTCACCAGTGGAATTACTGTATTTCAATAAGGAATTTTAACTATAAGGATATTTTATGTCCTATATTACAATAAAAAATTTTTATTGTATACTTTTTTTAATGGATATTTTTCTATAATTTTTTTGATCACATAACAATGAAATACATTTTTTTGAAATTATTAATATTTTTGTTATCATTTTACCCTAAAAGATAAAAATTTTAATACTCCCTTATATTTCTGTTGATAATAGTATATTTCTTTCCATTTTGAATGTATAGTTGATTATTATTTAATTGAGTGATATTCTTATAGATAGAAATATTTTCAATTGAATATGAAAACCTAAAAATATATAACACCATTGTTTCTAATCAAATTACTTTTCATTAGTTATCCATGTTAATGAGCATGGATCTCTAAATATTAAAACATATTTTTATTATTTATCAGTTATTTTAATATAATGAATTTACTGGAATTACTATAAAATTTAGAAGTATATAAATTATATAAGACATCAATATAAATTTATTCCTTTGTAGAAAAATCAATTGGGTTTTTTTATGAATACTTATTTATATATGATCTCTTGAAACAAAGCCATTAATGTATGATTTTAATGTCTATCATAATAGATTACATCCTTTATGATTCCAAATATTATTTTTGATTATATAATTTCTTTATAATATTATGACATATAGAGATATCCTTTTCTTATGACAAGATTTTTATAGAAATATTAAATTACTTATTCGAACTCTAATATCAACGCCATATTTACACAATTTTTTCATGGATAGTCATATACATCTTATTATGTGTCTAGTATGACCCATTTATATTATTTTCATACTTTATATAGAAATTGTATAGATTACTATTTTTATATAGATTAATAGTGGATGAATAAAAATGTTTTTTTATTTAGATAGAGTATTTTAATATTCCAATGTATTGTAGTTACCATGGTTATTTATATATTCCAAAAAAAAGAACTATTTAATTTTTATAGTGTCATCATATTTATTATGTACAATCATAATAAAAAATTACTCAAGTGTACTAATGATTTTCTTATTACATATATATTGGGAACTATTGGGAAAATTAATTGTTTCCAACGATTTTTTTTGAAATAAATTGTTCCAATTATATTTTTCAAAATTTGATAGTTTCAACTAGATTAATGGGAATTCAAGGGTTACAATATTTATATGAGATTGTGGTGTTTTATAAAGGAATTAATGAAAATGGACAGGTGATTAAAATGATATATTATTTTTTTTATAATTTCATTAATTACATTATATAAATGATTGATTTGGGAGTTTTTTAAAAATATATTTAAATTAAAATCAATATTTCGATTTATTTTTCTATCATAGTTTGGGTAATACTATTATATGTCAATATTTTATTTAAAAATACTTCAATTTATTATTTTCTTGTTGAATTTCCATATTTGGATTATTAAAATGTTTTAATATATCTGAGTCATTTGAGAAGTAGTAATAAATAGGGACTCCCCACTTTGTATTCACTTCGATGAACATGTATATATAATATTTTTTGTTATTGCTGAGGGAAAAAAATTCTTTTTACAAAAAGAAAGCTGTTGATAAACCGTAAAAATTCAAAGAAGGTGTTGGTTGTTGTAGGATCACAGTTAAGGCTCTATATTTAATTATGACATGTGTCTCAAACATTTTCGGGAATATTTGATGGTTTATGTTAGATTGATTTTTATATCTTAATGTTTTAATGGAAATGGATATATTAAAATAGGATTGAAATTCTAATGTATTCAATTGTTATATCCTAATTTTTTGGTGATTTCTGGGGACATTTCGAGGTATTATTTTGAATGTTTTTATTATAACATGTTAGGGACAAATATAGTGCATTTGGATGAAAATGTTGAGAATTTTCGAAATAGGATATGATTCTCATGGTTTGATCATGGTTTTAACATGTTTAAACAATGTGTGCAAGTGGTTTCATGGTTTACACATGGGTTGTGAATGGTTAAACTAAGTGTACATCCTAGTTTCATAATCTTTACATGTTTAAACTATGTTTGGATTATATGTGTACAATGTTGCATGATTTAGGCACATTTTTTGTACAAACTATGTGTCTTCACCCAAAAAACCATCCAATGGAAAATAAACGATTTAAATTTTGGATTTCAAAATCTAATGATCTCCCAAATTTACGCTTTATCGACCCTAGATCGACCCAAATCAAATGATATCATTTTTGGGTGGTCATTAAGGATATCATAAGACTCTCTACCTCTGTTATTTTTTATTCAATGTTCATTCCTCAAATCTATATCTCTACAAGTTTTTGATTTCATCCTGACTTATTTCCCATATCAGTTGTGTTCTTCTCCAAATTTTCTCTCATCCTTAAACGAATGATTATCCACACTTTTTTTGGATCTAGATATAAATTTAATTGTATCCAAATCTAGGATTTCTAGATCTATATTTAGATATTTGTTTATTATATCGTGATTCTTTTTAATCTTACATATAGGAATTGAACCGAGATCTCGTTCTTCGATGTTATTTTACATAAATTGGGGATATCTGTTGATGATCATTTATCACCATTCTTGTGGTTAGTGTTCAATTATTCTAATTCCATAGTCATGATTTCACTAATATGTGTTCAATATTATATTTGAAATAGTACGTTTATAAATTTAATTTCGGAATAGAAATAGTTAATTATGTTAATTAATTAAAAATGAGTGTGGATTCTATAAATTTAATTTCCAATTAAATGATGATTATTTATTAGATTGAGAATTTGTGTATAGAATGAATAATTTTTTATTTTGTTATTGAAATATCAAAATTGTGGTATTCGAGAAATAAATAATCATTGAGTTAATTATTGAATATTGAATTGTGATGTTAAATAATAAACTAGGAACTAATTATGTCTTATACAATGTGAAATTGAATAATTAATTTTTTAATTAATTATATAGATATTGAATTGTTTGATATGGGATAATTAATTGTTGTATTAATTAGAGAGATAATCAATTGTTTGATTGAGATAAGTAATTGTGGAATTAATTATGGAGTTATGGATATTTTTTAATTTATTTAATTAATTGTATAATTAACTAATAGGAATCGTTGTTTTTTAATTGTGATTTCTGGTAATTACCTGTTGAATTAATTATCAAAATTTGGAGATTGTTGGAGTCAAATAATTTATTAATTGTTTAATTATTTTTACATTGAAGTTGTTGAATAATAAAAATTACTTAATGAAATAATTAAGGTTATTGAAATTTTTAATGTTGTAATAATTAATTTATGAATTAAAAATGAAATTATTTAATTTGGTTAGTTGGAACAATTAATTGAGGAAATAATTATGGTGTAATTTGTAATAATTAATTGATGAATTAGTTAAGTATTTTTATGAATGTGGGTTTGATTAATTAATTTATGAAATACATAATGTGAGTATTGATATTGTTAAATTATTTAATTGGTTAAAGGGATTAACTAATTGATAAATTATTTAATGTGAGTAATGATATTTTTTAACTGAATAAATAAATCAATGGATAAAATAAGAGAATAATTAATTAATTAACGTAAATTTTTTAATGAATTGTTGAATTAAATAAAGTTATTAGTTAATTAAATATATAATTAATGTTTATAAAGTGATTATTTAATTGTTGAATTAAAAAAATGTGTTAACTAATAATTTAGTTGATTAATGTGATTAATAATATTTATTAATTTTTTATTAAAATAATAGGATTAATTAATTGAAAAATTAATTAATCTGAGTACTGTGATTATTTAAATGATGAATTATACACTAGGATGGATTAGATCAATTACTTGTTTAATTAATTTAAGTGTTTTATTTTGATAAATTAATTGTGGAATTAATTTATGTAAATTAGTTAGATTACTTAATTAGTGAATTAATTAATGGATATTGTTGTGTTATTACAATCAAATGAGGTTGATTAATTAATTGGTTAAATAATTAATGTGAATTATTGTGTTAACACAATTGAAAGAGATATAATAATTAATTGGTGAAGTAATTAATGTGGATCATTGGGATATTGAATTGATAGAACTAGATAAATAATCGAATAACTAGTTAAGTGAATATTAGTTCTTGAGTTGAGAAAATTATTAGTAGATTAATTATGAGATAATTAAATTAAGAGCACGATTAATGGATGAATAAATGAAGTAATAGATGGTGATATATGTGTATTAATTTGATGTCATTTATTATATGATGTTAATGGTAAATGGTAACATGGAAATTTGACCAAGTGTTGTGAATGTTAACATGTTCATTCAATTATTTTAAATAAAATTTGATTGGTGACATGCTCAATATATTATGTGACACTAAATCTGAATGGTAACATGCTTACTAAATTATATGATAATAACTATGAATGGTTACATTCTCATTCAATTATGTGATATTAAATGTGAATGATAACATGTTCATTCATTTATGTGACAATAACTGTGAATGGTAACATGCTAATTCAATTATGTTCTTTGAATTTTAAATGGTAACATGCTCATTCAATTATTTGATATTAATTATGAATGGTAACATGCTCCTTCAATTATGTGGTATTCAATGTGAATGGTAACATGATCATTCTATTATTTTTTTTATTGAATTGTGAATTGTAACATGTTCAATAAATTATGCGATAATAAATGTGAATGATAACATGGACATTCGGAAACGTATTAGGATTGGTAACATGAAAATAAAAATGTTACATCCCTTAGGTATAGTCCATATTCCTGCACATGATTAAGTAGTTATTGAGGTATGAGGGTTTACATGAACTTGATGTTTATGCGGTTAAATAAAGATTGATAGAAAATGTGAAAATTGTTTAATTATGCATGGTAATTATTTATTTATAAAAATGTATAAACTATTTTTGAAAGGATATTTTTTATTCACCATTGGTGGTGGCATGTTGAGTTATACACACAGCCTACTTGGGTTTCTTGATCAGTAGTAGAATTGATTACATGATTTTAGGATAGATTAATGGAAAAAGGCATGTTCAAAATAACTAAATAGGGACGAGACATTAATGGGAGAAATGTAAGTGGTTTAAGACCTTCTAGGAAGTTGTTAATGTATTTACTATTGAGTTTTCATTTTGACATTAACAACACTCATTAGGATGGAAAATCCTATGTTTAGATATGATATTTTAATTCCATTTTTAGTCATCTTGTGATAGTGAAATTGGATTTGTTACCTTAAATTATTTGTTTATTTAGTGGATTATTATTATTTATCTATGTTGGTGTATTAATCTAATGGAAAAGAAAATAATAGTCGTTATATTCCCCCATGATCAAATTGTTAGACTATCTCTACTGGTGAGTAACATCAAAAATATGAGGAGTCACACTTGAGGTCACGTGGGTATCCTACTAAGGGCACATGTGGGTGGCACCCAGACCGATACGCTAAAAAATGTTTCATATGAGTTTATTGGGTTTTTTTCCTAATATTTGGGAATGTTTGATATGTGCCTACAAAGATCCAAGGATTGATTAAGATATCATGAATGAGAGTAACTACCACATGTATGGGGGAGAACCAAAGTTCCCATGGTGGGATTATTGTTATTTTGGTTTTCATTACATTATAATCTTATTACACCATGAGTGGAACAAATAATGTTTGATGTGATTATTATTTCATAGATTTTATTAGATTTTTTGAGAATTGACTCATGGTTCAGTATGTAATGGGAGTTGAGTTCTCATACATCATACAAGTCACTCATGTTTTTTGTGACATCCATCATTTTAGGTATGGAAAATAAAATTGGATATTTGTTAGTTATTTAACATGAACTATTTTTCCTTGATTATGAAATTGGATTAAATAAGGTTCCTAATATATAATTGAGAAAGATGATAAGATGATGAAATATAAAAAATAAATAGTCTCTAAATAAGAAAACATGAATCATGAGAATATGTTTACCCTTGCTAACCAGGACCTATATGTTGCGTGGTTAATGGTATAGTTACTGCCTCATTTGTTACCATGTGGCAAGAAAGGGGGGAGGGAATTTTTATGGTTTTGTGTAAATTCAAATGGTTAAATATGTTAATGTTGATAATTAATAATAATTTGTTTTGTTTATTTGGCCCTTACTATTTGTAGTTTGGGTAATGAGAATTCCCTAGTTTGAGAACTCAATTGTGATTTGTGCATGGGAGAATCAGGTTTGGGATCTAAGTGCTTAGATGTTTGTGATTAGGGAGGCCCAAGAAATTCTACATGTTAAGGTGTTTCCATATTGAGAGTTAACATTACTGATGGAGGATTTTTGGTGGTATTTATTGAAAAATTCTCTATGGATATTTAATTAGTGATGATCATGTCATGTACTTTGACATCATCCTACGTAAACTAAGATTCCTCTAGAAGTACACATAGCAACCTAAATGTGTATTGGTTGGATATGGCCACCTTATAAGTTATACATATGAATCAATATATATGTTTAGATGTATAGTGTGAGGTATAAAATCAATAATTACAAATAAGTTTATTAAGAGAAACCATAGGTCGATCAATATTGTGGGTTGTGGGCCATGGTGGCTATGTTGAGGAAAAAACAGTGCTAATGATCCTATATATTTGGGGAGTGGTGTTTATGTATTAGGTTCGTAGGGAAAGTTCATTGGATTGGAAGTGGGGGAATCAGAATTCTAATGGAAAAACTATAAAATGCATGATTAAATTCATCTGGGAAAAGCCAAGTGGGCCACAGAGTAAGTGGACATGCATCCAATTCAAAAAGTTTTTAATGACGTGGTTGAGTTCCATGATTGGTTGGTGATCTTATGGTTGATTGGCATTATGAGTCGGGAAACATGTCGAGTATGTAGATGATTTTGATATTAATAATGATGCATCCTTTGAGGATAATCTTATATTTGTGTTGGACTATATTAAGAAGTCATTTCGGAGAAAGATGGTGTTGTTAGTATATGTGTTGTGGAAATGTGTATGGGTTCAAGAGTAATCATAGGGGAGAGAATATGATAAAGGGAAAAGGTGGCCAGATCATTTAGAATCCGACTCATTGGGATGATTGGGAATATATCTCGAGGATAAGTTGTTATATGTTAGGGACATTTCAAGATCCCAACTTTTTCTAGATATTTAATTGGCTCGTATCATTGAATTAATTTTCATTAATTTTAAGATAACTTGTTTGGGACATAACTTGTGGGGATTTTGGTAAAAATTTGAAGAATTTGGGAAAGAGGAGAGGCTTTCCATGGTTTTCACAGTGCTTTCTCATGGTTTTCACACGATTAAACAATTTGTGCAAGGGGTTTCATTATTCTTACATGGTCCTTACATGGTTAAACAAAGTTTGTAGCCTAGTAACATGGTTTTCACATGGTTAAACAATGTGATCATTTTATTTGAGAAACATTGCATGGTTTAGGTGCATGGTTATTACTAAGAGTGTGACTTCTCCCAAGAAACCATGTATGGGAAAATAAATGTAATGAAAATTAATTGTAAAATCTATCAAACCCCCATATTAACGCCTAAAATACCCTAGATTAACCCAAATAGAATTATTTCATTTCATAGGATCCAAAAGGATTTCTGAAGGCACCTAACCATTGTTCATGGAAATTCAAAGCTGGGTTCACATATCAACATCACTTCTAGCAAGTGATTTCTTCTTGACTCATTTCTGGTCTCATTTAATTTCTTCTCCCAACATTCTCTCATCCTTAAAGAAATGATTATACTATGTTTTATTTGATCTTTAATAGTTTTATTTGATCTATATCTATGATTGTAGGATAAATATTTTATTCTAGGATTATTATATCTTGATTCTTTTTAATCATGGATCTATGAATTGAATCAAGATTTCATTCTTCACCATTTTTCCGTAAAAATTGGCGATATCCTTTGAAGACCATTAATCACTATTATTGAGGTAGGTGGTCTGTTATTCAAATCTGATAGTTAATATTTTAATTTCATATATGAAATTATAGAATTTATTGAGTTCATTTAGAATTATAACATAAAAATGATTTAATTAATTTGTTGAATTAATTAATTAAGCAATCATGAAATGTATAAATTAATTTTTGGATTAATTTATGAGAATTTTTTAGATTGATAAATTGTTGAATAAATAATTAATTATCTAATTAATTATTAAAATATTGAAAATTTTGGAGTCGGGAAATAATTAATCATTGAGTTAATTATTTAATATTGAATTGTGAGGTTAATTAATTAGCTGTGAATAAATTATGTGTCATTTAATTTTTATGTTTATTAATTATTTTTTGAAATAATGATAGATATAAATAATTTCTTGAATTGAGATAATAAATTTTTATTTAAAATAGAGAGAAAATGAATTAGATGACTATAATAAATAATTGTGAAATTAGTTATGTAGTTATTGAGATAGTGGATCATGATTAAAAAATTGTATAATTAATTAATGGGATTTGTGGGGTTTATGAGATTGTGACCTGGGGAAATTAATTATCGAATTAATTATGGTGTGTTGAAGATTTTTTACTTTAATTTTTAATTGATGAATGAATTACTGTTACATGGATGTATTTTAATTTAAACAATTAATTGATGAATTAATAGGGGTTATTGAGTGGTTTAAATTTGAAATAAATAATTTGTGAATAATTATGTGGTTTTTAAATTGATAGAGATTGAATAATTTATTATGTAATTAAATATGGGGATTCATAATTTAGTATATTAAAATGAATAATTGATGAATTAATTATGTGGATTTTTATGATCATGGTTTTTATTAATTAATTGGTGATTAAATTAATATGAGCAATGAGAATAATTAAATACTGAATTAAAAAAAGCGATTAATTAATTTATGAATTAATTAATGTGATTAATGAGATTATTTAATTGATCAATTAAATAATGCAATTAATGAATTGATGAATTAATTAATGTGTGTAAATTTATTATTAAATTGTTTATGTATATAAAGGGAATTATTAATTAACAAGTTAAATAATTTGTGTAAAGTGATTATTTAATTTTTGAATTAATTAAATAGATTAATTTGTCTATTAATTATGCAATGGAAGTAAAAATAATATTTATTCATTTAATTAAACAATGGGATTTATTAATTGAAATTTTTGTTAATGTGAGTAATGTGAATAGTTAATTATTGAATTAATAAATGGGATTGATGAGACTATTTAATTAGTGAATCAATTGAAGGGTTTGAATGTATAAAATTTATAGTGGATTTAATTAAAGAGTAAGAGTAAATAATTGGTGAATTAATTAATAAATATTGTTGTGTTAATCCAATTAAATGATTTAGACATATTAATCGGTGAATTAATTAAAGGGAGTTGTTGTGTCAATCTAATTGAATGGGATATATTAATTAATTAGATAATTAATGTGGATTTATGGGATACTACATTTATATAATTATAAAATTAATTTTTGAATTAATTATGTGAAATTGATGATGTGAGTTAAGATAATTAATGGTAGATTAATTATAATATAATGGAATTACGAGTATGCTTAATTAATAGATCAATTAATTAATGATTATTGAGATATGATTAATATTGTGACGTAGTTTATTATGTGATATTAAATGGTAAATGTTAACATGGTAATTTGACCAATTATTGTGAACAGTAACATACTCATTCAATTAAGACATATTAAATGTGAATAGTAACATGATTATTCAATTATGTCATGAAAAAATGTGCATGGTATAATGATCATTCAGTTTTGTGATATAATACATGAATGTTTACATGATAATTCATTTATGTGAATATACATGTGAATTGTAACATGCTCATTCAATTATTTTATATAAATAGTGAATGCTAACATGATCATTAAATTATTTGATATTAAATTTGAACGATAACATGATAAATCATTTATATGATATTCAATATGAACGATAACATACTCTTTCAGTTATGTGTTATTTAAATGAGTACGGTAACAAGATCATTCAATTATGCAATATTAAATGAGAATAGTAACATGGACATTGAGAAATGTATTAAGAATGGTAACATGTACATTCAAATATGATATCCATTGGGGATAGATCAAATTCAGACACTAAATAATGTTGGTATTGAGGTAAGGGTGTCAACAAGAACCTATGGTTTATATTGTTAAATAATTATTAACTCATAATGTGATAAATTTTTTATTTTTATTTTTTATTTTTTAATTATGAAATTGTATAGAATATTATTTATTGGATATTGTTCTAGAAACCACATTTGTGGCCTTCTGAGTTGTAAAAACACTATAATCAGGCTTCTTGATTAGTACCCAATGAGATTAAATGAATTTTGGATTTATAATCATAAAGTATATTTGGTAGATAATTGATTTGGGATAGAGAATAGAAGCGGGAACTAGATATGGTTCTAGGAAAGATCATTATTTTTGAGTGTCTTTACATTTGTGTAATCAATTTAACAGTAGAAACGTACAATAAAGAAGGATCTCTTCTGTTCAATTTTGATAGATTCATTATAGTTTAGGGTCATCATATGATATGGACATTAGTATAGTTATGTTATATCATTTGTTCATTTAGTTGTCTATTTTTATTTATCTCTCAATGTGTATAAATCTGATAGAAGAAGATTGTATATTATCCCCATGATCGACTTATCAGTACCACACAACTAGTGAAAAGCCTCTTGAATATGGGGAGGCACGCTTGTGGTCCTGTAGAGAACTAGCTCATGGAACCATCATGTGGAACATAGTATGGGATATTACATCATTGGTTTATGTTTCCTATGAAAATAAATCCCTAAATGATATATTTTTTCTATTATCACTTGTTTCAAGCCTCAATAAACTGAGTGAGGTAAATGATACCATGTGAATTCCTATCTAGAGCCATATGGTTTTTCTTGTTGGGCCATTTTATCATTAAAGAGAATTTCTATATCTCTAAAGGATTTATAATTATGGAATATAAATAAATTATGGTATGTGAATCAATAAAAAATATGGTGGAATGAAAATCGATATTTTTATTTCAATTTTTATATAATGTCATAAACTTGGGAAAATATAAGTAAATTCAAAATGTTAAATTAATATGTTTTGAATTTGTAATTAGATAATTTTATTTTCAAATATAATGATAAAAATGAGGATAATAAGACAAAATATTCTTAATGGACTTGTGAAAAGGTTTTATATTTTAATAATTGCTGAAATTATTTAATGTAAATAGTATAAATAACACTTTAATGATTAGATTTTTAATCAATTGTTATTTTTTCACCATGAGATAAATATAGTGGAATGGATGAGGAATACTTATAGGTTGAACATGTTCTAGGTTTCAGTCCTCAACTAAATCTAACACATTAATCAACATTAAATGGATAATTATATATAGGGGATAAAAATTTATTGGACAATTGTAAGGAGTTTCCAATGATAATGATTGTCCAGGTGTGTTTGAAATATTGTGTGAAACTTGAAATGTGAAATGAAAATTTTTGATAACATTAATTTCAATATAGTTTCATAAAAATAAGTCATGTTTTTAATGAATGTTTAGTAATACAATAAGTATTAATATTATAAAAGAAAATAATGTTATTGTATAAATAATGAACATAATTTTGATTCATGATTAGGATAATTATATTTTAGTAGTGTTTATATAATAAATATGTAAATATTTATTTCATTTTATATTTAGAAAACCAATTAGAGGTTTTAAAATTTTCAATCATTCCAAATAATGATTTTAGTTCCATTTAGATCTTATGTGATTAGTTTGTGAAATTTTTTACATTCAATATGGAAATAGGGGAATTTAATAAAAAAATGTTGTAAAAGAATAATCTAATGAATATTAAATGAATAATTATGAAAATATATACACCCATTATCAGCTTAAGGTTTATTATAAAATATACATAAAAATGTTCATTAGAGAAATATTATCTGATTTCTTGTCATGACCCCCTCCCACTAAAGATGCCCCTCCTGAGATGGAAATGGTGAAAAGGAGATAATGACCCCCGAGTCCCGCCTCTAGTAGGCCTCGGGGTGGCGACTAGCACCAAGGGTTTGAGTTTTTTCACAAATATGGGAGGAATTACCCTTTTTATTTTTAATGATTGGGAAATAGGACAAGTCAACCACCAAAAAGGGAAAGAGCAAGTGTATAGGAATAACCCAAACCAATCCCACATGCATGTTTAAACAATTTTATAACAAGGTACAAGTACAAGAAATCTCAAAGTACAATACCAAAAGAAAACAAAGGTACATCAACAGCAACAACTCCAACTGTCCGACTAGTAGGGTCCCGCACAGCCCTGGTAGTCCTCCTGGAAACATGAAAGTAAACGTAGGGTGAGCATACAAGTATACTCAGTAGGGAAACCTAAAGCTCTCGTGCACAAGTGGGGAGACATCCTAATGTCCCGTGAGAACAACAGAAGAAACCTAAAAAGGAATTCTATCCACCCAACCTCACCAGCTACACTCACTAAAACACAATGACAACAGTTAGTAGTATTAAATAATAACAAGAGTATTGGGTACCCCGCACCATTTCCCTTTAGTTAGCTACTCTTCCTAATGATGAACGTCCTGACGCTGCCACACTCTCCCCGCCCGCACACACCAGGGCCTCACAACCACGGATCCCGCCCGTACACACCTGGGCCTCACAACCATGCACCCCGCCTGCACACACCTGGGCCTCACAACCACGCATCCCGCCCGCACACACCTGTGCCTCACAACCACGTATCTCGCCCGCACACACCTGGGCCTCACAACCACGTATCCGTCCCGCACACACCTGGGCCTCACAACCACGTATCCCGCCCGCACACACCTGGGCCTCACATCCACCTATCCCACCCGCACACACCTGGGCCTCACAATGACGTATCCTGCCCGCACACACCTGGGCCTCATCCCAAATATTCTTGGGAAATAGAAGAACCTTCCCGAAGAGTCTTGGGCTAAAACCACCCCAATAAAAACCTACCCGAAGAGTCTTAGGTGTAAGGTCGCCTCAAGCCATCATAGCCGACGAGAGAAGGAGCAGGAAAGAGCTAGTAACTAACGGAAAAACACCCTCTCCCATAAAATGGGAGTGTTCAGCACTAAGTTCTCAACATGGGTGGGGTGTGATAAAACAGAAAAGATACATATATATATATATATATATATGTATACCAAACACACAAAACACCCTATGGCTTCTAAATAGAAAACTGAGCACGTGCCTCGGCACTGCTACCACAAAGTATGCAACAAACAATCCCAACCCCATTTAGGTTTTCACATTTCAGCCGAAATAGTTTATTAAGTTCCTTAACTACTGGGAAACTATCCACAACCAAACACATCGATTGTTCGTAAAACATAACCCTCCCATCCACAAATCAAGTTACGAAAACACAAGCAACACAACCAAGCCCTTCTTATCAACCAACCAACCCAAGATTATTAAACCCATTCCAAACAATCCCATCCCCATAGCCCCGCTGCCAACCACCATAACCACAACCACACCGTACATCATTACCCCTTTAATACCATTTATCGCAGCCCCACTTCCCATCACCATCATAACATTCACACCATACCACAACCAAGTCATCCACAGCCCCACTGCTTACCCGATCCACAACAACCCACAAAACACCCCCATCCAAGCCATGTAACCAAGCCAACCCCCACATGTTCATTATTCCATTTTTTTCAACCGGGGTGATCACACAAGGGTTCCAAATTTTAAAATAGCCAACTTTACGTGATTAAACAAATTCCACACTCCACAAAGCTTCCATCCATAAGAAAATCCAGAAGGAGAGGGCAACATTTAATTTCCTATGCAAAGTCCCCCAACGACCGTGATTTTCAGTAGGTAGAAGCTCATTCAATTCACAACATAATATCACAGGATATAAAGTAACAACAATCACAACTTACCATCCCCGTTCATTAACCAATTATTATCTTTATTTATAGGTTCAACTATTTCTTATGAAAACAAGAGGATACGCACCCCGCGTGTTGCACAAATTAGAGAGACGAAGGCAAGATTCCTACCTCAACAGGTTCCAATCGCAACGCTCCCCCGGATCATCTTTAGAAGACGTCCGTCGGCATCCGTCACTTATGTCGGGTCCTGGAAAAACTTCCTCGGGTGGATGTAGGAAAGTAATGGCTGAAGGAAAGACAACGGATCCAAACTCGGAAGCTTCGCCTCGTCGTTACGATCCCGTGGCCGCTGACTGATCGTGAATCGGAGATCAGATGAAGAAGTTATGGAAGAAAGTGCCTTCGAGTCTCTTGGGAGAGCTCTGTTCAGAGGAGAGGGGAGGAGAGGGGTGAGTTGAAAAGGAGGAGGGGACCGCTCTTTTTATAGTCGTGAAAAGAAAAAGTACACGGTGTGTACTTTATGATACATGGCTTGTAATCGGTTAGTTCACACGGTCTCCACGCGGCTTCCAACACGGCTCTGCTGCCATTGACTGGTCAACACACGGTTTGAGGGTAACAAGTACGCGGGGAAGGACTACACGGCGTGTAGTCTGGACACACAGTGTGTACTCATTTATTGTACACGGCAAGGACACGGCTCCAACATGGTACACGACCACTGACTAGTAACACATACACGGGGAAGGACTACATGACGTGTAGAACTGGTCGCACGGCGTGCACCCATTTATTGCACACGACAAGGACACGTCTCCAACACGGGGCATACCCGGAAAGGGGGTACACGGCATGTACTCAAACTACATGGCGTGCAGTTTCAAAATTCTGCAAAATGTGGGAAAAGTCCATTTTACCCTCCAGAACACTTCTTGAACTTCTTTTTGACAAAGGAATGGGCCGGAGAGGTCCGGGCCACTACATTAGATACCTCTTAAAACATTCTTGTCCCCGAGAATTCAAAAACCAACCTAGAGGAAACCCAACAAGATACCTCTTAGGGTTTTTGTTACAACAGGCACCTAACCAACAACCCTAATTATATGTGCTAGGAATTCCTTCTCCTATGTCGAGATATTATCCGCTTTAGGCAGCACTGACTCGCCTGCATGGGTTTAATTGCATCCTCATTAATGCATCTAGATTAAGAATTGGGTCTTCCCACTTCCATAAATTAGGATTTTTTTTTCAACTCGAACTACCCCCAACACCACACTACCAAAACACTGCCCGAACACATGGGTTTGGGAAATTCCTTCACCTATGTCGAGATATTATCCGCTTTAGGTAGCACTAACTCACCCGCATGGGTTAAATCACATCCGCATTAATGCGTCTCTATTAAGGTTCAGGTTTTCCCCTTTCCCAGACATCTGGACATGTTAGAAATTAACAGAGAACAAGGAAACAAAAGGCCTCACAACTGAAAATCCAAGAATTCCATATAACAAGGGTACATAGTACTACATCAACACAAGGATCAGAAGAACAAGGCAAAACACAAGTAAAAACAACTTCGGGTACAGATCATGCATCTGGGTCTCCCACTCCCAAGTTCTCTCCTCGAGGCCGCCATGCCTCCAAAACACACAAACCAACAGAATGGTTTGTCCATGGAGCACCTTCTCTTTACGATCTTCGATTCTAACTGGTCGTTCCTCAAAGGTCGTGTCGTCTCCCAGTTCTAACTCTCCCCAGTCGATAACTTTGGAGTCATCGTGTAAGTACCGACGATGTTGGGGTACGTGGAAGACGTCATGAACCTTCTTTAACTCAGGTGGTAGGGCCAGCTGATATGCCACCTCACCGACTCGCCTCAGCACCTCAAAAGGTCCGATGAACCTCGTTGAGAGCTTGCTACCTTTCCCAAACCTCCGTGGCCCCCATCGAGGGGAAACCTTCAAGAACACATGATCCCCCATCTAGAACTCCAAAGGCCTCCTCCGACGATTTGCATAATACTTCTATCGGTCCTGAGCCGCTTTCATCCTCTCACGTACAAGCTGAACTTTCTCTGTGGTGCTCTACACTACCTCTAGCCCAAGAGCACCTATCTCACCAACCTCTACATAGAAAATGGGTGAACGACATGGCCTTCCATACAAATCCTCAAATGGTGCCAAGATAATAGTAGAGTGGAAGCCGTTGTTGTAGGCAATCTCTACTAAAGGCAAGGGTCGTACCCATGATCCTCCGAAATCTAGAATGCATGCTCGCAGCATGTCCTCCAACATCTGGATAGTTCGCTCTATCTTCCCATCGGTCTGGGGGTGGAAAGCCGTGCTAAGGCGTAGGTGGGTGCCAAAATCATGATGTAACCCCCTCCATACTCGTGAGGTAAACCGAGTATCTCGATTTGATATGATAGTCTTCGGGACCCCATGAAAATGCACCACCTCGTTTACGTACCTCTATGCTAAGGTACTCACTGGGCCCGACTCCTTAATTTCTAAGAAGTGAGCTAATTTCGTCAGATGATCCACCACTAACTAGATAGCATCATAACCACCCCGAGCTCTAGGTAGTCCTGTGATGAAGTCCATTGAGATGTCATCCCACTTCCACTCGGGGACATCTAAAGGTTCCAACAACCCACCGGGAACATGGTGTTCATCCTTCACATGCTGACATAGTAGGCATTTAGCCACAAACTCTGCCACTTACTATTTCACCCCGGGCCACCAAAACTGTTCCCTCAGGCCTCGGTACGTTTTTGAAACTCTTGGATATACCGCCAAGGCTAAGCTATGGAACTCATGGAGAACTCCCTCATGCATTTCCTCCGGATCAAACAACCTTCCATGGAAAAGCATCCTATGTCGGCTGTCCTCTAACCATCCTTCTGGAGAATTCCCTTGATCGACATGATCCCTCATCACTTTCACCTCGGAGTCCCCCCACTGATACTCTCCCACCTGCTGCAATAAGGAGGACTACACCGTCATTTGAAACAAACAACCTCTAACACCTTCTTCCCTTGCATCCAAGTGCAAGGAAGACAACTCTCCCATTGCTTTCCAGGCATCAGCAGATTCCCAAACCACTTATTGATGTGACTTCTTGCTCAAGGCATCAGCCACAATGTTTCCCTTACCATCAGTGTAATAGATATCAATGTCATAGTCTTGGAGAAACTAAACCCATATCCGCTACCACAGGTTTAGGTCATGCTGGGAGAAGATATAACACATGCTCTTGTGATTTGAGACGACCAAAAAGAACTCCCCAAAGAGGTAATGTCGCGACAACTTCAGTGCGAACACTACTGCTGCAAGCTCTAGGTCATGGGTGGCATAGTTATGCTCGTGAGGGCGCAACTGCCTAGACCCATAACAAATCACTCCCTTCTTCTGCATCATCATGCACCCCAGACCAAGGCCAGAAGAAGCACAAAACACCTCATACAACAATCCTTCCTCTGGAAACCTGAGTATGGGAGCACTGACTAACTTCTCCTTCAGGTAGTCAAAAGCTTTCTGGCACTGCTCGCTCCATAACAAGACCTCGTTCTACAAAGTCAAAGCTGTCAATGGAGTAGAAACTTGAGAGAATTCTGAAACGAACCTTCGATAGTAACCTGCTAACCCCAGGAAACTACGAACTTCTGCCACGCTCTTGGGTGCTGCACAAGAAACAACTTCTTCCACCTTCGAAGGGTCCATCGACACTCTATGATGAAACACCACGTGCCCATGTAAGGGTACTTCTTGTGTCAAGAAGTTGCACTTTGACAATTTCCCATAAAGTTGGTGGTGTCGAAGGACTTCAAAGACTGCCCTGAGATGCTCAACGTGATACTCCTCTGATATTGAGTAGATCAGGATGTCATCGATAAACACAACGACGAACCTGTACAGAAACTCTCGAAAGACAAACTTCATAAGTCACATGAACACAGCCGGTGCATTCGTAACTCCAAATGGCATCACTACAAACTCGAAGTGCCCATACCTTCACCTGAAAGCCGTCTTCAGGATGTCACTATCCATTACCCTCAGCTGATGATATCCCGCTCACAGATCAATCTTAGAGAACCAACCTGCTCCCCTCAGCTGGTCGAAGAGATCATCTATCCTTGGGAGGGGGTAACAGTTCTTGACCGTTACCTGGTTCAACCTTCGGTAGTCTATTCATAGCCTGAGACCACCATCTGCCTTCTTCACGAACAAAACTGGAGCACTCCATGGCGACACGCTGGGTCAAACAAAACCCTTCTCCATCAGATCGTCAATCTGAATCCGCAACTCTCGCAACTCCGAAGGTGCCATCCGATAAGGGGCCATTGAAATCGGATGGGCACCAGGATGGAATTCTATCCCGAACTCAATGTCACGTCGGGGGGGGGGGGGGGGTAGAGTCACAACCTCCTTAGGAAAAACATTGAGGAACTCCCCAACAAATTACGGGAAATCCATCATCTTTGTATCAGCTAGAACCACTGATAACCCGCCTAATAAGGAAAAGAAAGGCTCCACACGTCGGCTTCTCACATGATAGCTCCTCTCGCCAAAAAAAGATATGCGCTGCCCATCCACGTCAGAGAACATGACTCTTCTTCGGAATCATTCGATAACGGCACTAACGGAAAACAACCCGTCGATGCCTAGGATTACATCGTATGGCTGCATCTGTAACAGAAGAAGGTCCCCACTAGATCGATGTGGTCCCAACGTCAGACCACATCCCCGACAAACACAAGATACATTGGTCTGGGCCCCAACTGGTGTACTCAGTACCAGTGGTACGGAAAGTCTCTCTACGTCTAGTCACAAAGCATGGGCTAGACCAGGTGCAACAAAGAAGTGCGAAGCTCCTGAATCGAACAAAGCATAAACAAGAGTGTTGAACAAACAAATCGAACCTCGCACCACCTCTGGTCATGCTGGAGCTACCAACTCTGATGCGTGCAACTGTCCACGCCCACCTCCTCTGCCTCTCTAATGCCGTCCACCTCCCCGACCATGCCCTGGTCGTGGTCCTAGAGGAGGACCCTGAGGTAGGCCTCCTCCCACAAAGTCTGCCCTCGGAGGAGCACGGTCCTACTGCTACTGGATGGGCCTCGCTGGCAACTGGTGCTGTTGAGGCGGGCGCTAAACCTTTTCACCTCCATCGTACTAATCTCGGGTCGGGCACCGACTCTGAATGTGCATGAAACCTCCACAAGAAAAACACTTTGTTCCTAGGCTCGTGAAAAAGGGATGAGGACCTGAAGATCTAAACTGGAACTACTGGGGCCTGCTCCCCACTAGCCTGAACCTAGAAGGTCCCGTCGCAGGAGACATGCTGCTGACTGCCTTCCCCTACGACGAGCCTAGCTGTTTCTGCTCTCGGGATGAACCTCACAGCGAGTGCATCCTCTCTACAACCTCTTCCTTCTTCTACACTGCTAAGTACGTCAGAAGGGTGTATGGGGTGACATCATAATAGAGCAAAGGTTGAAGTGCCTCCTCCAAACATCTCGCCCGAGACTCCTCATCCAGAAAGAGATCTGGAGCAAAGCGTAGGAGATACTTGAACTTGATCACTAGATCTCGTACTGACATAATCCCCTGCTGAAGGGAGAGTAACTCCTGCCGCTTCTCCTCCTTTATCATGGAAGAAAGGAATTCCACTCATAATTCCTTCTCAAAGTCAGCCCATGGAACCTCTGCCTCTATACTCTCTCTGAGGTAGAGCGTCCACCACTGTCGCGCCGCACCTCTCAGATGACTAACTACTAGGGGAACCCAGTACTCCCTCAGATCACAAATCAAGGTAAAAGAGATCCCTAGCTCCTCAAGCCACCCCTCCATCTCCGTATCCGAAGTACTACCCTCGTACTTATTGATGGTCTATTGCTGGAAAGAACAGAGAGTCTTCTGCCCCTGGCTATCTTCCTCCTCTCGGTCAATCCTCAACTGATCGACCGCCTGAATCTATTGGGCCTCGGCCGTCTGAGCCACCCGGGGACGACATATAGGTTCCATTGCTGTATGGTAAACAAGGATTGCCTAAGCCCAAGTAGTAAGGAAAAACTCAAGGTTTTATTTTATCATTTTTTTTCAATTTCTTTCCCAGAACACCCAAATCTAGTAAAACAAAATCATGATGATGTATGTACCTTCCCTAGGGTCTCTACCCTGCAATCAATATAGTCTCACTTGGTCGTTCGGTAGGCTCAGAGTCCTTGCATCGGATAATGGGGGGCCCTAAAATCATATGTCCTAGCCGGTCTTCCATGGCCTATGTCACGAACCAAGATTAACTAAAACTGTTTCCCTACCATCCCATGCAATACTCACTATGCCTAACTTCAGACTCTATGCTATCTCTCAACCATCGCCTCTGATACCATTCTGTCATGACCCCCTCCCACCAAAGATGCCCCTCCAGAGCTGGAAATGGCGAAAAATAGATATTGACCCCCGAGTCCCGCCTCCAGTAGGCCCCGGGGTGGCGACTAGCACCAATGGTATGAGTTTTTTCACAAATATGGGAGGCATTACCCTTTTTATTTTTAAATATCGGGAAATAGGACAAGTCAACCACCAAAAAGGGAAAGAGAAAGTGTATAGAAATAACCCAAACCAATCCCACATGCATGTTTAAACAATTTTATAACAAGGTACAAGTACAAGAAAGCTCAAAGCACAATACCAAAAGAAAAAAAAGGTACAAAACAACAACAACTCCAAATGTCCGACTAGTAGGGTCCCGCACGGCCCTGGTAGTCCTCCTGGAAACCTGAAAGTAAACGTTGTGTGAGCATAGAAGTATAATCAGTTGGGAAACCTAAATCTCTCATGCACAAGTGGGGAGACATCCTAATGTCTCGTGAGAACAACAGATGAAACCTAGAAAGGAATTCTATCCACCGAACCTCACCAGCCACACTCACCAAAACACAATCACAACACGTAGTGGTATTATATAAGAACACGAGTATTGGGTACCCCGCACCATTTCCCTTTAGATAGCTGCTCATCCTAACGACGAATGTCCTGACGCTGACACACTCTCCCCGCCTGCACACACCTGGGCCTCACAACCACGTATCCTGCCAGCACACACTTGGGCCTCACAACCACACAACCCGCCCACACAAACCTGGGCCTCACAACCACATATCCCTCCTGCACACACCTGGGCCTCAAAACCACGTATCCTGCCCACACACACCTGGGCCTCACAACCATGTATCTCGCCCACACACACCTGGACCTCATCCCGAAGATTCTTGGGAAACATAAGAACCTACCCAAAGAGTCTTGGGCTAAAACCACCCCAATCGAAACATACCTGAAGAGTCTTAGGTGTAAGGTCACCTCAAGACATCAGAGCCTAGGGGAGAAGGATCAGGAATGAGCTAGTAACTAAGGGAAAAACACCTTCTCCCATAAAATGGGAGTGTTCGGCACTAAGTGCTCAACATGGGTGGGGTGCGATAAAACACAAAAGATACAGATATATATATGTATACTAAACAGACAGCCCAACCTATGGCTTTTAAACAGAAAACTGAGCACGTGCCTCGGCACTGCTACCACGAAGTATGCAACAAACAATCCCAACCCCATTTAGGTTTTCATGTTTCAGTAGAAATAGTTTATTTAGTTCCTTAACTAATGGGAAACTATCCACAACCAACCACATCGATCGTTCGTAAAACATAACCCTGCCATCCCCAAATCAAGTTAGGAAAACACATGCAACACAACCAAGCCCTTCTTATCAACCAACCAACCCATGATTATTAAACCCGTTCCAAACAAACCCATCCCCACAGCCCCGCTGCCAACCACCATAACCACAACCACACCATACATCATTACCCATTTAATACCATTTATCATAGCCTCGCTACCCATCACCATCATAACATTCACAACAACCCACAACCAAGTCATCCGCAGCCCCGCTGCTTACCCGATCCACAACAACCCACAAAACACCCCCATCACACGCCACGTAACCAAGCCGACACCCACATGTTCATTATTCCATTTTGTTCAATCAGGGTAATCACACAAGTGTTCCATATTTTAAAACAACCAACTTTACGTGATTAACCAAATTCCACATTCCACAAAACTTCCATCCATAAGAAAATACAGAAGGAGAGGGCAACATTTAATTGCATAAGCAAAGGCCCCCAACGACCGTGATTTTCAGTAGGAAGAAGCTCATTCAATTCACAACATAATATCATAGGATATAAAGTAACAGCAATCACAACTTCCCATCCCCGTTAATTAACCAATTATTATCTTTATTTATAGGTTCAACTGTTTCTCATGAAAACAAGATGATACCAACTCCTCATGTTGCACAAATTAGTGAGACGAAGGTAAGATCCCTACCTCAATAGGTTCCGATCGCAACGCTCCCCCAGATCAACTTTAGAAGACGTCCATCGGCGTCTGTCACTTCTGTAGGGTCCCAGAAAAAACTCCTCGGGTGGAAGTCAGAAAGTAAAGGCTAAAGGAAAGACAACAGATCCAAACTCGGAAGCTCCGCCTCGTCGTTACGATCCCGTGGCTGCTGACGGATTGTGAATCAGAGCTCAGACGAAGAAGTTATGGAAGAACGAGCCTTCAAGTCTCTTGGGAGAGCTCTGCTCAGAGGAGAGGGGAGGAGAGGGGTTAGTTGAAAAGGAGGAGGGGACCCCTCCTTTTATAGGCGTGAAAAGAAAAAGTACACAACATGTACTTTATGGTACACAGCGTGTACTCAGTTATTTCACACGGTCTCCACGCGGCTTCCAACACGGCTCTTCAGCCGTTGACTGGTCAACACACAATTTGAGGGTAACGCGTACGTAGGGAAGGACTGCACGCTGTGTATTTTGGACACACGACATGTACTCATTTATTGTACACGGCAAGGACATGGCTCCAACACGATACACGACCGTTGACTGGTAACGCATACACAAGTAAGGACTACACGGCGTGTATAACTGGTCACACGGCGTGCACCAATTTATTGCACTCGGCAAGGACACAGCTCCAACACGGAGCATACCTGGAAAGGGGGTACACGGCGTGTACTCAAACTACACAGCGTGTAGTTTCAAAATTCTGGAAAGTGTGGGGAAAGTCCATTTTACCCTCAAGAACACTTCTTGACCTTCTTTTTGACAAAGGAATGGGCCGGAGAGTTCTGGGCCATTACATTTATAATGATTTAAATAAATAAATTTGGATATAAAACACTTCAAGGAATGATAATGATTATTAAAAACAATGAAATTCATAGCTAAAGATAAAGTTTGTTTCTTTTTTACACACACAATATTTATTTAATTATAGAGAATGAGTATAAAAACATCTGATGGAAAAACTAGAGATATAGATTAATATATGTCCATGGGTGTCAGATATAAGGAAGGATTAGGGAATCTGTTTAAATAATGTTCACTCAAATAGGGAAATGATCCAAGACCCATAAAACAAGAAATTATCTTTCCTTGAGTCACAATGGGAACAAAAAAAAATCAAAAATTGTATTCTCTTAATGATATGTGTTAAAAGCATATATGTTGTTGTTCATAAGACTCTTTATCCTATGAATGGTGTAAGAAATAGAACCAAGAATATGTTTTAGATCATGAATTGAACTAAAAATAGTAAGATAATTTGTTTTTATTGCTGTTTGGTTTATATTACTTTGGTTATATAAGATTAGTCTGGTGAGAATTTATTGAACATTTTCTTGAATGGAGTAACATTTTTCAAAATAAATAGTATTATCCAAGATAACTAAACCCATTGGATTATAGAAAACTCCACCACCCCACATGATTACCATTTTTTAAGAACTATCAGTGTCTATATTAGGAACCAACTACTAAGGAATCCATCATACCCATCACCCTTTTAGGGAACTAGGAGCACCATATGATATTTGTTTAACATAAAGTAATGATTATAGTGAGGGGTCCAACATAGTTTTCATAGAGGAAGATAGGATTTCATGAAGAGTTTCTAGTATTAAAAGTATTTTATTCTATAGTAAAAAGTGATCTATAGTGTCATGAATTCTTCATCGATTTTCATAGACAAAAAAACACACTGCGAGGACACTATCTATTTCCATATTCTATTGGACAAGGTTTCCCACCCCCTAGAACAAAAAATTTATGTATGTTTTACATTAAACATATTGGGAATGAATTTAATTATATTCACAAAAATATAACCCCATTTTACCCTCCCAATCAACTTCAATGAAATTGTGATTATAAGTCTCCACATGTGGTTCCCTATATCAATGACACCATCATTGAAGGATAAGAACCAGACGGTTGATATTTTCCTAGGTGGGATGCACATGGTTCCTGACTGGCCACACCCAAGTATTGGACTTCATTTGAATCACCTTACACCAAAGCACATCACCCCAATTATTATGATATTTATACACTTCCATCATATTATGGAATAATTTCTGTGAGAATGCATCCTAGGAGGAACCATCAAAGACTCATTTTTCATGCTCAAAATTTAAAAAAAAATCATTAAGTTGTCCCTTTAGACCTCATCTAGAGAAACTTGGTTAATGATTGGGTTCAATATTTATTTCTTAATAATTCTGATTGTATTAGGGAATCCATGTATGCTGATCATGGTTCCCACTTATTTTTGTTTCCAAAGGAAGATACCACTCATGCCCCCTATATAGTGAGTGTATCATTGATGAGTCTATAAGTTGGATTAAATGATAGGTTTTATATTAAAGAACACACCTATCCCCACACCCATATCATCCCAATTCATGTCTTAAATCTTCATTTCTAATAAAATTTTCTCCTCGAGAACCTCCCATGCTAACTTCACATGCATGGAAAATATAGCACTTGAAAAAATTCTAATATTGATACCACCCTCAGGAAATGTTCTTTTAAATTAAAAAAAACTAATGGTGTTTTTCTTTCTAAATTTGAATATTATAATAATTAGACCATTAAGTTTTCAATTCAAGAGATGACCCCTTTTAGAACCTTTAGGGAAGAATGAACATGCATTGGGATTGAGTAGCATTTGATTTTTAATATGGTGAATCATCAATCGAATGATATGATCCAGTTTTTAAATACATGATATGCTCCATAATTCTATCAATGGGATGAATTAAAATTTATCTATCTAAAATAGGGGCCCCTATATATTCTATCATAAGAATTATTTATATTCATTTCATGATATTTCTCTAAAGATCTCACCAATATATCAACTTTTATTAAATGTATATACCTATTTTATCATGATTCATTGTTGGCAGCTCCACTGAAAATATTACACTTTTATTCTATTAACATCTTAAATAAATATTTTTCAATAATTAACTAAAATAATTTTCTTTACTTTAAATAAAAGATGAGATATTCCGATAGTTTGATATCGGGTAGAACAAGGAAGAATACAAACCAACATGTATGATTTATTGATATTTCATCTAAGCAAGTCTTGGATAAGGATAAACAGAGTTGGGTGGAGTAGATCTTCCACCTTAGGCCTCGTACTATCTTAAAGAAGACATAGTGTCTCCCCATAAAGTAGGTGGATATCAAAGAGGAATTGATGAACCATAACAGGAGATAAACCACCCAATAGGGTAATACCATATAAGATAAAACCAGATGAGTGAAATTCTATTCCACTTTATCATATAGATATTTCATATAAATTGTTATATTTATATTATATAAAAGATTACTTTGGTTGATACCATTGATCACCTCATGGGCCCAACCCATAACACCCTGAATAATATACTCCATATTCAAATTTCACACCAATGAAGGGATTTATATTTCATGTGAGGTGTTATTGCAATTGATGGAATGTAGAAATTGATATTTTATCGGTTAAATATGTATTTTTATCAATAAAAATTGTGTATTGATTTTATGGAATGAAAATATGAATATTTTATATAAAATGGATATAGAAACCCAATGAAAATGTGAAATTTAAGGATACCTTTTTGTATTACTAAATAAACATGTCGGAGTTGTTACAAACAATGACATTCCAAATAAAAATTATATATTTTATAGTTGTAAATCAAAATTAAAATTTTACAACAAAAAACATTTAAGTGTTATTAAGGATTAAAAATAGCGGTTGAGGTTATATTTAGAGAATGAAAGGGTGAATGAACTTGGATCATGTACACTAATTTTTTTCTAAATGTGATAATTAAAAAATAAATTTTGAAAGACAATACGAAAAAATTTATAGTTTTTTTTAAAATTTGAACATAATCTCATTTAAATTTAACCTTATTTAAATGACTAAAAATGAGTGAATAATATTTCAGTAAATCATTTTCATTTTATTTCTTATCGAATAACAACTTATAATGTGTGTGTTAAATATGTTATAATTTGATTGTTGATATTTATTAAAGGGGAAGATGATTCTTTAGATGATTGAATGATTGATTTATCATCATGATATAAAAATTTAAAACATATAAGTCTTATTTTGATTATTAATGAAGGAAATTCTATTTATTACAAGGTGATATATTAGAAAGATTATTTCCATATAATTCATGGTTATTTAATATTTTTTTATTATAATCATTTATATGATACCATGAGAAAATTTTAATATATAAATTGTGATTGAAAAATAATTTATTCTTTTTGAGATAATTTTATTTGATATAAAAATCAATTAACTAGGGGATATTGAAATATATAGGGTTAATAAATATGAAATTTATTATATGAGTATCCTAATGATCCTGAAACCAGTTAATTAGGTGAATTGAATCATAAATTTTATTTAGGAGTTTAAATTTAGGTATACTACTTATTTTATGTGAGAATATAATTTAATATTATGTGGTTTTGGAATTTTTTTATTAGTTAATGAATATAAAATTGTATTTTTGAAGATATTATTTCATATCAATAAATTATCATAGTTTAAAAATTAATACAATAAATAATTCATGAAAATATATTGAAAAATAAAAATATATCATTACATAGACACCTAAAAACAGATTTGAAGATTAAAAAAAATATTATTTTAAATGAAAGGTACCACATTATCCATGTTTGAATCAATTTATTTTTTTTAACAAATAAGAAAAAGAACTATTTATATCAACATCTATTTAATTTTTTTTAAAAATTCCATATTTCTTAAATGAGATAGATTATGATGTTCTTGAGAACCCATGATTAATATTGATTAAAGGATGTTATTCTATTATATTTGATGAATGTTCTTTTGGAGGTATGTATATTTGTTACCTATTTGGTAGTTGAAGGGAACCATGTCTAAAAAAATTATATATGATAATTAATAGTACTGATGTAATCAGTATAAAGTATCATAGTACCATATAAACATTATTTAAATTTGATGTTGAGATTTATGATTCTCAAGGAATAAATGATAATCATAATTGGATAAATTAATTTAAAGTAATTAATTTTCATAATACTCAAAGTATTTTTGAGGTTTCAATTTTTGAGGAACACTATAAACATGGTTGATTAAATAATGTTTATATGCTATAGAATATTTATTTGGGTTCATGTACCAAAGTATATATCAGTTTTTTTGGATAAATTTTCATCACCAGGTTAGTAAAAGACAAAGTACAATTAAACTGGTTATCATCCCAAATATAATTAATAATTAAATTATTTAGGTAAAAATTAATCCTTCTTGGAATAATTACTTTATTATAAAATAGTATGATTTATATTATAATTATATTGTTATTACATTGGATTGAAGGATATAATCCCATTAAATGCATCAACATAGACTAATTTTTTTTTTCAAATTATCATCAAATAACTCTGAATGTTATCACAAAGGATTCAAAACACTTCAATCATCCACCATTGAGCGTAATAAAAATCCTACATATACGAAAGAATCCATCATGTTCTCTAGATATCATTTAAAGTAGGATGAGGATCTCCCCTATCTATCCTTCAGAGCAGTCATAAAAAATTCCCTACATGGTTTGAGAATGTTCTATGGGAATAATTGATATGGAAAACTGCTTTATTATAACACAATATGATATAATGGTTTTTATATCTACATGGTTATGAAATCAATATTTTAAAAATTATTATATATATTTATTGATCCCAAATTATCCCATTTAAATTAATAATAACAATTATATTATTATTTTCTACAATTAAATACATATAATAGATGAATTTATATAAATATATTTTTTCATATGGAAACCTAACTAGGTCCATCAAACATCCTCTGAAACATTATGGACCATGAATAATAACTATTGGCATAATATATATTTATCAATATATAATTAAATAAATAAATAATTATATATTATATTCACTACAACTTGAATAAATATTTAATTAATAATCACATTACCAAATAAATGGTTATCTATTAGTATATAAATAGAAAAGGAAAAATAAAAAACTATATATTTGAGTGAACACATATTTACCTTTAGAATATATATTGTTTATAACATCTAAGTCACTTATATATTATTTCATATATCATGTCATATAATTTATATTATTAACATGGATTGAATAATCAATAATAATTAAGGTTTGAAATTTTTTATTCAAATTTATAAATTCACATAGAATATATATAAGATTTTGGACACACTTATATATTGACCCTACGTGACTCATTATTATTGGAATTAGGGAAAATGCTAATTTATCTAATGGGAATCTAGAAACAAGTCATAGAACCCCTGGAATATGTTATTAATGACCCAACATTGGCTTCCCCCTTCAAATGCAGACCATGTAATTTAAACCCTGTGTCTCGATATCTCAACAATAAGGAAGAATATACTAATTTCATAAATATATATCCAAAATATATCATCCATTAAATAATAATAATGAACATTTTGATATATTATATATACATGGATTTATCATACAATCAATTTAAATCAAAGGGTTGGACATAACTGTTTCCCTAAAGTAAAAAGGAAAAAACATGGTCTTCTCTTAATCATTAATGTCAAATCCTCAATGGTACAACCTACGTATCCTTCCCCACAAAGGTTATGTATCTTCTATTTTTTCATGGGTACATATATTTACATTATTCAAGATATACATTTATAATAATGTCAAGTATAAATAACATTATACAAAAGAACAAATAGAGATTTATAATGAATTATAAAAAATATTGAATTCCTTTTGGATGGTTTTTTATCTTATTCTCACCTCTTATAGGCTAATACATGTGAATAACTAGACATGTAGTGCCAAAAAAATAGTGATAATATAACACATAGTAACGAAAAATCATTTATGTTCCATTAGAAATATTTTATATGACTATAGATAAAATGTTAATAAAATATTATTATAACACATCAGACTTAAATGAAAATAACATAACTAATAAGTCATTAAAATGATATATATTCTCTATAGAAAATATCACATAAATTCTATTTAGAGTAATGAGAATAATTTTACAAGATATATATTCTGATAGATGTATTTTCTTAAATATAGTTAACTGAATTGATTTTGTATGTTATGGGAAAATTATTAAATTAGATAATAGAATTAAATAGAGATGAAAATTATCTAACCAATTAGTATAATTTGATAAACATATCTCTATGGTGATATTTTTATAAATATTACGATTATATATTGCAGTTTTTGTCCAATATAAAATGTCGTTAATTTTCATCCTAAATACCTAAAGAGGTTTCAATTTTGTATTTAAATTATTTACCATTACACATGACCTGAATTCATTTCTACACACATAGATTAGAATATAACATTGTTCATCATTATAATAAATCTACATAAAAATCCCCAAAACATGACCTCTGTAGATATTTCCAACACTTGTTGTAAAATATTATAAATTGTACATCGTTATAGATTAATTATAATATATAGTGTTATAAAAAATAGTTTCTTATCTGCTTCATAAATATTGTTTTCATTACACAAATGAAAATTAACACTACATGCTTCACAATTTCAATGTATTGCAATATTGTTTTTACTGACAGCCTCTACAACTCTCTTGGTTTTGTTTTTTGTACTTTTTTAAATATCTATATAGAAAAAATATGAAACCATAGTACATGTTATAAGATTTGATATATATTTAAAATATTTATTTAATAAAACACAATCTCATTTAGTGTGTTTACACATGAACAAGTATAGATTTTGTGCCTTGCGACAATGAGGTAAACTTATTGTCTAAACTATTAATAAAAGTTTTCTAATACAATGAATTTATATGTATGATGATATAATCATAAAAAATAAAAAAAAATTATGATTATACTTCATCTTCGTTAAACATTTATTTATAATAATTTTAATTCATGTTGAAATTATCATTTTTCATAAATACTTCTATGAAAAATTATTTTTTTGATATCTTATAGACCCATTTTCCAAGATATAAATAATGCTCCCACTAATCCCTTTTATATTCCCCGCACACTATAATTCAAAAAAGAATATTCTATAATGATGATTCAAATATTATTATATAAATGGATCTATGTAACTTATTATATGTTTTATAATTCTATAGCGTCAATAATCCTTTTTGGGCTTTTCATATAGACATGTTCCAAAATATTTCCTCCAAGAAAAATGGCATTTTCCCAAAATTCCTAATATAATGATAATCAAAAATTAATATGATAAGTATAATTCTAATTTATTTTAAAATGAATATTTTTTGAAAACTTTTTACTATAGGAAATGTACCAACATTAATTAGTAATTCAATATTTAATATTTCCATATTTTTGGCATAAATTATCCTTGTATAGTTTCTCTTCTATACCCAATAATGAAATAACATCAACCTAAGATTCCACTAAATTATGGAACATGATTTGGAACATAGAGTATATCAATGAATTTTTATGAACATTTTTCACAAATAATATCAATTTAATACTTCTTTATATTATTCATTAGTGAGATAATATAATATATATCCTTTATATGTGAAAAATCAATCAATACTGTAATAATATTAATATTAATCTTCTACCTCTTGAAAATCCCCTCTAACTAAAAATTGTAGGGTTTGCTATTATTATAAAAACACATGTTAATTAGGAGACTAGATATCTTTGATAATTGTATTATCACCACAATCTTAAAACAGGTGTACAATCTAAAACTATGTATAGTTTGTTTTCATAATACTAGTCAATCATGTGGATTTTAAAATCATGGATTTATATAAGAATATTTACCTAGATACCCATTATTATTCCATTGATATATTCGTGTAGTTTTATCCATCATTGAAAATTTTAATTTAATTAAACATCGAATGTTATAACATAATTGATTCAATTATTTACATGAATAAAATGATATCAATTAGTTTATTTTGGTTTCTATTTGTTAAATATTATATTTATATTATATACTCATGTCTTGAAAAAAATTTATGATTTTAAAGAAATAATTATGATAAATGACAAATATTATTATACCATCATCTCTTTTATGTGAACAATGTAGCATGATTCTTGTAAAACTATCAATTTCTATTTAAAAACTTAATGTGTACTTATTAACAATATATATTGTGAATCCCAGCAAGATGATCCCTTATAAATTATCCAGTGTATAAATTTTATAGAATTACTAAAATAACATAATGAAATTAGAGGAATAATATGATTTGAACTCTTTATTTTTAATATAATACTTTATACTATCAAAATGAACTAACTCTCAATTTTTTTTCTAATGTTGGTCTATAAGAGTTATTTAATGAAAAAAATGTTCTAAAATTTATGTTTTGTCAATTATGAAATTTTTTTATTCCAAATTATTACCATTTAATAACCTTTATATGAATTATATTTTATATTCACCATTCATTTAAACAAATTCTTGTATAAAAAATCAATTAATTACATATTAAATTCCTTTAAAATATTCATTTTAAAAATAAAATGTTCATCAATATATCTAACAAGCCAATGAGATTAATTTTTATAGAACTAAATAAGAAATAAATATTTTATGAGAAGAAAACCCCATGTCAAATTAATGATTCATGCTTCACACTGTTTATATAGGAATAATTAATTATTATATTCTAATGGAAGTAAAATTAATTCTTGTAATGTTTCATATTAGTCATTGATCTTAAAATTGTATAAATATATATGATTTGTATATTTAATTTAAACATAGTAATGAGAAATGTAAATATTAATATATAATATAAAAAATACATAAATTAGAGTATTATTTTTAATTATCATTAATTTTATTATAAGATCTATTTTAGTGACCATTCTAGCCCTATAATTAGTAGATAGATTCTTGTAATCCACATTTCATACAAATATATTTTTTTAATTTATTATTTTCTAAATACACTATTTTATTTTCATAGGATATGGGATTTTATATTTGGCCATTAATTATATTCACAATAATTGTTATGGAACCATGTTACATCTAATCCATATCCTATTATAAAATCCATGTCTAAATATTCCTCTATAACAGATCCACACTGTTCATTTTATATATTTAGATGAATATGTAATATCTAGTTGATAAACGAGTTTATATTTGATAAAATAGATAATTTCTAACCAAATTTGTTTCCAGGGATCCCTAAATGGATAATATGTATCAATATACTGAATGTATGATCACTATCTATGTAATCAGACCATTTTAAATTTGAATACTACAATTAGAAGCTCAATTATTATAAAACTATCTTACCCCTTCTCATATTAATTGAGATATTATATTCTACTATATACATCCATGAATTTATGTTGTATACTAATATCTCAAAACATACAATATTACATGATATAATGGATAGTGGGTGCCACATTTATATATCTTTTATACAAATAATTTTCAACTATGCTCACTCATGGGTTTATTAATCAAGAATTTGGGACACCGCCACATAGTATAACTTATCATCAATAACGATATGTATAAAAAATATACCCCTATTATAAATTTATATAGTTTTGGGAATACTCATTTTCTAGAAATATTTATAATGATTTGATTGTTTCAAATTATATTTCATACATTATTAAATGTTTTAATTTATTGTTTTATTTTGTATATATATAATTGATGTATTATTTTTTATTTTTCAGTATACTAAATTTTTTAATATATTGGATTCAAAATATCATAATTTATATATATTCGATTTGAATAGATATGTATTTTCCTTTTTATAACCAATATTATATTTATTAAAATTACAAAAATGTGTTTAAGATGGTTACGTCTCAAATTAAAATAACATTGACTTATATGGTTGAATAAGCAGACTCACCAATCTTGGAAAACAAGACATATTTTTCAATCAAACTCACTTTTTCCTTTTTTAAAAAGGCTAATTCAAATGATATGAAATAATAATTTTGTAAAATACCACCCTTATCATTTTTATGAATACTAGATAATTTGAAATTATAAAAAAACACTTTAAATATGGGTGAAGCATTATTCAAATAATTGAAAAAATCATATGATTTAATATTTATAAAGGATTTCTTTTAATATGTGGGAATGTTTTTAATTTTATATGATCAAATTTATGATAATATTATATAGATTTTTATTATTAAATTATTCCTTTTTAACAAATATATTTTATATAATATATTTATTTTATTATAAATTTTATTTTGTTATTTATTTTAATTTTCTTCATTTAACTATCAAATAATAATTTAACCACACAATAGATAGAAATATAACCAATATGTTTCTTTATCATAAGATTTAATAGTTTAATTTTAATCAGGTAAACAATTAACCAACATATTACTCTTATGTAATAAATACTTGAGTTTGATTTATCTTGACTTTTGACCTCCCACATTTGAAAATTTTATCTCCTCCGTTGGACTCACCATAGATCCATTATAAACTATGTCATCTTTCTTGGGAGATTTTTATGTATTCATTTCCACACACATGTGAGTGGATGTAGGGGGTGGGGTTACATAAAAAACCATAGACGCGTGGGTAATAGAAAATAAGTGGAGTGGATGATAACCATATCATTCAAATAATTATTTCAATAATTATCATAAAAAACATATAAATTAAATAATACCCAATAAACATATATTTTGGTAATGATCATGATCGTTAAATCATGAAAGATATATTCATTTAAATAAATAATCTCCCATTAAATTAAATTCATTCTTTGTAAAGATAACAATTCAATAATAATAATAAAATTATTAACTATTAATTATCTTATATTAATTTTCTTTTTTAACAATAATATATATTACAATCCATTATTATTTTAAATAAATAATTTAATTCAACTTTATAAAATTTTAAATCATATATGATACGGACCAATTTAATATGTCTTAATGATTGTCTCGAATTTTTTATGTCATATACTATAGGGAATACGATGTGTAACTTTATTCTAAAAACATCATGATCTATATTAAATATGGTGTTTATGAATACATGGAATGAAATTAAATTATGTGGCATCTGATCTTTGAAATTCTTATGATGTTCAGGATGTGGAATATGATCCTAAATATTATATAGTTCCAATAACCCATGTATTATAATTAATTAATGAATTTAATTCTGATGACCTAGTAAGATGAAATGTGTACTATAAATTCATATTGTACATTAGTTTTAATGTTATAATTACATATAATTCTATTTCATTAATTAAAAAAGATATTTTATTGGATCATAATGTATTATAGGTCTATGGGTATGAATTATATGACATGTATAATCAACTTCACATTTTATATTATATAAATTGAACAACAACATGACATGACATGTGACTTTGCATGTATTCTTCATGTAAAATTATGTTTAATACGTAAGGTAAACCATATACACATTGTTAAATCACATTTGGAATTTTATTGATGTCATTAATTCAATACACCATACGTAATATGTGAATTCCATGTACAATAACGACATACCTTCTATGTTTCCTATGATGTGAAATTGTATGGGGTAACACTATGTATACTCCATCTACATATGATGAAATATTCCAATCCATGTTTCATTTGACATGTAGATAAAAGTCTGGAAATTATACAATACATTATATAATGTGTTTTTTTTCTAAATCTTCTAGGTGTATTGATTAAGGGTATAATAGTATTTTATATTTACATAACATGTTTCTATATTTTTTTTATAGAATATCTTGCACCACTATATAAAGAATTTATGATTTATTCATATATTATTTTCATTAACTTGTACATATGAAAACAATTATATCATTTTACTTAATTTTGAAGGAAATAATATGATAATGTGAATGGAGAACTGGACAAAAAATGTTTAATTAAATAAAAAATAAAAAATGAGATTAAATTATTATGTCAATTTTATGATTCCAAATTCAGGTTATAGAGCAAAGAATATGTAGGAAGGTCCAAAACCAATAATGGATTCAATCAGTTTCTTTACATAAATAAAAATAACATGTTGATAGAAACACAATGTTATTTGAAGAGGGAAACTAAGAATATATAATTTATAGTTAATTTATATTTAAACGAATTACCATTGTAATGAATTCATTCTTTATTATTTAATTAGGTAAATAATCATTCCAATCAGTCTATTTAATATAAAATCCATTGGTGGAATACCTCTAGTAGTATACAAAAATAAACTAAATATATTCGAATGGGTTCATTGGAACTCTGGGGACTATATTTGGGGGTCTGATCCACAACAGTTAGTAAACATTGACTGCAGGAAGGGTATTTGAAAAATGAATGAATGTATCTATTTATCTCAATCTACTATGATTAAGGATATAATTTTATTTCTCTATTATAGAGACCATAACAAATAATTTATTTCTATGGTTAGATAGTATTATCATAGGAGACTTTTTTCCCACCAATAAAGCCATATAAAACCAATTTTAATAATAATTTTAATATATATAGTGTTAAAGAGACAATAATTTTTTAGAGGCTCTTTTACAAAAATTTTTCACTAAAAATAAACATGTAAAATAGAAAATAATGATATTATAATTATTTTCAGACATGTGATAATATCATATATTTAGTTAAACATCCTATTTCCTATGGACCCTTCATTCGGTCTGTTAATCCTCTTTTTTATTTAGCTGACCATAAATGTTAAAAAAATATTGAAATTATAAATATGACAATTCTATTAATTGAAAAAATATATTTCTCATGGTGACCAATAAATATATATTTTATATTTACTTATCCAAAATCATTATGATCTGTTCCATTATGAATAAGTAAGTGATAAATAAATACTATATATATAAATAATTAATTAATTACATCATGAATAAGTATTATATAGTATATAAATCATAAATAAATTCATTTGAATGATTTTTGTTTATTTAATATGGTCAACAAATCCAAAAATAATTTTGATACCATAAAATATGAATAATCATTTTTAAACTATTAAATTTAAATAGATGTTAACTGATCATTTGGATACACTAAGTCTGTATAACCCTTGGTACATTTTACTGTGGAATTTGTTTAACCTGTTATAATTAGTAAAAGATACTCTACCAATATTCCAATTAAAAAATTAAAGATGATTGATAATTTAAAAATGATTACACCATATTACAGATGCCCACCATGTAATATATTATAATTTATTCTACATAAAATCAAAGAGGTTTCATGCATTGTTTCATCATCCAATATAATATATATATATTTCCATGAATTCATTAATTAGGGATTCTATTATACTACAATGTCCACGGAATTATCATACAATAATATTAAAATAAATGATCCACATGTAACGACCTGAACTATTTTTAATAAAATTACCTTTTTGATTTAATTAAATGTCATATTATCTAATATGGTTATAGAAAACACATGTCAATATTTTGTTTTATTATATATTATCATATTTTAAAGGTTATTGTTAATCATTATAATAGATAATATTGAATATGAAAAGAGATCATATTTAAATGCCAGAATTTTTTTTCATTAATTTTTTAGTTATATGGGAATATTACGAGTCCACGAAAACTGACGGCATGTGATTCTAAGTCCTGGTGTTCCAGGAATGAATTTATGAATATTTTTGGAACATTCAATAAATGTGTGAGTGGGTTTTTGTAACTTTTGAACCGGTGCTCGAAATTGAAATCTAAGAACACCATTGAACTTGCAGTGCCGATATTTTCTTAAGGAAACCATCACCTCAACCGTAGTATGTCTAAGGAGGAAGTTAGTTTTTTTATTTCACGTGGGAGAAGAAAAATAAAATATTCGACATTTTATTTTTCCTTTTAAAACATATCTTTTGAAATTATAGAGGTGGGGACTACACAAGCTTGAAAACCCCCTAATTTAAATTCTTGGTGGTGGGGACCACCCAGACCCATTTTAATGGGGGAAAACCTCTAAACTCTTCAATCAATTAATTGAGAAAACTTTAATTAATTAAATTTGTAATCTTTAATTAATTTTTAGACTTATTTTTAATATGTCGGCTCTTCAATTGTTTTGGTTGGGTTGGAGGATTTCATGGGAAAGGGATCTTGGGAGAATTTTGGAGAAACGTTTTCTCCAATGATGAACACACTTCAGAATCAAGACCGATGATGACAAACAAGCCTGACTGCGAAAGTGTGTTTCAGAAGTGACAGTCATTAACACCCTCATCTCCTCCACTAACTTCAACTCACAACACCTCCAACGAACCATTGAGGTAGGGATTGTTGTTTTGAATACACCCTTACGCTTTCATTATGTTCATCATGATTCAAGAATAAACAAGCCGCCTACTACCATTATAATGAAGAGGGTTTGGGCCAAACTAACATGGAATGACCTCTCCACAACCATTGTAAATTTTGATGGTCTTGAAACTATGGAGATGTCCTAAGAATAGTGTAGAAGTATTTAGAATGAAGAACGGGCCACTGGGGCACTCTCAGTGCCCCGAGAAACGTCTCCAGCAACCAGCTCCGGCGACCGGAACTAGAGGGACTCTAGAGCGGTGGACGGCACACTGGCTGGTCGCAATGACAACAACAAAACAACCATGGTGCTGGATAAGGGCCACAACCCATTAGCAGCTGCAGAGCAGGGGTGGAGGCCGACACACTACTGGCCATGTGAAGGGGAGGCGGCGGAGCACGTTCGCACCACCAGGCATTCAGGAGCTGCGACCTTGTGCTGTGGCAGTGAAGCGAGGGCGACCGACCTGCTGTCGGTCGCCAATGATGGCGCGACGCCCGACCACACCACGCGGAGTTGGCTGGTCGTTCGGCGAGCCGCGAGCCGAGCGGGCTGCCTAGCATGGGCTGGGCCATGCCTATGTTTTTGGAGAGACCCAGTGTACCTAGTGGGTGCTAGGGCTAGACCCGAGTGGGGCCGAGTTGACCCAAAACGGTTTGGGTCTTCCCAAGGTGGGTAATATTGGGTCGGACCGGACCCTGACCAACATTGACCCCTTTTCTCTTTTTCTTCCAATACATGAGCTATAGGTGTCCGTTTGATGAACCATCTTTTGGCACCATGAAACCTTTGGATCGAGATGGTCCTTTTGGTATACCCCACTTGAGTTTTGGAAAATATTGGGGTATAAATGGGTTGGATCGAACATGAATCCAACCGGGCCCTCGAGACTAAAATGCCAATAACCAACAGACTGAGCATCCGATTGACACATCGTTTGTTATGTTGAAACCCATTTTATGTGGCGATCCTTTGAGATACTTCTTCACGGGACCTCGTGGCAGTTGGAGTATCGACTTTTGGTTTGAGGAGCTGACCCTCTCAGAATCAAGCGAGCTTAGTGTGAGAACCTTGTAGCTAGCTATAACAAGAGAAAGAGATCCTATGTGGGTATGTGCTTTGGGATCCTATGTGGGTCTCTTTTCGAGACTCTCACCTAGATCTACTCTAGGATCCTATGTGGGTCTGCTTTATTAGCATCCTACATGGTTCTGATGATTTAGGATTTTATGAGGGTCTGATGATTTTGGATCCTACATGGGACTGTCTCTAAATCGAGATAAGTGATTCATTAGTTACACTTAATCATATTTACTACCGCACGTAAGTTATATTTGTTTGATATAAGTCCTTACCGTTGTGGTAATCTTTTTTGTGGTGTACCTTTTTGGTAGTTACCTTCATGTTGATACCTTTGCGGGATTTTACGGTGTGACATACCTTTGTTGTACATACCTTTGTTGTGATACCTTTGTGGTATTCTTCTGCATGGTGTAACATTTGTGGTTCTCACCTATGTGGTGTTACCTTCATTGTATCCTTTCTTTCATGGAACAAATGAGATTTTGGATAATGATTTGGGCCTTGTGTTCCCTCATGAATGAGATCTGTATACTTGATAACTTAGGTATATGTATGGGCATATACCTAAGTATATTTTTTAGTTGTTTTCATGCTTCGTGGTTTATCCTTTGTGGATTTTGTGAGACCATCGAGGGTTTCATGGTCCCTACCATGTTTCATTATACTCACCCCTACACGGGCTATGCCTGCACCTTATTGTGACTGGTGCATACATCAGAAAATGCTGACTGAGGATGAGGGTACAAGGACTGGAGGTAGTTCAGCGGTGGACATAAGACGAGGCGTACGATAGATACAACCACTCGAGAGATGTACCTACCCTTTAGGTTGGATCCTTGGTTGGAGTTCACATGAGTTGTTTCAGTTGACTTATAATTTTTAGTTTTATTGTACTTTCTAGTTGGGCATGTCTTCTAGCCCCTTTTTTCTTACTGGACACACCCTATTTACTATAATGTTTAATTGTGCCCATATCATTATTTGTTCTTGGTTGTGTGTGTTTATAGGTTATAAAGGAAATTCCATCCTAGTTTTATGGAATACGCCTTTCGGTGCTAGCTTCTATCCCCTGGCATATGGAAGTAGAGCTTGGGGTAGTCAGAGTATGAGCACCGGGGGACGAGTCATGAAAACTTTTTATCAGAGGAGTCGATTATACCATAGATAATCGGACTCTAATATTTTAATGGAAATTTTGTTAAGTTTTATGAGTATGGTTATCAATTTATAGAATTTAGTGTTGGTGTGGCGGCTAACGTATCCACACACAAGGACCCTTCCATCAGATTTCCAACTCAGTGCATGAAAACACTGATTGCGTGTGTGTTTAGAAAAGTTTTATTTTTTGTTATCTTTTAGATATCTCAGTAGTTATAACTTATTGATGGCAGAGCACCTATTTATTTTTAGGATGCCTCCGCGTAGACAACCATCCAGGGTTCTAGGTATAGTATGTGATGATAGCCCACTGAGCGATGAGGCCTCAGTGCAGGGCCCTCTTTCAGTAGAGGCATCAGTGGAGGCACTAATGGTACCATTACCCATTGGGCAACCAATGCCACTAGCCCCAACAGTAGATAGTACACAATGATTGAGTACATTTCACGAGTTCTAGTGCCAGTGGCCACCCATGTTCATGGGTGAGACAGACCCATAGGCGGATGAGGATTGGCAAGAGGCTATGGTGAGATTATTCTGACTGGTAGGGACAATATCTAATCTCCTAGTGATCCTCGTTGCCAATCATCTACAAGAAGAACAAGAAGATGATGGAGCGTGATGCTCCATGTTCATGACGAGGTGACACTTCTCTAGGTAGACTTTGAGAGCCTGTTTCGGGTAGATTTTGTCCTAGCGACACTTCACCCAGTGTGTATACATGAGCTTCTTCATCTACATCGATACAGAATGACTGTGGCTCAGTACTCATCAATTTTCACTAACCTCTCATGCTAATCCACTTATATGGAGAGGGACACATTCAACAGGTTGTAGACTTTCTAGCAGGGACTCAGGCAGGAGATCAGGGCTTTGATAATTTCTTTCAGCATCCTAAGACAAGAGGGGGCGTTAGAGTGAGCCCTCTTAGTGGATAGTTTTCTTGCTGAGCAGTCACCAGAAGCGAGAGCCACCACCGGGCATCACGTAGCGGAATCTTCTATAGTGGGCTGTAGATAGATGTCATAGAGGTCCAAGAGGACCGAACCTTCAGGAGGACAATATCAAGATTTAGGGTCAGTTTTGCGGGGCAATGGATATAGATCCAGTCATTATTTTATTTCCACTACCCACATTTCGAGCTCTGAGATTCCAATGGACCTGTTGGCTCAATCCTTACATATATAGACTTCAATGAGAGAGGATTCTATGATTTCACACTGGTGCCGGTAGTGTGAGATTACCCTAGTAGGTGAGAGCTTCGGCTGGGATCTCCTAGTAGCAGCATTGAGGCCTTACAGGGTCATCTTGGGTGTGGACTAGTTATATACAGTCCATGCTCAGATTGAATTTGTTAGGAAAGAAGTGTGGTTCTTCCGCATTAATGGGACTTGGTTTACCTTGACCATCATGAAGGGATCCTTTGCAGTATAGGATGGACTTACTCATAGGAGAGTGCAGCTGATCACTCATTAGTTGGCTACCCTTACCCTCGAAGTGGTTAATGAGGAGAGTTCGATCTAACCTATACTGGTGGACCTGTATGTGGATTTCTTCCATGATGATGTTCTAGGTCAACCTCCTCATAGATAGGTGGACATTTACATTAATTTTTACCCCGGGACAACACTCATATCTACACCAGCTTATCGGATGGCTCCCATGGATCTTCGTGAACTGCAGGTACATCTAGAGGACTTACAAGGGAAGGGATTTATCTGGAAAATTGTTTCTCCTTGGGCATCCTTGATTTTGATCCCCATGAAAGTAGATGGGATATTGAGACTTTATGTTGATTATCGATGCCTAAAACAAGTGACTGTGAAGAACAAGTACCCACTCCCGAGGATTGATGACCACTTTCATCAGTTAAAGGGAGCATGATGGTTCTCAAAGATGGAACTCAGATAGGGCTATCACCATATCATAGTACGAGACGGGGATGTGTAGAAGACGGATTTTAGATTTTGATACAGCCATTATGAGTCTTTTTCATGTCGTTCGGCATGAACAATTCTCCAGCAATGTTTATGGGACTCATGTACAAGATCATTCATCCACACCTTAGTCGCATTGTAGTAGTATTTACCGACAACATACTGATCTACTTGGCTATAGAGGAGGAGCATGCCTATCATTAAAAAATAGTTCTAGACACACACTGATAACACCAGCATTATGGTAAGCTCTCAAAGTTCTAGTTCTGGATCCGAGATGTTCAATTTCAGGGACATGATTTTACGTAGGCTAGAGTTGCAATGGATATAGAAAGGATTGAGGTGTTATATGATTAGGAGCTACCTAGGAGTGTGACTGAGGTACAATGATTCCTAGGTTTGTTCGGATACTACTGGTGGTTTGTGCTAGATTTATCCAATGTTGTAGCACCATCTATAGTGTTGATGAAGAAGGGGCAACCCATTTTGTGGATGGAGAGATTCCATTGGAGTTTTCATGGGCTGAGGTATAGGCTGACTAGTTCCCACATCTTGAGGCTTCCGGAGGAGGGTTTTGGGTACATAGTCTACTGGGATGCATCAGGGACTAGACATGGTTGGGTTTTAATGTAGGAACGAGCAAAGATCACATATGGTTCTCGATAGCTGAGACAAAATGAGTAGAACTACGCTACCCAAAACATGGAGTTAGCAGCAGCGGTCTTCTCTTTCAATATGTGGCAAAATTACTTGATGGGTGGATGTTTAATAGTCTACTCTGATCACAAGAGTCTCAGCTATATCTTCTCTCAAAAGGATCTGAACCTGAGACAATGATTTTGGCTTCAGTTCCTCCAATACTAATACTTCGAGATAGTCTTTTCTCCTTGGAAGGGGAACATTGTAGTAGATGCACTAAGTAGGAGATCTGGTATACGGCTACTAGGTGAGGCGATGGGGCAGCTGGATACTTTGCAGATATCATTTGTGGATCGAGATGGAGCTTATTTTCTTCAGTATCTTACTGTCACTCCCCCACTCCTTTAGTGAGTTAGGGAGGCGTAACATGGGGACCCTGACTTCAAGGCTTGACATGCTCAGATATCCATAGGACAGGCGCCTGATTGATTTTATAAAGGTGGGGAACATGACATCCATTTCAGAGGATGTACCATGGTACTAGTGTCTCTTAGGGAGTAAGTATTTAAAGAGTTCCACGCATCCACTCTAGTGGTATATACAGGAGTGGAGAAGATTGACCAAGACCTTTGACAACATCACTGGTAGAAGGTAATGAACAAATCAGTAGCATAGTTTGTCTATCGGGGCCTCACTTGTTATCAAGTGAAGGCAGGGCATCAGGTTGCACCAGGCTTAGTACATCCATTTGAGGTCCCAGAGTGGAAGTGGTATAGAATATCCATGTACTTCGTGTCAGGACATCCACTTACATCCAGGGGTCATGATTCTATCTAGGTGATTGTCTATCAAATCACAACGTTGGACCACTTCCTACCAATCAGAGAGTAGGGTTCAGTAGATAAACTTGGATGCCTCTATGTGTAGGGGATTCGACGGCTAGATGGAGTACCCTTGACGATTTTCTCTGATCGTGATGCACGTTTCACTTCCTGGCTATAGAAGGGGTTGTAGAAGGCTTTCGGGACATAACTTTGTTTGAGCACCACCTTCCATCCTCAGACAGATGGCCATAATGAGCTGAACATCCATGCCCTCGAGGAAATGATGCATGCTTGCGTCCTCATCTTTGGTCACAAATGGGAAGATCACAAGCCCTAGGTGGAGTTTTCATACAACAATATCTATCACTAAAACATTGGGATGGAACCTTTCGAGGATTTGTACAACCGACCTTTCAGATCTCTTTTGTGTTTGACTGATTCAAGGGAGTGGGCACTCATGGGACCATATATGGTACGAGCTATCACAAAGAATGTGTAGATCATCTAGGAGAGGATGAAGACTGCATAGAGCAGGAAAAGGACTACTTCCGATTAGAGATGAAGACCTATGGAGTTTCAGTATAGTGACCACACCATTCCACAGGTCTCACCCCGACAAGGCTTGCAGTGATTTGGAAAGGGTGGTAAGTGATCTGTGAGGTTCATCGGAACCTTTTTGGTCCTCAACAGAGTTGGCGAGGTGGCATACCACCTAGCACATCACCCTCAGTTTCACCCGGTGCACGACATTTTCAATGCATCCCTATTGAGGAGATACATGGATTACCCTTTACAAATCATTGACTGGGGTGAGCTGGACATCAGCGATTGGGTGATGTTTATGGAGGTTCCAATACAGATTGAGGATCGATTGTATAGAGTCATTCATGGGTGATTATTACCTTTGGTGTGCGTACGTTGGAAGCATGATAACCTCTAGGATTGCACATGAGAGTGGGAGACTCAGATTCATGCTCAGTACCCCACTTGTTTTCCTAGTTTCTATGACGTAGCTTTTGGGGAAGAAAATCCATGAGATGAGGAGAATATAAAGGCCTAGATTGTTTTCCATGTAATTTTTTAATTATATGTGAATATTACAAGTCCATGAAAATTCACAGTGCACGATTCTGAGACAAAGTGTGTTCGGAATGAATTTCTGATCATTTATTGGTGAGTTTAGTAAATGCGCGAGCGGGTTTTTGTAACATTTGAAAAAGTGCTCAGAATTAAGATATAAGGACACCATTGAACTTGTAGCACCGATATTCACTGAATAAAACCATCACTTCGACCGTAGTAGGTTGAAGGAGGATATTATTTCTTCTGTTTTACAATGGAAAAATAAAATATGTTACTTTTTTATTTTACTTTTTGAAACCTATATTTTGATATTATAGAGGTGGGCACCACACGATCTATAAAACCCCCCAATTTGAATTCATGGTGGTGGGGACCACCCAAACCCCTCTAAATGGGGTAAAAACTTTCCACTCTCCTATCAATTAATTGAGACAATGACAATTAATTAAAATTTTCAACTTTAATTAATTGTTAGACTTATTTTTAACAAGTTGGCACTTCATTTTTTTGGTTGGGTTGGTGGATTTTGTTGGAAAAGGAGCTTGGGAGAATTGTGGAGATATCATCTCTCCAACTAAGATCATATTTCAAAATCTTGAAAGAAGATGATGCATGAGCTCGACTAAGGAAGCGTTTTACCGAAGTGAAAAATATTCTCACCCTCATCACCTTCACCAGCATCAACTCACGACACCTACAACAAACCTTCAAGGTAGAGATTGTTTTTTTTGAATACACCCTTACCCATTCGTGACATTCATCATGATTCAAGAATAAACAAGACACTTTCAACCATTCTAACATGGAGGGTTCGGGCCAAATTAACATGGCCCGACCTCTCCATGACCATTGCGAAATTTGATGGTCTTGAAACGATAGCAACGTCCCGATACAAGTGCGAATGTCTTCAAAATGAAGATCGGGCCACTTGGGCGTACCCGTTAACCCGAGGAACATCACCGAAAACCCGTGCCAGTGACTGGTACTGGAGGGACTCAAGAGAAGTGGTCGGAACTCCGGCCGGCCACGAAGACGACAGTTGTTCAACCGCACCGACGGAGAAGGGATGCAGCCCATCGGCCATGGCGGACCAGGGGCGGCGGCCAGCGCATGACTTTCCATGTGAAGGGGAGGCGGTGGCACGCGTGCACACTGACGAGAGTGAAAGAGCTGTGGCCTTGTTCCATGGTGGCGATGCTAGGGCAGTCATCTCACTGTCGGCCATAGGTGATGGTGCAGCGTGCGACCGCATCGCACAGAGGAAGGCTGGCCGTATGGACAACCGCGAGCCGAGCGGGCCACCATGTAGGTCAGGCTTCACCAACGAGCTATGCTAGACCCAGAGGATCGTGTGGGAGCCAAGGCTAGACCCTGGTCGGGCCAAGATGGTCCGACAGGGTTAGACCGGACACAGACCAACTTCGACCCTTTTTCGCTCTTTCGGGCATAACTTGAGCTACGTGCGTCTCTTTAATGAAACATCTACAGAGAAGAAAACCTTGGATCGAGATAGTCCTTTTGGTATAGCCCACATGAGTTTTGGATAAATTTGGTGTATTACTGGGTTGGATTGAACATGAATCCAACTGGGCCCTTGGGACTAAAAAGCCAATAACATACAGACCGATTGTCTGATTGATGCACCGTCTATTACATTGAGACCCCTATTACATGGATGCCCTTTGGGATTCATTGGGATTCATTCCAGTTGGAGAATGAACCTATGGATTGAGAATCAGACCCTCCTGGAATCAATCGAGCTTTGTGCAGGAACCCTATAGCTGGTTGTAACATAAGAAAGGGATCCTATGTGGGTCTATGCTTTGGTATCCTACATGGGTCTATGATCAAGAGTCTCACCTATATCAACTCTAGGATCCTACGTGGGTCTACTATATTAGGATCCAATATGGGTCAGATGATTTATGATCCTAATTGGGTCTGATGATTGAGGATCTTACATGGGTCTTTCTCTTGACAGAGTAAGTTGATTCAGTAGTTACATCTAATCATCTTTACTACCGTACATAAGTTATATCTGTGTGAGCTGATTCTTTAACTTTATGGTAATCTTCTTTGTGGTGTACCTTTTGGTACTTACCTTCATAGTGATACCTTTGTGGTATTCTATTGTGTGACATACCTTTGTGGTACTTACCATCACGGTCATACCTTTGTGGTATTCTTCTGTGTGGAGTTACCATTGTGGTTCTTACCTTTGTTGTGTTACCTTCATGGTATCCTTTCCTTCATGGAACAAATGAGCTTTGGGATAATGAGTTGGTCCTTGTGTTTTCTCATGAATGAGTTGAGTATACGTGATAACTTATGTATATGTATGGGCATATACCGAAGTAGTGGGGTATGTTGATTTCATGCTTCGTGGATCATCTTTTATGGATTTTGTGAGACCTTCAATGGTATCAGGGTCCTTACTGAGTATCGTTATACTCACCGTTGCACTAGCTATACCCACACCTTGTTGTGTTTGGTGCAGACGACAGACATCGTTGACTGAGGAGTAGGGTACTGGGACTAGAGGTAGCTCGGAGGTTGTCATTAGACGAGGCGTACCACAGAGACGGCTGCTCGAGAGCTATACCTACCCCTCAGGTAAGATCCTTGGTGTGAGTTCATTGGAGCTATTTCAGTTTACATGTACCTTTATGTTTTCTTGTACTTTCCAGATTGGCTTGTATTCTGGCCACTTTTTTCTTACTGTACACACCCCATTTACTATAATGCTTACTTGTGTTCATATCTTGTTGGGTTCTTGGTTGTGTGTGTTTATAGTTTATAAAGGCAATGCCATCCTTGTTTTAAGGAATATGCCTTTCAGTGCTAGTCGCCAACCCTTGGACTTTGGAAGGAGGGATTGGGGTAGTCATGGCATGGGCCTCGGGGGTCAGGTCGTGACATCATATGATTTTTATAATTATAGGGTTTTAGCAAATATTATTGACATGGAAAAATGAAATGATGATCTCAACCAGAAGGATGCTACTCCATGAAGCCCTTTAATTATTGAATATGAGGGAGGTAGAATATTTTCAATTTTCCTTTTACCAATCCCAAGATCATATCTAATAAGTTAAGCATGATAACAACCGGTTAGGGTATATTGTTCAAGCTCATTGAGATCACGACCCCAATAGTATACTTTGAACAACCATTAAAAAGTCTCATCATCCCAAACCATACCCTTAGTTCATTTGAAGGTTTACTAAATGTATATGAATCATGAACCAAGAAATATGATTAAATAAATTTTTTTAATAGAATGATGGTAGTATTTACTTCTTATTTTTGATACTTTTTAAATGTTTTTTATTTTTATTTAATAAAACACAATGTGTAATTATTGGTAATATTCAAATTCAATTAACAAATTTATTATAATTAATTTATTTATTATTTAAATTAGTAATGTTTTTATAATATATAATTTTTAAATAATTTTTTTTAAATATAAATGATCATAAAAATTTTATGAAGTGAAATGTAATTTTTATAAGTGTTAAAAAAACTGTTATTGTCAAAACACAACATTTCTCAATTAATGTCTATTATTTTCTTAAAAATGTGAATTCACATAGTTTGAAAATTAATTCATTAAAATAAATACTATTTTAGGAATCAGAACATTAATATTATCTAATAGTGACAATTTCACTATTTTGGGAGGCAATAAAATTATTGGGTAAAAATTAAATACCGTATAAATATACAGTTTATATTATGACATTATAATGAACCAAAAATGATGTAATAAATAATATAAATTGTATCCATTATGTAATATATATTTTTAATTTAAAAAAATATAATTTTATGTTTATTTTAATAAATTTTTAAATCCATTATTAATCCTCCAAAACTATTTATATATTTTAATGTTTTAAAATAATGTTTTATGAGTGTGACTCACTTACACATAAGAATGGGATTTATTTTATTATTTTCAGCACATAAAAATATAAAATATTGAATACCACTCCACTTGGGTTGAAACCATTTGAAAAGACCGTGGGTTGGATTGTGGTTTTGGTTGATTTTTTATATAGAGTCTAAAACCTAAATTTGGGAAATGACAAATAGTTCCCTAATAATTTCAAATATAAAATCACCAATGATACCATTATATATGAATAAAAATCATATTATAACTTTATTACACTAGCCATCCATCTCTAGTGTCCAACAATGTTTCCCCCCAATCTCCCATGAAGCTCATTTGAGGCATTTTTATTCACACACTCATGTATGAGACCATCACCTTCTCTAATTTATTAAAATTTCCTTTTTATCTTATAACATATATTTATAATTACTAATGCATGGATATGAATATCCCTATCACTATTACTACACATTTAATCTGAAAATAATTATAGATCCCATTCAATCTCATAAACCCACATTATGAATTTTTATTTGAAATCTTTAAGCTAACAAAAATTCACCATGATTTTCCAAGCCTTAAAATTGTGTAGTGAATACCATAACTTGTTCATATCACGAGTCTTCACCCATAAATATTTATTATTATTTTAAATGGTACTTATATGTATTTATTTAACACTAAATTATTTTGGAATAAAATATGATTATGAATTCATCCATTTATTTTGATTGAAATGGAAAACATAAGAATGGGCTTGAATTAAAAGTGATGAGTGTACCCAAAATTAAATAGAGCTCAAATTCATTGGGTATTGATTATTCTCATGGGACATCATGTTGTGACAAGGATTAACTTGTTTCATTTATGGGAAATTATTCATCATTATTTAATGGAGGTTATCTTGACCTCTGTCTATGATGTAGTGTTTTATGTTTTTGCGACATTTCCCATGCTTCGTTTAAGATTATCTTGGTTTATCATGTCTCATTTATATTATTTATTGTTATTTTTTATTCATATTTACGAAAAGATATTATTATACTCATGTTATTCTATTTTATTACCTTTATGGGATTTATATCTGACCTCTTTATTATGAATTACCCCAGGTTATCCCATGTAGTTTTATGTTTAATGCAATATTATGATCATGTTAAGGATATTTTCAAAAATGATGAATCATTCCCCTTTTTATATTGTTATGTAATTTACCCAATTCAATAAGACACTGTAGTTCTCAATCTTTTTTTATAATGTTTACTCTTACATAATTAATAATGTATTAATGTGACATAAAGAGTAGGGGTACCATATTTGGTATCAAAGGAAAATATTAGTTATTTTAGTGATAATGATTAGAAATTGATAGGGAAATATTTAGGTGTAAACCTATGTATAATAATATATACGTAAAATTTTGGTTTATTAGGTGTTTAATCACGAAAATATATTTCAATATAGACACTATAAGAGAATGTGGATCTAGAACAAATGTATATAGGGGTAAAACCCAAGAAATATGTGTTGAGTTAGAATCAATTGAGAACTATTGAAGGAAAATAAGCCTTACTACACAATAGGTTTGACACATCAGGATGGTATGTATTAGAAAATTAATTATCACATTATGAACCATTGTTATGGGATCAAAAAAATATCCATAATAATATATATTAGAAAATATATCACATTTAACATAGATTTAAGCTTAAAAATTCACATGTTAAAGAAATATATTTTATTTAAAAATTCTATCATTAATGGAATTGGATTACTATTTATCATTCTAATAGTTTAAAAATTATCAACCATAATTTTTTCATTATTCTTGCCGATAGACATACATATAAGGAATCAGATAAACAAAATATGTGACTAGAAATTCGTTGACATTTCCAATGAGATGCCCAACCCGATGCGAGTCGCATTCACAAACATTGTGATGATACTCTCTCAACTAGCTCATGTTCTAAATATAAAACTAGATACAGAGGATTTCATTAATCCCACTACGATATAAAATGTTGTAATTGAGTCCTTTGGTGACAAAGGCCTCTAAATTTCAATTGATCATATGATACCTCATTATGAGAACAATGGATAAAATCCATTGAAAGATCATTCCCATCCTTAAATATTCTAAAAAATATAATGGTTGGATAGATTTTTATCGTATGGGGGGGGGGGAGAATATGATTCTGATCATTAATATGATGACCGAAGAATTGATTAAAGTGATTTGGTGGATTTAATTCTTGATTTCTTTCAAAAATTAATTTCCTTTCACTCTGTAAGTTGAAATGGAAATGGAATTTCTTTACCTCAAGAAAAATGATGATGAATATGTTAAGGAATAAGAGGAAAAATTCATAGGAGTAGCAAGATATTCCTATGGATTTTTCATTACCCTTAAATTCATGTTTGACCACTTATTTTGTTCTCTAAATCCTAGTCCAAAAAAATCTCTATCGTTGTTTGACAATAATATATATGAAGAAATTTTATGATGTTCCCTCAAAGCTGGAATGATGAATGGGGAATCTAAATCATATCATGGGGATAAGAAGAAATAATTGGAGATTAATTTAGGTAATCTAATGGATAAATCTAATAGTTCCCTGAAATTTCAACAACGCACTTATTAAAAGTACATAAATGAGAACCTTGTAAATTCCTCACGAGGAAAAGGATATTCTTTAGGTGTTGGAAGGAAGGGGACCCAGATAGTGACTTTTAATAAGAGAAAACCACTAATTAATGAGAATATATGAAATCACTAGTCAACCCTCAGTACATATTTCAATTATTCATTTTCAAGAAAGCATTGAACTTTTCAAACCAATTCACCAAGCAATGATATTTATGATACAATGAAATAACCTCCAACGAAGAAAAAATTATATTTTTTCATCAAACTTTTTGAGGTGGATCCCAAAATTGATTTGGCGATATGTGTGCTAGTTACTTATCAAATAATATTGATTTTTTTTCATTTTAGTTCAATGCATTTCTTCATATCATGGATGTTTAGTTGATCTATTCAAACAGAACAAAAAGTAATGGAAGTAGAGTTGTCAGTGAATATAGAAAATGGGGTAATTATTTCATTCAAAGAAACGTAACTAGAAAATAGAATATTTCCTTGGTTCATATTTCCAATATTTACTAAATCATGTTTTTTTCAATCCTATAGACATAGTTCTGGGAAACCATGTCAATAGGATAACATATAGACACTGTTTTATGAAATTGTGATTGTAATCACCTATTGATATGGTCCAAAACTGTGGCCATAGAAACCTATTTTAGTTGACGAAAACAGTGTCCATAGATTCCTATGACCATAGTTTAATATATAGAAATGGTTTATATACTACTTTAAAGATCACAGAGCACAAAATTATGAGAAATCATGGTTTCAAGATACTACTATAGTTTGGGACCCCGATTCTAGGGTTTTTAATCACGGAAATAAGATGATATTGTAGTTCTGTATATAACTCCTCCCCTCTCAAAATTTGTGGGATTAAATTACCAGAAAACCTATTCACACTCTTAGGGGGGATTAGAGGAAATTATGGGTATGGATTGGATTTACCAATATATATCTAAAATAAAATTCTTTGAGAAATAAATTACTCTTCATATAGTGATGTCTCCTCTGTTTTTGTACAAGTATAAAGAGGATGATGGATCTTAAAAAAAAAATTCATGACTGCATATAGGTAACCTATATATAAGAATATCTATCTGAAATGATTTAGTATAATGAAAATATCATCCCAGAGTATATTCGCATTGTGAGGGAATATAATGATGTGTTTCCCAAGGAATTGGATGGACATTCTCCTAGCCAAGATGGTTAATTTCCAATTGAGATTATACCTATGAATTTACATTATCCCTGAATTCATATATAATTTTATTTGGAACATTAGGATCTAATGATACATCTATAAGAGAATCCAGATAAAGGGTTCATACACCCAAGTGCTTCACTATGTGGTGCACCAGTCCTCTGAATAAGGATCGGTCAATATTCCTTGGAAATGATTTTCACTACCTTAAAAAGACTAAAAAATAACAAGTATTATCATCCATGGATTGATGTCTTGTTTGATTAGATTCCTAGGTAAAAATTATACTCCAAGTTGGATATGTGGTCTGGATATTACCATTTTAGTGTGATGAAGGAGGATATCCCCAAAACTACTTTTCTTACAAGGTACGTGCAATATGAGTGTATATTAATTCCATTAGGACTTACTAATGAAACAAAAATATTCATGAACATGATGAATATATAATTTAATGAAGTTATTGACAAATTTTCGGCAGTATTTATATATTATATTTTAATATACTCCCAATGGAAGGATGACCATAAGGAGGATAGGATAATTTTGATAAAAAACATAAAAAAAATAATATTTTGGAAAAGTACATCAAATGTGTGTTCTGGTTGAAGGAAATATCATTATTGGTTCATATCATTATAAGATATGATATATCAATGGAACCTTCAATAATATAATCAATTGAAGATTAATGAGGCTAACATCTATGACATGTATCATAAATTTCGTTGGATTAGCTTGGTATTATTATAAATATGTGAGAAATTTCCCACCATTTTAAAACCTGATAACCATGAAAACACAAAAGGGATTCATGTTTTCATTGTATAATGAATCTGAGTGATGAATTATGGATCTTAAAAAGTATTATTATCAATACACATGTCCTAAAAATATACAAAAGTGGATAAATTTTTTTGTTATTCAACAAATATTTAAAGAATGGATTATCCAATGTATTAATGTAAAATGAAAAATTCATAGCATATTCTACACTGGTGTTGAATGTTCAAGAAATGAACTACCCAATGCATGATCTTGGGATGGATACATTGATCTTTGATTTGATTATTTTGCAACATTTTCTCTTCAGGTAGAGGTATGTAATATGTATAGATCACAAAAGTATCATGTATATATTCACATAGAGAGAGATTAAAATGAAACAATTAATATGGTTAGAGTTGATCAAGAAATACAACTTATCAATTCGTTGCCATCATGGGAAATCATAAAAAGTGGTTGATACTCTTTATATAAAATAAGCAATAATTCTACCATTAACAAGAATGGAAAGAGACCCAATATTCATAGATTAAAAAATGATAGAAATTAGAATCACAAATGGAGGAAAATATTAAATCCCCTAACAAATGAATGATCAAAAATCCATTATAGAGATATTAATAGATTATGAAATGGATGATGTATGAATTATAGAGAAAGGGAAAACTAATAAAAATTTTAATCCTTAGAGTTTAATGTTAATGGAGAAGGGGTTTGGATATTTGGTTCATAAATATGTCTATTATCAATTACTGATTTTGAAAAGGAGTTGTATGCTGATTCAAATGACAATATAATCTCTATAAATCACAGATTAACAAAGATACATTGATATCTCTATGATCACTATTGGTGGTAAAATATGAATAAGGATAATGAGGAATATACATCATGTTGTCTTGGATGTTAGTAAGAGAAGGTGGAAAGGAAAAACTCCAAGGGGATGATGTATCCATTACACATACCAATATGGAAATGGCATAACATAACCATGGAAGATGTAATTAGAATTCCAAATACATCTTTAGAATATAATTATATATGGGGTGTGGTGGATTTTTTTATGAAAACTACCCACTTAATTACAATTTTAGAGGACATCTCATTCAATCAACGTGCAAGGATATACATTATAGAAGCGGTGAGGTTGTAGGGAACAAAAATATTAATTTTATCAGATTTATACCTAATAATTAATTATATGTTCCCTAAGAGTGTCCAACAGACTATAAATACTGAGTTTAATTTCATCACAACTTATCTCCATCAAACTGATATACAATTTGAGTGAACAATGAAGACACTTGAGGTCATGTTGAGAGCTTAATCAATTGACATCAAAGGAAGATGGTATCAAAATATTCCTCTAGTCAGGTTCTCATATAATAAAAGTTTTCACTCTTGAATCCAAATGTATTCCTAGGAGGAAATTTATTATAAGAGCTATAAAAACCATAATGTTTGGTTGATTTGGGGGAATGAGAACTTCTAGGTTGTAAAATATTTGAAGAAATATTAAAAAATTTAATATAATTTATTAGACCATCAAGGATACTCAGATTAGATAGAATATCTATACTAAAAATCATAGATGAGATATATATTATGATGTAGGAGACCTAGTATCCACCTCATTTCACATTGAAATAAAGTAATTATATTTGGGAATAAGAGAAATCTAAGTCCACGATACATTGGTCCCTTCATGATCATTGATCACATTAGAGTGGTGGCATACCAAATAGTAGTCACAACTATCCTTTATCTAGTATATGGTGTATGCCATTTATGAATATTGATAATGTTCATTAAAAATCAGTCATATGTACTCAATCATAATATGGTATACTTTGAAAATGATGCATTTTTTATGAGGATTTAGTTGTGATCTAAGATCATAGAGACAAAGTTCTAAAAAATAAGAGAATGATCATATTCAATTTTATGTAGAGAAACCAAAAGTCTGATGAAGATATATGGGAACTAGAGGTTGTGATGAAACAAAGATTCCATCATATCATTTATTGTGTGAAATAAAAATTTAAAGCATGAAATTTCAGAAGGGTGGAATATTGTGATGTCCTGAACTATAATAAATAAAATTCACCATGACATTTAACTAAATATTATATAATAATATGGTTATATAAAACACATGACCTTATTTGGTTTTATTTTTTCTAATGGGATTTAAAATAATATGATGAATCATTATCATTGAAAATATATCAGTTGAATAGTGGTCATATGATTAGTATAAATATAGGGGTTACTAACTCAAATTGAAATAGATAAAGAAATAGATGGAATCAACTATTGTGATTATACACTATGAATCCAAATTATCAATGTATCCAAGGGAGATATCATATATGGTATTTTCTATTACGAAGCCCAATTTGAGATCCAATAACTTAAGAACAATCGAAACTGTTTGTGGGAGATGTTGTAACGCCCCGACCCTAGTTACCCAGAGTCGGTGCATTAATTACTTAACATTGGCATGATCACAAGAAAGATCAAATCCCGAAAGACCGATTAGTTTAGTAGCCTTGGAAACACTAGATATAATCATAAAGTTTTACATTACATTTCAAAGTGAAAAACTACTACAACAACAAAGTCTTCATATCCACACTATTAACCCCTCATAATATCCCTGCAAGTCATTCATAAATTACTTCTTCACTACCTGGGAAAAATAAAACATAGAAAAGGGGTGAGCTCAAATGCCCAGTAAGGATAACAATATAGCGGAACATTCAAAATAAGCATAAACATTTAAGGCAATGAATTACTAAAACAAAAGCCTTTTAAAATTGAACTTCAACATAGTATGGCAAAAGTAAAATGAAATAATTCCATTTACTTGTTCACATGGATATTCTACTAATCGAATAATCACATGCAATATCAATAACCACTTTCATAATGTTGGAATGCATAATGCCAGACTATCATAACCACATAGCCAAGGCCTCGTGCCAAGACTACAAATAAGATTTTGTCAAGGCCTTGTGCCAAGACACTAGTTTGTCTAATGAGACCTACCGATGCATCGAGGAGCTATAGCGGGCTCCACCCGTCACTTATTAAGTCCAATGCATTCCCATATGAAAAGGTTTATAACATAAACATTCGTATTAAAACTAGCATACGAAATGTCAATAATTTTACCATAAACTATGAATGGTATAAAAATAGCACATCCACAGTCAAACATATCACAAAACCTTCAATACAATATAGAAGTTTTGTATCATAATAAATAAACTTCAAATAATCTTAAAATCCATCAAAGGATGTTGACATAGATGAAATCAAAATTCTTTTTAAAGAAGTATCTCCTTTTATTTTGAAATCATTTAAGATCCATATAAAATAAAACATTTTCTTTGAAAATATTCTTATAAGCTTGTATGGAAAGCTTCGACGATTTTATAACGGCGGAAAATAATCGCACCCGCCGTATAAGTTAAAAACATTCTTACCTCAATTCAGTCGAAAAGGTTAAAAAGGACATTGTTTTGAAAACGACGGAAAGATTCCTTTATAAACCTCTTATAAAAAGTCAAACAAGGGTATAAATGACTTTAACCCATATTCTTGTAAATAGTAAAAATGTTTTGAAATACATTTCAAAGAAACATGGATGTGGATGATAAAGAGGTCCCAGTAGATTATTACGTATAATACAACCTCGGATAATGAAGAGATTGTGAAATAACCCTTACCTTGTACTTTTCCTTGGTTGGGGTAGGTTATCCTCCTGTATAATAGTGAAATAATTTTTACTAAATTATACAAGAATCATATACATTAATATGATATCATATATGATCTTTTAATATTGATTTGATAATAATATCTTAGTATTATCGCCGTTTCGGGTGTTAACTTACTCATTTTCTTTATATGTTTTGTTACATAAGTCATGTTTGTTGTATCTTATTCATATCCAGAATGATATCAAGTCCTTAAACATCATTTTTAAATAATTAAATGATAATTATACTTGAATGGATACGATCGAGAATGAATCTCATCGCGTTCGTGGAGACGGTAGTCCGTACGTACGCACGAACGCTACTTCCATTTAATTTTTATTTTAAAAGAATCGAATACAAATGATACATAGGTATATTACTATTCCAGTATAATATAATATTTTATATATGTTACTTAAGTTCATTAAAACCATCCTTTATACGTTCCATGTGTGGTATGAACGAGTCATATCATTTTAAGGGGGCGGTAGTCCGCACTTCCTCAAATGAAATTATCGTATGTATATACAACATGAAACGAATAATGGTATGAAATAAAATGGAATTACAGAAGCTTATATATAAAATATATATCATTAATATCATATTTAATTACAGTTCCATCATAATGGCCACCATGAGAGGCAGTAAGATGTATTTGAACAATCATCGTTTCGTGAGGCGTTAGTTTTCCATCCACAGAAACATTATGTTCATCATCCATTAGATGGAGTTGTGTGTATGTGTAGTTTGAATACTTCTTATAACAACATCCTACTATATTGAGGATACTGGTGTTGTTACAAAAGAAAGGAAATAAAAAGAGTTTGGGGGTTGGAGAAGCAAAATAAATGAAAATAATTTAAGAGAAATCGTTACCTTTAATTTAGGTAACTCACTTTGGTTAGAACCAAAGGACTTGTTGAAATGCTTTCTGCCTAAGGGGAAGCTTCAAGGAGGAGGAGAGGGATGTGGGGAGCTTAGTTGGGCAGAGTTTGGACGAGCCAAGTGGCTTGAGAGGTGTGAGGAAAAGAGAAGGAGGAGTGCCCTTTTATAAGAGGGGTGAGGGGCACCTTTGGAAAAGCTAGAAAGTATTACTTTATAATATATTTGTATTCGGTTTATAATGGTCCAAAAATCATTGAGGTCTAAGATAAGATGACTCATATTCTAAATAACATCAACCAATAAGAATTTGACAGGTTTTAGATAATATTTTAATCATTATAATCTTATTTATTTAAATGATTTATTAATGAGGTAAACATTGCATCATTATTGTGTCATTAATAATTTAAATTATTTGATGTCTAAAAATTATAAATAAAATATCATTATGTAGGAAATCTTTTTAGCTTTCTAATGAATATTTATAATCGAAAATACAACATGTATAACCCTATGTAAAAATTTTTCTTCTAAAAGATGTAAGCTTATGCCATTTTTATTTTTATTTTAACTTTATTAATATAAAGTGTCATTATCACTTACAAGTGGATCAATGGGGTCCCAAAATTGACCCAAAGATGCCCATGGTCGACCATGTATCAACCAATAGGTTTAAGACACGTTTTAGGGTAATTTTGTATTATTATAATATTATTTTATAACCCTTATTTACCGGATTTACCCTTAACCATGGTAAATAAAATATTTACCGCAGTAATTATTCAAAATGTCTAAAAATAAAAGTTACCTATTTACACAATTTGAACATCCTGATTCCAAATATGGAATCCATTTTTCTAAATTCAAAACACAGAAGTGGCAGAAATTAATTTAAAATTAATTCCCGCTGTTAAAACAAAAAGCGTGTTTTTAAGAGATAATAACTATCAAAAGATTGACACTTGTTTATGTTCGGTTTAATTGTAAAATTATGTCCAATGACCAAAATTATATTAAATGGTAAAAATATATTCTAAATATACTTTAACACCACTCAAATTCATAATTTATCACTAGTAATTAATTTGATTAAAAAAGTTGTTTTTAATTAAAATTTAGTAATTTTCACTATTCATCAAAATATGAAAGTTATCCGAAATGTACCAAAATTTCACCTTAGGCTAAATTCGATATTCCGAATCCAAAAATGAAGTCCATTTTCAAATATAAAATATATATAATTTCAAAAAGTAGGTATTACTATTCATAACGGCTAGTTTGATTAGTTATGGTGTGTTAGAACTCGGTGTTGCGTACAACACACGCTATCACATTATTCAAAGAGAAGCGTACCGTAGAAGCTTGGGGTGTTACAGATGTTCAAGCTCATCAAGATCATGGCCCAATCCATGTACACCGAACCTCCCCATGATAGTCTTACAGTCAAAAAACTTACCCTTTGGCTATTTTATTATTTATTAAAGGAATATATATCATTACCTAATAAATATTTTTATGTAAATTATTTTCAATATAATAAAGGCTACATTTATTTATTATTTTTGTTACATTAGAAAATATTTTTTATATACATTCAATAAGACACAAAGTGTGATTTTGGGAAAAATTAAGATTTTGTTAAAGAATATATAGGAATGAATTAATTTATTTTGGAAATAATTAATATTTCCATAAAATATTATTATAATATAATTTTTATTTGATGTAACTTATCATTTAATTTTTTTATGTAAAATTTAATTTATATATGGGTTCAAAAAATGTTATTTTTAAAAACCCATCATTTATTAAAAAATATATACCCTTATTTTAGAAATGAGAATTTACATATTTATAAAATAACACCATTAAATTAATTATTATTTTTGGAATTGAAATGTTTAAATAATATAATAGAGAATCTTTCATAATTTTTTTAGATAGCTGAATTTTTAGGTAAAAATAGAATACCATATAAATATATGGTGTGTATTATGTAATTATAATGAACCAAGAGTGATGTAATAATTAATATAAATGGAATGAAAGACCAAATACATGTGCTTTATTTAAAAATATTTTCTTTTATGTTTATTTGATTAATTTCATATATATTTTATGAAACCTCAAAAACAATTAATAATTTTAAGTTTATAAATATCATTTTCTAAATTAAGAATCTCTATAACATATGTAAGAGTATTATTTTTTTATGTAAAAAACATTATAATAGAAAGTAATGAAAACCACGCCCATTTGGAAGAATCTATGGGAGAAACAATGGGATGATTTGTGTTTTTATTTATTTTATTATATAGAGTCAAAAACCTATGTTTGGGAAATAATAAATATTTACACACTCACATCATATATAAGACCACATAATATCGATTTTCATTTCTCTATAAATCCATGGATCACATCCTTACATGTACCTCCCCTATCTAGTGTCCTCCAACTATGCCCCAATATCTCAAGAATCTCATCTCATGCTTTTGGAGTCACACACTGATGTAAGAAATCATTACCTTAGCCTTTTTATTCAACTTTATTTTTTTATTATTCCAAATATTTACACTTCATAATGTTGGGATATGTATTTATATATCCTTATTACATACCATTTTATGTAAAAATAATAAGGGACCAATTTCTCTCCCATTAACCCATTATATGAATATTTTATTTACATCTTTATGTTTCCAAAATTACATAATGTATTTCTATGATAAAAGAATTATGTAGTGAATTACATACTCATTTCTTATCAAGGATTTTCACCTTTATGCACATATACAACATTGAAAAGGGAAATAAATGTAATTATTCAAGACAACATTATAATGTAAAAAAATATGATGATGAATGATTTCATGTTTTATGATTTATGTGGAATAAATAAGCATAAGAATTAAATGAATGTGATGGCTGCATCCAAAATCATATATAACTGTAATGAATTTGGTAATGCTTAATCTCCTTAGACGTCATATTGAAATAAGGAGTAATCTTGATTCCTTTTTGGACTTTTTACATAATGATTTCTCAGTATTTTACCATGAACTATGTTTATGATGTAGATTTTTAGGTTGTTTCCAAATCTATAGTGTTCCCTTTTATCATTATCATGCAATATCATGTCTCATTGTCCATGTTTATGATTATTTATTCTTTTGGATACTCTAATGTTAAAAATTGTATTATTTTCATAATGTTAAGACATTTTATTCCCCCACTAAAAATTATTTCTCACCAATTCATTATGTATGTTCCCAGATTATCATATGCAGATTAATGTGCAAGGAAATATTAAGATCATGTTATGGATGTCTACTATAATGGTAATGTATTCCACATTTTATTTTGCTTTGTAATGTGCCTAATACCCATATAAACCATAGTTATAAATCTTTCAGGTTGTATTAATTATACTATTATGTAATAAATGATGTATTAATTTGAAAAAAGAGTAATATTTTAAATATATATATGTCATCATTCATTAAAATTTAATGGAAACATTATTCCATTAATTATTTTTTAATTTCCAATAACTTTTGACTCACCCATCCTACCATAAATTAACATATGAATAGTCCATAATGATATTGAAAAAATATATATAGGTAGAAAATTTTGGTCATTATTTAAAAATAATCTATATTCAATAGACTAATAAACATCTCCACATATATGACTTTCAAATGACCTATTTGTAACATTGACTTTCTATAGGGTCGACTATTTTTCTGACCTCCCACCATATAGATTACATAGATCGAATCACATGATATGATGTAGTAATGACTTTTGATAATCAAAATAATAGTATCCTAAAATCATCTATGTTATTTTTGATAGAATCAATCGGGCTATAGAAAATATATTTCAGAATAATTCTAATTAAAATTTTATAATCTCATTGTGTTTTTATTATTTTGTAAACATTAAATAATAAAGAATATAGATGGATATTAGGAAATTATTATTATATATAAGAACAATACTCATTTTGTATGATATTTTTCAATATTCATTTTTTTGAATATTATATTAATTAAATGATAAAAAATTAGTTAGTTATAGGATTATAACTATAACATCTACATTTTTAAGACATTAAATGAATATAATGTATTAATACATTCCAAGATATTTAAATACAGTTATTTGAATTGGAATAACATTAAAAAAGTCCCACAAACCTATATTCAAATATTTAGATAAAAGGGGATGTAAAATAATTAAAATCAATGTATTGGATTAGTAATTTATAGGGAAAATTAAATCACATTAAAAGGAATGAAATATCATTGTTAGTCCCAAGTACTATTTAAATTAATAATATAAAAACAAAATTGGTTCTACAAAATGAACTAAATGGAAAATTAGAAGCTATATTGGACTATTCATGTAATATATAATAAGATGTTTAAAAAGTGTCAGTATTGAATTATATGAGATATTTCCTCCACTCAACAGCCTTCAGGAAATATAGATTATGATTAAAAAATTAATCATAAAAACATTAAGGATTTAAAATTAAAATTGGAATTTGGAATTTTAAATAATGAAAATAAATATGAGTTTTATATTGAAAATTTAGACTGAATTATTCATAACCGCGATTAAAATAATTTATGGTTGATAAATAAATCTTATTAGAATCTTAAAATAGTGCATCTATCATGGTGTTTTATTTTTAATAATACCATGGAAACTATTGTTTGAAATAATGTCTTGTTGGATATCAATATATTTACATCCACTTATCCCAGTTTCCCAAAGATTGTGGAATAGTTTATAAATTGAATATGGAGTTTAAGGTATTAAATTCCAAAGATCAAGGTTTAAGATTATTCATGAAACCAGATACATAAAAAATACAGTAAATAGTTTTATGTTACAATTGATAAGTTCCAATATTTATTTCACATTGTTGTGATTAGATAATTCCAATAATTGTATTCTATTCCATTACATAAGTAAATTTTAATACATAGTATTGGGGGTGAGCTAATATTAAAAATAACAGAAATTATACAGTCGAAACCAATAATAGATAAATTTTGAATATATAATATCATAAATGAAATTTTATCCTAAAAGAGAATAAATAAAAATAAATTTATTAAAAAAGTGAAATAAAAATCCCAAATATTACAATAATTTTGAAATATGTAATTTAATATTTCCATACATCATAATAATATAATATATGCCTTGTTCAATTACATTATACCTAAAACATGTGGACATTCAGATTACTGAATATTATTTTTCTCATGTGACCTATAAGTCGACAAAGGGTATATATAATTATGGGTTTGATTGTTTTTAAAACATTTAAATACAATATATCACATAACAAATGAATTCAATTTATATATAGAATAATTTTCATTGATGAACATATTATAAATACATAAAGCATTTTCTAAAAGGAATATATCAGATATGAACATCGATTGTAGAAAAATATTCATTTTTAATTATTAATAGTTTTATATAGTCAATAAATTTATAAAAATATCCATGGTAATTACTTCAACAAATATATAGAATATTTTTAGAATTTTTACTTTCAGTAAGTACCCATAATAAGTGATTAATTTTATGTTATGGATATAATGACCACTTCATTTTTATATATTTTCAATGACATTAGATAATTGAATTTTCTATAGCATGGGAGAAAATGAAAAATATGTTATAAAAAACTATATAAATTTATTTTTTTTTTATAATGAGTATAATAAAAAACATTAACATATCACATGGGAGTTTCAAACCATGTGTGTAGTAAGGGACTACCCACTATGCACTTGTATTATTACTGTGATATACAAAGACATCAATTTTTGTGGCATTTTACCACACATACATCTATTCAATGAACTCATACAATTGTTTTTATCTAAAAAGGTATGTATTTTATTAGAAAATTAAACATTTTTTATTGACCATAATATAGGATTTCCTTGGCTTGGAAGCATATTTGTAGTAGTAATGCATTTTGAATTTATTATAATGTCTATATAATTAATTATCAAATGGGTAAGATATCATAAGGACATAACATAGACTAATTTTAACAATTTAACGAAATAAAAACAATGTGGATTAGAAATTATATGATAAGTTTAATGTAAAACTAAATTGTGGAGATAAAGAAAACCAACCTCTACCTCAACATTTAACAACTTAAAAAAGTGTATTATGTAAGGGGTTTTGGTATATTATCAATGAAAATAGTTCACTAGGGATATTATCACATGGATATATATAAAGGGATCTTATAAAAATAAAAAATAAAATAGATTATATTTAATGAAACTGAAATTCGAAATGAAGAGGGAGAGTTAGGAAAACTTATATCTCTTGAGCTTCTTAGATATAACCTCACCATTTATTAGGCGAAAATATTCATTAAAAAGATAGTATTCGGTTAGAAACTCCATGAAAAATAAATTAAGTGGATAATTTGACTTTGGTGTGTATGAATATGTGGTGAGGGTGTGAATTTATAGGTGTGGGGAGTGTAATTTCATGGAATATTATATTAATTAGTTTATTCTTTTTATTTCCCTGAATTCCCCACTATAACCATCATTCTCCACAACTATTATTATTTCTTAATTATAGTTTTTAGTACCATAAATAGTTAAACAGAGCTACCTTGTTCAAAATGATCCATTCTTACATAAATTTGTGGCCTTATATTATTTATATACAAAATTTTACCAAATTCACCCATTTTTACCATATTTAAATTTTATAAAATAATAATATCAAATGTCACCCCATGGAAAATTTCGATATCTGGATTAAAAATATTAATCCCATTTTATAAAATTCATTCCCTAATTACTTTCATTATTCATTTTATTTCAGGTTGTCACGTTCATAAAAAGCTGTAGTATTGGAGTAAATGACCTAAAATTTAATAAAGTATTTACTTTAATATTCATGTTAACAACAAGAAACATAATCAATAATTACATTTTACATATATATATATAAATAGTGCAACATTTATAATTTAATTTATAATTTTTACGAATATTGATTAGGTGGTGATCTACAATAGCATTAACTTCTCGCACATATAGTTCTACAACAACATCATTTGTTGGAGATCTCTAAGAGCTTTATCAAAGAGTGAACACTAGTGGTTCTATATCATTCCATTGTGTAGATATATTATATTACATTGTGATTTTTATATATGTTTTACCTGTGATTATTACATTCTATAATAACAATCAATATTTATTAAATTAAATTATATTAATACTAATATAAATTCTAAATAACAATTACCCAAATGGTCATATTGAAAATGGTCATTTTAAAAATTAATTTATAGAACAATAGTCATAATTTATTATTGATATGTGGACCAACATTCATATTTAAAAATGGTCATATTTCCATCTTCCAATAATAATCATATATATATATCACCATATAAATACCTTCATTTCATTTCCTAAATTCATAAACAGAAAAAATTCAAAAAAATTATTTTAATATTAAAAGAAATATATCTTATATAAATTATAATATTTCATCAATATGATCCACTAGAGTACAAGAATATATTGTAGAATTATTTCATGTACCGATTTCATCCTATTTAAAAAAATTCAATTACTATTGTTTTTATTGTAATTATTTTTTTTATGATGAAATAATAAAGTGTTTATTATTTAAAAATAATGTAGTGAAAGGTTTATTTTCATTTAAATAATCTTATGTATTACATCCCACTAAAATAACTTTTAGTGCTTATTTATAATTAAATCTATAAAAAATATTTATATGACTTTCTCATAGAATCCAATGGATCTAATGTTGCATCTTCTAAAAGTTTATTCTATTAAAAACCATTAACTAGATAATTCATTAGATTTCCTAGTGTTGTACATCTCGTTCCCCTCGTTGTTTGATTTTCATGATCACAATCACCTTTCTTATTTATCTAATATTGTGTTTTAAGTGTTGTGGATGATAGGCAAGAGATTTCCAAAGGAATGGCCCAAGAAAGCCTCTCAAATGGACTGAAATTCAGTCCACCGGCCAACCGGTGTGATAGCACCGACCAGCCGGTGGACCTGGCAGAGGCATTGCCCACTGCCAGGCTCCACCGGTCGGCCGGTGGCTTTACCACCGGCCAGCCGGTGGAATCCAGCAAAACAGTGGTTGCTACTGTCTTGCCACCGGCCAGCCGGTGGATCTGGCACCGGTCAGCCGGTGGCCCCTGGAAAAGAAGAACAGCTACTGTCTTGCCACCGGCCAGGCGGTGGCTCTGGCACCGGTCAGCCGGTGGCCCCTGGACAGGAATCCAATGCCTTTTTGCAAACACCGGCCAACTGGTGGGACTGTACCGGCCAGCCGGTGGAGCCAGTCAAACTAGCCGTTGCAGTTTGACCAGGCTGGCCCACTTGGCTCCCAACGGCTCTTTTAGCCTCTCCAATGGCTCCGAAGCCTCCCCAAGGGTTCCATGACTATAAATAAAGGCCAAGGAAGCCCCGGACACTAACAAGATCATATACCAAGCGCCCGGACATATTGTTGCACATTTGGCGAACCTCCGGCGCTCCACCTTCAAGGATCCTCAAGTGCTCCAACAACTTCCACATCCAAGGAGCACCTCAAGAAGCTTGGGAGAGCACGCTACATCAACTCCATCATCCAATTGGCCCCCAAGTCTTCCTCCAATACGGTTTTTCTTGTTTATTTTTTTTGAGCTTAAAATTGGGTTTGTGCCTACAAACCCCAAACCCTTTTCTCATCCCCCTTTCTTTTGGGTTTCACACCACCATTAAGGTGTGAAGAGGTTTCTTCAAGCCTTTCCTTTTAAAAGGCTTGTGTTTCGGTGAGCTAGCCTTCACCCGTTAAAAAGGCTAGTGGGTTCTTGCTATTCCATTGAAAGCAAGTGGGTTCTTGCTAAACCACCAAAAGAAAGCTGTAATAGGTCCTAGTGCTACCTCAAAGCCTAGTGGGTTTCTTGCTTAAACCATTGAAAAGCAAGCGGTAGGAATCTCTCAACGGTTGAGTTGGGAGCGGAGACGTAGGCCGGGTTTTGGACGAACTCCGTTATCAATTTTGTGTGTCTTGCCTCTTTATTTCCGCTGCACTTTCAACTCTGATTTTAATTTGTTAATCATTTTTTAAAAAGGCAATTCACCCCCCTCTTGCCATCATTCCTTTGTTTTCTTCCGACCAACAATTGGTATCAGAGGGAGGTTTTGAATAATACCTTCACCGGTTTCAAATTTAAGATCCTTTTTGATGGCTTCTACCGCTTCTTCTTCTCAAACCCTCGAAGGTCATTCATTGGGTCATGCTCCATTGTTTGATGGAACCGACTATTATTTTTGGAAAACCCGCATGACCACTTTTTTAAAAAGCATTGGTTATCCTATTTATAAAATTGTTATGCAAGGATTTTCCCTCTCCTCTCCCGATGAGTCTAAATGGACCCCCAAAGACATTGCTTTTTTTGAGCTTGATGGGAAAGCCATGAACGCTCTTCATTGTGGTCTTGACCGTAATGTTTTTAATTCTATTTCTTCTTGCACTACTTCTTACGATCTTTGGAAATTTTTAGAACTAACCTATGAAGGTACTAGCGAGGCTCAAAAGCAAGAACCCGCTCAAAAGCTAGAACCCGCTCAAAAGCAAGAACCCGATGCAAAATCCGTACCTGCTTTCCCACTTCACAAGAAAAGGGCCAAGAAAAAGAAGGGAAAGAAGAAGGCTTCAAAGGCATCTTGGAGTGATAGCTCCTCCTTCTCCTCCTTCTCCTCAAGCGACCAAGGTAAAAAATGCTTAATGGCAAATCATGAGGTATCATCTTCCGACTCTTCTTCCCCGTCTTCTAGTTCTTCTAATTCTTTCAATCATTTGTCCTATGAAGATCTCCAATACGCTAGAGATCAACTAGAAAATGGTTTTCACGAACTCTCTTCAAAATTTGTTGCTTTAAAAAAGTCTTTCAAAAAACTCTCCTCTGAAAAAGAACAACTTCTCAAAGAGAAGGAGGAGTTGACCCTAAAAATCCAAAACCTCCCCGATGTTGATTCCTTGGAATCAACCATCAAAGACCTAAGGGAGACTCTAGCCATGTTCACCCAAGGGGAACAAAATTTGAACAATATACTTGGTTCCCAACGCGTTTCCCGAACCACCAATGGACTTGGCTATACCAACCAAGCTTCATCCTCCCATGCACCCACTGTTTTTGTAAGGGGGAGCTCTAGTTTTAAATTTTGCAATTATTGTAAAAAACCCGGGAACCTTATTTATGAATGTAAATGTAAAAACGCCCGGTACGGTCAACCCAAATCTTTCTTCTTTTCGGACGAATTTTGTAGGACAAGACCCTCTATGAGACAAGTTTGGATTGAAAAATCCCTTCTTGCGAGTCTCTCCGGGCCAAAATTTATTTCCTCTCCCCGGTGATTAGTTCTTTCTATTTAGGGGGAGTTAGGTTTGTTTAAGAATTTTCAAACTTTCAATTTCAACTTTTGGTTTCAAATTTTCTATTCAATTTTTGATTCAAAACTTTCAATTCAAACTGTTATTCAATTTCTCATTTCATTTGGTTTTTGATTCAAAACTTTCAATTCAAACTGTTATTCATTTTTTGATTCAAATCTTTTCAAATCTTTTCAAATTTCAAAAATTTCAATTGATTTTTCAATTCTCAAATCTTGTTTTTCAAATCATTCCCTCAATCAAGTTTTGCCCCGAGCTATTTTGATAATCACAAAGGGGGAGAAATTTCTTGATTGATTGGGGGAGAATCCTTTTCATCATGCTTAGCATTTCCTTTCAATTTCAGTTTTTTTACTTTAATTGTTTCGGTGATTGTGATCATCAAAATAGGGGGAGATTGTTGTACATCTCGTTCCCCTCGTTGTTTGATTTTCATGATCACAATCACCTTTCTTATTTATCTAATATTTTGTTTTAAGTGTTGTGGATGATAGGCAAGAGATTGCCAAAGGAATGGCCCAAGAAAGCCTCTCAAATGGACTGAAATTCAGTCCACCGGCCAACCGGTGTGATAGCACCGACCAGCCGGTGGACCTGGCAGAGGCATTGCCCACTGCCAGGCTCCACCGGTCGGCCGGTGGCTTTACCACCGGCCAGCCGGTGGAATCCAGCAAAACAGTGGTTGCTACTGTCTTGCCACCGGCCAGCCGGTGGATCTGGCACCGGTCAGCCGGTGGCCCCTGGAAAAGAAGAACAGCTACTGTCTTGCCACCGGCCAGCCGGTGGCTCTGGCACCGGTCAGCCGGTGGCCCCTGGATAGGAATCCAATGCCTTTTTGCAAACACCGGCTAACCGGTGGGACTGTACCGGCCAGCCGGTGGAGCCAGTCAAACTAGCCGTTGCAGTTTGACCAGGCTGGCCCACTTGGCTCCCAACGGCTCTTTTAGCCTCTCCAACGGCTCCGAAGCCTCCCCAAGGGTTCCATTCCTATAAATAAAGGCCAAGGAAGCCCCGGACACTAACAAGATCATATACCAAGCGCCCGGACATATTGTTGCACATTTGGCGAACCTCCGGCGCTCCACCTTCAAGGATCCTCAAGTGCTCCAACAACTTCCACATCCAAGGAGCACCTCAAGAAGCTTGGGAGAGCACGCTACATCAACTCCATCATCCAATTGGCGCCCAAGTCTTCCTCCAATACGGTTTTTCTTGTTTATTTATTTTGAGCTTAAAATTGGGTTTGTGCCTACAAACCCCAAACCCTTTTCTCATCCCCCTTTCTTTTGGGTTTCACACCACCATTAAGGTGTGAAGAGGTTTCTTCAAGCCTTTCCTTTTAAAAGGCTTGTGTTTCGGTGAGCTAGCCTTCACCCGTTAAAAAGGCTAGTGGGTTCTTGCTATTCCATTGAAAGCAAGTGGGTTCTTGCTAAACCACCAAAAGCAAGCTGTAATAGGTCCTAGTGCTACCTCAAAGCCTAATGGGTTTCTTGCTTAAACCATTGAAAAGCAAGCGGTAGGAATCTCTCAACGGTTGAGTTGGGAGCGGAGACGTAGGCCGTGTTTTGGCCGAACTCCGTTATCAATTTTGTGTGTCTCGCCTCTTTATTTCCGCTGCACTTTCAACTCTGATTTTAATTTGTTAATCATTTTTTAAAAAGGAAATTCACCCCCCTCTTGCCATCATTCCTTTGTTTTCTTCCGACCAACACCTAGAATATTTTTTTATATCAAGCATATGAATTGAATATTCTTCATATTACAATTATAGGTATAATTAAATTGTTCAACTATTAGAACATTGTTATGTTCCGGCATAAAAATCATCACATGTGATATATAGATGAAATCAAGAACATGTGATATGTTTTTTAGCGTGGGAAAATGAAATGAAACATCTCTTATAAAAACAGATTTCAAATGAAACAATTTATCTGGTACATAATATCAATTTTCCACAAATTTCATATCACCTTTTTATGGAGATATCATTATGAATACATACTATCTTGTATAGAAATACGGAACTTTCCTTCCATTTTCATTATATAATACTTATGCAATATTGATGTGTGAGATGTTACGATTAAAAAAATTACCATTTCACTATTGTTTCATGTACGATATTGGTGATACCATTGTTTTTTATATGAGAATGGTCCCATGAAATGACATCTAGAGTGATGTGAGATGGAATTGATTTATGATGTATTTATGATACAATATTCAATATAGTGAAGTAACTAAATGTATTGAACTTTATAAGAACATGACTGGCTAGATGGTGGTTGTGCAATTTACCACCTATTGTATAGTGTCCCTATGTGTTGTTCTAATTAAATGGAATTATAATCTTATAACTCCAATTCAGTTTGGAGCATTTTTATTTCCAAATTTGGAAACCAAAGGCTAAAATTCAAATTTTTATCCTTGACTATAAATCATGGAGATCTCCCAATCATCTAACAGTTGTTCAACAGGGTTGGTCTAATCTAATGATTATAGAATGATTTGATATATTTATATATACACCTAATTAATACACCATTTTCTCAAATAATATTGTTTATTAGATACATTATAAATTATTATATAGATTCAATCATGAATTATTCTTTCATTCATTGATTAGGGGTGGATATTTCATTTTTGAGATATCTATTATTCATATTGAGATCTATTGTTGAATGTTTAGGATTTATGGGTGTTTTTTATAAATTATCTTCCAATACATATTCTGTATATTTGAATTTTTTATTAAACTATAATATGTTGAAGATCTGTTGGTAAATCAGAACTGGGTTCATTTTTTGAATGGCATCCCTTTGAATAGAGTATTCTCCCTTGTTAACAGCATATGTTTTTCATAAATTTCAAATAGAACTTTCATATTGATACTCTTTTATTATTATGTTTCATAATTGATATATTTTCCAATAATAGAGTTGTATTGGTTCAATGTTAATTGTCATGTAAATATGTTCTTTACATGAGTTGACATGGAATTCATGACCCACTCTAGAATAAAAAATGAATTTGATTAATAAGTTTCATCTCTTTCAACATACCATATCCATGGTCTCCATGATAAAATCATTGATGTATGTAATTATAGAACAACCTTCTTGATATAGATACTGATCATTGATTCATAACTATATTTCTTCATTGATGAACTAGAACCTGATATTGATATCCTTGATGTGGAAGCTAGTTGTACATTGGAGTGTATCAATGTTAAAATTTAATCATTTATAAATATTAAAGTACTTCATCAACAACACTATTTTAATAAGATAATTATATTTTTATTTTATTTTATACACATTTACCCATGATCAAATTTTATTGTTCTCATACTATATATGATCTTTCTCGAAAAAGACTTCATGTTGATGTGTGAGTATCCTGTTAATACCAAAATGGGTCTAGATACCATGAGGGGGGTGGGTGAATCAGGGTTTGGATATTCTATTTGAAAATTCTTCCTGCCCCACTAGATCATGACCTCATTATTATACAGGTCACTTTGTTTGATATTATTATATTAATGTCTATCTTATTCTTTCCTAATTTATCTGATAAGGATGCTTTGGATGTAATGTATGGAAATAAAGTAGGCAGACATATAGGTTTTTACTTAGTTCACCCTAACTGGGATACATCCCAAGAGCACACAACTAGGATGTCTCGCTGTACCAAATCCACTAAAGCTCACAACCAATTTACATTGTTCGGGCTCAATCACTTTTATTACTAGGATCACTGCCTTTAAAATGTTTAGGGACATCTCACTGCTTTCCCCAGGGTCCCTCCATATTCCTCCATCTAGCTCACTGTCGATAGAAAGGATCAACTTCTTCCTCTTCCTTCGCTCACTTGCTCTGAAATGGATCCATAAATAGTTTATCGACTTGTAGGTCCCTTCATTATCACTAATGAATGAATCCTCCACTATATATAGATGCTCTATTTATATACAACGTTCACTAGCAGATGAATCTCACTTTGCACCGTGTGTACTGGGAAATCCCAATTTTTACATGCAGCCCATTCTGCACCTTACACGTAATTATCTTAACTTGCATGAAATAAATTTTTCACACAACACCTTTTTTTATACACATATAATTATTTTATTTGGGACAGCTTTATTTTACACGTAGCATTTTATTTAGGCACAACATCCTTTTTACGCGTAGCCTGAGCATTACGTGAAAAAATGACATTTACGCAAAACTCTCTTGAGTATTCCAATTTCTCATGAAAAGAATAGATACCCTATAAAACTTGAACATATATCAATGAAGGGGGTTCACTCCATTTTTAAATGAAAAATATACCATGCGCGAAAAACCATCCTAGAGAGCGTAATTCACTTCGAGCGTGGAGAACACATATTCCTAGCAACAACATTTTTCGCGAACTGCTGCAATATTTCGTAGAGCTCATACCTTTTCCAATTTTCTTGTTTCTGATCTTGAAAAATCACATGGGATAAAAACTCCAATACTCTATTTCATGCACCACACCAATATGTTTCACACCACTTCCTTTTTTGCGCATTGCTCTAATATTTCGTGCACCTCATAAGTTTCCCAATTTTGAAACTTTGGATATCAAAACAAATATTGCGGGAAAAACTCAAATTAACTATTTCATGAAGAAAGAAAATATTTCACCCACCACTAACTTTTTCACGCACACCTCTATTTTTTCTCTCACCTCCCTTTTTCTAATAATGTTCATTATTTAATGAATAGTGAAAATACAGTATTTTATTTAAAAAATGATTTTTAATCTACGTTATTTATATAGTTATATTATATATTTAATTGGTTCTTAATTTCAATTAGACTATATTTTTACCACTTAATTCAATTTTTGTAATTTCAAGTAATTTTACTTTGAAATTGGGCATAAAAAAGTGTCAATTTTTTATAGGTATTATTTCTTAAAAACATGCTTATTTTGACAATGGGAATTGGTTTTAAATTAATTTCTACAACTTATTTGTTTTTAATTCATGTAAAAAGGGATTACATATTTGGAATTAGGAGGTAAAAATTGTGTAAATTGATAAGTTATATTTTTAGGCATTATGAATATTTACTTCGGTAAAAATTTTATTTTTTATTGTAAAAGGGTAAATCTGGTAAATAATTGTAAAAAATAATCTCATAATAATATTAAATTTCAATAACATGTGTCTTAATCCTATTGGTTAATATATTTCTGACCATGGAAATCTTTGTGTCGATTTTGGGACCCCATGAAGCCACTTAAGAGTGATAATGACACTTTATATCAATTAATTTATAGTAATGGAAAAAATTACATAATATATATCTTTTACTAAATAATTTTTACATGGGGTTATATTAGTTATCACTTAGTCCATAAATATTCATTAGAAAGATAAAAATATTTCCTAAATTATGATATTTTATATATAGTTTTTATACATCATATAAATAATATTATTTATGACATAATGATGATGCATTGATTGCCTTATTAATTAATAATTTATGTAAATGAGATTATAAAATATAAGAACTACCCCAAACCAATAAAATTATTATTGGATTATTTTATTTCAAACAAAAATCTTCTTATATTCATCTTTAATTTGTTTTTGAAATTTAGATGCCAAAAATCACTATATAAAAAAAATATTTTCAAATATTCCTAAAGAGCCCCTCCACCTCCTTTTAAAAATACATCACCTGTAACCCATTACTCACTCCTCTGAAGCCCAATGTCTCATCCAAAATCTATCCAAATAATTTCTCAATATCCCTATAATCCACCTATAGGCCTTTACTTAGGTAGAAGTAACTTCAAGAAATCCTTTTGGTTCAAACCAAAGGGAGTTACTAGATTTAACGGTAACATCTTCTATTAAGTTCTTTTGTTTTATTTTATTTCTACAACCCAAAAAACTAATTTTATTCATTTATATTATAAAAAAACTAGTAAACTAAATATAATAGGTTTTTTGTTATGAAATATATTCAAACTTAACTTACCCAAACCTCCGTCAAATGGGTAAAAAACATACAGTTTCTTTGGATGGTGAACTACCGCCTCACGAGATGATGATTGTTCAAAATTTTCCTACCACATTTTTATTGTGGATATTATGATGCAAAAATATTTATATTTAATATATATTATGTTTATATTATTTATATTATTCTTTATTTTTCATTTATAGCAGACCTTTATTGTTTCCATAATGGGTAAATGCTATAATTTCATTTGAGAAGTGCGGACTACTGTCCCCTGAAAGTGATATTTCTCGTTCATGCCACACTTGTAACATATAAAAGATGGAGTTAATGAAAAAATATATGATATTAAACTTTAATTATAACATAAATATGTATCATTATGATTTATTTCCATAAAAATACAAAATAGAAATGGGAGTAGCATTCATGCGTACGGATGACTTACCATCTCCATGAACAGTGTATTTCACTTCTTTTATATACATGTTATGTAATGTTATAAAAACGTATATATAAAAAAATATATAATATATTTGTTATCTAAATCATGAATATCATTCTCCAGAAAATGTAATTTTGACCACATGAACAACATGTAATTATAAGAAGTTCATTTTTGACTCAAGTACCAAATATCAAAAAAATTACCATTATTACTAAAACGATTACATAATGTTTATAACATGGTAATAAGTGACATAAAAGGAATAATAAACTTCTATAAGGTTCTTAAGAAAGTATAAATTTACTTTAGTTAATTATTCATAGGATCAAATAATGTACGGGTCAAGTCGGACATGGGGTAAAGGACTTCGTCTTATTCTCCTTTCATTTAAGAATCATTTGATATATACACAACATTATTTTAGATGGTGTATAAAAACATTTTACTTTTAATTTCATTCAAATGTAATCTATTCTCTATGAATAATTTTACTAAAATCCAAAAAATAATGTTTCTTTTTTACGTACGCAGTGATAACGAGATTTCCTCCACTACAAGTGTTATTTAATATTTTCCTTTCTTAACATGTCGTAATGTTTTTAAAAGAAAAATAAATACCATATAATCATTTACATATTTTGGTATTGAAGATTGTTTTGATAATGGTTTTTTATGTAAATATATTTAAAATATTTATTGTATTGGAAATGTGGACATTTTATCTTTCTTTAATGTTTGTTTTATGTGTTTTTAATATGTTATGGTTCTTGGGAATTATTTACATATATGGGTGGGTCTCTCATAATCCTAGTGTGGGTGAACTTGAGATAGCTATCCAATGTATTGGAAAATATGAGGGAGGTAAATGATAATGTTTCTCCTAAGAAATTATGTTATATACTGTGATGGCTATTCCAAATGTAACTCCCTACGCAGCTATGAAAGCTACAAAGTAATTATTTTATGGATGCCACAAGTTACCTTTAAGATTTATTTTTTCTATGTGTTATTTATAAATCGTATGATATCATTATTTATTTATAAAGTCTTATATTTTGACAGACTAATGTTTTCTTTCAATATTTTATAACACTTTCTGAGCTTTTCCTGCACATCCCATGTTCTAAAATGTTATTCACATGACTAAATGATGAATAGTGTCAAGGATGAGATCATGGAAAAGTCATGTTGTCTAAAACATGGAACTAGAAATGAAATGTTTTTATTTTATTAAAAAATGGGAACTAATAGAAGTTTCAACTTTGTAATTTATGAGATATAATGTTATTGTTATGGAATAATTCTCTCAAACTCGTAACATGAAAAAAATCTGTAATGGGAATAATTCCTTTAATTAAATATTATGTAATGTTTTATGGCTGGGTCCTTATTGTTGGTATCAGAGGTTGGTTTATACAACTTGAGAAGTTAGGATATTGTTAAATTAATATCCTAAATTTTTTTTTAGTTTTTCATATGATTGAAATGATATAGAATTTACAAATTAAAATTTTTCTTCTCCAAAGTTATTTATGTGTTCATAATGATTTTTCATTGAGGATTTATAATAAATTTTCTTGGAAGGCATAAATAGAGAAATGACCATCCAAATAAGCATCCAGAGACTATCAGAATAAGAATTGAACAGTTTGTTATAGTGATGGCTGAGTTAAATCAGGTAATAAATTTTTGTTGTGGTCATTGATGATATTTTGGTTTATTGAAAAAGTAATGATGAAAATGAAATTTATTAAAGGGTTGTCTAACAAACCAAAAATGAAAAGAAACTGTCTGGGAAATTCAGTAAGTGTGAGTTTTTGTTAACAAAGATTTCATTCATTGGTAACATTGTTTCAAAAAATGGCATAACTATTGATCCTACTAAAATAAAAGTTGTTGAATAATGGTCAAGACCCCTAAATATAACCGAGATCCATAGGATTCTTGTTTTAGTAGGTTACTACCAGAGGTTTGTTGAGAATATTTAAGGTTATATATTCTAATGATTAAGTTAACTCGAAAAGGTGTTAATTTAATCTGGATAAATGAATGTGATGATTGTTTTTAGGAATTGAAAAGATGATTGGTGAATGATATGGTTTTGGAACTGACTTCTAGAAATGGGGAGTTTGTTATCTACAGTGAAGGTTCATTGAAAGAACATGATTGTGTCCTTATAAAGATTGATCAGGTAACTGACCATGCTTCATGTTAGTTGAAACCTCATGAGTTAAATTATCCTAGACATGATATGTAATTAGATACTATTGTTTTTGATTTAAAATTTTGGAGGCATCATTTGTATGGATTAAAATGTGAAATATATTCTAACCACAAATTTTTAATGTATATATTCACTCAGAATGAATTAAACATGAGACAGAGGATATTTCTCGAATTAATTAATTATTATGATTACACGATTCATTAAAATCTAGGAGAGGAAAATAATATGGCTAATGATTTGAGTAGAAAAAGTAATGCTACATTAAGATTGCTACATTTCAAACATGATCCTTTGATTAATAATTTGATGAAATTTTTCATATATGTTTTTGGTGCATAATATTTCCCTTTTTTCTTTCCAGTGTCAATAAAATCATATTTATTATACTGAATTAAGAAATTGTAAAATGAAGACAATGAGTTGCAAAAAAAAGGGAGAGTTGGTTCAGAAGGGTAAGTTTCATGATTTTAACACTGATAATTGCTATGTTTAAAGGATTTTGAAAAGACCATTTGTGCCTTGTGATTCATAGTTGAACAGTGAGTTATTATTTGAAGCTCATAGTTCTCCATTTTCATTTAGTCCTCGTAGTACTATGATGTACAGATATCATAAAAAGAATTACTAGTGGAATGGAATGAAAAGAGATATTGCATATTTTATTGTGATGTGTTTGACTTGTCAGCATGTCAAATTAGATATACTATTACCAAAATGGATACATCATCCTTTACTAGTTCCAGAGTGGAAATGGGAAAACATATCCATATAGTTCATTATGGGATTACCAAATACATCTCAAGGTAATAACACAATCTTTGTTATTTTTGATCGATTGGATAAATCTTCTCATTTACTTCATATTCGAGATACTTTGTCTCTAGATAAACTTTTTGGTTGTACATTAAATAGATAATCATGTTTCATAGAGTTTTTCTCTCCATTGTATCTAACCGTGATCCTAGGTTTCCATCTATCATTTGGAGAAACCTTCAGAAGTCTCTGAGTACTGAATTAAATTAAGTACAAATTTTCATCGTCAATTAGATGGGATGTTAGAACAAACAATTCATACCTTGAAGGATATGTTACATGCTTTCTCAATGAATTACAAGGTAAATTGGGACCAACATCGTTTTGTGGAGGAGTTTTCTTATAATAATACTTTTAATTCCAGTATACAGATGGCTCCTTTTGAGTCATTATATGGGAAGTAGTGTGGAACTATAGCTTTTTGGGATGAAGTAGCTAAAAAGAAGTTTATGAGACCAGAATTGGTCGAAGAGATGGCAGAAAAGGATTAGTTGATTAAGAAGCACATGAGAATAACTCGGAGCAGGCAGAAAAGTATGCAGATAACTAGAGGAAGGATCTTTATTTTGATATTGGTGGTCATGTTTTTTCAATGTTTCTCAACAAAAAAGTGTAATGTGTTTTGGTATGAAGGGAATTTTGAGTCCGATGTTCATTCATCCTTATGAAATCCTGGAGAAAGTTGAATTAGTTTCATATAAAGTGGATTTACCCCCATGTTTTTCATAGGTACACAATGTTTTTCATGTTCTTAGGATGAGAATGTATAAGCCGGATCCATCTCATGTTTTGAGTGAGAGGTAGTTCAGTTGGAAGAGAATATTTCTTATGAGGAAAAACTAGTCTAGATTCTTCACCACATAGAGAAACTGTTGCAGATTAAGCTAATGCGTCAGGTAAATTTTTTTTGAATAATCTATATGGTTAAAGTGGAATCATGGGAATCTGAAAATGCTATTATGGATAAATATCCCTAAATATTTGATAAGTTAGTAAAAATTGCATAGACGTAATTTCCAAAAAGGGGAAGAATGTAACAACCTAGGAAAATAATGAATAATAAATTTACATATTTACTTATATTTTTGAATTAACTGTTAATTTTTCATCAAAGGGTATGCTATGTTTGATGGCATAATCCATACACAACCAGATGTTTCTTTAGAATCATACGTTGGACACAACATTGGGTCACACTAAAATATAATAATATATAATTATTTTAAATGGTAGTTAATGTCATGTCGTTTTAATGGCATGAATTAATATAAAAAACTAAAAAATTATTATACATTATGTTAAATGTTTTTAAATTTATCCAATAAATTTTAGTGGCTTAAAATAAAAAAAAATAGATTTTATGCCTACACACTCTAATATTATTTAAAATGACATTTTTTACCGCCTTTTAATTATGACCCTTTTTGAAATATAGGTTTTGTCACATTTAAATATTCCATTTGCGAAAATAATAATCCTATTTAGAATCAAGACATAAAAAATTACATTGGAAGAAATTTTGGTATTTTTATGACAATGTTCATTTTTAATGAGTAGTGAAAATACTCTATTTTAATACAAAAATGAATTTTCATATACTTTATTTATATGGATATATTGTCTATTTAATTTGTTCTAATGTACAAATAGATTATATTTTTACCATTTAATCCAATTTGGGTTGTTGGAAGTAATTTCACATTGAAATTGGATATAAACAAGGGACAATCATTTGATATTTATTATTTCTTAAAAAATGATTTTTTGACAATGAGAATTAATTTTAAGTTAATTTCTACCACTTTTTTGTTTTTAATTTAGAAATATTTATTCCATATTTTTAATTTTGTGGTTCAAGTTGTTTAAATAGTTAACTTTTATTTTTAGGCATTAAGAATTATTTACAATTGTAAAAGGGTAAATATGGTAAATAAGGGTAAAAAATAATATTAAAACAATACTAAGTTACCCTAACATGTGTCCTAATACTATTTGTTGATACATCGCCAACCATGGGAAACCTTGGGTCAATTGTGGGACACCATGGAGCCACTTAAGTGTGATAATGACTCAATATATTAATTAATTTAACGTAATGAAAAAATGACATAAATATATATCTTTCCGTAAATAAATTTTTACATGGGGTTATTTAGGTTATATATTAGACTATAAATATTCATGTGAAATATAAAAAAACATCCTATATCATAATATTTTATTTATTATTTTTAGACATCAAATAAAAAATGTTATTTATGACACAGTGATGATGCAGTGATTACATTATTAATGAATAATTTAAATAAATAAGATTCTAAAATTTAAAAACTATTCAAAACATGTTAAATTATTATTATATGATTTTATTTTGAACAATATTCATCATAAATTTTATTTAATAAGTTTATGACAATTATAATCCCAAAATCAATATATAATTAAATAATATTTTAAAACATTCCTAAAGAGCCCTCCTTCCCCTTATAAAACACTATCACCTCTAACCAATTACTCACACCTCTCAAGCCCCTTGACTTGTCAAAAATATTCCCAAATTAGCACTCAATATCCCTATTATTTAGTTAGAATACATACCTTTGGAATAAAAAACATCAAGATGTCCTTTTGGTTCAAACCAAATGGAGTTACATGATATAAAGGTAGCATCTTCTCTTAAGTTCTTTTCTTTTATTTCACTTCTCCAACCCCATAAACTATTTTTATTACTTTATTTTATACCAAAAAAAGTATACTCAATATTCTATTATGTTGTTATGAGATTTTTTCTAACTACACATGCACACACCTCCATCTAATGGGTAAAAAACATACTGTTTCTGTGGACGATGAACTACAGCTTCACGAAACGATGAATGTTCAATATTCTCCTACAACCTATTATTGTGGAAATTTTGATGAAAATTTATTTATATTTAATATATATAATATTTATATTTTTTCTATGCATCTGTATTTTTCATTTATAGCTTTCCATTATTGTTTCCATAATGGGTAAATACAATAATTTAATTTCAGAATGTGAGGACTTCCACCCTCTCAAAGTGACAACACTCGTTCATGCAATACATGGAACTTATAAAGGATATAGTCATTGGAATTATAAATTATATTATACTAAATTATATTATACCTATTTATAATTATGTTTTCATTCCATTAAAATACAAAATAGAAATGGAAGTAGCATTCAAGCGTACATACAACTTACCGTCTCCATGAACAGTTCATTTCATTTAATATATCCATATGATATGTACTGTTATAGTTATATATATATATATACTAGATATGTATGTTTTATTTGATATCTACATCATGAATATCATTATGGATATAATATAATTTTGACCATAGGACCAACTTGTAATTATTAAAAGTTCATTTTTGACTCAAGTACCAAATATCGACAAAATGACAATTATTAACCTAAATGATTACATAATGTTCATAAAATTTTAATAAGTGATATAAAAGGAATAATAAACATTAAAAATTTCTTAGGAAAATATAAATTATCTTTAGTTAATTACTCATGGGATTAAAGAATGAACACATCATGTTCGACACGTGGTAAGGGACTTCGTCTCAACCTCCTTTAATAGAGGCATCCATTGATTTATACAAGACATTATTTTATTTAGTGTATAAAACCCTTCGATTTTTAATTTCATTAAAATGAATCTTTTATCTACAAAACATTTTTCTAAATGGAAAAAAATGTTTCTTTTTTAATGTTTGCAGTGAGATTGACCTCTCTACCGCTGGAAGAATTATATGATATTTGGATTCTTTAACAAGCCATAATGTTTTAAGGGGAAAATAAATACCATATACTCTTTTAAATATTTTGGTATTGATAAATGTTTTTGATAATGTATTGGTTATGTCAATATATTTAGAAGATATATTGTGATTGAAATGTGGAAATATTATCTTTTCTTTTTTATTTATCATAGGAGTTTTTAAAATGTTATGTTTCTTGGGCATTGTATACATATAAAGGTGGTTCAATGATAATCCTAGGGTGGGTGAGCACAAGATATCTCTCTAATGCATTTGGTAATATGAAATTGGTAAACAATAATGTTTCCCCTAAGTTATTTAGGGAATATAATGTATTGGGTATTCCAAAAGCAAATCCCTAAATAACTATGAAAACTATAGTGTAAGTATGTTTTGGATGCCACAAGTTACCTTTAATATTTAGGTTTTCTAGGTGTTATTCACAAATCTTATGATTTCATGAGGTTTGTTAAAAATCATATATTTTCATGGACTGATTTTACTTTCTTTATTTTATAACCCTTACTGATCTTTCTATTCTCATCCAATGTTTTGAAATGTATTTCACAGGACATAAAGATAAATATGGTGAAGGATGAGGTCAAGGAAAAGACTTTCTTTCTAATACATAGAAATAGACATGAATATTTTTTCAAGTGTTTTTAATTTTTGAAAAAATGGAAACCGAGTAGGATTATCTACATTTTAATTGTTGAGATGTAATGTAATATTTAAAGCCAAATTCACTAAAACACTAAACATGAAAAGTTCTTAAATCTAAATTATTCATTTAATTAATGATTATGTAATGTTTTAAGGCTCGGTCCTTATAGTGGGTATTAGAGGTCGATCAGAAATCTCTATATGATAGGACATTGTTAAATTAATATCCATAAATTATATTTAATTTATAGTATGATTGGAATGGTATATCATTTAAAGATTACCATGTTGCTTCACCTAAGATATTTCTGTGTTCATAATGATTTTTCTAGATGAAAGAGAGTAGTTTTTTTGGAAGTCATATAGAGGGAAATGACCTTCCACATCACCATCAAATGATGGTCTAAATTAGAATTTAACATTTTTTTTGTGAATGCTCATTTGAATCAGGAGATAAATGGTGTTTGTGTTTATTGATGAAATTTTGATTTATTCCAAAACTAAAGAGGATCATGAAATTAATTTAAGGGATATATTGAAAACCTAAAAATAAAAGAAACTATTTGGGAAATTCAGAATGTGAGAGTTTTGGTTACCACAAATTTCATTCCTTGGTCACATTGTTTTAATAAATGACATAACTATTGATCCTACTAAAACAAATGTTTTTGCAGAATGGACAAGACACTCAAATATTATAGAGATCCATTTTTTATTGGCTTATCAGGTTAATACTAGAGTTTTGTTGAGAATTTTCCCCAGTTATACTTTCCAATGAATATGTTAACTCGAAAAGGTGTTAAGATCATCTGGAAAAATGAATGTGATGATCGTTTTTAGGGATTGAAAACAGGATTGGTGAATGCTCTAGATTTGGAACTTCCTTCCAGAAATATTGAGTTTGTTATCTACAGTGATGCTTACTTGAAAGGAAATAGTTGTGTCATTTTGCAGAATGATCATGTAATCTCTTATTCATAACATCAATTGAAACCTCATGAGTTAATTTACCCTACACATGATTTGGAATTAGCTTTTGTTGTTGTTTTTTTGCTTTAAAAATTTGGAGGCATCATATGTATGGAGTAAAATGTGAAATATATATTGACCACAAATGTTTAATGTGTATATTCATTAAGAATGAGTTAATCCTGAGAGACAGGAGATGGTTGGAATTAATGAAGGATTATGATTTCATGATTCATTTCCAACCAAGAAAGTAAAATAATGTGGTTGATGCTTTGAGTCAAAAAAGTAATGCTAAATTTACCTTGTTATGTTTGGAACAAGATATTTTTATTAAAGAATTGATGAACGTTGGCATAGTAATTTTTTCATATAAGAAATTTCGCTGTATTGTTTTAGGTTTTAGTGATATCAACTTTATCAAACCGAATTAATCAAGTACAGAAAGAAGACAGTGAGTTGCAGAGAAAGGTGGAGTTGGTTCAGAAGGGCACACTGTCTAATTTTAACATTGATAATGTTTGTTTTTTGAGGATTAAGAATATACTATTTGTGCCTTATGATTCAAATTTGAAGAATGAGTTTTTATGTGAAGCTTATAGTTCACTGTTTTCATTTTATCTCTGTAGTACTAAGATGTACAAAGACCTTCAAGGGTATTACTCATGGGATGGAAGGAAAATTGATATTGCAAATTTTTTTGTGAAGTGTTTGACTTTTTAGCATGTTATATAAGTGAAGAAGTTATCAAAAGGAATGCTTCAACCTTTACCGATGCCAAAGTGGAAATGGGAAAATATATCCATAAACATCATTGTGGGATTACAAAATACATCTCGAGGAAATAATGCAACATGGTTTATTGTCAATCAATTGACTAAATCTACACATTTTGTTCTTTTTCGAGATACTTTGTCTCTATATCAACTTTCTCAGTTTTAGGTTAAAGATATAATCATGTTTCATGGAGTTTACCTACCTATTGTATCTGATCTTGATCCTAAGTTTACATCTAACTTTGGGAAAGGCCATCAGAACTCTTTGGGTTATAAATTAAATTTTAGTACACCTTTTTATCCTCAATATGATGTGCGGTTAGAATGAAAAATTAAGACCTTGGATAATATGTTATGTGATTTCTCAATGGATTACCAGGGAATTTGGGGCCAACATCATTCTTTGTTTGAGTTTTATTATAATAAACGTTTTCATTCTAGTATATAGATGGCTCCATTTGAGGGATTATATGTGATGTAGTGTCAAACTCAAGTTTTTTGGGATGAAGTAGCTGAAAGGAAGTCGATGGGACCAAAATTGGTAGAAGAGTAGGGAAAAAAGGTTCAGTTGATTCAGAATCACATGAGAACAGCCCAGAGTAGGTAGAAAGGTTTTGTGGATAATAAGAGGAAGGATCTTTCTTTTGAGGTTGGTGATCATTTATTTCTGAAAGTTTCTAGATGGAAAAGTCTGATGTGTTTTAATAAGAAGGGAATGTTGAGACTCAGGTTCATTGGACCTTATGAAATCCTAGGGAAAGTTGTATTATTTACCAAAAGAGTGGCTTTACCTCCATGTTTATCATATGTACACAATGTTTTTCATGTTTCAATATTGGAATGTATATGCCAGATCCATCTCATGTATTGAGTTCAGAGGTAGTTCGGTTGGAAGATAATATTTTCTTTAGGAACAACAAATCAATATTCATGACCATAGAGAGAAAATTTTGTGGAATAAGCTTATTCATCAGGTAAAATATTTCTGTAAAACCATATGGTTGAAGAGGAAATTTGGGAATCTAAAAATACTATGAGGGATAAATACCCCCAATTATTTGATAAGTGAGTAAAAATTGTGAGGAAACAATTTCCAAAAGTGGAGAAAGATGCAACAATATATGTTAATAAAGTATAATATATTTTTATATTTATTAATATTTTTAATTAAATATTAATTTTACTTTAATTGTGATTCTATGTTTGATGGCGTACCTGATACGCAACAACGAGTTTTTTTGAAATCTTATGTTGCACACAACGATGGGTTATACTGAAAAATAATAATATAATATTATTTTAAATGGTAGTTAATGCCTAGTAGTTGTAATGGAGGTAATTAATAGAGCTAACTAAAATTATTGTAAATGTTTTATCTATTTTTACATTTATCCAATATATTTTAGATGCTTAAAATAAGAACAAAACTGATTTTAATCATAAATATTCTTGTATTCATTAAATGGAATTTTTCTCAATCTTTTGATGGAGAACCCTTTTTAAATGTAGTTTTTGACACTTTTATATGATTTATTTGATAAGAAAATATTCTTCTTTAGAATCAAGAAATCAAAATTTACTTTGAATGAAATTTATGTATTTTTTTGATAATGTATTTTTTTAATTAATAGTGAAATACAATATTTTAATTCAAATCTGCTTTTTCATCTTCTATATTTATATAGTTATATTAACTTTTTAATTGATTTTAAAGTGTAAATATATTATATTTTAACTATTAAATCCAATTTTGGTCATTGTAATTAATTTCACTTTTAAATTGGATAAACACAAGTGACCATATTTTGATAGTTATTATTTCATAAAAAACACACATTTTGTTTTCAAAATGGGAATTTATTTTAAATTAATTTTTTCCACTTATGTGTTTTGAATTTATAAAAATTAATTCTATATTTAAAATCAAGTGGTATAAATTGTGTAAATAGATAGCTTTTATTTTTAGACATTATTAATATAAATTTCAGTAAATATTTTATTGACCATTGTAAAATAGTAAATCTAGTAAAAGGGTAGAAAATAATATTATAATATTATTCTATTATACTAAAAGGTGTCATAATCCTATTGGATGATACATATCCTACAATGGTCATCCTTGGGTTGATTTAGGGACCCCATGAAACCACTTAAGTGTGATAATGACACGTTATATTAATTAATTTAATTTAATGACAAAAATGACATAAACAGATATCTTTTAGTAAATAAATTTTTTCATGGGGTTATATAAGTTATAAATTATACTATAAATATTAATTTTACATCTAAATTTTTTCTTACATCATGATATATTATTTATAATTTTTATACATTATAATTAATATTATATACGACACAATGATGATGCATTAATTACCTAATTAATGAATAATGTAAATAAATTAAATTACAAAATTTAAAAACTATACAAAACCTTCCAAATTATTTTTGTATGATTTTACTTATATCAGCGACATCCTTTATTTTAATTTAATATGTCTTTTACCATTAGAAACTGAAAATCATTATATACTAAAATAATATATTCAAACTATCCTAAAGAGCCCCTTCCCCCCCTTATAAAAATACATAACCTCTAACCCATTACTCAGACCTCTCAAACACATTGTATCATCCATAGTATACCAAAAAAGCTCACAATATCCCTATCATCCAACTAGAAGCATTAATTTAGGTATAAAGAACTTCAATAAATCATTTTGGTTCAAACAAAATGAGTTGCCTAATTTAAAGGTAACATCATCTTTTATGTTTTTTTCTTTATTTTTTACTTCTACAACCCCCTAAAATATTTTTATTCCTTTATTTTATAACAACACCAAGATCCTGAATATAATATTTTGTCATTATGGGAAGGATTTGAACTACACATACACACACCACCATCTAATGTGTAAAGAAAATACTATTTATGTGGACAATGAACTACTGCCTCACGAAACAATGATTGTTAATTCATCACCTACCACCTCCTTTGGTGGAAGTAATAATGGAATTGTATTTATATATTATATATATTAAAATTCTATTGTTTCTATTCTTCTGTATTTTTTATTTATATCATACAATTATGGTTTCCATAATTGGTTGATATGATAATTTCATTTGAGGAAGTGTAGACTACTGCCCTCTCAAAATGATATGACAAGTTCATACCATACGTGAAACATATAATGGATTGAGTTACTGAAATTATATATGATTTTATAATGGATTTATAATATACCTATGTACCTTTATGTTTTCATTCCATTAAAATATTAAATAGAAATTTAAGTAACGTTCATGCGTATGTATGACTTACCGTCTCCATGAACAGTACATTTCATTTATTACCTTCAAATGTTATGTACTATTGTAAATACATATATATACTGGATATATATGATATATATGATATATAAATCATGCATATAATTCTGGAGATAATATAATTTTGACCACATGAATAATTTTTAATTATAAGATGTTCATTTTTCACTAAAGTTCCAAATATCAAAAAACAACCATTATTAACATAAATGATTACATATTATTTATTACCATGTAATAAGTGATATAAATGGAACAATAAAATTGAAAAAAGGTTCCTAAGAAATCATAAATTATCTTTATTTTATTATTTAGGAGATTAAAGAATGAACAGATCTAGTTTGACATGAGGTAAGAGACTTCGTCTCAATCTCCTTTCATTGAGGTAGCCTTTGATTTATACATGACATTATTTTATACATTGTATAAACCACTATGAATTTAAATTTCACTCAAGGGGAATAATTTCTCTCTGAAGCATTTTAATAAATGAAAAAAATATTTTTCTTTTTAACTTATGCGGTGACAATGACCTTTCCGCCGCTACGAGCATTATTTAATATTTAGACTCAATAAGAAGCCGTAATGTTTTTAAAAGGAATAAAAATACCATATAGGCTTTTAAATATTTTGGTATAGAAATTTTTTTGATAATCTGTTGGTTATGAAAATATATTTAAAAGCTATATTGTTATTTGAATTTGGAAATGTTATCTTTCAATTTCTTTTGATTTATATGTTTTCAATATGTTTGGTTCTTGGGAATATTTTATGTGTACTGGTAGTTCCATGATAATTCAATGGCTTGTGAGCTCGAGATAACTCTCCAATGAATTTGGTAACATGAAATAGGTAAACAATAATGTATCTCTTAATATATTTAGGGAATATACTGTGATGGCTATTCCAAATATAACACCTTACATAGCTTTGAAAGCTACAATGTATGTATGTTATGGATGCCACAAGTTACCCTTATTATTTTTGTTTAATATATGTTATTCATAAATCATATTATTTCATGAGGTATCTTAAAAATAGTTTTGTTTTGGAATAATGTTTTCTTTCTTTATTTTATAACCATTACTGATATTTTTATACACATTTCAAGATTTGAAATGTCTTTCATTGGACATAAAGGAAAATGCAGTCAAGTATGAGATCAAGTAAATGTCATGCTGTCTAAAACATGGAACTGGACATGGAACTCTTTTTCAATAGTTTTTATGAAAAAAATGGAAATTCAGTAGAAGTATCAACTTTGTTATATTTGAGATGTATTTTAATAGTTATGGCCAAATTTTCTAAAACTCTAAACTTGAAAATATCCTCAAAGTGAATTATTCATTTAATTCATGATTATGTAATGTTTTAAGGATGGGTCCATATATTTGGAATTAGAGGTAGGATTGGACAACTTTGAATGTTAAGATATTGAAAAATTAATATCCCTATGTTCTTTTTAATTTTTGGTATGATTGAAATGATATAGAATTTACAGATCACCTTATTTTATTATTTAATATATTTCTATGTTTAGATTGGTATTCCATAAAGGAAATAAAGATACTTTTTTTGGAAGTCATGCAAAGTTAAATTTCTTCCACATCGGCATCCTAAAATGGTCCGAATTAGAATTTAACAGTTTATTATAGCGATGGATCAGTTCAATCTGGTGATAAATGGTTTTTGTGTTCATTGATGATATTTTGGATTATTCAAAGAGTAAATAGGAACATGAAATTCATTTAATGGTTGCCTTAAAAACCTAAAAATAAAATAAACTATTTTGGAAATTCATAAAATGTGATTTTCGGCAGAAACAAATTTCATTCCTTAGTCACATTGTTTCAAAAAATTGCAAATCTATTTATCCTACTAAAACAAAAGATGTTGAAGAAGGGACAAGACCAACAAATATAACCGAGATCTGTAGTTTTCTTGGTTTATAAGGTTATTACTAGAGGTTTGTTGAGAATTTTTCACGGTTATGTATTCTAATGACTAAGTAGACTCAAAAATCTTTAAATTTCATCTCGATAAGAGAATATGATGAATGTTTTCAGGAATTGAAATAAAGATTGGTAAATTCTCTAGTTTTGGAACCGCCTTCCAGAAATGTTGTGTTTTTTATCTACAATTACGCTTTGTTGAAAGGACTTGGTTATGTCCTTATGAATAATCATAAGGAAATTTTTTAGGCTTCATGTCAGTTGAATCCTCGTGAGTTTAATTACCCTACAAATTATTTGGAATTAGAAGTTGTTGTTTTTGGTTTAGAGGAATTTTTGTATGGAGTAAAATGTAAAATATATACTCACCACAAATGTTTAAAGTATATATTAACTTAGAATGAATTAAACATGAGATATATGAGAAAATTGGAATTAATGAAGGATTATGATTTCACAATTCATTCACATCCAGGAAAGGAAAATATAGTGACTGGTTGTATTTGTCGAAAATGTAAGGCCACGCTAACATTGTTACGTATGAAACAAGGTCCTTTGAATAATGATTTTATTGAAATTTGGAATATATGTTTTTTGTGATGTAAATTCCCCTCCATGGTTTTAGATTTCAGTGAAATCATCACTATCAGACAGAATTAGGCAAGCATAGAAAGAAGACTGTGAGTTGAAGAAAATGTAGAGTTAGTTTAGAATGGTATGTTGCGTAATTTTAATGTTGATAATGATTCTATTTTGAGGGTTGAGAGGAGATTATGTGAGCCTTGTGATTCAAAATTGAAGAATGGGTTTTTTATGTGAAGCTCATAGTTCTCCATTTTCAGTTCATCCAGGTAGTACTAAGATGTACTAAGATCTTCAGAAGTATTACTAGTGGGATGGAATGAAACAAGATATTACTGATTCTACTGTGATATGTTTGACTTGTCATCATGTTAAATCAATGTGATAGTTACTAAATGTGACGGTTCATCCTTTATAGGTGCCATAGTAAAAATTGAAAAATATATCTCTGGACTTCCTTATGGGATTACCAAATACATCTTAAGGTAATAATGAAATCTGTGCTATTATTTATCTATAGACTAAATCTATTTATTTCCTTCCTATTTGAGATATATTGTCTCTAGATCAACATTCTTGGTTGTATTTTAATGACATAGTTAGGATTAATGGATTTACCCTTTCTATTGCATCTGATCATGATCCCAAGTTTACTTCTAACAATTGGAATGGACTCTAGAAGTCATTGGGTATAGAATTAAATTTATTACAGCGTTACATCATCAATCAGATGGGCAGTCAGAACGAACAATTCAGACCTTGGAGGATATGTTACGTTCTTTCTCAATGGATTACCAGGGATATTGGGACCAATGTCTTTAATTGGTTGAATTTTTTTATAATAATATTTTTCATTCCAGTATACAGAAGGCACCATTTGAGGCATTATATGGGATGTAGTGTCAAAATATAGATTTTTGGGATGATGTAGCTGAATGGAAGTTGATGTGACCTGAATTGGTAAAAGAGATGGCAGAAAAGGTTCATTTGATTCAGAAGCACATGAGAAAGTCTAAGAGAAGGCACCAAAGTTAAGCGGATAACAGCAGGAAGGATCTTTATTTTGAGGTAGGAAATCATGTCATTCTCAATGATTCTCCCTGGAAAAGTGTGATGTGTTTTGGCAAGAAAAGAAAGTTGAGTCGGAGGTTCATTGGAAATTATAAAAACCTAGAGAAATTTGGATCTGTTTCCTACAGGGTGTGTTTACGCCCCATGTTTATCCTAGGTACACAATGTTTTTTCATGTTTCAATATAGAGAAATTTTACACTGGATCCATGTCATGTATTGAGTCTAAAGGCTGTTCAGTTAGAAGAGAATCTGACTTTTGAGGAAAAACCAATCAACATTCTTGAATGTAGACAGCAAGTGTTTTAGAATAAGGTAATTAATCAGATAGATGTTTTGTGGAAAAACCATATGGTTGAAGAGGAAATGTGAGAATATTAAAATTCTATGGGGGCTAAATACCCCCAATTATTTGATAAGTTAATAAAAATTATGAGGATGCAATTTTAAAAAAGGTGGAAGGAGGTAACATCCCAGGTAAATAAAGAATAAAAAAATTTCATATTTATTAATATTTGTGAATTGAATATTAATTTTACTTTAAATGGGATTTTATGTTCAATGGCATACCTGATAAGAAAGAGCGGGTTTCCTTGAAATCTTATGTTTCACACAACGTTGGGTCATATTGAAAAATAATAATATATTATTATTTTTAAATTATAGTTAATTCCTAGCCATTATAATGGAATGAATGAACAAAACTATCTAAAAAATTATTATACATTTTTGAATTTTTTTTATATTTATCCAATAATTTATAGAGGCTTAAAATAAGAAAAATCAAATTTTAAGCATAAATACTATAATATTTTTTAAAAGGACATTTTTACCATATTATAAAGGAGATCCAATTTGAAATATTGTTTTTGTCACTTTTATATGTTCTATTTGACAAAATAATATTTATTCTTTGAATAGGGACATCAAAATTCACTTTGGATGAAATTATGGTATTTTTCTAATAATGTTCATTTTTTAATTAATAGTGAAAATATTGTATTTTAATTCAAATGTTCCTTTTTAGTTACATTATTTATATGCATAGATTATTTTTTTTAATAGGATTTAAGGTCTAATTTGATTATATTTTTACCATTTAATCTAATATTGGTCATTGGATGTAATATCACTACTAGAAAAGGGGGCATTGAAGCCCCCCAGAATCGGGCGACCGCCATTAGCGGTCGCTATAGATATCTAATAGCGACTGGCAATGGCGCTCGCTGACCCTGATAAATAAACCCTAGCCTTTTTGCGCCCCCCCCCCCCCCCCGTGCCCCCCTCTCGATCGAACCCTGCTCCCCCCTATCGCCGCCCCCTCGACGCCCCCCCTACCGCCCGGCCTCCCCCGCCGCCCGGCCTCCCCACCGCCAGGCCTCCCCTGCCGCCCGGTCTCCCCCCCCCCCGTCGCCCCCCCCCCCCCCGACGCCGCCCCCCCACCCCCCGCCGCCCGGCCTCCCCCGCCGCCCGACCTCCCCCGCTCCCCCCCACCGTCCCCCCCCCCCCCCCCCCCCGATGCCGCCCTCCCCCCGCCTCTCGGCCTCCCCCGCCGCCCCGCCTCCCCTGCCGCCCCGCCTCCCCCGCCGCCCGGCCTCCCCCGCCGCACGCCCTCGGGCCTCTGGCCTCCACCATCCGCCCTCCGCCCTCCGCCCTCCACCCCCTCATCCCTCCCCCCACCCCGGACGACTCCGGCACCCCGTACAGCCCCCCCCCCCCCCCCCCCCCCCCCCCCCCCGACCCCGGACAACCCCACCCCCCTCGCTGCCCGTCCCCTGTCCCCTCACTGCCTCCTCTCCTCCAGCTCCCCGCCGCCGCCGCTGCCCGTCCCCTCCCTTGCTGCACCGCCTTTGGCTCCGGCTCCCCTTCGCTGCCTCCTCTCTCTCGCTGCACCGCCTTCGGCTCCCCTCCCTTTCAGGTTTGTAGCTCAATCAGGTAACATGGGCTTTTAGTTACATTATTATTTTATCAATGGTTCATAAACAAATGATTAATATTTATTTTAAATATAGTTGATTTGAAAAATTTAAATGTAATAAGTATTGTGTAAATGTTTGTTATACAGATATAATAATGGATAAGACATGGATTGATCTTCCAAATCGAACGTCTAGAGAATATTTCAATGGCATTATGCAGTTTATTGACTTCACGAGAGGATTTGAAAGTGACTATATTAGTTGTACATGTAGAAAATGTGCTAACAGATATCAATTCGCATGAGATACTGTGAGGGAGCACCTTTTCTTTAATGGATTTCTGAAAAATTATAAGAGTTGGACTCGTCATGGAGAAGAATATGTTCGTTGTCAAAATACAGATGCAGCTCAGATGGATGTTGATGCAAGGATGACTGATCCAATGCATGAAATGCTTACTGAAATGGTACGTGGGTTTGATCCTGAAGGCATTGACATCCAGAATCTTGAGACAGGTGAGATAAATCTTCGCTCTGGTGTAGATCGTGATTCGAGGAGGTTTTATGAAGCACTTGATGATGCGAAAACAGAATTATATCCTGGATGTACCTCTTACAATAAACTGTCGTTTATCGTGTAGTTGTTGCATTTGAAGACTTTGAATAATTGGTCAGACACATCATTCTACATGCTTTTGGTTTTATTGAAAAAAGTTCTTCCTATCAACGCTAAGATTCCTGAGTCAAATTACTATGCTCGTAAGTTGACAGAGAACTTAGGTTTTACATATGAGACCATAGATTCATGTGCAAACAACTATATGTTGTTTAGAAAAGAAACTGCCCATTTGGATATTTGTACGGTTTGTGGTGCTTCTAGGTGGAAAGAGAACAGGGGAAATAATACCCATCAAAGTTAGATTGCGATACTGGGGAAACCGATTTCCGTAAATCAAATGCGTTACTTTCCTATTAAACCGAGGTTGAAAAGATTTTTTATGTCATCTAAAGTTTCTAATTTAATGAGATGGCATGCAGAAAGAGTTCATGAAAGTGATATGTTAACCCACCCAGTAGACTCTCATGCATGGAAGGATTTTGATAAGAGACATCCCGACTTTGCTAAAGATGTTCGTAATGTCCGATTGGGATTGGCATCAGATGGTTTCAATCCATTCAAGTCTATCGTTGGTGCAACTCATAGCACATGGCCCATGGTGTTGGTTCCATATAATCATCCTCCGTGGCTTTGTATGAAGCAACAATTTATATTACTTTCCACTCTTATTGATGGACCTAAAAGTCCGGGGGATAAGATTGATGTTTACCTTCATCCATTGATTGATGAGTTGAATGAATTTTGGGGCGATGGTGTGATGACTTATGACTGTGAAATGAATGAAATGTTCAAACTGCATGCTGCTTTATTGTGGACAATCAATGACTTCCTGGCTTATGCAAATTTATCAGGATGGAGTACGAAATGGGAATTTTCTTGCCCTTGTTGCAATAAAAGTAAAAAATCTGTATGGCTTAAACATTCCAAAAAATGGGCATACATGGGTCACATGCGTTTTCTCCCTCCTCAGCACAGATTCAGAAAGGACAGAGTGGCATTTGATGGTTCTGGAGAGTTCATCCCAGCACCAAAGATCATGACAGGAGTCGAAATGTTATCGCAGATTGACGAAGAAAACATTTGCATAGTATATGAAATTCAGGATTTGGTGGCTCCTCCAGTACGTAATATTTTTGCTGCGGGTAGGCATCACAGTCACAATTGGAAAAAGAAAAGTATTTTTTATAGTCTTCCGTATTGGAAAACTAACATGTTGAGGCATAATTTGGATGTCATGCACATTGAAAAAAATGTTTCTGATAACATATTGTGGACCATTTTAGGTGTCAGTGGAAAATCAAAGGACCATGTTAATGCACATCGTGATTTGGAAGAAATGGGTTTAAGGAAACAGTTGCATTTACAGTTAGCTGAGGGAAATAAGGAATATATGCCTGCTGCACAGTATACGATGACTATAGAGGAGAAAAAGACATTTCTTTCCATTTTGAAGATGGTTAAGGTGCCTGATGGTTATTCTTCTAATATTTCAAAGTGTGTGAATCTGACGAGAAAGACATTGCAAGGGTTGAAAAGTCATGACAATCACATATTACTTCAGTAGTTGATTCCAATCGCAATTTGTGATTGTTTATCCCCCAATGTTGTTCAGCCCTTGATTGAGATGAGTAATTTTTTTAGACATCTTTGTTTAATAAATCAACGAATGAGTGATTTAAAAAGTTTGCAGGACCAAATTGTACTTACGCTTTGTCACTTTGAGAATCTTTTCCCCCCCTCATTTTTCGATGTTATGGTCCACTTGAAAGTGCACCTAATTGATGAAGTAATGGTTGCTGGTCCAGTGAAATTCAGGTGGATGTATCCTATTGAACGGTATTTGAGTACATTGAAAAGATTTCTACGCAACAGAGCTCGTCCAGAGGCATCAATATCCAATGGTTATTTGATGGATTAGTGTACTACCTTTTGTGCAGAATATCTTACAGATGTTGAAAAAAAATTAGATAAGGCCTCTCGGATTCATGATGGTCCAGTTGGAGAAGGAACAACATTTGATATGGACAACATCGAGTGGATACAAGCACATCAATATATCTTGTTCAATACTCCATCAGTTGCACCATTAATGCAGTAAGTATCTTATCAATGTGCTTGTATAACTTTTACATGTTTTGTTTGCAAAAGATGATCTTTTAAACATCGCGTTATCATTTCCAGGAAACACATTAATGAGATAAAAGAAGAGATGCATCGTGCGACAGAGTTGCAAATTCAACAATCTCATTATGCGTCATTTCATGATTGGTTCAAGGATTATGTATGTATAAATTGATTTTCATTATGAGTGAAGTATTATACTAATTATTTCTGCATATACTAGTATTTATTTTTATAATTTATGTAGGTTCGTAAGATGAGGAGTTAGGGGACCCCACGCTAACTGAAGTATTTATCCAACTGGCTGAGGGTCCATCTATAACGGCTCGTCGTTATAAAGCTATTGATGCTAATGGTTTTCAATTTCGCATTAAAGATGTTGACGACAAACGAGAAACACAAAACAGTGGCATCGGTTGTCCCTTTGTCGATTCTGGTTATTACTATGGTCAATTGATAGACATCATTGAAGTTGTATACACACACGGTTTGAAGTACATATTGTTAAAGTGTAATTGGGTTGATCCAGTGCGTGGATGTAAAGTCGATCAATATCAGTTTTCATTGGTGAATTTTAACTATATGTTATACAAAAATAATGAACGAGTTGAAAATGAACCTTTCATTTTGACATCACAAGAGGAACTTGTATTCATCGTTACTTTGCCTTCGGATCAAAGTTGGCAAGTTGTTGTCAAAATGTCTCGGTGAGGAGTGTTTTTATTTGAAGAAGATGAACCCGAGACTGTTCCGTTTGTTTACCAACAACTTGATCAACATACCGTAGTTCAACGTGAAGAAGATATTTATTGGGTCAGAGCGGCTGTTGAAGGAGAAACGGTCGATTTGCATGCTTAATGAAAGGTATAATTGTTTTCCCGCTATTCACTATAATGTCTTAGGATATCATAAATTATCTAATCATTTTATAAATCTTTATAAGTTTTAATCCTCACTATTGTAAGTTAATTCAATAATAAATATTTAGGTTGTTTTTACTCTTGATTTATTGATGTTATGGTCGGTGTATCATCCCTTTGAGGTATTCTTCATCTGATTCATGTGCTGCTTGAATTTTTATTAGTTCTATCTAAAATTTGGCTATGCATTGACTGGTTTTGTACATAATTTGTATATCTGTTTTGTTAACTTTCTGATTTTTGAAAATTCATTCACAACTAATTATTCAGTCCATTTTTTGTTTGATTAATAGTTGTACAAGTTTGATTTTTTAAGAACAATCCAATTTATCTTTTAAACACATTGGACTCATTAGTGATGTTTTCTATGACTGCAGACATGTCAGGGGAAGAGGCAGAATATCCACATCATCCATCTGAGGCACCTATGTCTTAGGGTCGAGGTATGTTTGAATGCCATTGTCTATATTTTTTATGTAATTGACATACATATATATATATATATAACATTTGTCCATTTATATATAAAATTGTTTTCAACGGGATCAGACTCGGCTGCTTCTTCCTCTTGCAGGAGAGGCCCTGGTCGTGGCATATTATCATTGAATTCCGACACGACGATAGATGTTTCATTTGATGACGTTTTTTATCCTGTGGGACCGAATGCCCCGGAATTTATTCGTCAGCCGGGTCATATCATACGTGACCCACATCGATTTCCATTGACCACGCGTGACTGGGCTTCTATCCCTCAGGACACATTAGATCGTCTATGGAGGGAGGCTCAGGTAAGAAAATCATTTTTCTTTATTTTCTATATATAAAAAATACTAATATGTTTGATTATTTTCATTATAAAAAAATTTGAAAGTATGCCCTGAAGAGTTTCGGCCCGTGTGTTTGAGCAAATGCCGTAAGATGTGGAAAGATTATAAAGGCAAAGTGAAGAGGGACCACTGGGTACCAAATGTGGGTGCCCTAGACATTTTGGAAAAAGTCCCGAGAGGTGTCCTCCCGGCTCAGTGGCATGACTTGGTTGCATATTGGTCTACTGAGGGTGTTGTGGTTTGTATATTAATTATTTTGGTGTATATATATTTTCAAGAATATGTGATTTGTTTGAGAATTGAATGAATTGAATGTAGGAGGTGTCAACACGCCATTCTAAGAATCGAGCGTTGTAGGGACCACCTCAGAGGCTCGGGACTCATCACGTGTCTCAGATTCGAGATGAGGTATATATTATTCATTTTTTTAATTTATTAATTAATATGGTTTTGTGTTTATATTCTTTTAATATACAGTTGCGAGAGCAAGGTGCATCCACTGATAAAATGTCGGTGTGGATAAGGACTCGTGATCGCAATGATCCAGAGGTTGCAGCATTGATAGTAAGTGTCTGTACTTACCAATAATTACATAAATCTATATATTAACATATGTATATTTATATATATTTAAATATTTCACAGGCTCAATTTGAAGCTGAGTTATAACATCTGCCAGACGACCAGCGACAGCTTCCCATGCGACGGGATGAGATCTTTCATCACATTATCGGTCGGGATGGGCATGGATATAGTTTGACCTATAGAGCAGGGATTCCTCGTTCTGTAGTGTCACGCGCTGTAGTTGTCGGTCCTGCTGTTGCTCATATGACACAACAGATGTCAGATTTTGAGGCACGGCTGCGCGCTTCCGAGGAGGCAAATGTGCAATTGACAGCTGAGGTTAGAGCACTACGGGAATATGTGTGTCGAGCTGATGGTGCAGGGGATCATACGACGCAGGTATATACTTTAGTTATTTATTTAATTTAAATTATTTTTTTATTAAAATATTTATAATGTTTATTTGTTGTAGGCCCCTGGCCCACCAGAACGAGGTAGCAGGGATGACAACGCGTGACGCATCATATATTCCCGAGATATGTTTTTTGTTTTTACTAGTGGGGTTGACATTGATGTACTGTATTTATTCATTTAATTTAAATTAGAAGGTTGTGTACTTATAATTTCTTTCTTTTCTTGTTTATTATATGATAGATAATATTATCTAAGGCATGCATTTAAAAACTCTAAACCCCCACACCCTCGTACAGCCCCCCGCACCCCCGAACAGCCCCCCGCACAACCGTACAACCCCCCCCCCCCCCCCGTACAGCCCCCCCCCCCCCCCCCCCCCCCGCACCCGCGTACAGCCCCCCGCACCCGCGTACAGCCCCCCCGGCACCCCCGTACATCCCCCCGCACCCCCGGACAGCCCCCCGTACCCCCGTACAACCCCCCCCCCCCCCCGCACCGCCGTACAGCCCCCGCACCCCTGGACAACCCCCCCTCCCCCCCCCCCCCCCGCACCCCCGTACAGCCCCCCCGCACCCCCGTACACCCCCACCCCCCCGTACAGCCCCCCCGCACCCCCGGAAAGCCCCCCCGCACCCCCGTACAGCCCCCCCCCCCCCAGTACAGCCCCCCGTACCCCCCCCCCCCCCGCCCGTACAGCCCCCTCGGAACCTCCGTACAGCCCCCCGCACCCCCGTACAGCCCTCCCGCACCCCCGTACAACCCCTCGCACCCCCGTACAGCCCCCCTCACCCCCGTACACCCCCCGCCCCCCCATACAGCCCCCCCCCCCGCCCCCCGAACAGCTCCCCGAACCCCCGCACCACCCGAACGACTTCTTAATGCCACGAAACCGTACGACAATAGTCTCTGCGTGAATTGTCAAATGTTCGGCTAGACGTCACGTCATTCGGAGGTGCCGTTTGACCGCGGCGGCCGGAAACGCGTTTCCGGTGCCATAAAACACCAAAATGGCATGCGGCGGTCCAATTCGAAGAAAACGTGCTCCGAACGACCTGAAACCGCACGAGAACGATAGAAATATTATTCTTGAGATGCAGGAGGAGGCGGCACATCCATCGGACGTGCGGTGCGCGCGGCACGACTGAACGCGTCGTTTTCAGCAGCGCGGCGCGCGCTGAAATGACGCGTTGGGGGGTCAAAACCACCCGAACGACCTTCGAATGCCACGAAACAATACGAAAACAGCCGGTGCGTGAATTTTGAAATGGTAGGCCAGACAACATGTCATTCGAAGGTGCCGTTTGACCGCGGCGGCCAGAAACGTGTTTCTGGCGCCATAAAACACCAAAACGGCGTGCGGCGGTCCAATTCGGAGAAAATGTGCTCCGAACGACATGAAACTGCACGAGAATGATGTAAATATTATTCCTGAGATGCAGGAGGAGGCGTCACGTCCATCGGACATGCGGTGCGCGCGACACGACCGAATGCGTAGTTTTCAGCAGCGCGGCGCGCGCTGAAATGGCGCGTTGGGGGGTCAAAACCACCCGAACGACCTCCGAATGCCACGAAACCGTACGACAACATCTGGTGCGTGAATTTTGAAATGGTCGGCTAGACGGTACGTCATTCGAGGGTTCTGTTTGACCGCGGTGGCCGGAAACGCGTTTCCGGCGCCATAAAACACCAAAACGGCGTGCGGTGGTCCAATTCGGATCAAACGTGCTCCGAACGACCTGAAACCACACGAGAACGATAGAAATATTATTCCTGAGATGTAAGAGGAGGCGGCACGACCGAATGCGTCGTTTTCAGCAGTGCGGCGCGCGCTGAAATGGCGCGTTGGGGGTCAAAAACACCCGAACAACCTCCGAATGCCACGAAACCACACGAAAACATCCGTTGCGTGAATTTTGAAATGGTCGGGTAGATGGCACGTCATTCGGAGGTTCCGTTTGACCGCAGCGGCCGGAAACGTGTTTCCGGCACCATAAAACACCAAAACGGCGTGCGGCGGTTCAATTCTGAGAAAATGTGCTCCGAACGACCTGAAACCGCAGGAGAATGATAGAAATATTATTCCTGAGATGCAGGAGGAGGCAGCACATCCATCGGACATGCGGTGCACACGGCATGACCGAATGCGTCGTTTTCAGAAATGCGACGCGCGCTGAAATGGCGCGTTTGGGGGTCAAAACCACCCGAACGACCTCCGAATGACACGAAACCGTACGATAACAGCCGGTGCGTGAATTGTGAAATGGTCGGACAGAAGGCACGTCATTCGGAGGTGCCGTTTGACCGTGGCGGCCGGAAACAAGTTTCCGGCGCCATAAAACACCAAAACGGCGTGCGGCGGTCCAATTCGGAGAAAAACGTGCTCCGAATGACCTGAAACCGCAGGAGAACGATAGAAATATTATTCCTGAGATGCAGGAGGAGGCGGGATGTCCAGCGGACGTGCAGTGCGTGCGGCACGACCGAAGGCGTCGTTTTCAGCAGCGCGACGCGCGCTGAAATGGCGCGTTGGGGGGTCAAAACCACACGAACGACCTCTGAATGCCACGAAACCGTACGACAACAGCCGATGCGTGAATTGAGAAATGGTCGGCTAGACGGCACGTCATTCGGAGGTTCCGTTTGACCACGGCGGCCGGAAAAGCGTTTCCGGAGCCATAAAACACCAAAACGGCGTGCGGTGGTACAATTCAGAGACAAAGTGCTCCGAACGACCGGAAAACGCACGAGAACGATAGAAATATTATTCCTGAGATGCAGGAGGTGGCGGCACGTCCATCGGACATGCGGTGCGCGCGGCACGACCGAATGTTTCAGCAGCGCCGCGTGCGATGAAATGGCGCGTTGGGGGGTCAAAACCACCCGAACGACCTCCGAATGCCACGAAACCGTACGAAAACAGCCGGTGCGTAAATTGTGAAATGGTCGGCCAGACGGCATGTCATTCGGAGGTGCCGTTTGACCGCGGCGGCCGGAAATGCGTTTCCGGCGCCACAAAACACCAAACCGGCGTGCGGCGGTCCAATTCGGATCAAATGTGCTCCGAACGACCTGAAACCGCACAAAAACGAAAGAAATATTATTCCTGAGATGCAGGAGGAGGGGGCACATCCATCGGATGTGCGGTGCGCGTGGCACAACCGAATCCGTCGTTTTCAGCAGCGCGGCGCGCGCTGAAATGCCGCGTTGGGGGGTCAAAACCACCCGAACGACCTCCGAATGACACGAAACCGTACGATAACAGCCGGTGCGTGAATTGTGAAATGGTCGGACAGAAGGCACGTCATTCGGAGGTGCCGTTTGACCGCGGCGGCCGGAAACGAGTTTTCGGTGCCATAAAACACCAAAACGGCGTGCGTCGGTCCAATTCGGGGAAAAACGTGCTCCGAACGACCTGAAACCACAGGAGAACGATAGAAATATTATTCCTGAGATGCAGGAGGAGGCGGGATGTCCATCGGACGTGCGGTGCGTGCGGCACGACCGAAGGCGTCGTTTTCAGCAGCGCGACGCGCGCTGAAATGGCGCGTTGGGGGGTCAAAACCACCCGAACGACCTCTGAATGCCACGAAACCGTACGACAATAGCCGGTGCGTGAATTGAGAAATGGTCGGCCAGACGTCACGTCATTCGGAGGTTCCGTTTGACCACGGCGGCCGGAATCGCGTTTCCGGAGCCATAAAACACCAAAACGGCGTGCGATGGTACAATTCAGAGAAAAAGTGCTCCAAACGACCGGAAAACGCACGAGAACGATAGAAATATTATTCCTGAGATGCAGGAGGTGGCGGAACGTCCATCGGACATGCGGTGCGCGTGGCACGACCGAATGTTTCAGTAGCGCCGCGTGCGATGAAATGGCGCGTTGGGGGGTCAAAACCACCCGAACGACCTCCGAATGCCACGAAACCGTACGAAAACAGCCGGTGCGTAAATTGTGAAATGGTCGGCCAGACGGCATGTCATTCGGAGGTGCCGTTTGACCGCGGCGGCCGGAAATGCGTTTCCGGCGCCATAAAACACCAAACCGGCGTGCGGCGGTCCAATTCGGATCAAATGTGCTCCGAACGGCCTGAAACCGCACAAAAATGAAAGAAATATTATTCCTGAGATGCAGGAGGAGGTGGCACATCCATCGGATGTGCGGTGCGCGTGGCACAACCGAATGCGTCGTTTTCAGCAGCGCGGCGCGCGCTGAAATGCCGCGTTGGGGGGTCAAAACCACCCGAACGACCTCCGAATGCCACAAAACTGCACAACAACATCCGTTGCATGAATTGTGAAATGGTCGGGTAGACGGCAAATCATTCGGAGGTGCCGTTTGACCGCGGCGGCCGGAAACGCGTTTCCGGCGCCAAAAAACACCAAAACGGCGTGCGGCGGTCCAATTCGGAGCAAACATGCTCCGAACGACCTGAAACCACACGATAATGATAGGACCATTATTCCTGAGATGTAGGAGGAGGCGGCATGTCTATCGGACGTGCGGTGCGCGCGGAACGACCGAATGCGTCGTTTTCAGCAGCTCGGCGCACGCTGAAATGGCGCGTTGGGGGGTCAAAACCACCTGAACAACCTCGAAATGCCACGAAACCACACGAAAACATCCGTTGCGTGAATTTTGGAATGCTCGGGGAGACGACACATCAATCCGAGGTGCCGTTTGACCGCGGCGGCAGGAAACGCGTTTCTGGAGTCATAAAACACCAAAACGGCGTGCGGCTATTCAATTCGGAGAAAACGTGCCCCGAACGACCTGAAAACGCATGAGAACGATAGGAATATTATTCCTGAGATGTAGGAGGAGGCGTCACGTCCATCGGACGTGCGGTGCGCGCGGCACGACCGAATGCGTCGTTTTCAGCAGCGCGGTGCGCGCTGAAATGGCGCGTTGGGGGTCAAAACCACCCGAACGACCTCCGAATGCCACGAAACTGTACGACAACAGCCGGTGCATGAATTGTGAAATAGTTGGCCAGACGGCACATCATTCGGAGGTGCCGTTTGACTGTGGCGGGCGGAAACGCGTTTCCGGTGCCATAAAACACCAAAACGGCGTGCGGCTGTCCAATTCGGAGCAAACGTGCTCCGAACGACCTGAAACAGCACGAGAACGATAGAAATATTATTCCTGAGATGCAGCAGGAGGCGGCACGTCCATAGGACGTGCGGTGCGCGCGGCACGAATGAATGCGTCATTTTCAGCAGCGCGGCGCGCGCTGAAATGGCACGTTGGGGGGTCAAGACCACCCGAACGACCTCCGAATTCCACGAAACTGTACAAAAACAGCCGGAGTGTGAATTTTGAAATGGTCGGCCAGACAGAACATCATTCAGAGGTGCCGTTTGACCGCGGTGGCCAGAAACGCGTTTCCGGCGCCAAAAAACACCCAAACGGCGTGCGGCGGTTCAATTCAGAGCAAACGTGTTCCGAACGACCTGAAACCGCACGATAATGATAGCAATATTATTCCTGAGATGAAGGATGAGGCGGCACATCCGTCGGACGTGCGGTGCGCGTGGCACGACCGGATGCGTCGTTTTAAACAGCGCGACGCACGCTGAAATGGCGCGTTGGGGGGTCAAAACCACCCGAACGACCTCTGAATGCCAGGAAACTGTACGACAACAGACAGTGCGTGAATTGTAAAATGGTCGGCTAGACGGCACGTCATTCGGAGGTGTCGTTTGACCACGGCGGCCGGAAATGCGTTTCAGGCGCCAAAAAACACCAAAACGGCGTGCAGCGGTCCAATTCGGAGCAAACGTGCTCCGAACGACCAGAAACCGCACGAGAATGATAGAAATATTATTCTTGAGATGCAGGAGAGGGTGGCACATCCATCGGACGTGCGGTGCGCACGGCACGACCGAATGCGTCGTTTTCAGCAGCGCGGCGCGCGCTGAAATGCCGCGTTGGGGGGTCAAAACCACACGAACGACCTCCGAATGCCACGAAACCGCACAACAACATCTGTCGCATGAATTGTGAAATAGTTGGGAAGACGGAACGTCGTTCGGAAGTTCCGTTTGACCGCGGCGGCCAGAAATGCGTTTCCGGCGCCACAAAACACCAAAATGGCGTGCAGCGGTCCAATTCGGAGCAAACGTGCTCCGAACGACCTGAAACCGCACGAGAACGATAGGAATGTCATTCCTGAGATGCAAGAGGAGGCGGCATGTCCATCGGACATTCGGTGCGTGCGGCACGACCGAATACGTCGTTTTCAGCAGCTCATCGCACGCTGAAATGGCGCGTTGGGGGGTCAAAACCACCTGAACGACCTTGGAATGCCACGAAACCACACGACAACATCCGTTGCGTGAATTGTGAAATGTTCGGGTAGACTTCATGTAAATCAGATGTGCCGCTTGACCGCGGCGGCCGAAAATGTGTTTCTAGAGTCATAAAACACCAAAATGGCGTGCATCGGTCGAATTTGGAGAAAACGTGCTCAGAACGACCTAAAACCGCACAAGAACGATAGGAATATTATTCCTAAGATTCAAGAGGAGGCGGCACGTCCATCGAATGTGCGATGCACGTGGCACGACCGAATGCGTCGTTTTCAGTAGCTCGGCCCGCGCTGAAATGGCGCGTTGGGGGGTCAAAACCACCCAAACGACCTCCGAATGCCATGAAACCGCACGACAACATCCGTTGCGTGAATTTTGAAATGGTCGGAGAGACGGCACATCAATCTGAGGTGCCGTGTGACTGCGGTGGCCGGAAACGCGTTTCCAGAGTCATAAAACACCAAAACGGCGTGCGGTGGTCGAATTCGGAGCAAACGTGCTCCGAAAAACCTGAAATGATATCATTTCTTAAATCAGGGGTTTTAAATTATTATAGCACAATGATTCGATATTATACATATATTTAATATTATATATATTAAATCATTTAAAATATATTATATATATATATATTTAAAATATTGTATTTAATAGTATATATGTGAATATTTTTTTTAATATATATATATATATATATATTTATTTCAGTGGACATTTTTTGTAAAAAAAAATTCACTATAGCGACCGCCATTGGCGGTCGCTATAGGCCTCTAGCGACAAGGCTAAAGTGACTGCCAATGGCGGTCGCTGGGCGGCCGCTAGAGCCCTATAGCGATCGCCATTGGTGGTCGCTAATGGTCATTTTTTTAGTAGTGTATCACTTTGTAATTGGACATAAACAAATGTAAATCTTTTGATAGTTATTATTTATTCAAAACAAACATTTTGTTTAAACAACGGGAATTAATTTAAAAATAATTTATATGACCTTTGTGTACTGAATTTGGAAAAATGGATTCCATATTTGGAATCCTGATGTCCAAATTGTGTAAATAGTAAACTTTTATTAGACATTGTGAATATTTACATCATTAAATATATTATTTACCATTGTAAAAAGGTAAATCTGGTAAATATTAGTAAAAAATAATATTATAATAATATTAAATTACTCAAAAATGTGTCCTAAACCAATTGGAGGATACATTTACAACCATTTTTATATTTTGGTAGATTTTGGGACCCCATGGTGCCACTTAAAAATAACAATGACACTTTATATTAATTAATTTAATGTAATGACCAAAATGACATAGAACATATATCTTCTAGTAAATTAGTTTTTACATGGGGTTATATAAGTTATTTATTAGACAATAGATATTCATTTTTAATAGAAAACAATTTCCTACATCTTTATATTCGATTTATAAATTTTATACATCAAATAAATAATTCTATTTATGACACAATGATGATGTAGTTATCACCTTATTAATTAATAAATTAAATAAATGAAAATATAAAATTTACAAACTATCCAAAACCTGTCCAATTATTATTTTATGATTTTTTTATAACTAGATTCATCTTATATTAAACTTTAATATATTTGGGACATTTAGAAAACGAAAATATTTATATAATAAAATAATATTTTTAAAATTTTCTAATGATCCCCTCTTCCACCTTATAAAAAAATCTCAATAAAAAACAATCACTCATACCTCCCAAGCACCATGGATTGTCCAAACTCTACCCAAATAAGATATCAATATCCCTCTCTTCCACATAGAAGGCTTACCTTAGGAATAAGTCACTTCAAGAAATCCTTTTGTTTCAATCCATATGGAGTTACCCAATTTAAATGTAATGTCTTTTCTTAAGTTCTTTTCTTTTATTTTACTTCTACAACAACCTAAACTCTTTTTATTCCTTTTTATTATAAAATAACCGATATCTTAAATATAAAAGGTTGTTTTTATAGTAAGGATTCTAAGTACACTTACACACACCTCCGTCTAATGGGTAAAGAATATACTATTTTTGTGGACGATGATCTACTGCCTCGCGAAACGATGACTGTTCAATATTCTCCTACAATATCTTATAGGGGAAATTATGATAGAAATATATTTATAATTAATATATATTTTATATATATTGTTTCTATGTTTCTTTATTTTTCTTTTTTATCATATATTTATGGTTTCCAAGATTTGTAAATACCATAATTTCATTTTAGGAAGTGGGGACTATCATTCCATCCATGTGATAGGACTCATTTATTAAACTTGTGGAATGTATAAAGGATAGAGTTACTGAAATTATTTAGGATGTTATACTTGAAATATAACATAACTATATATCATTATTTTTTCATTCCATTAAAATATGAAATAGAAATCGAAGTAGCGTTCATGAGTACGTACGGCTTACCGTCTCTATGAACAGTGCATTTATTTTCTTATCTCCAAATGTTATGTAATATTTTATATACATATATTTAATCAATATACATGACATCTAAATCATTAATATATTTATAGAGATAATGGAATTTTGACCACATAAACATCTTTTAATTAAAAGAAGTTCATTATTGACTCAAGTACCAAATATCGACAAAATGACAATTATTAACATAAATGATTACATAATGTTTAGAACATATAAATAAGTGATATAAAAGGAATAATAAACTTGAAAAACGTTCTTGAGAAAGAATAAATTAACTTAACTTTATTATTTAATAGATTATTGAACAAACGTATCAAGTTAGACACGAGGTAAGAAACCTGATCTCAATCTCCTTTCACTGAGGAATCCTTTGATTTATACACGAGATTATTTTATAAGGTGTAAAAACCGATTTAAATTTTAATTTAATTAAAAATAAATCTTTTCTCTATGAATAATTTTACAAAATTATAAAAAATAATGTTTTTAATGTACTCAGTGATAATGACCTTTCTTCCACTTTGATCATTATTTAATATTTGGATTCCTTAACTGGCCATAATTTTTTTAAAAGGAAAATAAATACCATATAACCATTTATATATTTTGTTATTGAACATGGTTTTGATAATGAATTGGTTATGTCAATATATTTAAAATATATATTGTGATTTAACATTGGAAATGGTATCCTTCCATTATGTTTGTTTGATGTGTTTTTAGTATGTTATTGTTCTTGGGAATTGTTTAAGTATATTGTTGGTTCTGTAATAAACCTATTATGGGTGTGCCTGAGATAGCTCTCTAATGCATTGGGTAACATGCTGGAGGTAAACAATAATTTTTATCCTAATATATTTATAGAATATACTGTGATGGGTATTCCAAATGTAACTCCCTACGTAGCTGCGATAGCTACAACGTAAATATTTTATGGATGCAACAATTTAACTTTAAGATTTACATTTTCAATGTGTAATTCATAAATCTTATGATTTCATGTGGTATGTTAAAAAGCCTATGTTTCGATGGAATAATGTTTTCTTTCATTATTTTTTAACCCCTAATGGTCTTTTTATGTTCATCCCATGTTGTGAAATGTTTTTCAAAGGAATTAAAGATGAATAGGGTAATGGTTGAGATCAAGGAAAAGTCATGTTGTCTAAAACATAGAACTAAACATGACTATTTTTTTTCAAGAGATTTTATTTTAGGAGAAAAATGGAAACTGAGTTAAAGTGTCTACATTGTAATTTTTTGATATGTAATGTAATTTTTATGGACTAATTCTCTAAAACTATAAACATGACAAATCATCAATTTATATTATTCTTTTAATTAAATATTATATAATGATTTTTGGTTTGGTCCTTAAAGATATTCCATGTGTAATTGGGAGAATCAAAGGAGTAACTTGTTTGGTCCAATAGGCTAATTATGATATTTGATAATGTAATTTGTATTTTGTTATAATTTTTTCCATCACATTATAGAATGATTCTTCCCTGAAAGAGGTATGTTGGGCCATTTTATGTTATGGGATAGGATGATCCCACTTTTTAGGATTCCACTATATCCCTACCATCTATTAAAGAGGGTGCATGAGAAAATAATCATGTATCTAATATAGTTTTGAAAATAGTGGGGCTAATTCTTCCATGATTCCATATACATATTCTTTTATATGGGTTATTTACACCAAAGTAAATGTTGAACTATGCTGAGTACTCCAATCCCCAACATCCACCATTAATTCACATAAATAGAGGAAGAAGGATGTTTATTAATTTATAGAAATCATCATGGGTGTCATTGAATTTATTGAGACACATTATAATAAGAATCTAGATCTGAAGGTATTAATGGTATGTGAACCCTCTATGAGATGGTGCAGTATTTTTGGGGGAAAAATTAAACATGGGGGTTTCACCTAGTAATCCTCTAGGAAACTTTTATTCATGGAATTTATTATCAATATTCTAAATATATACTAAGAATCAGATTTATGGAGCAATATTATGGGTACATAATGTTATATATACTCTTTTATTGTAACTATGATACATATTTTTGGTCCCCTCATAGTAAAAAACAATGCACATAAAGAAATAACGATTGAATTCAACCTTTAATCTAACATAAATGGAAATTTAAGGCATTTCATCCTAATGTCTTCTATAGAGGATTTTCGTAATTCCTAGACTATTGATTCAAGCCCAGGGTAGGATTGAGAAATTGGTTATCCTTTAACCATTAGTTCCCAAGCAGGTGGACCTCATACTACTGTGATACCTTACTACTATTGTTTCAAAAATAGGATGACCAATGATGTATATAATGTTAGTTGTATGTATGTAGAGTAGAGTATGAAACCTGTAACCCCCTCAAGAGGTGATCATTAATACTTAAACAATAGAATAATTAGACATTACTATAGGGTAAACTAAACACCATTGTGAAAGTGTCTAATATGTGGAAGGATATGGACACTTCACCAATTATTCAATATATCATTGAGGTTATCGTTATACATGTTATTGAGGAAGAGATTTTCAGAGAACCAGGTATCCAACAAGGGGCCTCAACAGCAGGCTCATATGATAATGAATTATGTGAGTCATGAACCAGCGAGATATGGTCACAAATATGAGTCATGATGAATATATTCTTTGGATAATAACCTTATGTATAGTGTAATGGAACCACATATTGTTTTTTGTACAACTGTGATCACATAATGAATTTTGAAATCATTTCTAAATATAATATCATTATATTATATCACATATTCACATGTTATTTCATGACTTGACCAATTATACATGTAATATTATTTGTTTATTTCCATTGATACACCATTTCATACAAATGTTGACTATATTTTTTTATTCCCAATATGTCCTATAGTAATCACCATTTATGAACATATATGGTACTTCATGATTGTTGTGATGATGAGAATCAATGCTATTCTGGGAATGGAATTGTTGGATTATTTTTTTATCATACCTTTATTACTATAATAGGTATGTATCATTTAAAATTTCCCGAGGGAGAGAAGCTTAGGATATGTAGTTATTGCGAGATAGGTGCTGGTAGGTTTTTTCTAGACATGAGACAACATGAGATGATTAGGAAGAATATTATAAGCTTTCAATGTCAAAATTATTAGCAGAAGGAGCCTATTATATTCAACTAGTTGTTTATATGTATCTGTATTTATTTCAAGATGACTTCATAGGTCATTAACCTAATAGATTATCTTCATTATAGATAGATCTGGTTCATGGTGGGAAACCAATTTCAATATCCCATTATGGTATGGAGGCAATAGAGTTGAAGGATCTCAATGTATAACAAGAGAAAACATAGTAAGGGTAATATATTCAGATGATTACATCATTGTGGGATGAACCAATATTATACACCATGCCAAAAAATGGTAGTATCTTTATACTCATATATTAACTAATTCTAAATAATCTAATCATAAATAATATATATCGTTTTCCTATATTTGATGATATATTTGAATGATTGTGGGGAGAACCAAAGTTCTACAAGATATATATATATGACTAGATTACTAGGTGTGAGTCAGAGAGGAGGAAATTCCAATGATGACATATTTGAGTTATTACAGGTTATTTGTGTCCTTAGTGATGTCATTTTGAAAAATAAATATGAACAATGATATTATGGACCTCATGAGGAAGATAATCCACTAATATCTTGACTCTTTATCCATGTCTTTCATTGATGATTTTCTTAATTTACTCATTGAGACTAGAGTATCATGAAAGGAGTCATTGAATAGTCCTTAGGACACATATTTCACATCAGATTCATTTAATGATATAAAATTTCATCTTATTGATTTATATTGATCAATTCTTAGGAAATGTTGTTTCAAATAGTGTTTTTATATTTACCAAGTGAATTTTAAGTATGTGCTTTTCATAACATGTAACCAAAACATGGTTATGATTAGGAGTTATGTTCTTAGTGGGATATTATCCACATATTATCCTTTTCAACTCCCATTTATCATCACCCATGATTATGTTGAAAAATAAGGGAGACATTTTTATTTTGTTTTTAGACCATTGCGAGGATGTTTTTTTATTAAGGTGGATGTTGTGTAAAAATATATTATATATTCTTCCTGATCCTATAATCTAATTTTCCATAAACTATAATGCATAGAACGTTTCTTATTTGTAGTAATTATTTATGGGTGAAAGTAGTATCTTAAGGGACACTTCATATGTGAAGCAATGATAATATCTATCATTCCCATAATTTATAAATGGAATTAGTATCCTGTGATTGAATGTGTATACAAAAAATCACTTTGGTGATAGTTTGATTTCTAAAAAACTATATGAGCCTTGTTATAACATCACAAAGCTAATCCTCAACATGAGGTGGAGGTTTAGGGTAGAGAATATATATAAATTCAACATTAATATAAATTATGAAGTATGGAATGGGAAATTAATTATATAGTATAGTTTTTATAATATGTTCATATCTCAGTATCTTAGGTAATGGATAAAAGAGGAATTAATAAGTTTGATTATCTTTTTGTCTGACTAAAGGATAAATAATTATGAGGAACGTGGATTAATAATATTTCCCCAATAGGGAACAAATATTTTCATGCATTTTGATTGATTTTTTTTCATAATATTACATAGAATTTTTTATGATGTTGAATAGCTAGAATGTGGTGACCTTTTACTTTGTTGGTCATTAGAATACGATGATGTCATATTAGTATATATGAGAGTAATAGTACATGTTATTTCTGGGATGATCTGATGAGATACTTACTTACATCAAGGTGGGTGATGTTTCCTAGAGTGACAAATATTTACCATGATTGGAGGATGTATTTTTGGAATCTAGGAATAAAGAGGTATATTGATGGATTCCCATATAAATTCCATATATTCAAATAATAATGGTCGTGAACCATTTTTCATGTATTTTACAACAGCTTTATATTTTTCCACGTGAACTCAAAGGAAATTATGATTTATTTATTAATAGGGATACCCAATACAATAGTAAGTCATAATTATATTTTCTAATCATCAACATAATAATAGAAGATTCTCCATTATTAATGCTATGTGAAACTCACTCAATAAATGAGTTAGGGATGGCGTATGCCTATAAGATAATATTTTTTCTTGGAGTTACATCAATAATTTTATATAATAGACATATAATATATTCATCATAGATTTTGTAGGTATTTTAGATATACATATGACATATTTTATATTGAGAATAATTTTCCATCCCATGATTGGTGGAATGACGGAGTATATATTTCACATATTAGAGGATACATTGTAGGATTTATCTATAAACATTACTGGAACATTGAATGACCACCTACAAAAAGTTGGGTTATCATAAAACAATTTTTAACATGATTATATTAATATGGATCATTATAAGGCTCTCTATAGTTGGCCATATCATTCAATTTTTCATTGGAATGATACAATTGAGTATTATGTTTTGGTGCTTAGTATGGTATGTGAGACTATTAAGGGAGTAAAGTAAATTCACAAGTTGTTGATCATATATTAAATTAGTTAAGAGTATAAATCCAACCATAAGAGTATAACATTGGATTTTAATATAAGGGGATTAAATTTTCTTGACGTGACTCATTATTTAGGCCACCAATTTTTGTTGAGGAAATGGATGCTAGAACAATTCCATGGAAGACCCTTCAATGTCACCGAGCGATTCACTATTTTTGCATATGGACATGATCTTCCTTCTCACTAAAAGGTATACACAATGTGCTACATAAACATTATTTCTGTCGGAACATCCTAATCTAGTTCATTTCATCGACTGTAGGGATGTTTATAAGGACGACGACACATCATACATGGAGGGACTAATGCAGTTATTAGATGAGAGCATGAATTTTTTATAAGGGAGTATGGTAGCACTAGTACATATTTAATTAAAGCATGGACTGATCTTGTAGGTGACATGGTAATGAGAGGTTGTTTTTTTGTATTATTTGACAATGTTTTTTGATTTTATCCACTAAAGGTACATGTAGAGGAAAATATTTCATTGGAGGTGGATAATTATCACAACCACACTATATGTTTATTTATGAGATTTTAGGCCTATAATATATCCCATTACTCTTTTTATTTATAAAATATATGAGTTTTAATGGTGTTGGTTTCTAGGATAAAGGAAACATTAATCAATGGATGAAGAGTTCCATAAGGTCTTGATTTTTTGTGATAGTAAACACACACCGACTATCTAGGGGACTCCCTCAGCTCAATGATAATATTTTTGGAGGTCCAAAATATTATATGTACCTCACTAGATAGCCGTTGGCTTGGAATCATCCAACTAGAGGTTTCATTTATCCCCCTTTCAAGCCCACAGTCTTTGTCATGCACTCAGGATAAGGGTGTAACAAATACACATAACAGCATTTAATTATCATTTTTGATTAACCCTATTTTTTCCAATGACAACCCAAGACACTAAATTTATGAATTTATACCTTCTATATTGATCTTGGAATCCTTTCAATCTTCTGCACACGGTTCTTAATTATTGGACTGATTTAGTGATTTTTTAATAATGAGTTTTCTTTATATTTACACACAATAAATATTCCTTTCTTCATTGATGTTATTTGGTATTTCATGAATCATTGATTTATATACAGATATGATGACTAAATATCTTTCCCTTAATATAATTTTGATAAATTATTTGTTTAAGTGACTTATCTTGATTAAATGAAGATCTAATATTTATTACGAATGTTTTATGGACACTTTGTTTTGTATACACTTCATAGACATCATCATGATTGATGTTTAGTAATAAAAATGTAATAAATTGATGATACATTAGTTTATAGGATATTTGTTTGAAATTTATATAGAAACCATTTTATTGGTGCTTATTCCTAATTAAATAGTGGATGATTCATGGTCTATTTACTTATATTGATCATATAAAGAATATCTTATTCCTTAATATGATCATGGATCTCCATTCCATTGATGGTTTTTCATTGTATTAACAAACCATGGATATACCCAATATCCCCTTTATTAATTTTTGATAAATTCTCAATATATTCATTAATAAACTGTTGAAATGATTAATTAGTTACCCCCATTCAAAATACATTTAAACTAGTTTCATTGAATGAATTAGTTTGGTACGAAATTGTAACACAATATTCTTAACATGGAATTTAATTAGGCATTACCCTCTAAAAATATTCTATAATAAACCTGAAATAGGAAAATAATTATTTTATGTGTAAACTATTTATATGTGGTTATTTATGGTTTTTATACTAAATTTTCTGAAGAATATTTCTTTACATCCTAACATCCTTAAGGTAGGAATATCAATAAAAGTTTGGACACAATTTTTCTGGGAGTATCCCAAGAGAACAATTTATAACGATTTATTAAAAGAGTTTTCTAATAATTTTTTGACTATATTTAATCAATATCACATACCTTGTATATTTCTACTATCTTATAATAATGATATGTAACTTTTGGATTTTTATTCTCTACCTGTTATGTGATTTACCAATATAGTTTTGTATTTTTGGTACTTGAAATAGCTTAATTATCATGTCATGGTTATCCTATAGTGGGGGAAATGTGAATGAGCTGAAATGAATGTAAATATGGGCCTATTCATAGTGTATATGCATGAATTCATGGATTCCTAACCTGAGGTAGCTGTATTAAGGACACTATGAACTTGAGGCTCAACTCGAGCCATAGATAGTAAATGATGGTCTATAGGATTTGCACTTTATGAAACCATGGAATAATATGTTTGAGGCCTAACCCATGATAGAGACAAGACACGATAGTCTAGGGGCCTAATCTAACATGATACTTTATGAATACATTGTGACATTATTTCCATCCCTAGGGATTTTTTTATCACATGTGATATATTAGGAATATCATTTCTTTATAGAAATAAAGATTGTTCAACTAAGGATATTGGTGGATTTTTTATAAGGGTGGTTAGTTAATGATTTATAAGTTGGATTTCATATTTATTAATATTATAAAATACATTAATTATACCTATGGACACTTGTTAAGTATTCATTTGTGGTTTCTTACAGGGTTTTAATACTCAAACAATTTATAGACATCTTGATCTGATTACAAAAATAAATTATTTGGATTTATTCAATAAAATATGGACGATGATAGATGGTTTAGATATTTATCATGGAGCTAGGAGTGGTTCTAGTACAGGTTCTAAAGGATTCTATAGTGTTATATTTTATTATCCTAGAATTATATTTACAATATTTGGTATCCACAATGGTTGACTATTTTTTTTATATTTATATGTATAAATTGTCTTCCAAATGATATTACAAAATAATTTATTTTTTACCATAATGAATACTATATATTTTTATATTTCATTTATATTATTTGGGAAGGATACGATACTAAGGGTATTGTCTCCCAACTGAGGGAATTTGGACCATAGCTACTACACATTATCCCCTTGTATACACGGAGGAATGGATGTGGTAATTTGGATATTCATGATAAAGCTTTTGGATAAGTTTGGGTGTTACATTCATCCTTCCTTATCAATATACTTTGACATTTTTTGGGATCTTAACTTCCTTGATTTTTCAACAATAGTTTATGAACCAAAAATAATAATTTCTATGGAATCACCTATGCATACCATATATTGAAATTTATTTCAATAAATTAATTCATATGGAGAGATACTAATGAAATAGTGGTAATTTTTGTTACATGAAAACTACATAAGAAGTAAATACTAATACAAATATCCTTTTATGTGAAGATGGAATGAAAATAGCTTGACATCAATATTTTGGATAGTCCATTAAATATTCCAAACTATCCTAGGGTGATAAGATGTTCATTTATTAAGCTATATATTTAAAGCCCTCTAAATAATCCTTTAAAATTTAAAATTGAATCTTTGTTCATGGTAGAAGACTACCTGTAGTGATGATCTAAAAAGTATCCCATATTTAGCTATATAAATCCCTTTACTATGATCCAAAGAATAATATTATGAAATAGTATAGACATTGTGAGATGATCAGAAATATCCCATATAATATTATCCCCCTTATATTTATTAGGAGTAATTAGTAAATTAATAATATTATTATACAACTTATATCATGGTATATGATGAGGTTACATTACTCCATTTTTTTGTTATCTTTCAACCTCACTGACAGGAGTACTACACACCTTTCAATATAATATATAGTTTCTCTCTTTATATTGTCCAAAAAAAATTTCTCTCATATATTAGAATTTATCATTTTAATACTGGGAAATGTAGATGTGTTTGAGCTTCCATCCCATTCAAATATAATTTTCTTCTACACTATTACTTATTTAATACATAACCTCTTACCATAATAGTAAGAATCCATCATAAAAAATGCCGATATCACATAATTTTCCATTCATTACAACAACCATAATATTTTATAGGTATTTATCATCATGTTTAGATTTATTATTTCAATCTAACATAGATAGTTATGTAATTAAAAATAATAATAATGAAGGATCAACTTACATTACAATAATTGATTATATACATACTGGATCTTTAAGAATTGGATTATCTTTTACACACAATTTAGAAATGATTCCATGAGCTCTCTATTGAAATAATATATCATCTTGTTATAATTCACTGAATTAAAATAAAAATATTGGGAAAATTTATTCATTGGTTATAACCATATTATTTTCCTATTATTATGATATTTCATTGTATATATTCACTTGAATGTCCTTTGTTCTATGTTTATTTCACATATATCCCTATAGAGGTAATGTATCAATGTCATGAGAGAAAATATTAATACCTCTAATTCTAACTCATGAGTTAGATGATTAAATTAATTGGGTTTTAACTCTATTGAATCATATGAAAAAAATATACCATTTTTCACAAGAATAACACCAAGACATTTCCTTGAAGAATCACTATTTATAAAAAATTATTCATTATCAAATGTAATATTAAAAAGATATACATTCTCTAATATGATCATTAATTAGTAAAAATTTTATTCTCATTTATTTTTCATGGTGAACATAATGGCATTACATGTTATCTTGGTTAACAGTATATCAATGCAAGTTATGATTTCCTGAAATTTATGAAAGTATCCCATTACCAAAGAAAGCATTATATCATTGACCAGTTTATAGTAATGTGGTATTCCTTGATAAAATTTGATTATTAATTTTAAATAGGAATACCATACACATATAAAATATTGTCAATACCCAAACCCCAGTTTCCTAGATGTGGTGACATATAAAAATACATTGGAATGGTTATATGAAAATCACATCTCAAAGGTCCAAATAGTTTAGTTCTTTTTGTAAAACATGGTATTGAAAAAATATTTACATTACAACTTGAAATAAAAAACAACATCTCAACTCCATTGGAAACACCCATAAACTCATCGATTATTCATGTATGTCATTATAATGATATTCGTCATCACATAAGGTGAAAATAATATATATGAAAAGGGTAATCTCAGATGATTAATAGGGGTTTTTTATACAATAGAAGTTATCATAAACATAATCATTAGGCATGTTGAATAACTAGAAGTGCATGCCCTTACAAATATACATGAGCATAATATGAAAGGAATGAAAGATGATTACATAAATACTTATAAATTATTATAAGTGAATAAAACATAACCACCGATATTATACTAGTCAAACAATAACATGACTTGTCAATTAATAAAATCAAAATGATCGATTGTATAATGACAAACTTCTGAATCATATTGTCAAAGAATCATTGAAGACAAATGAAAATACTAGGGTAAGGTATCAGCCAAAAACTAATTCCGTTTTGTCTTGGGACACATATTAATGCATCGAGTGGATATAGAGGGACCCAATAATAATATTCTATCTATAATCAATTACTCATATAAATGGGGCTAAATATAAACAACATTAACATAAAAAATAGCTTTCCATAATTTTTAGACTAAATCAATAACCATTTGGATTAATATGGTTACTGGTATCATGATATCACACCCATATTGAAACTAATCATAAAACATTTAACAACATATAAAAGATTAAAATCATATTATTTAAATATTCATATAGAATATAATTCAACTGATGTTTCTAAATAAATTAAAATATGATAATAAAATCATTTATTAATTCATCAGAGAAACAGCACGTTTACTTTATAAAGAATAGTTCTTTAGGGAAAACATTTTTATTTTTAACAATTGTTTGTATACAACTGTTAAAGAAAAAATAATGTTTCTTAGGAACAAAATTAGTTATTATAGAAAAATAATGGGGCCTTAAAATAGATTATGGATGCTTCTTGATAATGGGTATGAAATTTAGACGGTCCGTTTAATCAGGCTTGTGTAACGAGAAAAATTGAGAAGGGGACCTAGTAAAATGTGTATTTTCCATAAAAAACATGGATTGGTCAGAATAAATGAATTTGGAACATATAATCCGAATTTATTTGTTCTAAATAAAATAAATGAATAATTACATTTGTTAATAGTTGGAGGGATAAGAACCCAAATTAAAATGGTGGTTCGGGAACAAAACCCATAAACAATGTCATAATGAGTTCTGCACTTCCCATTAATGTCTTTGAAAATAAAATTAAATACTATATTTAATTTGGAAATATTTATATATATATTTTTTCATTATAGTTTTAGGTTCATTTATAGCCTTTTTGATGATTTATAGTGTTTAATTTCATCATTCGAAAGCACTTGTTTTCTTTATGTTAATAATCATCTCACATGTTTATAAGTAATAGAGTTTTGATAAAATGGTTATAGTTATAAAAATTGTAATTACATGTTATTAAAGAGATTTAGAAATTTTAAATCCATATATTTATCATATGGTTATATGGTATTAGTGTGAATCAATATATAAGACTCTTACTTATATTCATGTATATTATTACTACTGTATTTTGATCACCATGAGCTAGTTTATTTGTATAAATTAGAATTATGTATATATAAAGTTTCTAGAATACAAAATATGTTATTATAAATATATTATAGTTCTTTAAAACCATAAAAATGGATTTAGGACTAGTATTGATGAACTAATGTTCATCATCCATGAAGTATTTAAATCGACATCTCCTAGATGATGGTTTGGTTTTTGAAATAAATTGAGAGAGAGTAAGAAGATTTATTATAGCTCAAAAATTAACAAGATATACTTATAGTATATAAATTATACTATAGTTCCCATTCTCATTTTTATACTTTATGTGAGGAGTGAATAATAAAAGTTATTTCTTGAATGTAAAATAAAAGGAAAAGAAATATGATTTTACCTATTGAATACTCCCTCTTTAGAATCATTGTAAGGGGATTGATCTTGGTATTATGATGACACTTAAAATTTCTAGATTTGATTAAGGATATTTAAAATAGGGCTGTGTAGAAAATTTTTAGGGATAAATTCCTTTAATTTGTGAGGAGATAAGGGGGCGAGGGTGGGTTTATATAGTGGAGGAATCAGGTAATTTCTCATTAAATTGTTCATTATTTTATTATTTTTTATAGGCCAAGCAATAATATTGATTGTGCTGAATAAATACAGTAATATTATCATGTGTGTTCCAAATAATTGTTCATACATCAACCATGACTGAAAGAATAGTTTCTTTATCTTATAATGTATTTATAATATAAAATAATATATTTTATTATTCTCTAAATATACATGTAATTCAAAAAAATCCTAAAAAATCACCCTAACCATTATTTTATTTTCATAATTTAAAAATCAACTACATTTTATGAAAAACAATTAATATGGAAATATTAATTTTTAATTTGAATAACGAGTTAGTCGAAAAATAAAGTTTTTACAGTTAAAACTCATTTTATAACACCTTGAAAAATTAACAATGTTCATATTATATTAACATAATATCATAAAAAACATTAAATATGTATACATTTCATGAAAATTAATTTTCATTAAAATAAAATTAATAATTATACTATTGTAATTTAATATTTTTTACTCACAGAAATACCAATACTTAATTGTTATTTATTTGAAAATATTCACTTGTATAATGATATAATTATATTATAATTTTATTTATAATGTTCTTAAATTTTATTTATATTCTCATGGATGAGGTTACTATTGATTTTTCATATTTACTATTTATAAGGGTACATTACTATTCCAAATTGTCATGTTACTATTCATAAAAAAATTATTGATCCTATAATACTCAAAATATCTTATTGATCACAACCATGTATTTATTTTTTTTTTAAATTAAAAACATAGAAGAGGAAACATTATGGTTAATGGCTAGGTTACACCTATCTTTTTTAAATAACTAGAATAAAAATGTTTTTTTTAAATATTAAAAAAAAATTCATTACTTTCAATATTGAATTTATTCGTAAATCCTTGGGGTGTTACATTCTTCAATAAATCAAAATAATTTCATCCATGAAATTACAAGAATGTTTCATCATAAAAATATTTTTGTAGATCATCATCATATGTTCCTTAGGCACCCACATCACATCTACAATTTCATGATTTTTCAAATGTACCTTTACAATCCAAGTTGTTCAATTCCTCTACACCTGTTCTTTAGTGTCCATAATCTGGATAGGTACTTCATAGTAAGATTATTAAGGTTAAAATTATATTCCATTAGAAGGGAGGACCTGCATTGGGTCTAGAATTTACATCCTTAATAAGGAGATGTAGAGAAAATTGTATACCATAGAACGGTTAGGTTAAATTTTCAAAATATAAGTCACAACACTGATTCTATCTAGTATTTAAAGAATACCAATGTAACTTGGGCCAATATTCACTTTCTTCCCAAATCATATAACTCCCTTCCCTATAGGTAATTTAAAGAAGACATGTTCTCCCACTTGAAATTCCAAATCCTTTATTCCATTATCAACATAGCTACTTTTCTTTATTTGAGATTCTTTGATATGGGCTAAATAGTCAATTCCTTCATTGTTGTTTCCTCTATAGGATATATTCTTACAATATTCCTATCACCAACTTAATCCCAAAATGTTGTTTTATGATATCTCATACCATACAATGATTTATATGTGGGTATTTTCAATACATGGATGGAAACTATTTTTGTTGGAAAATTATTCCAAAAGAAAATACTGGTCCCACATACCTTGAATGTATAGGGAGCATGATCTCAACATGAATTCTAATATTTGAATGCTCTATTTAGACAACCCATTAGTTTTATCGTGATAATTAGTATTCAAATGAAGCCCAGTATCCATTGACATCGAAATAATTTTCCAGAATGTTTATGTAAATTGTGGAATACAATAATACATATTTGATATAGGTTCTCCATGATGTCTTAAAAATTCATTAATATTATATCATTTAAAGATATCTTGTGAGAAATCCTCCCGTATTTCAATGAAATTTGTAGATTTAGTAATTTAGTAAACAATAAACTATATTGTATCAATATATATTGGGGTTTTTGGTAAAGTAGTGAAAAAACCCATTCTGATGTCATCCCATTTCCATGTATGAATAGGTATGGTTTGCATGAAAGGACTATAAATTTTTCATTAACCTTCACCTAGTGACATGCTAAATATCATAAAACATAATCAATTACCTCCTTCATCATATTTCCACACTACAAATGTTTCTTCAAAATTATATACACAATAGTCCTACAGATGTGTATAGAGAAATTTTAGGTGTTGGAATCATCTAATAACATACATTTTATCTCATGTATAGAGGGAAAACATAACCTCCTGCGAAATTTTCAAACTCCATCTTCAAACTTTATGTCAATAAATATCCCATTATTGAAAAATATAATTATCTATTTTAGATTTTGATAATCACAGCGTGACCTTTTAACTATTTCTAATATAGATGGCTGAGAATACAATTGAATAAGTATTGTTGTCTCACCCTCTATGAAAATTATCATATCCATGTTTACAATATCTATAAAAAAATATCCCTTTCAATCATCATTTGGTTTATAACTCCAGGATCCTTCTAGATCAATGCATTTACCAAATTATTTTCCTTCCATAGGTGGTAGTGTATGGAACAATCATAATCCTTGAGTATATCAAGCCATCAACTTTTCCTCATGTTGAGTTCTTTATATGAGAATAAATAGTTGAAGATTTTCTAACTCATATATATCTTACATAAATGAACATAATAATAATTGATCCATATCTTCATGGAAATGAATATATATTCTAAATGAATATAATGAGTTTGATAGTTTTGTGCAAGATGTTTTTACAAGATTGATGTATAGGCAATAAATATATCATTATGCATAAGGACACATCCAAGTCCATTATTTTTTGAATAAATGTAAATAAAAAATCCACCATTTTATGATGGTGGAGTTATGATCAAATCATTATATATTATCCTGTTATTTTCATCAAAAAATTCATCAAATTATTTATCCCATATAAAATTAACACCATTTTTTAAGCTTCGTTGAAGGGTTAACTACTTAGGTGATGTTACAAACGAAACACCAATAATAACATGCTAAACCAATAAAACTACATACCTCGGTTATGTTCATTGGTTTAGGATATTTCTATACTATATTTTTCATCACAGGATAAACTTATATTATAAGATTAGATAAAATGTGGAATATAAAGTAAATTATTTAATGAAAAAATTCACTCATTCCAAATATCCCATAAAAATCATTTCTTCTAAGAGTCTTCAAAACAATGCACAATTTGTTCTCATGATCCTCATTTAATTTAGAGTATACTTAGATATTGTATACAAATACATCTAAAAATTCATCAAGATATTCCATGAATAAATTATTCATCAAGATATTCCATGAATAAATTATTTCCTCTAGTTTTTTATTTAGCTTCACTAATTCAACTGTGGCCATTCTATAAGGATCCATTGTTATAAGCCTCTGAAAAAATATTAAATCAATACAAATCTAAATTTACAGCTCTAGAGGATGTCCGTGTAAATCCCCTATAATTAAATCAATGTATTATATTACAATAGGTACATCTATAATATGAATAGATATAGACTTACACATATATAATTAATTCTTTTATACTATAAAAATTGAAATCAGTAGAGATACTTCAGGTTTATCTCTAAAAGAATTACCTGGTGATGATTTTTCAGCAATTATATGGGATTCTAGATCATTCTCAAAAAAGTTACGTTCCTTCTTCTTTCAATATAAAATTGCATTATAATTTGAATTCCAATTCTTATCGAGTATTATATCGAAATAAATCATATGTATGATGATATGGTTATCAACTAAATCATTTAAATGTGTCATAAGTGTGATTAATGAACACATATTTGATGTAATGATTCCTCCATTAGGATTTTTGATCAAAAACACTATTAATAAATCAAATTAGAATTTTCTATTTTTCTTATCAAACATGGAAGATATTAAAGAATTATATTATACAGAAACAAATAATGCATTTAATATATTTGAGTAAATAATTAACGTACCATCTAAAATATCATTATAAACATATACCTCAAACGTTTGTATTGCATATTCTTGGCCATTCTAAGATAGATTTATTGCGGAAAGGTTTCATGGTGATTAAGAGAATTATTTGAATAATGTCCCATATCATTAAAATTTAGTCATTGAATATTGGTTTATTATTTCATTCCTTTTTAATCATGAGATGGTTGGCCTCTTTCTCTCCATTTATAACAGGTTACTTTCCCTTTTATGAAAGCTTTGAGGTGTTTCCTTAAGTAATTATCACAAGTTTGAAAACACAGATTTATGTTCTTCCCCTTATCCATTATTTCCTCTACCACCCTCTTATTCTATTCCATTCCCTTAATGTCATAATATGTATATAATTATTTTTATTACATTATATAACATGATACTATATCTTAATATGATAGGAATTTTTGGGACACCCATTCCATTTAGAGGAATTGTTTTAAATAATTAATGATTCTATAAATCTTTATCCATGGATTACGTATGTAGTCTACCATATCTCTTACTATAATTGGAAAAATCTCTTTAAACATCAAAAAAATTTGGTCCTTTTTCTATCTTAGAGACAAGAATTTCCTCTCCATATATTCTAACAGTTCACGGGGGAAGTATTTTTCTATGAATATTTTCATTAAATACTTCCATTTTATTTCTTTTTTTTATTCCACCAACTTCATGTTTTTTATTAATGACCACCACTGATCTACATCTCCCAAGGGACAATAAACTTCTATGATAACCATCACCTTTTCATTACATCCTAAATCATGTAATATATTATCCAATGAACTTATCCACTACTATAGTATAAATGTGTTTGTAGTACCATTAAATTATGAGGTTTGTTGTCGCATAAATCTATCTAACATTTCTCCCCCAAATTGTGGACCAGGATGCTCCTTACAGGTAAGGTTGTTGTTTATAACATTAGCTAGTTTTCCCTGTTAAGTTATAAGTTTCCCATCCCTAGTCTCATCTCTTGAACCAAAAACATTATCCTGCATAAGAGGGAAACCCCTACATCAAATACAAACATTCATGCATTTTCCATTGCCCCCAATATGCATAATTTCAATAAAATTGCATACACTAAATTAGGATATGAATCATAATATATAATGTCAAAAATAAAAAACACATTACATAAATTTCAAATCACTACATGTATAATCTCATAATCATATTAATGGTTTCTTTGGGAAATATTTACAATTAATTCTATCACAATGGGTTATAAGGAAAATAAGAATTATCATAGGCATATCACCTGAGAGTGTTAATCTAGGTGTGATATAAGGTCTATTTTTGTTTTCTACGTCACCCCATATTTGTCTTGTGACACCTTTTTGGGTTTTTATTCCTAGGTATATTAGTTCCAGAACCACATCCACCTATACTTTCGATATATAGATGTATTTGTTAAAAATATCCATATAATATATACCTTTCCAAAATTATTAGACATTATTGTATTCCTATTTCTAATTTATATCTTTGGGTTTTATTACCTAATATTATATATACATATATATATAGTTTCCAAAGATTATACTAATCATTATCTGATAATAATTTTAAGGACCCCGGTTCTAGTTTCTTACAGTTGGTTCTTTATATTTATAAATTGGTATGTTTGCAAGGATGTTTCAACCTGAAAGACCGAATATTTTTTTGGTTTTTGGAAAACTATATACAAAGAGGATATTTACAGTATAACTTGAGAGAAAAAACAACATTTCATTACCATTGGAAAAAAACATTATCTCTTAGAGTTTTCCTTAAGTACATTCATAATAATAATCATCTCCACATTATAGGGAAAAATAAAACATAATAAAGGGGTTTTCCTATATGTTCAGTAAAGGTAACTAATACAGTTCAAGTTATCATAAACATAAACATTTGTCCTTATGAATAACTAAAAATATATTCTTATAACAATTGATAATAATTTGGTAATTTTTAAATATGATTACGTAAAGCCAATAAATGATTATAAGAGAATGAAACATACTAATGTCAATTTTTCTAGTCAAATAATAACATTGTTAATAAAATACTATTATCATAATGATAGAATATATAATTTTGGACATGTGAAACATATTTTCAAGGTATTAGGGAAGATGTCTGATAATACTATGGTATGACCTTAGCCTAAAACGACAATTATTTTGTTTCATGAGACCTACTGATTCATAGGGGGGAAATATAAGGCCCCACATTTCAATTTCCACATACAGTGAATTCCTCATATGAAAGGGGATAAACATAAACAATATGAACATATGAATTAAGATTCCCTAATTTGCAGACATAATCACTAACCATTCTGAGTAGAATGATGAATGGTATCAAGATAACACATCTATAATAAACCAGATCATAAACCATAAAATAACATATGTTAGATGAAAATAATAAGATATAAATATTAATATAGAATAAAAATAAATTTAATTATTTAAATATATGAAAATAATCTAATAAAATAATTAAATAATTCTTGAGAGAAATAAATCTTTTACTTTTCAATGAAGAGTTATTTTTGAAAAATCATTTTTATTTATCATTACTATTTTTATAAAACCAATAAAGAAAATATTTATATTATCATGAAAAAATTAGTGAATTTATGGAAATAATTTTATATTAAAATAGATTATGAATGGTACATGAAAATGGGTATGAAATTGAGACGTTCCCTTTAACCGAGCATGCGTGTCAGGATGAATTGTAAAGGGGACCATTTAAAATGTTAATATTCCAAAAAAAAATTGAACTAGTTATAATACATGATTTTGGAAATTTTAATAATAATTTATATGATTTATATAAAAAAAATTAAGAATTAATTTGGATCATAAAGGAATAGAGTACAACCTGAAAGAAAATTGATGTGTGAGAATAAAACAATTACCTTATAACCTAATGAGTTATCCACTTTATATTAACATACTTTATAACCAAATTAAATACAGTTATTAATTAATCAATTACCTTTTATATAATTATTTTATTCATTATATTTTTAGAAATTTCATTTATGAATTTATTTATGGGTTATATAGTTTAATTTTATCTTTCAGTATCATTATATTTAATTGTTCTTATGGCTCATGCACTTGATTATAAGTAATAAAGTTCGTGTAAAATGGGTATAATTATATATAATTGGAATTAAAATTTATTAATGAGCATAAAAAATTGTAAATGTTAGTATTTATCATATGAATATATGGTATTAGGATAAAGCATTAGATGTGAAATTTAGGGACAATCTTTTATATTATTACGATTATATTTCTATCACTATGAATTAGTTTTGCTGTATAAATTGGTATTATGTATATTTAATGGGTGGAAGAAATTAAATAGTTCATAATAAATATATTATAGTCTTTTCTGACATTAAAAAATATTTAATGACCAATATTGAAGATGAAATTGATGAAGAAACTTTTTTAGTCCCTTAAGGTTAAAAATCAGAACCACCTAGATGATGATTTAAGTTTTTAAATAAAAGATAGGGAGAGTAAGAATATTGATTGTGGTTATTACATTTACATGATATAATTGTAATATATAAATGATATTTGTGTTATTATACTTATATGTATAGAGTAAGTGAGGTGAGAATAATAAAATAATGCACGTTAAAAGAAAACAAAAGGAAAAGGAAGAGGATTCTACCTCTTGAATACTCCTCATAGAGAATATTCTTTAGTGGATTGATATCTATATTGTTATGACACAAAGATATTTTTTAGGCAGGGAGATATTAGAAATATTATGGGAAATAAATTATAGATGTTGAAAATCATATATGGTTTAATGGAAGAATGGGGTGAGTGTAGTTTTTATAGTGGAAAAGAGTGGTAATTTCTCAACATTTTAATCATTATTTTATTATTTTTCTCAAGATAAGAAATATTATGGATTATTGTGAATAAAAAGAATTTCATTTTAGTTCTAAATAATTGTTCTTACATCTTCCATGCCTCAATGAATAGACTATTTATATTATAATTTATTTTTACTATAAAATAAAATATTTTAATATTTACTGGAAAATTCAATTATTTTAGAAAAATAAAAATAATTCTCCCTAACAGTTTTTCATCATATAAAATTTGAATATAAACACCGTTGAATAAAAATAATTTTCTAAATTTTGGAAATTTAATTTGAAATTTGAATCATCTTTTAATTGTAAATAATGTTTTTAAAGTTAAAACTAATTTTATAACAATTTAAAAAATTAAAAAAGGAAATATATGATTATCATAAAAGCCTAGGAATATAAAATATTTATTTATAGATACATTTTAAGAAGGTGAATTTTCTTCTAAATTATTTTATTAACAATAAAATTGTAATCAAATAGTTATTACTCACATAAATACCCATAGTTAATTATTATTTTCTAAAAATATTCACTTACATTACAAGGATATAAATATTTCACACATTAATTTATAGGGTTCCTAAATTTTATTTATACTTTCATGGATGTGGATAATATTAATTAGACCTATTCAATTTTCATAAGGGTAAATTACAATTCCAAATAGTCATGTTACTATTCACCAAAAAATTATGTTGATCTTTTTAGAATAAAAATATATTACCAAGCGCAACTCTTTATGTCTTTTCTTAGAAATTCAAAACCCCAAAGGAGAAAAATTGTGATTAATGGAATGTTTATAAATATATTGTTTAAATAACTATAATGAATAGCATTTATTTTAATAGACTATGTTTTCAATGCATTAAATCCCATATTTAATTTATCTGTGAATTAATGGGGTGTCACATTATCCCCAACATCAAAAACATTAATCATAAAAATTATTGTAATGTAAACATATAATACTATTTGGATATATTTTCATCATATATTCATCAGGCTCCGACATCACCTCTTAAATTTTATGATTTTCTTAAATTACGTTTATCTTATAAGTCATTTGATTCCTCAACATCTATTCTTTAGTATCTAGAATCCAGATAGTATATTCACATCAAGATAATTCGGGTTCATATTCTATTCCTTTATAAGTGAAGACGTGCATTGGGGCTAAAATTTACATTCCTTACAAGAAGATAAAAAACAAATTCTATTCATTCAAAATTCTAAGTAAAATTCCCAAATGAAAACCCAAAACTCTGAATATGATCAGTATTTAAACAGTACCAATGTGCATGGGGCTTAATTTTTATATCATCCCAAATATTATAACAACCTTCCTTGGAGATACTTTCCATAAAATTTCATTTCCCACATGAAATTCCAAATTATTACCTCAATTATCATCATATCTATTTTTCATGTTTTAAAGTACTTTGATATGGTGTTGAATAGTCTCTACCTTCTCCATTTTTAACAATACATGTGACGACCCGTCCTCGGGGCCCATGCCGTGACTACCCCAACCCCGCCATCCATAGGCCAGGGGCTGGCGACTAGCACCAAAGGTGTAAATCCTGATAAAAAGGGTAGACATTGACTTTATAATGTAAACAAACAAAAAAGAGTATGCTATAGAAGAAAGCACTAAGTGAAGCTCAGTAAAAAAGTATGTGTTGAATAGTAAATGGGCCAGTATAAAAACCCAACTATAAAGTATAATATAACTGAAAAGCTAGAACAACTGCATTAAAGTAAAACAGCAACCACTGAGTCATCCTCCGAGAATCTCACCTGAAGGGTTGGTACAAATGGCCTCCTCAGCACTTTGGGTCTGATTGTCCGCCCCGTGTATGTCTCGCCACGTTGTCCACCTCTGGGTACCATCTAACTCTACAAGCCTCCACCTCGATCAGTTCTCTCCGTCGTCTGCATCCAACACAACGTAGTGCGGGCATATCCTGTATAGGGTTGAGTATACAATACTCATTAGGGACCCCAAGACCCCCGAAGGTCACCCAGAATCCACGAAGGATAAACCACAGAAGAAAGATACAATCTCGAAGTATCAACCAACTCTACTTAGGTATATGCCAATACATATACCTATGTTATCAATCACAGTTCAGCTCCCACTCTCAAGCCCAAGCACAACCCAGCCCACACAGGAAAGTAAGTAAATCATATCGATGATAATTATTGAAATTAAAGACTCATCTCACACATGTATATATCTTTCTAAAAGTGATAAAGATGATCATATTTAGTCACTGATTCATCTAAGTTATTGGACCCACATAGGATGCTAGACCAGCTACGCTGTCGGACCCACATAGGATTCTAGACCAGCTACTCTGTTAGACCCATGTAGGATACTAGAACAGAAGTTAAACTGTTGGACCCAAGTAGGATACAAGAATAGTAACCATCACCGTCGAACCCATGGAGGATTCCAGTACGGTAGTATTCATCGCCAAACCCATGGAGGATTCCAGTACGGTAGTCATCTTCGCCGATCCCACAGAGGATTCCAATATGGTAGTCATTGTAGTTGCATCCAGATCTAGGGTTCCCGCACACAACATGCTCAATTCGGGGAGGGTCTGCTTCTCGAGCAAAGTGGTCGATACATCAACTATCATGAAGTCCAGTTTTGATGTATCCCAAAGTTTCATCTTGTCCAAAGGAACCCAATGCGACAAATGAAAAATCAATCGAACGCCCGACTTGAGTGTTATTAGAATTTTTGCTCTGGGGGCCTAGTTTGAAATACGCTCGTTCCAAACCCAGTCATTTTCCAAAGTTATCCAAAACTCAATTAGAGTATTTCAAAAGGACCACCACATCATTAGGGTCCCAGTGCCGCAGACAGCGCATCTATCAGATGCACGATCTTTGAGATATTCACCTTTAAGTGAAAACAGGCTCGGCCTGTTATGCCCAGTGGGCTGGTGGGTCAGGTCAAACCGATTTTGGCGGGTCCGACCCGAATGAGGGTTGGACCGGCTCGGTGAATCGCGTGGCACAGCCTGCCGAGGCGTGGCCCGGTCCAGTGGGGTGCGGCCCGACCTTGCTCGGCGCGGCCTGGCCCGACAGGCCGAGTGATCCGAGGGGGGGGGGGGGGCATTTCCCCGAACCGGCGGCGCCTCCCTCTATTCCTACCGGCCGTAGCCAGCCTGTCTTCCAGGCGGATGCAGCCTACTCAGGTGGGTTGCGGTCCTACTGCACGGCACCCTCGATTTCCGCAGCTCCTTCACCCGACCGGCCACCGAGCCGGCTGATTCTCCACCGAAGCAGCCCACGGATTATGGGCCATGGACCTCTACTGTACATCGCCCCTTGTGGTAGCAGCCCGCGGTTGCGGGAAGCGTTTATTCCGCACGTGGTCGGCGCGCGACCGCCACCATTCATCGTCGCCGCTTCCCATTACAAATTAAAAGGAACGAGAACAACGAAGGGTCATTAGGCCGTGTTCATTCGGCCCGCTCTCTCTGCATTAGGCAGTATGATATGGCCAAAGAGAAACCAAAACTTTTAATGAAGGAAAAGAAAACTTTTATCAAATAAAATTGAAAATAATCCCCCAACCTCGAACAAGGATTGTTCGTTGTAGTTTCAGAAAACAATGTTTCTCCGTAAAAATCATAGAAATAACTGTCGTTGTTGGCGACGTTCCCCATGGCGGTGTCTCCTCCATTGATGTAGAGGAAGAAGAAGGTCAGGGAGGTTAATTCACGTCCTTCATGACGAGGAGCGTTCTTCGCGCTCTTTGTGGAAGAACTCTCCCTTTCTAAATTCCCCTAAAAATATTTTCCAACCAAAATAATAATAAGGCCCTCCCAAAATATAACATTTCCATGCATTTTCAAATTAATTCAAATTGAAAATAGGATTAATTAAGGCATTGAGTTGGAAACATTAATGGATGGTAGATGGTGAGCCACCAAATTTAAGAGTAAGTCCAAAAGTTTTAAGAGATTGGAAAAAATTAATTAATGGGGATGTTAAAAGGGAGTTGAGGAGAGTTATGGGGAGATGAAAGGTTAGGGCTGGTGTGGGCCCCGCCTAACAAATATCCTCTCATGGGAGGTTATGTGGGTATGGGCCCCACCTCTAACTCCCCTTGGGAGGAATTAAATAACATCCATAAATAAAATTGTGTTCCACGAAATTTATTTATTTCATTCTAAATCCCCTAATATTAACTCTCAACCCACATAAAATGCAACTACGGTAAAGGTCCCATTAAAAGAATACCGGTGCTGCGAGTTCATCAGTTTCCTCAGATTTCAATTCCAAGAACCAGTTCAAAAGATAGAAACACCTGCATGTACGTTTACTGAAGGCACCAGAAGAAAACATCAGAACGTGATTCCGGGCACACTAGGCCTCGGAATCAAGTGCCTAAGATACCACAAACTCATAAAATTCCAAAGTATTTAAGAAAAAAATATTCCATGATATTTCTGTGTCATTACATTACTCCCACCTCAGGGCTTTACGTCCCCTTAAAGCTACAACACTCACTAGGGAAAAAAATGGGGGTACTATACATGCATATGAGCCTCCTACTCCCATGTGCTCTCTTGGAGGTTTCCGTTCTACCAGCGGATGCACACTAGAGGAATCAACCACCCACCTAGGACCCACTCCTGTCGATCCTCGATCTACACTGGGACCTATGAGAATTTCTCCCCGTCATCGATGTCTAGATCCCCATGGTCGATGTTGTTTGACGGGTCGTGCACGTATCTCCCCAATTGAGATACGTGGAAGTCAGTATGAACCCTGTGCAACTGAGGTGGAAGGGCCAGGTGGTAAGCCACCTCGACTAATGTACTGAGGACCTGGAAAGGTCCGATGAAACACATAGATAACTTGCTGCCCCCGCCATATCTCTGTTGACCTCATCGAGGCGAGGCCCGTAGGAAAATGTGGTCTCCATACTCGATCTCGAGTGGTCTCCATATCCTATAAGAAAATGACTTTTGTCTACTCTGTGCAGTCTTCATCCACTCCTGGATGATCTGCACCTTCATCGTCGTAGCCTGAACCATCTCTGATCCTACAAGTGCTGACTCCCTATGGTCAGTCCAGCACAAATGTGATCTTCAAGGTCGGCCATACAGTTCCACGTCAGTTTCCATCCCTACGGTGGAGTGATAGATGTTGTTGTACACAAACTCCACCAAGGGTAGGTGATCCTCCCAACTATGACCAAAGTCAAGGACACATGATTGGAGGATGTCCTCGAGAGTCTAAATGGTCCTCCCAATCTGGCCATTCGTATGAGGATGGAAGGTGGTGCTCAGCCGTAGCTACATCCAAAAAGCCTCCTATAACCCAGTCCATAGCCGGGATGTGAAATGAGCATCTCAATCGGAAACTATATACGATGGCACACCATGAAGTAGTACGATCTCCTGAATGTAGAGGTGTCCCATCCTCTCTACTGATCCCGACACTCTGATCGGTAGGAAGTGTGCCGACTTGGTTAGTCGGTCTACGATCAGCCAAATAGAGTCGTGTCCTCTGGATGTACATGGATGTCCTGTCACGAAATCCATGGATATCCCATCCCACTTCCACTCTAGGACCTCTAAGGGATATACCAAGCATACTGTCACCTGGTGCTCCACCATCACTTGCTGACAATTGAGGCATCGTGAAACGAACTCTGCTACAACCTTCTTAATACCCGACCACTAGTGATGTTGTCTGAGGTACTAGTACATCATCGCCACTCCTGGATGTACTGCTAGAGGGGAAGTGTGAAACTCCCACATCACTTCCTCCTGCAGTGCAACTGGTACCATAGTACGTCCCCTGAAGAGGATGATGTGCTCCCCTCCTTCAGAAAATCCATCAGGCACCTACCCTGTTGATATCTGAGAACATCGCATCTCATAGAAAACATCCCCATGTTGTGCCTATTTGACTTGATGAAGGAGGGGAGGAGTGACTGTGTGTGATTGTAGAAAGGTTGCCCCATCTCTAACCATAAAGGATAACTGCAACGCGGCTAGTGCTATATCGCCTCTACTAGTAGCAGAATGCCCAATCTCCTATAGAGAGAATCAGCTACAATGTTCCCCTTCCCAAGAGTATATATTGTCTTAATGTCATAGTCTTGGAGGAACTCGATCCATCGTCGCTGTCTCAGATTCCGATCCCTCTACGAGAAGATATACCTGAGACTCTGGTGGTTAGAGTAGATAGTAAGGCACTCGCCCATCAGGTAGTGCTACCACAACTTCAAGGTGAAGACCACTGCTGTTAAATCGAGGTCATGGGTAGTGTAGTTCTGCTCGTGCTATCTCAACTGTCACAAAACATATGTGATCACTGCTCACTCTTACATCTGGACACACCCGAGTCTTGTCCCTGATGAGTCATAGTACACTACGTACCCAACTCCCTCCTTCAGCATCCTAAAGATGGGCGCACTAGTCAACCTATACCTCAGCTCCTGAAATCTCTGTTGACTTCTATCTGGCCACACGAAGTGTTTCCTCTTCATTATCAAGGCTGAAAGTGGTGCAAAAACTCTGGAGAAGTTTGGCACAAATCTCTGATAGTAACCATCCAGACCCAGGAAACTCTACAGCTCCATCACGCTCCTGGGTGGATCCCGAGAAAGTACTGCCTCGATCTTCATTGGATCCACTGCTACTCCTGCCTCTAGGATGACATGTCCTAGAAAGTGGACATCTCGCATCCAGAACTGGGACTTCGAGATCTTACCATAATGATAGTGCTCTATGAGTGTATCTAGTAAAACCCGCAAGTGGAAGGCGTTCTCCACATCAGTAGTCAAGTAAATCAGTATGTCGTCAATGAAAACTATGAAAAATCGATTGAGTTAAGGCTGGAAGATCCTGCTCATGAGACTCATGAACATCGATGGTGTGTTGGTTATGCCAAAGGGAATAACCAAGAACTCGTAGTAGCCATACCGACACCTAAAGGCTGTCTTTTGCACATCCTCATCTCGAACTCTGAGCTGGTGATAACCTGATCAGAGGTCTATCTTTGAGAACCATCGTGTTCCCTTGTGCTGATCAAATAGGTCATCAATCCTTGGAAGGGGTTACTTGTTCTTTATGGTCACCTGATTCAGGTAACGGTAGTCAACACATAGTCAGAAGCTCCCATCTGCTTTCTTGGCGAACGAAATCGGAGAAGCCCATGGTGATACACTGGGTCGGATGAATCCCTTTCCTTGAAAGTCCTCCAGCTATACCCGCAGCTCATGAAGATCAGCGAGAGCCATCCGATATGCTAGAGTAGATATCGGTGTTGTCCCGGGATACATGTCAATATAGAATTCCACCTCATTGCGAGGAGGTAGTCTTGGAACGTCTTTAGGAAAAACGTCTGCATACTGATCCACCACAATAGGAAAACTCGGACTACACACATCAACTTCTCCAAGGATGAGACTAGCCAACTGATGTGTTATCGACTGCCCTCTCCTCTACAAAAGACCATCCTGCACATCAAAGGCTCCCTTCTCACCGGTGAAGGTGAACCCGCTCCCATCCGTGCTGACACACCACACATTACGCCTAATATAGTCGATCTGAGCATGGATGGTAGATAACCTGTCCATAACCAGGATGACGTCGAAAAGCCTCGACGCCTCTACAAGAAGATCCCAGCTGAAGCTCTCACCTCCTAGAGTAAGCTCACACTACCGGCACTAGTGTGTAATCGTCGAGTCTACTCCCATAAGAGTCTCTAACCGTATGGATTGATCCAACGGCTCTTTCGGAATCTCCAAGCTCCGAATAAGGGCAATATTAATAAAATAATGACTCGCACCTGTGTCTTTAAATACTGACGCAATGGTGGGGGAGACAGAGATAGTACCTCGAATCATCTCAGGTGCATTGTGGTCATAATCCTCCACTGCATGGAGCTGAGCCTGCCTCTGTCTGCCAGCTCTCTGTGGTCAGGGTGGACCTCCTGGTGATGGTGGTGGTAGAGCCTCAAAACATCATCCACCACCCGCTGCTCATCCAGCTCCTCTGCCTCATCCACCTACTCCCTGCAGACTACCACGATCGATCCTCTGCCTCTTCCTAGGAGGTCCCTCCACTGTCCATTTCTCATCAACACGGTGGGTCGGGCAGTCTCGAGCCTTGTGACCCTGCCCGCCGCATGCATAGCATTGCCTGCTCCTCATATAGCTAGCTCTGTTTTGGGTGCCCAACAAAACCGAACCTGCATCCTGAGGTCGCTCTCGTGATAGCATGGTCTGCTTGGACCTCTGCGACATCTGTCTACTTACAACTGCAGAAGACTCCACTAAATGTCGCCCTACGGTGGGTCTCGCTGCTGGTGTCGGCATAGCGATAAATATCTCCACAAGAAGGGCTCTTTCCAGCACTCCCGCCTACGTTGGAATGCTGAGGGAGATCACCGAAGCCCTGATCCCATGCCTTAGTCCATGCTCAAAGGTCCAAGCCCTGAAGAATGGGTCTTGTACCATGTCTGTGGAGTAGTGCATGAGGTCAGTAATCCTCACATAGTACTAAGCTACTGTCATGCTGCCCGACCATAGGTAAAGTAACTCTTGAATCCGCACCGCATGTAGGGTGGCTGGAACACACTATGAGCGTAAGAGACTCTCGATGTCTGTCCAAAGTAAAGATGCCTCGTCGTGCACCTGGAGCATAAAACTCCACCATATACCTACTGCAGCATGTAGGAGACTCGCAGCAAGGATCACACTAAGGTCGGATTGTGTCTCTACAAATCTACAGACTCTGACGATAGCCTGTAGCCAATCCTCAGCTGATGGAGGGTCCGTCTCTCCATGGAACCTAGACGGCCTCTGTTGATGAAGCTTGTGAAATGCACTCAGCTAGTGTGCATTCTCTTCCATTGGGGCTGGTAGTATCAGTGGCTTAGTGGGTAGTGGTACTGCTGGTGCCTCCGCTATGATATGGCCCTACACCGAGGCCTCGTCCCTTGGTGGGATTCCATCTCGTACGCAACTCAGACCCCTAGATTGCTGCCTTCGGGGTGCCATCCTGAAAAGAAACTGGTGCTCCATGGTCAAAATAGTATAACTGGTGAGCTGACACAAATTAATCACAATGAAAACATTTGAAACACACATGCAATCAATGTTTTCGTGCAATGAGTCGAAAATCATGGGTCAATGTCCTGGTGTATGGATACATCAGTTGTCATACCATTACTGGACTCCCTAGACTGAAAACCACACTCAATACTCTTAACAAAATTTATTTACAGAATGAAATGATCAGATTCTTGAGTTCTGTGTTAGAACCGACTCCTTTGATACCAATTTATCATGACCCATCCTTGGGGCCTATGCCGTGACTACCCCATGCCTGCCTTCCATAGGCCTGGGGCTAGAAACTAGAACCAAAGCCGTAAATCCTGATAAAAATGGAAGGCATTGCCTTTATAAATTAAACAAACACAACAGAGTACACAACCAAATAAATCACAAAGTAAAGCTGAGTAAAAAAGTATGTGCTGAAAAGTAAATGGGCCTGTATACAAACCAAACTGTAAAGTACAGTATAACTAAAAATCTAAAACAACTGCAGTAAAGTAAAATAGCAACCACTGATTCTTCCTCTAGGAATCCCACCTGAAGGGTGGGTACATATGCCACCTCAGCACCTCGGTTCTAGCAGTCCGCTACATGTAAGTCTCGACAAGTGGTCCACCTCCGGGTACCGTCCAGCTTCACATGCCTCCACCTCGATCAGTACTGTCTGTCGTCTGCATCCCACACAATGTAGAGCGGGCATAGCCCATACATGGGTGAGTATACGATACTCAGTAGGGATTCCGAGACCCCTGAAGGTCTCCCATAATCCAAAAAGGATAAACCATAGAAGAAAGATACAATCATGAAGTATCACGCAACTCTACTTAGGTATATAACCATACATATACCTATGTTATCAATCACAGTTCGACTCCAACTCTTGAGACCAAGCACAACCCAGTCAACATAGGAATGCAAGTCAATCATATCGATGATAATTATTGAATGTAAAGACTAAGCTCACATAGGTTTACATATCTCGTAAAGTGATAAAGATGATTATATGTAGTCACTAATTCATCTAAGCTGTCGAACCCAAGTAGGATACTAGACCAGCTAAGCTGTCGGACCCATGTAGGATTCTAGACCAGCTACTCTGTCGGGCACATGTAGGATACAAGAACAGTAACCATCGCCATAAAGCCCACAGATTATTCCAGTACAGTATTCATCATCACCGAACCCATGGAGTATTCCGGTATGGTAGTCTCCATCGCCGAACCAACAGAGGATTCCACTACGGTAGTCTTTGTAGTCGCAGCCAGCTCTAGGGATCCCGCACACAGCACGCTCGATTCTAGGAGGGTCTTCTCCTCGAGAAGAGGGTTCGATACATAAACATCCATGAAGTCCAGTGTTTATGTATCCGGAAGTTCCATCTCGTCAAAAGGAACCCAACGGTACAAATGGCGCGCCAATCGAACGCACGGTCTGTGAGTTATTAGCATTTTTGCTCTGGAGGCCTAGTTGGAAATACGCTCATTCCAAACCCGGAGATTTTCCAATTTTTTCCAAAACTCACTTAGAGTATTGAAAAAGGACCTCCACATCACAAGGTTCCCAGTGCGGCAGATGGCTCGTCGATCGGACTCGCGATCTTCGAGATATTCACCATTAAGTGAAAATGGGCCCTGCCAGGTATGCCCATTGGGTTGGTGGGTCGGGTCAATCCTGTATTGGAGGGTCTGTCCCATCATAGCATCGGATCGGACTGGTGAATCGATTTTCTTGGATAGAGGGGCACGACCTGACCCAAAGGGGTTTGGCCCGGCCCCACGGGGCGTGGCCCAACTGACCGCGGCTCCGCCGGCTGGCTGAGGGGCTCGGCCCGGGTGGCCTAGCGGTCTGGGGGGGGGGCATGACCCCCCGTTTTCCCGAACTGGTGGTGCCAGCCTGAAATCTAGATGACTAATGCCGGATGGTCTTTCCGGCTCAATCGGCCCGCTCGGGCGGGCTGCGGTCCTGCTGCGCGGCACCCACGGGTGCTGTGACTCTGTTACCCGGCCAGCTGACGAGTCTGCCGGTCTGCCACCGATGCGACCCACGGATCATAGGCCATTGTCCTCCACTACCGGTGCCCCTTGTGGGGCCGCGGTCTTCCTTCGGCCCAGATAGATTTATCTGGTTGGTTCTTCTTCGTCCAAGTGGCCCATGTTTGCGGGCCGCGGTTCTTCGGCACGCGACCGGCCCGCAGCCGCCACCTTCGATCTTTACCGCTTCCCGTTGTAAATTAAAATTAACAATAAAAACGGAGGGTCGTCGGGCTCTGTTCATTCACCCTGCGCCCTCCGCATTAAGCAGTATCATATGGCCAAATACAAACCATAACTTTTAACGAAGAACAAGAAAAATTTTATAAATTAAGTTTTAACATAATCACCCTACCTCGATCATTGATTGTTCGTCATAGTCACGAAAAATGATGATGCTCTGTCGACGTTGGACAAAGAACTGTCGTTGTTGGTGAGGTTCCCCGTGGTAGGGTCTCCTCCCTTGACGCGGAGGAAGAAGAAGTTCGGAAAGGATACTTCACGTCCTTCAATTCGGGGAGCGTTCTTCACGTTCTTCATGGAATAACTCTCCCTTTCTAAATTTCCACACAAATATTTTACAACCAAAATAATAATAAGGCCCTCCCATAGTATAACATTTCCATGCATTTTAATATTAATTCAAATTGAAAATTGAATTGATTAAGGCTTTGAGTTGGAAAAATTAATGGATGGAAGATGGTGAGGCTCCAAATATAAGTGTAAGTCCAAAGGTTTTGAAATATTATCAAAATATAATTAAAGGTGATGTTAAAAGGGAGTTGAGGGGAGTTATGGGAGATGAAAGGTATGGACATGTTTGGGCCCCACCTCAAAAATATCCACTTATAGGAGATTATGTGTGTGTCGGCCCCACCTCTAACTCTCCTAGTGAGGAAATTACCAACTTCAATAAATAAAATTGTGTTCCACAAATGTTATTTATTTCATTCTAAATCCCCAAATATTAACTCTCAACCTGCATAAAACACAGCTGCAGTAAAGGTCCCCTCAAGATAATACCGGCGCTGCGAGTTCATCGGTGTCCTTGGATTTCAATTCTGAGCACCAGTTCAAATGATAGAAAAACCCGCATGTACATTTACTGAACGTACACAAACAAAACATCAGAACATGATTCCGGGCACACCAGGCCTTGGAATCAAGTGTCGTTAGAATCCACAGACTTGTAAAATTACAATGTATTTTTGAAAAAAAAATCCCTTAAATTTCTTGGTCTTTACAATACATGATCAGGGAATACAATCCTATTTTCAAAACTATATCCATATATGTTAGTGTAGGATAAATCTTTCCAAAAAATTCCTCATATGGTGCCATTTGAATAATTTAATGGAAACTATTATTATAGGTAAATTCAAGTATATGAAAATAAAAATCTAATATTAAATAAAATTTCAGTGAGAATGATCTCAACATGTTCTCTAATGTTTGAATGTTCAATTCAGACTACCCTTTAGTTTGAGGGTGATAAGCAGTACTCAAATAAAGATCAATATCTAAAGCATTTTGATTATTTTTCAATAATTTTTTTTGTAAATCATGAATCATGATCAGAAACAATTGAGATAGGTTATCAATGATTTATAAAAAATTCATAAATACAGATATGGGCATGGTGGTCCTATGGAAAATCCCCCATAGTAGTAAAGAAATGTTATGATTTGTTATGTTAGTCAACAATCACCCAAATTCAGTCATTCTTTCTTGGGGGGTTTTTGGTAATCTTGTGAAAAAATATATTGTGATTCCATCCCATTTCCATGCAATAATAGGAAGGGGTTGAATGAAACCTCTTGGATGTTGTCTAAAATCCTTCCCCTTTTGACAGAATAGACATCTTGGAACATAATTGGAATCTTCCTGCTTCATATTGTCACACAAGAAAGGTTCTTTCAGAACACTATACAAATCAGTTATATCAAGGTGTATAAGAATATGTGATCTATGAGAATCATCTAATAACTCCATTTTTAGCTCAGCTATAGAGGTAACACATAGCCTCCTCTGAAATTTTAGAATATCATCTTCACACAATGATTTTGGAAACTTTCCATCATTCACATATCTAATTCTATTTTAAACAGTATCATCTTCACACTATGAACATTTAATCCCTTTTAATAATTGTTCTTGGTAAACCAATTGAAAAAGTAACTATGTTTCACCATCTTTTATAATTCTATTATACATATTTAATAGATCCATGAACACATGATCCCTTTTAATCAACATTATTTTTATAACTCCATGATTGATCCCACTCAATGAATATAACACCTTATTTTCCATCCATGGGTGGTAGTGTTTGAAAAAATAATAATCCAGAGTAGCTCAAGCCATTTCCTTTTCTCATGTTGAGTTATTTGTATGAGAATAAATATTTCATGCTCATGTGATATGTATATATATCACATCTTTCACCATAAAGATAATTCATCCAAATCTTCAAGGAATATATTACACATTCTAACTCAAGATCATGAGTTAGAATGTTTTTTTTTGTGAGTTTTTAACTACCTTGATGCATAGTCAATAAAATAATCATTATTTTTAAGGAGACAACCAAGTCAATTCATTAATGCATTTCTATAAATAAAAATCCACCATCTTCTGATTGTAGAGTATAGATCAAAGGATTTACTATATCTCCTTCAAATCTTCAAAACATTCTTCACATTCTTTTTTTCATATAAACATAAATACTTTACTAGTACACTTTGTTAACAGGTTAACTATTCAAGAGAAGTTCTAAACAAAATGCTGACAATAAACTACTAAACCAATAAAAATATGTTTTTCGGTAATGTTCACTGGTGTAGGAAATTCCTAAACTACATTGTATTTAAAGGATCAACTAAGATTCCATCCTTTACGAAAATATAGACAATAAAGGAAACCATTTGATTCCAGATAGTAGACTTTATAGATATCCCATATAACTCATTTCATTTAAGATTCGTCTAGAACAACGCAAAAGTGGTTCCTATGATCTTCTAATATTTTAGACTACACTATGATATCATTAATAAATATCATAACAAATTTATCAAGATATTCATTAAAAACAATAATAATTAGATCAATTAAAATTGATGGTGCATTAGTCAGTCCAAAAGGCATTATAATAAACTCATAATTCCCATTCCAAGTTTGAAATAATGTATTTAGAGTATCTTCATTATTCACACACAACTAATGATATCCAGATCAAAGGGAAGTCATTGAGAAATATTAGGCTTCATGAAGTAGAGAAAATAAATCCTCAATGTATAGAAGAGGACACTTAATATTTATCATAATAGAATTGACCTTTCAATAGTCTATACATAGCCTCATCAATCCATATTTATTCCTATCAAAGAGAACATCGGCTCCCCATAGAGAAACACTAGTTGAAATAAATCCATAATCTCTCAATTCCTTTAGTTGTTTCTTTAGATCCTCTAATTCCACTATGTCTATTAATTATGGAGTCAATGATATAAGCCTTCCACGTGGAATTAAATCAATAGAAAACCCAATTTCCAATTCGGGGTATGTCTTGGTAAATCCTCCAAAAATGCATCGATGTATTCTTACACAATAGGTGCATCTTCAATCTATATATTTCTTTACTCACCCATAGATATTTCATTTTATTCCACCCCAAGAATCGAATTCAAAAGGGCTAGTTTGGGTGAATCTAGATAAAAATTAGATGGTGGGGTTTCCTATTTAATAATAAAGGAATCTACATAATTCTAAAAAATTTGTAACTTCCTTCTTCTTACAATTGATATTCGCATCATAATTTGAAATCGAACACATGGTGAGTATTATATCAAAATCAATAATTGTTATGACGATAAGGCCAGAAACTAAATGATGTCTTTATAACATATGGGGGACTGATCAACACATATTTGTATCAATTATGATTCGATTAAGTGTTTTGACAGAATGCTCCATTATTAAATCAGATTGTAAATTTATAATTTTCATCGAAAACTATGAAGACATAAAATAATGTGATGATCCAAAATCAAATAATTAATTTCCTATGTTTGGGTAAATGATTAAAGTACCTTGCACCACATCATAATTAATGTCAACATTTGTAGTTATGATCACATAAGCTTGTCCTTACACCGATGACCTTTTTTGTGGAATGATTCCTTGATGCTTAGGAAATCAATTTTCATAATGTACAATCTATTTATAGTTGTAGCATAGAACATTGTTATCTTATTTATTAATTTTGAATTCACAAGATTGGTGGCCTCTTTTTCCACATTATTGAAATACTCTTATTCATTTTATACAAGATCTAGTGTCTTTCTATGAACACATATCACTTGTTGGAAAAATACATTCTTTATTATTCTATTCATCTATTATTTACTTTCCACCCTCTTCTTCTCTTTCATTCCCTTAAATTCATTAGACTTTCATAATTCATTATTTATTTTGATTTTAAATTGGAGTATATATTTCTATTATGGGAATGTTTGATAGACTAGTTCCCTTGATAGGAATTATTATAAACCATTAAATAATTGATCAATATTTCATCTTAGATTATATATATAGTATATAAGATGCCTTATATCCTTTTAAAATTTGAATCATACTTGAAAACTTTCTTCCCTCTTTCTATATTATACTCAATAATTTAGTCTCTATATCTACAAACTATTCAAGTGAAAAATATTCTTCTAATAATATTTACTTAAAATAATTCCATTCCTTTTCATCTATTTTTTCTTCTAACTTTATTGTTTTGAATTAATCAACACCACAGATCTGCACCTCTCGAGGGATGATAAATTTCCATGATAACCTTATCACTTTAATTGCATTCCAATGTAAGAAATATATTCTCTAAATAATATATATATAATTATATTATAAATGGGTTTCTAATCCCATTTAATGAAGGATGATGTTGTCGCATAAATCGGTTTAACCATTATCCTCAACATTATATATTATGCAGATTCATAAGGGAAAGGTTATTGTTCATAAAACTGAGTAAGCATTCCTATTGTTGTTAAATTTCTTCATCACCCATCACAAATCTGTCACAAACATTATTATCTTCCATATGAGGGAAATCCCTACATGGTATATGCATGTTAATGTGGCTTCAATTTATTACACTATGATCCATTTAAAAATTATAAAGACACTAACTGAGGTCATAAATCGTAAGTTATAATGTTGAACATTCAAAAACCCTGAACCTAAATTGAAACTTTTGGCATGTCTACTCTAAAAATCAAAATATTGGATTCTTTGGTGACATTTTTACAATTAAATACATCATAATGGTTTTAAATAAGATTTGAATTATCCAATGAATGCCCAATAGGAGTGTGAATCCATGTGAAATATAAGGCCCATTTTCATGTACCAGTTTACCCAAAGTCTTGCCTGTAACACCTTATCAGATTTTTTACTCCTAGGTATATCTGTTCCAGAACCACATCCACTTATAATTTTTATAAAGGTATTTATTTTCTAAAAATATCTATAAAATATATACCTTTCAAAAATTATTGGATGTTATTTCTCTCGTATCCTGAAATTATATATTAGGGGTTTGTTCACTAAAATACATTTTCTATATCTATATTTCATTGTTTCTACTAATAATCCTATTATACATACTATAAAAACCCTGAATGTGGTTTCATGGAGTCAATGAATTATATTAATAAATTAATATTTTTAAAGAGACATAGTATCGCAAAGGACATAATATTTTAGTAGTTTTTGGAAAACAATATTCAAAATTAAGATTTAAATTAAAAATTAATAGAAAAAGAACATTGCAACACCATTGGAAACACCCATAAAATGTTAGATAATTCATACAAGTAATTAATAATAATAATCACCTTAGAATCCTGGGGATAATTAAAACATAATAAAGGGGTGATATTAGATTCACAATAAGTATATTCAATACAACAGATTTTATCAAAAAAATAAACATTAGTCATGTTGATCAACTAATAACACAATCGTTAAATATAAATATGCACATACTATAGCAGGAATGAAATATGATTTCATAAAGCCATATAAATGATTATAAAAGAATGAAACTTAACAATAGATTTATAATATTAGAATATGTTTTATCATTTACTATTATCATAATAGGGGAATTTATAATTCTGTAATTTGAAACATGTTTGTCACGGCCTTGACCATGTCTTCTAAAATTACTAGTTTGTGGCCTCGTCCAAAACCCAATTATGTTTTACCACATGTTGCTAATTGACGCATCAAGGGTTTATTATGGGCCCCATGCATCCATTTTTATGTACATTTTATTATTCATATGAATGGACATAACATTAAAAAGATGTGAATAGATGAAATAACTTTCTCCAATATATTGACATATTCACTAAACATTCTGATAAGTATGATGGATGGTATCATGATAAAACATCTATAGTAAAACTAATAAAACCATTTAATAACATGTGGTAGATGAAAATAATAAGATATAAATCACAATAGGGCATAAAATTAAATATATGTGTTGAAATAGATGAAAATAATCTATTAAAATCAGTGAGCAATGCTCGAGATAAAAAACTCTTACTTTGGAAAGAAGAGATCTTTGGGGAAAATCATTTTTATATGTCAAAATTGATTGAATATAACTATTAATGGATTAACACAGCATATAATTAAAAATTATGTATTATATTAAAATATTATTGTCTTAAAATGTTTTTAAAAGTTACTTGAAAATTGGTAAAAATCGAGGCGTTCCCTTTAATCGGGATTGCGTTTTGGTAAGAATTGAGAACAGGACCTTGTAAAACATGTATTTTCCACAAAAGAATGTTTAATAGGTCAAATTTACAGTGTTTGGAAGATATATTCAGAATTTAGAAGACATAAATCAAATAAATTAAAAATTAAATTGGTTTATATTGGATGAGAGAACAAACTAAATTAAAATGGAGGTTCAGTATGAATACCTATACCTTATATCCCATTGTGTTTTTTACGTGACATTAATATACGGGATAATCAAATTAAATCTATTAGTTAATTATTTCATGTCATTTAATATAATTGTTTCTATTATTAAATTTTCATTATGTTTATTTATGTCTTTATTAATGAGTTATAGAGTTTAATTTCATTGTTCAAGAGCCTTAGTTTTCATAGTTTTAATGATTTTTTCACTTGTTTATAAGAAATGGTGTTCATATAAAATGGGTATAACTCACCAAAATTGGACTAAATGTTATTAATGAGAAAAAAGAAGTGTAAATGGTCATATTTATCATATAGTTATATGGTATTATGATGAATCATTATATAATACATATATTGATAATCATTTGGATTATTACTTTGGTAATTCAATAACCACAAACTTTTCATTGTCATATGAATTATTATTTTGTATATATACTGGTTCTATAACATTAAGTGGGTCATAATACATATATTATATAATTATTTCACCCTAAAAATATTATAATGATAGGTCTTTATGATGAAATTTAAGAACAAAAGTTCATCGTCGATGAAGGTTGTAAATTGTCACCTCATAAGAGATGATTTCATTTTTTAAATAAGAGAGAGAGAGAGAGATTAAGAATATTGATGATGGTTCCCCATTAAAATGACATAACATCAATATAAAAATTATACTAGATTATTCATGCCCATTTTTATAAAGGATTTGAGGAGATAATAGTAATATAACAAACTTGAAATGAAAAAAAGTAATAGGAAGAGTATTTTACCTCTTGAATACTCTTCCTTGAGAATCTATTTAAGGGGATTCATTTTAGTCTATTGATGCGACCAAGAACTTCTAGAATAGGGTGGGGATCATGGGACGATGATTTATCAAATATTTTACAGGGTTCAAATCATGGAATGTGTGAGGAGAATGAGGGGTGATGGGGGGGGGGGGGTTATAGTGGAGGGGAGGGGTAATATCCAATTATTTTATTCATTATCTTATTATTTTTCTCAGTAAAACCAATACTATTGATTCCTATGAAGAAATATAGTAATAATTTCATGTAATTTTTATACAAGAGTTCATACATTATCCCAAACTTATGGAATATTTTATTAACATATAATGTATTTATTTGGTAAATTTATGTATAATACTATTTAATAAAAAATTAGTAATTTTAGAAAAATATCAAAAATTCAAACTAACAACTTTTAGAAAATTATAAAGAAAAAATACACCTTATTAAAATAATGTTATCAATATTAGAATATTAATTTTTAATTAAAATCATAATTTATAAAAAAAATTGGTTTTTAGTGTTTATACTGAATTTATAACACACTTAAATTTTAAAAGAGGTCTTATTATATTATCCTAAAATATTAGGGATTTAAAAAAAATTCTAAGTACATTTTTTCAAATTGTTTTTGTTTTAATTAATTTATTTAATTATATAAATGTAATTAAATTTTCATTAATAACAGAAATAGCAACACTTAATTATTATTATTTTTAAAAATTAACTTACTTTTAATATGATATAATTTTTTCATCCTTTCACTTATATGATACCTAAATTTTATTTAAATTCTCATGATTGATGTTCCAATTAATCTGGATGAATTAATATTAATTAGGGTATTTTACTATTCTAAAGAGTTAAGTTAATATTCACAAATAAATTAAGTTGATCCTATAAGACACTAAAAATCTTACTGATCCCAACCGTGCATGTATGATTATTGAAATTAAATTCATAGAAGTTTTAAAATTATGTTTAATGTCGAGGTTATGGAAATATTATATAAAAACTATTATTATAATGTTTTGTTTCATATATACTAAATTTTGTGTGCATTAAATTCTATATTAATTTTTTTTGTAAATCCATGGGATTCTATAAATATGATGAATGAAGGAAATATCTTTTAGATAGAGTATACATGCCCAAAATTTACCACTTAAAATTTTATCATCCACACCTCTAGAATTAATCATATATGTGTATCATGTTGACCATAAAACTTATAGTATATAATAATTTCATTAATAAATAACACCAAGCATTTATCAATGGAGTATTTGAATACTCTGTTCATTAAATCTTTAAATACATAGGGATAATTTGTCCTTCCAAATATCATTACTGTGGATTATTAATTACTGTAACTTTTATTAAATGTTATCTTAGAAATATTAAACTTGTTACCAATAAGTTATGTAAACTAGAATGAAGATAATTTTTAAAAAAACTTGATCCCCTTATAGTTGATCGAAGAGTCAAGATTAAAACCAAATAGATACATTTTAATTTAATTAGTCTAAATCCTATCCCAAAAAAAAACAATATAAATTATTAGTACCCCATGTTAATGCTTTAGAAACAACACCTATTCTATCCATTAGGAAACAATCAGATGAGTGAATCCATTATTAAAAAAACTATACTATTTGATTCTTCAAATCAACTAACTCCCATTGATCTATAAATTATGTTTTCTTAGTAATAATATTTACATCATGAATGACATTTATTGATAATTAATCTTTTTAATCAATGCTATTCTCTGTAATCCCTCTAGAAATTCATCAAAAAATTTCCACATAAATCATACATATTATATTATATGAAAACCCTTATGATAAAAATATTAAATTACATCCATATTACCCCATGAATTTTATTACTTTTTGTTAGAAAGGTTAGTTCAAGACAATATTTATATAATGAAATATCTTATTGATAAATAAAAAATTACTTACATGCATTGTCAATTTTTTCATCTTTCTCCATATAACAAATTCATTATCTCTCATTAAAGATAAAATCCATCCTCAAATTTACATAACATATACTATACATATAATGAATATATTTATAAATAGAAAGAAACAATACATCCTAATTTAAAAGGAATGGTGTGCTTTTTGATAGTTATTTTATAACTCGATGTTCTATTTGATTAATCCGTCCTTAGTGTGGTAGGGTGTGATTGAATATTAATTTCATACATATTGGATATAAGGAATTCATACATTGAAATTAAAAAAGTGTATAATATAATAATTAATTTATAATTGATGTACAAAGGATCACATATTTTTATGAATAAACATTAGATGTTATGAAATAAAAAAAATCTTGATCAATTGGATACAAATATGGACGATTACCTTAGATCTTAGGGATTTTATTAGAGTAATTACATATATCATTTTAGATAAATAATTATACATTGGTTTCATCTAAATTTTCAAAGTAATTATAAGCCTAATAACAATTCACCCCACATTAAACACACACATCCAATCCACATAAATATTTTCCTCCATTTTCTACAATAATTATTATATATATGGAACTGAACTATATTATTCTTTTACAAATTAACCAGTCTTTATTTATGTTGATATTACATCAATTTCATATAATATTTTCCACCATCTTAAAATTATTTCTATAAATCCAACTAGGACATTATAGAAATTGTTAATATCTCTATATATATTAATAAATATTTAGAGTTTAAGGATAATAAAATACTAGGAATTTATCTGTCCAATAAAATATAAATCATCCATTCATGGATGCATAGATTATTCATAACATAAATTAAAAACATTGTAATATTGGACATATAGGCTAACATTATATCTTCTTATTATTGACTAATGTTAAAAAAATTCTGTTTCATCTACCCACATTTCTCTTGGGGATCTCAATTTATAGAAAAATCAACTCGAATACATTCAATTCTATGTTACCAGTCTCCTATAAATCATTATTATATAAAATTAACATCCTGCATTTTTCATTAACATCTCATAGAATGAATATTTCATGAATGGTATAGAATCTTAGTATAATTGATCTATAATTTTACAGAGATGAGAAAAATATAGGAAACAAATTAATATTATATATTATTTCCCATTAGAAGCACAATATTCCTGACCAATTCAATATAGAACCTAAGATTATTTTTTCTAGTTTTTGATTTATAATAATTTAATCATAAGGTTTAATATTTCTTATTCAGGGAATGTTTATGAATATAAGTAATAGGAACTCATATATATTAGTTAATGTATTAAAACCGTAAATTATTATATTTTTACAGTGTTATATATTCAATTGTAAAAGGATATATTAAATAACATATATTTGCATATGGAGATGAATTCTTGATTAGATGAGTATTTATTAATCTAAAAGCTAATAATGAAATTTATATCATATAAATAATAATATAAAATAATTATTTTACTACATAAAATTTAATAACTAAAATTATATTGATGAATTTTTGACATATCCATAATATATTATACATAAGAGAAAAATTAAAAATATATATATATGAATATGGTAAAATATTATTGGGGTAAGTATTTTAACATCAAATATCTATTCATCATTCAGAATTTCATGTGTGGTCATTTACATAATGAATATTTGTTCAATTAATTATTTATTAGATATCATGAAAATTTTATTCATTATATTTTCCTTCAAACACACTAAAATGTTTTTCTGTAAATCGTCTCCTAAAATAAAAATAAGTACAATTTTTTATTTTTATTTAATAATTCCCTTTTATTTGTTAACAAATATTGATGTATATGCACAATGGTATATGTAATAAAAATTGGAGAGACTAACAAATAATTTATTTATTAGAAAATGTGGGATGAATTATTGGGGTAGGTGGGGGTCCATGAATTGTGTTACATGGTGATGTGTTGAAATAAATAATTTCTTATTTAATTTTAAAATTATTTTCTTGAAAATTAAATTTTATAAATTAATAAAACAAAATTAGTTAATTTGAAAAAAATGGAGTTATAAAGGCCTCAATTTAGACATATTAAATAATTAAATGTCCCTTTTAATGTGTTTGGGATTACTCACAGAAACCTTTACTTATATAGAAATTTTGTTCTTAAATATGTTTCACACTGAAAATGAATATTTTCTAGATTCATGATATTGAAATCTGGAAAACTATTTTTGTTTTCATATAACATTAATTTTCAACATACTCATTGATTTATTGAATAGATAATTAATATGATGATTATATAATTGAATGAATGTATATAGTAAAATATTGATATTTATTATTGTGTTTGCGATGATATATTTTCCATTGATATCTAAAAATTTATATAATATTTTATCAATTTTTGGTAATGGTTATTTTAAGAAAATAATTTAATCAGAAAAATCAGATTCCACAAGGATGGATAACAATATTTAGATTAATTTTTTTCCATTTTTCCTAAAGAAATGGAACATTGTCTATGAGGTAGTTCTTGGAGTCAAGTCACTAAATTTAATAAAAACAATACGAATAAAATAAGTCCTTTTGTTGTAATAAATAAATTTAATTTCTAAAAAACATGGTGGTGTTTGTAATTATAGGATGATGGTGTTATTGGAGGATTAAATTTATATCATGGTCACCATTTGAGTAATGTCATGTAAATTTATAATGAAATTTCATTTTTAATATAGTAAACTATTTTTTAATAAATTTATTTTTAAAAAACACATGTAGTACTTGTGTATTTTAGACCATCATATGTTATATCATGCATGATTTAAAATACAGGTAAACCTAAAAATTGTTTACAGTATATCCTTATTTAATTATTTTTTTATTATTATATATATTGTGTTCTGATCAATCCATTTAAAAAAGGAAACTGAATTTATGACCTCAACTATTATGAACATTGTAACAACGCAAAAAATGCACTTCTATTATTTATGGATATACTTCCTCCCAATAAATTTTGATTTTTTTTACAATAAGAGAATATAGAATAAATTTATATATCATGAGAACATCATACATCAGGAATAAATTTTCATTAGTACATCTATGAACATGAATGGTTTATAGAAATTATAGAATATTCTTTCTTAATAAAATATATATTTAATTGAGAAAAAAATGGATAAATTTACTTTTTAGAACGAAATTGAACATTTAAAAAAAGATATAATTATTATAATAATATATTTGGTTTTGAATAATTATTATTTTAGTTAAATAGTATGTTTAAAATGAAAATTTTTATATTTAAATGGTAAAATAATCTTATTTTTTTCAGTTTCAGATATTTCACTATGCATTTTTAATATGCATTTTCTATCCACTACTATTTATAATAACTGCGGGATTTTATATTTGAATGATAAATTTATCATAATTAGAGAATTATTATGGTATAATAAACCTCAAATTTTAATTTCAAATGAAAATATTAATTTATGTTGAATATTATTATTTTTATAAGAAGATTAATTTTTTTATGAATACTGAACAATACCGCATTGTAGTTACAACAATTTTTTTTCAGATTAATTATGTTATATACATTAAATTCATTATTATTTTCATAGTAGATCAATTATACATATTTTAATCCTTTTTAAATAATTGGAATCCTTTTTATATTTAAATTAGATATAAATTTCATTTTAACTTTCGAATGATATTTTTACTCGCATTCTCACCACACTTGTGAGATTAGAATTAAATATATTTTTTATGATTTTTTGAATTGAATTTTTAAAAATGGTCATGCACAGTTGTGTTCAAAAATATATTTAAGGTCTGGAAGGATCAACATAATTATTTTTGGAGAAACCTAACCCTTTAAAATATTAATGTTTCCTTATCAATATTTATAAGACCAATTGGATAGTAAACCCAATTATTAATTATAAATATAATTTTGGAACATTAAATGGAAATGTGATAAAATTATATCATAGTATAAGTAAATGGATGTTTATGAAATTATTAGTTATGTATGGGTATTTTTATAAATCCAAAATATTTATTTAAAAATTTATAAATAATATGTTATTAAAATAAAAAATAATTTTCCTAAAATATAGCCATATATTAACTTTTTTTATGTCCTATGAAAATAATTTAATTATTTGAGACCGTAGTTATTTTTTAAAAGTGATATAAATTTATTTAGAATTTTAAAATTAGTTTTTTTAACTGAATAATGATTTTAAATAAAAATTAAATTTATCATATTTAGAAAATAACTTTCATTAAATAATTTTCATTTTTCAATTCAGAACATCAATATTAGGTTATAGGGAATTTATCAGAATCATATAAAATAAATCTATTTTTTCAGAATTGTAAAAACACTATTTTAGTTTTTTGGAATGTTTAATGATATCGTAGATTTTTCATGATGATATAATAATTTGTTTAAAATGATTGTAGAATAGTTTGTGTTAATGAATCTCAATGTGTGTCCCAAGTGTCGAATACCATAGAAAAATACCGCGGTCAAGCCCATGGTTTTTCCAATACCACTACCAAGGTGACCTCAGAGAATAATCAAATATTCCCTATATATTATTATAAATAACCATCCATTCCATTATTTCCATTCATCCCAAAATTATTATTCACAATGATGTGACTGTATTACCTCACAAAGTGTCTTTCGATGGTGTCCACAATCCCCTATGGTCTTGATATATGAGTTTTTCAGGTCTCTCTTCATGGTAATGGAAATATCATCTTCCCTTTTACATTCAAGTTTTTATTTTATAATGTATGTATATAAAATAACCATATCATTTTATTATGTATAATTTATAACATAAATGTACTATATTAAGAATCATTTATAAATTTTAGATTTTTTTATCCTTTTAAACTTTTCTAAAATCTTGTTTTATACCTATTATGCAGATATATTTCCACATCAAAATTTCTCACTTTTTATCAAGAAATTATTGTATGTTATATAGTGAGCACATAAAATCAATCTTATCCAAAGGTATTTACATAGTTGTCAGTGTGATCTAATTTAATTTTTGTATTAACATACATGGAACCTGCCTTACTTTTTTGGGTTTAAAATAAAAAAAGGATCTTGTTTTAAGAACATTTTAAAACCCCATGATTTGGATATGAAACCCATTTATTTTATTCTCAGTGGGTTATTTAGGGATTTTTTTATGATCTATGTTGATAAAATTAATTAAGATATATTTAGGTTGTTCCATTATTTTTTTCTAATGAATCAGGTAAGAAATTTAATCTATTGTGATGACATGTTTTATAGTGCCTTGGTCAGTAAAAATAATACTTTTTAAGACATAATAGTGAAAATACATTGTGATGTGCTTATGAATGTCATAATTTCATATTTTATAAACATTTAAATTTTCTGATTTAGGCTATTAATTTTCTGATATGCCTCATTTTTATATTATAATTCTAGGTTATATAAATCTTACTCATATTAGTTTTGTTTCATTTTCCATTACTAGGATGTATGATCACCCTTTCCTTGAATGTACATCCCTAGGTTATGATATGATGTATTTTTACATAGGATGAAACTATGATAAATCATTTCATGTGGAATAGAATAATGTTTAAAGTATTTCATGTAATATGTACCTATTTTCTATGACAATAATCCTAAAATATAGTTTGAATTCTTAATAGATCATCTATTTTGTAAAATTTATTGAAATGTTTATATAATAGTACAGTTGGATTACATAGTTTGTATCAATGAATGGTTTAGTAATTTTTAAAAATTCTGCTTTGAAAAAATTAGGACGAATATTAGGTATGAGTTTAAATATAGGAACACTGCATAGTATTTTGGTGAAATATTAAATAAGTGGTTTCCGAAGAAATAAATAACTACTTGGATACAAACAAGTGTATTTAGCTCTAGAATAGATATATCAAGGGGTAAAAATTAAAATTACAACATTTATATAGACTCTCTTGAGATCTAGTGAAAGACAACGGGCCTTTTAACTGTTCTTGTTTGACACTCTGGTATTATATGTATGGTTAATCGAAATATTTTGATGAACCATTATGAATGATTTATATAAAATGTAATTATTGTTAAACAATAATATTTTATTACGAATGATTTTTTAAGACAACAAATTACTTTATAAAAGAATTATTCCTAATTGTATAAAATTTATTACAACATAAAATTGCGAGGATGCAATCTCTTTATGGGGGATGAATGTAACGACCTGAAAAAGTAATTATTTTATTTATGGATTTTGTTCCTCCTAATAACTTTTTTTGATGTTTTATAAAAGAATCACATAAAATGAATTTATATTTCATCGTAACATCATACATTGTGAATAAATTTGAATTAGTGGAACTATGAACAACAATGGGATATACAAATTCAAGAATATTATTTATTAATAAAATATATTTTTAATTGATACAAATTTAATAAATTGACTTTTTAGACCCAATTTTTAAATATCATAAATGATATAATTTTTATAATAAATTACTATATTATGAGTAATTTTTATTTTAATTAAATATTATGATTAAAAAACATTTTTAATTTAAATGATAAAATAATTTTATTTTTTCATGTGTTAGAAATTTCACTATGCATCATCACTATGTATTCTTTATCATATATTATTTCTCATTGCAATGGTTTTTTATATTTTCAAGTTAAAATTATCAAATATTGATAATTATTATGGAAAAAAGATAACCATTTTTTATTTAAAAATGTAAAAGTTAATTTAGGATGAATTTTTAGTATATCTCTATGAAGACTAATTTTTTAATGAATAGTGAAAAATAGTGTATTGAAGTTGAAACTATTTTTTTTAATAACAAGTTTACATTGAATGATTATGATTGTCACAATAGATCAATTAGATATTTTTTAATCCAATATATATCATTAAAATCGTTTGTATATATTTATACGTTTTAAAAACCTGATGAACTTTTGAATGTTATTTTTACCGGACTTCTCTCCACGCCTACTGGATATGTATTAAATGTAAATTTTCTCCTTATGCGATACTAATTTCAAAAAATGTACATACATGGATGTGATCGGTAATATATTAATAGACTTATAGTGTTAGCAGAATTTTATGATGAATTGTTACATAACGCTTTAGAATAGTAATGTTACCCATATTTATAGTAATATGAACAATAAGATAGTAACCTCATGTAAGGAAATATAAATAAAATTTATTCATATTAAATGGTAATCTGATATAATTTTATCATAGTATATGTTAATATATTTTTTATAAATTATTAGATTAGTATTAATATTTTTTTAAACCCAAATTTTTATTTAAAAATTTATAATTTATATATTGATTTAAAAGAAAATTCATTTACATAAAATAGAATCATAAATTTGTATTTTATATTCTTATAAAAAAATTAAATTTAGGAAACTATAGTTATATTTTCATAGTGTTATTAAAGCTGTTATAATTTTAGAAATCTTTTTTTTCTTGTAAATAATGACTTTATATAAAAAATAAATTTATCATATTTAGTAAATAAATTTCATAAAATGGAGTTCATTTTTGAATTCAGAAGATAAATATTATGTTATTGTGAATTTATGATAATTTTATAAAATACATTTGTTTTTCATGAATAATAAAAATAATTTTTCGGTTTTTCTGTATGTTTTATGACATCATAGCTTTGTCATAACAATGTAATAACTAATTTAAGATGATGGTCAAATATTATGTGTTAATTTAGGTCAATAGGTTTCTAATGTGGCCAATACCAAGGGAAAATATCCAACCTCTATCATCTCCTATGGTATTTACATAGATGTAAAAATATTATTTTTCTATTTTGGGATTAGCATACATGAACCCCGCATTCCATTTCAGTTCATTTAAAATGAAAAAAGGATATTGTTTTAATTAACATTTTAAAACACCAATATATTTATATTAATTCCATTTATTATATTCTATAAGGGGTATTAATGAAATTTTTTTTGGATCTATTTGGACATTAACTAATAAATATGAATGGTGCACACAGATAGTGCTCCAATGCATTGGGTAAAGAATTTAATCCCTAGAGATGACATGTTTTACGATGCCATTATGAATAAACATAGTAAATTTTATGAAACATCGGGGAAAAATTGGCGATATTCTTATGAATGTATAAGGTAAACATTTTAGACACATTTAAATGTCAGTATTCATGTTATTTATTTCATGTTATGGCTCTTTTCATATGATCATTTATGGTGATATGCCTCTTGCTCAGATTCTAAGTGTTTCTTTTTCCCTAGCTAGGCTTTAGGCTCAACCATTTCCTTTGATGTCTGTCCCCAAGTTATGAGATGTTGTAATGTTACACCGGATTAACCTATTATGAATGATTTCATGTGGAATAGAATAATTTGTTTATTATTTCATGTAATTTATATCTAATATCCACGGCAGTAAACTTAAAACATCATCTAAATTGGTAAAAGATCCCCTATTGTGTATAATGTATGATATTTTTATGTAATAATGGTATTGTATTCCATGATAATACTATATAAATCAAATTTATTATTTCTTCTAAGTGAGATAACAATCTTAGTGTTTTCTCCAGACAAAGACAATAATGAGTTTTAGGAACCAAAGAATAAGTGAAACTGTTTACATTATTTGTTCACACAGATAAATAACCTAGAGAAAATGATGTGCACTGAAATACCCCATGAAAATATCACCATCACACTCCTTAACCTTAGAGAATTTTCTAGAGTAATAATGAGCTATTTATTTAGAACCTGAAAGTATAATTTTTTATAGTTTAATTTTTATTTAAATAATTATTATATTTATCATTTATTATATTTTAATGGTTAAATAATACCATTTTATAAAAATTAAATTCTTATATAATGATACACAAACTGTATAATTGGGAAATATATAGCTTCAATAAATAAACAATTTTGAATAGAATCTAGAATATTTTGAATATTTAAAATATTTATAAGATATAATTATTAAATAATTTTATTAAATATAAATGACAATATAATTCTACAAAATTAAATATAATTATTATAAGGGTATGAAAAACATTACATCCAAAAAACTATATTTCAATAAATATGGAATCATGACCAAATATTTTAAGTTATCATATTTTTAGATTTTTTGATAAAATAAATATAAAATTTTAAATCATCAAATCTAAATTATGACGTCGTGATTTTTTCATAATTTTCTTAGATAATCAATTTTTTTGAGTAATAATTAAATACAATATTATTATATGATAGTATTATCATATAATAAAATCCCAAAATTGATCTAATAATAAAATATATATAGTGAATGGGAACAAAATTATGATTATCTTTTAAAATAATTATTTTGTGAAGCTATTTCATTAATTTTCAATACCATTATAGAGTATTAAAAAAACTATATTATATTTTAAGGATAAAAAATCAATTTATTATAAATATGACTCACTTCTACATCTCAAAGTGTATTATTTTAAGAACCTGTATTCATATAAATATAAAATAATAATATCCACTCCATTTCTGTAGAAACCATTAGAACAGACATGGGTTGTTTTTTGGTTTTTATTTATTTATCATATTAAGTAAAAAATAAATATTTATAAAATAATAATTAATTTTCATCTATTTTGTAGAAAACCTACCCAAAATATCATTTATACTCACTCAAAACTCTCATAGCATGATTTTACTATACCCTTTTATCTATATATATTACAAATGTAGTTCCCAAGCTCTTAAGAAGCACTTCCATTCATTTTAGATGTTCTATCCTAAAGGGATCCTCACCTTCTCCTCTTTGAAGAACCATATAGGTATTCTTCATTTTGATTTAAAATTTTTAATATTTGGATATGATTTTGTGCATCCATTTTTCAAATAATATGTTTTAAAAGATATTAAAGGCCCATTTCACTCTCATCAATCCCTTCATGTATCCTTTATGTACCCCAATTGTGATGTATACATTATCCTCCTTTTTTATGTGGCAAATGTGTTTTTTTGGTGAATACCCATGACATTATCCTTTCAATATTTTTCACGTAGATGTACATAGTATTCATTTATTAGGGAAAACATTTATATAACAGAAACTCCTTACTCTAGCTATTAGATGTGATTAAATATATTCTTATGTTGTATTATCTTTGTTGCACACTAATGAATGTTCCTGATATATTTGTGATGGGTGGTTCCAAAATTAGAGAGCCCTCCAAAGCATTGGGTTATGTTTTTATATGATGAGATACAATGCATGGTTCGTTTTATATTATCCTAGGAACACAATGTTATGATTTATTTGTGGTTAGCATTGAATTATGTTTATGAGTTAATCTTTTAATGTCGTTCAAACAAATATAATTATTCCTGTGTCTTATAATTTTATATAATTCATCAAGTTTAATGATTATGATTATCACCCCTCTAATGTCACATAAATGATCTTCTTGAATCCCATGTATTAATTAAAATTTTTATATTATTTGATAATTCCTTAACTATGATTTATTTTTATCCCCATTACAATGTACATCCACTTCTTATCCTATGTTGTATTATAATACCAATGGATTTTATGTTCATGATGTGTTGTTTCTTAATAAAACTTTTGTTCTTGTGAATCATGTTATTACTCTAGTTATTTAATTTCCCAGAAACACTTGGCCTAAGGATCTATTGGGTTTTTATTATGTGTATCCTTAGGTAATAAATCATGAATTTGGGAATATTATAATATTGGTTTTTATAGTTGTTATTAGAGTGAATTATTGTTATTTTGTGTGATTCATATTATAAAAACTTTCTAAAAGCCACATGAATAGTACTAAACATAAGAAAACATAACTAATCTTTTATAAATTACTATTTAGGTGGTATATGATAAAATAAATGAATGTCTAGATACTACATGTGTATGTGTCTCTAGAAAATTAGTACCTAGTGGTAATAACCTAAAAAGGGGTCTATTGAACTAAAATTGATCTTCAAATAGTTCAAGAAAAAGTGTCTTTTATGAACACAAGAATGGAACTCCTATGTGACATGTAATGGTAAAATAGAAAACTCATTATAACCAATTATAAAGAGGAAAAAAAATTCACATAATATTTTATAATATGTAGTGAATCATGCATCACATAGATTGAAACCTATAAAATGATCGGTTAAGGAATTTATGTAATTTACGAGTTTTGACATTGTTGTTAAATGTTCAAACAATATATTTATGTTAAATTAAAATTTTGTATCCACAATTATCCCATTATATATGTAGATTTATTGAAATTGGTTGGGTGTATAAAATAGAAGGTGATTTGAGAAACGTATTGACTACTTAATGGAGTTGTCAAATAAGATGGAAGAAGGAGCTTGGAGATTCTGGGAAATAATTTATGAATTAAACCATGAATTGAAAAAAAAACATGAATACGGGTGAATACCCACACTCCCGAAGATAAAGAGAATTTTAACTGAGAACTTTTTAAGACAAAGTTATTCAAAATTTAATGGATCATTAAATCCTTTAATCCATGTAAAATTGATGAAACCCATGTAAAATATCATCATTCCCATCAAGTATCCAATAATTAGATAGTCATTTTAGTTGATTAACATATGTAGGGTGAAGCTAATCAATGGTGTATGTTGATCAAAATTGAACTGATTATGGGTAGATCAATTAAATAGAGACAGTAAAATTCCAAAAATTGTTTTTCAATAAATATAATCTTCACAACCTTTGACTTATAATAGGGAGGGATATACTTTCCCCCATGAAAATAGATGAATATTATTTTGGGAAATGTGAGATAACCACCACAATACTTTCACGTTATTCCAATTAAATTTCCACATATCTTGAATTTATAGTTGAAAACTTCTTTTTAGAGACAAATATGAGTCTATAATAATCTTTCTCAATATAGGACATTGAAAACTCTTAGGAAATTTTCATGTTTGTCCTGAATGTCAAAATGTAGACCATTGAATATGATGGGTTGCATGGGATAGGTGATCTAAAGTGGAGTATGGATATTAATTATAGTGGCAAGATGTAAAATCATCATTGGGGAATGAAATTATAACATCTCAGTTTTCAAATGTGAGTAAAGAAGTATACAAGAAATTTCCTAAAGGGGATATCGAAAGGCATTAGGTGTTGGAGGGAGGGTTACCTAGACACTAAATGAACGTTATTGAAATGCACTAACAAGATAAAATAAAAAAATGATCTGGTAAACATGTATAATATTTTATAATGATTAAAATGAAATAAATAAGGACACTATGATATACAAATCAATAATACAAGGGTTTACAATCACATATGATTCCAACAATGTATAATTCCTAGAGATTACAGGAGAGATTATTCCAAAAAAAAATTATAATGAGGATCCTAATAGTGAAGTAGTGATTGATATTCTAGTGATTCATTCAATGATAGGGAAAAATATATTTTAAACTAGATTAATTAATTCCTTTATATAACAAATGTTTGGTTGAAATTTTTAAACACCACTGTAAAACATGGAAGCACTGTTATCTTTCATTACTGCTACTGGGGACATTTATTCTACCTAAGTATATAAATACTCCCATGATAATATTTTCAGGCTAAATTTCAAGAAAAACATTTTGATAGACAGTTTAGATTTATTTTATTCTAATTTAATGAATGGGTTGGACTTACTAAAATGAATCCAACATAAATTTATAAGAGAAAGAAATTTCCTACTATAACATAAATCACCCACCAATTATATTCAAGTGTAAGGATGATAAATATCATTTGGTACCATCATCCTAAGAATGGATATGAATTCCTTATGATAAATAAAATCTAACTCAAATATTGAATACTATGTAACAAACCATCCATGGTTCAAATTACAATATTAGGGAATTATTTATGTGTTTCATGAATAATTTACAGACCATCTTCCAAGATGAGCTTTTCTGTTATCAGACGAACATATACCTGTATATTTTCCAATATCCATGAATGCATATAGAATTACCACTATTGAATATAAAAAACTCAAGAAGATTATCCATGATAATATGAATAAAGTATTTATATAAAAACGTTCCTCGAAATTGGGAACATTATCCAATATCATTCAGAACAGTGATGGATCACTGTTTCACTGCATTGATTATCAACAGATTAAAAAAATAATGATAAATGTCATGAATAATTTTCAAAGGATTGATGAATTTTTTCAATAGATATATAAATGATATTACTTATCTAAGGTATAACATTGGCATCAATGTTATCTTTTAAATGTTTATAAGTAATATATAAAAAATAATCCTCTTCATATATGTTACTGGCACAATGATTTGAGAGTTATTCAATTCAGAATCACTAATACTGAGAAATGTTTAATTTTCATAATGAATAGTGTCATCAGAGATTACCTTGAAAAATTTGTGGTAGAAATTATTTATGATATTATTATACACTCTTATATCTAAGAGAATCATTAAATTTATTTGTATTCTATACTCAACACATTCTATAAAGACAATATGTACAGAAACTACAATGAATGTGTGTTTTGGATAGGAAATGTCACATTCATATGGAACATTATCCCAAGTAGAGGGATATATATAGATCATTCAAAAATAAATAAATACAATGATGGCCTCAACCAACTTATTTAACATAAATCTGTATATTTCATGATAATCTTTGTATAATTGTCTATTATTGGGAAACTTATCACATTTTCAAGACTAGTAACTAAGGTAACATGAATTTGGGTTAATTTTTTCTATAATGATAAATATGAAGAAGGTTTTAATGATCCAATTAATAGTCTAATAACTGAAAAAATTCACTCCTTTCAATCCTGAAGGGAAGGATTTGTGATCTATATTGATACATAAAAAATGGCATAGGGTGTGTACTCATGCAACATAAAAAATTGAATACCTATACCTGCTTCTAATTAATGACCCTTGAGATTAACTACCCATAATATTATAAATAATTAAATGAAATAGTTATTATACAAAATATTCTAAGAAAGCATTATTACAGGGAGAAGTGTGAAATATATACATATCATTAATTACTTAAGTTTATATTCACACAAAAGGATATCAATATGCACTAATTGTTTTTGTTAGATTTGATAATGAAATTTGATTGATTGAATTAAAAATATTTTTTTAGTGAGAAAAAGAGGACAATTCACTATGTATAAAGGATCTTGAAACCCTATCCATGATGACAAGTCCGAGGGATCAAATATTATTAGATATACAGGGAGAAACACTAGAATAGTTAAAGGATATAAATCATACCATTGTCAAATAACTACTCAAACATCCATTCCTAAGTGGACAGAGGAGGCCACGAAATAGGATGAGAATCAATAGTAAACGTTAGTGGATATTATGAACATTAAATATTCTAAAATGGAGTTATAATTATATGAACATGAATATGTGTAAAATGAAACCTGATCAAATGTGGGAACATTTCAACAACTCCCGCAACTCATACTATTTTATTCATATTTGAAGCTCTACAATGTTTATAGGATTGGAGAAAAACATCTATTGAAATAACCCAAATTGGTGGATTATAGAATTTCTATTATGGAGAATTGTTTTCCAATAAAAAATACTGAATGATATATGTATAAAAGAATTATGTAACCATATTATATAGTGTTATTGAATGGGGAAACATCACCATTCATTTCATTTTTAGACACCCCAAGGAAACTAAAGTAATCAATTCAATCATAGTGGCGGCCTAATTAATTTATTAGATGACTGTTTTCATTACTATCATGAAAAATCATTAATTTCCAAATTAACTAGATATACATAAGAGATGTGCAAATACTTCAAGAAAATATATTCTCTATTATAAATTATTTTTATTTATGGATTACCTTGAGGTTATGGAGAAGCCTTCAAAAACAGTTTCAAAATGGATATTGGTTTTAGTAGTAATTATCACCCTCAGGCAGATATATATTTCAACAAATTTACAAGGATATTGGTCTCAACACCTTCCCCATGTGAAGTTCTCATATAATAATTTTTTTTACTTTATCAATCATATTGAACAATATTTGACATTGTATATGAAGAGGTATCAGACTCCATCATGATGGGATGAATCTATAGAGTGAAATGTAATGAGACCTGGTCATATTTATGATATGATAAAATATTCTAAAACCATTCCATATCATATTAAATACACACAATGTTTACAAAAAGTTGATGTAAACAATCACTGATGAAACCTTTTGATTTAGTTAATAGACAGTATGCTCATTCAAATATCAACAAGGGAAAAAGTAATCAGGTTTAGGTTGGAGTAAAATATTATTCATTGAAACATTGTACCATTTGAGATACATGATCATATTAGAGATGTTTTTCATTGACTAAAATCCCCAAAACAATATCAAGGACATGATATATTAATTGTATCTCACTCGAGGAAGTACATACCAGACCCCTCATGTGTGTTGAATTTAGTGATGTGACCATTATGGATTTATCATTCATATGAGGAGTACCTAGTGAAGATATTAGTTCATGTATACAAGGATATATGAAACAAGACAAATTATCTGGTCAACATTTTATGGCATAACCAGAAGTTAGAGTTTGCAACTTGAGTTCAAGAAAATTTGATGAATAATAAGTAAACATATAATTTATAATGTTTGAATTAAATTCAAATGGATATTTTTATAATGTATTGTATAAGGTACTTAATCAAACATTTATAAAAGAAATTCCCTTTTAAAATGAGTAAATTCATAATTAATAAATGAAACTGTTAAAAACACAATTAATACATTGTTTTTTTGGTTTTTTGTAAGTTATATACTATAGGTTTTAAAATAACATCATGAATCATAACCCTTGATAATATAGTTATTATATAGGAATCATATTCGTAGAATACAAATAACGTTATGAAAATTAAATTTGACATAGTGAAAATAATCAATGGCCTTGGCCAATAGGTCCAATCCCCATGAATCCATTTAATAGAATAATTTGAGAGAGGTTTCTTCCTATAGATTTATACTTAAAAAATAAAATATTGATAATTAAAAAATAAATCATAACCCAAAAAAGTTAAATGATTATTTTAAGATTATAGAGATCACAACCAAAACAATGTTCCCCATACCACCCCATGAAATTTCTCACTATCACACACCTTACCATTAGAGAAATCATTTGTGTAAAAAATGGATATGCACATATACCTTACAATTTTGAATTTTTATAATTTTATTTTTAATAACTAATGATTAAATTTATATTTTATTACTTTGTAGTTATTAAATAATAAATTTTCATTAAATTTATTATTTGATACGATGAAATAGAAATTGTGTTATTGGGAAGTACATATTTTCAATCAAGATATTGTTTTTATAGAATTCATGAACTCCTGAAAAAAAATATTATATAAATAAAAATATTTTAATTATATATTTTTTATTAAAAATTAATTATAAAATACTTTTATAATGTCAAATTTAATCGTTATAAGGCCCCAAAACATTAATTATATGTTGTGTAGTTTTTCAACAAAATGGTATTTTTTATTTAAAAGTAGTAATTATCATATTTATAGAATTATTTTAATCAAATTAATATTATTTTATAAATTACTTCATTAATATTATACAATTTTAAATTTTACATAATTCTTCATCAATAAGTAAAATATTTGGCTAAAGATTAAATTTACTATAATTATAGTGCATGTATGATGACATCATAAATAACCAAAAGTATTGTAATAAATACTATTATGAAAATCAATGACCAAAACCCTGTTAAAATTTTAAATTTTTTTTTGAAGTTTTTGTAATAATTTAATAATGTGGCAATGAATCTCAGAAAACCAATATTATATATTATTGTTTTAAAATCAATTATTTAAAATCATGGATGACTTATACATCACCAACATTAATTTGAAGGGATTATACTAGAAAAATAATAAAATAAATAAATTCACTATCCTTTAGATTGGAACATTTGAAAATACAATGGGATGGGTTGTGGTTTTGAATAATTACTCATATTGTGTATAAAACATTTTTTTAGAAATTAGTAATGATTTGCCCAAAAATTTTCTATAAATATACATCCATCCTCCCATGCCACTTTAGTAAAACCCATTGATTATGAAATTTATATAACCATACCACACTACATACCTCCAAAGGGACTCAGATAATCGAATGTTTGTATTAACAATAATTTAAAAGCATCCTCTCAAGTTAATGGACGCCCTCTTTCGCCTCTTTATTCAATATCTTTCCTTATATCTTCCCTTTTCGTTTTCGATTTTTCTTATTGAGATATGTTATGAAACATCACTATTATTTTTTTATGATGTACATGAGATGATATATTACTTTTAATCTCATAAAAACCTTCCATGAATCTTTATATACCCCATGTTATGTTTCAGGAATTATATTATTATTTTCCATTCCAATCATTTAGGTAGTGAATACCCACGACCATCTCCATTCAATGGTTTTAACCAAGATGTAATTATCCATCCTTATTAGGGGGACTCTATTTAAATAACCCACAATCCACAATTTTGGGTTTAAAAGTATTGAATGACATTCAATTGTTGTATTATATATGTGGAACACTTATTAATGGGCATGATATGAATTTGATGGTTATTATAGGAATTATATATCCTGCCAATGACTTGGATAATTTTCTTATCTTATGAGATACCATGAATGGTGCACATTATTTATTCATGTGTACATTATGTTATGATTTATCTATTGTTATCATTAACATATATTTATGATTTCATATTCCAACGTTGTTTTCTAATTATTATGATGCTATTAGGGTCATTATCTTATATAATGGTGCATCGTTCATGTCTATGATTATCACCACACTTATGTCCCATTAGTATGCCTATTTACTCACATTGAAAGATTTTCATTGTTCTAATATTTTATTATTCCATTAAATGTGGTCATTGTGTTATCCTATGATTTTTTATGGAGAAAATAAGGTTTGATAACATACACAATATGAATCACGAAACTTAAAAAAACACCAAAATTTATAATTTAAATAATATCATTAAAAAAAATCCAATAAATTTGTTGGAATGAGTAGTATAAACCACATTGTGAAATAAATAATGGTCTTAATCACTATTATTGTATTAATTAATGATTTGTATATTAGAACATAATTTTTAGTGAAGTTATAGTATTATTCAATAAAATGTTTTCAGTAAAATTGGTTTTCAGTATTTTTATGATTAAATATTATAATTAATTAAAATTAATTTTTTAAACTTTATTTGAAACTATTATATTCATATTTTAATACATTATTTAAAATATATCTTTGGATAAATTTTTATAATTTGATGAAAATATTTTATTTTAAATAAATTGAAAAAAACATTTATTTTTATTGAAAATTATATTTTTTAATCATTTAACAAATTAAAATATGTTTTTATTATTTAAAAATTTAACATGGAACATTTCATTTTCAATAATTGAATTAATATTATTTATTTGAACTCTTTTTTTTGGATTCTGAATAAAAACATTGTATACAAAAAAGATGGCATTTTTTTGAAAAAAAAAATTTAATCACATTTTTTCAATTTAATATTAAAATATTTTTAAGATTTTTTATGTTTTTATAGTTGAAAAATAGATTCCATATTTTAAATCATTGATTCTGAATTTGGTAATAGGTTCTTTTTTTATTTTAGGTCTATTCAAATAGTAACGTTACAGATTTTTTTACAATGCTAAAGGGTGAATTGTGAAATTAATGATAATTTTAAAATGATAATATTTATAAAATAAATATTAAACATGTCATAAATTTATTTTAAATGTCCATTTCATTCATACTCATACAATAATTTATTAAAATGCCTTTTATTCCATTTGAGTATAACTATAATTTTCATAATATTTTATTTCAATAAAAGTAAAAAATTGTGTAATGTTGTTTTTACTATACATTATATTTTTATAATAGAGTTACGAAGATGATATGATCAGATATAGATATTATTTTTTAAAATTAAATATTTATCGTCTTGTTGTTATTTTCTTTTTAAAATTTAGTTAATAAATAATTCCCATATATATTTACACTACATTGAACTAATAATAATTAAATAAAAAATGTCATATTAATGATATTAAAAATAATAAATATAATATAATTTGAAATAGAGAGTTTGATATAAAAAAATCATGAAAAAAATTTCATTATATAAATTTGTGGATATTTTTAATATTATATTGTCCATGATGTCATTAATATCAATGTAATAAATATTTTATAAAATTGAAATTAATGATATATTATAATAAATAATATTTTAATAAATGAAATAATGTTTATAAATATCTTAAAGGAAGAAAATTTGTTAAGATATTGTTTTTAATTAAAAAATTTCAATTTAAGTGATGTTTGTAATTTTTTAGTTGAAATGTTAACACTCAATGAGTAAGAATATATGTTTTCACATTAATTGTTAAAGCGGTTAACGAGGGTTTATAATAAAATGATAATGGTAGAGATGTGTCCTAAACATGTAAAAAGATTTATTTATGAGGTTTTTATCGATAATAATCATATTTTCAACATAAACCAGTTTAGGAAAAAATTTAAATTTAAATTACTTTATATTAATTTATGAAGGTGAGGAATTAAAAGATTGGCCCTCCCCTCCCTTATATGAGGGTACCACATCTACTCAATTATTTTAACATAAATAACTATTTGGTATATCTCGGACATACTCAAGACCCTTCCCATAATCCCTCTCTAAATTATAGATGTATTATTTTATATAAAATATCATCCTTGTTGGTCATAAGTTATTATGGAAAGTAGGTTGTTCGAAGAAGAGGTATCATTTTTTAGTCAAGTGTTTCAGTTTTATTTCATCCCATCCTCATTCAAATAATATCCATTCATATAAAAATAATACATATAGTATCATAAATATATTATTGTTTTATGATACTAATGTAATAATTTATTTCCATTTTTAAAATCCATATAATGGGAGAGTGATTAATCATTATTCATATTGTGGACTACTGTCTCACGAACTGATAAATTAAGTTTCACATCATTGTCACTCAAGAAAATTTATAATTTTTGGATTTTTGTAACATATCACATAGTAATAAAATATTAATCATTCTAGAAATAAAATATAACACATTTTTTATTAACATTTGATGTACTGTAGAATGTAAACGTCGTTAGTGCGTGGGTGTCGACTACCTACTCTAAAAAGCGATCTGATTCATTATTAATAACCACATCACATTGATTATATATTTAGGTATATTTAAATAATTAATATGATATTTTTCATTTTATTAACATTATATAATAATAAAACAATACTTATCATTATTTCATAATGATCATTAAAAAATGGGAATGTCACACATGTGTATATACTATCAATGTCTCAATGATTGTACAATAGTTCATTTTTCATAACAATATTTAATGGTTTTAATTAAAAGTATAATTAATGAATGAAAATTATTATAATGTATAGATTATGGTTTTTGGGGATTATTTAATAATGATCTCTTAGACCATTGTCTACTTACAAGTGGAATTGCATACATATGTGTCAAATATCACAAAAAAGTCCATAATGAATTTAATTTGATATGTAATTATATATAACAACATAGTATATTAAATAAAAAAATTATGAAGATGATATATGTTCTTAAAAAAGTTGAATGTTAATATAATATTTTTATTCAATAAGATAATTAATGAATGTGTAGGGTCAAACTCAATCTAATAGACTTTCATTTAAAAATCCTTTTTAACGATACAATTTATAGTAGTTTTATAGAGGTAAAAAGGAAATTATATTTTCACATCTATGGAATATACATTATTTACCACCATCAATAATGTGATTTTTCCCATAAATATTTTTCCATGAATTTTTTGACAAAATGGAATATTCATTATGTGCATTGTTTTTTTGATTTTAATAAATGACTTTTATTAACTTTAATTTAGTGGGTTTTGAAAAGAATACATTTATGGAATGTTTCACATTATTTAAAAAAACTAAAAAATCAATGTTATATTTCAATGTGAACTATGATAATGAATTTTTCTGTAGGCCTATCCATTATTTCAAATTTGTCTTCCTCTTAACATTTTTATGTTTTCTTCAATTAAAAATACCATTTCTTTTTTATAGTTGTTTGGTATTGAAAATGGTGTTTCTATAAATAAAGTCTATTTTGATATTTGATTGGGTTATTAATGTATTTAATGTATTTTTTTTGATTATATTCATTTTATTGCCCTTGGAAATTTATTATGATGTCTTAATCAACATTATTTCACCTGAAAGATCATAATATAACTTATATGATGGGTGTACCAAGATATTAGTGTATGTGCCCTTTATATCATATGTGGTGTGTGCACAAATATATTTGTCCAAAAATGTGGGTAATGATTATTTTAACTTTAGAATTATATTTCAATTCATCCATATGTTTAATCAAAATTTAAGGGTTTTGTATGTGTTATAATATTATGAGGTCCCAAGGAACCAAAATGACATTCCTATGAATACTAATGTGTTTTATGAAATTTATTTATTGAAAATTAAATATAATGATACTTTTCATAAAAATATATTTCTAGGTAAAAGTATTTCTTTTTAATAAAAGGGTTTTCATAGGTTTTCACGTTTTAAATAGAATAATTGAATTCCTTCCACATGTCCCTTATTGATATATTTATCCTCATCCCAGGTTTTAAAACATTATTTCACTCTTTTTTAAGGATGTGTAAAAAAGAGGAATTCGTCAAGAGTTTCCATGATAATTTTTCATATAAAGAAATTAATTTCTGTTTAATTTTTATTATGTTCTCCGAAAATAGATGCTCCTCAAAATTCCCTACATTATAAATTTTGTTAAATAAGATTTCTGAACTAATTCCCCAAAACTATCACCCTAAATGATATTTTGGAATGTATGAAATTTATGTATGGTACAATGTTATCAGAATGTATACAGATTAAATATGAGTTTATATAGTTTGTATCATAGATGAGTTTATGTAACCTTATAGGTTTGGACATTATTTGATATAAAGTTATAGGTCATTAAAATAATAATGTCTAATATATTAAGGAGAAGAAAATTTATTATTAAAAAATCAAAAGAGTTTGAGATAACGTGAATAAGTATATCTTTGTGATTATCATCATTATAATATCGTTTGTTGTGATTATGTATATATAATTATATTATCCTTTTTAGTTTTATTAAATAGATAGATCTGGTAGGATGAAATGTAATAATGGATATTAAAGAAAATGTTTTGGTTTTATAAATGTGTAATTTAATGGAAGATAAGCTATTTAGAGAACAGATGTTGTCATTATTAACCATAAAGTAGGAGTAATGTATAAAAACATAATCCTGGGGGTGTTTCAAAATACATCAAATACTAGGGAAATGAATCCCAAACGAATTTCAAGTGATAATAATCATAAATGTTTGTATATTTAATGGAATAGGTGTCATCATTGTAGAATAAAGAACCCCCAAAAATTCATAACAAATCAGGAAGATGTTTTTTTAATGTAGTGAGATTGGATACTCTGAAAATCGATTTCCAAAGGGAAGGGTTCATGAATGGAATAAAAAATACTATATAGATAAATATTTATCAATTCCTAATTCCAATATATTTGAAGATAAGGATATTGAAATTGAAATTGTGAAGGTATGGATTATTTGATTTATTATTATTGGAAAATTATGAATCCTAGTACATGATTCATATTTTTTATGAAATATGTACTAAAGAATAAGTAGGGAATGGATGATTATGGGATTATGAAGAACATTTAATGATAGAGGATTCTACATTAATGAGTTATTATTTAGTGGTTGATATATGGCTGATGAATAAGTTTAAAACAATTTATACAAATTTTATGATCAGGGTTATATTAAGATAATTTTATTGACCAAAAAAAATTTTAATTTATTATTTTGAGAAAGGTATGGAGAGTCTTCTAAGAGAAAATTAAGGGGGTCTATATGAATTAATCCCCAGATAATCTAGAAAAAAAGTTAAACACTTCGGAGTGTTGGTTATAATTCTATAAAAGAAAAAGAACTGATGTTTCTCTATTGATTTATATAATAGATTGTATTTGACAGCATTACCCTCACACCATGTATGAAGGATGGTCATGTGGTTGTTGATTTTTCACATGAATCTTCTGATAGATTATTCACCGGACTATGAAATTTTTCTCTTACCAGACACTACATTATAAATTTCAAATAAATAAGTCTCAATTTCTATGATAGTAATGATCCCTTGATTGTATAGGGGAGGTCATATGAGGAAATCATGGTCTTTCGCTTGAAATGAGCCACAACCTATTTAAAATGATGTGAAATCTATAACAACTAACCCCTAAGGTCTTTGACCACTCAATTACAACACATATATCACATAAAAAATGACTCATCTACATTTTATTTTTTTTTTCTAATATGGGATGCTTTTATTGTGTTTTGATTGACGTTTGAAATATATGTAACCCTTATGTTTATCATGTGAAAAACTTATTTGAGGAATAATTATCCCTTCAATTTTTAAATATAAAATAAATGGTATGAATAACCTTTAGGGTAAGTATGATCACTAATTTTTAGCTAATTGTATGTATTTCATTTATTATTTTTTATTTTATATTCAATGTTATGAAGTAAAAATTTCATAAAAAGTTTCATTGATATTTAATATATTGTTGTTATTTATTTGGATGTTTATAAATTTTATAGGGATGTTAAAAGGATTATATTGATGAAAAAGGATAACCCATAGGTTGGCTGGAAAGCTATTACATCCCTCAAGGCCACCATGATGGGACCAACAACCAAAGGTTTACAAGGGTTTATCACCTATCATTATCCAATTCATTGATCAACTTAATTTGAATTCTTATTAACTATTTAAATGATCTGGAATACATATGTTGAGTTCATTTTGGGACCATATGTTTTATCATATAAAAACCATGGAATATGTAATTGAATTATTAATTAATTTACTATAGTTATATATAAATAAGGAAACTAATTTTATTAGCAGTATAGAATTAAGCTAAAAATAGTACTATGAGATTTTATAAGAGAAATAAATATTGAAATTCCTTTTAAAAGATACATTATTATTTTCCCATATAGTTATTCAGGCTTATTATTCAGATGATGAGAATATAATTTAGATTATTTGAAATATAATGTTTTTTATTGGTCCGAAACATTAAGATGTGTAGCACCCCGAGCTTCCACGATACACTTCTCATTCAATAATGCAATGGCTTGCATTGTACGCAACTTCGAGTTCTAAAACACCGCGACTAATCAAAGTAGCCGTTATGAATAGTAATAACCACTTTTTAAAATTATAGAAATTTTATATTTCAAAATGGACTTCATTTTTGGATTCGGAATATCGAAATTAGCCTATGTTGAATTTTTGGTATTTTTCTGAGAACTTCTAATTTTTTATGAATAGTGAAAAATACTTAAAAACAACTTTTTTAATCAAAATAATTTATAGTGATAAATTATACTATTTAGTGGTTTTAGAGTATAATTAGTATATATTTTTACCATTTTATCCAATGGTGGTCATTAGAATTAATTTCACTTTGAAATTGGACATAAACAATTGTCAATGTTTTGATATATATATTGTTTCTTAAAAACACGCTATTTGTTGTGACAGCGGGAATTAATTACAAAATTAATTAATGAAACTTATATGTTTTTAATTTTGTAAAATAGACATCATTTTTGAATTTGGAATATCAATTATAGCTTAGGGTGAAATTTTGGCATTGTTCTGGAAAACGTCAATTTTTGATGAATAGTGAAACCACTAAGTGGTAGTTAAATAACTGATTTTTCATTTAAATGAAATATTACCACTTCTGTGTTTTGAATTTAAAAAATCCAACATACATGGTTGTCATTAGGATGAAAAATGTGGTTCAATGGGATTAAAATAATTTTTTGGTGAATAGTAACTTTTAAGTTTAATTAGTCGCGATTAAAGGTAATTAGTGAAATTTAAGGTAAAAATGATATTATAAAAATATGAAAATACCCTTACACTTGTCCTACCCCTATTGTATTAGTAATGGCCGACCAAGACAATCCATGGGTCAACTTGGGGACCCCATGGAGCCACTTTAGTTGGAAAATGACATAAATACCTTTTATCTAATGTTAAAGTAAAAAAATGACACAAACATGAAATGTTTTACTAAAACAATTTATACATGGAGTTATACAAGTCAAATTTTTGACTATAAATAATCATTGGAAATCTAACAATATTTCCTACATCATAGTATTTTTTTATAATTTTTAGACGTTAAATAATTTAAATTATTTATGACATCATTATGATGCAGTGATGACCTCATTATTTAACGATTTTAATAAAATGAAAAGATAATGTAATATCCAAGGCTTACACTTGTCCAAAGACTATTTTATGGGTATATTTCAAACCCTTATCACCTTATCCACGAATTATATAAGTGTGGGACTTTTATAACCCGAAAAGCATTGTATAATAATGTAACATTTCAATCTTTCCAAAAGAGCCCCTCCTCTCCTCTTATAAAAGGCCCCCACCTCTACCAGCTTATTCACACTTTCAAGCCTTTTGGTTCGGCCATCCTCTGCCCAAATACTCTCCCAACCTCTCTCCCATCATCCTAGAAGCTTGACTTTAGTCAGAAAGCCATCCTACGGAGTCCTTTTGATCAAATCAAAAGGAAGAACCCGAAGAAGAGGTAATGTTTTCATCACCCTCTTTCAAGTTTCTTTCTTCTTGCACTCCCTCTTTGTTTATTATTTCAATTCTAAAATTATAAATCCAGTATCTTCTATATACTGTGATGTTATTATAAATATGGAACAACCATATTCAGTATTCTACACATCATTTGAATGACATGTCACCATACGTGCGTACGTACGGCTTACCGTCTCCACGTCGTGGTGTAATTGTTATTCAATATATTATTATTTAGATGGGTATAATAATGATATGTAATTCATGTAAATAATAAATATAACATGATAATGATTCTGTATATATGATATTATACTAGAACTATATTATACCTTTATATAATTATGATTTCATTCCATTAAATACGAAATAGAAATGAAAGTAGTATTCATGCGTACGTACGGCTTACCGTCTCCATGAACGATGAATTTCATTTCTTACCTCTAAATGTTATGTAATATTATAAATACATGTATATACTGGATATATATGATATATATTATATCTACATCATGAACATAATTCTGGATATAATGGATATATCACCACATGAACAACTTGTAATTATAAGAATTTTATTTTTGACTCAAGTACCTAAGATCGACAAAATGACCATTATAAACATAAATAATTACATAATGTTCATAACATGGTAATAAGGGATATAAAAGGAATAATGAACATGAAAACGGTTCTTAAGTAAATAGAAATTAACTCTAGTTTATTATTCAGGAGGTTAAAGAACGGTCAAGTCAGGACATGATGCAAGGTAAGGGAACTTCTTAAACCAACTTCCATTCTTTGGGTTAATCTCCTACTTTCAAATTATGTCATGATGTTATTATTACCTATTTTGTATTTTTACTTTCTTTATGTGTGCCTATAGTGAATACATATAATAGATCTATTTTATTTTAAAAATGATCTTTTTAAGGACTTCGTCTCAATCTCCTTTCATTGAGGCATATTTGGTTTTATACACAACTTTCTTTTATACGGTGTATAAACCCCTTTGACTTTTTCGTTTATTCAAAAGGAATATTTTTATACGAAGAGTTTTACTAAATGACAAAAAGGGAATGTTTTTCTTTCCGTACTTATGCGGCGACAATGACTTCTCCGCCGCCGTGACCATTATTTGAGTTTCGGCTTCCTCTACAAGCCATCATTTTTTTAATGAAAAATAAACAAAAAGTTTTAACATTCTTTTATTTTGGTATTGAAAATGGTTTTGAAAACATTTTTATTATATCAATGTGTTTTATTGATATCTTGTGATTGAAATGTGGAAATGTTATGTTTCCTTTATGCATGTTTTATGTGATACGATTATGTTATGGTTTATGATATGTTTAAACCTATTCATATGATGAATGCATTGGACATAATAAGTGACGGGTGGAGCCCGCTATAGCTCCTCGATGCATCGGTAGTTCTCTTGAGACAAACTAGTGTTTTGGCACGAGGCCTTGACAAAATCTTATTTTTGGTCTTGGGACGAGGCCATGACTACGTGGTTATGATAGTCTGGCATTATGCATTCCATCATTATGAAAGTGGTTGTTGATATTGCATGTGATTATTCGACCAGTAGAATATCCATGTGAAGAAGTAAATGGCATTATCTCATTTTACTTTCTCCATATTATGTTGATGTTCAAGTTTAAAAGGCTTTTGTTTTAGACATACATTGCCTTAAATGTTTTCATTTATTTATGAAAGCTTCCGCAATATTGTTATCCTTACTGAGCATCTGAGCTCACCCCTTTCAATGTTTTAATATTTTCCAGGATGTGAAGAAGTGTATTATGATGGACTTTCAAGAATAGTCAGTGAGGATATGAATTTGGACTAAGGAGACCATGTTATTGTAGTTTTCATTTTTATGATGTAATGTAATGTTTACGGATGTATCTAGTGTTTCCAAGGCTACTAAACTAATCGGTCTTTCGAGACTTGATCTTTTGTGATCATGCTAATGTTACGAAGTAATGCACCGACTATGGGTAGATGGGGTCGGGGTGTTACAGTTGGTATCAGAGGTAGTTTAGTACTATCCTTGGAAGCTAGATTTAGATAAACTCTGATTAGAGCACATAGCCCGAAGATAGACTTTAAGGATTAGTATAGAGGAACTTCCTAAAATTTTGGTATTATAGAGAATTTGTGAGTTTTCCGAGAAATACATCCATGTCTGGATACGAGAGGGTAGAGGCGGCTCTGGCATAGATGTACCTAGGGTTAAAACCCGAAAACACCACTTTGAGCTAGACTCGAACGGGAACTGGTGCACGACAACGGGCCTTGCTGCACTCTTGGTTACGACACTCTCGGGGGATATGCTTAGGATAATTCTCATTTTCTTTACAAACCACTATGAAGGGTTATGATTATATACTTCCTCAAAGAAAACATTCCTTTTTATGATTATGGATTATATCCATAAATTGTTGAATTTATGTAAAGTGTTTTACAAATATGGAATTATGTATTTTAATTCATAAACTAATCTAGTTTCTGCCATTGTTTATAAATGGTGCCTAGTGGAAGGATTGGAAACCGTATCAATGCACGCACTCCATGTAGGGATTTCCCTCCTGCTCAAGAAAATTATTGTGGATCTGGAGATACAACTGGTGCTGATCAACTTATTACCATACTGGGAAAACTCACTGAAGTTATGAATAATAACCTTACTCGTACGGATCACCCTGATCCACAACGTGGAGGATCAATGTTAGACCGCTTCATGGGGCAACAACCACTAACATTTAATGGGGGTACAAATCCGTTAGTAGCTGAGCAATGGATAAACTCTTTAGAGAAAATATTCCACGCCTTGGAGAGTAGCGAAAGGGAGAGGGTTGTCATGGCAGTTTACCACCTCACTGGAGATGCTGATCAATGGTGGTCATTGATTCAAAATACAATGGAAGATGATGACGTATCGAATATGGAATGAAGGGAGTTCAAAGGGCTTTTCTTAGAAAAATACTTTCTTCATGACCATCGAGCAGATATGGAAAGGCAATTTCTGAGTCTGAGACAAAAAGAGGATGAGAATATCGCAAAGTATGAGGGCAACTTTACATGGTTGGCGAGGTATGCTGCAGATTATATACGTAACCCAAGAGGTAATATTGATCGTTTCGTTGATGGGTTAAAACCATTTCTCCATAGATCTTTAGTATCACAATCTTTCTCAACATACGAAGATATTGTCTCTTGTGCTATCAAGACAGAAAAGGAATTCTCTAAATCTTATGACAATAAAGCAAGAGAAGAAGAGAACTGTGGAGCAAGAGACAGATAAAGGGAAAAAGGGAAAGAATGATTTTCTATTATGCGATAATTGTGGGAAGAATCACCCTGGTACTTGCCTAAAAGGAATGGGAGTTTGTTATAAATGTGGAGAAAAAGGTCACTAGGCGCGTGATTGCAAGGGAAAGAAAAAGGCTATCAATGTTGAATGCTACAATTGTAGGGAAATGGGGCATTATGCAAATGAATGTCCTATGCGTCAAGAAAAAATTCCTCAGAAAAGGCCAAGGGATCAAGGCCAAGCTTATGATGTTACTACAGATGAAGTTGAATAATTATTGTATTTGTGTTTTTGGACTCAATAACTAGATTATGGTTATAAGAATAATGTGATATATATAAGGATTGTACTGCAGTACATGTTGTTTTCATTAAGTTTTTAATATGATGAAGGTAATCATATTTTATGTATGTGACAATAAGAGAAGCTTTACTTTGTTTCGGGAATCTGATGTTACAATTAATTTTGGAATATAGAGACCTTTTAGAAAAAGTCTGGACGGAGGTATTTTGGATAACTATAAAGGTTGGAATGGATTAAGTTGATCTTTGGATAGTATTGTTTAAGGATAAAACATTTCTGAAGATTATTTTTGGAATATTATAATACTATAGTTTTAGGAAAATGACAACCTGCAGGGTGGGGGTTAACCCGTCGCGTCGGACAAAGCTGCAGGAATCGAACCCACAACCATAGTGCGACAGGCCTTTATTTCCTACCACTAGCCTACAAGAAGTCCCTGGTTATTAAAAAATAATTTTACTAATCTAAATGGTTTGTGTTAACATTTGGAACCTTATACAATTAGGATAAGTATAATATTTTTAAGTTCTATTATCTTTTTGAGTGAAAGATGAGTTGAAGGTTGAAACTCTAATTTTCAAGCATAAATATATATATACCTATCTCTTATTCAATGAATAAATTAATTCTTAAACTTTATTAAAGGGATATTAAAACAAAAAACATGTGTTATCCTAATACCTTATGTCTTGTTGAACTGATGATATTTTAAATCAACATAGATTGAAGGCTTTGAGGCCCTCAATTTGACAGTTTATTGTGATTGATGACCTCAATCACTCCCTACAAATATTTACATTTTTCCTCCAATTATATGTCTCTAATTTCCACCAATGTTCTTCTAATCAGGATCATAATTGGGTGGTGACTTTTTCATTTCCCTATCCCTCTTATTAAGGCTAAATTTTATTAATCTTATTTCCGATGTGGGTTTTCCACAAAGGTATTTTCTATTTTCAACCTTTTATTTTCCAAGAAAAATTTCAAATTGCAAGGACGCAATTTATTGAAGGAGGGGAGAATGTAACACCCCAAGCTTCCACGATACGCTTCTCATTCAATAATGCAATGGCTTGCATTGTACGCAACTTCGAGTTCTAAAACACCGCGACTAATCAAAGTAGCCATTATGAATAGTAATAACAACTTATTAAAATTATAGAAATTTTATATTTCAAAATGGTCTTAATTTTTAGATTCGGAATATTGAAATTAGCCTATGTTGAATTTTTGGTATTTTTCTGAGAACTTCTAATTTTTTATGAATAGTGAAAATACTTAAAAACAACTTTTTTAATCAAAATAATTTATAGTGATAAATTTTACTATTTAGTGGTTTTAGAGTATAAATAGTATATATTTTTACCATTTTATCCAACGGTGGTCATTAGAATTAATTTCACTTTGAAATTGGACATAAACAATTGTCAATCTTTTGATATATATATTGTTTCTTAAAAACACGCTATTTGTTGTGACAGCGGGAATTAATTATAAAATTAATTAATGCAACTTATATGTTTGGAATTTTGTAAAATAGACATCATTTTTGAATTCGGAATATCAATTATATCTTAGGGTGAAATTTTGGCATTGTTCTGAAAAACTTCAATTTTTATGAATAGTGAAACCACTTTGTGGTAGTTAAATAACTGATTTTTCGTTTAAATGAAATATTAACACTTCTGTGTTTTTAATTTCAAAAATCCGACATACATGGTTTTCATTAGGATTTAAAATGTGGTTCAATGGGATTAAAATAATTTTTTGGTAAATAGTAACTTTTAAGTTAAATTAATCGCGATTAAAGGTAATTAGTAAAATTTAAGGTAAAAATGATATTACAAAAATATGAAAATACCCTTACACTTGTCCTAACCCTATTGGATGAGTAATGGCCGACCAAGACAATCCATGGGTCTGCTTGGGGACCCCATGGAGCCACTTTAGTTGGAAAATGACATAAATACCTTTTATTTAATGTTAAAGTAAATAAATGACACAAACATGAAATGTTTTACTAAAACAATTTTTACATGGGGTTATACAAGTCATATTTTTGACTATAAATAGTCATTGTAAAGATAAAAAGATTTCCTACATCATAGTATTTTTTTTATAATTTTGAGACATTAAATAAATTAAATTATTAATGACATCATTATGATGCAGAGATGACCTCATTATTTAACGATTTTAATAAAATGAAACGATAATGTAAAATCCATGGCTTACAATTGTCTAAAGACTATTGTATGGGTATATTTAGAACCCTCATCACCTTATTCACTAATTATATAAGTGTGGGACCTTTAGAACCCGAAAATCATTGTATAATAATGTAACATTTCAATCTTTCCAAAAGAGCCCCTCCTCTCCTCTTATAAAAGGCCCCCACCTCTACCACCTTATTCACACTTTCAAGCATTTTGGTTCGGACAACCTCTGCCCAAATACTCTCCCAACTTCTCTCCCTTAATCCTAGAAGCTTCATTTAGTCAGAAAGCCATCCTATGGAGTCCTTTTGATCAAATCAAAAGGAAGAACCCGAAGAAGAGGTAACGTTTTCATCACCCTCTTTCAAGTTTCTTTCTTCATCCACTCCCTCTTTGTTTATTATTTCAATTCTAAAATTATAACTCCAGTATCTTCTATATACTGTGATGTTATTATAAATATGGAACAACCATATTCAGTATTCTACCCATCATTTGAATGACATGTCACCATACGTGCGTACGTACGACTTACCGTCTCTACGTCGTTGTGTAATTGTTATTCAATATATTATTATTTAGATGGGTATAATAATGATATGTAATTCATGTAAATAATAAATATAACATGATAATGATTCTATATATATGATATTATACTGGAACTATATTATACCTTTATATAATTATGATTTCATTCCATTAAATAAGAAATATAAATGAAAGTAGCGTTCATGCGTACGTACGGCTTACCATCTACATGAACGATGAATTTCATTTCTTACCTCTAAATGTTATGTAATATTATAAATAAATGTATATACTGGATATATATGATATATATAATATCTACATCATGAACATAATTCTGGATATAATGGATATATCACCACATGAACAACTTGTAATTATAAGAATTTTATTTTTGACTCAAGTACCTAAGATCGACAAAATGACCGTTATAAACATAAATAATTACATAATGTTCATAACATGGTAATAAGGGATATAAAAGGAATAATGAACATGAAAACGGTTCTTATGTAAATAGAAATTAACTCTAGTTTATTATTCATGAGGTTAAAGAACGGTCGAGTCAGGACAGGATGCAAGGTAAGGGAACTTCTTAACCCAACTTCCATTCATTGGGTTAATCTCCTACTTTCAAATTATGTCATGATGTTATTATGTCCTATTTTGTATTTTTACTTTCTTTATGTGTTCCTATAGTGAATACATATAATAGATCTATTTTATTCTAAAAATGATCTTTTTAAGGACTTCGTCTCAATCTCCTTTCATTAAGGCATATTTGGTTTTATACACAACTTTCTTTTATATGGTGTATAAACCCCTTTGACTTTTTCAATTATTCAAAACAAATCTTTTTATACGAAGCGTTTTACTAAATGAAAAAAGGGAATGCTTTTCTTTCTGTACTTATGCGGCGACAACGACTTCTCCGCCGCCGTGACCATTATTTGAGTTTCGGCTTTCTCTGCAAGCCATCATTTTTTTAATGAAAAATAAATAAAAAGTTTTAACATTCTTTTATTTTGGTATTGAAAATGGTTTTGAAAACATTTTTATTATATCAATGTGTTGTATTGATATCTTGTGATTGAAATGTGGAAATGTTATGTTTCCTTTATGCATGTTTTATGTGATACGATTATGTTATGGTTTATGATATGTTTAAACCTATTCATATGAGGAATGCATTGGACTTAATAAGTGATGGGTGGAGGCCGCTATATCTCCTCGATGAATCGGTAGGTCTCATGAGACAAACTAGTGTCTTGGCACGAGGCCTTGACAAAATCTTATTTGTGATCTTGGGACGAGGCCATGACTACGTGGTTATGATAGTCTAGCATTATGCATTCCATCATTATGAAAGTAGTTGTTGATATTGCATGTGATTATTCCACCAGTAGAATATCCATGTGAAGAAGTAAATGGAATTATCTCATTTTACATTTTCCATATTATGTTGATGTTCAAGTTTAAAAGTCTTTTGTTTTATTCATACATTGCCATAAATGTTTACGTTTATTTATGAAAGCTTCCGAAATATTGTTATCCTTACTGAGCATCTGAGCTAACCCCTTTCAATGTTTTAATATTTTCTAGGATGTGAAGAAGTGTATTATGACTGACTTGCAAGAATAGTCAGTGAGGATATGAATGTGGACTAAGGAGACCCTGTTATTGTAGTTTTCATTTTTATGATGTAATGTAATGTTTACGAATGTATCTAGTGTTTCCAAGGCTACTAAACTAATCGGTCTTTCGAGACTTGATCTTTTGTGATCATGCTAATGTTACGAAGTAATGCACCGAATCTGGGTAGATGGGGTCGGGGCGTTACAGTTGGTATCAGAGGCAGTTTAGTACTAACCTTGGAAGCTAGATTTAGATAAACTCTGATTAGAGCACATAGCCCGAAGATAGAACTTAAGGATTAGTATAGAAGAACTTCCTAAAATTTTGGTATTATAGAGAATTTGTGAGTTTTCCGAGAAATACATCCCTGTCTGGATACGAGCAGGTAGAGGCGGCTCTGGCACAGATGTACCTATGGGGTAAAACCCGAAAATACCGCTTTGAGCTAGACTCGAACGGGAACTGGTGCACGACAACGGGCCTTGATGCACTCTTGGTTACAACACTCCCGGGGGATATGCTTAGGATAATTCTCATTTTCTTTACAAACCACTATGAAGGGTTATGATTATATACTTCCTCAAAGAAAACATTCCTTTTTTATGATTATGAATTATATCCATAAATAGTTGAATTTATGTAAAGTGTTTTACAGATATGGAATTATGTATTTTAATTCATAAACTAATCTAGGATATGCCATTGTTTAGAAATGGTGATAGTGGAAGGAATGGAAACTGTATCAATGCACGCACTCCATGTAGGGATTTCCCTCCTGCTCAAGAAAATTATTGTGGATATGGAGATACAACTGGTGCTGATCAACTTATTACCATACTGGGACAACTCACTGAAGTTATGAATAATAACCTTACTCGTATGGATCACCCTGATCCACAACATGGAGGATCAATGTTAGACCACTTCATGAGGCAACAACCACCAACATTTAATGGGGGTACAAATCCGTTAGTAGCTGAGAAATGGATAAAATCTCTAGAGAAAATATTCCACGCCTTGGAGAGTAGCGAAAGGGAGAAGGTTGTCATGGCAGTTTACCGCCTCACTGGAGATGCTGATCAATGGTGGTCATTGATTCAAAATACAATGGAAGATGATGATGTATTGAATATGGAATGGAGGGAGTTTAAAGAGCTTTTCGTAGAAAAATACTTTCCTCATGACCATCGAGCAGATATGGAAAGGAAATTTCTGAGTCTGAGACAAAAGGGGGATGAGAATGTCGCAAAGTATGAGGCCAACTTTACAAGGTTGGAGAGGTATGCTGTAGATTATATACGTAACCCAAGAGGTAATATTGATCGTTTCATTGATGGGTTAAAACCATTTCTCCGTAGATCTTTAGTATCACAATCTTTCTCAACATATGAAGATATTGTCTCATGTGCTATCAAGACAGAAAAGGAATTATCTAATTCTTATGACAATGAAGTAAAGCAAGAGAAGAAGAGAACTGTGGAGCAAGAGACAGATAAAGGGAAAAAGGGAAAGAATGATTTTCCATTATGTGATAATTGTGGGAAGAATCACCCTGGTACTTGCCTAAAAGGAATGGGAGTTTGTTATAAATGTGGAGAAAAAGGTCACCAAGCACGTGATTGCAAGGGAAAGAAAAAGGCTATCAATGATGAATGCTACAATTGTAGGGAAATGGGGCATTATGCAAATGAATGTCCTAAGCCTCAAGAAAACTTATCTCAGAAAAGGCCAAGGGATCAAGGCAAAGCTTATGCTGTTACTACAGATGAAGTTGAATAATTATTGTATTTGTGTTTTTGGACTCAAGAACTAGATTATGGTTATTAGAATAATGTGATATATATAAGGATTGTACTGCAATACATGTTGTTTTCATTAAGGTTTTAATATGATGAAGGTAATCATATTTTATGTATGTGACAATAATAGAAGCTTTACTTTGTTTGGTGAATCTGATGTTACAATTAATTTTGGAATATAGAGACCTTTTAGAAAAAGTCTGGACGGAGGTATTTTGGATAACTATAAAGGTTGGAATGGATTAAGTTGATCTTTGGATAGTATTGTTTAAGATTAAAACATTTCTGAAGATTAGTTTTGGAATATTATAATACTATAGTTTTAGGAAAATGACAACCTGCAGGGTGGGGAATAACCCGTCACGTCGGACAAAGCTGCAGGAATCGAACCCACAACCATAGTGCGACAGACCTTTATTTCCTACCACTAGCCTACAGGAAGTCCCTGGTTATTACAAAATAATTTTACTAATCTAAATGGTATGTGTTAGCATTTGTAACCTTATACAATTAGGATAAGTATAATATTTTTGAGTTCTATTATCTTTTTGATTGAAAGATGAGTTAAAGGATGAAACTCTAATTGTCAAGCATAAATATATATACCTATCTCTTATTCAATGAATAAATTAATTCTTAAACTTTAGTAAAGGGATATTAAAACAAATAAAATGTGTTATCATAATACCTTATGTCTTGTTGAACTGATGATATTTTAAATCAACATAGATTGAAGGCTTTGAGGCCCTCAATTTGACAGTTGATTGTGATTGATGACCTCAATCACTCCCTACAAATATTTACGTTTTTCCTCCAATTATATGTCTCTAATTTCCACCAATGTTCTCCTAATCGAGATCATAATTGGTTGGTGACTTTTTCATTTCCCTTTCCCTCTTATTAAGGCTAAATTTTATTAATCTTATTTCCGATGTGGGTTTTCCACAAAGGTATTTTCTATTTTCAACCTTTTGTTTTCCAAGAAAAATTTCAAATTGCGAGGATGAAATTTATTGAAGGAGGGGAGAATGTAACACCCCGAGCTTCCAAGATACGCTTCTCATTCAATAATGCTATGGCTTGCATTGTACACAACTTCGAGTTCTAAAACACCGCGACTAATCAAAGTAGCCGTTATGAATAGTAATAACCACTTTTTAAAATTATAGAAATTTTATATTTCAAAATGGACATAATTTTTGGATTCGGAATATCGAAATTAGCCTATGTTGAATTTTTGGTATTTTTCTGAGAACTTCTAATTTTTTATGAATAGTGACTAATACTTAAAAACATCTTTTTTAATAAAAATAATTTATAGTGATAAATTATACTATTTAGTGGTTTTATAGTATAATTAGTATATATTTTTACCATTTTATCCAATGGTGGTCATTAGAATTAATTTCACTTTGAAATTGGACATAAACAATTGTCAATCTTTTGATATATATATTGTTTCTTAAAAACACGCTATTTGTTGTGACAACGGGAATTAATTATAAAATTAATTAATGCAACTTATATGTTAGGAATTTTGTAAAATAGACATCATTTTTGAATTCGGAATATCAATTATAGCTTAGGGTGAAATTTTATCATTGTTCTGAAAAACTTCAATTTTTGATGAATAGTGAAACCACTAAGTGGTAGTTAAATAACTAATTTTTCCTTTAAATGAAATATTACCACTTCTGTGTTTTGAATTTCAAAAATCCGACATACATGGTTGTCATTAGGATGTAAAATGTGGTTCAATGGGATTAAAATAATTTTTTTGGTAAATAGTAACCTTTAAGTTTAATTAATCGCGATTAAAGGTAATTAGTGAAATTTAAGGTAAAAATGATATTACAAAAATATGAAAATACTCTTACACTTGTCCAACCCCTATTGGATGAGTAATGGCCGACCCAGACAATCCATGGGTCAACTTGGGGACCCCATGGTGCCACTTTAGTTGGAAAATGACATAAATACATTTTATTTAATGTTAAAGTAAAAAAATGACACAAACATGAAATGTTTTACTAAAACAATTTTTACATAGGGTTATACAAGTCATATTTTTGACTATAAATAGTCATTGTAAAGCTAAAAAGATTTCCTACATCATAGTATTTTTTTATAATTTTTATACATTAAATAAATTAAATTATTTATGACATCATTATGATGCAGCGATGACCTCATTATTTAACGATTTTAATAAAATGAAAAGATAATGTAAAATCCAAGGCTTACACTTTTATAAAGACTATTGGATGGGTATATTTCGAAACCTTATCACCATAGTCACGAATTATATAAGTGTCGGACCTTTAGAACCCGAAAAGCATTGTATAATAATGTAACATTTCAATCTTTCCAAAAGAGCCCCTCCTCTCTTCTTTTAAAAGGCCCCCACCTCTACCAACTTATTCACACTTTCAAGCCTTTTGGTTCGGCCAACCTCTGCCCAAATACTCTCCCAACTTCTCTCCCTTCATCCTAGAAGCTTTACTTTAGTCATAAAGCCATCCTATGGAGTCCTTTTGATCAAATCAAAAGGAAGAACCCGAAGAAGAGGTAACATTTTCATCACCCTCTTTCAAGTTTCTTTCTTCTTCCACTCCCTCTTTGTTTATTATTTCAATTCTAAAATTATAACTCCAGTATCTTTTATATACTGTGATGTTATTATAAATATGGAACAACCATATTCAGTATTCTACCCATCATTTTAATTACATGTCACCATACGTGCGTACGTACGGCTTACCGTCTCCACGTCGTGGTGTAATTGTTATTCAATATATTATTATTTAGATGGGTATAATAATGATATGTAATTCATGTAAATAATAAATATAACATGATAATGATTCTTTATATATGATATTATACTAGAACTATATTATACCTTTATATAATTATGATTTCATTCCATTAAATACGAAATATAAATGAAAGTAGCGTTCATGCGTACGTACGGCTTACCGTCTCCATGAACGGTGAATTTCATTTCTTACCTCTAAATGTTATGTAATATTATAAATACATGTATATACTGGATATATATGATACATATGATATCTACATCATGAACATAATTCTGTATATAATGTATATATCACCACATGAACAACTTGTAATTATAAGAATTTTATTTTTGACTCAAATACCTATGATCGACAAAATTACCGTTATAAACATAAATAATTACATAATGTTAATAACATGGTAATAAGGGATATAAAAGGAATAATGAGCATCAAAAAGGTTCTTATGTAAATAGAAATTAACTCTAGTTTATTATTCAGGAGGTTAAAGAACGGTCTAGTCAGGATAGGACGCAAGGTAAGGGAACTTCTTAACCCAACTTCCATTCTTTGGGTTAATCTCCTACTTTCAAATAATGTCATGATGTTATTATATCCTATTTAGTATTTTTACTTTCTTTATGTGTACCTATAGTGAATACACATAATAGATCTATTTTATTTTAAAAATAATCTTTTTAAGGACTTCGTCTCAATCTCCTTTCATTGAGGCATATTTGGTTTTATACACAACTTTCTTTTATACGGTTTATAAACCCCTTTGAATTTTTCGTTTATTCAAAAGGAATATTTTTATACGAAGCGTTTTACTAAATGAAAAAAAGGGAATGTTTTTCTTTCCGTACTTATGCGGTGACAACGACTTCTCCGCCACCGTGACCATTATTTGAGTTTCGGCTTCCTCTACCAGCCATCATTTTTTTAATGAAAAATAAATACAAAGTTTTAACTTTCTTTTATTTTTGTATTGAAAATGGTTTTGAAAATGGTTTTATTACATCAATGTGTTGTATTGATATCATGTGATTGAAATGTGGAAATGTTATGTTTCCTTTATGCATGTTTTATGTGATTCAATTATGTTATGGTTTATGATATGTTTAAACCTATTCATATGAGGAATGCATTGGACTTAATAAGTGACGGGTGGAGCCCGCTACAGCTCCTAGATGCATCGGTAGGTCTCATGAGACAAACTAGTGTCTTGGCATGAGGCCTTGACAAAATCTTATTTGTGGTCTTGGCACGAGGCCTTGACTACGTGGTTATGATAGTCTGGCATTATGCATTCCATCATTATGAAAGTGGTTGTTGATATTGCATGTGATTATTCGACCAGTAGAATATCCATGTGGAGAAGTAAATGGAATTATCTCATTTTACTTTTTCCATATTATGTTGATGTTCATGTTTAAAAGGCTTTTGTTTTAGTCATACATTTCCTTAAATGTTTACGTTTATTTATGAAAGCTTCCGCAATATTGTTATCCTTACTGAGCATCTGAGCTCACCCCTTTCAATGTTTTAAAATTTTCCAGGATGTGAAGAAGTGTGTTATGACTGACTTGCAAGAATAGTCTGTGAGGATATGAATTTGGACTAAGAGACCCTATTATTGTAGTTTTCATTTTTATGATGTAATGTAATGTTTACGAATATATCTAGTGTTTCCAAGGCTACTAAAAAAATCGGTCTTTCGAGACATGATCTTTTGTGATCATGCTAATGTTACGAAGTAATGCACCGACTCTGGGTAGATGGGGTCGGGGCGTTACAAGATGGATTGATGTTATTTTTGAAAAAAAATATTAAATTTTTCCTTGAAGACAATTTTATAACATAAAAAAACCTATTAGTATCTCATATATCCAAACAATGGTTGCTTACTAGACCACAAACATGAATCCCTATACAAAAACGCTTCTAAGATGAAGTGGGGGTGTATAGAATGTTATTGAAATTCTATACCCCGAAGAACAATGATTTAATATTATGAAGATTACAAAATATTAGGGTAACAAAAATAGTCAAAACATGACATAAAAATAGGTATACCAATAAAAATGTAAACTAATTAATACAATAATTAATGAATTATAATTCTATAACAATATGAACTGTATATAAATTTAAAACTATAATTAATATGTATAAATGACTATTCTGAAACAAATAAAATTAAATGCCCCTATCCCAAACACATATTCTATTCCATCTGTATGCTCCAACACCTTCATCTTGAAAAAAGCAACCACAATGTACTTTTACCCTCTCCAATCCAATATCCAAGTAATCTCCTATAGTACCAAATTTAAGCCTTAATAAGATGTGAATAACATTTTTAGGTCAAATTCAATGTGAATAAACTAATATATTATGATAATAAGTGAATTCAATAAAGAGATAATCACAATTACTGACTAATAAATTAATACATTATTGAAATCAACCATATTTTGAACCACTATCAAATATCTCGGATCATATAGCACAACCATGACAACCAGAAAATATTCTTTATTGAATAAATAAATAATTTTCTCATGAACTATAACCATTTATGTAAAACTGAGACCATACCATCATATAATCATTTCAACATAACATATAAAATCAATTTTTATAAGATTTTAAACATGATGGGTAAATCCATTCTTATAAAAATTTCATAAAAATTAATTTAATCTATATATGTATATACATATAATCATTTCATCATCAATAGGAAAATCCTTTTATATAATCATTTTAGAATCACCAAGAAATTACCTATATATAATCATTTCAGCATCTCTGGGAGAAGGCCATTATATAAGAATTTTAAGAACACCAATAAAACACCATTATATGATAACATCATTATATATCACAATGAAAGTCATAATATTAAGAATACCACAACAAAAAATAATCACACATAATGATCAATTTATAAAATTACCATTTTTCATCAAATTACTCATTCATTGGAAAAACATTAATCCATTTTCTAAGTTAATCGATTACAATCAATCACCTGAGGTCTCATGTCATGTTAAATGTTTTTTAATCTATTAACTAGTTCATTATGGTTGTAGGGTAGGCTAACCCAATTGGTATATTAAGGATGTATTTTAACACAATTGGATACTAATAGAAAAAAAGATCAAAATAAGAACATTTTTATCATCATCTAATATTCTATTTTTTAATAATAAAATTTTGTTGAAAAAATCACATAATATTGAGATAAATAAAAAAATAGAAATATACCATAGGGATTTGTTCGAGACCAACAACCATTATATGTTTATTGAAGTATTTCTCACAACTATGAATTCCAATGAGGAATGATGGTGAAAGTGATCAAAAGGAAAAACATAAATTCCAGGTGATCAAGTTCCAGTTTCATAGTGGTTACCACAATATTAGTCGATAACATAGGAAACACCGAAGGGAGGGAAAATTAAAAGTGAAAAAAATCAATAGAAATCATATTTGTGATCAATATGTTCATAAGAGAAGAAATATCTCCAATATGACATGAAGTAACACTAGTTACCAAATGAGGGAATTACATTTAAATGAGAAATAAATCATACACAAGACATGATTCGAATCTGATAGTCTTGGTAAATTATTTATGAGAAAAAAATTCTTGATGAGAAATTATCAATTTATTATATTTCCCAAAATTCATCACCTCTGGTTAAAATAACCATATTCAACCATTTCTAGATGGGAAGAAATTTCACGGTGTGTTACTGTTTCATACAGAAAAATATCTTATATAATATAGCTTAATATATTTTGACATAATTTAGTCCATTAATAAAGTGAAATATTCTAGTATAATCCTTTCATCCTAGCATCCACATGAGATTCCCAAACCACATCCAAAGCGTTCTAAACTAAAAAAAACCCTCATAATCCCTTCAATTGTATAAAAAAATATCAATTTAATTCATCAATGCATTCATTCATGAACATTATTGAATTCTTCTTAGAAATACATTTATACCCCAAAATATTTACTCATCCACTATGTTTTAATGAAGAAAAAATCCCAAACTAATATTGGTATCGAAAAACTAAAATAGAGATGCATCAAGAAAATATAGGATCTTACAACATCTTAATTATATAATATCTCATCGCCACACTACTCTATGTATCAATGTGGGGTCTCTAAGAACAATTTTAGCCACTTTTATCACATATAATATTTCCCCTCCTTGGACTTTTCATGAACATACCTATGCTTCTACTACACTAGAATATGAGGTTTTGTCCTTCCTCAAAGATAATTCTCAGTATGGTACACTAGCTATATCATATTCTCCTCAAATGAAACATCTACATCATTATTGAAGTCATAAACAAATATCATGTGATGTAGGTATGGATGATGTATTTGATACTATGATACATGAACCATGTCATGCATGAAACTGTAGTGCAGTGGAAGGGTTAATTAGAAAACCAATGGAGAAATAATTTCCTCTATATAGAATCATCTAACCAACCAAGGCACCATAAATCCCTCTCTCCTCATACTATTTAGCTCGAAACTAAGAGACACCCAACATAAAAAATTATGACTCAACTAATAGTACTGAGTCCATCTCCACTAAATAGTGTAATATCTCCACATAATATGCATGTCCACCGACCACCTTGTCATTAATATAAAACTCTCATAACTCTCCATTAAAATATTAGGACTAACATGAACTGAATCACCAAATTGTATAAAATATATAGATAAACCAAACAGACTACCATATTGAGACTCAAAATGTTCTATTTGGATATAATCCCACCATTTATTAATATAAGTGAGATCAATGAGTTCTAAATTCCACACAATTGAAGAAGAAAGATCCAAAACACAAGCCCTTACCGTATTTTCAATATTATTAATAGTCCATTCATATTGGATGACATTTTGTGGATGATATGATGTACTAAAAAGATGATATGATCCCACAACCTTATAAAGACCATTATAGAACCATGGAATCATACATAGATCTCTATCTTAAATGATACTCCTCATACCTCCATGATATCAGACTATCTCAACCATAGAAGGAATACCCTGATAACCTACAATGTAGTTATTCCTGATATTTATAATGTGTGATACCTTCATAAGTTGATTTAATGTCTCCCATACACCTTCATACTTGAGTGTTTTCTATGTAATCTAATAAAAAATTATATAGTGAAATCATAAGTTTTTTATTTCGAAATGGGGATACACTGTAATAACCTGACATGTTTTTGATTCCCAGACAACAGAAGTTGATTGGACAAACATATCACTATGAATCTACATATCTTCTTCAAAATTCATGACATTTAGCACTATCTAAAAACACCATGACACACCATAACCATCCATAGACATTCCTTCAATCAAGAGTCATGGATCCCTCCCTTAAAATATTTATACAAAAACTAGTAACTTATCCTTTGTTAGGGATACGAAGAACATCTTCACTACAAAGAGACCCTCTTGGTGCCTCCACACAATATAAGATGTCTCATTGAGATAAATGCACTAGGTATGATAACTATACAATCTTAATCTGGTCAAGAATCATTGTTATAATATATGTTGAATTAATAACTACTCATCCCTAGTACTCTTGAATTTCTTGATGAATATTGGAAAAGAGTTCCATTATAAATCACTAATCACAAGACAGACTTTGTACCTATGTGTATGACATTATGATCATGGTACTGAAATAGTTTTCCCCCATTCCATGTGGATAAGCCTACATGAAGTAGAATTTTTGAGTATACTCAACCCAAATCCTCTATCATATGTCTAGGTACTTATATGGAAAAATTTATAGGAGGATATTGTGTTCAATCTACACCAAAAACCTCTCACTCAAATAATAGTGTTTCTGACATTTTAGGGCATGTACCAACACATATAACATATAATAGTAAGTATTATATTTCCTATCACATTTCCTCAACTATATTGGGATATAAAAAATCACATGGTCCTCCTACATGGGAATTACTCTATGTCAAACTTTGAATAATTCATAGTACATTGTATATGACTTACCTAGCACTAGTAGGGCAAGGATCTGTGATGAGATCAGACTACCCTTCATCTCCTAAATTTATCTCTCAAAAGAATCATGAAAAATAAACATAACCTCATTATTGGTCATCATGGACATAAATTCTTCTACATAGTAAATATTCTAGATAAAAAGTTTATAATAACCAGATAATAAAAAAATAATAAATTCCCGAGTACATTATTTGATCATACTAATATACCATAGCTGTAATATTTTCTGGTTCCACTGACACTCTAACAAATGAGATAATTAAACCTAAGAATTTTACTCAATTAATAACAAAACTAAATTTTTTAGATTGGAATAAATATAATTCTCTTTCAATATACACAATTTGATGTCATGATATTGAGAATTATCTTCTTCTGACTAGTTGTACAAAAATATATTTTTTTAAATACATAATTAATATGTTCTATAAATGGATGAATGATCCATTTAAACAAGTCCATGAATAAGTATAGTAAATTATTCAAACTAGCTTCATAAAAAAAATAACTTATACCATTCATTCATGATCCTAATAGAAGATTGTGGTTTGTATGCTGACATTATCAAAAACTAGTGGTATCCTAATCTCCAAATAATCATTTAGAATATATTATCTCCTACCATCTATTCGATGATATCATCAATTCAGGTAAGGGTATACCTGATTAGAAATGTCATCTAAATCATCCTCTGATAGTCCAAAAAAATATGAAAAGTCATAACAACTTTCTGGGTGAGAAGGAAGACAAGACACCAAGGAGACACACTAGCCCATATAAATCCATTTACTTCTAAATAATTCAATTAAACATTAAATTATATAATCTCTAATGTTTATTATAGTAAAGTGGAATAAAAAACCGGATTTTACCCAAAATATACTTGACCATGAACTTGAAATCCTTGTCATGGGGTAAGATATTAAAAATATCAGGATATACATTCTAAAAATAGTCTACCATTGTAAAAATAACCACTTGTTGTATTCCACTATCATTCAGTACAATTATGTCTATCATTGTCATGAAAAACTAAAATATTACCTTAATTTGGCCTACCTGACTAGTATGAGAAACCCTCTAATCCTTGTTAAAGAAGTTACATAATTCTAGATTTTAAATGTAAATATACAATATTAATATTCTATTTGAGACTGGTATTGAAATATCCAATCCATTCCATGAATAAAATCAATGACTATAATTACTATTACAAAAGGTTCCCAAAAAATGATTACATAAAATTTCAAGAGAATGCTCCACACAACGATTGATATTCTCTTACCACACCTCCATCGGTGTATTTATGTGGAAATTTATATCAAGGATTTCCACAGCCAAACCCATACAATTTGAAAAAGGTAACGATTTTTAGCAAAATAATGATCTATTATAAATAAAATAAAAGGATTGGTAGAAGATACAAATATCATAGATCTGACGGTGTAATGTCATACAGACAACCTAAATAGAGTGGAGTGAATAACATGTAGCTTACTTTAACCTCTACATGAGGCCCCATACTAGCATCCCTATATAGTTACCTCTTCTGAGTACTACCACTCCTACACTGGGTAACACAAACAATACATTGACATGAATGTATAGTGTAACACCATCTAACTTTCTACTAAGGGGTAGATGTGTCAATATCAATCTCTCAAACCTATATGAATCCCCTACCACTATTATACAATTTTATTCCCCTAAAAAACCTCTGTATGTGGCCTATTATACTATAATTTTGGAACTCCAATTCATGCTATGGATACCAAGTCCATTAATTTCCATACATTTCAAGTTAATATATTTTCAAAATATCATGGTCCTAATATGTATTCCCATAATCCTATTTGATCTTATCACTATTTCATTAGGGATTACTATTAGAGTTTTACATCATTCATAAAAAAAGATCCACTAATTACACCTCTTGAAATAGCTAGGAATGTTCTTAGGGGAACTATTATATTAATTTTCGTGATAAGAGCATGAATATTTATGACTATAAATCCACTCAAGTACATGATGTGAGATTATAAGCAAATATCATATAAAAATCATAATGGAAATAGGTTGACCTGGAAAACTCATTAGTTTTGGAATTGGAAACAATTCACAAAAAGTTGGTGAAGTATCCAGCATAGTTTATCAATTACATGAACTCTTAGGGATGGTGAAAAAAATAGTGAGCCTTATCATCCCTCAATGTATTATAGTATATGAGACTTTGAAACATTTTAATTTTGGTCTTCTGATCCGAATCCACTAGATTCCCAACATTCTCAATAGTTTGAAAAAGTACTTGGCATGTAAATGAAGAATATATGTGTTATGATTCACCCACCTATTTTTCGGTGTCTTGAGGTTAAGGATGATGTTATGGATAGAATAAATATATATCTAAGTCTTCATGGGGTCCTCCAACCCCATAAAATATATGTTTATGTTGTATTTAAAACACTCTCATTAACACAAACAATGAAGGCCATATAAAAAAATGTCACATCCCATTGGACAAATAAACCTTATGAATTTGTTCCAAAGATGAAAATTTATCTAATACTCAGGAGCTCAAGAAGCTATAGATAATCTACATTAGGATTTGTATGATATTTTCTCTCCTGAATATCAATTTGAAGTGGGAAATGATGTATTTCCACTTCATAAAAAACATACTCTTTAAAATAGTAGATAAAAAGGTCAACCTCAATAGGTGACCAAAACTGAGCTAATGGTCTATGTATTCATGGCTTAATGTGGGAACTAGAATGATATTATAGATCATTCATTTCATTTATCAGGTTTAATAGGTATCACATTTAATAGTTCATATGGAAAATATATCACATTTTATAAATATTTCACTTTCATGAATAATGTGTGTCCATATATATCTCTCTATCTTTTTATCATGATTAAATTATTCTCATCTCATATCATATAGATATGTGAGTATCAATCTTAATTAAAAATAAAATCATAGAACATGTAAATCACCCAAGGTGAAATAACATAACCCACAACATTGAACAACATAAACAAAAATACCATCCCTATTTACGTAGATTTCCCCCATACAAGGTTTTGTAACACCCATGAACAAGATAATTAAAATGTCATGACACATCTTATTCTCATTCATAACATTCAAAATAGTAAGGAAACCAAAATAAAAAACCACATCTATAATACCACTTCATAATACCCCCATACCAACATTATTTCATGTTTAAAAACAATGTTTATTACTTTTCCTCTATATTGACACCTCATTCAACAGATTCGTGAAAATAATTGTTGGGGTGAAGTTAACATAATGGGGCCAGGGGGATTCACCATTTGAAAATTTTGTTACATAGGGAAAATAATAAAAATAAGGGTAGGGGAAATAGTGGAAATAGTATATCATATTAGATAAATCAACAAATAATTTTATACCAAATAAACCTATAATAATAAATGAATAAATTTTGTATTTCTGGAATGCATATAATTTTTCACATTTAAAGTAATTATGATTGTTTTTTAATCAAATAATGAAAAATTCCACGATCACGGACCCCTTGTCGATCACATCTCCACACTCCAACCCATCCGGCATAAAAATATATATAAAATGATCATATTCCATTATCCAAACCAACATATATATAATATACTTATGTACTAAATCATGGGTTATATATGGTGTGATAAAATCTCAGTAGGTCAACACCACCATTTATAATGAAAAACATCTGATATTAAGAGAAATAAATTAGGAAATATTAAATAGTATTAATTAATAAATTTATATGATACAAAAATCATCATTATTTGGCATAATACAAAACAATTTATAAATATATTAAACAACCATGACATCTGTAACAATAATATGATAGAACAATCAAATATCTTTTTCAATCCCTAAATAAATTGTAATATAAATGGGTTGATCCCTTAATATTATTATTTTAGTATTACAAGTAAAATCTATTTTGATCATGATTTTTGGATAAGTGGTAAAAGAGCATTATATAATTATTTAAGAATCTTGAAAACCCTTTTAAATAATTATTTCACCATCCCTAGGAAAATCATGTTATATAATCATGTCATCATCACTAATAAAATCCATTTTTAAAATAAATTTTTTATAACTAGGAAATTCTCAATATATTAGTATTTCATCATAAATCACAATGTTATTAAAAATTATAAGAATTCCACAACAAAAAATCATAAGACAACATGGTTAATTTATCCCATTTCTATTTTCCTTCATATAATCCATTAATTCAATAATCATGAAATCTAATATTCAACATGAATCTATAAATAGAAGTCACTTGACGTCTCATCTCATAATAATCATATTTATATAGATTAGATAGTTTATTATTATTCAAGGTATAGCTCACCCCATGGGTTTCCCCAAGACATGTCTCACACGAATTGTATTCAAATGGATCTAAAGAGTTGTGTAAAAACATTATTATCATCACTGATTTTATTTTTGTTAATGCACACATTATGTAGATGTAATATCATAATATTAGTCACACATGAGTGAATTTAAATATTCCATATGTATTTATTCTATAACATATTTTTCTATCTGATGATCAGAGAAACTATGAACACATGTACCTCTAATGAAAAATATAGGTGAAAAAGATCCATTGAAAATTATAGATAATATAAGAAAAAAATAAATAGTTTTGGTTAATAGATTGAACATTAATAATGGAGAATAAGTTTAAGATAGTAGAAAACCAATGTAAAATAACTAATAAAAGACCATCCACATGAACGAGATGTATAGAAGATAATAAAATTCACCAATATCTCATTTATTCTCCCAATGTTATGAGAGACATTTCATCTCGTGGATGAAAAATAAATCGTAAACAAGACATCGATTAAAACTACATGGCCTAAAAAATTCATGACATGAAACCCTTTTATGACATGATTTTATATATTTTTTGAGATACATTAAAAAATATGTTGTCTCTGGTTAAAATAACACTTATCAACCATTTAATGACATGAAAACCTTTAATGACATGTGATGGTTTAATAACCTAAACTAGTTGATGACATCTGTCTAAAAATTGTTTCACATCATTTAAACCATTCAAAATGGGAAAGTGTCCAGGGGACAACATTCAACCGAAATTTAGTCGAAAAATCCCTAACAACCACCAATGGCATAAAAACCACAAAAAACACTAATAATCCATAAAAATGATTATAAATGATCATTATTAATTCAAATAAAGAAAAACACTCAAATATTAAGTAATATTACATAGAAAATTACCTACATCACTTTGTAGAGAATTGACCTCCATGGTTTAATCAAGAAGGAAAACTCATCAAAAAGTGGTTTAATAAAAAAAATATGTACATAGAATAAAAAGTAAATGATCATATAATGTTATTATATTCACTTTACTATGGCTTCAATTAATGGTATATAATTTTTTATGAGAAATTTTGGGGATAGTTATTTATTTATTGATCAATGTTAAAAATTGGGTGCTATTGTAAAATTTTGGATATTAAAGTTGTTTTATTTACATGAATATTTATTGTTTTTGGAAATTCTATTAAGTTGCTCTAAAAATATTGGTTTTTGATTATTTATATGTATATGAGTAATAGTTTTTTTTTTTTTTTTGATATGTATAAGTTGAATCTAGTGCTTTAGGAAAGAAAAATTCATCATGAATTCCCAATATTTGGGGAAAATGATGATATTGTGTTGGTAATTTTATAATGGATGAAAGTATACATTTTAGGTAAGTGAATTTCATTATTTTATTATTATGTGATGAAGAATAATTATTCAACATTAGGAAAATTATATTGAAAAAATATTTATTTTTACATTTCATATCGATAACTCCATTGAAATTTAACCAAATACAATTTTTTTGATGGTTAATAATATCATTACCATGATATATAACACTCTATAACTTTCCTAGAATGTTTATTCATCCATATCCTTTTTTCACTTCCCACAAATCTTGTACAAACTGAAAACCTACTATGTGTTATTCTACATGACATTCATCCTTGTAATATCCTATACCTAGATTCTAGCCAATGAAGACTAGAGCCTGATTGGCCACATGGCCAAGAGCACACCTACCCAAATTATACTGGGTATTAAAAAGAAGCAAGGGTCTATGTGAGTCAATGAGGGAGACTATGCACTCATTGTTAGAGTATCACAGTGGAAGTCAAACATAAATTAAACAGTGTAAGCAACATAAATAGTAGTCAAAATGAGTGTAATATATGAATTGAAAACATATCAATAACCAAAAGTGTATCATAGAAAAAATGATTCTGATGATTCATGTATCTAGAAAATTACATAAAAATACAATATAGTAAAAGTATTTCAGCAAGAATAAAAGACCAAATATTGTTCATAGCATCACAATCCTTGGATTGGTCCTATATTCCCTTACTCCTAATACACAATAAACAACTTGTTCCGATGAAATTTCCCTATCATCACAAGTAACCATATAATCTGTCTGGGCCCATGAGGGTACCCCAATTGGGTGTAATATAAACCTCATAATGGGTAACCATCTAGGTCTATATTTCTCTAATAACAATATAAAATGTTCTTGAAAGTATAATGAAAATAGTAATGTGAGTTCGTTTTCCCATAGAATTGGTCTACTTTCATACGTAATATTGAACATCCCCTAAAATATAACTATAAAAGATTTATCTCCTTACACGGTAGCTATAAAAATTTGAAAATTCACACAACCATGTTGTATATCCATTAATAAATAGTAATCCACAACCAGGTTGTGTAAAGAAGTCACGAAATAGCACATGTCCTTACCATATAGTGAATGTTCAACACCTATAGCCAAGCTGTATAGTGAAAGGTAGACCCCAAGGGATGGATCTATGGTGTCATGTAGTAGTTTTTCCTTGTAATGATTCTAGACCATGATGTTCTGGATTCAAGGAGTTCATCCATGGAATCCACATCGTGTCCCATGGTCATCCCAATGGAATCTTAGTCTAGGAACTAGTTGGGGTCCTAGGAACATGGAAATTGCTTGTCCTAGGTGATCCCAAGCAATCTGGATCCACGGGGTAGAAATTCCAAAGGAATCCCATAGAATCAATACCCAGGGTAGAGTCTACCCAAGACATCAATGACTACATTCCAAAACCCTAGATATTAGTCCATGAAATTTATCAAACCATTCAATCAAGGAATTCAATTTAAACATTAATCCCATTTGAGTATACCCATTCACATAACAAGATCTATCCATGAGTTTTCCCACTAATGATAACCATTTATCATTTACAAAGTATATGGGCCTACCCTCCCATATTAAAAATATAACATTCCAATAGTCAAATAATATAGGTAAACCCACCCATATAAACACATTTCAATTAATACAAGATATTAAAATAGATATGGACTCACAAGATATCAATATACAATGAGGTTGTACATATTCTACCATATTATTCAAATCGATCATGACATAAAAGACATCATATAATAATGAAATCACAACAACACACCCCTTGGATGGTTTAAACAATAAAAAATTGGTTAAATCCAAAAGGCACACCACATGGGTGACCAAAAACGAGAAAATAGATCCCACACACCAAAACAAATCCTATAGAAATTATATATATGTCTGACTACATCTACTATAGGGAAATCAATGAAAAAATGAGTCCTAGATAGAAAGTCAAACTAGTGGTGAAAAGGTTGAATTCCCTAAGTCCCCCAAAATGCTTAAGGAATGTATGAAATTCCTAACTCATCTCGGTAGTAGATATCTCATCCAGTATCAAGTCTTTATTCTTAGTTATGTAGAAGAATCCGAATGAAAAGATGATGAATGAGATATTAGGGCATATGATCCAAAATCAAATTAGTACAGTCATTGTTCCAAAGAAGAAATAACAATATAAAAGTACTCAAGTGCATACTGATGTGGTTCCATTGAGAAAATCCTCACTCAAATAAGCATCCAGATGACATTTAAATCTAAAAAACCATAATAGATGGATTTTGGGATCTAGAAATGGGAGGAAAATTTTTACTTAAGAATAATAAGATTCTAATGGCTCTCATTTTAATAACCCTAGAAGGCACATACATGACATGTACCTCTATTACATGACGTGTACCTTAGGATTTTATTTTTACATAAAAACCCATACACATCGTCAACTTCCCCTACACGTTGTGAACTGTGAGTACACGAGTTGTTTATATAGTACACGAAATTTGTTTGAGAACGTCTCTGACCACTAAGAAAGTATGTCAGATTAACTCTCCAAAGTCTCATCCTGTAAATGGTCAGGCTATAATTACAATCATACTAGAGGAAAAAACTGGCCTTATAGAAACAACATTAACCTATCAATTATACTAATCAGATTCTCATTGAAGGACATATCATCCTAGAGTGCAACCACATTTGGGTAAAAAATTGGAGAAGTGTATGAGTGATTTCTACATAGCTAAGATACATGGAAGACATGGTGCATGGATTAGTACCTATGAGGTGACTATAACTGATAGGAAACTATCCCAACCCTCTTCAGACACTCAAATAACCTAACATATCTCGTCGAAATCTTAACCTGTCTCATGCGCTGACATTGTCCCAAACTCTGTGAAACATGAATGAAATATTGATCCCGACAATAAAATCTATAGACTATCTATAGTGATCTACGTGAGATTTCATATGAGAATATTTATTGTCCATCCACTTCTGAATCAACTGGACTAAATGAGATGTCTCCTACATAGGATTCAGTCCCAGTAGAGTTGCCTCAACTACCTCTGTTCACCATAGCGGAGAATGACATGGACTACCATATAAAACCTCATAAGTTTCTATCTTTATATTTACATTATAATTGTTAAAATATGTGAATTAAACTATAAAAAGTTCTTCTATAAGTATCCAACAAATTACATGATTCATGATCATAGCATTTACTATAGAACGTATATCATACGCTCTAACTAGATAACAATCTGTTGGTGGTATATTGTGCTAAATGCACATGTGTAAGAATCACCCGTTGAAAACTATGCCAGAAAGAAGATATAAAGAACAAATCCCTATCCCAGAATATAGTGTGTAGGATCAAATGTAGTCATACATACTTTCAGATATATTACCATCCGATCTCTTTGACACTAACGATATCCTTGACCTGAAAGAAGTGAGTGACCTTCTTTAGTCTATCGATAAGAACACACAGAGAGTCATTACCTTTAGGTGATCTTAGTAAACCAATCATAAAATCCGTCACAGAATCATCTCATTTCCACTCCAGATTTGGTAACTACTATAAATGACTAGATAGTCTCCAATGTTCCGCCTTCACCTACGGTAGGTGGAATACCTCTTAAAAAAACCAACCAGCTAAGACATAATTCCCAGCCACCATTACTAACATCGCAAGTCATGGTACATCTTTCTAAGATCATGATGAATTTATCAAACTGAATACTGATACTCCTGCATCATCCCCTCATGTATATCTACTAGAACCCAAACATGTCCATGGATACACATGATCTCATCATTTACTACAATCTAACTAGGAAGTGGTTCCTCCACTACCACACACTCCAATAGAACTACGACTTCTGAATCCAATATATTCCTCATCACAACTCTATCTACTATGGTATAGGTCAGAAATATGGATGATAAATATGTCTTCCCCAGCCTATCTTGCACCTCCAGATGCATCTTAGTGAACAATGCCTTAAGCTGCCACTCACTACTGGACTACTCCACTGCATGCGTCTAATCCCTCATGCTCAGAGCATTGGCCACTACATTTTCCTTCTAGGCATGTAGGAAATCTTAAATTCAAATGTCTCTTCGTACTACACCCACCTTCTTACCTCCAATTCAAATCACGATGTGTAAAGATATACTTTTGGATTTTGTGGTATGTTTACACCACAAAATGCACTCCTAGTAAATAGTGTCTCCAACTACACAACACATGAACAACTTTAACCAACCCCACATCATGGGTACTGTAATTCCTCTCATCTGGCCTCAACTAATGAGACTCATATTCCATGAATCGATATCCCTACATCAACCCTTCCACTAGCCCAATACCTGAAGTGTCATAGTAAAATGTGTTACTCTTTCCCTGCTCTGGAAATATTAGGATGGGTGATGATGTTCTTATCCCTTTAATATCCTTAAAGGATGTATCACATGAATATGAAAAAAAAAACATATCACCATTCATATTCAATAACTTCAATGGGTATTCTAATATTTATAAGTCTTGTACAAAAAAACTATTGTTACTAGTAATCCACAAGAAACTCTTTATTTTAAAAATGATATTGTGGTGTTCATAGGAATTTATTACTCTCACCTTATTTGGGTCAACTTTTACTCTTTTTTCTGAGATGATGTGACCCATGAAGTGAATCTCATCCATAAAAAATGGTCGCTTTGTGAACATAACATATTACAGATTCTCTCTATGTGTATTCAAAATGGAATGAATATGGTTGTCCTTGGTGTGTTGATTGTGAGAATACACAAATATATCATCCATGAAAATCAGCACACAAAAATCCAAGTATGGATGGAACACTTGGTTCATTAACACCATCAAAACTACCAGTGTGTTTGTGATATCAAATTAAAAAACTAGATACATGAATAACCCATAATTGCTATGAAAGGATGTATGAGGTCTGTTTGAGGGTTGAAAAAACACCTGATGACATCAGGATCTCATGTAGATTCTTGGTAACACTATACCTCCTCAAAGACTATAGAAAAATAATCTATTCATGGAAAATGAAATCAATTTTGAACCATTAGGTCATCCAGTTTCTAACAATCCATGCTTAGATTAAGAGTTATGTCTTCCATTTTCACAAAAGGATTGTAAAACACATGGAGAAGTAGAGGGTTGAATAAACCCCTTCACTCACATATCATCTAGATACCTCTTGAGATGCTGAAACTATATTGTATGAATCCTATAAGGTTGAATGGATACCGAAATGTCTTTGAGAAGTAGCTTGATAGATTAATCAACCTCTACCTCAAGAGGAAACCAATACAATTCCTCTATAACAACATCCCTAAAGAGCTAAACCACTGGAGGGAAGTCATCCTGAATCGCTCTCTAATCATCCAAAAACATTATAGAAACACATTTTGTCATCTCATCCATCCCACAATGATTGATCCATAACTATGTTTTCTTATAAATCTCAATCATCCTTATGAATAAACACCGCACCATATTGGTATGTGGATGTCACCCACCAATGATAGTAGTCGACATACACTAGATAATCCTTGTGCCAATCCATCATAACAAGTACATTAAATCCTATCATCTAAATGACCTAAAGATCATAGATGAAGTGACACAGTCTGAACTCATGAAGACACTCCATACCCTGGGGTACATTACCAACTCTGACTCACAATAGTGTGACTAGAGTCAAAACTCCCTGAAAAAAAACCACCATTATAAGGATTTTAACCACTCTTGTAGAGATAAAATAGTTATTGGAATTTGTATCAAAAAGAGACGATGTGATATTAGAAGCTACTAAAATTTTATCTCTCGTTGTAGATGGGCCATGATCCTGATCATGTTGGGTCTCTTGCACTGCATATGTCAGGCATGTATGATGAACATGTGACCTACTAGGATACCCTTAGCTGATCCACCCTACTATCAATTAGAACATGGTGTCTGGCTTCCATGACCATGACCAGCACTACCCTACCGTAACTAGCTAGCACTACTGCAACTCCCTTTCTAAAGTGGAGATAAATGACCTTTTATTGAACCTATCGTCAAAGATGACCCCTAAAACTCACAAAGAGTGTGATGGTCCTAAAAAACACGATACATGTGGCCCATACTGCATCAAAATTTTCACATAATTATGTCATGGTAACACTGATTCTTTATGCGGCCTCACCTACCACACTGATGGTAAAACACCGATATGCCTAAACCCATAGCCTCACTAGCACTGACCTCATAGGATGCCACAAAATTTTTCTTCCTTCTTGAAGACATATATACACATCGTAAAGAAACAACACTCCCATTTTATGTACCCCTAGCATATATTAGGTTCCACTATATGATTAGCACCTGATTCATAATCTCAGTTATAAAAGGCATGATGAACAAGTTCTCCTGAGATTTGATAGCATGTCTGAGACCTTCCTCAAAGAACCTCCTTCTCGATAGCTCATCAATTCCATACATCAATGAAAATATTGTAGCTATTTATGTAATAATGAAAATACCATAACCATCATCATGCCCTTCACCAATCAGATGGACTCACTAGCCCGATCAGATCATAGAGTCATAGGGTAAAAGTAATCAAAGTAGTGTGTCTAGAATTCATCCAAACCCATATTCTAAATCATTCATTTTGGTTCATAATAATGCACTAGAAATTCTCCCCTCCACATAGCTTGTAAGTCACGAGATTGACTCACTTCTCTAGAAACATCTTGGGATGCTCAAAAATCACTAACGTGGTCTCATGCAATAACTATGTATCCTTTGGTCCACCATCCCCCAAAAATGTGGGAGGATGAGGGTACTGGAACACCCATGTATGCTCATCCATAGATAAGGATGGTTGTGATGCTCTTTTAATCATCTACATATATCAAATGAAACCCTAGTGGAACTATGACTCATCACCTATTTCCAGAACATCTTTAGGATCCACAGCTGACACTGAAGGAGGATCAACTAGTATCCCATGGCCCATTGACTCTGATATATGGACATCATGTTATTTATGGTGTACTAGTAGATTTCAACATGGTTTAATGTATATATAATGCTGAACATACACCCAAGAATGTAACCAAATCAATGAACATAAATCATAGAGTAATATAGGTCAAAACCCTCTTAGAAACCAAGTCAAACCCATAGCCTGCTCCAAACACCATGAATATATAAATAACTTACATCATCCCACTATAAAATATGAATATTTCCCACTCAAAGAGTCTAGGTATAGGTCATGTATTTTTCCTTCAGTTCTAATTTCCATTAAATTTTAATTTAACATTTAGTTATCTGGGATATTCCACCAAGGGTTTACCAATTCTGAAACCTTGAGGGCCCCTAACAACTAATGAATGAAAATCTTGACTCCCACTCAAACCATACATATATCAAGTACTTTTAGTACTTTTATTACATAGGTGAATCATTTCCCAATCCATATGGGCCCATACACTGTATGAATTTAAATATGAATACACTCATTTATCCACTTTAACAAAACTATCCCAACAGTAGGCACAACTGTCACATAAACTACAACAATATCATGGAATATCTAATACATCCTAGATGGTATGGAATAAAGCCTAAAATGTGATTATAAAATGTTTCTATATGATTAATGATATGGAATACCATCATATAGTAAGGATTCAATAGAAATAAAACCAATAATTTCAAAATTAGCAACATATGAAATCATGCATGTCACCCAAGAGTGAAATTAAAACAAATATAACCATCAAAATATAGAAAAAAGAAATCCATTTAAGGAAATTTGATTTTTCCAATACATGGGGTATCTACTTCCATGAAAAGTTTATTTCCAAACTCTATTTCATCATATACCTATCGTTTTCCTCCAAAGAGTTAAACAATCAAGGAAAAAACCTCTGAAAACACATTATAATGTCTCAGACCTACATGCCACCCAACGGTGCCCAGAGCCTCGTTGGCCACACAACTTCAAGTAAATCTCCCCAAATGGAAGAGGCTACTGACTATCAGTGTGTTACTTGGTGAGTAATTTAGGATACAATTCCATCATTCCCTGAGTATCATAATGGAGGTCAAACATAAAATAAATTGAATATGCGAAATAAACAGTAGTCGACTAAAAGTAAGACATGACATGAATACATATGAATAAACAGTAGTGTCTCATATATAGAATAAGGTATATGATACATGTATCTCGAAAGAATCTAGAGTAGTGTATAGAAATACCACAAAATAAAAGAATCCCAAAAAGAACAAATGGCCAAAAATTGTGTGTAACATCGCAAACCTAATCTTGGTATTATAATTGCCTTCTATAAAGAAACAATCAACAACCTACACACAATATCACTCACCTATCATCACATTAAACCATATATTCTATCTGGGTCCTCGATGACGCCCATATGATGTGTTAGATAAACATTCCAATAGTCAACCAACAAGGTCTATACAGTTCTAAAAATATTAAAAAATGTGCCAGAAAGTGTAAAGAATATAGTAATATGAGTGTGAATTACCATGGTGTATGTCTACTGACATAAGTAATAATGAAAATATAGTCAAGGATTCTAGAAAAAGAGTCAGCTCTTAATAGGGAACCTTTAACAAAGTAAAACAAATCACATATCCACAATGTAAATCCATCAACCCCAGTCAATCCACATCCATGTTGTATAACGGAGTAATGAAAAATCCCACGACCATAGTGTATAGTGAAAATTAGAATCCCAAAACCACACCATAGAGTTAAAGTTATACCCCAAGAGCTAGGTCCAAGGTTTCACATACTTCGGAATCCATGTAATGATTATAGATCATGAAGGGATATATCCAATGAGCTTATCCAAGGTATCCTCATTGAGTTCCATCAGTGTCCTAGTGGAATCATAGTCTAGGCAGTAGTTAGTGTAGTAGGAGCATTGAAATAGAGTTTCTTATGTGATCCCAAGAAAGCAGTATCCACAGGGTAACAAGGCCTATGTAATCCCATGTAATCATGACCCAAGGGTAAGAGTAAACCCAATGCGTACACTACCACATTCCAAATCCATGGAGACTAGTCCATGACATCTATCAACACAATAAATCAAAACATTAAATTTAAATATTCATTTCGTTTTTGTACACCCAGTCAAATAACAAGAACTATCCATGAGTATACAAAGTAATGTTATCCATTAATAATTGACAAATCATATGGACCTACCATGCCATATTAACCATTTAACATGCCACTAATAAAAACATATAGGTGTATCCAACAATTTAAACACATTTCATTTACACCATGAAATGAAAAAAGGAATGGTGTAACAAGATATGAATACCAAAGGAGGAAGTACATCTCCTAAACAATTATTCAAAACTCTGATGGCATTAACAAGCTCCCTCTAACTTGGAAACAAAATCACACACCCATTGGGTGGTTTAAACATGCATAAATAGGAAAAATCTAAAATGCACATCGCATGGGGTGTACTTAAAACATGTATTGGGTGAAAAATTTCCTAAATATAACCTATAAGATACCAAACTAGGTCATACTACATCTACTGAAAAACTCATGGAAAACATGGCCTTGATGGAATGTCCAATGATTAGTGAAAAATTAGAATGTCATAAAAGCACCTGATAATCGAAAATAATGTATATTCCACCAACCTAATCTTGGCAGTAGACATATCATCTATTATCAAGTCCTCAGTCATCCTAGTTTGGAAGAAATATGATAAACAGATGAAGAATGATATATTAGGGAATATGATCCTAAATCCAAATAGGGCATTCATTGTTCAGAATATTCATCAATGAATAAAAAGGAATTGAATAATTAATGACGTGGTTCCAATGAGAAAAAAATATTAAAATCAAGGATTAGATGACTTCTAGACTTGAAAAACCATAATAGACGTATTTTAATATTGGAAATGAGGGGAAAACCTTTTATGTAGGAAAAATAAAAGGCTTATACCATTCTTTAAAAACCCATGGCTGGAATGTACATGACACGTATCTCTAATAAATATTATGTACTTCTCGATTTTATTTTTCAGATGAAAAACCCACACATGTCATGAACTACAACTACATGTTTTTATCTAGGGCTAGACGATGTGTAATCCAAGTACATGATGTGTAGTTTTCAAGTAGCCCACATTCAACCACTTTATTCCTTCTTTATCAAAAAACAACCCAAATGGACCAAGACCCATCTTAGGTTCTAATAAAAAATGAATTTAAGCACTTTTAACCTAAAATTAAAATATCCTTAACTAATTAAAATCCCAATATCATATAATTCCTCCAACCATCTCTATATCTCCCTCCCTTTAATAGTAAAATTTATTGACCATATTTATGATGTAGGTTTTAAAAAAATTATTTTGAAATTGAAATAGTTGTCGCCAATCCAAAGTTCAAGCTATAAGGTACATATCTCATCGGGGGGTAGAATATAATATCAAAATATATTATAATTAAAATTATGTTATGTAGAAAATTATATATGCAACACTACACATAAAAAATAATTGAAAAATTATTATTTAAACATGACCGTAGAATCCAAAACTATTCACCTTTGGTCCATCGGTTTGGGATTGGTTTCCTTAAGTGAATCAGGACATTTAGGCCTTCAGGTTAGTTTTTCTTTTAGGACACCATTCAGTCTTTGGGACACCAGATGTGTATAGGAAAATAGAAAAATTCTATAAGGAACATGATATTGAAGACGATTCATAGAAATGTGAATTCACCAGAGCAGTGCTATCATATTTGGAATAATAAGACTGTATTCCAATTTTGTTCAGTACTAGGAATGTGAATCTTTCGAAAGGATAGCTAGTTGAAAGCCATGTAATGGTGGAGATCTGATCATTATGAAGTTGATGGGGAGGGGTAGTTTTAAGTATTCATAGATTGGTATGTATTTCATCAAGACTTTTTAATCTTGTAATGTAACGAATCCTATGGAAAATTTAATTTAAGGGTTACCCTTCAACAGTAAAAAAGGGGGATTATGAAAATAAATAAATAAAAATTAACTCTATAAAGCCATTCAATAATGTAACACCCCGAGATTTTATGAAAAGTATTATTTTTAATTTCACTAATGTCTTGTGTTGTACGCTACACAAAAAGGAGCTTGCACAACACGCATCCTTGACTTTCCTTGTATTACACTCAATCACGACCTTCCTCGATAGCGTGTGTAGTACGTAATAACGAGTTTCACTAAACAACAATATGCTATTAAAATATTATTAAAACTAGCCGTTATGAATAGTAAAAACCACTTTTTGAAATTTTGTAAATTTTATTTTTCAAAATGGACTTAATTTTATGATTTGGAATATCAAAATTAGCTTAGGGTGAAATTTTGGTAATTTTCGGATAACTTTCATATTTTGATGAATAGTGAAAATTACTAAATTTTAATTAAAATCAAATTTTTCAATCGAAATAATTAACAGTGATAAATTATTAATTTGAGTGGTTTTAAAGTATATTCAGAATATATTTTTACAATTTAATATAATTTTGTTCATTGGATGTAATTTCACATTTAAACCAGACATAAACAAGTGTCAATCTTTTGATAGTTATTATCTCTTAAGAACACGCTATTTGTTTTGACGACGGGTATTAATTTTTAAATTAATTAATTCAACTGATATGTTTTGAATTTGGTAAAATAGACATCATTTTTGAGTTCATAATATCAAATATATATTAGGCCAAATTTCTGGTATTTTTCTGGAAACTTTCAATTATTTGATGAATAGTCAAACCACTAAGTGGTAGTTAAAAAAATGAATTTTTCATAAAACATAATTCTACGACTTCTATGAGTGGAATTTAAAAATTCCAAGAAACACGGTTTATGTCAATATGTAAAATGTGTTTCAATGAGATGAAAATAATTTTTGGTGAATAGTAACTTTTTACTTTTATTTACCACGGTTAAAAGTAAATAGGGTAATTAAGGGTAAAAATGATATTATTATTACCATAACACATGTCCTAATTCTATTAGACAAGTGTAATTCGACCAAAAAAATCCTTAGAAATAAAATATGACCATTTAGGCCCACTTAGATTAGATTAGGACATTTATTCTTAATTTATTTAAAGAAGGGTTAAAATAGTTAAAATCAAAGTTTAGTAAGTATATCATTTTTAATATAGGGTTATACATAAGATAAATTCAACTATAAATATTAATTATAAATATAAAAATATTTCATACATACTGATATTTTATTTTTAATTTTTAGACATTATATAATTTAAATTATTTATGACACAAATATGATGCAGTAATTATCTTATTAATGAAATATTGACATAATTGATGTTATAAATACCCAAATAAATATAATTTGAGACTTTTTATGAATTAAACTAATTTTATATGTTAATATGACATTTTAGTATTTATTTAAGTAACATTTTTTGAACTAATTATTCTTTTATGATTTTCACAAAAATCAATTTATAAATAGTGTCAAAATTGACATAAAATAGTTTTTAAAACAAATATTATATTATTAATTGTTATTTATTCCTAAAAATCTAAGGATCGGCCAAATAACTTATATAAGGTTATATATATTAATATTAAACAACTTGGGGTTCGTTTGGCTTGTTATAGTAAGTTTATTAACCTTATAGTGTAAGAACACAAAAAGACACGGTAAAAGTAAAATTATCTAACTTAAAGTTAAATATAAATGATAAGGTTAAAATAGGAACCTAAACTTATCTAAATTCTATTGGATGAGAGGATTTCAACCCCTCTCCACCTTAGCTTCTAAATAAATCAATTTGGAGCTATTTAAAACCGAATTTGGCTTTATAATAAAATAGTATTTTTAGTTTTCCAAAGGTGCCCCTCTCCTCCCTTATAAAAGGGCACCTCCTCCCCCTCTTCCTCACACCACTTTGAGCCTTAGATCTCGGCCAACCCCTGACAATTTCTCCTCTCCACTTCCCTATAAACATCCTAGAGGTCCTTATCTTCATCAAAGTCCAATTTTAGTGCCCTAAAAGAAGATCTCAAAGAGGTGTTTCAAAGAAGAGGTAATGTCCGTTACCAATTCTTTAAACCTTTTTTCTTCTTACACTTATTCTTCTTTAGTTGTTTCATTATGAAGTAATAACATCACTATCACTCATATAATGATATATTATTATTAGTATGAAACAACCCTATTTCACCATCTATCCATCAAATGGAAAATGAAATCACCGCGCGTGCGTACGTACGGAATACCGTCTCCACGCCGTGGTGTAATCTATTTTCCACCACCACCTTACTTGGATGGGTATGATGGTGTAATGAATAAATATATATGATTATTGTAAAGTGATATTGATTCTGAAATAGTATACATACACTCCAATACAATTCCACGATCATGAAAATGATATCATCGCTCGTGCGTACATACGGACTACCGTCTCCACGACGTGATGAGATTCATTCTCCACGTTAACCATTAATGAATGATTATAAATTATATATAATAATTAATCATGAAATATATGAAATAATAATTATACTGTATTTATGTGTATATATATGTATTTCATCGACTTAATTCCATTCAACTCAATAAGGAAATGAAAACAGCGTTCATGCGTACGTACGACCAACCGTCTCCATGAACGGTGTATTTCTTTCCATTTACTGATCTATTATATATATGTATATTATAAATATATATTATATATAAATCATGTTTTATATTATGGAATTATGTAATCATGATCTAAGTAATCACATGAATAATTACAAGTCAAAACACGTACAACAAATGAAACGATTTTACCCAAAACACTTTTAACATGGAATTAACAAAATAACGGGTAATATAAAGTCGTAAGTGAACCATATATGATATCATAACAATGAGAATGATTATGGAATAAGTCAATGACATTATTTAAATCATTATAAAGGAGGTACGGACTCTTACGAAGCAAATCAGACCTAAGGTAAGGGAAATATCACAATCTCATTTTTATCCGAGATTGTTTATACTTTAGAATTTACTGGGGTGTATTTTATCATCCACATCCATTTTTCCTCAATATGTAATATTTATATCCTTATACAATAGTTTATATCCAATTTTACCCTTCTGTGAGTTTTTAGTAAAATATATGAAAGGAATCTTTTGTCGTTTTTCGTACGAGGTACTTTTTGACTTTTCTGACAAATGTACGAGAAGAATGTTTTTTTAACTTATATGGCATGAATGGATTTTTAAAAAATTATTTCCATGAAGCTTCCTTTACATGTTTTCAAGTTTATTTTTAATAAACTTCTTTTAGTATAAAATTTTATGACATGTTGAGAAAGGAAAATGTTTTTGAAGTAGAAAGGTTATTTTCATCAAAAATGGAGTTGAAGTGTTTTATCAAAATTATTTTCCATCTAAGATAATATAGGGTTCTGTTTCTATCCCTATTATTACATTTATTTTATTATGTTATGATGAAATTTTTTTTATGAATTCCATTATCTTTTATGAATTGTTTTATGATGTCATGATGTTTATGAATCCCATTTTTTTATTACATGGGTTATGAAATGATGTATGATTTATGATTTTGTGGCACACATAAGAATGGTATCATTATGAGATGGGTGGGACCTATATTTCCCTCTATTTCATTGGGTAAAGATTTTATATCTCATGAGATAGACATGGATGGAACGGTAGGTTAAACCGGTTCAGTGAAACGGGACTGAAATGAGGAATGAACTCGTTTCAAAAATGGACTTTGTCCACTAAGATATTCTTTGCAATGAGTCTTCACTAACAAGAAAATATTTTCTATGATTATGTGTGTAGGCCACAAAGTTTCATGTTTTAATTTGTGATTATTGGGATTACATTTCACTACTATGATTTATCCCATGTTATGATATTATGATCTCTTTTGCAGGTTAATAATTCCAAAATTTTATGTTCTTATGAATATGATGTGACTTATATTTCTTTTGTTTACCCTTACTGAGCATTTGAGCTCACCCTTTTATGTTTTCTTTTCCACAGGATATAAAGAAAGGTTTTAGGTAGAAAAAAAGGAAGATCTTTATGGGAGATGTTGAAGATCTTTCACCACGATTAGATGATTATATTCCGAGATTCCAAATAAACTAAACTATTACCGTCCTTGTGTGTGTATTTTTGTTATGTAATAAGTATTTCACAAAAGTAATGTAATGTCCATGTACGTTAAGCTTCGGGTCTCTACAGTTGGTATCAGAGGAAAGGTTTAGTCAACCTTTGGAAACTAGGATGCGAGAACTTTAGTGAGATCCCTATAGATATTTCTAAGTTATGTATAGGGATGTCCCTAAGGATAGGTATAAGTATAGGTTATAGTGCTAGAATTACGGTAACCTATGATGTTAGATATTGATGGCACTCCCCCTTTATTATGTTGTTTTCCCTAGTGTGATTTTTTCCTCTCACACTATTCTTTTTGGGTTTTAGACGATTGATGGAACCCGAAGGAACCGTGTTGATCAATGTAATGGACAATTCAATGATTTTCCTCCTGAACAAACAAATGTTATGGGAGATGGAGTGAAAAATATTATTTCTATACTTACACAAGCTATGAATCATTCTGGACTTCCAAATGAGTAGAGAAGGGAACAATATTCTATTGAGTCCTTCATGAGGCAACGTCCACCTTCTTTTAGTGGGTCTTCTGATCCAATTGTTGTTGAACAATGGATCATTACCACTGAAGAGATATTTTCAGTTCTTCAATTTTCTGAACATGATAAAGTCATCTTAGCAGTATATCATTTGGAAGGTTATGTTGATCAACGGTGGAATCTTATCAAGAATACGAGGCCAAGAGATGAAATTGAGTCATGGAATGGGATGAGTTCAAGAACTTATTATTCAATAAGTACTTCCCTAGTATTCTTAGAATAAAGATGGAGAAGGAGTTTCTTGAACTAAAACAAAAGGATAATGAATCTGTTGGTATATACGAAGCGAATTTTACAAGGCTTGCAAGGTATGCATCTGGCTTTATCATCCAACCTGAAAGTAAAGTTGATCGATTTTTCAGTGGCTTAAAACCAAGTCTTCTAAGGGAATTAGCTATAAGAGACTTCAGTAGTTATGAAGAAATTGTGTGTTGTGTTATCAAGGTATAAATGGAATTTGGTGTTACTTATCCATCTCACAGTTTTGACAAAAAACGAAATATGGATATAAGGACTAAGTGATAGCATGGTTTGATTATAAAGAATTTTGAGGATTTTGGTTTGTGGAAAGTGATAACTTTTAACTGTATTCATGTTTTCAATAAGGTTCAATGGGTATTAATAATTCAATAGAATACATGATTAAGGTATTCACATGTTTGTAATTTGACCAACAATATATATCCTATGATATATGGTGATAAATTATGGCATTCACGTGATTGTTATGTGACATTTCAGGTAATCATTTTCTTTATACTATGAGCTTGGACCGAAGTATTTTAGATAAGCCTAAAGATTGGAATGGATTATTTTGGAAATAAGTTAGTATTTTTCGATATTATTGATGGGATGTTATAGTAATATAGTTTTAGAAAAAGGACAACCTGCAGGATGGGTGACAACCCATTGTGTCGGAAAGGCTGTGGGAATCGAACCCACAACCGAAGTGCGACTGGCCTTTATCGCTTACCACTGGCCTACAGGATGTCCCTATTTAGTAGAAACTAGTTTTATTATATTAAGCAGTATAATATAAGAAGTATAAGTCCATTTTAGGATCCATATATGATTAATCTCACTATTGATGGACTTACGTATTTGTTTGATAACTTTTCTAACCTTTTGTTTGAGACAGATGGAATGACCCCTCATTCTATCACATGATCTGCTAACACATCAAGAATGACAAATTCAACTTTATTTCATTAAGAGATGAAGTGGAAATTTTCCAAAGAATGACTAGCAGCGAGACTACACAAAAATCACGAAAGTATTTCTTCTAATTCCAGTTTCATCAACTTTAGGGGAAATGATCTTGAAAACCAAAAATGTTGTCCTAGTGAACTTATATATGATGAATCATATGGTACCTTAGATCGTCACAAATTTATGGCTTTGTGATTGCTGGCTTTTCCATAGCCTTGTTCTCTACCACTCTCCATCAGAACATGATGGTTATGTTTCTCTTCCAAATCCATATTTTCACCTATGTGGAAACCCAGTGATTAGTGTATTTGGGTAACTGTTACGTTTTATAATTTTGTTTTTAAATATTGGTTTTGGTATTCCTTTTTAGGATGTGGGTTTCTATTAAAGAAAATTTCGAGTATTAAACCATTTATAACCACGACGAATTTCGAGGGCGAAATTCATTTTAAGGGGGGTAGAATGTAACACCCCGAGATATTATGAAAAGTATTTTTTTTTAATTTCATTAATGTCTTGTGTTGTACGCAACACCAAAAGGAGCTTGCACAACACGCATCCTTGACTTGCCTTGTATTACACGCAATCGCGACCTTCCTCGATAGCGTGTGTAGTACGCAATAACGAGTTTCACTAAACAACAATATGCTATTAAAATATTTTTAAAACTAGCAGTTATGAATAGTAATAACCACTTTTTGAAATTTTGTAAATTTTATTTTTCAAAATGGACTTCATTTATGGATTTGAAATATCGAAATTAGCTTAGGGTGAAATTTTGGTAATTTTCGGATAACTTTCATATTTTGATGAATAGTGAAAATTAATAAATTTTAATTAAAAACAACTTTTTCAATCGAAATAATTAATAGTGATAAATTATTAATTTGAGTGGTTTTAAAGTATATTTAGAATATATTTTTACAATTTAATACAATGTTGGTCATTGGATTTAATTTCAAATTTAAACCAGACATAAACAAGTGTCAATCTTTTGATAGTTATTATCTCTTAAGAACACGCTATTTGTTTTGACGACGGAAATTAATTTTAAAATTAATTAATGAAACTGATATGTTTTGAATTTGGTAAAATAGACATCATTTTTGAGGTCATAATATCAAATATAACTTAGGCCTAATTTCTGGTATTTTTCTGGAAACCTTCATTTTTTGATGAATAGTGAAACCACTAAGTGGTAGTTAAAAAAATGAATTTTTCATAAAACTTAATTCTACTGCTTCTGTGAGTGGAACTTCAAAAATCCGAAAGACACAGTTGATGTCATTAAGTAAAATGTGGTTCAATGAGATGAAAATAATTTTTGGTGAATAGTAACTTTTTACTTTTATTTACCCCGGTTAAAAGTAAATAGGGTAAATAAGGGTAAAAATGATATTATTATTACCCTAACACATGTCCTAATTCTATTAGACAAATTTAATCCGACCACAAAAAACCTTAGGAATAAAATATGACCATTTAGGCCCACATGGATTAGATTCGGTCATTTATTATTAATTTATTTAAAGAAAGGTTAAAATAGTTAAAATCAATGTTTAATAAGATTATCATTTTTAATATATGGTTATACATAAGATAAATTAAACTATAAATATTCATTAGAATTATAAAACGATTTACTACATAATTATATTTTATTTGTAATTTTTAGACATTATATAATTTAATTTATTTATGACACAAATATGATGCAGTAATCATCTTATTAACGAAATATTGACACAATGGATGTTATAAATACCCAAATAAATATAATATGAGCCTTTTTATGAATTACACTAATTTTCTAGGTTAATATGACATGTTAATATTGATTTAAGTAACTTTTTTCTAACTAATCATTCTGTTATAATTTTCAAAAAAATCAATTTCTAAATAGTGTCAAAATTGACATAAAATAGTTTTTTAAAACAATATTATATTATTAGTTGTTATTTATTCTTAAAAATCTACGGTTCAGCCAAATGACTTATATAAGGTTATATATATTAATAATAAACAACTTTGGGTTCATTTGGATAGTTATATTAAGTTTATGAACCTTATAGTGTAAGAACACAAAAAGACACGGTAAAAGTAAAATTATCTAACTTAAAGTTAAATATAAATGAGAAGGTTAAAATAAGAACCTAAACTTGTCTAAATTATATAGTATGAGAGGGGTTCGACCCCTCCCCACCTTAGCTTATAAATAAATCAATTTGGAGCTATTTAAAACCGAATTTGGCTTTATAATAAAATAATATTTTTAGTTTTCCAAAGGTGCCCCTTTCCTCCCTTATAAAAGGGCACATCCACCCCTCTTCCTCACACCACTTTGAGCCTTCATGCTCGGCCAACCCCTGACAATTTATCCTCTCCACTTCCCTAGAAACATCCTAGAGGTCCTGGTTGTCTTCAAAGACCAATTTTAGTGCCCTAAAAGGAGATCTCAAAGAGGCGTTTCAAAGAAGAGGTAATGTCCATTACCAATTATTTCAACTTTATTTCTTCTTCCACTTCTTCTTCTTTAGTTGTTTCATTATGAAGTAATAACATAAGTATCACTAATATACTGATATGTTATTATAATTATGAGACAACCATATTTAACCATCTATCCATCCTACGGAAAATGAAATCATCGCGCGTGCGTACGTACGGAATACCGTCTCCACGCCATGGTGTAATCTATTTTCCACCACCACCTTACTTGGATGGGTATAATGGTGTAAGGAATTAATAAATATGATTATTTTAAAGTGATATTGATTCTGAAATAGTATACATACACTCCAACACAATTCCACGATCATGAGAATGATATCATTGCTCGTGCGTACGTACGGACTACCGTCTTCACGACGCGATGAGATTCATTCTCCACATTAACCATTCATGAATGATTATAAATTATATATAATAAGAAATAATGAAATATATGACATAATAATAATACTGGATTTATGTTTAAATATATGTATTTCATCTACTTAATTCCATTCAACTCAATAAGGAAACGAAAACAGCGTTCATGCGTACGTACGACCTACCATCTATATGTACGGTGTATTTCTTTCCATTTAATGATCTATTATATATATATGTATATTCTAAATATATATTATATATAAATCATGTTTTATATTCTGGAATTAAGTAATCATGATCTACGTAATCATATGAATAATTACAAGTCAAAACACGGACGACAAATGAAACGATTTTACCCAAATTGCTCTTTAACATGGAATTTACAAAAGAACGGGTAATATAAAGTCGTAAGTGAACCGTATATGATATCATAACAATGATTATGATTCTGGAATAAGTCAATGACATTATTTAAATCATTATACAGGAGGTTCAGACACATATGAATCAAATCTGACCTAAGGTAATGAAAATATCACAATCTCATTTGTATCCGAGATTGTTTATACTTTGCAATTTACTGGGGTGTATTTTATCATCCACATCTATGTTTCCTCAATATGTAATATTTATATCCTTATAAAATAGTTTATATCCAATTTTACCCTTTGGTGAGTTTTTAGTAAAAGATATGAAAGGAATCTATTGTTGTTTTTCGTACAAGGTACTTTTTGACTTTTCCGACAAAAGTACGAGAAGAATGTTTTTTTAACTTATACGGCATGAATGGATTTTTAAAACATTATTTACAAGAATATTACTTTACATGTTTTCATGTTTATTTTTGATCAACTTATTTTAGTATAAAATTGTATGACATGTTAAGAAAGGAAAATGTTTTTGAAGTAGAAAGGATATTTTCCTCATGAATGGAGTTCAAGTGTTTTATCAAAATTATTTTCCATCTAAGATAATATAGGGTTCTCTTTCTATCACTATTATTACATTGATTTGATTATGTTGTGATGGAAATATTATTATGAATTCCTTTATCTTATATGAATTGTTTTATGATGTCATGATATTTAAGAATCCCATTTTTTTATTACATGGGTTATGCAATGATGTATGATTTATGATTTTGTGGCACACATAAGAATGGTATCATTATGAGATGGGTGGGACCTATATCTCCCTCCAATGAATAGGGTAAAGATTTTATATCTCATGAGATATACAAGGATAGAACGGCAGGTTAAACCAGTTAAGTGAAACAGGACTGAAACGAGGAATGAACTCGGTTCAGAAATGGACTTTGTCCACTAAGATAGTCTTGGCAATGAGTCATGACTAACAAAAAATGATTCTATATGATTATGTGTGTACGCCAAAAAGTTTCATGTTTTAAGTTAAGATTATTGAGATTAGATTTCCCTACTATGATTTATCCCATGTTATGATATTATGATCTCTTTTGCAGGATAAGATTTCTAAAAAGTTATGTTCTTATGAATATGATGTGATTGATATTTCTTTTGTTTACCCTTACTGAGCATTTGAGCTCACCCTTTTATGTTTTCTTTTCCCCAGGATATAAAGAATGGTTTTAGGTAGAAAAAAAGGAAGATATTTATGGGAGATGTTGAACATCTTTCACCACGATTAGCATATTATATTCCGAGTTTCTAAAGACAATAAACTATTACGGTCCTTGTGTGTGTGTTTTTGTTATGTACTAAGTATTCCGCAAAAGTAATGTAATGTCCATGTACGTTAAGCTTAGGGTCTCTACAAAGAAAATGAATTTTTTTTACATATAAATAATAATTATGTCATTTTTATTTTAAATAATATAAATATTATTTTTAAAATTATTTTTATAATTTTATTTAGAATAAAAATATTTTATACAAATAATTATATTATACTGAGAAACTATTATTTTCTTCTTTTTTTAATTTAATTTTTAATTTAATTCTATTTTGTTTTTTTTTATTTCTAAAAAATTGATTCAATACATGCAATCATTGGGTCAAAATATGGTAAAGAAGTCATTTTTTCTAGAAATTCATAGGAACCCTATTAATTTGTACTAGCATGGTAATGGGTTAACCAGGAAATCAATATGGACAATATATTGATAAAGATTATAAAATGACCATGACACTACAATTTTTTTTATTTAGTAAGTTAATTTCATCCACTATCTTCAAATATTCGTTAATACCTCCCTTATGTTATTTTTGTGTGCTTATAACCTCTATAACACTTTATATAAAGAAAAATATAAATGTCACACTCTTATTTTTAATAGCTTTAGTATTTTTAGAATATGTCTAAAATGATTATTTTTTTTATTATCAATATTCTATTAAATTCTAATGGATTTATAATAACCATGTTAATTTAGTTTAATATTTTAGGGAATAAATAATTACTTACTAATTTTACATAATGTTAATGGAGTAATTATTCAATTAATAGAAATATTATATAAATGATATTAAAAATGTTAAAACCAATATAATTTCTGATTATTAGTGTGATCAAAGAAATTTATATATGAAAAAAATATGATATATATGTATGAAATTATTTCGATCTAGTTATAATTATGGTATTGATGTCATTAAAATCAATGTAATGAATAGTTCTAAAATTGACGTAAAAGAAATATTACAAGAAATAATATATTTTTATATGATATAAATTTCCTAAAAGCTTAATATTATGTAAATTTATTAGTATATAATTTTTAATATCAACCATGTACCATTTATTTTCTATATATGAGTTTTTAGTAACAAAATTAACCCTCAATTAGTAAAAATTATTATTGTCTCGGTAAGAGTGAATGGTTTAAGTGGGGGTTAAAATGAAATGTTATGTGAACCAATGTTACCCAAAAATATCCAAAAATTATTTTAGTAGAGGTTTTAGTCCCAATCACTTCCTATATTTGAAACAAACCCACTTTGATACATTTTAAAATTCAAATTAATTTATATAAATTTAATATTTTGTGGAATACCAAGAATACCCCTCTACTCTCTTATAAAATGGAATAACATCTTGTAATTTCATCACACTTCATATGAAATTTTTATCAGACATTACCAAACTAAATATTTTACCAAAATAACTAAAAATATTGTAGAGGAATTTATTAGGTAGAAAACCAACCAAAACATTCATAATTTTTTAAACTAGGTAAGATTTTGAATAATATGTAGGATTTTTAATATAGTGTTTTTGTTTTATTTATTAAAAAAATCATTATAATATTTTAAAAAAAATATTAAATATTAAAAAAAGCATCATAAATATACTGAGATTATATTATATAAATATATTGAATAATATTCATCTTTACGGATAATCCAATGGGAGAGGAACTCAATATTCATGTGTACGGAAGGCTACCACCTTGTGAACCAATGTAATTACTTTTCCATTACCATATATCAATACATTTAATAATGTTGGATTGATGTTATATATATGATATTTATAAAATGTTTATTAATATTAAAAGATAATATAGAGCATATTTTCGGACATTTCTTTATAATTTATAATGATATCGTTCTTCAGCCATACATGTGGACTTCCACTTACTAGAAGTGATGTGAATAATTTTTTCATTAGAACATCAAATATAAGAGATTTATATAATGTATTTAATGTTGTTATATTATTTTAGAATTATATAGGAATATGTAAATATAAAATAACACCTTACTTCTTTACTTAGTGATTGTCAAAAGATGGAAATGTTATTCTGTCATACATATGGTCTACAATCTCCATGTTTGATACATAGTTCATTTCTACAAAAATTAATGGTTGGATTTAAAAGTACAGATGATGTATAAAAATATTAATTGAATAATTATTATTATTATTTATATAATCTAATAATTACCTCTTTGACCATTTTCAACCTACTACAGTCATTTCAATTATTTGAGTTGAATATCATTAAAATGACAGGCGTGAATTGAATTGACTATGTAATTTATATATAACGGTATTAAGGGAATTAATGGGATAATTAATATGATATGGGATGTTAATAAAGTTTAAAATTATAAAAGTTCTATTATTCAAGATGATAAAAAATTTACATGATGATTTCGACACAAGGAGAGGGAGTTTCATTTAGAAATCCTCTTTTAATTTATCTAATTAAAATGAATTTATAAATGTAACTAAGATCTTATATATTTATAAATATATGTAATGAATAAAATAATTGACCATAATGATGCTTCAATATATATTTTTTATCCATTTTAATATTCCACAACTTATTTTATTGAAAATGTTTTACTCATTTCTTATACATTGGGTAAGGAAATTGTTCCCTAGAGAAGTACAGTAGAATTAGTTCATATGGTTCATCACATTATAAGATATTTTAAGTGGTTTAAGATGATCATGTACCAATTTTCTTACAAGAATATTATATAAATTTTAATGAGTTTTCATAGAATGATTTTTACATAACATGATTTTAAAATGCTATTTTTAAAGGATAAATAATGATATTTTCATATAGAAACAATTTTTTTTTAAAAAATGTATTTTATAGGATTTCTTTTTTTTCATTAGAATAAAATATATATTTTCATTATATATCAAACTGAAAATTTCTTGTCCATCCCACTTTTGTATTAATATTGGAATTATTATAAGGATGGGTAATGAAATGGAAGACCTCATGTTGAATTCATGATGATTTCTATGAAAAGAAAATCATTACTTATTTCAATTATAATCTAAAGGCCCAGCAGCGAGTCAGACCCTCTCTTAACAAATTTTATTTAAAGATAAAGTACATAGTCATGGCATCAAAATGGGGGTTTACAAAGCCTATTAAAAGACTTACCACATGCACCAGCCTCAACAAATGGCATAGAAAAATCAAAATCAATAAAATACTATTCAAAACATGACATCAAAATGGCCTTTTTTGAAAACGCATCAGCAACCTAATTGGCCTCCCGATAAGCATGTGTCACATCAAAAATGATTCCATCAAGGAGATAAAGACAATCAATCCAAGAGAGCAACATCATCCATGGGACATTACTCGAACTCCTCCGAAGGATATCAACAGCCACCATAGATTATGATTCAAGCAAGAGAAATCGCCAACCAAAATGAACTACATACCTGATAGCTTTAATCATTTCCCACAACTCAGCCTCAATGGAAGATCCCTGACCAATATAATGATGAAAACATCCCATAACAAAGCCCTAATAGTTACGGAAGACACCACCGCACCCTGAAGTCCCTGGTGCACATGAAGCCACCCCATCAACATTGAACTTCATCTAGGAGGGAATAAGAGTGATACATCTAATGGAATTCTTCACTAATTGTTTTCTAACCCTTCCAGCAATGCTAAAATTCCTCAGTATAATAAGATCATTCAGCCAATTATGCATACAACCAACATAAACTCATAAGGCTATGTAAACAGCCCTATGAATCTCCCTCACTCCTGACCAGAAAGTTGGCTTGATATTCTCGAAAACCTGCTCATTTCTAGCCTTCCATGTGAACCCTATAGTTGCTAAAACAGCCATGATGAGAAACACCCAAACTTGTTCACTGTATCTAACCAAAACTACTGAATGAGGTATTCTCTCAACTGATGTCAAGTCCAGATAGCAAGCTGTCATATCTTGGATATATTTCCATAGCCTGCATATCAGAGAGCAGGAGAGAAAAACATGGTCAATTGATTCCACCGCTGCCAACTAGATTGAGAAGGCTGAGGCCAGCTGTATCCCAGCTCTTTGCAGAGAACATTGCACCGGAAGCCTTCTCTTCCATAGCCTCCAAAGAAGTAAATACACTGAGGGAGGAATAAAGTAAGTCCAGAAGGCAGACAACCACCATGGGACAACAAACTGCCCAGCGCACATGTGCTGGTATACAGCTCGGGTGGTGATGACTCCATTATTGTTTGGCTTCCAGGTAAGGGTATATTTTTCAATGTAGTGGTACCTATGGATATCATCTTTATGTTGAGAACGAATGAAATCAGAAAGACCATATCTTCCATCCTGTAGATCAGCAACCGAACAGTGCAATAGGTTTGATGGAATCTCAATGTCCTCTTGAATCGGCATGTCCAGCCAAGTAATTCTCCAAGCATTCATAGTAGACCCCCCTACAAACAAACCACTTCGAATAGGAGATGATCCCATTAAAAGAATACATTAAAGCGGGCTAGATAGAAGAAGAAATATAGTGAGAATAACCATCCCAAACCCTTGAGGTAATCCGGGCTGAGAGAAATTCTATTGAAGATTCTTGAGATGTAATAAGATTCCAAGTGAATTTGCTGAGCAGAGCATCCTTAAACAGACCCAAATCATTAATCCTAAGCCCCCCCCCATCTCAACTAGTTTAATGAACTCCTTCTATGCCACCACAATAAGCTTCTGTTCATATATAGAACCAGTCCATATGAAATTTCTGATAAGCCTTTGGATTTCTTTTATAAGATTCTTTACCCACCTATAAATAGAAAACACATAAACAAACATTGAGGCAATCACTATGTTGATAGGATATACTCTGCCAACTTGAGACATAGCTCTTCCTTTCCAAGTTTCTAGCTGATAAATAAAGCATGAGACAATAGATTCAAGATGACACCTCTTGATATGTCCCTAGAAAAGAGGTACACCAAGATAAATAAAAGGAAATGAGCCCTTTTTAACTTGAATAGTTCTTGGGATTTTATTTTTCTTTCTGATGGAGACTCCCTCCCCAATAACCACAAAGGAAATCTGTATTCTAATTTCCTTACCAGCCACATCCTCATAGTGCTTGAAAATGATTTTAATTGAATACACATTCCTTGAGTAGGAAGTACCAAATAGCATGACGTCATGAGTATAGAAAAGATGTGTAGGGGCATAAAGATCTCTACCAACTTTAATCTGATTATACAAACTAGCATCGATGAGGATATTAAATAAAATGATCAAATAATCCTCAGCATGAGAAAAAAGAAGTCTAGAAAGAGGGTCTCCCTACTGAAAGCCCCTGAAACATTGAAAGAAACCCCTGGGCGAGCCATTGAGCATAATAGATTACCTGGAACTCTTAAGAATGTTGTGGATCAAATTGATGAACCTTGAAGAAAAACGACACATTCTAAGGATAGAAAGAAGAAAACTCCATTTAATTATGTCAAAGGTCATTGAAATATCAATTTTCTTCTCAAGGATACCTTGTTTCACCTTCCTTCTCATAGAATTAATACATTCAGAGGAAGTGAAGATACACATTTGGATACTTCTTCCCGGAACAAACCCAAATTGATTCGGGGTAATAAGACCCATAACCACCTTACCCAACCTTGGGGAAATTATCTTGCTAATGATCTTTGGTATTGTATTACCAATAGAAACCGGTCTGAAATCCTTAATATCAACTACACCCTCCTTCTTGGGAATAAGCGAAATGAAATTGGAATTCACACCATAGCTCATGGAGGCAGTAAAAAAGAACTCTCTAACTACATTAATGACCTGATCAGGAACAACCTCCCAATTGAGCATGAAGAATTTATTAGTGAAACCATCTGGCCCTACAAAACTGTCAATGTTCAGAGAGAAAATGGCTTCCCAGACCTCCTTTACCCCAGGTACCTCCACATGTTTATCATTGGTCAAATCATCAATTCTTGAGGTGATGTTTGGCACAAACATATGGGATATATTAGCCCCATTTCTAGAATATAGATCTGAGAAGTATCTCACAACTGAATTGGATATGTCACTCTCATTAGTGATAATCCTTACATTAATGTTTAATGAAACAATCCCCCTTCAAAATTTTCATTCCTTATGGAGACGATGGAAAAAGGTAGAGTTCATGTCCCATTCCTTCAACCACCGAACATTGTAGACAGATCTGGAAAAATTTTCCATAGAGCTCAGTAGTTCATCAAGCTTTGACAAAGCCTGAATATCATCATTATAAGGCATATAATTCAGTTGATTAACATTTTTACAGCTAGCAAGATGAATTTCAACATCTTTTATATCCTCATCCACATTTGAACATGATATTTTACTCCATTCCCTAAGCCTCATCTTAGTCGTTTTTAGATTTGAAGAAAGGATGTGAGAAGCAGATCCCATATTACAAGATCTCTAAATATCAAGAACAATCTCCTAGAACCCCTTAATCGCAATCCATACATTGTTAAATTTAAAAGTAATAGGATCTATACGCAAACCATCAATGGTGATATCCTCCACCAAAGGAATATGATCAGAGTGGGTTATCGGAAGCAGAAGGCTAGAGGCACTAAAGAGATCATTTCTTTCATCAATCTAAACATGGAACCTATCCAATTTACTTTCCTACCTCCCATTAAGAGTGTATCTTTCCCAGGTAAAATCCGAACCAACCATAGACACTTCAATCAGATTGCTACTATCAATACATTGAGAGAAATCCTTGGCAGCGACCCGATTAAAATTAGATCTAGTGTTCTCATCAGGCCGGAGCACTGTTTTGAAATCACCTATAAGAATCCAATTCTGTGGAATTTGGGAGGAAATAGCAACAATGTCACTCTATATCTCCCTTCTCTTAAAATATGATTTGTCAGCATAAACACAGGACACCACAAAGTTGGTCCCCTTACACCCAACAGAGGCAGAGACAAACTGATTCCCTTGGGTGTGGGAGATCAAATTGATCGATTCATGTTTTAGTAACTAGAGGCTCTCAACATTATCCACATTGTTTAGGGAATACAGACTTGCTCTCTCGATGCGATCAGTAGCGGGCCTCGACTTTGATTCCATCCACTTAGAAAAAGTGTTTTGTGGATGCAGTGAAATCTGTAGGGATTCCCTCTTTTTCTGACATCGTTTCCCCTGCTCCTGGTAGGGTGATTAAGAAAGGAAGGATTTCTCATGTTTCAGCGAATCAAGATGTGGTGGATTCACAACTTAATCTTTGCATGTTCTCTATCATTTCCCATGTGATCACTCCGAAAGGCGAGAAGATGTGGATGTTTGATGAATTAAACAAGAAAATTGTTGCTGTGTGGGGATTCGAGGATTGAAGGATAACTGCAATGGGAAGAGGAATTTTCCATATCATTTTTCCCAATGATGATTTCAAGAGTAGGGCATGGGGAATCATATAAATTACCCTTAAACTAGGAATTCTTCACAATCAGTAGTGGGATAGGAATTTTGATCCCTTCAATGTCTCCAACACTCATGTGCTGGTATGGGTTAGAATTTACAAGGTCAACTAGATGTATTGGCACCCATAGATTTTTTGGGAAATTTCATCTCCTGTGGGTAATCCAATTAGAATGGATCGGTAAACTGGAAATCCTATATTTAGCCATTTTTCATGGGTGTTTGTTGAGGTTGACATGTCCTGCACTCTGGTTGAGGAAGTGGTTCTCACAACCAGAGATGATAGCATCACTTTGGGTATTTTCTATGAGAGGAAGCTGAAGCTTTTTAAATAATGTAATTTCTTTGGACATATTTCTAAGGAATGTAGGAGGGCTGGTGTTTTTGGTTTTTGAAAATATAAAGGCCATGATGAAGCTGGTTGTAGGAAGGTGACTGATTTGAGGAAAAAACAGATTTATGCTTCCTTATATCTGGGATTGGAGCAAGAGGTGATGCATGCAGAACTGATTTCTCTGGCTGATATAGTGATTATTGAATGTTTGGAAAAGGATCTTCTTCCTCAGGAGCATTGCATGCTGACAGGACCAATCATGGCTTTCATTGAGGTACGAGATTATACAAAAGATTTTGGAGTGTATCTCTCCATGCCTGTTGAAAGTGGGGAGCCTGTTCCTGTTATTGAGGAAAATGATGGATGTGCTGCTCATTCTAAGGATCCTCAGGGCATGGGTGATGATCAGGTTGTGTTGGCTGGGCACATTGTTGATTCTCATATGACTTTGAATGCTGAGGATGGGTTGCCTCAGCCCATGGACTTTAAATTCATGAGTGATGTCTCAGATTTTTCTATAATAGTGTAGAATGACCATAGAATTCCTCCCCAGGATCTGAATGAATCTGCCCTGGAGGTTCAGCAAGTCCCTCCCCAGGATGATCAGTAGGTCCCTCCCCAGTATGGGCACCATTGTAACTCTCAGTCTCATGGGAAGGAAGTAGTGATTGGTGATGATCCTCTGGCTCTCGAAAATCCTTCACAGCGAACTAAAATTCTTATGGATAATTTTGTCCCGGCCATGCCTGAGTTGAATATAGATTCACAATCACAGTTGGTCGTTGTTTGACCAGTGAATGAGAATCAGGTTATTGATGGTGATGGGTCTTTCACCCAGGTACCTGTGAAAAAGGCGACCCAAAAACTGATTGAAAAAGATGATGTTGTGGGTCTTAGTAAATATTCAAATCAATTCAGTCCACTCTCTGGTGTGTTTTGGGATTATTTCAATGATATTAAATTGTTAGAATAATGGAAACATATCATATGATTCAATTTTATAAAATATATCTTTTATGCTATATTTATGTCTTAATTCTATAAAACTATAAGCCAAATATATTTTTCTAAATTTAAGAAGGTGAATTTTATTCTAATGTCACTAGTATATGTAACATTTAAAGATGTGTTTGTATGTTTATAACTAGATCCTTTCACTTTTCAACCCATATGTAATCTTATGTAGTATAAGAAGATAATTTTTTAAGATCATATTATAGAGTTTTTAAATATGTTTTGTTTTACAAAGTTTTATATTATTGATCAATATACAAATTTCTCCTAAGACATATTGCCCATAATCATATGGAGTTGTATTAAATATATCGTTATATAATAAATCCTGAATAATGGTGTATTAAAACATGGGTGGTAAAAATTATCACCAATAAAACCTATCAGTTTAAATTTCTATTGAATTATTATTAGGAAAAATATCATGATTTTGTTATTATTGATGATATCAAATCTTATAGTATAAAAATCATAATTATATTAGGTGATAATATATATTCAACAAAATAAAAACTTAATGATAAATTAAATAGAAATTTTATTTCAAGTGAGTTGAAGCCTTTTGTCATGGATTTAAAATATATGAATACGATAGAAATAAATATCAAGTTTCATGGTTTTACACAATGAATTATTATCAAATAAATACTATTTTATTTTTTCATCATGGTGTGTCATAAATAGATTATATTTTCACACATACAGTATTTTATAAACCCATGTTTTATTAGGTTATTTTATGATGAGAAGAAAAAAAGGATCCAAATGTATCCCTATTTTTTAGAAATAAGAAGAAAATCTAAAAAGATTGATCATATTTTTGTAGAAATTATTAATATTTGCATCCCCTGATAAATTGTTTCATATTTAATATGGTCATATTTGTAATAAATCTTATCAACACGATATTTACTATTTTATACGTTATCCAAAAACTAGATACCCATTCAAAATTTATGATTCCCTTTTTATCATTCAATATATATTTGTATTAATAATAAATATATTATTTTATTAATATATTTAACCCCTATGTTAAAAATATTGTGGTATACCTCAAATGATTATTTATATAATAATAAATTAGTTTTCAAATAACCATAGGAACTCTTCATCAATTTCATGAAAAACAATTTCATTCACGTATGGTTATTAGTGAATTATAAAATATTAATGACACATTTCAATATGAAATATTCTCATATGGATATGTGATGGTATTTTTCTATCAACAAATGGAATCGGATATAATATAATTACATCCAAATATTCCTAATAGAAAAAATAATTTTCTATTTTACCATATTACCAATAATTGGATCCATAGATTTAGTAATAAATTTATCATTTAATAAATCTAAATTTATCTTCTAGATTTCCTCTCCTAATTTGTATTTATATTATGATTAATTATAATTCCTCTTTTCACAAGAAAAAAAATCTACAAGCCTACCCATTCATTCACTAGGAATGAATATATTATTCCCAAATTATATAACATTATTAATAATTTATTAAATAAATTTATCATGGTAGGTGAATCTATTATTTATATTTATATATATGCTTGGTCCTGGATTATAATAGAACCTTATGTATGAAAATAAATGGGTTGACAAACCTGATTCCATAAATCACCAATTTAATATCCACTATCATTTTTAAAAAAAATCAATGAGTATTTCTTATTGTAATAATAGTATTAATTGATGTATTATTACCATAGGTTTTTTGTATTTGAGTAAAAAATGAAACTATTCAAGTAATAATGAGATGAATGAGGTAAAATTTATCTTGATAAATGATCTATGGGATGAAATCCATTTAAATGTGGCATGATTACATCAGAAACCCTATGATCTCTACTATGTAACCCAAATTTTTATGCATTAAATCATTATTTTCCACCATTAAATTAATTATTTTCTTAATAAATTTCAATTATTATTGAATATAATTGATATTTTTTGGATCATCAGTGATTTATATTTTATAGTTATCCTTTATGATTAATCCCTCAACATATTCTACAATATCAATGGGAGATATGAATCACTCTATTATTATAATAACTTTATCATGAATACCATATGGGATGTTCTTATATTTTATTATGTGTTATTGTATATCTTGTGTTGTCACTATATTATGTAATACAACAATATTTTATACATATTAGTTAAATACATTAAATATATCAATCAATATGAAAATTTACCAACTAAAGTTGAAAGAATAAATGTTTCATGGGTTGAAAATTTAATTTAAATATTAAATCCTATGGAAAATTACCTAGTGAACTAGATTAGATCACACTTTTCCATAGATGATTAGTTTTAAGTCTTCTATTATATGTGTATATAGAAAAATTTCATACAAATAATTCTACTAAATTTATATATTTTAGATGTAATTAATGATTGAAATGTTAATTTGGAGAAATATAAAGTAGTCCAAAAATTAATTATATTATTATCATAAATTTTTTCCCATTATTATATAATTTTATAAGAAAAGATGCTTCTATGGTACTTACCAATATGAAACATTATCATCTCTTTATTATGTACCAAAATGTTACAGTTCTACAATCTCTCTTGTCTGATGGATTTTTTATGTCATTTTATATAATTAATAACGTTGAAGGTGTGATGTTTTTCACCGATCAATCTAGGATATCCTTATAAAATACTTATTGCTTCTATGATATGGTATGAAGATAATTTATAATTTCAATAGACTATCTAAAATATCCTTAGTTACCAATTCATATGTATTTTGAACAATTTAATCACATATAATAACAAAATAGATCACTAAAATATTGCGATTATAGTGTGTCTTGTTCATAAATTTCTCGTCTGAGAAAAAATAAAAACTAATTTAAAATTAATAAAACAATCCCAGTAATTTGAAATGAAAATAATCCGTAACCCAGTCCAACATATAATATTTTAATATTATATAAAATATATAACAAAATAGAGATCCAATGATACCAAAATGATTGTGTTCAATATTAAATATAAAATAGAAAATAAACAAATAAACCCAAAATACCAATGAAATGATATATTTATGACTTCAGGTCAAAATATTGTATCATCGATGTAGTATTATCTATGAGAACAATAATATTACATGTCAATAATTGGTGGGTCTTCCTTTATTAAACATGAACTTATAATCATCTCTTAGTTTACCTCAACATAGTTGTATATGTAGTGTCATAGAAAATTTCCCAATTGATTTCCTCTAAGAAAATAATACATAAATTTTCATTAATGAGATATTCTATGAATTATAATTTAATATAAAATTTAAATTCGATGGTTTTATTATTTAAAAAAATAGAAACATATCTAAAACACTTTTGAAAAATTCATTTAAACATTTAAAATGAAATAAAAAATTTATCAGAATAAAATATATTTAAAAAACCTATTATTTCAAAAATACACATGATAATTACTCATATATAAAATTTATAGTAAATCTTTAATACCCTTAAAAATCCATTTTTAAAACAAAATTTAATTTTTTTAAACCAAATAATTTTTTTTGAAAAAACAACATTACATTGTTATAATTTAGGGAGTAATAATAGAAAGAGATATACATTTAATAGGAAATATTTAAACAGGGGAATTCGTGGTGCCCATATAATGATATAATATTCAATGAAATTAAAATATAAACCTAATAAAATTCATGAAGAAGATATATAATTACGGTATTACATATTTATGGGAAACTATTTAGGTCCATGTGAGATATTGATTTTCATAATGTTGTGGAAATATTTTTCTACCAATCAAAGTATTCATCAAATGTAACACCCATATCACACAATCTCACAGCAATATGTGGAACATATTATATGTTGGTTTATATAATTAAATAAAGAGTCCTCAATTGTATGAAAACATTTGTATGATTAAAATCACCTCTTGATCTCCAACATAAATACATAGAGATCCTATGAATTCACCTACAAGAGGAGGGGAATAAAATTATCAAACAAAAATCACATATTAATAATGTAACATATGATATCAATCAAAATATTATTCTCCATCACACCTCTAGATAACCATTCAAAAAGAAACTATATAATACTAATATAAACATAAATCGATAATAAATTACATCACACAATATTTATAATCAAATATAACAGCTAAAATGATGGGGATATAAACAATGGATTAGATTGTAATATTATAAATCACTTGAATCATGGTTGTAAATGGTCCTTTATTTTTATTTTCATTATAAAAAAAATTAAAACATTTTTTAAAACCATTTTTAGAAGAAGTTTCATTTGTAAATCACATTTAAAATAAATAAAATTTTTAAAATTGGTTCATAATTTAATATATAATATATTATACTATATATGTATATATGAAATAAACATCATTTTGTTATATTTTCAATATAATAAATATATGTGAATTGTAAATAACTTGAATACACATCAATTAATTGTATGAATTTATAGTCATAAAAATTTCAGAGAATATTATCTTTTAAAACATTAAAAAAACCTAGTTACATGCCATAGATAATTATTTAGTGGTTTAAAAACAATATATTTTTTAAAAATACATTTAGCATGAGCCTTATATCACTTTTAAATATTAATATATCTTTTAAAATGTTTATGTACATAAATATAATTCATGTAATTCCTGATTAACCCTACACTTATCATGCCATGAAATCATTAGATTGAGATGAGAAAAATTATATTCAACGTAGAAAATGAAGACAAGATTAATTTTATTGATAAGATATTTAGAAAAATTAGTTTTAACCTATTCTGTCATAAAATAGATACATTATAGAAAACAATTCTTATTAAAACTACCTATGACACAAGACTATCAATAATGTGATGAGAAATAACAAATAAACAATTTGAACCACATAAAAATAAAAATCTCAATGATTATATCATCCCCTCAAATTCATATTTTAAACCATTTAGTTATGGTTAATGGATGTAGAAAAATATTAAAATGGTGAATAACAATAGAATGAAAAATGAGTTAAAATAATTAATAACATAGAGATGAAAATGATGAAGGAGGCATTATATTTAAAATATAAGGGAGAAAGATAATAGATCTCAACAAAATTTTCCACTTATAACGAATTTATAAGAAAAATATAATGGAATTTAAAATTCTTATGTGGTAGAATTATTAATTTGTAAAATAAAAATCTTGTTCCACTCACATATTTTTTCTACACTATTTTTTGAAACTACATGAAAACTGTGAAATTATAACTTGTTAAATATTTATGAAGTTACACAGTATAGAGACATTGTTTTCAACATTTTATCATAGAAAAAATGATTTTTTTTAATAATCATTCATGTAAGGAAACATTCTGTAATTTCTAACGAATAAATTTTAGTATACTACACTATTTCCCATAATGATTCAAAACTCGTTTGTTATATATAGATGAATCCCTATAAATGTAAAGGTTGTATATACAAATTTCTATTAAATTTGAATACATGGTGTAATGTAAGAGATATATATGAGTATAACATACAGTTATTAGGAACTAGGTGATAACCATTCACAATTTATTTAGTTATGATAAAATTCTATCATTTGAAAAAAAATTAATATATCATTCCATAAATATAATAAATTTAAAAAATATGCCATACATCATTAATAGGTATTAGATTTCTGTGGTAATTTAATCAATCCTATTACATTATTACCATATGAATTCTGAAATAATTTATCAAAGAAAATAAACATCAATTAAATGTATATATGTAATAATTGAACATGGAAAATACAAAATATTAGATGATATATTTATAGAACAAAATTAGTAATGAAAATATAAATACCTCAAAAAACAATGTACTGTGAAATACATACAGAATATTAGAAGGAATAAAATATAGTATATGACATTTAAGTATATACTTTAATGATAATATCACTGATTAAAATGAAATTTGGGTATTTTAGAGAAATCACACCATGTTACTAAGAAATATAATTACTAAATATTATATTATCCTTCTAGTTGTATCATGTGAGTTATGTGGGAATAACAATGTAGTCTGAATAGGTTCTTATGATTCTTCATCTAGATATAATCTATTGTAGTGATTTTTCCATTTTTATGTGTATATTAATTATTTTTCAAATAATAAATAATTGAACATAATGATTATTATTATTAGTATTTTTTTTAAATATAATGTATTATAATTCCCTTGGAAACCACATTAAAAATAAGAGCAAGGATATTTCCTTTTTTGTGGAATGAGAATTGAATGAAAAAACAAAAAAAATCACAATTATTCCTTTTCTTTTATTTAGATTTCTCCAACATACCACATGATATTGAACATTCACTTATTCTAATTGAATCAACTATGCCACCAATTCTTGGATACCCTAAGTAAATCAATCCGAACAATATCGACTTTCGATACACACAAACATGTAATTCGAGTTCCAATGAAACCCCTAAGAACCATTACCGAAATATAAGACACTTTAAATAAAATAAACGTCTAATGATATCAAAAAAATATAACACTAGTGATAATAAAACAATATTATTTAATTAATTAACATAATAATTCACATATCATCGATAATATTGGTGACTAAATAGTTCAAAATAATTCTTTATCGATAAATTTTCATGGAAATGATACTTCATGAGATTGGAAACAATAAATTCCTAAAACATTCAATTATGAAATTGATGTGTATTGTTGGTATCATAGTATTCCAAGACTATTAATTTAAAAAATTATATAGTGGACATAACTCTATAGGATTTAGAGTAACTAGGGAATTTATTTTTCCCGCAATTTTTTCTATCCACAAAAAAGATTCTTCATGAATGTGATAAAAATAAGAAATTATTGAATGATAATAAGGGTTTATATATACTATTATTAGTATAGCAGAGTTTGATTTATCATCTACAATTATTATATATATACCCTGAAATATAGTAAATTGTAGAAAATTTTATGATATGTACTTCCACTGACACAACATGATTATATTTGGAGGTATAATAAAAAAATTATAGTATATTAAAATATTACATGATTCAAATAAAGAATAATAATATAGGCCTCATATCTGAAGTAAAACCCTAGAAAATTAAATCCATATAACAACTCATAAAATCATAACACTAATTAAAATTGGATGTTTTATTTTGAAGACATTATAAATTAGAAGAAAATTATTAGAAAAAATCATTAAATTCAACGGTTCATCATATAAATCAATTTTTAGGTATTAAAGAAACAAATTTATTTAAATTCATCTTGGAAGGCTTGAATATTAATTTCTTTTTAAAAATTCATTAGTGTAATGTTCTTCATCATAGAATAAGAAAAAACCCAAAAAAATATTAAGTCACAAAAAATCATTTTAGGTCAGAACAATAACTAAACACACATAACTAAAGATATCAATGAAAAAAAATTGTCTAATATACAAAATTGAAAGGATTTAGTGATTGTTCATTATTTCACGTCCTATATTGCAAAACAATTAAACCACTATGAAACATCTAATATGATATAATAAAAACCATTTCCTTGGGATCTATATTGTTTTTATAATTTCTGATCTGACCCTTTACATACAACTAAACATTAATATTAACCTCAAAACACGAGAAACCTAAAAATTAACCATTATATATATATTTCAACGTAATTTATATAATTTAAAATAAAATAAAATAAATAAAAAACTATATAAATAATTCACGACTAACTATGCATGTACTCATAGTGAATCAAGGTTTCGAACATGGATATACTAGCTAGATTATCCTTGAACCTACCTCCCATGTTATGCCAGTATTATATCTAACATAATATTAATCCTTAAATAACAAGATAGAATGGATGTAATTCCATTTTATCATGAACCATCTATAGATATCAATAAATGATTCTATTGATATCTCATGAAAATTTCGATGGGGTGTTCCTAAACCCCGTGAGATGGTGAAAAAATAGGATACGAAATATGGAATCAATTTAAGCATTTCCCAACAATGATAATATATTATCAAGCATAGAAAATATACTGTGAATTTAGCATGGTACATCTACTAATTTGATATTCCTAAAAAAGAAAACATGTAGGACCAAAGAACAAATTAAATTACATGTTAGTAAAATAACTATCTAATCCACTTTAACATATGATATAATTTGGAGATGCACAACTGATATATAAATAGATAAAAAAATTCAACAAATTATATGTGGCCAGAAATATACGTGGCATAAAATAAATTAATTTATAAAAAATTATCCAACCGATAAACTCATCGTGATAAGAGTTCACCAACCTTTATCATTTACATGGTCAACTACATAGAAAACCCAAAAAAAGGAGACAATATGAAGGAAAATATAATGAATCTAAATGTAAATGAAAAAATACATCAAGCATGTCAACATCTAGTGTAATTAATGATTATAGAAAAAAATTTCAATTTTTTTTCTACAAAGAAAAAACATTATGTATTTTCTTTTTATGAGAAAATCTATAAATACATGATTGTAAATTGGAAATGTAATTAATTATAAAATATTATAAATAAATAATAATTCAAACCCCATATAAAAATACTATTATTTAATTATAAAATCATTAAATAATTATTCATAATTCCATCATAAAATTTCATATTTTTCTAAAAAAATAAGTAAAATAATACTTTACATAATGAATATTGATGGTTAACAGCAAATATCAATATTTTTTTATAAAAATGTTTATTATTTTAAAAGAGTGGATGAATATGTAAATAATTATATAAATTATCAAAATAAGAATACATCAATGTTATAAAATAATAAAAAATATTAAAACGTTTGATATATTTGAATCACCCCATTTAAAGATACAAATCCAAGTAGAATATATCACTATTATATAGTGAAATGATTTAAAACAGAATCATAATAAACGAATAGTAAAAAAGGAATCTTGATACTGTATTACTTATCCTTTGGTAACTTTGTAGGATCTATGAATATTGTCCATGATGTATAATGGTGGAACCACCTTTCATTCCATCGATGTATTCCATGTAAACAGTCTTTAGATTTCTATACCGATACTTCCATTATTAAAATACCAGTAGGAAGAGCCATATAATTTACTAATTGAACATAGTTTTTATAAAAACCTAAAATTTTATGAAGTAATTTTTAATGAATTTAATTTCATTAATACAATGTAGTACACACTATTACATGTAAAAAAAATATGAAAAACTCTTATCATAAACTATTCACTAAATTAGTGGATATGAATTGGAAGAACTATATTTTAATAATTATATTCTATACACATGAAAAGAATAATTTAATTGGTTATTATTTTATTAGTGACTCAAATATAAAAAAAATTTGATAGAAAATGAAATGTGTTACTGAAAAATGTTCTCTATTTGTGCAATGTGATTTTATATTAATAAATTAAATATATCAATATTGTGGAATTATTTAAGAAAACTATATATGATATCCTATATAAATTTTTTTATCATTAAACTAATATATTTTTCCAGTAATGGGATTAGATTAAATCCAATTATTTGTTAGAAATTTGGTTTTTACATTTTTTCATTGTGTATTTTGCACTTATTTACAAATTAATTTATTTTTTTAATAAATAATGTAAAAATTTTATAATTTTATTTTTTGATAATTTTTTGAAATGATTATTTTTTCATTGAATTTTGAGAATAATTATTTTTATTGAATCATCCTTTTTTTAAAGAAATTAAAAAACTCAATTTTTATAGGAAATTTTCTCAAATGAATAATTATAAATATTATATTATTATTAGTAAAATTTGTACATTGGAATAAAATTTTAATTGAATTTTGATCTACAAATTTTTTCTACATATGAAAACCTTTACATTGGAATCCCGAATTTTCATTGTGGTCGCCGTATTAATTGTAAATTAAATTATTCCACTTTTTTCAACTAGACATTTTAAATATGATAAAAAATAACTAATTAGAATAATCAATATTATTTTTTAATTCATTTTTTATCAAAATAAATAATAATAAAATATTAAATTAATTAAGGTATTTATGGTTAATACCATGTTTCAGAATTACATGTTCCTATGTAAAAATTAATTCACCATAAATATAGGAGTTTATTTGATAAATTAGATTTAATATTTACAATATGTGGGTCAAAATTATCTAATTTTTGTCATAACATTTATTATTCAAGGATAAATTACTTAGGTAAATAAATTTGAAAACTAGTAACTCTAGTGAAAACTAAAATGGTATAAGTAATTAAACAAAGAGGTTAAGGAATATCTTGATTATAACATTTCATTTTTGTGGAGGGAATGATTTTTCTATATCATTCATATATTCCGTATTTATTAATTCTAGAGGAACATGGTTTTAACATGACATCAAATTATTTAATAGTTTTGAGTATCAATAAAATGTCCACTACTCATCAACAATGGAAGGGTACATTGTCCCCACACTTATTCACACCTTATATTCCATTTATATTTACCATACCCTCAAAATAGTATCCACAATTCTCTTACCCATATTCTATTTCATATGGTCTTCCAAAATATCAGGCCTAGTGTCATGAAAAATATATTGAAATAATATTTTTATAATTAAATGTAATTTTCTTCCCTAATATCATTTTTTTCTTACATATTATCTTATACAATTCATTCATGTATTAATAAATACAGAATAATAACCAGAATATCTATAATATAATAAAATATTTATATTTTTATATAATAACGAATATTAATCTTCTCTTTTATAATGTTGGAAAAGAAATTGTCGATCATGTTTATGGTGGACTACCACTACAGAAACTGATGTTATTATTTTTTCATCACAACCACACACAAACAGATATAAAGACTCATTTAAATTATATATATGATACTTATGTTGTTATTATATGCCTTTATGTATAATACAACACAAAACGTATTAACATTCAATCTATTGGAAAATGATAACTTCACTCGTGTGAACATGTGGGATGCCCCCTCTATGAAGAGATGTGATTTTTCCATTAATTTTATCATAGTTGATTATAAATATTTATTAAATTATTACCTATTATATATATAATATAATTTATATAATATAAATTTTAATATATAATAACATTTCTCTGATTACATGCAAATAGGAAATGGAAATAATTTTCATGCGGACGTATAACTCATCGTTTTCATAAATTATAAAATCCATTTTTCTATCTTAAACATTTAATAATGAATTTTATATGTATTTTATAAATATATATTTTTTTAAACAGTGATATAAATTCATTAGGTGATGTCACCATGAATAATATATGGGGTAAAAATCTACTAAACTATAACATAAGTGAAAAATGAAGTCGTTATCATGAAAAATAATGATTTTGAAAAATAATTGATAATAACATGGTAATAAATGGTTATAATGAAATCATTTATTTAATTATATGTATGATTAATTTTTTGTAATGGATTTATAATGAACATGGTTTTATTATATTGGATGTTCGAAATTCTAAGAAGCATGTGAAGAATAAAAGGATTTTCATCTTTATTTTTATTTAGTGACACAAATACCAGAATCACCACTTTTTTTTGGGTGTATATACATCCTATGATTGGATATTATAATTATAATATTTTATTTTATGTGGGTTTATATATCCATCTATTTTTTATTCAATTTTAGGGGTCGTAACATTCAGTAACTACAAAATTGGTGAATAATTTATGTTGGAGTAATTTTAATCAATATATTATATCATTATGTTTCGAAAGATTAAATACCATAATATATCACTAATTAAAATATAATTTTTTTATTTATCATGGTATATCTAGAGAAAAAATTTAAGTTTCATTTTTACTCTCTTATGTACTCTATCTAAAAAAATTATGTAAAATTATTTTATTTCAATAATTATTCCAAAATCATTTTTATAATATGTCCATGTATTCTAAAAAAATTATTTAATTAATTTTAATATTACAAAATGATTTTTTAAATTCGTGTTCCCACTTATCTTATTTTTTATTTCTTTTAAATGAATCTATTTATTGTTTTCTAAAAATGATTTTTTTTGACATTTATAAAAATATGTGAATGGAATATTTGTTTTAAGATGTACAAAATTAATAATATTTCTTACTATCACCAAAATAAATGATATAAATACTACCCTACATGTTAAAAAAGTATTTTTCAGTGAATATTTTTTAATAATGGGACGTCCTAACTTAGGTTCAATGTGACCGTTCCTTGAGCCACATCACTAAATGATCTCAAGAATGGCTACCCATAAGCTAGAGGTTACCGATAAGCAATGAGGGTTAGGTAAGTCATTCAATGGGAGGATATACCCTCATTTATCAAAGTTAAACACTAGTACAAATTAATAATCAAATTAATAAGAATATATAACCACCATATTTCTCATGTGCAAGATAACTAAATAATAATTACATAGTCAACTGAAAGGGAAAACATTCTATTACAATACATATTTTCATGTGTCTATAATTCCAATAATGGTAAATAAACTACGACTCCTCAAATGGGTCCCAAACCATGTGTGGTTCTGTAATCCATGTTCTATCCCTAATCACCACCTATCCTATGGACTTCTCCCTTATCCAGTACTATATCTATATAATATATTTAGGTAACAATAAAGAAGCCCAAAAAGGTTGTGAGTATAACTCAGTAGGCCACCACCACGATGTAAAACACATGCCTGATCAAAAGATAGTGTTTATAGTTCTTTATGAATTAAGTACAATCTGTAAATAAAAAGACATTACATTAACATTTATTATTATGTAACTACATTAACTCTAGGGTTCCCAAGGATACATATACCTCAAAATGAATTATTTCTCATAAATAATCTTGAAGTGTTCCCTAGGTAATATCATATCATAATATATGAATCTTTCCAGAGCTCTAAGAATTCAATATTTCAATAATATCTTAGTACCATATTCGACTCTATAAAGATGTCCTATATTATAATGTGAGGCCATAACTAAGAGTTAAATTATTTACCTTAATTAATTTCTCTTCTAAATTCCACATTTACAAAGATAAAAATTTCACAAATATATATAAGATGTCCATGTTACCTTGATTACTCCTCAATAAAATGACAATGTTCCCATTCTCATTACTCATATGTATGATGACCATGTTACCGTGTATAATACTAAATTTTGAATAACTATGTTCCCATTCTATTTACTCATATGTATAATGACCATGTTACCATTTGTACGTTTAAATTTTGTGTGATCATGTTCCCATTTTGTATCACATAATTAATTTTCTAATTAATTATCCACCACAATCCCATTACTAATTCAACAATTAGTTAAACACAACCCTTATTATTAATTTTCTAAAAAATTAACATACTCCTTCAAAACATTTATTAATTTTTCAATTAATTAATCAATATCACAATTCATATTCAATAATTAATTTCCTATAAATAGTTATCTCATTTTAATATCAGCTTTCTATAATTATTCTCACAATTAATTATCTGGATTATATTATCAATGGAACAAAAATAATCTACAATTAATTTTCTCGTCTTATCCATTTCAATACCTTATAAATAATCCCCTATTAGAATTCTATATTAAAACCCCTACCTTTTAAAATAAGTTTCCCCACATTGATTATCTAATAGGGAATCCCCTTAGACTCATGATCAATTCCATAATTAATCAAATATTTTAATAAAGATTCCACAAAAAAAATGGTTAATATAATTAAAAATATTCACGAAAATAAATTTCTAATGGATACTTGTAATCTAATATTTCTCATAAACATTTAAAATTAATGAATATGTTATATAATTCCCCAAAATATGAGCAACACAACAACATTGATGAATGTTTTAGATCTAAATTATTAAATCAAAATCGAGATCAAAGATATCAATATCACATAAATATAGATTTAGATCCAAAGTCTTATATCTAAATATTTATACTTAGATTTAAGTCCTATGAAATAACATATATGTTCCACTAGAAGATCATGGAATTATAGGAGAAAATGGGGAGAAGCATCAAGATGAAATTAACATACTGGGTAACGAGGTGATCATTAATTAGAGATTTAGATCTCAAATAATGCTATTTGTAATGACTTGGAATACCTCCGAGATGATTTTAAAACAATTATTTACCATTAGGTATGTAAAATACTAAGTGATGGATGCATAGGTAGTTATACAAGTCATTAAAAGTTTAAAACGAGTGAGATCCACATTTATAGGATCTCACTGTTGGCATACAGATGATTTTGTTGCATTATTAGAAAAACCATGTGTTAGTAACCAATTTGAGGGTATAATCCACATGGCTAACTCGTATGACCGCTCAAACCATGATTTAACCATTCTAAAGACACTACCTCAAACTTTTAGATAGGGAATATATTCTCTTAGACAGACACATGGTTTATATTAATTGTAAACCAACCGTGTGAAACCTCTTTCCCCCAAAATTTTCATATACATCAACCATAATCACCCCATGACATAACTACCGATAAAGGTACTTAAAAAAATACAAATCATACCCAGAATATCCCTTGAGACATATCTAGAAAAGATTAGGATATTACAATATCCCACCACATATCAGCTTGTCCTAGAGGTTCACCTCCAAGCCTTTCTAAGATAACAAGAAAAAATGATCTGACCATTGAGACCACATATATTCTATACATTACCATGTTTTCTCATGTATAAACCCATGATTCCATAACACACATTCTATTGGAACAATATCTCCCCACAACACATTCCCACTATGATCCAACACAATTATAGGATTCTCCTCAATGGACGTATCTAACTCCAGGTTAACCTCACCCACCTCGATCTCATGAGTAGAGTCAGGGTGATACCATAATGGTTGTGAGACATGGACAATATCATGTATAACACTCTATCAATGTGAATGATATAATCAGCATTCCACTAAACCAATTCTCTCCACTATCTCCATTGGTACACTAATCCTTGGTGCTAACATTCCCTACCTCTGTATCCTGTGGTGTCCCATTCTAAAATACACTCAAATTAATAAATAATCACCCCCTATAAACTTTATGATCCATCTTAATCTATCATATTGAAATTTATTTCTACTATAAGCTATAGCTATACGTTCCAAAAAAAACTATACCTGGTTTTATGTCTCTTACATGAGACTTAGTCCCAACAACTCTGACTTACCAGCCTACATCCTGCATAGTGGTGATCAACATGTCCTTCCATATGATCATCAGATGGTGCCATCTGTATAGATTCCTGATAACTATTTTCATAGAAGAACTCAACTCATGCCATGTGCATTTCACATGATCCACCGATTTCATACCCACATTCCTGTATAATATTCTCAAGAACCTATATAGTACATTCTGAATACCAATTTATTGTTGGGTGGAAATTCACACTAAATAATACCTATGTGCCAAATGATTTATGAAAGCCCTGCCAGAAGCATTAAGAAAAGCATGACATATGATATGAAACTATAGTCCTTAGAACTCCATTCCAAAAGACTATCTCTGGAACATACAGTTCTCCCATATGTTCTACTATAAAGGATTAACTTATAGATAATAAAATCCATACCTTCTTCAGTCAATCCACAATGACCCAAATTACTCTATTCTTTATATTATTATGAAGTCCCATGCTAATGTCCATAGAAATTTTATCCCATGTCCACTCCATAATAAGGAACTGGTGTAGCAAACCACCATTTTGTTGATGCTTTACCTTTACCTACTAATATGTGAAGTAGTTTTTCGCAAGCCCTTCTATCAATTTTTTCAATCCTAGCCATAAAATCTAACATCGAATGTCATGGTACATTTTGGTTACACATTGATGCACCATCGATTTACATGAAAGAAATTCCCACATGAGATCCTCTCGTTTGCTCATAGGAACAACAAATCATTTCTCCATATAGATGATATCATCTTTAACTATCAAACAGTCAGAATATTTATCCCCATCATAAAATATTTCCCTTAAGGAAAAGAACTTTGGATCCTCATATTGTCTGTCCTTGATCTATCTGAACAGTGTAGACTCCACTACAACTGAAATCAATTTCATATTCTCTAGACTCTCTTGAACCACCACATGTATTTCTACTAGTAATGACATAATATTCCACTATACACTGAATTACTGAACCATATGACTCTGATTTTTAATTTTTAAAGACATCAATGAAACTATTTCTCTTCCCATGCTTATATTCTTGTTCAGAGTCGAAGGATTTCATATACTAAACCCATCTCTACCGTTGAAGATTCATATCACATTTTAATTATATGTAATTCAATCACATCTGATTTGTAAAACTGTAAATTTTTTCCCAAAAAATAGTGTCACTATCAAATAAAATCATAAACCACTACTTCCATCATGAGGTTGTGTATAGCATAATTTAGGTCATGAGGCCCCAACTAAAGAGACCCATACACCACAACTCGATATCACTATATCAACACATTTCTATGTCCAAAACTTGAAGCATCACAACAATCCTTATACTCTTCACCTCACACGAGAGGTATAAAATTGTTTTTGATGATAATTACTTCTTCAACACCTGAATGTGTCCCTAAAAAGATTATTACCATTCGATATTTACACCAATTTTTAGTCATGCCCAAATGAAGATCTTTCAAAAATAAAAGTCTTGGATGAATATTATGTTATATTCATTTAATCCATGAAATATTTTGATAATAAAAACAATATTTAGATGGTCCCAAGAAACCACTACCTGAACCTTCTCTATGTCCATTGACACACCTTCCTTCGAGATGATGTGCCCCAAGAATTTTACCAGGTTAATTCAAAATGAAAACCTAGATAGATTGGAATATAATTGATGCTCTATTAGTGTACTCATGACGATGTCAAGGTGTTCGGCAGGATTTTCATGAGTCTTAGAGTACAACAAGAAATTATCCAAAAACACCACCCTGAACTAATCTAGATTCAAAATAAATATATTGATCACAAAATCCATGAACACTTTTGGTGCACTGTTCAACGAAAACAACATTATAAAAAACTCATGAAGGCCATAACTACTTTTGAAAGTAGCCCTTAGTATATCTAATGTTCGTAATCTAAACTGATTATACCTATATATAAAATAGATATTTGAGAACACACAAAATCACTTCAATTGGTCAAATAGATCATTGATATGAAGAATTTGATATTGGTTCTTCACTACCAATTTAATCAACATTCTGTAATTGACAACGAAATGTAATGTACTATTAGTCTTCGTTGATAACAAAACTAGTGATCTCTAAGGAGACATACTTGGATGGATAAATCCCTTATCCTCCAACTACTCCAACTAAGACATAATCTCTTAAATCATAGTCAGTTCCATTCTATATGGTGGAATAGATACTAGCTCCTCTCATAGTAGGATCTCTATAGTTAAGTACACATCTCTCTCATGTGGTAACACTAAGAAGTCCTTAGGAATGAAATCCGGAAAATTTCCACTACTTGTTGATTTACATCCTTCTTAACATCTCGATCATCCAAAAAAATATCAACTTGGGCTATGAACTATCATAGTTGATGATTAATTGGTCATACTTGGCTTATATGGATATCCCACTCTTCGTGATGAATATACGGGTCAATCTTAAGAGATGTAAACATATCCATCCCACAATGACAGTCGATGTGGGATTGGTATGAAACATTCGAGTCCATACCAATAATTAGTTTGAATCCCAACATATCAAGAACATAGATATCACATAAGAAATGATATTCCCCAATATCTAGCGAACATACCTTGCATATACAGATATTTCTAGACCACACTCCCAATGGAGTATCTATTATCATTACCCCACAGATAAACTCCACCGCCAGGCTCAAACCAGTAACAATATTTATGGATATAAATGAATGAGAGGAACCAGTATAAAACAATGAACCAGATAAAGTAGAATATAATGGAATAATACATCTCATTGTTGATGGTCATGCCTTCATGTCCATAATTTTAGAATGTATTGCATGTAATAGTGCTTCCTCCTCCCCTGTGATGTTGTCTAAAACCCCTGAGTAGAACCACTCTATTGATGTAGGTTCTCATGGCTATGTGAACCACGTATACTCCCACTACATCATTAGCATGTAAAACTCCAACTTCCAGCTCGATATGGTGTAGGAGATCCTCTTCCCACACCCCGAATTTGGTCAGATACCCCTTTAGAACATGTCTGTTACTAAAACATGCAATAATTATATAGATGTCGCATTTTTTCATATGATCGACACTCATATTTTGGTTGGGAACAATGTTAAATATATTTTCGTGACCTACCAAAATGATGAATGATTACCTTATTATGGTTTAATCCAGCCAACCCCCTATGTGCATACTCTATTTTCCACTTCCCTGGATAATGTTATCATTCTAGTTCTTCCTTTTCTTAGAATTCACACCTCTTGATCATCTTGTAACAACTACCTATATAGAACTAAAAGCCTCCCCCATGTCACCTTCAACTATGAATGGCTAATCCACCACATACGTAAACTTCATCAGTATAAATATATTCACCTTTCACATAATTTTACACTTTTATCCAACATAAAAATGTTTTATCACAGCTACCTAATATTATGATAAATTTAGATAAATGTGTTTGAGATCTTTGTAGCATCCATCATGGTCCACAATAAAGATTCTCCCATGGGTCAGATAAATGAACTCAGTAGCTTTCTATTATCTCTACTTATATGGATAAACTTATTCCTAGAACCTCTCCATTATGTAGTTCAATAACATACCACAAGTCTTTCCAGTTATTTTCTAAATGTCTAACTAGTGATCCTATGATCCTAAAATTATATAAGGGTCCTAATTTACCCTCCTCTCAGCTATAGTCTCCTAATGGTCACATGTTTTCTCTTGGGACTCATCCTAGAATTCATCTCCATTAAGTCCACCCTCTCTAGTATATGTCAGAGGGTGTTGTAACTAAAACTCCCTTGTGAAATTAGATATACATTTTTAAACCTGCCCTGTATCACTTTCCATGAATTAAATGAATTTATTGAATATCTATTCAAACCTATCCACTTTATCTTAAAATTTCATGATCAATGACTTATGTTCCCTAATTGGAAAATCATTCCTAGTAACACCCCTATGTTTTCAACTCAACAAGATTCGTGGAAGAATACTATCTATAATTCAAAACACTAGTCTTGGGTCTTAGAACCCAAAATTACAACATTTATGTAAGAGTAAATAATCAGTAAAATATTTTTCTCCCACCTCTATAAAAGATAAAATCTAATAATGTATCATTTCCCTTAACTATCCTACCACTAGGATTTTGTTAACAAGGGTAAACACAATATCAAAATCAATTTTGTCATTTGGACAATCAATTATTATCATTTTGAATCATTTGTATCTGTTTTTAAATCATTTTAAGCACTATTTGTACAGGTGAATTTCACAAACAAGGAAAATATTCCAACATCAACAACATACCCATAACCCATTTTTTTGTGAATGCCTAAAATGATGTATGTCACTATATACCTGATTTCCACGAATAATCATTGTATACTCAACTATACTACCATTATGGTGCACAAATAAATATTAAAACATTCCCAGAAACAATAATCACTTTGTCTCACAAGTTCATCACCCAAGGTGAAATAATATTCAACTATAATATTAAATAACAATAAAAACAATCAAACCATAAGTACTTGGGTTTCCCCCCATACATGGGTTTGAAACTCCCATGAACGAGCTCATTTCCAAGACACGACTCTTCCTAGTACCCAATATAACATTCACAAAATAGTAAAAAAATATGAAGAAACTAAATTGGAGCTCTGATAATACATTGTAATGTCCCGACCCAGGTGCCACATGACAGCGCCATGAGGTAGTTCAGCACATGAACTCTTTCGGGACTCCTCGTACACTATATTGAAATGACTAGGAGTGAGAGTCTGATAATTCAGTTATGGGGATACTATACCCTCATTAATAAACATAAAACACTAAAATTACTAAATAAACTAATAAGGAAGAAAATATTACAATGATAATAAAAATGTGACAAGCTATCCAAAAAAGAATTATATACTCAACTAAAAAGGAAAAAATTATATTCCAATAATATTTTTTATATGTCTATAATGAAACTAATATTAAAGACTCTATAGCTCCCCATATGGGTTTCAAACCCAGATCAGTTCCCTCCTCCATGTTCCATCCACAATCAGCCACCTATCCTTGGAGCTTTTCCATTATGTAATCATATAACAAAATAATTTATTCCAGTATCAACTAGGCTACCCAAATAGTGTGTGTGTATAACTCCATAGGCCACCACCAATTGTGTCTAAAAAATACCATTCAAAAGATAGTGTATGATGTTATATAATAAATAATTTTAATGAAAAAATAACCAGTTATTACATAATCATTTATCTGTATCTAAATACATTAACTCCAATGTTCCTAAGGATACTCGTACCTCAATACTAACTTCATCTCATAATAGAGCCCAAGGTGTTCTCTAGGTAATATCATATCTTAATACCTTATTCCTTCTAAATATCTATGTATTTAATTGTGATATGATATCTCAGTACCTGATTAGAATCAAGTCGGAGTTTGATTATTCTCATGTGAGGTCATAACTCAGATTGCCATTATTTCCATTCATTAATGTGTAATTTAAAAGAAACATTTCCAAAGTTACCAATTAAAAAAATTAATATGACCACATTTTAATACTTACTACTCAATATAATTACCATGTTACCATTCTATTTACTCATAAATATAATGACCATGTTACTATGAATACATCATAATTTAGAATGACCATGTTACCATTTTCATTACCCATAAATATGGTGATCATGTAACCATTCTTTACATATCAATTTAGAATGACCATGATGCCATTATTTATCACATAACTAATTTACCAATTAATTATCCACCAGAATCCAATCTCTAATTCAACAATTAGATAAACACATTCATTCCATTAGTTAACTCCACAATTTACTAATTGCTTCAAAAACATAATTAATTAATCAATTAATTAATCAATATATGAATTCATCTTCCATTATAATTTTCTGAAATAAATTATCTCATTCTAATATCATATTTAAATAATTAATCCCACAAATTATTATCTTTTTCAAATTATCAAAGTGACATAATTTATCTACAATTAATTATATAATTTTATACATTTAAATATCTAAATATTTATCCAATAATTAATTATCCAGAATAAAACCCCTGAAACATATATTAAATTTAATCAAATTTATTTTCTAATAGGATATTCAGTTATTATCATGATCAATTCTCCAATTAATGATATATTTTAATAATTAATAAATTAATTAATTAGTCAATATTATTATCCCAATTCTTAAATATTAATTTCTAAAGGATACTAGAAATATTACAATTTGTCATATACATATAAAATCCATAACAATTGGAATTATATTTATACCATTAACCTCAGTTAGTTTATGAATATTTTCCTAATAGAATTCTACAAAATTTGAGTAGCACAACAATGTTCATAAAATGTGTAGATCTAAATCCATAAAAATAAATCATGTTCAAAGTGATCACGATATCACAAATATAGATTTCGATACAAAATTCTATATCTATATTTCACTATTCAGGTTTAGATAAAAGTAAATATAGGATATATTCAATGAAAATATCATTAAATGATAGAAAAACTAATGATAGATGCGTTAGGATGAAATCCAAAAACTTAGTGAAGATTGGATCTTCATTTTGGGGGTTTAATCCTAAAAAACAATGTTCTTCAGGCCTTAAAATCACTATATTTTGATTGGATAACCTTATTTTACCCTTTTGAAAGTAAAAAAGATATGTTAGGGATACATAGGTTTGAAGCTGGTCATTAATTGATGAAAATGATTAAGATTAACATTTTTAGGATGTCACTATCAGCCAACACACAGTTTAATAACACATTAAAAAAAATTATGCGCTAACCATGAATTCACAACAACATCATGGGGAACATCTTATAGATACATCACATGGCCTCTCAAACTGTTCTTTAACTATGATAAAGTCACTTCATCAAAAGGATATAGAGATCATATTTTATCCTAAGTAGCTGAACATTTTGTAAAAACCATGTGCCAAATGTGCCCATCAACTTTTCTCCAAACATTTTGTGTACTTTACCAAAACACACCACATGCCTAAACTCCCATCAATGAAAAACAAGTAAAAACAAATAGTACATAGAATCATGCTTGAGATAACTCTATAAGAGATACATTTGGGAAATTATTAGATGTTATATAATGGATTGAAAAATGAATACGATATTTCCCCCAAAATATTTTAATGATATTTTTATGGAATTTATGGTTTTAAATAAAAATAATAATTAGTTAATTATGTTTTAATTGTTATATGACCCAATTATTCCATATATTATTCAATATTTTGATAGTTTATGATTATTATGATGAAATTTCAAGGAACCCCAATTATTTTCAATAGGTTATACGAATAAAGATTGATGAAATTAATGTAAAACCCTATTTTTCACTATAATTGATATGATGAAATGATTAATAAAAAATGGATGTCTGGTAAACGTACTTATAGTTTTCATTATGTTATATGTTGGACTATTATTTAGTTTCCTTCCAAATAATTTCTAATATATAGATAACCCCTATATTAATTATGTTTTTCAAGAACTGGACTTCATGTGCCCAATGTTATGTGTGGACCTATTTTCAAGTAAAAAAAATATTGTTCAAGGAACTAGTTTTATTTTTATATGGTAATGTGTGGACATATTTTCTTTTCTATAAGATTATGTGTGGACCTTGTTTCATGTCTATATTGGTATATGTTCACTTTGTTTGATGTCTATATGGTTATGTGTTGACCTAGTTTCATGTCTATAAGATTATGTGTGGACATGGATTCACATATATAAGGATATACGTGTAATTTATTTAATTTCCATAATATAATGCTATGGAAAAATTTCATATCCTTAACTTAATATGATAACTCTTTCATATCTATACACATTCACAATGTTATAATCATACATTATTTTTAATTTACTCTGTTTATGTTATAGAACATTGGATTATATTCATTGATGTTATTTATGAATCATGTATTATCAATGGAAAATATCTATTCCATGAAACAAAAACATGATCTATGTTATGCATGGTATGGTTCTCAAATGTCAAGATCATATTCTTAAACACTTTCCCAATGGCCCGAAGGCATTCGTTTTTTATTTATTTTTGATAATCCACCATTCAAGGGGTGAGGTGGAACCCTTACAAGGCCCGTATGCATATGTATTATATGGCTCATAGGACTTAGAGGAATTAGTTACCCATAGGCTTCAAATATTAAATACAACCCAGACTATCCACTTTGAACTACTCCTACCCAGAATCGTCATTGTGAAATCAGCTCTTCAGACATACTGAGCATATATTCTCACCCATTTTTACATATCCATTCTCCAGGTTTTGAAGAAATTATTTAAGTAAAAATGGTAAAAAAATGAGATATCACTGTTTGAATCATTGAATTTGAGTAATGAAATTACATGATTGTTTATCTAGAGTACAAATACACAAATTCTCTATGGTCATTTGGTGTTCACTTAAGAAATGTATTTAATATTACTTTAAAAATATGTAATTATATATGTCAGAAAAACATTGGTCATTGTATCATGCTTGTAAACAATATCAGGCTAACAAAAATATGTTAATTGAAGCTAAATACTTGGGATTCTAATGGAGTCAGATAGTGGAGGTGGGGAGAAACATTATCACTCCTCAATCACATATAAATTACATTAGAAAATTCAGGTTTTTCTATACCTAACTCTCATCCCACCTCTACGCAAAACATAATTAAATATACCATTCCTACTAAAAAAACTTCAATTAATAATTTATCCAATTTATTAGTATAAGAAAAGTTTTAAAACACATCGTGATTTAAGGTAGAAATTATGATTGTTACTTAAAATATGTTTATTCTTTAATATAAGGTTCTAAAAAATCCTTTTAAAAATTATAGTTATTTTAAAACATTGAACATCTATTTAAAGCTAATGTTGAAAATATTATTTAACTAAAAATATCATTTAAATCCAATAATCATATTATATTTTTTAAAATATATATTATAACATGATAATAAACACACATATATATGAATAACACATGATTAAATACAAGGAAAATATCATAAATATAAATAACCCATTGCTAACATATGAGCTAAAAATGAACCTAATCAATACTGAATCATAAGAAAAATTCAATGCATGAAATCCAATTAACACAAAATATATAGCATTCTGAATCATTATCAAATAAATATGATTTTTTAAAACTCAATTTCCATTACATATCCTTATTTACGGATGCATTCAAGGCATTTAAAAATTAAATATTATAAAAAAATTTATAAAAATAAACTAAAGAGTATGTAATTATAAAAACACCATTTTTTGAATATATGAAATCATAAAACATTGATAAAAACAAGATGAATCACCAATAATCCCAAAAATGGACAATCTTAATGAAAATGAATATAAAAAACACATGAATCACTTTGTTTTTCATGAAATTGTATTCTTATTGAAACACCCACCTATTAAAAGTTAAGACACAAAACCATAAAATATTTTAAAGGAGAAGAAATGTGAATAAATTTGTAATTACCTATTATCTGAAATATAAATAATTATATAAACCTCTAATATAGTACTCACTCACCATGTATATATGATGAGGTAATAATAAAGATATTGGAGGAGGAGAAGTGTAATATAATGAGATATATGATTAACAATGTGTGACCATGGGATATAAAAATTATTATCTCCATATGGTCGTAGAGATTTATGTGGCCCTTATTGGTCTATAGCATGTGAGTTAGGGATTTCTCATACAGCGTTGTACAGAATAACCTAATGTTAACCATCTCTATAAAGGCCTAATATGTGTTTCCGGGTTTCGAAACACAATTTATCAAATTATTCATTAACCATGTCCAAGACACAAACTAAGTGATCACTAAATATTCTTAATTCATATTATTTTCATTTTAAATGTATGAATAAAATTAGAGGTTTCAAATAAATATTCACAAACTATTCGATAACCACAAAAGAATATAACCATTTTAATGTTTTATTAGTATGGTTTACACTAAGAATTACCAAAAATATAGGCCATGTCATATGTAATATCAGGATACACTATTTCTCTTATTTATTTTAATATACTACAATAACATCACAACTTTTAAAATATATTAAAATATGTTAAAATGTAATTTTTTTCAATGAATAATTTGATAAAACTATTTTTGGGATTGATAACCATAATTATTGTTGATATATTTGATCGATTTGGTTTATTACTCATGTAAAACAATTTGATATTTCTATAAGGCCAATAATTTTCATTATATCATTAATTTTTTTTTTCATGATTCACTATGTTTATGTGTTTCTAGGATGAAATATATCCATATTATTATTTTAAATTTACTAGTAATTTATTTCAACTATCCTTATTTAAATAATTATTGGTTGACTCATATAATAGTTGGATATAATGAAATAGAAATGTTTTTTGAGAGTTTGAATGAGTTTAAATGTAAAAATAAGTAAATAATAATAGTTTTTGTCAAAAATGTGAATTTTAAGAATTGTTTTCCTCAATAACCATCAATATGACCAACAAAGAAACACATCAATGAAATTTATTACTTCCTACATACAATGTTAATTTTATGGAAATTTATTAACATATATTATAAAAAATAAATCTTCTTAATAATAGAATATTTTAAATTTGTTGTTGATCCCAATAAATAAATAGTACGAAAAAAAATTTATATTTAAATAGTTATTTTATCACAGACTTCTTTATAATGATTCTGCGTTTTAGTGTCACAACTAAGGTAAATATTCAATTTAAAATATTATTGAAAATATGATGAAGGAAATAATATTTAATCAATTATTTCTATCCAGGGTAATTTTATTCATTATTATAATATTTTGAATCAATTATTTTTATTTTTATAAATGTTAATTATATAAAATATCATCAAATATACAAGTTCTAACTTAATTAATCCAACTATTTTAAACAATTCAATAAAATAAATTATTTTTATTAATTTATAATGACTTTAATAATAAAAAATAATTGTCTTGATATTCATTATTTAATTCATTCGATTTTATTTAACATCATTTCATTTTGAATTTTTAGGAATTATATATAAATTATTTTTTAATACAACAATCAACTGAAAAATGTTTAATTAATGAATATAAAAAATAAATTAGAAACATGTCATTTTAATGATGAAATACTATATCTTACGTGGGATAAAAAATTCTTTTAAATAATGAAACCAATGTTGCAAAAACACCACATAAAATTAAATTTTTGAAATAAATCAAAACTAACATGAATTAAAGAGATCAAATAATTTTAAAAAATAAATAATATATGGGTAAGGTAGAAATTTGTAAAATATATATTTTGGGATTGGAAAAAAATTAAAAAAATATAAATTCCGTTAAAAAATAATAATACATTTAAATAATATTTTTCTATCAAATGAGATTTAAGTACACTGTGTTGCATTTGTTGTCAATGAGGCATGATGTTGTCATAAGATTAATGGATGTCAAGGAATGTCAAGATGTGAATGACAAAGGATGTGATGGTGTTGGTGAGGAAAGGAGAATGGCCATGGTACTAAGTTGCATGTCACTTAGGAGATTCACTAAGTGACATAGGATGTTGTGGTTGAAACATTCTCTATGTAAATCAGACGATTGTAGAACTAATCTTAATGTTTCAATACTTGTATCAAGATGATACTAAGTTACACCACTTGAAGAATGGATGATGATGGAGCATCATCATTACATCTGACGATTTTTGAGCTGCTCTTTAAGTTCCAAGAACTTGTATCAAGTAGATACAATGTCACAACATTGTTTGAAGACCATGCATTGTACTGACAATGCATGAGGAGATGAAGTGATCCATCCACAATCACTAGGTGGATGAAGTGGTGCTAATTAAGTCCATGCACTATCACTTGGTGCATGTGAATTTGAAGATGATCCAACTTGATCTGAGTGGATGATGTGCATTAATGAAGACCATGCATTATCTCTTAGTGCATGATGAATTGAAATGATCCAACTTGATCTCTGATTGGATCAATGAAGAATAGTGAAGACTATGTTTGATTCAGGAGTTCGGTTGAAGAAGAAGACCCTTCGGGAATTCGATATAATAATTGAAGATCATATGAGAGGAGGAGTGATGAATTCCTAAGAAGAAGAGAAATGGAAGAAGAAGATAGAAGGAATGGCTTAGAGGAAGAAGTGGCATTTGGAATTTTCACTTGGATACTTTGTTTTTATACAAAGTCCTAAGTGTTTTACTTAGCAAAAAAGATGCCAACCTCAAGGGCCAGCCTTAAGGGTTCAACCCAAGGCACATGTGGGACTAGGTCACCACGCCCAAGGGGATCCCATGGGGCCAGCCCGAGAGAGGCCGGGGCCGTGTATAAGCCCCAAGGCCACGCGGTGATGAAGCCCGCGCAGCGTGAGCGTGAGGAGCGCGCCCGTGACAAGCATAGTGGGCGCCAGTGGCGCGCCCGAGTGGCAGGGGTGGGCGCAAGAGCGCGCCCGCTAAGAGAACACGGTGCGGGGCGGCACCGTGGAGGGAGAAGATACAACTGAGGTGAGGATGGGAGCGCTTGGGTGATAAACCGCAGAAAACCTGGGATCCGTTTCGATGTGGGACGCGGAAAAATCTCTAGGAGCGGATCCTGGCCGCACGATTGATTGCGCGCCAGATCTCGGACGCACATCTCATCGCGCCGCTCCCGTTCAGATCTAGGCCATTGAAGAATATTTGATCACCTGATCCAAAGGCTCTGAGGCGTCTCCTTCCTCGAGCTCGGCCGAGGCACCTCCCGCGACGCCGCCTGAACCAGTGGCCCTCCGAGCACTGGATTTCGAGTTCCCGGCCACCATTTCTGAAAGTAAAGTGTCCAAGGAATTCGTCTTAATTTAATGAACACATCCATGCAACAAAATAAGCATGCATGCAATGTGATGAGATTTCGAACAAGGCGGAGGCAAAACGAAGTTGCCGAGGCTTCGGTGTATTCATGCTTTGCATGGATTGGAAGAGAATTGGCCATGCACACGTTCCGCGACACATGCATGAGAAGGAGCGAAAAATAAATGAGCCCACGTGAAACAGAGAGTAAATTCAAGATTTGGAAAGATTTTAAAGAACCGAAACTTTCGGGGATTTGGAATTATCTCACACGGATTAACTGCCTCTCCTTTGCCTATAAAAGGAGCATCCGAGGCGTTTGAGAGGCTTGCCGAGTTTTTGAAGAGAGAAGTCCCGTGAGAGCACCTTTGCCTCGCGAAGAAGAGCCTGCGCGCACACTTGCGCGGCAGTACAGCCCGGAGCTCCCCTAGCTCAATTTGGTTCCTTTTGCGCACTCCTTGCGCGAAAGAAGAAAGGGAAGTCCCCTGCGCGCACCCCTTGTGCGACAGGAAGAAGGCAGGCCAAGCGCATTACTTGCGCGGCACTTTCCCACCCTCTCTGCCCGCGGACTTGCGCGGCAGGAGGTACTTGCGTGGCAGAGGTTGCTCTTGCACCCTGCGCGTCCGAGGTGCCCTCACACCTGAGGGCTTGCGGGGCCGGTTGCACAAGACACCCTACGGGCATTGTGTGTGCAAGAAGAAGTGGGATGCCAAGGCTTGAACACTTGTGTGTGAAAAGTGAAGAACACTTAGTGTGTGCAAAGAAGCAAGGAAGGTCGTAGCCTTGTGGGTGAACACTTTGAAGAACAAATAAAAGAACATATTTTGTGTGTGTGCAAAGTGAAGGAGGAAGGCTAAAGACTTACCTTAGTGGTGTGTGTGCAAAGGAATAAAAAGGCCGAACCTAGTGTGTGGACTAAGTGAAGTGTATACACTTAGAAGAAGTGGAATACTCCCACACTAATGTATAACACACATTTATGTGTGTGTAATCAAAAGTAATTAAGTGTGTGAAGGAAGTGATAAGGTGTGTGCTTAAAGAGACTACACCCTTTGTGGGTTTATTACACCAAGAGAAGAAGAAGGGGAGTGCATGCTTGCATGCATGCATGTGCACACGTGAACAAAGCTAAATCAGGTTGTGTGCATCTGAGTTGTCCAAGACCAATAGTTATTGAAGAGAATTAAGAGGCCATGCAGTCAGTGCATGAGGAAGCAGAGATGCCATGCACTCAGTGCATGAAGTTGTTCTGATGTTAGACTGGACCAGACTGAACTTAAAGATATCAGTTGTCTGAGTATTCAGTAGTTGGAGAGAAGCCAGGTTATCCTGAGAAGAAGGAGATAAATCCTGAGCAAGACGAGAAGACCTGTTCATCACAAGTGAGCAGAGGTACAGAGCAAGGCCAGCATCCTTTATCCCAGGCTGCTGAAGATACTTGAAGAAGCTTAAAGTGAAGAAGAGCTACTCGTGCGACTCGAGGAGCCAAGAGAAGACCCTGTGGGACTCAGGGAGAAGAAGTCTTCAGTGGGATTCTGGAGCAGGCCAGTGGGACTCTGGTAACACTATGGGACGCAGTATAAAGACCCTCCTGTGGGACTCAGGAGAGATACAGTGGGATGCTGTATCGACCATTGTAATTCTAACAAGTTATAATGGAGAAACCATGTTGGGGCGTATAACCAACATGGCAAGGACGTAGGCCTTTGGTGCCGAACCTTGTAAATCTTTTTGTCCTGTGCCTTTACATTTACTACATCATTCGAAGAAAGTATGAGAGATACAAGAAGAGTGGATCGAGGCCTTAACAAGCCATAGAGGTTTAATTGATTAAGAATCAATTAGTAAAAAGTTTTAAGGGATCACTGATTCACCCCCTCCCCCTCTCAGTGATTCACACTGATCTGGGCACTTCAATTGGTATCAGAGGGGAGGTTACCTCTAAAAGATCAAAGGGAGTCTTTATGAAGTGCAGATTTGAGGAAATGAGTGACCAGCCTCAAATGGAGATATCTGCCAAGACTCAGAAAAATATAAAGAAGAAACAGGCCAAGAAGATGAAGAAAGCTTGTCCTAGCTATGATGAAGTTGGTATAAGGAATGATCTTCAAAATTCAATCGAATATCTTCCGAAGAAAGTCCCCAAGGAAGTGGCAATGTGTATAGCTACAGTCATCGTTGATCTTCAAGAAGAAAAATCACAGTTAGAAGAAGAAGCCAATGCAATGGAAGATCAATTGGAAAAAAGGGTTGGCATAACCAACACTCTCAGAAAGCTGGTGAAGGCTAATGATGAAACCGTTTCCCTTTGCAATGAAAGATATGAAGACACTACTGAAGAATTGCAAAGAATCCTTTCTAAGAAATAATTCTTTATGATAATGGTTAAAGAAGTTTTCCATGCACAGGAAAAATTGCACAGAGTTTCAATGGTTGTCAAAGATGCTCAACTAGAAGAAAAAGTCAAAAGGGTGAAGGAGCTGGACATTTCATTGCTAGAAATAAAAAAGGTGCATGAAGACCAGATAAAACAACTGGTGGAGAATTGGGAAGGAAAGCTAAGAACTGTTGAGGATGAGAAGAACTCCCTCAACATGAAATACTTAGAACTAGAGGTGATATTGAAAAATCTGCAATCACCCAAAGCTGAATCCTCCCAGTCAGCTAAAAGAAGAAATGTTGCCACTCAAGTGAGCTTTGAGAAGGATGATTCTAAAAGAAAGACATCCTATAATAAAAGGGAAACATCTTCTAGAAAGAAGGTAACATCCATACCATCTTGTACTGATGCTTCTAATTGTGTTTCCACAAAAATTGCAGGATGGAAAAATAATTCCAAACAAGTATGGATAAAGAAAATGAAGAAGCAGAGCTCTCCTGAAACAACACAGCAGCTCCAGAAAAGTACCCTAAAATCAGAAGGACTGAAGAAGTCAAGATTTTTTGGTCAATGTTGGTGTTGTAATAAGTATGGGAACTGTGCAATGGATTGTTGGTACAATCCACTAAATGTCAAAGCACAAAGGAAGCCCATGCCAAGGGGGAGCAAGCCAGAAGGAAATAAGCAACATCCACAGGTCCAGAGACATCTTTTTACTGCTAACAGATTTGGATTTCGTGACAACATCTGGGATGGTTGCAAAAGTGGTCAAAAGAATGATACATGTCAATCTCCAACTGTATCCAAAGCTGGAAAGAAGAAAAGATCACAGAACCTGGCTCAGAAATAATCCTTGGGAAGCAAGCATAAGAAATTGGAAGATGCTCCCAAGAAGATTATGAAAAAGGAAGAGAAGTCCTTGGAATTCAAATCCAAGAAGGGTGATGCATCAAGAAGAGCCACCAAGAAGACATGCTTCTACTGTGGAAAGAAAGGTCATACCATGGATCTTTGCAAACAAGCCATGGAAATCAATAGAAGCCAACTGAACTCAAACAGAAAATCAATACAAAAGAAGCAGAAGGGATTGATTGAAAACAAGTTTCCTAAGAGAGGTAGCTTGACAGCATCAAAGGAACCATGTGAAACTTCCAGAACTGAGGCCACACTTCCAAATGACTTGTTAGTCATATGGCCAAATCATTTTCAACTTGACAAGGTACTACAAAGAGCTGAAGATGAAGATCTGGCAATTGCTAAGGCAAAAGGGAAGAAGAAGATTTCACATGAAGATATGTTGAGATCCACACCAGCACAAACATCAATGAAGATCAAACGTGCAAGTGTGAAGAATGGTGAAAATGGGACATCTCGGTTGAGAGAATCTTCTCAACCTTGTTGTTCACATTGATGAACCAAGGAGGTTCCATCTTATTCCCTAATCGCTTATATTTACATGTGCTGACATTGCAGGGAATTGAAGATGATGATCATTCTCAGCTGGAGGATGGTTTGGAAGGAATGGAGTGCACCCCTTGAGGGGGAGCCTATCTGAAGAAGATGGGAGTCTGAGATTAATACCATCTTGAGAAAAGCTGAAGGTATTCCAATCATACTTTCATCCCTTGATTCTTAATTGCATTCATCATGACAATTAAGAGGGAGTATTGATTGAAGACAAATGGTTGAAAGGGGGAGCTTTATCTTTGCACCTGAACTTTCTAATGTGTTTTGTGAAGTATGTGCAGGATTTAGCAATTCATTGATATATCTGAAAAATTTCAAACCCCTGAAGCATGATCTCACATGTACAGTGAATGTTGGATAGCATTGAGTTCCTTGGTTACATCACTCTTGTTTTCTACACCGGGTTAGCCCAAGTAGACTTAGAGATGATTTACTAAAGGTTCTTTGCTAAAGTGAACATGTGACATCATCCCTCTCTTAGTGCTTTTCAAGAAGATGCTATTCGAAGGGAGGAAGAGATATTTTTTTTGAAGAGAACCACACCACACCATTGCATTTGATTTCCAATAAGGGGGAGAAATATTGGCACACATATTGACTCATTCATATGTGCTCTAGTGTATTGCCAACAAATACAAAGGGGGAGATTGAAGTACACTGTGTTGCATTTGTTGTCAATGAGGCATGATGTTGTCATAAGATGAATGTATGTCAAGGAATGTCAAGATGTGAATGACAAAGGATGTGATGGTGTTGGTGAGGAAAGGAGAATGGCCATGGTACTAAGATGCATGTCACGTAGGAGATTCACTAAGTGACATAGGATGTTGTGGTTGAAACATTCTCTATGTAAATCAGACGATTGTAGAACTAATCTTAATGTTTCAATACTTGTATCAAGATGATACTAAGTTACACCACTTGAAGAATGGATGATGATGGAGCATCATCATTACATCTGACGATTGTTGAGCTGCTCTTTAAGTTCCATGAACTTGTATCAAGTAGATACAATGTCACAACATTGTTTGAAGACCATGCATTGTACTGACAATGCATGAGGAGATGAAGTGATCCATCCAAAATCACTAGGTGGATGAAGTGGTGCTAATTAAGTCCATGCACTATCACTTGGTGCATGTGAATTTGAAGATGATCCAACTTGATCTGAGTGGATGATGTGCATTAATGAAGACCATGCATTATCTCTTAGTGCATGATGAATTGAAGATGATCCAACTTGATCTCTGATTGGATCAATGAAGAATAGTGAAGACTATGTTTGATTCAGGAGTTCGGTTGAAGAAGAAGACCCTTCATGAATTCGATATACTATGTGAAGTTCATATGAGAGGAGGAGTGATGAATTCCTAAGAAGAAGAGAAATGGAAGAAGAAGACAGAAGGAATGGCTTAGAGGAAGAAGTGGCATTTGGCATTTTCACTTGGTTACTTTGTTTTTATACAAAGTCCTAAGTGTTTTACTTAGCAAAAAAGATGCCAACCTCAAGGGCCAACCTTAAGGGTTCAACCCAAGGCACATGTGGGACTAGGTCACCACACCCAAGGGGATCCCATGGGGCCAGCCCGAGAGAGGTCGGGGCCGTGTATAAGCCCCGAGGACACGCGGTGATGAAGCCCGCGCAGCGTTAGCGCGAGGAGCGCGCCCGTGACAAGCATAGTGGGCGCCAGTGGCGCGCCCGAGTGGCAGGGGTGGGCGCAAGAGCGCGCCCGCTAAGAGAACACGGTGCGGGGCGGCACCGTGGAGGGAGAAGATACAACTGAGGTGAGGATGGGAGCGCTTGGGTGATAAACCGCAGAAAACCTGGGATCCGTTTCGATGTGGGACGCGGAAAAATCTCCAGGAGCGGATCCTGGCCGCACGATTGATCGCGCGCCAGATCTCGGCCGCACATCTCATCGTGCCGCTCCCGTTCAGATCCAGGCCATTGAAGAATATTTGATCGCCTGATCCGATGGCTCCGAGGCGTCTCCTTCCTCGAGCTCGGCTGAGGCACCTCCCGCGACGCCGCCTGAACCAGTGGCCCTCCGTGCACTGGATTTCGAGTTCCCGGCCACCATTTCTGAAAGTAAAGTGTCCAAGGAATTCATCTCAATGTAATGAACACATCCATGCAACAAAATAATCATGAATGCAATGTGATGAGATTTCGAACAAGGCCGAGGAAAAACGAAGTTGCCGAGGCTTCGGTGTATTCATGCATTGCATGGATTGGAAGAGAATAGGCCATGCACACGTTCCGCGACACATGCATGAGAAGGAGCGAAAAATAAATGAGCCCGCGTGAAACAGAGAGTAAATTCAAGATTTGGAAAGATTTTAATGAACCAAAACTTTCGGGGATTTGGAATTATCTCACACAGATGAACCGCCTCTCCTTTGCCTATAAAAGGAGCATCCGAGGCGTTTGAGTGGCTTGCTGAGTTTTTGAAGAAAGAAGTCCCGTGAGATCACCTTTGCCTCGCGAAGAAGAGCCTGCGCGCACACTTGCGCGGCAGTACAGCCCGGAGCTCCCCTAGCTCTGTTTGGTTCCTTTTGAGCACTCCTTGCGCGAAAGAAGAAAGGTAAGTCCCCTGCGCGCACCCCTTGCGCGACAGGAAGAAGGCAGGCCAAGCGCATTACTTGCGCGGCACTTGCCCACCCTCTCTGCCCGCGGACTTGCGCGGCAGGAGGTACTTGCGTGGCAGAGGTTGCTCTTGCACCCTGCGTGTCTGAGGTGCCCTCACACCTGAGGGCTTGCGCGGCCGGTTGCACAAGACACCCTACGGGCAGTGTGTGTGCAAGAAGAAGTGGGAGGCCAAGGCTTGAACACTTGTGTGTGAAAAGTGAAGAACACTTAGTGTGTGCAAAGAAGCAAGGAAGGCCGTAGCCTTGTGGGTGCACACTTTGAATAACAAATAAAAGAACATATTTTGTGTGTGTGCAAAGTGAAGGAGGAAGGCTAAAGACTTACCTTAGTGCTGTGTGTGAAAAGGAATAAAAAGGCCGAACCTAGTGTGTGGACTAAGTGTAGTGCATACACTTAGAAGAAGTGGAAGACTCTCACACTAAAGTATAACACACATTTATGTGTGTGTAATCAAAAGGAATTAAGTGTGTGAGGGAAGTGAGAAGGTATGTGCTTAAAGAGACTACACCCTTTGTGGGCTTATTAGACCAAGAGAAGAAGAAGGGGAGTGCATGCTTGCATGCATGCTTGTGCACACGTGAACAAAGCTAAATCAGGCTGTGTGCATCTGAGTTGTCCAAGACCAAGAGTTCTTTAAGAGAATTAAGAGGCCATGCAGTCAGTGCATGAGGAAGCAGAGATGCCATGCACTCAGTGCATGAAGTTGTTCTGATGTGAGACTGGACCAGACTGAAGTTAAAGATATCAGTTGTCTGAGTATTCAGTAGTTGGAGAGAAGCCAGGTCATCCTGAGAAGAAGGAGATAAATCCTGAGCAAGACGAGAAGACCTGTTCATCACAAGTGAGCAGAGGTACAGAGCAAGGCCAGCAGCCTTTATCCCAGGCTGCTGAAGATACTTGAAGAAGCTTAAAGTGAAGAAGAGCTACTCGTGTGACTCGAGGATCCAAGAGAAGACCCTGTGGGACTCAGGGAGAAGAAGTCTTCAGTGGGATTCTGGAGCAGGCCAGTGGGACTCTGGTAACACTGTGGGACACTGTATAAAGACCCTCCTGTGGGACTCAGGAGAGATATAGTGGGATGCTGTATCGACCATTGTAATTCTAACAAGTTATAATGGAGAAACCATTTTGGGGCGTATAACCAACATGGCAAGGACGTAGGCCTTTGGTGCCGAACCTTGTAAATCCTTGTGTCCTGTGCCTTTAAATTTACTGCATCATTCGAAGAAAGGCTGAGAGATACAAGAAGAGTGGATCGAGGCCTTAACAAGCCATAGAGGTTTAATTGATTAAGAATCAATTAGTAAAAAGTTTTAAGGGATCACTGATTCACCCCTCCCCCTCTCAGTGATTCACACTGATCTGGGCACTTTAGAGATTTAGGGTTGAATATACTATCTGACGCAAGATCTCATATATAATTTTTATACTATATTATTAATGTGTGGTTCGTTAAATCCTAACAATTTATTCTCTATCACCATGATATCTAAATATTTATTTCCCAAATTTAGATAAATTATATTTATTTATATATTAATTATGGACTCCTAAAATGAATTTGTTATCATTTTCAAATGAATGAATCTCTAAAAATCAATAAATATAAACATTATTCTTTCATATTGAAAAACAATTTCATTAATATGTATTGTATACATTAATATATTATCTAGGGGTGAACAACAATGATGAGTGAATGATTACATGTTGTGGGTTTTTTCATCATTAATATATTTCTAACCTCATTGGATTGATATTTTATTCATAATAAATTAAAAAATAAAAAATTTACTTATTGTTAGTATGAATTTAATTGACATTAATTATCCAATTTAAAACATGTATTATAATTATATATTAGTAATATTATCAATACTTTGATTTTTGATGTTCATTTTTTAACTGATAACAAAATGTTCTGTTCGCCTAAATATAAAAAAATAAAATATCTCCTGACATTCATAATATATTTCCCTTGATTAATTAATTTCTTTCACATATAACCTGGTTAAATTTTTTTTAGTATAGATATGCATATTGAGTTGTTATTTTAACTAAATCAATGGGAGAATGTGGTGATACTCATTTAATGATTAATTTTATTTAACGAGTCACTAAAGTGGTTGTAATTGATTTTGAGACACTAGAAGTGCATTGTAATTGTTCATGAATGAGGAGTTTATGAAATTAAATTCAATTAGCTGTAAAAAATGTTTTACCTGCAGTATATATTTCTTGTTATATATATATATATATTAATTTTCGTATATATATATTATATTCTAGAGAATGTAACTTGATGACATAACATGTTTTATTTTGGATAATTTTTTGTTGCCTTAGATTTTTTTATATATTCATTTTAATATTGGAAATATGAAAAATGGGCTAAATTCCTCCAATTTGAATTTATTTTTACAACATGGAATTTTGTCTAATAATTGAATAATTTTAATTGGAATTTCGGTGAAAATTATTAGGTCATCATCAACTTGAATGGGGTCCTAAAAAGATCAATGCTTGTAATGACCTATATTGATATATATAACTAGAAAAAATTTCAATTGGTGGTGATATTTATAGTATTGATATTTTTAACAGAAACATGATATGAACCCAAAAATTTCACAAGATGTAATCTATAACAATTATCATTTATTTTATTTTTTTCATTATTTTATATCATTGATTTTAAAATTATAGATAATTTATAAGGTTGAATTGACTTTATAAAGGGATTTTTATATTATTAAATGACACTATATACTCTAAACAAATACCATGCCGTTTATTTTCCCATTGATGAACACATGTTCAATATTATTGTTTTATGAAATAATGATTTTTTGAAAAAAAAATTCATTCAAAAATGTATTTTTCTTAATATTTATTCATATATTCTCTATCTAATTTAATTGTATTCCATTAAAATCCGTAAGCATAAACCCTTCCACATTATCCCCTCATGGTAAAATCTAAAAAATTATTTGGTGAACATAAAAATGTATGAGTCTAAAATATATATTTTATCATAAAATTCATCATCGTTATACCTACAATATTCTAATCCAACTATATTGTCATAAGGATACACCATAGCCATAAATACGATGTTGGATTATTGTTTTAGTTAATATAATCATCTTTAAATATATCAATCACATGTTTTGTATTGTATTATTCATTTTTTTATGCCTCATGATTTGTGATTCTATTCTTTATTCTCTCATTACAAAAAATAACCTAACGTTTAACACAAAATTTTAAAAATCATTGATTTTAAAATATACTTTTAAGTGTTAATGTATTCTTTAATGATCGTTGTATACACTCCCTGAATTTTATATAAATAAGTATTATTCTAATTATTTATTTGTTATATTTAGTAATATAGTATAATATAAAACCCATGATCTACATAATAAAAATCACTTCCATGTATTATTTTAGTACATTAAATTTATATTATAATAATATACTTATTTTGAATAACATTATAAATAAAAATTAGAATGAAATATAATAAAACAAATATCTGACATAAATTAGTAATGATTATATTATAAGAATCATAAATATGATCACTTCCTAAAAAGTAATATTCTTTAATGAATAAGTATTTTATTATGAATATAATGTTATCATATATATAAAATTAATTTTATTACCTAAATTTTAATATTTCAATCAGAACATCCAAAACTTCTTATATTGAATTAATTATTTAATTTTTAATATTTTATATTATTTTACTATAGCTGAAGTAATATTTTGTTTTCGTATTTATTACCCAAAAATGATTTAATGGATTATTTTTTAGTGTCACACAGTTAACATACTTGGTTTAGTGTATTGTTTATTTATTTATTTTAAATTTGGCAAGACCATTTTGAATTGTAACCGTATATTTCATTTTAACATACAATGTCTAATGGTATGTCATATTAGATTATATATGTGTCCAAGGATTGTTTTATGATTACTGTATGATTTTGAAATCCATATTAGTAATATTTATTTTTTTAAAATCATAATTTTATCCCATTGAAATAAAAAATAACATATATCTTATCTCATCCTTCCCATTGTGATCACGACACCAAACTATGTCGTCCTATTTCTTACATAACCACCCCTCCTCTAAATATTCATTTCCCAGGTAATTTACAAGTTATTTCAATATGATTCTAGTTTGTAATTATATTTTTTTGCATTACCTTTGATTATGTATCCCATTCATCTTGGTTTCTATCGCACCCCTCACTACACCTCTATTAGTTGATCCCTATAATGTTAGATTCACTAGTTTTTTATTCCCTTTACTATAGTGTGTTTGATTCCTCATTTGCATATTCTATGTACCATTTATCTTGTTATAGACCATTTTTTAAAGATTTTGGTACGGTTTTTAATTACCTACACAAAAATAGTTGGACACTTAATTTATCTCCCATTATTTTTGGTATATTTTTTATAATGGTAGATTAATATATGTTTTTTGAATTTCTATAAGGGAAATATTTTTTAATTTATGATTCAATAAGAAGAAAAAAATTCTTAAATTAAAATTTTAAACATGTTTTCTGATAACAGGGAACACCAATTATTTGTGGTATTTCCCAATAGGGATTTAAAGTATTCACTGAGCATTATGAGAATGGTTTTATTTTCCAAATGTAATTTCAATGGTTTTATTTAAATAATATGTGATACAAGAAATTCAATTTATTTTTCAAGTGGTTTTGATAAATTTTCTGAATCAAACATTGTATTTTAAAATGTATAAACACATTCTTGATCAAGTTAGGGATTAATGGATATTATTATAATATTCTGAGTATTTTTGTTGAAATTACGATTATAAGGGATTTCAATAGTGATTTTAAATTAGATATTTTTAGGAAATGGTTTATAAATAATATCAGTATTTTTCAAAGAAGGTAATATTATTCTATAATAATTTTCATGATGCACCATATTGAAATTTAATATTGTTTTGGAAATGATGTATTTTTTATACCCACTTGATACATTTTGATTGAGATTGATATATGCTATTTACATAATAGAATGTACTATATTTTTAATTTGATGGTTTTGTGAAAAATAATATTATATATTTTTTGTTGAAGTGTAATTATGTTTGATCCTACATTCCATGAATTGTTCTTTTTCTAATATTTTATTTGAATTATCATAGAAGCCCATTGAGCTAGTTGATTTATTTGGTGTGGGATACACTATTGAAGTGGAATAAACGAGATAGTTCCCCATGATAGTTAATCCCACATAGAGATATATGTTATACTTAGTGATGGTCAAGAGGGCTCTAGATGATGACTATTCAATTTTTAGTATTGGATATCCTATGGTATTTATATATGCTAATTTATTTGATCCACTTCATTTTAATTTTATATTTAGAAGACTTATTTATTTTTATACTTTTTTATATTGATATTCTTGTGAATTTTTTGATTATTTATACTATATTTATGGATTTAGTTACTTTTATAAATGTTTTATTAATAATTATTTTTTTTCAATTTCATGTAATTTTGGTACGTGTTTTAGTAAATTAAATATTCATTTTAACAATTCATATATTTTATTAATTTATGAAAAATATAAAGGAATGTTATTTATATCTATTTAGGGATTATATATTCATATGAAATTTTATATAAGAAAATATATATCTTCATCATATAAATTATTCTTATAGGAAAATAAATTTTCAATTATTATTTAGGTACATGAAAAGGTGGGTGGTGAACTACTAACCAAGTATATTCTCATGCTTATTATTAAATACTAATTTAATACATTTGGATCTGGTCTAGAACCACATAATAAATTATAATTTTCGGTTTATTTAGTCACTTGATTTCACATTGGGTTTAGTTAGTTGTTTTATTTTTATTTCGTTTACACGTTACACTTAAAAAAACATTAATTTCCTGCATTATTCCTTTATAATGGTGGAAAGCACAATATATTTATTTTGAGGGAAAAATAAAAAGGATTTGCTTCTATACAGTGTGTTATATTTTAGTTGAGGGATTTAATTATATTTAATTGTTTACATTACTTATACATTATTTCTTATTTAAGATAATATTATTTAGTATGGGATTATATATTATGGATGGGTCAAGTTTGATTCTGTATTGAAGGTTAAATTGTGAATATACATCTATTTAATTGTTAAATAATTCCAATATCTTATATCTGATTAATGTGTTTTATTCAACTAATATGGGGTTATCATGAACACTACTCGACTGTGTGAAGATTTGGGTCAGCTGCTAATTCATGAGGAAGCCTAGGCCATTTCATTAAAAATGGAATCAAAGCCTATGTTCTAATATGGGATCCTAGGATAAAATGTATTCCATTTATTCATTAAGACATGTCATGGTATAATATATAGATAGAGTGTTTCTAAAGCTTATATGGTAGGTTAATGAGAGTATCTACAAAAATATTATCTATTTATATTCTCGAATTAGTATGGTTTTCATAGATATGAATATTTAGTACATTATTTTTTTTTGCTATAGTTGATATTTTTTTAATCCTCATTTGAATGATGAGAATACTTTTCTGGTTGATTTATTTTTGGATTATCATTTTATTGAGTTTTAGGGGGGTATGTTGGTTTTCATGCCTGGATAAATTATTTAGTAACCAAGCACTTACTCCAAAATCATTTTTGGTATTTCTCTATGAACGGACCATGGACTATCAAACCATATGGTCTATTTGAGCATGGTTTCTCACTAATCATGGTTTTCTTATTTAGGCCATTTTATCCCTAGATTAGGGTAGTGGGAAACCAATCTTGTTGGTCCATCAAAATGGTGAAAATGTTATATTGATGTTTTAATTGTATGTTAGGTGTAATTTTGGCATTAATTTTTTTTAGTTTATTAGAATAATATGTGTATGGTTCATTTTTCTAAAAATAGTTTTAGAATTGTAAGGATAATATTTTGAGTTTTATTGAAAATTTTAGGATTCTATGAATTTTTCTGAAATAGTGAAAATGAGTTTCCAATGTAATTTTTCCTATTAAGGTAATAATTTACGATAAATATTTTCGTTTAAATGTCATGTTTCTATTTTAAAATGTTTGAATGAAATTTTAGAAGATGGAATGTTCAAGGGAAATGTTTTTTTGTGTACAGTGAACCAGTAAAAATAAATATTGAATTAATTTCATTTGGTTTTGAAAATATATTTGCACTAGTACAAAAAATGCCTCTAAGAATGTTGGTCTTTATCGGCACTAAAAAAAGTACTGATAAAGGTTCCGTTTATTAGGAAAAAAATAGAAGCTGATAAAGGGTACCTTTTATCAACATTGATAATGAGTTCAGTTTATCACATATTTATTTTTATAACCAATAAATTATTCCTTATAAATTATTTTTTATCATTAATAAAACCCAAAATAAGATAATATATATATATATAAGTAATAAAAAGGATTTAATTATAAAATATTTAATATATTATTAATTAAATAATTGTTGATAAAAAAACAAGTGGATTATAATATATAAAAATTATAAATGCAAATAACTAGTATATATTAAAAATACTATAATATGTAAAAAAAATTAAACAAATCAGAAATAAAAATAAGTGAATAAATATTAATATTAAACTTTTTATTAATTAAATATTTATTTAGAATGTTAGTAAATAGTATATATTAAATATATATTCATACATGATTTTATAAAAATATAATTTATATAATAAGAAATAATTATACTTTAAAATAAATAGAAATATATTTAGTGAATAATGATTTCTAAAAAAAATTTATATGAATTAAAAATAATAACTAATTGCATTGAGTAATTTACATAATTGAATATCATTTGGTTATTCAATTTATCTTAGAAGAGAAATGTGTTATATTTATTTAACAAAGATATAATTATAAAGCATTTTTTTATACAGTGCAAACACATAAATAATATTTTATGAATTTAATGGTTTTTAATTATTAATTACATTTATTGATTTAATGATTTTTAATATTTTAAATATGTGTTTCTATTAATTTTAAAATATATCTGTTTTTAATGATTTATACTTAATTATTCAAACATATCCAATTTTTCACAATTTTTACATAATTTTTACTCATTTTATATTATTCAATTTTACTCAGTTTTACATGAATTCACATAAGATTAAATATTCATTAATAATATTAAAAAATATTTGTTAAAACAATATTTAAAAATAAATATATTTAGGAATGTATATTAAATATTTCTATACATTTATAATTATAAATGTATAAATATTATATATTTAAATCTATTTATATTATTACAAATAAAAAATTATATATATTTATTTAAATATCTAATATATTTACTATATATATATATTAAATATATATATACATGTATATAATTATATAAATATATTATTGTTTATATATTTTCTTGTAAAATGTATATATATAATTATAAATTAGAAAATATATATTTAAATAAGTATAAAATTATTAGTTTATGAAAATTATTTTTATAATTATTATGAATATATATAATAATTATACTTTTATTAAAAATATTTTTTTATAAAAATTATTATCAGTATTTATCAATGCAATTTTTTGAGCTGATTAAGGGAGAGATTTATCATCACTAAAAATGCACTAATAAAATTATTCTTCATCCATTGAAAAAAAGTGATGATAAATATTCCAATTATTAGTGTTGACTAAGTTATCACTCATAAAAGTTATCTCATTTAGTTATATTCTAAATGCACTAATAAAAAGTGTCCCAACATATTTTAATAAAAATTACCATTGTGTACCTTATCACAATATATAAATTTCTTCATGGAAGCCTCTAGGTATTTTCGATACTTGTAATCAAATCCAAAAACAATTCTATTTTATAATCAGGGGAAAGCGCTCCCTCAGATCGGCAGCCGATAACTGTGGGGGGACCGTTTGATTCAACAGCACCCTCACCCGATCTATCATTGGGCGAGGGACACCACTGGAGTGGACTTAATCCACTAGCTCGTCCAGGTACTGTTCTGCCTCTGCCGGAGATGCCATGAATCCAGCCTGAACTGGGCCTATGGCCAGAAATTCCATCCCGAGGCGATTCAGGTGGGCCCATATCTCAGGTGGGCTAAGGAATTGCCGGTTGACATCCCAAATGTCCCAAGCTTCCGGGGAGATGGAATCCTCTGCCATGTCGATATGACACAGGCGCTTACCCAGAGCCTGAGTGGATATCCTACGAAATCCCCTCGGTGGCTGCCCCTCCGGATGGTCGTGCTCTTCCGGAATCACCGGATCCACCGCTGCTGCCATACCCTCGGCCGGTACGGGTCTCGCCGCCATGGAAGCCCCGCTACCGCGAGCGGCCCTAGCTGCCCTCCGACCCTGACCTCGGGATAGGGGAGGCCCACCGTCACCGACCTGGATAGTTGGTTGCTTCAGCATCTCCCCTGGGTAAGCAGCCTCCCAACTGATGGCATACTCCCTCACCAATCCGAAAGCGGCGGTGGATGGAGGCAATACAATCCGCATCTTCCCATCTTCCCGTGTGAACATGAGCCACAGATGCCTCATCACACATGGGTGCTCCTCATAACAAACCTCCCAGTAGACCTGCGGGGTCAGCCACTGGAGGCACCGGAACTGCCTCGCAAACCGATGTGGGGTGTACGGTTCGCAGATTGGCTCACGATCTATCTGTGCCACCAAAACTCCACCTCGAAAGGCCAGGAGGTAAGCCTGATGTTCTTCCATTCCCCACCCATCATCAGTAAGTATCCCCGTCGGCAATGGGAAGGGGTGGAAATTAAACTCATCCACCCTCCACACCCGATTCAGCACCATCGGAACAACTAGTTTGAACGGGAAGCTCCCGACCGCGTTCTGGATTGAGGGGCGGAAGTTCAATCCCGGTGGCGAAATGGGGTTTGGATACTCGTAAATCCCCCTAATATGCGCTGTGATCCACCCATACAGGAGGTGGAAGGGCCCGCTTATCCTTGGCGGCTTCTTTCCCTCGCTAATATACCGCAGCATTCTGTACAGTTTGGTGAGCATCCGAATCCCCAGATTGATCCGCTGCCCCATGGCCAACATCGACGCCATAATAAACGAGCTGGGCCGCACCCTCATGCTTGTATCCCTCCCCGGTAGGATCCAACCACAGATGAGAGCAGCGATGAATGCCGCCAGCTTGACTATCGGCTGTTGCTCAGGGCTGACACTGAAACCCCGAGTCTCCAATTTTCTGTCCTCCAAGACCCTCCAATACAAGTGCCCCTTGCCCCGTTGGGCCGACCTTGGACAAGTTCGAGGCCTCAGAGGGGACTATCGATTCACTAGGAAATTCGGGAAGCATTTGAACCATCTCCTAAAGTGGACATCCCTCACTGCCTCCTTGTCCTCTCCAGGGACAAGTGCCATCAGCGCTGATGCCAGTCGCGGAATTTGCTCTGTATCCTACCACACGCTGATGACGATGAGGAACTCGTCATACGTGGCCCCCATGATCGGAACCCCAGAAATCTGGTGCACATCCCACAGGCTGATTCCCACCTCCCCGTGATGCAGGTGAAAGGTATTAGTCCTAGACGACCATCTGCTCAGCAATTCTGGCATCAGTTTCTTGGGTTGGTAAATGTGGAATTGGGAGGCCCATGCCACCTCATACAACCCCACTCTCCTCAGATCGGCCCCAAACTCCTCGCATGAGGCGCTTACCCAGTAGGCCCAGGCCCAGTCATTAGTAAAGTTGCCGCCCTAGCGCAGGTCCCACTCATCGGACCATCCTTTCTTCAAATCCTGCAAAGCCGCCTTCAGCATGGTACTGTAGAGAGGAGGGGACATATCCGGTTGCAATGGCTTCCCGTCAATGTTGTTCACATTCTTGTATGGACAGTCAGTGGTGACAGGTTTGAAGATCTCTTATGCGTGACCATCGGCCTCCCTAAACCATTGATGCTGGCATGGTATGCTCCTGAACCAGCAAGCTAGTCCGTCCCTACTCGCCTCAGGGATGAAGACGTCATCCCTCAGCCCGAAGCCGTATAATGGCAGTTTCTTGCACTGCGTATAATCCTTCTGACCCTCCGATAGCAGATCTATCAAAGAATTGTGGTCCGAGTGGCTTCGGACCATCTCCCCCAGGCCTGGACAGTTGGCCATCTCATCTCGACAAGCAGCATCTGCAAGCACCCCCAATACAGCCTCTTGACGGGCCATTTCGATTCCGGCCCTCAGAAAAGAATTTTTTTAGCTCGATCGCGAAGCTAGACTACGAAGCTGAATCGCGAGGCCGGATCGCGAAGATCGGTCGCGAGACCAAGCCGCGAAGTCAGGCCAAGGCCGACAAGAAGAGGTTCGTTTGGCATGGACGCGGAGTCGGAGACCCGCGGTTTTCCGCGAAGCTCGATTCGCAGAGGGCTGTCGCGGAGTACGCGGAGCTTCACGAGGTCGAGAGCGCAAAAAGACAAGGAAGTCATGTGAAGACAAAAGAGGTCGACCCCCCTATTTATCGGCGGTGACCCCAGAGCATCGCGGTGCGCCTCACCCGCGCGGAGCATCGCGGCGCGTCTAGATCTGGGTCCCCGGTCAGCACCGCGGGCACCCTTCGCGAAGCCGCATAGCGAACCGCTGCCAATTTTGGCGATTTTCCCTCAGACTTCGACCCTTCACCCTCCACGGATCCAAGTATGAGCGGGGGAATTTTTTGGCGCCAAAATATGGCACGAAAGGAAGGAAAGAAAAAGAAGGATGGCATGATGCCTTGCGAAGCACCGTCGTGAAGAACCGATGCGAAGGACTGCCACGAAGAACCCTGATCCTCGCGGCCTCACGAAGCTCCAGAGGCAGTAATTCTCCGCGAATGCATTTCTCATTCGTGAGCCCGCCGCGAATCTCCAGAGGAGGTAACCCTCCACGGACGACTCTGACGTTCGCGAGCGCGCCGCGAAGAACCAGAGGCGGCGCACGAGTTCTGCTTCACGGCGCCCCTTCCCTTTAAATACTGGACTCCCCCTGAGTCCCGGGGACGGACAATCCGACCTTTCGACTTCTCCTCTCCCAAATCGCGATGCCCTCTTTTCCCCAAGAATCATGAGCTCTGCGAGGTACTTCTACTTCACGAGACGCCTCTGCCTTGTCTCGTTTTGAGCCCCTCTTCCGAGAGGGATGCCCTTCACGAAGCTCAAGGGCAATCACGAAGGAAGGGGATTCCCAAGGGAACCCGGGCAGCCGCAGAGCGTTTATGCTTCGCGAAACACCCAAACTGTACTAGTGATCCCTATGCTAAGGTAGGATCGCTTCACCTCGCGAAGCACACTGCTTCGCAGGACCCTGCTTCACGAGGCACCTCTTCTTCGCGAGGCAGTGCTCCGCGAACACTGTTCCACTTCGCGAAGCACCTCCCACTCACACCTATTCCCCATGCTATATCCAAGGCACTCTGCTTCGCGAAGCACACTCCTTTGCTTGGCAATTACTCTTCCCGTGCGACCCTCCATGTTTGCACGATGTGATTTCAAAGTCCCATGGACAATACCACTCGTAGAGTTGTTTCACCTAAATGCTTCTTCGCATAGGCACGCTCACAGCTATTGCTTCTTCGCATAGCCACGCTAACGTGGACCCCTTGATGGTTCGTTCCACAACCCCCCTTGACCATGGCCTTACTGGTACCTTCCCTTCCCCAAGGACCAGAGGGTACCGGTTATGTAAGTCCTAGGGGTGCGGAGTGAACCCCCTTCGTCCGAGCTGCAGGATGTTAAACTGCCAAGCACCACGTCCTCAACACATGACGTTAAACTGTGACCCGACCTCATGCCTCTCACGAAGAGTCCCCCCAGCTCGAACATTTTTTACGCCACTCATCTCCACGGGAGTGGAATCACCCATCCACAAGGGGTGATATCCTCCTTATTGGAGTGGCGTATGTTCTCAGGAGAAGGGTGACCATAGATCCCCGATGGATGGCTGCACCTCTGCATCTTCGTACTTACCCACTACCAAGGTCAGTGGAGGGCGTGATAGGGAATGAGGAACCTCCCATCATTGGTCCCAAATCCCTCTTTCTATGCACGTTGTCGCACTATGGGCCTCCATCCTAGTGTAAGTCCCAGCACCATGGGTCGCCTAATGCGTAAGCCCCTCTTCTCTTCTCACGGACGCATCCTTCGCGACGTGATCGTCAGGTCCTTGCAACCTCTTGTTTCTCACACCGAGCATGAATCACGTGGGCTTAGAGTGAGCACCGACCCTGACCCCCCATCTATAGAGAACTACGAGGACTTTGATCCACATCAAGGCATGGTACGCAGGAAGCCTCCATGAGGTTCAATCCACATTGCTCGGTCGTTCATTCACGTCGAGTTTCACCCTCGTCCAGCATGACGCTAAACTGTATGCCCCCTTGTCCCGTATGACATTAAACTACACACCCATTTGAACTACGAGGTTTTTGATCCATGTCAAGGTATGGTACGTAGGAAGCCTCCCTGATGTTCAAGATTACCCGTCATTTCTTCACGTCGGGTCCCATCCCGTCCAGCATGACGTTAAATTGCATTCCGGTCCGACAGCAAGCCTTTGTGACACAACCATTTGAACTACGAGGTCTTTGATCCATGTCAAGGTATGGTACGTAGGAAGCCTCCCTGAGGTTCAAGAATACCCATCATTTATTCACGTCGAGTCCCATCCCCGTCCTGCATGACGTTAAACTGCATTCCGGTCCGACAGGAAGCCGTTGTGACACACCCATTTGAACTACGAGGTCTTTGATCCATGTCAAGGCATGGTACATAGGAAGCCTCCCTGAGGTTCAAGCCTACCCGTCATTTCTTCACATCGGGTCCCATCCCCGTCCAGCATGACGTTAAACTGCATTCCGGTCCGACGGCAAGCCGTTGTGACTCATCCATTCTGAACTACGAGGACTTTGATCCATGTCAAGGCATGGTACGTAGGAAGCCTTCATGAGGTTCAAGCCCACCACAAGTGGACCCCCCGGGTCCACCTTCATGTTGGTTCGCCGATGAAGCCCCTTCCGAACTACGATGATTTTGATCCATGTCATGGCATGGTACGTAGGAAGCCTCCACGAGGTTCAAGCCCACCAGTCATCCAATTCACATCGAGTTCCACCCTGTCCCACATGACGTTAAACTGTATTCCACAACCTGAACTACAAGGACTTTAATCAGTGTCAAGGCATGGTACGTAGGAATCCTCCCAGAGGTTCAAGCCCATCGCCCATCGGACCAAGGTCCCTCATTTACATCGGTTCACCAACACCCATCGCCCGTCGTTTATTCACGTCAGGGTTCACTATCGTCTCGCATGATGTTAAACTTCATTCCATCAACCCTCTAAACTACGAGGACATTGATCCATGTCAAAGAATGGTACATAGAAAACCTTCCTAAGGTTCAAGCCCACTACTAGCGGACCCAGGGGTTTACTTTCACGTCCGTACACTGACGATGCCCATCGGACCAAGGTCCACCATCACGTTGGTTCGCTGACGACATTCATCGGGCCAAGTCCCACCTTCACGTTGGTTTACCGGCACCATCCCGAACTACGCGGAATTTGATTCCCTGCCACAGGGATACGTAGGAAGCCTCTTCAAGGCTCAAGCCCAATTTCACCATCACCCCTGCGATGGTCCCATTTCACTCCTCCTCCACTCCATTCATCCACCTATCACCCACCCCGATTCTCTCCCGGATCGTCATATCTCGGTGAGACCATGTCGGTACGCTCCTCTTCACAGCTGCCCATGAGCTGTCCCCATTATCGGCATCCCTTCAAGGGAAATCCCTCAATCCGATCTATCCTAGATAATGCTCCGATTGGGTTGATCCGTCTCCGCTGGACGTTAAACTCACGGCGTACCCTATGTTAAACACATGAAGCTGAGCAAAACCTCAGATATGTGTCTATGAAATATGATTCACCGCACTCGATGTGGGATGCCTCGGGCTTCCACGCCCTCGAGAAGCCCTGTGACTAGGGATAATAGACAGACATGCCATGTTCCCCAGCATCCAGACACACTACTGATGCCTCAATGTGACTACTCCCCCGACTGAAGGTTGCTGCCTTGATCGGATCCTTTGGAATGTCCTGACAGAAGCATTGTAATTAACCGGTGTCCATGGAAATATGGCACCAGGAAGAGTTTCACTAACTACATATGAAATCTATGAGGGAGACCCGGACTAGGTGACGAGTTCTGAGGAGGAATCCACAGAAGGAAGAACTGACATCCCATCATCCCGTTTCGATCAAGGTGCAGACGTCCCTGAATAAGGAGTGAATGCCGCTCACCTTTGGAAAGCGGGAATACGGGGCAACAAGCATAACACGTCCTCCTCCCCGGACGGATGTGTGCGCGCGCCCCAGTGAAAGCGTCGGAAACAAATGCAAAGTCTCATAGAACCATCTTTCTTTTTAATAAATAAAACAGGATCACCCCATGGTGATGTGCTAGGTCAAATGAAACCTTTCTCTAATAAATCATGAAATTTCTCCTTCAACTCTAAAAGTTTCATTTGAGCCATTCCATAAGGGGGTTTTGAAATGGGCTTATCATTAGGAACTAAGTCTACAGTAAACTCAACTTCTTGATCTGGTATTATTCCAGGAAACTCATCAGGAAAAACATCAGGATACTCATTTACCAGTGGCACATCATTAATCAGAATAGTTCCTTTATTTTCAACGATGTGTGAAAGGTAACATTCATTTACATCTTTTACAAGTTTCTCAGCCTCTTGATATGTTATCAACAGTAAGGGTTCATTCTTGTACACAAACTGAAAGACTTTCTGAAAAGAAACTTCTTTAGCTCTACATTCAATCTTAGCATAGTAAATAGAGAGCCAATCCATACCCAGGATAACATTAAACTCTACTAGAGGTAGAACAATTAGGTTTTCATGTAGGTTCTTTCCACGGATAAGGATAAGAAGATTCTTATAAATTATTTTGGCCTCAATATTTCCCCCAGGTGTTTCTACCACATGTTCAGGAGTCATTTCTTGATATGGTATTCCCATTTTACTAGAAAAGGTTTCAGAGATGAAAGAATGTGTAGAACCCGAATCAAAAAACACACTGGCATAATCTGAAAAAACAAACAAAGAACCTGATACAACTTCATTTGATGGACCAACATCTGCTGAAGTAGTTGCAAAGGATTTCACCACCCCTTTCTGCTTGTAGTCTAACTGATTACCATCACTCAAGGTCTTTGTCGGACACTCGCGTGCATATTGTCCCATCTCATTGCACATAAAACATTTAACTAAATGTAAATAAAATTTGGTCTTACCATCACCCTGATCTTTTTCAGTGCAATAATGAGCCTTATGTCCCATCTTACCACATCAGTAGCACATTCCAGAATTTAGAAGACACTCCCCAACATGCCTTTTACCACATTTATCACAAACTGGAAACTTAGTTTTCTTACCATCAGACTTTTTGGAAAAATTCTTTCCTTTCTCCTGCCACCTCAGTCTCTTATTCTGCTGGTTGTTATAGAACACATCATCACCGGAAACTCCAATTCCACCTTCTCAGCACATCGAACAAGCTTTTCATAACTTTTAAACTCATGAGAAGCTAAAGCCCTTCGATATTCTGGATTTAATCCTGAGTAAACATGATTGATTTTACTATCAAGGTCTTGGATAAAATTTGGATCATACCTTGACAATCGAGTAAACCTTTCTTCATAAGCATCCACTGAGTCATCCCCTTTCCACAATTCCAGGAATTGTTTTTCCATCCTATGTCGAACAGCCTTAGGAAAATACTTCTCAAGAAACATACCTTTGAATTCATCCCAGTCGAGAGCATCAATCTCATTAGCATCCCTGATATTTTTAACCATCGACCGCAACTAATATTCTTCACCCTCCAAACGGTATATATAAAGACTAACCTTTTGATTGTCTGAACACCCCATGACATCAAAAATATTCTCCAGTGCTTTAATCCACCCTTCATCTAGCATAGGGCCAGATGATCCTCTGAATGATGGGGGATGTTGCCTCATGAAATGTTCCACTACTGACATGTTCCTCTACGGTGGATCTGGCTGATCTCGTGCCTGGATACCGCCACCATTTATCGCATGAGTCAACTGTTCCATTATTGCAACAAACTGTTCAGTTCCAATTCCGAACATCTTAGGATGCTGATTCAGAAGGTTATTTCCTTCTGTATGCCTTCCTAGCACTGTTTCCCTATTTCCTCTATGGAAAACCATTCTGAACAAACATTTCTTTGATGAAGCAACATGGTAATCTTCAAATGCTATATCACTTCAATATGACCATACAAAAAATATTTTTGGAAAATCATTTAATAAAATTCTAACTCCTAAAGTTATCTAAACCGACCTCTGATACCAACTATAAGCCCCCGCCCTTAAACCTTACTTAATCTTGAGTTATTAAAAGATTACACATTAGGTATCTTTTCAGTTTTAGAGTTTTAGATAATTAGATCATAAAACATGCATTACATTCCATATTTAAAAAAAGTGGTTATATAAAGATAGTATTCATTTTTCCCATCAATAGAAACATATTTAAAATAAAACATGGATTCTTTCTTGACACTTCCTTGACACTATCATCATATCATGTACCTTTCCCTTGACTTGAGAAAAACATTTCAAAAAACTTGGGATGATCATAAAAAGTTTAGTAAGGGATATAAAAATATGGAAACAAATCATGAGTACATGTATACATAGGAATCAATGAAATCATACTTTACTCTTAAAATATTAGCACTTTAACATTCCTCATCAAATCATGAATAAATCATAGAAATCATAAGACATAAATGTAACTTGAGGCATTCATAACATTCTTACGTAGGTAGTAACCCTCTTGGTTAAGATTGGAATACCCATCACCGTATATTCCCTAAATCTCTTCGGAGAAACCTCAATATTTAACTCCTTCGCGTTACACAATGCATTGGAGAGCTATATCGGGCTCACCGGCCCTTATTTTATCCCGGAACCACCCGCCTTCTTAACAATTCCCATGAACTATAACATAATCGTATCACATAAAACATGCATAAAAGGAAACATAACATTTCCACATTTCAATCAAAAGATATCAATACAACACATTGATATAATAAAAACATTATGAAAACCATTTTCAATACCTAAATAAAAGAAAAGTAAGACATGGTATTTATTTTTCTTTTAAAAATATGGTTTGGCTTGTAGAGGAAGCCAAAACTCAAATAATGGTCACGATGGCGGAGAAGTCATTGTCACCGCATACGTATGACAAAAACATTCTCTTTTGTCATTTAGTAAAATGATTCGTATAAAAAATATTCTTTTTGGATAAACGTAAAAGTCAAAGGGGTTTATACACCATATAAAAGAAAGTTGTGTATAAAACAAAATATGCCTCAATGAATGGAGATTGAGACGAAGTCCCATACCTCGGGTCTGACATGACTCGGTCGTTCTTTAATGTCCTGAATATTAAACATGAGTTAATTTCTACTTGCTTAAGAACCTTTTTCAAGTTCATTATTCCTTTTATATCACTTATTACCATGTAATTAACACCATGTAATTATTTAAGTTAATAACGGTCGTTTTAACGATCATTGGTACTTGAGTCAAAAATATTCCCTTTATAATAACAGGTTGTTCATGTATAAATTATATACAGAGTTATACTCATGATGTATATATCATATATATCATATATATCTAGTATATACATGAATTTATAATATTACAGAACATTTAGAGGTAATAAATGAAATGCACAGTTCATGGAGACAGTAAGCCATACCTACGCATGAACGCTACTTCCATTTCTATTTCATATTTTATGGAATGGAATCATAAAGATATAAAGGTATATAATAATTCCAGTATAATATCATACATAATATCAATAATTAAATCCTTTATACATCCCACATATGGCATCAATGAATCAAATCACTTTGAGGGGGCGGTAGTCCGCACTTCCTAAAATGAAGATATCGCGTATACCCATAATGGTGACCATAAAGGTTTGAAATAAATGAAAAATACAGAAGCTTAAGGAAAACATAAACATATTATATATCATATATAATTATAGTGACATCTTAATGGCCACCTTTGAAGGTGTTATATGAGTGTTAAACAATCATTGTTTCGTGAGGCAGAAATTCGCCATCCACAAAAACAGTATGTTCTTTAACCATTAGATGTATTTGTGTGTAAGTGTATCTAGAATCCTTCTTATAACAACATCCTAGTATATTTAAGATACTTATGTTGTTACAAAAGAAAAGAATAAAAAGAGTTTAGGGGGTTGGAGAAGCCAAATAAAACATAAGAACACAAGAGAAGACACTACCTTTATACCGGGTAACTCTTTTTGATTTGAGCTCAAAGGCTTCCTTGGGAAGACTTATGCCCAATTCTAGGCTTAAAGGAGTAAGAGAGGGATGTGGAGAGACAAAATGGGCAGGGTTTGGCTGATCCAAAGTCTTTGGAAGTGTGGGTAAGGTGGTAGAGGTGGGGGCCTTTTATAAGAGGAGAGGAGGGGCACTCTTGGAAAGTAAAGAAATGTTACTTTATTTTAAAATGTGTTTAGGTTTTAAAAGGTCCCAAATTGATATAATTCGAGGATAAGGTGATAAGGGTCCTAAATCCACCCATACAATAGGTTTTTGACATGTTTAGGTCATATATTTTACATTATTATTTCAATTTATTTAAATCCTTTATTAATGAGGTATTCACTGCATCATCATGATGTCAAAAAACATTCAATTAATTTAATGTCTAAAAATTATAAAACAACTATAATGATGTAGGAAATATTTTTATCTTTCTAATGAATATTTATAGTCAAAAATAGGACTTGTATAACCCCATGTAAAAATTGTTTTAGTAAAACAACTCATGTTTGTGTCATTTTTACTTTTACATTAAATAAAAAGTTATTTATGTCATTTCCCAACCCAAGTGGCTCCATGGGGTCCCCAAGTTGACCCATGGATTTTTTTGGTTGGCCATGACAAATCCAATGAGGGTAGGACATGTTTCAAGCTCATCTCATATTATTGAAACATTATTTTTACCTTAAACTACACTAATTACCTCTAATCATGATTAAAAACATAAAAGTTACTATTCAACAGAAAAATTATTCTCATCCCATTGAACCACATTTTACATATTAATGACAACCATGTATATTTTAATTTTTAAATTCAAAACACAGTGGTGGTAAATTTTCATTTAAACGAAAAATCAGTTTCTTAAGTACCACTTAGTGGTTTCACTATTCATCAAAAATTGAAGTTTTTCAAAAAAATACCAAAACCTCACCCTAAGTTATATTTGATATTCTGATTTAAAAAATAATGTCTATTTTAAAAAATTAAAAACATATAAGTTACATTAATCAATTTAATAATTAATTCCTACTGTCATATCAAATAGCGTGTTTTTATGAAACAATAAGTATCAAAAGATTGACACTAGTTTAAGTCCAATTTCATAGTGAAATTAATTCCAACAACCACTATTGGATTAAATGGTAAAAATATTTTCTAATTAAACATTAAAACCAATTCAAAAGATAATCTAATCATATAAATGAATTAGATGAAAAAGCAGTTTTGATGTAAAATGTAGTATTTTTCACTATTTATAAAAAAATGAACATTGTCAGAAAAAAACCAAAAATGCATCCAATGTAAATTTCAATGTCCCAATAATAAAGAATATTTTTGTTTTGACAAATAGATATTATAAAATTGTCAAAAGTTTTATTTAAAAATGGGTTTCCATCAAAAGGTAGTAAAACAATCTTTTAAAAATATTAGTGTATTCCATGCTAACATTGGATTTATTCTCATTTTAAGCCTCTAAAACAATATCTAATTCATTAGTAGACATAGATAAAAATATCTATTATTCATAACTTACTTGGGATGTTACATCTATATATGGATCCCTTAAAATGTTACATCATGAATATAATAATACATTATATATTTTATGTTTAAAGTGATTTTATTCTTTTTTGGTCTTATGATTGAAATGTTACCATAATGTTGAAGGCTTTGTGTCAAAATATCCTTCCATTTACGATTTATTAGGTTCAAGATTCCATTTGAGGGAATCATATGACCTTATTTCCATGATAAAATCATATCTAATTTAAATTAACATGGTAAAATTGTTTGATTAATTTCTCCTCCCTTAATGATTAATGAAGCATTGATAAAGTCATTTTTAGTTGATACAGGCCTTGGATTTTATTTTTAATCAGCTATATTTCCTTACAGAACCACATGTTATGACATATTTTTAGAAATGCTAACTTTTAAGAATAAATTATTTCACAAAACCATTTTACAATAGCTTATTAATTTTTTAATTTTTTTTAAATTTAATTTCATATCATTTTCCAAATAGGTCTCCTAGGACATCCTTTTAAAAAATGTTTTGAAAAAAAATGTTTATTTTCAAAATTTGTGACATGAATATATTTTTCCATGGAAAATTCAATTATTTTTTATGAATATTACTTTATTTGATTGCAATAATATTTTTAATGAGTTTTTTTATAATTTATATAGTAATGTATTGTTTTTAATGATATTTTCGATAGGAAGTGGTTATTTTTTGCAAAAAAGTTTTTAATGCTTCCTTATTAGTATTCCCATTCACAAGAATGATAAAAATTATTTTAACATATGGTCATATAGAGATATTTTTAGTGATAGAGTCTACATTATTTATCTTGATAGAGTAATATTATTTAAAATAGGTTGTAATAGAACTTGTTTATTTTCCATTGGTTAATCTCATTTCAAAGTGAGTGTTATGGAACCCAATTTTTATTTGATTAATAAAGTATAAATTTTTTTATGGAAGATATACTTTTTCCTTGGGTGATACATGTTTCAAGTAAATTTTTATGGAACACAGTTCTTTTCTATTGTATAATAATTTTATAAGTTGAATAATTTTTTATTCTATCAGTTTTAAAATGAAATAAAATCTATATTTACATTATTGAATTTTTTCTATGAAATTATTTATATTGTTAGGTGGTTTCATTATAAAAATTTAACGGTCATTAAAATTTTATTTTGGTAGAGGTGGTTCTATGATAAACCAAGGATGCTTGGTTACATGATAAAGAAACGACAGATGGGTCCATAATAGTACACTAACGTATAATGCAATGATTATATTCTCAAGATAATTATATTATAATTCAGCTGTATATTTATTCCAATTATAAGGGTTCATTAAGGGTTATATGATGATGAATTTATTAGATAATAGAATATATTATCTATTCCTCATTTGTATATATAATGTTTATTATGATGAAGATTGGTATCACATTGCTCCAGATTACTGAATGTGATGATTCTATCCTCTATTAAATCCTTATTCCATGTTTTAATGCTTGATGGTACTTTTTTTATGTGTATGAATATTATTATATTACACTCATTCAATTTTATTACGTCATTATATCGTACTAACTACTAATACACAAAGATAAAATTAAATAGATAATGTGATTGTTTACACATACAAAGCATTTGAGCTCAATGTTATAATGTTTCATTTTACAGTTTTTATAAAGATTAAGGATGGTTGAGTTATTCAATGACGGTGTTTCATTATGATTGTTAGGAGAACAAGATGAGAAATAATAAATCTTTGATAGATGGGATATATTCCCTTTTAATTAAATCAATATTATATATATATTATTTTTAATAGTTCTCAAAAACAGTAAACTAAATTGTAATTGAGAATGCATGTGATCTTATTTCCATGTTGATGTTGTTTTTTTGGGGGGGAAATTGTTCCCCATTCAATGGTATCAAATATGAGAATGTAAAATTTATGTTCTCATCAATGAAGTTATGAGTGAATATTCTGCATTATTATACACATATAATAACAACACAACATATCAATAATGAGAATCATTATACATATAATCACATAGAAATATGTGATGAACAAACAAATATGGATATAATGATCCATATCCACATGGGTGATTGTTATCAAACATGGGTCTCACATGCTACACATTCACACACACATGTTATCAAACTTAAGAACTATATCATGGAACATAATCCTATACCATCATAACCTATAAAAAATAATATATAAGGTCTTCATATGGTATGTAGAATCATACCTTTAATTGGTCCTTGAAAAATATATATCATTCCATGGGACTATACCTAGATCACTCTTTCACACTAATTTTCAATAGATTATGATCCAATACATCATCATAGAGTCCACAAAGTTATAAATCTTAGAACAAAACATGCAAAGAAATGAAATCGCAACAAACATACTATGAACTATTTTTTAAATGATATAACATAGATTTACTAATGGTTGGACACTTAATATCATTATTGAACAATGATATATCTATAGAATATTACATCTCAATTAGAAAATTGTGGAGATCAAAAGATCTATCCTCTAGGGTTTGGATATATAATAAATTCCATATGAATAGAGAGAATAAGTAATAAAATGGATGGATGAGTAATAATTTTTTTATATAAAATAATCTAGACTTGGAGCACACAATTGTAGTCGATGGGGGACTATAACACGCAATAGTTTTAATACATACATCTCTTTATTTTTTGGATATTTTGCAATATATGAAACTCCGATTCTAAATGTACCATAATATAGTATAAAAATATAACATAGATATAAAATTTAGGAATATGAATTTGATTGACTAACTTATGAGGAATTTATTTTATTAAAATTTTGTTAAATAAATTATTTCATTTTTAATTGAATAAAAATAAAAAATAAGAAATCATTTTAATATAAAATATTTGATTTTTTAAATATAAATAAATATTCACGCAAAGTATACATAACATAATAAATTAAATTATTCAATAATAGATAATTATTGTCATTAAATTTATTTTTTATATATTCAATTAAATGATTAATAGTCATCGAATATTTTTATTATACATGGTATAAGAATAATCCAAGTTCTATGATTAAAAATATTATTTATCTAATGGTTGTTTTATTTATGATTTTCAAACCCATTTGAAAAATATAGTTTCCCACTAAAAAAATAATTTTATTAAATGGATTACAAATTTAGAATGATGTAGTACGAATTCGGTAAAAATGCGCCTTTTACTTTTAGGTATTAGTAATAGTAAATTTGGTAAATTTAATATCTATAGTAATTGGTATATGAGGTTAATACTGGTAAAATATTAGTGTCAAGGTCATATATTTCCATACAAATTCTGATAGAATGACGTTAATTCAACACTAACAATAATAAAAATGGTCATTAATTGTTTGGGGGAAGAATTACCATTAAAAATAACTCTATAATATTTAATGAAATGAAAAATACAAAGTGTCACACTCTTATATTTTAATATCACTTTTGCAATTAATTTATGAAAAAATAAACTATTTAAAGGTAAAAAATTGTTATTTAGATAATACTAATTTTCTTAATGTGTAAATTATGTTTTAATTTTTTATTATATAATTTAAGTCAATTCATATGAAATACTAATATATTATTTATTCAATTAATTGAACAATTAAAAATAATTTCAAAAGTACTAAAATATATATTATTGGGTTTAGCTATTATGATACATGTATTTTCTAAATATATATAACACAATCATATTATTTTAAATTATTTTACTTTATATAAAACATCTTATTGATGTATTTGTTGTCAAATTTTATAAATGTTGTCAAAAATAACAATGATTAAATTTTATGAAAAAAATATTTAATTATTTAAAAATAATTAAAATAGTGAAAGGGAATAAGTGGGATAAAATATTGCGGATATTTTCATATTAATTAAAATTATGAGCCAATTCTTCCTTATATGTTAATTATAACTTCTTTTTATTGAAAAATTCATTACCCCTAGAAAGTTTATAATTGTTTAAATAACGTTCCAAATGAAAATAAAATCTTTTAAACATAACATAACACTAAAAATATATTATTTATAGTTATTATTTCTTGCATATACCACATTATATTCAAAAGAATTCAAATTAGAATTTTTTAATACAAATTAAAAATTTGTAGAATATTTAAAATTCCAAGAATACCCCTTACCTCTTTTATTAAATGACACCCCATATTATCTAATTTACCAAAATTGAGAAAACTATAAAGACCAATCTCTAAAAATCACACTTATAATAATACTTATCCTTGTTTTTTAGGTGTAGTTCTTCCAAAATTATTGTCCCTATATTCATTAATAATGGATCTAGATGAGGTCTCACAAAAAACAGGTAATCACATTACCTAACCACTTCTAATTTATTTATTTTGTTTACTTTCTAAATATCTAGTATTTATCAAAAAAAATAATAAATTCATTATTATCAGTATAAAAAATGTTATTTTGATTATGGGACCATAATTATACACCCTCTTTTATATCAAATGTAAAGGAATGTATCACCAATGCAGACATTGGACATACCATATTCACATTGCACAAAAATTAATTCTACATGGAAATATTTTATATAAGTTTATGTTTTTTGGAGTGGATTACTCAAGAGGGATGGGGTGAATTCAGTAACAATAAAAATTTCGATAAAAATTATTTATAAAAAGTTTTTCTACAAATTAAATATATCCCAGTTAATCAAGGTTATACTGTTATAAAAATTTTACTATTTAAGTAGATTCTTATAAGATTCATTAATTTTCAGTAATGTCAATTTGTTTTTTTAATATTACTTTTGAAGTTATTCTACTAAAACAAGCCAGTTATAACTTCCTTCCATGACAATCTATAAAAGTGAAATTGGTGATTTCTGAATTATACAGTAATGAAATAAAACAGAGAAGACTAATTTAAGCATCACAATAGATATGAAACAAGTGGTTCAGTATCAAGCCAAGAACTAATCCACTACACATGGTCATCACATAACACCATGAAATTTATAAAAAATAATCTTTGATCCACACCCTGGATCGGGGTTGACAACAGTACACAGATTATCTTGGTCTCACATGAGCCTCTTCTATAGTTTTTGTGGGTATAAATAACCAGGTCACATAAAGAACTCTTCCACATTTTTCAATGGGTATCAAAGAGTAAATGGAGGTTTGTGAAAGGATATCATATATCCTTCAGTTTAATGTAGGTGAAAGAGTGTGTTGTTCTACCGGTACATACACTACTCGAAAGGTAATAAATAGATACCCAATATAGCAGAAATATGGAGATAGGTTTAGAAGTTATCTGAGTGTTAGTATTTTATGCTCTAGACATTATGAGATGAATTAGATTCATATCTTGAGTCCTCATTAGTAAAAAAGTGTGTCACAATTCACCTTGTGTTCTTCGTGAGGTTTGACATTGGGAAGATGTTCTCTGGATTCCATTTTATTTCATATTTTCTTCACCAGAGTTGGGTAGCATGCATGTAACCATAATTCCTTTAGAAATTCATTCATTGTTCTTCATTTTCATGCTCAAAACATTGTTTTTTGTTCAGAATCACATTTCTTGATTCTTGGCCACATATCGCTTTTATCTTGGAATGTATGTGTTTGAGCCAATAGGCATCATGGATATATCACCTCGCACCTCGTACTGTTAGATGATATGCCTACCAAGAAACAATAATTATGTCACTGCATTTAAAAAATTAAAATATGACCTTTACAGATAAAATTGATAAACGAAAAAATAGTTTAAGAATTGTCACAATAAGTCATGGAAATAGTGTCACAGTATGTCATGGAAGCATTTTCTCCTCCACATTATGTCTAGATTGATAACAGTGTCTCATGGTCACGGTGTCTTGTTCACAGTTTCTCGTGGTAACGGTTTCATATTTACAGAGTCTGCTTCATGGTGTCTTGTTTAGGGTGTCTGATTCTTCATGGTGTCTTGTTCACGGTGTCTCATGGTCATGATGTCTTGTTCACAATGTCTGCTTCATAGTGAACTATTCACGGTGTCTGATTCGTCACAGTGTCTTGTTCACAGTTTCTGCTTCATAGTGTTAGCAAGAAATAACCAGTAGCCGCCTTACAATGTCTCAGTCTTTTCAAAGTATCTATATTAAGACATCAGAAATGATGATAATAGAATGGATTATACTTAAGAATTTTTCAAACAAGGTATTATTTGAGTATATCAAAGATAGTATAAATTATGTAAAATGAATGTAGATAAATTAAAATCTTGAATGGCTCTTATTAAATCATGGGACTACATAAATAGTAATTCACATGAATACACATGATTTTGATATAATTACAGGAGTTAACTAGGTTTAATATGATTTTTGATCATTAAAACATGATTAATACATGAGGATTGCAAAAATATCCTCCTTTTTGATGGTGACAGATCAGGTCAAGTCAATGTGTATATCAGATTCAACTATAGATATAATTGGCTTACATATATAAATTTCTACCACTTTTAGGATTGTAAATGAGATGGAATAAGAGAAATAAAAGCTGCACTTTCCATTTATAGTACCTAAGGTCCAGTACAAACAAACGATAAATACAAAAGCAACATTATTCTTATAAAAAAAGAGTAATAACTGCTCTTTATCAAGGTCTGGATTGGTCTTTGCCTTTAGCAGTAGTGGTATAAGAAGAAGACAAAGGGTTAGTGGTCGATGTAGAAGATGTGAGTGAGGTGGTTGATAAAGAGGGTAATGTAAGGCCTTCAAAGACTGATGGAGATGATGTGGGAGGAGTATAAGATCTAGGTAGTTTATGATTGAGAATCACAGGCTTGATCTCAATCAGGGCATGTCTAACAGACATAGTAATGGAGGTTAGGGCAGAAGGGGAGGTATGTAGCCCAGGTCTTAGAGGTGAAGTTGCGGGAGTAACAATGGCTCTACTCTGGACATGAATATTGGGCTTTAGGAGTTGGATGGAATCTATAATGATATCTCCACCATACTACATAGATTTCTCAAAATCATCCTTCTTCTCCATAAAGTTTTCCAACAATTGAGTAAACTATGTCAAATGTTAGACTTGGGACTTGAAAGCTTGATTCATAGGAGGAATCTGCATATTTTCTATAAGATAATTTATAGGATTTGTCATATTAGTCTTGGAGATGATTATGTTGATCTAGAAATCTAATTTCATGGAAATCTCTTACTGAGAATCATTAGTGAATTTTCAGTGGATTTGGACTAGGTTAAGAACTCTATCACTTCTCTTGACAACTTCACATAGAGAATCCCTATTGAAACTAATGAGTGCACACTAATTCTCTTCATTGACTACAGTTCTAATCAGATAATTTTATAAGGAGGGTTTAGAGGAATAAACAGACGCTTTAGAGGCATTGACAATTGTGGTCATTGATTTGAGTTGATTTAGTACCTTCTGAAGACACACGTTATAATCGTCGGTGAGATTATTAAGATTGAAAGAAATCCCTCTCATTTAATTTATAATTTTTTTGTTCTTTTCAATGATATTTTAAACTATGAAAGTGAGACGACGTTGAATCTGAGACACAACAACCTATGGGATTTCTGGAACAACATGTTATACCAGAGGAGTGACAAGCTCTGATCTCGAATGCAGCTCTCTCTGCATGTCTTCAACCATTCTTCTTAGGGTTTCACATCATTACTGAGAAGCATATTTTCAAATATTACATACTAAATCACATGAATAATTTTATGTTGTATTTTCCAAATAACATTCTCCAATAATAGTGGGAAAACTCTCTCACTAAAACTTGTCGTAGGAAGAGGTTGGGTATTCAGGAGTTTCTTAACTCTATACAAGAGGGTAGCACCAAAATACTACAGATGATCCTTACTAAAATGGTGTTTGTTCAGATAAAGGTTCATGAATAGGGAATGATATAGGCTCAAGTTCCATATCAGGTGCGATATTGGAGACTGATTTCAATTGAAAAAAAGAGTAAAGATCCTGGCCGGTTGCTGAAACCTGCTGAGAGTCATTTATATCATAGAAACTGGGGAACATATACTGAGTATATAAAAGTCTTGACTCAGTCAGATGTGAAGCTTCAATAGACTCTAGATATGGGGTTTTCTACCCCTCAATAGGTTCCACCTTCTCAGGACTGAGAAGCATAGTATCTCAGTCTAATTCCACAAACACAACTATAGGTTCATCACTCATTTATTGTCTAGCGAGCTGAAAAGCTAAATCCATATGTTCTTCAGCTGATGGGATGATTTCATGAACATATTGTTCCACTGGGAGTTCCTCAAGATTGGATTCTTACTTAACTGGTGGATCTTCCACTATAAGTTCTTACATGGAATGCATTTCAAATTCTTTGGAAACAGATTCCTTTTCAGCCTGGTGTTGAGTTTCCAGATTAACAACTTCTTTAAATTTAGGGACTTCTTCTTCAATAACTTCATGAGGAATATTAGTCCTATCTTCTTCAATAATAACAGCTTCCCTAGGTGGAACATTAGCCTCTGCTTCCTCTTCTTCAGGATACTCAACTGTCTCATCTGGTGCCAAACGAAGATCAGAAATATCTCTTGGTATTGAGGGATAATCCATTGGATTGAATTTCTCATAAACTCTATCATTATCTTCCACCCATTCCTTTTTCCAAGGATTCCAGTTTATTTTCATACTCTTGATGGTTAGTTTTGAATGGCAGTACTCACAATCCTTTATAGCATCCTCATTAGGTCCAACCAAACCTTTGGCAGGTAGCATGGCTAATATAATCCAACAATAAAAAAGGTAAGCTGACTTTGATGTGGATTTGATCAGCTCACACATATGATGATAGATATACTTACAAAGATTGATATTATGCCCATTTTTCATAATGTGGATCAGAAACACATCTTGATATTTTGAAACAGTAAAATCACTTTTTCTAGGGCTTACCAGATTTTGAATAAACTTGAATAGGAGCCTTGATTATCCATCTAGTTTAGTATCAATGACCCTCCTCTTGGTTCCATTTTAAGTTAAGTATTTCAAAGAATCTTTTTAAACAATGAATTCAGTTGAAGGTGGAGGTCCTCCCTGATAATCGTCACAGATGCCATCATGATGTATCCTAAATCATGAAATCCATAAACACGAAGAGACCGAGCAACTATGGCTATTGGCCCAGATTATTATAACATAACTATCCCCAGAATCAAAAAAGAATTGTACGTACTAGTAAAACTAAGCCACTAACTTAGGGTAGATGGGTCTATCTTCCTTCAAGAACCACTCTATCTAGCCTTTCAGATCTAACACTTTCAACACCAGAGACTTACTAGACTGAAGCCATTTGGGGAAAATCTATTTCTTAGGTACAATAACACAGTTCACCAAATTCAGATTTAAAGGTCCTTCAGATGCATGCATAGGTTAAATCTTATTCTTCTTTGATCTATTCTTCTCATGTTTCAACAATAAAGGATGTTACATCCTTGGCAATCAATGATGGTTTGAGAGTGAGAATGGTTGCATGGATAAAGAAGGGTTCAAAATGAGTAAGTAGAATAAAACCCAAGTGAAGACTCTAGTGATATATTCTTTATTTTATTATTTAGGAATACCAAATGTCACAAATATAAAAACGCAGGTAAATAAAGAAGGGGAAAAGAATAATTATAGAGATACGGGTTTTTAGAAAAAAAAATTATAAATAATGTTTATGGTGAGACCATGTATGATCATTATAGTGAGACCGTAAACCTCTATTACGGTGAGACGGTGAACGAGCATCACAATGTTTGTTACGGCGAGACGGTAACTGTCAATCAGTAATAAAAAAATACTAACTGTGAGACTGTAAATAGGGAACAGTAAGATATCGAACAGTAGGACATGAAATAGTAAAATATCTATTTGAGATTTATTATTCACAGTTCATGTATGATATAGTCTATTCTCTCATAATTTAATGGTTTGTGGAATATATCAGAAAGCTGATATTTAGTACTAGTGAATTCCAAAGTGATATTACCTTTTAGATAATAATCTCTCAAAAAGTGATGTCTTACATGAATTTGATTTCTCTTTGAATGTGAAACAAAATTTTTTGAGATGTTAATAGAACATGGGTTGTCACAATTTATAGGTACATGTCTGAATTTATATCCATAATCTTGTAATGTATGTTTCATCAACAAAATTTGTGCACAACAACTTCCAACAGCTATATATTCAACTTCTCAAGAGATAATGCTATAGAATTTTGTTTTTTACTACACCATGATAGGAGTAACTTGCCTAAAAGGTGACATCTTCCAGAGTTGCTTTTTCTATCTAACATATAGGCATCGAATTCAGAAACAGAATAACTAACTTATTCAAATTATTGTTCTTTTGGATTAAATAGTCCTAGATTGGGTGTATTCTTGAGGTACTTGAAAAGTCTATTTACAACATTTAAATGAGATTCCTTAGTATTTTCATTGAAAATGAGCACACATACACACAGTAAACAAAATTTCTATATGACTAGTAGTTATATAGAGTAAACTTCCAATCATTCTTCTATAAGTGGTTTGATAAAAAAATCCATCTTCTGCATGATCCAACTTACAAGTGGTACTCATGGTAGTGTCACTTCTTTTAGTGTTACCCAATCCAAAATGTTTTAGAAGACCTCTATTATATTTACTTTGAGTTAATATAATTCCATAATTATTTTTAATGAATTGAAATCCAATAATGAATTTTAGTTCACCCATCAAACTCATTTCAAAATCATTTTTCATCATTTTTGAAAAATCTACACATAAATAATTCATTGAAGATAAAAAAATAATGTCACCTAAAAATATTTGAATACCTAAAACATCATTAAAAATTCGTTTTATACAAAGGGTAGGATCAATTATTCCTTTTGTAAAACCTTTGGAAATAATAAATGTACTCATTTTATCATACCATGTTCTTGGAGATTTCTTTAAACCTTATAAAGATTTTGATAATTTTTAAATATGATTTCGAAAATGGGGGTTTGTAAATCCAGAGGGGGTTGTTTAAAAAAATATCCTCAATTATATGCCCATTTAAGAATTCACTCTTAGCATCCATTTGATATATTTTTAAATTCAGATGTGCGGCACAAGCAAGCAAGATTCTGATGGCTTCAGGTCTGGATACTGGTGAAAAGTTATCCTCATAGTAAATACCTTCTTCTTGGATATATCCTTGTGAAACTAATCTAGCCTTGTTTCTAACTATGTTACTAGATTTATCTACATTATTTCTAAACACTCATTTAGTGCCTATGGTGAATGTGTCCATTGGTCCTTCAACAAGTTTCCAAACATTGTTTCTTTGAAATTGATTATAATCTTCTTACATAACCATCACCGAAAATTAATAACTGATAGCATCATTAATGTTTTTATGTTCTAGTTGTGATAAGAAGACTTGATGTTAAACCTGATTTCTAAGAGAAGATCTAGGATGAGTACCTTTGTCTAAGTCTCCTACAACAGCATCTAACGGAAGGTTCTTAAGGGCTCTAACAGTTCTGGAAAAAGAAGGACAAGTGATTTCATGTTCATCAACAGATTCAGGTTTACTGTGACTTCATACTAAGTAATTTCTTGAGCTATAAGGTTTCACAGGCTCTTTCACAGAAGAATTTGATGATTTTGAATTGATTTTTAGATTTGATACATCATCCCCCTGACTCACTGGGATGGTTTTAGGATCATGTGGATCTGTTTCATCAAATTTTATTTGAAATGATTCTTCCACACATTTATTTCTATTATTGAACACTCTGTAGAAATTACTAGACCTGGAATATCCTAAAAAGATACCTTCATCAATTTTGGATACAAATTTGTCAATATTGTCTATGGTATTAATAATATAGAGTTTGCAGACAAAAAATTGATATAGATAACCTTGGGTTTGCTATTGTTCCATAATATGTAAGGAGTCATCTTTAGAATAGGTCTGATCAACACTCTATTGATTATTTAGCAAGATGTATTGACAGCTTCAACACAAAAATAAATAGGTAGGTCATATTCACTAAGAATTGTTCTAGCAATTTCATGCAGGGTTCTATTTCTTCTCTCTACAACTCCATTTTGGTGAGGTGTTCTAGGGGAAGAGAAATTGTGACTATAATCATTTTGTGTGAAAATGGATTCAAAATCTTGATTTTAAAATTCATGGCCATGATCACATATTAAGGTTTTAATTCTAAGTCCACTAAGATTTTCTACAGACTTGACATATTTAGTATAATTAGAACAGGCATCACTTTTATGAGCCATAAATAAGGTCCAAGTATATCTAGAAATGTCATTTAGCAGAACTTAAACATAGTGCTTCCCATTTTAACTAGAAATTATAGATAGTCCAAAACAAATCCTTGTGAACCAGTTCAAGAGGTTGAGAAGTTGACACTTCATTCCTTGGTTTGAATGAAACATTGTGTTGTTTTCCCTTTTGACATGGATTACACACTTTTCCATTTATAAACTCTTGTTTGGGTACTCTTTAATTATACTTTTTCTTGATAGCTTTCTAAGGGAGTGAACATTACATTGTCATAGTCTCTTATGCCTGAGCCAATATTCTTTATGAAATACGCTTAATAATGAAGCATTTTTAGAAGCTAAAGAATCTAAATTAACAGAATAAACATTTTCATTTATTGTTGCATAAAATAATAATTCATATTTAGAATTAAAGACATTACAAGCATCATTTTCATATATAAAATGTAATCCATCATCACAGAATTGTGAGATACTAAGCATATTATATTTTAAACAATCGACAAACACTACTTTTGAAATTAAAACTAAGTTAGAAGTACCGATTTGGATGATGACAATAATATTTCCATTGGCATTGTCACCAAATGTGACATTTACACCATCTTCTTTTATCATGTTCTTGAAGCATGAGTATTCTCCTATAATATTCCATGAACATCCACTGTCGAAGTACCATAGACTTTTACAAGATCACATTATGCTGCTTTCCTTAAAAAATATTAGGCAAAAACAGATTTTGGTACCCATACATGTTTGGGACCATTAATATTAATAATAAGTGCTTTAGGAACCCATATTTTCTTCATAGACTTCCTATAATCATTATGTAAAGTATTTGAAAAATAAACTATATTTGGTCCACAAAAACATGAAATAGTATAATATGTATCATGGATTGAATTAATTGATTTGAATCCACTACTTGGAGTAAAACTATATGTCATATATTTTGAAACAATATTTGTTTTACCAAGGTTTCTTTTACCAGGTTGATAACCAATGCCAGTGTTGTATTTAGGGTCAATTTGTTTTCCTAGGATTTTGGTAAGGGTATTTTTCCCATTAGTAAACATTTCTAAGTCACTAATTAATTTCTCATTAGACCTTTTTAAATCATTTCATTATTAGAGTAGTAGATCATTTTTATCCTTTTCAATTGTGAGTTTAGATTTAATAGTCACATTAAGAGTATGTTGTGTCATCAATGATTTATATTTGTCTTTTATTTCATTACATGTTTCGTGATGCATGTTACAGAATTAAAACAATTCTTCATTAGTCATTTTTTCAGAGTCATTTTCATCTTTAGAATAGTATAAATTATGTACAGAAGAGTCCAGTGTTACATCAAATGTTTTTTTCATAAAAACATATTGGCTTTGTTAGCATGTTCGTCATGTAATATCTCTGGGTCACTTAAACTATCCTCAGAAGAACTCTATGTAGCATTAATTTCCTTTTTAAAAATCCTGTCCTTGTACTCATATTTCTGTTTGTACATGAGATTTGGACAGTCATCCTGGATATGTACTTTTCACTTACATTCATAGCAGACAATTTCATTCATTTTGTCACTTCTTTTCTAGTCCTTCTTCAAGTTTCCCTTTTGGAAATATTTTCCCTTGAAGTTAGGCTTTCTGAAAAAGTTCGTATTTTTGTAAAACTGTTTGAATCTTCTGGCCAGTTAAGCCATCTCTTAATCAATGCCAGGTGATGATTTTTCACTGGTAGTGCTTTCTAAAGAAGCTTCCAGTTTCCCTTTGTCTTTGTGCTTAGAGGTGGTGGTATTGAATACAACTGATTTCCTCTTTGGTTCATCCTCCTATTCCTTATTGACTTTCAGATCTTCATCATACACCATCAGTTTCCCAATGAGTTATGTTAAAGGTAGATTGCATTTGTACCATGATTCTCTAATTGAGACATAGGTTCCACTCCATCTGTTAGGTAGACATCTAAGAATTATCATGATATGTTCCTTGGCAGTGACTTCTCTTCCAAGCGAAATCAGTGTGTTGACAATCTCATTGAACCTAAGATACATGTTAGCAATGGTATCATCAGGTATCATTTTAAAATTATAATATTTGATAGTATATGTATTAAGTCTCATTTCTTTTACACTAGATGTTCCTTCATGTGAGACAGATGGTGTATCCCAAATTTCATGGGGAATTTTACAAAAAAAAATTCTATTAAACTCTTCATCTCATATGGAGCAGTATAAAGCATTCATTACCTTGAAATTTTTATTGTAGGCTATTTTGGTAGGTTCATCCCATATGATTCTATCAGTAGAAGGAATATTGTATTGATCTATAATGGATGATTGAATTTCAAAACTCAAACTCTCTAAATTAATTTTCATTTTAATTTTCCATTGAGCATAGTTGGTTTCATTAAATAATGGTGGTATGTTAGTTATATCACCTTCCATTCTATTATCCATAATACTGAATAACATTTAAATAGCTATAAATTAAGAATTAATAGAAATTTATAGATCATTAAAATACCACTAAAATCACAGATGAATAAGATTACACATCGTCTTAATAAACCACCTTTGACACAAAATGTTGGTCGGAGTAGATTACTCAGAGGGGAGGGGTGGATTGAGTAACTATAAAATTTCTGTAAAAAGTATTTCTAAAAAGGTTTCTCCAAAGATTTAATACATCCCAGTTAATCAACGATATACTATTATAAGATTTTTGCAGTTTAAATACCTTCTTAGAATATTGATGAATTCTTAGTAATTTTAATTTGTGTTACTGATATTAATTTTGATGTTTTCATACTATGACAAGCCATGTATAACTTCTTTCCAAGACTAACTATCATAGTGAAATTAGTGATTTCTGAATTATATAGTAAAACAATAAAACAGAGATGACTAATTTAAATAGCACAGTGGATCTAAAACAAGTTGTTTAGTCTCAAGCCGATACCTAATCCACCCCACTTGGTGATCACCTGACACCAAGAAATTTATAAAAATTAACATTGATCCACACCCTGGATCGGGGTTGACAACAGTACCCAGACTGTCGTGGTCACACAGGGACCTCTTCCACAGTTTTTTGGGTATAAATAACTAGGTCACACATGGACCTCTTCCAATGTTTTCAGTGGAAATCCAAGATTAAATAATGGATTGAATAAGGATATCTAATATCCTACAATTTTATATAGAAGATAATGTGTGTTGTTCTACAGGTACACACTCTGCTCTAAATTTAATAAGTAGATACAAAACAGAGCTGAAATATAGAGATAGGTTTAGAAGTGCTCGGATTGTTAGTATTTTCAACTATGGACTTCTAGAGATGAAGTAGATGCAGATCCCGAGTCCTTATTATTAAAACAGAGTGTCATGATTCAGCTTGTGTTCTACGTGAGGTCCTATAATGTGAAGATGTTATTTGGATTCATGTTTATTTTGAATGTTCTTCAGCAGAGTTTAGTTGCATGCATCTGACCATCTTTCCTTTAGAAATTCTCCCAGTGTTATTTGTTGTCATGCTCATATCCTTGTTTTTACTTCAGTATCACCTTTCTTGACTATTGGAAAAACTTCACTTTTATCTTTGAATTCATGTGTTGGAGCCGACAAGATCTATGGATACAACACCTCGTACCTCATACTGTCAGATGATATGTCTACAAAGAATCACTAATAATGTCAGTGCATGAAAAAATATTCAAATATGACCGTTAGAGATTAAATTGACAAATGAAAAAATAATTTAAGAAAGAATGTCACAGTAACTCATGGAAACAGTGTCACAGTATGTCATGGAAACAGTGTCACAGTAAGTCATGGAATCAGTGTCTCCTTCACACGGTGTCAAGATTGATCATGGTATCTCATGGTCCTAGTGTCTTGTTCATGGTGTCTTGTGGTCACAGTTTCGGCTTCATAGTGTCTTATTCACAGTGTTTGATTCCTCATGGTGTCTTGTTCACGGTGTCTCGTGGTCACGGTGTCTTGCTCACAGTGTGTAATTAAAGGGTTTCTTGTTCATGGTGTTTGATTCTTTAGGCTGTCTTGTTTATAGTGTCTGCTGCATGTTGTTAGGAAGACATAACTAGTAGCCTCCTTATGGTGTCTTATACTTTTCAAAGTAACAACTTTCAGACTGAATCAATGATGATAATAAAATGGATTACACTTAAGCATTTTTCAAATAAGGTATTATTAGAGTATATCCAAGATAGTATAATGTATGTCAACTGTATATATAGAAATTAAAATCTTTAATGGCTCTTCTTAAACAATTAGACTACTTAAACAATAATACAAATGAATTCACATGATTATGATATAATTTATAGGAGTTAACAAGGATTAATAGGATTTGTGATCATTAAAACAAGATTAATACATTAGGAGTACTAATGTTTATTATAATGGTATTAATTATTATATTTGAAACATATAATATAAATTTTATTTTATAATATATCATAATATCTACTTTCTTACCTTCCAATCCCATAGAAAACGATAACGTCGCTCGTGCGTAGTTATAGACTACCACCGATCCCAAAAAATGTGAACCATTTTTCAAATTTATATTATCTATACAGTAATAAGTAATGATTTAATTAATGTATATTATTAATATGTTATAATAAAAATTAATTAATGGTGGATTTTTATTTACCTTTATTTCATTCTATCCATCGAAATGTTAAAACAATATTATTGCATACGCACTACCAACCATCTCCATGTTATTTTTAATTATTTTTTTTAATCATATGTTTTGGATTAACACATATATATATATAATGAATATATATTACATATATCATGTTCAAATTCCATTAAATTATTGTGCACATATACATTAAAATGTCTAAAATTATCTAATGAAAAAATACATGAAAACCAAATCATTTGTTACACCGAACCTATATTTTAGTGAATACTTTTCAACAAATGTGTGATAATATTAATAATGTAAATTATATATGGTTTTAAACATATGGTAATTATACTATACTATTTTTATAGTAAATCTATCTTAATTATATTGGACATTCAATGAGATTAAAAAAATTCAGGCCAAATGTAGGGGTTTATTTATCAATATTATATGTATTCGAGATTGTTTATATTTATGTATTTGAAGGAATAATTATTTGATATTCAAATCATAAAATAAATATATGGTTTTATCCTATGGTTATTTCAATAATTGTAAATTTTTTTCCATTTTAACCTCTATATGTGTTACAGATAATGTAATAATTTGTTTTAAGGAAATCCAAGATTATTTTTCTAATTTGTCAAAAATATTTATCTTCCATGTACATATACTCAATAAAATGTTTAAAATAATGTTTATTACATTTTAAAAATAATTTATGAAAATATTTTTTTTTGTTTTGGACTTTTAATATTATATTTTAAAATGAATCATCATTGAAATTTCCAACAAAGGATCTTTTTTAATTTTTACAAAACATTAAAATGAAGGTTATTTAGTTTTATAAATTTTCCATAATTTTCCACCATAATAAAAATTTACTTTGTTTACGATTACATTAATAGATAAAAATGATATTTAAAAAAATTATTAATTTAAAAAAATATTTAATTTTAATATATATTTTCAATGTAAAAAATATTATTCTCTACAAGAAATTTTCCAAATAAATTTTAATGGTATCTCTATCTCAAAAATAATAATTTATTAAATATTATTTTTATTGAGCTAATAATCATATTATACCATCCACCTAATTTCTCTGGATGGATTATGATCATATTGACTATTGAATATATTTATTCCTTTTAATCTATAAGATAAATTTTTTTGAATATTTACGTAATAGCTAGGTCATAGAATTAAAAATACCATTGATAAATTTCTTTGTTTCATTAGAAAAACACGATTCTATATTCTATGAAGACCATACCTATTTATTTAAGATGTCGTAAAATATTCCTTGAAGTTATGTTTTAGATGTATAGGCAAAAGCCTTTGTTAAAAAGTTAATATATCAATCATTATAGATTTCATAATTATAAAATATTTATATATGTCCAATTTCTATCTTGAATTTTTTTATACCATTGAATAAGATTAAAAGTCATATAATGGTCTCTATGGGATTATTTTATAGTCATTTTTTCCTAACATATTATTCATTTCTGGTTTAGAATCCATTATATGAATTTCCTTGTTGAAGATCTCATCTTAGACCTTTCTTATGTATCCCTTCCAATAAATGTTATAAGATTATTTATTATAAATATTTAGTAATATCCTAGATGTAATAATGATACTCTACTATAGGTTATTATGTTTTAAATATAATTTGAGAATTATGTTTGTATCATGATTACCGAGACTTATAAACAATTTGATACTATTGGATTTCATTTCATATAGTTAATACCATTTTCATAAAGATACAAAAATTTATTTGAAAATGAGGAAAGGGTTTTTGTAGTTGGTATCAAATCATGATTAGTTAGAACTATGGGAGTAATTTTTTTTGAAACATAAATTAGAAAAAATAACCATATAATATACATTGAGTATAGAGACTCTGGCTTAATATACTATTTTCTATGGAATTGGGGATGACCTCATTGATAGAAGGTTCAAACATTCCAATCGGTTTCTAACGGGTTTGCTCATAGAGTCAGAAACATCCAATGATTTCATATTCATTTGGAACTACATTCCTAAGGTAGGTGCTCATTAGTTGTAGACTGATGAGGCTTAGGAATTTTCATTGGTAGAGAGGATGGGAGGTCGAAATCATCACACCTTTTTGAAGGGAATTATTATATACTCCGAGACTCACTTTATAGATTTAAGTTATGTTGGTGAATCCTTATAACATTTCCAGGTATAAAATGTTATTTCCTTTAAATCTGACATTCAATAATTGATATGAAGTAAATTTAGAGAATATTTTATATGTATTTGACGTTCTTCATCGATAGAGAATCATCTGTATTTGTTAGAGATTCTATGTTGACGGTATCCTTAAATACATAAAAGTCTCATGGTCATTATGATGATCATACTGGTTTTAATGTCACTCAGTGGGGAACTTGAAGTTTTTTGTCATTCAGGAGGACATGGATTATTTCAGAGTTGGGATTGTACCCGCTGATAGGCTACGCACATACCCTTTTTTTTAGAAAAGGAATCAGAACCCACATAGATAGAGTAATGGAGTATGATGTTTATTCATGATTGATGGCTCAAAGAAAGATGTCATGATTACCTTTACACTCTAAGCTCACATGAGTCACGCTCGGTGTGAGAAACAAGAGGTATTGGTGAAACCAGATAATTGGGCCATGCAATGATGTGGGGATTATGTATGTATGACTGCCCAAATATATGAGGACTAATATTTACTTCAGGGAAGAAATCCATGAACATGGTCCATAAATTTATATGTGCTTCATGGAGATTTGGATACTCTAATCTACGGGCTTACTCCTAAGGAAGATTCCCAAGTAAGGAGGAGACTTATGATTGGGTTTTACTCGTGAGAAGGAAGCCCATATCAAAGGGAATTATGACTGGTTAAGAGAAATTAAGACTGGGGCTTATTATTAAGTAGGGGGCCCAAGTTAATGGGATTTGAAAATTAAGGGACTTGGGGCTAACTCTTAAATAGGATTCCCATCTTTGAGACTAGGGCATATTCCTGAAAAAGAAACCCCGGATAATGGAATTAAGGATTGGGGCTTACTCCAGAGGAGGACGCACAAATTTGTGGAATTATGACTGGGGATTATTCCTAACAAAAGGCCCAGGTTAGAGGACTTGGGGCTTACTCCTAAGTAGGATTCCCAAATTAATGAGGATTTGGATTGGGGCTTACCCCTGAAAAGCAGGCCCAGGTTAAGGATTCTCTCATCTTAAAGGATGAGGTTGAATGAATGAACATTCGAACTTTAGTGACATAATGATTTGAAAATAACTACCTTTTGAGAGATATTCCACAGAACTCATTTCAGATAAGGAATTCAATCAAGAAAAAATTCCATAATTGGCTTTGAAGAGTGTCCTAAAGACTGAATATTGAATAGGAGATGTGGAATGGCATAAGAGGGGTTAAATGGGAAAGAAGGGCACCCAAAAAATAAAAGAGCGCGCAAGTCCTGGCAGGCACGCAGGTACTGTGTGGGTGTGCAAGTATTGGTCGCGCAGGTATACCTGTGCAACACATGGGTACTTGTGTGATCCTTGACCTGTAGAGTAATACTTGGATGATTCTTGACCAAAGCCTTTAGAATCATCCTGAGTTACTTCCAGAAGAGTGGCGCGCAAGTTTCGACGAATTGGTAAGGAGGCGCGCAAGTGTGTTCATTTCACTTAAGGGAAAAAACAGTTAGGCGCGCATGTGTTAGTGATTTCTAACAATTAGACCTTATTACGCTTGTTTAGACATTCCATTATAGGTAATGAATTACCATATAATTGTTTAAAAGACTTGAAGAAGAGACTTTGGCGTTCAGAGCTCTATATCTGAATTCTGGAAAAATTCGTCTCGAAATGGGGGGGGGGGGCACCGGGGGTATTTATAGGCTGGAGAGGACCCCGGACAGTTTTCAAAGAGGGTGCACAAGTCACTTGACTGACCATTAGGCGGCGTGCATGTATACTTGCACAACAGAGAGGGAACTTGCGCAGTGCATGTACATTTGAAGCCTTGTTCATTCCTTTGTCGATTTTTGATGTTTTCTTCAAAGGCTGAAACAATTTGTGCTAAGTCATTTCCCTTTCCTTTCCTCTAAACAATGGGATGAAAAGGAGCGCCAAAAAAAGTCCCCCCTCAGAGTTGGATCTGAAAAAGTAATGATGTGACTCTGAGGAAAAGAATAAATATAAAAGGAAAGAGGCGCGCAGGTGTTCACCGCACAACTATCATTTCCCAGGTGCAAGTCACGTAGGGCTGGAGCGCGCTGGAGGGAGCGCGCTAGCTGTAGGCATGCAGGTGGGCAGCCTGGCCCATAAATATGCGATCATTGGTCGTGCATAGCACCTGATTTCCGGATTTTCAATCTCTCACTATGCAGGTCACCTTCGCCATGCAAGTTTCTCATTTTTCCGCTGTTTATTCAATGTCGCACTACTGTCACGGTATTTGGAGTTGCACGGTTATACTTGCGAGCCAAAAACTTGCGCGGCATATTAACACTTGCGCGACACATCCATACTTCCATTCCAAGTTTATACTTGCGCACCATAATTCATTTTCCATTTTTCTGAATTCCTTCACAAATTTTATGAAAAATAAACCCATTTAAGAGTGAATTTATTCATCTTTTATGCAGATTCAATGGCTCCAAGAATAATTGGAATGACTGATGAACTGGAAAGCAATAGAATTGATTGAATGACGGATATCGTTGGCCATGATTATTATATCGTCTATGATAGTACTATCCAAGATTTGGCTATGTATCTGAAGAAATATCACTTTGATTTCCCACAAAGCAATTATCTTCTATTGTATGGTTATGGTCATCTGCGAGATGTCACTATTCTAGAAGCAATGAATTATCTCCTATATTCATGGTTTCAGAGTTAAACAAACTTTAATTTAGAAAATATCTAATGTGGAGGACGATTTATAAATGATGTAAGAGTGTAGAAGGCCCACATGATGCATCATAGCCCTCGTATTCCAGATATGAAACCTCATAAGCCTGAGCTGCAACAAAATTGCCATCCTACAATCTTCTGAAGTGCTCTGATGGATCAATCCAAAGGCTGGAAGAAAAGTTGGGACTTCCATCCTGAGGGAGGTGTGAAGCCAACTTGGATGTGGGCATACTGGGTATGACAAACCTGTGCAGAGTTTTTCGAAGATCTAAAAGGAGGGGAAATATACGAAGCTATCTAGGTTGGGCAAATGTATGTTTACAGACATGATAACTTCGTGCCAGAGATACTCAGCCACTAGAGCCCAGAAACCAATTCATTCCATTTGACTCATGGAGAGGTAGGCATCAGTCTAGGGGATGTCTATAGGATCTCAGGGGTTTCAATTTTGGGCGATATGTATGATGAATTCATTCCTCCCAAGGTGACTTGGAATGATTCAGAGAAGACTCCTGCTTTGGCTCGGGAATTATTTAAAATTTTTCACGGGCTCAAGAGTTTAGAGACCTCCTTAACTCATTCTAGAAAGGATATTCATCCGGAGGAGTGGATGAATATATTTCTTATTGAGAATAAAGAGAAGGAGCCAAAGGAGAAGGAGCTGAAGGAAAAAGGATCCAAGAAAAATAAATCCAATGATAACAGGCCCACCCGTCCTACTACCTTCCCTAAACCTGAGAAGAGGGGTGCTCCTGGCACATTCTGGCCATCTCTAGAAGCAGGAGAGTTCGAGAAGTGGGGATATGAGGTGAATCAAAGGATACCAAAGAAGAATCTTCTGGCGGGTTTTTTGTCTTTGTGGCTCAGCGTTTATCTCTTGCCAGTCAGGGACTCGAAGGGAGGCGTCAGGCCAGGGACCTTCGTTATTACGGCAATGTTGGTTGAGGGAAAAATGGTTGGGTTGGCTATCCCCATTTTAGCAAAGATTAATAGGAGTTTACTTCATGTCTTCATGGGTAAATCTCCTTTAAGAATAGTGGGACCATTCCAGGTTTTATGGGGATGGATGGCCACTCACATCAGGACTTATAATGTACAGAATGGAGTACAAATTCCTGGAAGTTCTTTCAGCCCATTAGTGAAAGAATTCTCTGGAGTTCCTCCATTAGATAATAATTCCTAGGACATGAATGTGAGGCTGGGCATGTCTAAGGAATTCAACTTCTTTCCCTATGGAAATCCACCAACTGGGTGGTTTGTTGATGATGGAACAACCCACATGGATTTGAGGTCATACATGCTAGCTTGCAGAGATGGTATGCTAGTTTCTAGTATTGACAGAGAAATTATATGAAATGCCTATGCTCCATATAGATTTGAATGTCAATTCAAGTGTATATAATAGATTATTGTATCTCCCCAGTACATGTCATGTTAGAGAAACATCTGATGGTTGCTCAATAACTGTGGCTGCTAACGTTAAGGGAGAAGACTGGGGCTGTATTGGATCTACCAGTTGAAAAAGAGGCACATAACATGACTACATGGTATGTTGAGCACTGGATATCATCATACCCTAATGGGGTGCTGAATCACCCAGTTTATCATGTGGGGAAAAGGAAGAGGACTATAGATAAAGGAACCCTTCCTCATGTAGGTGATGCTTCCCCACCTGAAGCTGATTCGCCAGATTCCTCCTCTAGGGCTGATTCACCGGATTCCCATGATGGGGATGATGAGGCACAACAAGTGGAATATCGGCCTCGTGCATGATATAATCCTCTATTTATAATCAAAAGAACTACTCTATTAATGCATTGTGAGTTACTTCATTGTGGTAATTTAATCAACATCACATTATAAAGAAATAAGTCTTATTTTTTTATTCTCTATCAATAGGTGTAAGAGATGGGAGGAAATTGATGTTGAAAATTATAGGACCTTCCTCGCATCCTGCTGGTACACACACTGAATATCTACGACCAGAGGCTGTCCAGACATGGAAGAGTCTATATTATGGTACCAAGACTGCCTGGATGGATTTGTGAGAAGGTCTACAACTCCATGGAATTGGGAATCTCATGGATTCTATAGATATCCAATATGTGGAAAACCCCAATGAAGTGAGAGATTACATCATAGAGCTGGAAATGCTCATATATGCCACTGACGATTCCATTCCTATCACCAAGCGGGTGAAGGAATTGATAGATCGTGGTGCCGCTGAGGGGACTGATGAGGAGTGGCATGATTATGTGGCTCCTGAAGATTTAGTTTTCTTTCCTTATTTGTTCTCAACTTGATTTCAGTCAAAGTTTTGTTACTCAAGGAAATTATTTTCTTCACCTTGCATCTCATAAAGAAATGAATAGCTGAGGTTCCTTCAACATAGTACAACCCTGTTGGTATTTCCATTGGGGCTACTGATGAGTCTCCTCGCGAATCGGGTGAGATATCTCCAAGCCAGCAGGCCATGAATAAGGAGTTGGACATGGCCTTCCATTCGCAAATTCAGGTGCCAATAAGGGAGACTACTGATACTCATAAAAATCCAAAATGACAAAAGCGACGAAGGAGGAAGTCCACCATTAAATACTTTATTAGTAGTGGTATGTCCTTCTCATAATAATGAATATATACCCATGAAAAGTTTTCTCATATTTCTGAGGATTGAATGGGCTTATTCAATTTCCCCTTTAAGGGAAATGACTGATCCTCCTTTGAGGACCGTAGAGGGTGTTGTGGAACAATTGAAAATTCAGGCTGAGTTGCTTGCTCTTAGCGAAGATCCAACATATATTCCCAGTATCCCTCCTGATTTTGTTGCGAGAAGGGAAGAACCCGCTTCTCGTAAGTTAAAAATGATCCATAAAATTTTGAATGAAACATCTACTGACTTTCATTCTGTGATATTTCAGGTTCAACCACTAAATTAGAGCTCTTGGCGGCCATTGCAACCGACGCCACCATTTTAACTACAGAAGATGTCTAGGGTTAGGGACCGTAGGATGAAGGTCACCAAGAAGACACAACAAATTCTCCCACTGGTGAGACTAACCAGGACTCTAAGATGACATTAGATGAAATGATGGAACTTGGTGCATCTTTCGAAGATTTTTTAAATCATGCTAAATTACCTTGTAATTTAGAATATTATGGACGTGAGTGTTATCCATCGTCCTATTAAGAATAACTTCTTATTACATGTCTAATCATTATTGGTTCAAATGTGTAGTTTTGTCTGAGCAAGCTGCTAAACAACTGATGCCTGAAGGGGGTACAGAGAACCCTACTGTTGTAGAGACATTAACACAAGTGGAGCTGAATCCAGTGGAGCTTCCTCAAACACATCCTGAAAATCCCGTCGAAGCTAGGAAAGATAGGGAGGAGCCTTCTTAGGTTTCTGATCTACCGTTGCGCAAGGAATAATAATATTTGTGATTGTACTTAATTTGCAAGACAACCGATTCTTTTGTTACCCTTTGAAACTAACCAAAGTATTTGATTGATTATACAGGGCCATCAATTGCAGTGGGTAGATCTAGAGGTGAGGCATCAGCCTCCACCCAACAGGAAATGAAAGTGAAGAAGCTCAGGTCAGGGGGGAAGGAGCAGAATAGGGCTCTTCTCTATGTGCATTAATCCCAGATTAGATGCCCCCCCTGTGATGATGAGGTCGAATCAGACCCAGAGGTACTTGAGGCCCTCATCTTTTCACGATGAAAGGTGTGGGACAAAATATGTAAAATAATATTTGAGGTTACTTTAGAAGAGCTATCATCGAAGATCCCTCGATTGTCATCCTTGTTTGTCATGCTAGGACTTGGCAGTTTCAGATATGAAAAGATCCATGCCGCAGTGAAACAGGTCATTTTATGAAGGGAACAAGAGAAAAAGTGTCGTGAAGATCTGACAATGGTGAAGCGTCAGCCAATATCGGTGAATTTAAGGTTGTAGTTTCATGAGCTGAGGCTAACTATGCTGCCAAGAAGAAGGAGCTGAAGCATAGGATCACAGATAAAGTCGTCCAGCAGATGCACCTTCAGCAATAGTTAGACGCTGTTACTGGGGAACTTGACCAACTCAATAATTCACTGGAGTGAGCTCAAACGAATGGTATAAATACCATCATGGATGCCAATAAAGAACTCCATCAGTCTGAAAAGAGTGATGTTGGCTGGGTGCATGAGCTTCAAGTAGCTACTGTTGAAGCTCGGGATGTTATCCATCATGTGAAGACTTATGTTGACAGCCTCTGGTAATTTCCTAGAAAAGAGAAGAGACTCCAATTTGTGGATGTCCTTCTAATTCTTTTTCATCAAATGGAATGATTGCTTTCATCTTCAATCACTTGTGCACAGATTCTCCTGCTACCTGATTTAAATTTTACCTAAGCCAATGGGCCTAGTAAGCATAGTTTGATTTTTTACTAGGATTATTATAAATAACCCTACAAAAATTTAATCTTTTAATTTCTCAATATTACCTAAATCATTCAATATTTATGTTTAGTGAGTTGGAACATGACTTTTATTCAGATTTCCCTTGTCTTTTTTGGGTAGTTTAAAGTCATGCTCGTCGGACATAAAGTGGATAAGGTTTAAGGTTGAAGTAGCTTTGACTGAATGAATTAGAATTGACTCAATTCCTTGACAACTTATCTGAAAATATTTTCCCACACTCAAGCATGAGGGAAAATATGTCATCTAAGACTTAAGAAAATTTGAATATGAGGAATTATATTAAAAAGAGCTAAAAAGGCATTAGAAGAATTAGTTCCCAAGAATGAAGTTACCATTATTTAACAAACCAGTTAGGGGGTTGAATTATGCAGGGCCACCTAAGGGAATTGGCTGCATTGTCAAATAAATAGCATCTTTTGGCAGATAGGTCCGTTATGTAGACTACTTATGCAAGGATGCCTAAGGGCACATACTGCATAGTCTAGAAAAAGAACTCTCATAAATTTACTTTTATACTGCTAAGAAGCCAGTTAAAGTTTCTGGGGATTCAACTTTTCCAAAGTATAGAGTTTGATGTATGGATAGAGGTACTTGAATATAGAGAAGATATTTCCAAATAGGTTTGTCTAATAATTGGATGAATGTTACTCCTATGAAGGTCTGACCCAAACATAGGGATGGAAAATATAAACCATAGACTTGAATACTTTCAAATCCGAAAAATAACTTGAAATAAATATGTTAAGGATAACTATTTTTTACGGATCCTTACATACTTTTTGATAAGACCAATAAGAAAAAAAGAGGCTTTCTTCACAAGAATGAAGTTACCAATATCTGAAAAACCTGTTAGGGTGTTGAATTATGTAGGGCCACCTAAGGGGATTGGATTCATAGTCAAATAATAGCATCTTTTGGCTGAAACATCTGTTATGTAGATAGTTTATGCAAGGCCGCCTAAGGGCACATTCTGTATGGTCAAGAAAAATAATTCTAAAAAATTGGTCATTTTGTGAGAAGTAGTCAAGAAAAGGGTTATGAACTTCAGGAAGTATTCAATATTAGGATTATGACACATAAATATGGGTATTTTCCAATGTATGCAGAGATACATGGATCAATGATAACCATAATCATGTTGTGGCTGGATCCTGAATTGAAATGTTGGCCTACACAATGTATCCCATAAGGATGGGAATAACACCATATGTAGTTCTTAAAATATAGTTTAACTTCATGTGGGATAAAAATATAGGAGATCTTAGTTTAGGTTCATAGAGCTTGTACCATTTATAAGAAATAAATAGTGTGTGTTTTCATGGGGACTTTTCAGCCAAAGGACTGAAAGTGGAATTTGGGGTTAGGCCAAAAAGACTTGGGGCTGGATTCAAGGGACACTCGAACGTTCCTACGTATCCTATAAGGATGGGAATCAAGCAAATTTAGTTCTTGGAATACCCTCTGTACAAATTTGGTTTGTACATGTGAAGGGTGAAACAGGACTTTAGTGCAATGATGGCTTAACCCAAGATTAAAGGTTCGGGCATTTCCATGTATGCACGTAGTCTTTGGAATGAAAAATGATTTAAAAATCAAAGTAAATAATGATTCCCTCTCAGGTGAGGGTATCAAAGAATATTTCAGTTTATTATCATATAGGAAAAAAGTGTTGTACAGTTTAACATCGTATAGCAAGAACGAAAGTGAACCACTGTAAAGATATCGATTCAGGGGACGGTTTCACGAATCAACATCGTATGAGATGGAGGTGAATCGATGTGAAAAGATTGGTTTTGGGCTTGAACCTTTGGAGGTTTCCAACATACCCATCTTGGAAGGCAAGGATCAAAGTCCCCGTAGTTCAATTAATGAATAAATTAATGATCAAGTTGTTCTTGGGGAAAACAACCTAGAAAATAATTTTGGGACTTACGCATGGTTAGAGGCCCAGAGAGGGTGTTATGGTTGAAATTTTCTCTAAGCTCATGTGAGTCATACTTGTTGTGAGAAACAAGAGGTAACAACAACCTTAACGATGCACATTTTAATGTCATGTAGGACATATAAAGGGACTATGCAGTTTAAAGTATTGATGTTTGGACTACTGGTGCTGCACAGTTTAGTGTCATGTAGTAGGGACAAAGTACAATTTAATGTCTTATAGGGTGTATCAAAGTAATTTCTATACAGTTTAGCATCATGTATTTAGGACGATGGGGAAAACACAGTTTAATGTCATGTTGGACAAAAAGAGGACTGTGCAGTTTAATTTCATGAATAAAGGACAAAAGAGGAAATGTTTTAACATCATGTTGGACGTATTAAGGACTTTTTCATAGTTTAATGTCATGTTGGAAAAAGTGAAAATAGTTTTAGGTCATATGTTTGGACCATTACTGTATAGTTTAACGTCATATTGCAAAGACGATGGAGGGGACACAATTTAACGTCATGATGGACGAATTAAGGAACTTTTTCACAGTTTAATGTCGTGTGGGATGAAAAAAATGAAAATATTTTAGAGTGATATGCATGGACTATGGATGATGTAGTTTAACATTGTGCTGGACGTAAGGGACTTTTATACAGTTTAGCGTCATGTAGTTTGGATGTCCAAGTTTAACGTCATGTGAGATGAAAGGGATGCAAATAGTATAAAGTCATATGCATGGACTGTGGATGGTGTAGTTTAATGTCTTGCTGCCAATAAGAGACTTCTATATAGTTTAGCATCATGTAGTTAGGACGTCATAGTTTAACTTCATATGGGAAAAAAGTAATACAAATAGTTTAAGGTCATATGTATGGACTGTGGATGGTGTATTTTGTGTTTATACAAAACACATCTTCAGAAATCTGGCATTGGTTGGAGTAGTGATGTGACCTTCATCCATTGAGATCAAAGAATAAGCTCTATTGGAATAGACCTTATGTATTGAAGAAGGTCCTTCCCATTTTGGCTCAAGCTTGGGAGGTTTCTTTCTTGGTATCATTGGAATTCTGATAACTAATACCAATTCCCCCTGAACGAATGAACAAAGACAAATTTTTTTGTTGAAATCTCGTGCTATTTGATTCTGGTAGACTTCCAAGTGGTGTAGAGTGCACAATATTTTCTCATCTAACCGTTCCAATTCATCCAATCTCTTGTGAGATTGTTCATCTGAAGATTATTGATCACAAATGGATATTCTGAGTGAAGGTAATTGAACTTCAATGGGCAAGACTAATTTCGTTCCATATACATGTGAATATGGAGTTGACAGTGTTTCAGTGATGGTGGTGGACCGATAAGCCCATAAAGCATGAAAGAGTTTATCATGCTATGACTTCTTCTCTTTATCCACCATATTTTGCAGTATATCTGACAGAGCCTTGTAGAAACCTTCTATCTAGCCATTGGCCGCTGCATGATACTGAGATGAATGATTGGATTTGATGTTGTATTCTTGATACAACTTCTTCACCTCGGATGAACAGATGTTGGTGCAACTATCCATCAATATGGTATGAGGGATATCAAATATGGTAATGATGTTAGACTTGATGAAGATAATAATTATTTTAGAACTATCTTCATTGAGAGGTATTGCCTCTACCCATTTGGAAAATAAGTCAGTAGTAGTAAGAATATACTTAAGCTGCTTGGTCGTAGCTGAAGGGTAAGGTTCCACCACATCCATTCCCCATGTTGCAAATGGTCACAAGTATTTATCCGTATGAAGCCACTCTGGAGGTTGATGAATGAAGTTGGCATGTACTTGGCATAAATGACACTTCTTTGTGAAATCAACACAATCTTGTATCATTGAAGGCCAAAAGTATCCAAGCCTTCGAATCTGATCAGAAAGTCTATGTCTAGACTGGTGGGCACCACAGACTCCTAAATGAACTTCTTTCATGACAACCATTATCTCTTCACAATCAATGCATCTGAAGAGAAATCCATCAAAACCATTCTTGTAGAGAATTTTCTCTAGGTGATCCAAGCTATCATAATTAGTAAATTTGAGAACACATCACTGGATTGATTCTTTCCTGGCTCTATCAGGTGGAAGTTTTCCATTTTGAAGGTATTCCCTGATAGGTGCCATCCATCCCGTAGTGTGACCATATGGTTCAGAGATGGGACTAATTTCATTGATTTCCTCTATTCTGATTCGAACATAAGGTGAAATTGTGCGACGGTGGGCAATACTGATGGTTGTCTCGTCCCAATTTGGATCTGCCAGAGCTGTGGCTATATTAGCCAGTGCATCAGCTTGGGTATTTTTTGATCTTGGGACATAAGAAAATTTCAGTTCCAAAGGAAACTATGCCATTAACTCTCTCACGTAATCATACAATGGGATTAGTTCTTCTTTTCTGATTGCATAATCCCCATTGACTTGTTTGATTACCATGTCTGAATCACCTTTCACCTTTAAGTGATTCACTTGTGCTTGAAGTTCCAACTCGAAATCCTATAATGAGAGCATGGTATTCCACTTCAGTATTTGTACCACCTTCCCACAATAATATGGAATAAGTTAACACTTCATTTTCTGGAGAAATGAGTACAATCCCTAAGCCAACTTTGTTGATTTTAGGATTTTCCATTTTCCTCCCTGTTGGACTTCTGGAAGCACCATCAAAGTACATTTCCCATGTTTGAAGGCTTTCTTGAATAGTGAAAAATTCATCATCAGGGAGTTCAATATCTGAAGATGTGTCTTCCACTGAAGGGTGTTCAGCAAGGAAATCAGCCAGAGCTTGGCCCTTTATTGCCTTTTGAGACACATATTGAATATCAAATTGTTGCAAGATAACTACCCACCTTTCCAGACGTCCTGTATGAATTTAATGACTAATGATGATTTTGGGAGGGTTATTGAAAGATACCAATTGGACTTTTTGATGTTTCAGGTAGTGTCTCAACATTTGAACTGCAAAGATTAATGCTAGGCAGCACTTCTCAATATTTTGAGTATCGGGTTTCTACTTCTAGCATAGTATGACTGAGATAGTAGAGGCTGTTTTCATTCCCATCATCATTCTTCTGAGCAATAAAGCCACCCAAATATCGCTCTAGAGATGTCACATTGAGGATAAGTGGTCTTCCTTCAACAGATGGCATTAAAACCGGTGGACTTAAGAGATACTTCTTGAGAATATCAAATGCTTCTTGAAATTCTTCAGTCCACTGGTAAGTGACTCCCTTCATCATCAATTTGGTGAAGGGTAAGAATTTGCCTACCAAATGGCGATGAAACACCGAATATAGGCTATGTTTCCTTGAAGACCTCTCAATTCTCTTAAATTTCGAGGAGGTGACATGCCAAAGATTGACTTTTTCTTCTCAGGGTCAACCTTGATTGTAACAACCCGAAATTTGGAATAAATCTTATTCCCTAATTTTGTGTCTTATTATATTTTTTCATACTCAACAAAATTGTTTCAATTGATAACATCAGTATAATTAAAGTGAGACTGTTGGGTTTTGACTATTATATGATCGTTAGTCAGTATGACCATTGAAAACTGAATGTTGCGACTTTTGTCTCTAAATACAAGTGACTGTGGTTAATTAATATAGAAAGGAGATTCGATGGCCTCATCTAGTAGTCTCGGGCCAATCGAAGCCCATCTAATGGAACTTGGGAAGGAGGTAGCACCACTGGTCTTTGCTCTGGACCAAACCCAAGACGAACTTCATCATGGGAAGCTATAACGGAATCGCCTTCGCGAGAAGTTCAAACTGATATAAATTACAACTCGTGAAATGTTGGCTGAGCCACCCCAAGATTATATCACCCTAGAAAACCTTACTCTTAGGTCCTATTTTGGTGTTATGAGGGGCTATGTAACGAGACCATAACTGCCTTGTGTAATCCTTTGTTTTAAATAAAAACTTGTGATTTCTTTTTGTGATGATGTTTGTGAATTTTCAAACGACCAGATAAATATAGTATGCATATTTTTTTATGAATTCTAGAAAAAAGTTATTTGAAAATAATTATGTAAACCTTAGATAACTAATTATGTGTAATTATTTTCAAAAAATGGTCTTCTACAATTATGTTCAGTACGAAATTTAGAGTCTAATAAGATCAACTTAATTTTTGATGAATAGTAAATTATGAATAGTGATTTAATGCTTAGGATTAGTAATGTGACCAAATGGATTAGCAATCTCACTTAAAGAAAGTATTAATATAATATAGTCACCTTGAATAAGTAACTTCATTCAATAAAATGGTTAAAACATAGTTTCATAAATTATTAGTCAAGTATTAGTTTTTTCAGGTGAATAGTGTTTTTTAATTAAAAATTTAATTAAAAATATTTAGGAAATTATTTTTATAAAATTGATTTCATTTTTGAACTCCGAGAATCGATATTATGTTAAGGTAAGTTTTGGGGATCTTTCTGAGAACGTTGAATTTTCGATGAATAGGGAAAATACAGTTTTAAGGTTTCGATTTGTTTAATGACATCGTAACTATGTCATGATAATTCCATGAGATATTATAAGGTCTGACTGACCAATGGTGATGAATTATTGTATGGGGGGACCGATGTGGCCAATACCATGGGCAAATACCATGGGAAAGCCCATGGTTTTTCCAAAACCACCAATGAGGAGTCCCTTGGCCATTAATTCCTTGTCCCCTCACTTTCTTTATAAATACCAAGAAATCCCCTCATCCATTAGACTCCCAACTCTCCCCCAATGATTCTCATGTCTCATTACCTCAAAAGGAGTCCTCCCAAGGAACCCCCAAGCTCTCAAGGTCCCAACCTTTGAGTTTTAAGAGTTACGTTTTAAGGTAAGGGATCCGACCTCTCTCTTTCTTTTCAAGTAATCTCTTTTATGTCATTTATTTTATGCTCTATGCTCTTATGTTGAAGTATGTTCTTTTATATTGATCTTAAGGCCCTTTTAATGTTAATATGATTAGATACCCCCTCTTTCTCTCATCATTTCATTTTAATAATGTTAAAGTGGCGCCGTTAGGCTGTCGGATTTTTAAGGGATTCTTTCACCCTTCTCGTTTTCAAGATCTATTTTCATGTCAAGTCTTTCATGTTCCTTTTTATTATGATGTGGTATGATCTCTAAATCTATAATACCGATATTTTATGTTCATATGATGATAGACCCTATTTTATCTCTTCAATTCATTTTTTTGATGTTTATGTGGCGTCGTTAGGCTGCCGTATTTTTAAGGGATTCTTTCACCTTTCTCATTTTTAAGATCTATTTTAATGTCAAGTATTTCTTGTTACTTTTTATTATTCTAGGGTATGATATCTAAATCTATCATACTGAACTTATATTTTCATATGATGAGAGACTTTATTTGATCTCTTCAATTCATTTTTGTTGAAGTTTAAGTGACGCCATTAGGCTGCCAAATTTTTAAGGGATTCGTTCACCTTTCTCATTTTTCAAAGTTCTACTTTCATGTCAAGTCGTTAAAGTTACTTTTTATTATGTTAAGGTATGATATCTATATCTATTATACTGATATTTTATGTTCATATGATGAGAGAACCTATTAGATCTAATCAATTCATTTTTGTTGATGTTTAAGTGATGTCGTTAGGCTGCTGAATTTTCAACAGAGATATCATATTTTGGTCTTCCTTTCATGTTCTTCATTTAATATTGTATATCATTTAAATTTCATTACCATGATTTTAAATCCTTTATATTCTATCCCCCTACTATTTTATGGATCACTTATGAGTGGGTTACCCATGTCCCCTCTCTTTTCAATGTTTTCTAAAACCTCATAACCTAGCCGTTATGCTGCAGAATTTCCGTCTCAAAATGTCTCTCTCTTATTCTCAAATTCATTTATTTTATTAAGTGAATACTCATAGATTTTTATTCAAAAGGGGTATTCACATATATACCAAAATTTTCTATTTTAAATTCTGGGATTTACATACATGAGACCCGTTTTCCCTTTCTGTGGGTTTAAAGTGACATAAAGATCATGTCTTTAAAGTAGTTTTTAAAACATTATGATTATTAAATGAAACCCATTTCTTTTAGTCTATATGGGTTTTTTATTAAATGATTGATGATGATATATTTGGTTCACATTATAATAAAGATAAATTAATGGTGTGCCCTAATACCTCCCTAATGCATTGGGTAAAGACTTAATCTGTAGAGATGACCATTTAGAATGATACCATGCTGAATAACCTTGGTAATTATTATTGACACCTTGAGGATGGACCTTGGTGAAACAGAAATGATTTACTTTGTTGAATGTTGTATCCACATCTTCAAGTTATGAAATATGTTTATTTTATTATGATATTCCTCATTATTTCATTCTCATGCCTTAAAGTTCTTTTAATGACTTTAATGATGTATCTCAAGTTCACATGTTACATGTTTTCCTTGTTTCCCTTACTAGGCCTTCTGCTCACCCTTTATTTTGATGTATGTACCCAGTTTTTGAGATGCAGTAATGAACCTAGGATGAAAATATGGATAATCCTTTAAAGTGATTAAGAAGAATGTTTTTTTTTGTTTCTTGTATTAAGTTCCTGGTTTACAAGACACTAAACCTTAAATTTCCTCAGTTTTGTATAATGTAATGAAAGGTTTTGTGACAAAAAGGTGGGATGTTATAGTTGGTATCAAAGGATGGTTTAGTTATTTGTGGAAATTAGGATATAAAAACTTTAGGAAGAACCTTATAGAAAAGTTTTAATAAAGGAAATCTTCCTGGTATTTTGGTGAGTATTGAGTAAGGGGTTGCCAAGAAAATACATCCTTGTTTGGATACGAGCAGGTAGAGGTGGCTCTGGCACAGATGTACATAGGGGTAAAACCTGAAAACACATCTTTGAGCTAGACTCAAATGGGAACTGGTACACAACAACGATACTTGCTGCACTCTTGGTTACGACATCCCGAGGGATATGCTTTGGTAAATTCATAAGATTACTATGATCCATTATTGAAGGAACAAATATAAAATAAAATAAATATTCACATAAGAATATATGATCATGGATAACCTAGTTTGGAACCTATGGAATCACATGTTAGGGTATAATTTTCTTCTACATGTTATTCTTCTATTCATTAAGTTCCTTTTCATGATTATTGGCTATGTGTTTAAGCCCCCAATTGTACTTTATTTTCATAGTTAATGGCAGGAAATGGAAAAACATGTCCCTACAACCAATGTTATAGGAAATGCGAAGATTTCTGTATTAATATGACAGATATGATTAGGGGATGATAAGATGATTATTATTTTGGAAGACGTTCACTATTTTGGGGAAACTATATGCTCGAGGTAAATAGATTACTACAGTATTTTCTTTGAGGAGTAAAGGATGAATTATATTTTTAAGAATCAATGAATTTAAGGTGGACTTATAGTAATATAGGTTACTTATGGAAATGAATAACCTATCTTGGGTAAAATATGTTTAGGTTAGGTACTTTTGTAATAATATGTTAGGAGTGGTTGATGTTTTTTGGAGATGAACAATGAAGTTTATTTTGGAAGACTATGTTATCAAATCCTTCATGTATTTGGGTTTCAATATTAGTTTGGTTTATTTTGAGGAATTTTAAAAATAGGTTTTTATAGAATGGTCTATGATGATCTTTGGGTAGTACCATGAAACTTTGAAGAATTAAAGTAGTTTCCCTTCCTCAAGGGTTCATTCTTTTGGAAGAGTTGTTTTATCTTACCCTTTCTATTTTTTGGATAATTTATAAAGGTATAAGAAATAGATAGTTAATATTTGGTGGCTTATGTGATTCTCTATAAGATGATTCTTGTGCTTTGATGAGACAAAGTAGTTTTGAATGCTCATCGTTTGGAGAAAAGATTAGTTTTGTTAGAAACTTATTAAAGGATGAAACTCTACTTAAATGTAGGTATATTTCCTTATGTTTGTATTCTATGTAGTAAATGAATTCCTCAAAATTATTAAAAGGAACGTAAAACAAAAACATTGTTGGTTTAAGTTTCCTACTGGGTAATAAAAGACCGTTTACACACATCATAAGTTTGTGATTTTCTTATGGTTAAATTTCTCCTACTCATGTTTTCTATCACTCTCCCTCAGAACATGACCCTTTGTTTTTTCTTCCATATCCATTTTTTCCTACATGGAATCCTAGAATGGGTTAACTCGGGTGGCCTTTGTACTTATTTTTCTTTCTTTTAAAGTAATAGTGTTACTGACTCTTATTCCAATGTGGGACATTCAATGAAATTTCATAACCCAATTTTAAAAATTGCGAGGACGCAATATCTTAAGGGGGGAAGATTCTAATGTCCAGAAATTTTGAATAAATCTTGTTCCCTAATTTTGTGTGTTATTTTATTTTTCATACTCAACAAAACTGTTTCTTTTGATAACATGAGTATAATTAAAATGAGACTCTGGGTTTTTGACTATTTTATGACTGTTAGTCAGTATGACCGTTGAAAACTGAATGTTGTGAATTTTTTCTCTAAATACAAGTGACCTTGTTTAATTAATAAAGAAAGCAGATTCGATGGCCTCATCCAGTAGTATCGGGCCAATCGAAGCCCATATAACAGAACTTGGGAGGAGGTAGCACCACTGGGCTTTGCTATGGACCAAACCCAGGCCGAACTTCATCGTGTGAAGCTAGAACAGAATCTACTTCACGAGAAGGTCAAACTGATAGGAATTACTACTCATGCAATGTTGGCCGAGCCACCCCAAGATTCTATCACCCTAGCACACCTTACTCTTAGGACCTATGCTAGTGTTATAAGGGGCTATCTAACAAAACCATAACTGCCTTGTGTAATCCTTTGTTTTAAATAAAAATTTTGATTTCTTCTAGTGATGAAGTTTGTGAATTTTCAAATGTCCGGATAAATATAGTATGAAAATTTTAGATGAATTCTAGAAAAACGATATTTGAAAATAATTATTCAAACATTATAATAATAATTATGTGTAATGATTTTAAAAAAATGGTCTTCTACAATTATGTTCAGTATGAAATTTAGAATCTAATAAGATCAACTTAATTTTTGATGAATAGTAAATTATGAATAGTGATTTTATGCTTAGGATTAGTAATGTGACCAAATAGATTGGTAATCTCACTTAAAGAAAGTATTAATATAATCTAGGCACCTTTATTAAGTAATGTGATTCAATAAAATGGAAAAAAAAACAGTTTCATAAATTATCAGTCAAGTATTAGTTTTTTTCGGTGAATAATGTTTTTTAATTCAAAATTTAATTAAAAATATTTAAAAAATTATTTTTATAAAATGGATTTCATTTTTGAACTCTGTGCATCGATATTATGTTAAGCAAATTTATGTGGATTTTTTTGAGAAAGTTGAATTTTTGATGAATATTGAAAATACAGTTTTAGGGTTTCGGTTTGTTTGATGACATCATGACTGTGTCATGATGATACCATGAGATATTTTAAGGGTTGGCCGACCAAAGGTGAAGAATTATTGTATGGGGGGACCCATGTGGCCAATACCATGGGAAAATACCATGGGCAAGCCCATGGTTTTTCCAAAACCACCAATGAGGTGTCCCATGGCCATTAATGTCTTGTCCCCTCACTTTACCTATAAATACCTATCAATCCTCCAATCCATTCGACTCCCAACTCTCCCCCAACAACGCCCTGGTCTCATTACCTCCCATGTAGTCCACCCATGGTTCCCCCAAGCCCTCAAGGTCCTAACCTTTGAGTTTTATTAGTTACGTTTTAAGGTAAGGGATCCGACCTCGCTCTTTCTTTTCAAATAATCTCTTTTATGACATTTCATTTATGATCCATGTTCTTATGATGAAGGATGTTATTTTATATTCATCTTACATCCCTTTTCATTTTCATATTATGATATACCCTCTATTTCTCTCATCATTTCATTTTAAGAATGTTAAAGTGGCGCCGTTAGGCTGCCGAATTTTTAAGGGATTCTTTCACCCTTCTCGTTTTCAAGATCTATTTTCATTTCAAGTATTTCATGTTCGTTTTTATTATGTTGGGGTATTATCTCTAAATCAATCATACTGATATTTTATTTTCATATTATGAGAGACCCTATTTTATCTCATCAATTCATTTTTTTTGAAGTTTAAGTGGCGCAGTTAGGCTGTCGAATTTCTAAGGGATTCATTCACCCTTCTCGTTTTCAAGATCTATTTTCATGTCAAGTCTTTCATGTTACTTTTTATTATGTTGGGGTATGATCTATAAATCTATCATACTGATATTTTATGTTAATATTATGAGAGACGCTATTTTATCTCGTCAATTCATTTTTGTTGAAGTTTAAGTGATGCCGTTAGGCTACCAAATTTTTAAGGGATTCATTCACCTTTCTCATTTTTCAATGTTCTACTTTCATGTCAAGTCTTTGAAGTTACTTTTTATTATGTTGGGGTATGATCTCTATATCTAACGTAATTATATTTTATGTTCAAATGACGAGAGACCCCATTTGATCTCGTCAATTAATTTTTGTTGATGTTTTAGTGACGTCGTTAGGATACAGAATTTTCATAAGAGAAATCTAATTTTTGTCTTCATTTAATGTTCTTCATTTCATATAGTATATCTTTTAAATTTCATTACCATGTTATTAAATCCTTTATATTCTTTCCCCCTACTGTTTTATGGATCATTTATGAGTGGGTGACCTATTTCCCCTCCCTTTTCAATGTTTTATAAAACCTCGTAACATAGCCGTTATGCTACAGAATTTCCGTGTCAAAATGTCTCTCTCTTATTCTCAAATTAATTTATTTTATTAAGTTAATACTCAATTCTCTTTCTTATAAAGGGGTATTCTCATATATACCAAAAATTTTTATTTTAAATTCTGGGATTTACATACATGAGACATGCTTTCCCTTTCCGTGGGTCTAAAGTGACATAAAGATCATGTCTTTAAAGATGTTTTTAAAACACTATGATTATGAAATGAAACCCATTTTTTAATGCTATATGGGTTGTTTATGAAATGATTGATGATGATATATGTGTAGCACATGATAATAAAGAAAAATTAGGGGTGCGCCCTGATAGCACTCCAATGGATTGGGTAAAGACATAATCTCTAGAGATGACCTTTTAGACTGATACCTTGGTGAATAACCTTGGCAATTTTTATTGACACCTTGGGGATAGACCTTGGTGAAACAGAAATGACTTCCTTTGTTAAATGTTGTATCCACATATTCATGTTATGAAATTCGTTATTTTTATTATGATATGCCTCATGATTTTATTCTCATGCCTTAATGTTCTTTTCATGACATTATTGATGTATCTCAAGTTCACATGTAAAATGTTTCCCTTGTTTCCCTTACTGGGACTTCTGCTCACCCTTTCTTTTGATGTACGTACCCAGGTTATTAGATGCAGTAATGATCCTAGGATGAACATAAGGATAATCCTATCAAGTGTTTAAGAAGAATGTTTTTTTTGTTTCATGTATTAAGATCCTGGTTTACAAGACACTAAACCATAAAGATCCTCAGTTTTGTATAATGTACTGAATGTTTTTGTGAAAAAAGGCGGGATGCTATATCGATACCATGATGGTGTACGACGAAGCCAAGAAATTTCCCCGAGGTTACCCCAAAAGCACATTTTTATGGGTTCATCTTCAAATTATGTTGCCGAATTTTGTGGAATATGACTTCCAAATCAGCCAAGTGATTAGAACTTTGTTTGGATTTGACCACCAAATCATACACATAAAATTCAAAAAACTGTCCCAAAAGGGTTTGATGATTCAATGCATGGCACACTGATATGTTGCTCATACATTCTCTAGGCCAAAAGGAAATACATGATAGAAAAAAACACCCTGAGGGGCTCTGAAGGCTGTAGATTCTTAATCTCCTAGATCCATTCAGATTTGATTATATCCAGAATATTCTTCCATGAAGGAAATCGCTTCATAGACAGCTATCACATCAATCAAGAGTTTTGTAATCCGAACTGGAAAATAATCCTTTGGAAAATACCGATTAAGATCTCTAAAATCAATGTAAACTCTAATTTTACCATTCTTATTTTTCATTAGGACAATATTAGCCAAAAACATGGGATATTGAACTTCTCTGACGAAGTTAGCTTTGATGTGCTTATCCACTTCAGCCTCAATTTTGGAAGTATAGGTTGGGTGTGTTCTTCTAGCAGCTTGTTTGAATCCTCGATGTTCTTCTGACAAACCCAAATTATGAGTGGCAACATCAAGATCAAGCCCTGAATCTCTATATAGTTCCAAGAAAATATATCTCAAATTTTCTTTAAAAAGGAAATAGACATCTCTTGCGCTTCAAGAGTCATGGCCGCACTAATTAAAGTGGGGCGTGGATCTTATTTTGTACCCAAATTGATTTCTCTGAGTTCATTCACTGTGCTAGAGATACCCTCTTCAAATGATAGAGGAGAATCCCTGAGAACTTCCTCTTCTTCTTCAACATGTTTTATTTCCTCTGTTTCCACTTGCATAGTAGATAATGAAGTATAATTTTCATGATCAGAAGAGATGTCAAAACTTGTACTTCTTGAAGAAGAAGCTTCCATTTATGAACTGATTGATGAAGAAGGGTCTTCTTTGGGTAATATAGAGGAGATGATGGACTGAAAATCGACATCATCGTTTACCTCTGACATTGCTATAACTTTCCCTAGCCTGATTGGTAAAGTATAGACCATCTGGATTTCAACAGATGAAATGAAGTCATATCCATTTGATCTTTCATCATTGCTTGGTGGATCACAATTTTCTCCCATGTTGTCTGGCATGATTTCCATAATTGACATTATGTATCATTCCATAAGAGTATTTTTATTTTGGTCTATCCTTTCAATTTGACTGATAGGAAAAACATAATCTGTACTCACATGTGCTAATGGATTTATTGGATTCTTTTCCAAACCATACAGAGCATTAACTTTGGTAATTACCTTTGTTGTAGATTCCTCCTTTCCCTTCATTCGGTAGAATTCCGCCTCAATGTATTGAGATTCACATGTCTTGAACGGGGCCTTATCATCATATAATGTCCCAACATGACCATCGAAACCAAACATGAGACATTGTTGGTATGACGAAGGGATAGCCGCTTGCCGATGTAGACATGGTCTTCCAAGAAAGATGATGAAGGCTAAGTCTTGATCAACAACCACGAAATATGAATTGGACACAAGATCTCCAAACTAAGATCTGAGTGTAATCTCACCCAGTGGTTCTTGTTCATTTTTATCATATCTTTGTAACATCAATGTATAAGGAGATAAATCAGATTCTGTGAGGCCCAATCGACGAAGTGTATGAATGGGCATGAGGTTGAAACCTAAACCATTATCAATGAAAACTCTATAGATGTCTACGTCATTGACCTTTCAAGATAAGTACTAAGGTCTAATATGTCCATGCACGATATCATATTCAGCTTCATCAGTAAAAGATATGACTGCATGGCATTCTGTAGGATTATTCTCTACATGGTAGACTTCAGCTGTAGAAATTTCAGTCTCAAACTCCTAAGGACTTGAAAAAGCCTCAATGAGTGCCTCCTGAAGATCCTTTGATAAATTCAAGGCAACCAGAATTGATAACATAGCTGGTACTTGGGCTAGGTTTTTCAATATATCATACTTTTCATCCAAAGGTCTGTGATTCCCAAGAGGAACATATGGTTTAGCAAGTGCCTTGGAAGTTTATTCTTTGGAATTTGATGCATCTTGTACCGGGATAGGACTCAGTAATACTCTGGGATTTGTAAGATTAGACTGAATAGGCCTATTTACTTGCTGAGAGGAAGAAGATGGAACCTTCAACTGATCATCCAGAATAATTGTGCTAGGGCTATGTCTTCCTTGTTTGGAAGAACATTATTGTTCTTGTTGAGCTTGTTGAAGGTCTCTACCACGAGTTTCTTCTACATACACAGTTATAGCAGTGGTAGAATTGGAATAGTGGCCTCTGAAATATTCACGTCTTCCTCTGTATCTTAGACCTCTGGAATTTCCTCTGATTCCTCTATTTGATATAGGGAATTAGGGCTCATACAAATCAAAACTACGACTGGTATATGGATCAGTTAATTGAATCATATTAATAGAACAAAAAATCAACTCTTCATCCAATGAAGACTCTGCCTGATTAGCTTGTATAGGATGTGCCCTTTGGTGGGGTGGTGCCTGTGAATTTGAAGTAGATTGTATGAAGTATGCTAGAGTCAAAGACAACTTAGGCTTTGACACATACTCATCTTTTTCTGATTCTTTTTGTTTCTTTGAATCATGTCGTTTCTTTGAGGATTTTCCCTATGATGAAGAGTGTTTTGCTGCGACATTCATGGAAGAAGGCACAATTGGTTTCCTCAATTACGTTCATAAAATGGAATGAGTCGGTTTATCGTTTTTCTGACCATCCAATCATCATATTTTTGCGCATTTTTTCTTTTGACTTCTTTCCATTCGCCTTCCTCCTCTGGAACTGTAGTAGTAACACATGCTAAATGAGCTGAATAACCTTTTAATTTGACTCTTACCGAGTCGACCATCTTTTGCAGGAGGTCTTTGAAGACAAAACACTCTTGGATGTGATGCCCCAACATTTGATGAAAGGGGAAATAATTGGGATGGTCTTCATCTCCTTCCTTGTTTGGCCTTTTGGGCCTTGGAAACGAAACCAAATTATTTTCCAAAGCCGAAATGAAGTAACCAGGACCTTTTTCATTTCGGAAATAGTATTTTTTGGTCTTCAGATCCTCAAATTGCTTTTGTCTTTTATATCATTGAGCGTCTTGAAAAAACATCCTTTGTTGTTAGCTCTCAGGAGGAGAATCCCTTTCGAGAATATGAAGGTTTTCAAGTAGAAGCAGGTACAGGTGCTTGTTTAAGCATAACTGTAGCAGTATTTTTTTTTCCCATTCTCCTTCCCGGATCTAATGAAATTATACGAGCCTTATCCTTAGTATTTATACGAGAATCTTAAATCTGTTGAGCGATTTAAGTAAGGTCTCGAAACCCTCCTATAAATTTCATTGGGATCAACGACGTACGTAATTCATCATGAATAGTTTCCACACAGTTTGGAAACAGTTCTTCCTGAGGGAGTGCTAAGCATAGGGAATATGTTAATCCCTTACAGCGAGCAATGATATCTGAGACCCTTTCATTCTCCCATTGCTTACAGTTTGTGAGATCAAAAACTATTGTCTTTGGCAACGTTGAGCTAAACTGAAGAAGGAATTTTTGGTGAAGATCTTCCCACCTTGTAATTGACCGAGACTGCAAGCTTGTGTACCAGACAAAAGATGGTCCTTGCAAGGTTCTCACGAAGCATCTGAGTTTCAATTCTTATTGTTATTATGGAGTTCCCATCATAGGATCGTAATAAGACACATAATGCATCAAATGTTGTTTATGATCACTTGATCCATTGAAAATAGGGAATACAGGGTTCCTAAAACTTGACGGGGGAAGGATTGAATCTACCCATTTAGGGTAAGCTCTCTTTTCTGTTTGAACCTGCACAAGCTTCCCTTTCATAGTCTCTACCCAAGCTATTAATGACTCAATGTTTGTTATTAACTTTGACAAACATCCGGTTGAACTTGGACTTGGGCAGGTGCAATAACTGGAGCTGGTACAGATGTGGTGGTTGGTACTACAACTGATAGTAGCACCGCCAATTGTTGTTGTACTTGACCCGTAGGATTAGATCTGTGAGGATGTACTAATAAAGGAGGATATTCCTGATCCATCCCAGTAAATGAAACAAACTCCCTTGGCTGACTAAATCCAACACGCTTAGGAGGAAGACTACCTTGAAATAATTCTGCATTCATCCTCATCAATTCCTTCATTTATTCTTCCTGTTGTAAAAATATTTTCTCTAGTGAGAGCGTTTGGCCTTATCCAGAGGAAGGGTATATAACCTGATTCTTTCCTTTCCCCTTGTTATCTCCCTTTCGGAGAGGGGGAAGTGGGTTACTTGAAGGATTACCATGATTCTGGGTAATCTTTTGATTTCGTGTATGCACACCCTCTTCAGTTGTGTCTGTGCGTACAACTTCTAGAGCAGGAAACTCTTAATATGAGTCCCCTAAGTGAGCCTCATGTTCTAGAAGATCAACAACAACGACATTAATGACATTAATTGATTCCTAATGCATCGTATCCCTTCTATCAGCATTTCTGTGATATTGTCTTCTTTCATGCCCCTGACGAGAAATTACTTTTTGTTGATTTGATCAATCAGGAACTATTTGGAGAACTGTAATTTGGAGAGAATATCCAAATAATTTGGCATTTATTTCTTCTTGTGGCTTCCTCCACAATCGAGAGAAGAAAAAATTTTGATGAGGAGGGGATTGATGATTTGAAAAAGTCCCTAGTCTGGTTGACTGGGACTGTTCCTACTGCCTTTGCTCAACTCCTCGAATCCTATTTATTCATTCCGAGGGTTGGGTTAAAATATTCCCCAGTCTGGCAAGCTGGGGTGTCTCCTGACATACTATGTCTGAGACTTTCTTAAAAGCTCTCCTCATCTTTCAGACCTCAGTCCAGAAATTAGCTGGACGCATCAATCGACATCCACTTTTATCACCTGGCTCAAAAGATCATTGGATGATTTATGACACTTCGGTCACTTGGTGATGTGTTTTCTCCATACGAGAGGCATGTTCAATATTCCCATTTTCTTGATACAAGAGTAATTCAACAACTTTTTTTTTCTGTATTCTTGATTTTGAGAGGAACTAGTTGAAGCCTCTTCTTGGGCAAGCCTTTGATTACAAACAAAACCCATTGACTGTGGCTATCCACGAGCAATAACATTGCATGAGACCATTTTCAGTGGGCTTTCCTGACTGTAGAATACAATGAAATGTAGTGCTCCATGAACACCCCATACTCTAACATGAATACAAGATAGGGAATTGGAAATTAACTGGTGCAATATTTTTAGTGCGCCAAGGCATGAACGTTTAAGGGCTCTCTGCTGCTTTTCTGCCTTCATATATCGAGAGACTGATAGAGATGCCAAATCAATCTGACATTGTAACCCTTCTATTATCAAAAGATAATTTTCATATTCCTCATAAGATAATACTTTATTTTTCAACTGACAAATAGTTTTCCATATGTTAAAATGAATATCAAGAATTCCATCTTCCGTCAACATCTCTGGAATGTCATACTGAGATTCATCCAGAGGCCAAAACATGACTGGAACTTCAACATTCTCTAGTTGTTTTCTCATGTTCATCATTTCCTCTTTATCATTCAATGAAGATTCTTCTTCCATATTTGACCAGAGCTGGTGTTTCCTTGTTGCTTCATCAGATTCAACAAGATTGGTAGAGAAATAACAAATCAAACTAGAAGACGCATGACTTAAGGGTGGTTCAGAGAAGGACTGACACCCTGGGATATCTTCTGGTTGAGAAAGGATTTCACCTGCTAGCGATGAAGCATCAGACATGACTGGTTTCACATTTGAAAGTGCCTCAAGAGAATATGGCTTTCTCGGAACTACATGGTTCACTGGAGCATTTTTTGGGCAATGTGCATCACTACTGTAGAGAGGCCTTTCGCAGAGAAATTCATCATCATAGGGAGGACCACCATGGTGGGTTACAATAGAAGATGATATATCTGGCTCCTTGGTCTTCTGGCCACACAGAGGGTTATTTTAGCTATCATTTGATGATGAAACTTCAAGACCGACCAAACTGTCATGATGTAAGTCTTCATGGGGAAGTGTCTATTGAAAACCTTCATAATTAATGTTACCACTATTGGGAAATAAGGGAACAGAATCTTGGATTCCAACGGATAATTGTCTGAGGGCTTCAAGAACTCCAGCATCGAGCAAGGCCTAGTTACAGATTTGATCTTGATCTCTTGACTTTGCTGGGTGGGTCTTTTTCTTAGATGCCTTCTTACTCTCCTTGGAAACCACTTGTTGATGAAATTTCCTACTCTGAGCAGGTGTATGTGCCTGATCAAGAGTGATGTCCATGTTAGGCTGACGATCTCTACTCAAATCAGGTGTATGTGCCTGAATTGGTTGTCTGTATGATATGGGGGAATACGCCCACAACCCTCTTGGACTGGAACAGATGTGTGTTTCTATTTCAGAGTGAACTGTTGATTTGTAACTCCACTGGTAGAGATAGATTTATGTGTCTTGCCCTGAGATGCTACTGAAGCTGTTATAATATCATGGAAAGCATCCAGAATATGAGCAAGGATTTTCTTATTCTCTTTCACCATTGATAGAATATTATTAGTGACTTCAGCTACCAGAACAGGGATATATTTCCATTCCGTGCTTTGAGTATGTGTGTGTGCCTTCTCTTGTCCTCCTTTTCCAATCAGTGAATCCTGACAGTACTCAAGTGTGGGGCAGAGAGTTGAGTATGCCTCCTATTTGTCACTCAAACTTTCCGACTGACTTCTCTGAGTGCTACCAAGCGAGTCTGTTGGTAGGATTGATCAATAATAGCTGGTGTATGTGCCTGCTGATTGTACTTCACTGAATGTGGTTTACAAGATCCATCATATGTAGTCAGATGAGCCTTCTGACTAGCTGATGACATATAAATAGGTTTATGTTCTTGCCTATAGTACTCCGTCGGAATGGCCTGGCGGGATTGGCGTGATGCTGCCAGACGAATCTGCTAGACAATAGAATTAAAACGTATGGGTGTATGTTCCCTCTTGTTTCTTTCCACCAAGTTAGGTTAGTGGACCTCTCCGGAGATGGTAGAGATGAGAACCTTCTCACTGTTGACCGGATTTCGCCTCTAGTGATTCGTCTTGCCTGCTCGGGTTCATTGAACCTGAGCCGAACGCCTGGTGTTGATACCCTCATCATGTTGAGGGGCGCATTGCCACACACGTCTGGCAGCGATTGTTGATGGGATCCATTGGGAAGGAATACTGCTTCCTTTGATTAAGGCCCTGATGGACCTGCTCATTCACCTCCTTAGAATATGGGAGTGAATGGTGATTGTGTTCCGGGGATAATGACCCGAGATGGTTGGAGACGGTGGTTAGCACTGACTTCTTTTTGATCACTGGTCTTCACTATCCAGAAGACCAGGTTGAATTATTGACTTGGAGGGTATGTCGACCAGCCTCAAGAGTTGGAATAATACCATTTTGATGGTACTCCTTAACCATCACATTTGATACCCAGAGTTGAAGATGATGAGTAGGTGATGTCATCCACAAAGAGGACGATGATCCAGTAGAAGTAACATCAGTGGAATTCGTAGTAGAGGTTTTCACGGCAGACGTATTCACAGATGTGAACTTAGGAGAAGACATTCTGGAAATGCAGAAGATCTTGGAAAAGAGATCCTGTTTGATATAACATACATAATCAAGATATTTCCGGCCACTACATATTTTGGATGAGAAAATATCTCATTGATTTCTTTGATGGCCCTCTCGTTGAGTTTAAATAGGGTCCTAACAAATAAGAAAATAATCATTCTAACATGGTTAAGGATTCACGTCAGGTTCACCATTTTTGGTTTCCTTTGGAATTGGGGATGACCTCGTTGATTAAAGGTTCAAACATTCAAATCGGTTTCTAACGGGTTTGTTCATAGAACCAGAAACATCCAATAATTCCATATCCATTTGGACCTACTATCCAAAGGTAGGTGCTCATTATTTGTGGACTAATGAGGCTTTTAAATTTTCATTGGTCGAGAGTATGGGAGGTCGGACTCATCACGCTTTTTTGAGGGGAATTATTGTCTACTTTGAGACTCTCATTATAGATTTATGTTATGTTCGTGAATCCTTATTACATTATCAGGTATAAAATGTTCTTTCCTTTAAATCTGACAATCAATGATTGATATAAAGAAAATTTAGAGATTCTTTTATATGTATTCGAGGTTCTTCGTAGATAGAGAATCATCTATATTTGTTAGAGATTATTAGATCATGGTATCCTTAAATACATAAAAGTCTCTTGGTCATTATGATGATCATACTGGTTTTAATGCCACCCAGTGGGGAACTTGTAGTTTATTGTCATTTGAGAGGACAAGGATTATTTTAGAGTTAGGATCGTACCCGATGATGGGCTACCTATGCATCCTTTGTATTGGAAAAGGAATTAGAACCCACATAGTTCAAGTAAGGGAGTATGATGTTTATGCATGATTGATGGCTCAAAGAAAGATTTCCTGATTACTTTTACACTCTAAGCTCATGCGAGTAATGCTCAGTGTGAGAAACAAGATGTATTGGTGAAACCAGACAATTATGCCATGCAATGATGTAGGGATTATGTATGTATGGCTGCCAAAATAGATTAGGATTAAGATTTACATCAGGGAAGAAATCCATGAACAAGGTCCATAATGGTATGTGTGCTTCATGGAGATTTGGTTACTCTAATCGTGGGGCATACTCCTAAGGAAGATTCCCAAGTAAGGAGGATACTTATGATTGGGTTTACTCCTGAGAAGGAAGCCTAGATCAAAAAGAATTACGACTGGTTAAGAGAAATTAAAACTGGGGCTTATTCCTAAGGAGGAGTCCCAGGTTAAAGGTATTTGAAAATTAAGGGACATGGGGCTTACTCCTAAAGAGGATGCCCATATTTGAGACTGGGGTTTATTCTTGAAAAAGAAACCTAGTTTAAAGGAATTAAGGTTGGGGGATTAATTTTGAGGAGGATGCCCAAATTTGGGGAATTATGACTGGGGATTATTCCTGAAAAGGAGGCCCTTGTTAGAGGACCTGGGGATTACTCCTAAGGATGATGCCCAAATTAATGAGGAGTTGGACTGGGGCTTACTCCTCAAAAGGAGGCCCAGGTTAAGGATTCACTAATCTTAAAGGATGAGGTTGAATGAATTAACTCCCCATCTTTAGTGACATAAATATGTGAAAATCAATATGTTTTGAGAGATATTCCATGGAACTTTTTTTAGATAAGGAAGTCATTCTAGAAAACATGACATAAATGGCTTTGAAGAGTGTCCTGAAGACTGAATCTTGAATAGTAGAGGTGTAATGTCATAAGATGGGTTAATTGGGCAGGAAGGGCACCCAAAAATATATAAGGGCGTTCAAGTCCTTGCAGGCGCACAGGTACTTCGTGGGCGTGCAAGTATTGGTCATGTAGGTATACCTGCGCGACACATGGGTACTTGCGCGATCCTTGACCTGTAGATTAATACTTGGGCGATTCTTGACCAAAGCCTTTTGAATCATCCTAAGTTACTTCCAGAACAGTGGCGTGCATGTTTCAATGAATAGGTAAGGAGGCATGTGAGTGTGTTCATTTCCCTTAAGGGAAAACATTTAGGCGAGGAAGTGTTAGTGATTTTTAACACATAGACCTTATTCCAATTGTTTTGAAATTCAATTCTAGGTAAATAATTTCCTTAGAAGTGTTCAGAAGACTTGAAGAAGTGACTTGGGCGTTCAGAGCTCTATATATGAATTCTGGAAAAATTTCCCTCGAAATGGGGGGCCCACCGGGGTATTTATAGGTTGGAGAGGACCCCGTGCGGTTTTCAAAGAGGGTGCGCAAGTCACTTGTGCGACCATTAGGCGGCGCACAAGTATATTTGCGCGACAGGGAGGGATCTTGCGCGGTGCATGCACATTTGATTCCTTGTTCATTCCTTTGTTGAATTTTGATGATTTCTTCAATGGCTGAAACAATTTGTGCTATGTAATTTCCCTTTCCATTCCTTTAAAAAATGTGACGAAAATGAGATTCAACACATACATATATATTAAATAATTTTATATGAATATTTAGAACATTATAAAATGAAAATCTTAACGACAAATATAGTTTACATTCATTGAAATTTGGTAAGTAAAATTAATTAACATCTTGAAATATCTTCAAAATATACCTTAAAGATATTCTCCATTAGTACTCATATTTAAAATCATTCTTCATAAACTAGGAAAATGAATCATTAAAAAGATGGGACCATAGATGTTTAGTAAGTGTAAAAAATGGGGATATGTAAGAATAACATAAGTATATTGGCATGAGATCATTATTATTACAATTAAGATCATACAACTCGTTTAAATTATAATAATAATGAGTCATGGAATTAATATTGGAAGTTCATTATACGTGATTTATATGGGTGATAAATCATTTTAAATGAAACAAATAACCATAGGTTTATGTTATATATGTCCTGAACCATTAAAAAAATATAAAACAATTTCACATGTCATGTTAAACTACCAACACCATGATAATAGTGTATTGGGACACACTAGTTTCCCCTTTTTGTATCTGGACTTTGCTGTTTCACATAGTAGATTAGGACACACCTACTTGATATAGTGTATTATGACACCCCTATTTACTATTTTTGGATCAGCACACACATATTTTCCATAGTTAATAAAGCATGTTGACTCTTTTTCCATTGTTATCTCATGAGACATAAATAATTACCCAATTAGATGAAGAGTGATATATGTCCAACCCATATCATAATGAAATAATATATATTTATTCCACTAAATCAATAAAATACAACATATAATATACCATGAAATGAAATTGGTATCATGAACGTGTGATCATATCAAAACCTGTAGAAATAGGACATGTTTCATAATCCTATTATCAAAACATAACCCATTAAAATAATAATGTTTCATAAACATATAAACAAATAAAGAGAAATTGTATTCATAAAAATATAATCTGTGGAAGAGAAATGAGTTTCATAAATGTGAAAACATAAATTCATAAACAATTCAAAGAATTAATATGAATGAAAAACATGTATAAAATTCCATTAAAGCAAGATTAAAACAAACATATTCCATTTTAGTTAGAACATATTTTTTGAGAAATATTTAAAAAAATTTAATTGAGGAAAATATATTTTCATCATTGAGAAAAAATTTTAAAATCTTAATTAAAATTTCAGACAATTTATTTTGAATATAGTGTTTTAAAAAAATATTATTGAAAATATATTGAAAACCATTTTCCTTAAAATATATAAAATAAGCGTGTAAATATTATTAAAACAATTTTTCTTTAAAATGTATAAAAGAACAAAGACAATTTTTGATGTATTTTTCAATGAAAACATATAAATTCATTTTGAATAAATTTTAAAAATATTTTTCCATGAAATATTACAAATGAAGAATCAAAACAGTTTGAAAACCGTTATCTTATGAAAACATTTATGAGTATAATGAAATCTATTTGATAAAAAAATTAATAGAAAAAATGAAAAAATATAAATAAATCCAGCTATTTTTTTACCACTTTTCTAAAAATAATACATTTTTGAAAACCTTTATATAAAAAATATTTTTTTAGAACAATGATTTTGGACTGAAGAGATAGAAATGTCACATTTTTATTAAAAAAATTTTTTAATTATATTACGTATAATATAGTGGTATATTAGTACCAATACATGGTGATATCAAGAATAAAAATAGGGTAATATAATTAATGATATTTTATGAGATATGGATCATAATAATTCATCAATGTTATATTTACCATAAACATTCTTGATAAATTATAAGAATATTGAAATAAACTATTACCAATTTTGTATCATTGTATCATAATACCTCGGAAATAATATTATTAAATTAATCATGAAATATCATAAAAATAATTACATTCATAAAATAACAAGTAAATGGTTTTTATATTAACCAACTATAACATTACAAGTGCAGAACATAGCATGTGTCTTAAAGATGGAAAACTAAGAATAAACTACTTTATCGATTTGGAAGATTTTGAAACCCATATCTCATGAAAGAAAGATAATAAATGTATATGTATATAACCATAAATTTAATTATAATTAAAATATACCAATTTCATTGGAATTATATACACCACATAAAATAAAAATGGGTTGAACGTGGAATATGTCTCAATGATATATGAAGTAAGATGAGAAAACAATTTCTCTATGACTTGACTTTCTTGTTCATCATAAAAACCTTATGAAAAATAAATATATGATTATTTGGAATTTACCACAAAAACATATTCCTATACATCATACCGTATATGATTATATTATGACTTTATATAACACTTTTATTAATAATTCAATTTTAATACAACAATTTGTGTAAAAATTGGTTTGTTTTTCATACAGGACTTGACTTTTTAATCATGATCCTCTTACATAGATAATGATTTAATTATTTACATAATTTGAAAAAAAATTTATATATCACATATATTCAGTATATACTTGTTTATAATAATTTATAATATATATAATTAGGATTTGGAGTACAACGGTCCTAGAGATAGTAGGTCACACATACACATGAACATTATTTCAGTGTTCTTGTCCTATTGAATGAAATGTAAATTACAAATACATGTGTAAATTTATAATATAATTCCAATGAAATTATAATGTCATATATATCATATAATTTTGAAAAACCTATCCATAATAAATTCTATGTAAACTGTGAATGAATCAGATTTCTTTTAATAGGCGGTAGTCCACACATCAAAAAATAATGTTAACATATTTTAAAAATTAAAAAAAATGATGGTATGTGTTATATAATAATTATAGAAGAATAAATACATTAAAAATATAATATAAATCCTAAAAAATATTTTACATAAAAATTACAAACCATGATAGGTGGTAATGTTAAAACAGACAATATCAATTCCTGAGACAGTAGTTCACTGTGCACAAGAACCGTAATTTCATTACCCATTAGATGGAAGTGTGTTTATTTTTTTTCTATAAACCATATATTTTAAAACTATATATTTATTTATGATACTAAGATTATTATATAATCATTTTATATGAATATTAAAGTCGGTGGGGAGTGAAAATATAAAAAAGGATATTGAGGAAGGTGGTTACCTTTTCTTTAGGTACCATCTTTTGATTTTTACCAAAAGGATTATTTGGATGTATTAATTCATAAAGGGAGGCTTATAAAATGAATTTAGGGAAGCTAGGAACTCATTTTGGTTGGAATTTGATCATATAATATTTCTTTAGTTTGGTGAGAAATTTTGTGGGGGGGGGGGGTTATTTTCATTCTATAGGGGAGGACTAGATTTCTTATTAATATAAAAGTGTAAAAACTATTCAGTGGAATCTATTACATCCCGGGCATCCAATAATTGAAAAAATAGATCCCATAAGGGTATTGTTATATATATTTCCTAGAATATTTTTAGAAATATATCAAGGCCATTGGGACTCTTAAGATTACTCTATAACCATTAACTGAACTAATTATCACCTCAATCGATGTAATAAATTTTATTTATTTTCACTAAAATTTTTGGTAAAAACCCAATTTTATCAGATTATAAGTTATAATTTTATTCATATTAAAAAAATTTAATATTTTTCTTAAAAAATATATTAACATAAGTTTTATAAATTAAATTAATATTAAACCTGCAGATGTGTCACAATAATGAGTTTTTTAGCAAAAAGTTGAAAAAGTATGAAATTTTTGTATATCCAATTTGAATTAGAAATTAGGTCCAATTAAGTAAATTATATATAATGATTTATTATTGATCCAATTAGTTTTTTAATGTAATATATATATATATTATTTAATTACTCCTTTAAATTATATGAAAAGAGGTTTTGAATTTAAATTCAGTATTTTTCATTATTCAGAAAAAATTGAATGTTATAATAACAACACCAAAAATTGACCTAAATAATATTCTGATATTTTTTTCAAAATAGAATAATATATTTTCAAAATTAAAAATTAAAAATTTTAAAAAATTATATTTCAAATGGGATTTCCATTTAAATGAAATTAAAGTGAATTTTATATAAATATTTTTTTTTCATAAAATTAGATTTATTCCACTATTATTCATATAAAATATATTGGTTGAGTATCAAAAAAAGTAATTAAATATATAATATATAAATTTTAATTAAAACTTTAGTCAAAATTAATTTTTTTTAAATTGTTAATATTTAATAATTTTTCATGTGAAAAAACTAGTTTTCATTGAAAACTAATTGCAATATTTCAAAGTAGCTCATTCATTCCCTTATACTTGTTGATAACCATAGTATTAATTTTATATACATGTGTAGGTAATATTCCTACAATTTATTTTCCTTATTATATACATCCATTAAAATAGAGAGGTGGTAGCTATGTTTATATTTTAATAATAACATTAATATTATATTATATTTTGGTAAAACTCATCCATACATGTAAAAAATGCTTTCGAAGGGATTGTGTATTGTGTGTTATACAATAAAAAATTCTGATTTGTGTACCTCATGATAATATATATATTTTTTGTAGTGATATAATAACTAGGTGTTGTGTATATGACAAGACAAGATTATTGATATTATATTAAAAAAAATATTCCATGTTGTGTGATATTAATAGTTTCAAAACGATTAAATTTATTTGAAAAGGAATATTTCACAATATTTCTGGGTGTTAATTAGAACCCCTTAAAAAGAATTTTTATCAAGAAATTCACCAGGGTAAATATTCAATTAATACTTGAATGTTCTTTAATAGAAACAAAGATCATAAAAATGAATAATATAACTTATTTTAAAAATTTAATGTTGGAAACCAAAAGGTTACCCCAACCAACAAGAATAGGAGAATATAAATGGTACGTGAAAAAATGGACATGGAAGAGAAATGTAACTATCGTGTTGTAATGGAGTGTGATGAAGAGCATGGTCGTGAAAAAGTTTATGATCACAAATCTAAAAATATGTAATGATCGTAGGGGCCATTTTATTCTTCCGAAACAAAGGTACTATGATAAAATTTTTAGACACAAAATATTTCTCTTAAATTAAATGAATATTAATAAGAATAATTACTTAATTTATTCCGTTCTATTCCATATGCAAAATCTCATCCATTGGTTTTGCCTTGATCAATTCCCACTTCATCTATTACCCTAGAAAAGGAAAGAGATTTGTTCATTCCCAAAGAATTAACAGATCAAGAGATATATAAATAGAATAATAAGTCATGTCATTAGTCTTTAGATATAGTTATATAAACATTGGTTAACATAAGTAATAAACATGAAAAAACCCTCACATGGTGAGATAATACATTAATTTCACCAACATCATCTGCAGTTTAACTTAATCCTTCCATAAATTGTTAACATTATAATCTTTTAAAAAACTGAAAATCCAAAAAATTGTGAATAATGTTAATATATCATATTAATATTTCTCTCCCATATATAATACATTATCTCTTGGTTTCTACATTCCCAAAATTTGATTACCTTCATCGTATAATCCATTGAAACTTGGGGATATCCTTAATCACCATAACACTTATTGAAAACAAGCATGTTTCAATTTTTCAAATATTATATGATATATTCTATAAATACAAAAAATTTTATTATCTTTATACATGATAAAAAAGAACACATTTTCATCAAATCTTTAGTTCATTTCATGGATTTATAATTGTTCATTTACCTATTTATATCCAACATACCATTATGCAATCACTATTATATCGACATTACAGATATATTAAGTGTCAAATTTACCATAATCGTGTATTTCAAAAAAACATCACCTTACCATTAAATAAATTGTCTAGTCCATAGAAACTATTAAAAATGTTATTTTAAATACTTATCACAAAACATAAATGGAACGATCATTATATATTTCAATACTTATAATTCTTGAAACCAAATTCATAAACACATAAATTATTCTACCTCATCCTTAATAAATTAACATGGAAACCTCATCCTAGTACTTAATACCTATTTCCATTCAAATTCCATATGTAGTATCATCATCATCATCAATATGACCATTACTCAGACTACATTTTTTTCTCTTTGTGATCTTTCTAGCTGGGACATCGATTTTACTAATGGCCAATCATTCCACAATTATATATTTTAACCTTCAACATTTTCTTAAAGGGGAGAATATTCCCATCGTTTATGTAAACTAAAATCATCCTTTTTTCATTACAGCTACTCTCTTTGTGTCTTATATTACAAAAGTCACAACATCTTCTTGTAACTATAAAAAAATTACTTATATAAATTTTTCCACATTCATGAAATAATGAAAAATGAATATCCCTTCATCCATGGTATCCATTACCCAAAATCAAAGAATAATCCTTTCATATCTTCGCGGGTGAGTCTGATATTTGGTTATAGTAAATGTTGTAAGTAATATACCATTAAAACTAATCAGGAATGATCACAATGTCCTTCACTCAAGTGATCAATCAATTTTACTACATAACCGTAAATTTTCCATCACAATGAGGGTTCAGCCATTTCCTTATATATCATTCTATTTACTAAAACTATAAATCTTTGAGTGAGAAATAGAAATTATATTGTAAGATGACAAAATCATGAGAAATCAATTATGTGATGTCTAATTTATGAAACATTATTTCAAATCATAGACACATTAAGATTATCTTTAGAGACATAACTAATCCTATCATTTTAAATATCCCTATAAAGCTCACTAATGTTTTTTAATCCTTGTTTTTGGAATATTAATTTAACCATTACTTTAAAATATTTCCTAGAATAGAAGGCTTAACATACATGTATTTTACATATTTTTTATACATATTCTTTAAATTATAAGTATATATTCTAGTGAAATGTAACAATTTAGTGTCTTTTGAAACATGGAAAAAATATTCAATCTTGGTGAAAGTTATAAAACATCCCCCTATAATATCACCCTATATATTAATCATACATAAAACCATTCTAAATGACCTATGAAAATAAAATATAAGATAGGGGTGATCACATATTCATAGAGAGGGTAAAAAAGAAGATATGTATGAAAAAAATGAAGTTAAAGGTATGAGAATATGATCATTAAATTAGAAGATCATAACATACAAATAAAATATGAGAATCAAGATTCATGGTTTGATGATTTGATGTTTATATGATAGGGTTCATAATGATGATAAATTATCTTAAATAAATAATAAAAAATTAACTCATTTAATTTATGTGTGTCACCTTTATATGTAAGGAAAACCATTGCATGTGTCAATGATAACTAAATAGACTATCAACAATATAGATTATGACACAATTATTTCCGAATTTTTATTAAGACAGAACTATTTACAATTTTGGATTAGGACAAAAAAATTTCCCATACTGGATTAGGACACACATATTTCCAATTTTTCGATCGGGACAGACTTGTTTCCAATAGTTGATCAATCATGTGGACTTTTTCCCCATCATTTACTCATAAGATATAAATCATTACAAAATTAATTTGGGGGATATATTCATTCCAAAAATATAATAATGAAATCATTCATATGATTTTATCTAGGTCATACACATTTAATATATCAGAAACCATGAAATGAAATGGGTATCATATTCTGTAATCATATCATATCATATGCAAAATAGAGAGGTTTCATATGAATTTCATCAAAACATAAGTTTTTAATGAATCATGTTTCATAAGAATATATCCCATAAAATTGAAACATGTTTCATAAACATGTAACCCATGAAAGAGAAATGGGATTAATAAAAGTCATGTGGTATATATTTAAATCATTTAAAGAAATAATATGAATGAAACCCTTTGATCAAATCCCATTAAGGGATGAGTAACACCAATTGATGTAATATTTGTTGGAATATAATATTTTAGAAATATTTTAAAATATCTTCTTATTAATATAAAATTTCTTATTTATAATTAATTTTCAAAACCTAAAACAATTTGATAACTATTTCCTTTTAAATGAACCTTGAAAACATATAATGGATGATTCCAAACATTTTGAAACCCCCTTTTACATAAAAACATACAAAAGAAGATTGAATTATTTTTAAAATCGATTTTCATTGAAATAATATAAAATAATCTTGAAACAAATATAAATTCTTTTTTTTTGAATAAATATAAATTAATGTTGATTTTTTTTAAAATCCATTTTCCATAAAAAGTATAAAATTATCTTGAAAAAAAATTAAATACATTTTCCTTAAAAACAAGTAAAATATGGTTGAAAACATTTTGATAAACTATTTATTTTAAAATAATTTGTAAACATATTGTTAATCCTTGAAAAAAAATTTAAAAATGAAAAAAAGTCATTTTTAATACCTTTGTAGAAAATATTATTTTGAAAGAACACAAATTTTCGATCGAAGAGAGAGATAAAGTAAAATTATCTTAAAAGAACATTCCTAATTATTTTTGGTACCAAAAAGTGAAAATGTGGTACCAAAAAAACAAGATATAATTTATAAATAGATGAAAAAATACTCTTTATAGCTTTTAAAGATGTATCATATTATTTCATAAATTGGAGAATAATTATAAACAACCTCAATATATGATGAGATTTATGAAATACACTATTAAAACATTGGAAACGTTCAATCATAATACCCTTGAATTAAAAAAAAATATGTGGTGATAAAATTATCCTAAAAATATTAATATTAAAGTTATAACATGTTAATGGTAATTATATACACTTCGTAGAATAATATAGTCACATATCCAGACATGTGTCTCAAAATGGAAATTCGAGACAAAACAAATATATCGATTTGGTAAATATTGAACCATAATCCATATGAAAGAAAAATAATAAAATGGATATGTTAATATCCATAATGTTATGATTACATAACAAAAAATAAATTCATGGCTAATATATACACCACACAATTGAAAAGAATGGTCAACATGGAATTTATCTCACATATATTAAGAGTGAGATGAGAAAACCCATACCATTCATCTAAACTTTTTTGTACATATAAATAAATACTTTATAATAAATATACCATGATTATAAATCTAAAAATGAAAATGTTACAATATATGATACCATATATTATCCACATATGATGTTATATTACCCATTTATTAACAATTATTTGTTAAATCAATGTTTTAGGTAATAACTGCATTTTTTATCGTACGTGTTTGGACTTGTTATTGTTTATCATCTTACTGATATAATTATTTACTTATATTGAGAGCGTAAACATGTTTTAGATATTATATATATTCATTATAGTAATATTTCTAACAATCTATAATATATAGATATATGAAATGAAATACACCATTCATTGAGATGATAAGGCTACGTATGAATGATCGATTCTTCCATTTTCTTATCATATTGAATGGTAATATATTGAAAGAAATGTATATATAAAAAAATAATTGAAGATATAATATTATTTCATATAACTATTATATGTTCAGAAAATCCATCCTTAATACATTTCATGTAATGTGTGAATGAGTCACTTAGCTTTGGAGATGTGGTAGTCCACACATCTACCAACCAAGTTATCGTATTTATAAAAATTAAAATCATCATGGTATGTTTTATATCATAATCCTAAAATCATATTGAAATCATTAATATAATATATATAATATTTAAAAATAATGTTTTAATCATCATTTCTAACCATGATAAAAGATAATGGAAAAAAACTACATCATTTCTTGTGGTTGTAGTTCACGAACCACAAGAATGTTAGGTTCATTGTCCATTAAATGGAAGTGTGTGTATGTGTTGGTACAAGCCTTACAATTAATTTTTTTAGTATACTTAGATTACTAAGGATATTATAAAAGTATGTAATCATAATATTTGAGGTTGTGAATAATGAAAATAAAACAATTGATCTTGAGGATGTATGTTACCTTTTCTTCCGATAACTCCATTTTTGTCACTAAAAGGCTTCCTTCGATAGATTTATTTCCAAATATAGGATTATATGAAAAATTTAGGGAACATAAGAGCTTATTTAATCAGTGTTTCTACCTAAAAAATGTGGGTTTGTAGGGTTGAGGATGTGAGGTGGCGGGTTTCCGTTTATAGTGGATGAGGATTGGCGTTCTTAAAAATATTAAAAGGGATATAATTTTGAATGGTATCGGTTACATAAAAATCAACCAATATTATTATAAATTTTATAAAAAGAATTCATTGGTAAATATATGTAAATAAAATTGGTTTTAAACAAGTTTCACACCCATTTAGACACTAAATATTAAGGTTTAATTTTTAAGTAAATTATTTTTACCTTAATCGTGGTAATTTTTTTTAATTACTTAAGTAACATATTTAAAAATAAAAATTATAAATCTTTATTAATTATAATTTATTATTATTGAAAATATGGAATCATTGTTTTCTAAAATATAATCACATAAGTCACAGTAATTAATTTAAAAATAATACCACAAATATGACATAACATCGAGTTTTTAACTGAAAGGGTCCAAAATATTGAAATGTTATTATATAAAATATCAATGTGAACTTATTTCCAAGGAAATAAATTTTAATATTTAGTGTATAATTGATATATTTTTTCTTTAATTAAAAATTAATTAATAATTTAACCATATAAATAAATTTTAAAATATTCATTTTCATTTTAAAATCATCAATTTTCACTATTCATCAAATAATGAAACATCCTAGAAAGATACCAAAAAATAACCAAATGTAAATTTTGATATTTAGTTTTCTAAAAAATTAATTTAAAAAAAATTATTATTTTTTTCAAATTTATATTTATATTTGGATCTCCATTAAAATGTGGTAAAACTATCTTTTATGAAAATTGAATATTTTTATTCATTAAATTGTATTTGTTATTATCTGATACGTTTATAATATATTATATGGGTATAAAATATATTTAGTGAATTTATAATACAAAAATTTTATTTAAAATATTAAACTATAATGTTTTATTTATTTTATTGAGGTAGAATTGTGTTTTTACATAGAAAAATAGTTTTCATAGAAAAGTAATTTCATTATTTTCATAAATATATTTCATTAACATTAACAACATGACAACAAAAGAATTAAATTAATATACATGTGTAAATAATATTTTTATAAATTTTTTAATCAAATTATTAACTACCATTCAAATGTTTACATGGTAGAATTATTAATATTTTAATAGTATTACTAATAATATATTGTAGTTCTATAAAATTCATCCTTTCATGAAACACAATTATCTAATGGAAAGGGAATTGTGTGAAACAAAAAGAAAATTCAGTGTTTCATCTACCACATACAAATATATCTTTTCTATGAAATGAATGATTAACATGTTGTGGTATATAATAAAAGCTAAAAACTAGATCCTATATAAAAACTATATTATTGTTGCGAGAAATGAAAAATATAATAAAATATTAAATAAATTTGAAAACAATATTTCCAAAAATATCAGGGATACCTTCAGAATATTCCCATGGAAACAATTATTTTGCTTTTGTAAGTAGCTATAAAAATGTTTTATGTTTTTTAACTATTTTAATAGCTTTGAAATTAAACAGAATGGTCTAATATAGTGTGATCATTATATAGAAATTTTTCCTAGTGGATGGAATGGATACCTTATGAATAAATAAAACCCATGTTGGGATTAATATTATGTGTTAGATAATGATTATGGTGTAATATTTGCATCTTGGGAGGAAAAATTATATATATATTATATATCATGGATAAGTCTAGGACTAATAAACTTTATGTATAGAACATATTTCATATTCACAATGATTTCTAACAATGTTATATTAATTTAGGCATCAATAACCATGATCGTTCTTTTCGACTGCAAATCAATTTTTAAAGGAGTGATGGATATGTTCAATAGAGAATATATATATTTCTTTGTGAAGTAATAATTGGGGGAAGGTATTCATAAATTTTTATCAATTTTCACGGGATATGGATCAATGGTTTTCATTAATTTGTAACACTATAGACGAGGAAGAAATAGAAACCATACAATTTATGTATTTAAAATAAATTTTCATGGAAAACTATTCTATTCACAATCATTTTGTGGATATGGAGAGATTAATACTGACACTAAAAAAGTATGTGGAAAATTTTTCTATGAATTTATCTACCTTTATAGAATTTAAATGCATTTACAAACTACAAACATAATTGAATGAGTGTGAATTATCATTTGATTTATGGGTTTAAGACAATACATCGAAGGGAACTTGTCTACCAATCATTCTTATCATGTAAGGATATTATATCATGTGATATGATGTTTTATAATTAATTCTCAATGTATAATGGATTAAAATGAAGGAAATGGAAGAATATTATGATTGAGAAAATAATGGATAAGGGGTTGAAGATGAAATTGAATTTTATAAAATATGATACTTGGGAAGGAAACAACATGGCCCATGACTAAAAAGAAAAAGAATTTTTTAAATGTGGATAACAAATAAATCATGAAAATTAATGAAAGTGGAAGTGGAATTCTATCAATATAAAATGCTTTGATTATATGGTGATAAGAAACTGTTTAATAGATTTCACCAAAAATCAACAGAACATGCCACAAAAGAAGCTAATGGTAGAAGAAAGATCTGATGAAATTACTATAGTTGATGTGGAGGTTCCATGTGACATAGTGAAAGGTACTCTTATCATCCACTCTAGAATTAAGATGTTTTTATTAGATTATTTTTTATACACCCTTTAATTTATTTATATTTTTATAATGGTTTGATATCACCACCTCAATGATTTGATATTGAGTTTTTAGGGAAGAATACAAATGGTAGTATGATCACATCTTAGGTAAATAACTCATTTTTTATATAATTTTATGGGACAGTTCTTCTTATTAATATTATTATACATCCCTCTATTTAATTTTATATAATATAGTCTAATGATTTTTTATTACCCCTATATTCTGGTATATAACACATTATTATGCTTTTATGTATATAAGGTATAATGTTGAAGGGTTTGAGAGTTTGGGGAACATTCAAGGAATTTTTGGGACTAAATGAGATGTTCACGTATTATGAATGGGTTGTCTAAGCAGGGTAGAAATATTGGGAGAAACAATGGTATTTGGGGAAGATGGAAAATAAATTCAGCATGGTGTTCACATGATAGGGAGACCATTTTTGGAGGTCATTTTACGGATGATCAGATAGTATCTAATGAACGTTTAGTGCAAAAATTATATAACCATGCAAACTAATAGTGCACGATGTTAATACAAGATCCTAAAAAATTGATATCCAATTTTTTAACACTACAAGCTTGTTTTTTATCTTATCTAACCCTAACTCTATATTATCTTCTATTTAAAGTTATAGAACCTATTCCTGGATAAATGGAATCGATCTATATCCCTTTTTTATCGTTTAAAAGACTGACTCTTGAGTTATATCATTGTTCTTCCTCATTCTTGTCACATTTTAAGGATATACATAGATCTACTTCTCCTCCAATCTCGTACTCATATATCTATGAATGTTATGGGTATATATAAGATTTAGGATTCATAAAATGGGTTGATCTGGATTTTATCATGATATTATTATACATATAAGGCAGTTTTGGTGATAATCAACATGGTTTCTTGAGACTCCATTGTATATTTTTAGTTTCTTCCAAATCAATCGAGGTAGGTAGATTCACTCTCGACTCATATTAGTAAAACTGATTTGAATCATTTCAAAAAATATATATTATGTTTAATTGATTGTGAATTAAAATTTCAGAAAATATTGGAAACCCTCTTGTCTGACATTATAGATAATTTTGGAAATCAGGAAAATTGGTGTTACTAAATAAGGTTCTTTTATTGTTTATTTTAAAATGATGATCTTAAAATGGTATGTTTTGGAATAGTGAAAAAGGATCTAACCGATGTATTTTCAATAAAAGGAATGGTTTTATTGAAATGAAATGATGGCATTGAATTGGTTTTTTAATGGTTCTCAATAAAATAATAGTTTTGATGAAGTTGATTGAAATAGTTATTTGAAATGGTTTTTCTATACATTGGTTTGTGTGAGTTCATGTTTGATGTTCCCCTGAATAATTTATTTGTTCAACTGGTTTACAAGGTGTGTGACCATGGATAAGGGGAATGTTACATTGGGTCACAAGGTGATTGGCCAAGAGACTGTTAATGAGTGTGGAAGTATTGGAATGAATCACACATGTGAGGATGTGTTGTGAATCATGAAATGGTTATGCCAAATTGATTTTTTGAAATGGTTTTCTATTCATGTTTATTTTTTTTCTATGAATGTTACTTTATTTAAAATTGGTTGAAAATATAACTTATTTACTCTTGGTTATAATGGTTTTTTGGAATTTCTTATTATTATTTATAAACAATTTTTTTGAATTGTTATATGAAAATGGTTTTATATACATGTTGCTATCATTTATATCCTAATAGAAATACTAGGGATGTAATTTGGAAAATCCTACTAAGTTTTATACTCACCCCTATATTTTATCTTTGCCTATTTTTTAGATATTATCTTCTGGTACATGGGAACCGTTAAATTATCACACATATTTATCATCACCTTATGAAACATGTTATTTATGGTGATGTTGGATCCTAAAGCTTGTGGGACGTGGAGTCTTGTGGTTTTCATGGAGATTCATTTAGTCATCTCCCACTATTTACTTTGATATTTACTTATTATCCTCAATAGTACACATTGTTGTTCTTTTGATTTAATGGAAGTTGTTGAGTTGTCATTCATGTATTCGTGGATTATATAGTGAGATGATTAGTTTTGGTTTTATAGTTGAATGGTTTTATTTTTAAAATGGAGAATCATCCACCACATTTTTATGAATATTTTAAGAATTAATTTCCATCCTTTAGAATCTTGTTGATGTGTTTTAATGCCATGTAATGATTCATTTTATTCTCAAGACAATGATAATAAGTTGGTTATTAAAAAGTGTATCAGATTGTTCGATACAAAATCATATTTGAGATATGTTGTATTAACTTGTTAATTTCCATGCGGAATAAGTAGTCATTAGTTTTCTTGGTCTTAGAGATAAATTTAGTTCATGTATATTCATTAGGTTATGATAATATAAATGAGTAGGATTTTTGGGACATGAAATCTATAGCATAAAAAGATGTAGCTATCCATTTTATGGAAAAAAATCAAGTTACTATGGTGTTTGTTACATAAGTCTTTTGGATACACTTATAGGATTTTGGAATCTCATAGTCATGTGTTTAGACCATGAGATAACCATTACATTAATTGTAGATAAATGAAATCCAAATCGGAATGAATAGTTCATTGTGGGTAATGATTTATGATTATTTGAAAAGGTGTAAATTTATGAAAAATATTTAAATTGTTCTCAAATTAATGATAATGAAAATTGCGTGGCTGATGTGTTTTTAGAATGGATTAATTTTCAAAATTAGAAATAGATTTTTCAAAAATAGTTAAACTCAGAAAATATTGTTTTTAGAAAACAATGAATAATAGTTTATGTGATAGAATTTAAAATGATAATCCTTCACTTTAAAGAGACTGATGATTACAAAAAAAAACTTCTATTTAGAAAATTGAACCAGTTATACATCATAGAAACCAACAGAAAGAAGCTACAGATAATGCAGTTCCACAAGAAACAATGGTGAACCATGATCTTGTTTATATTATAATCTAATCATTACATTCTATGGAAAGAAGAAACCATAGAGATCAACGAAGACATGTTGATCATTACATCTCGTTCATGAATAAAAATACACCCATCATTCAAGGTGACTCTAAAACAAAACATTGAGGATGTATTGGTGAAGGGAATGAATCATATCATCAATTTCATCGGCACACTAGTGGAGTTGAAATTTATACAGGTAATGCATATGATTGAGGATCTTGAAAACTAGATGTGGGAACTCATGTTTTATGCTATATAGGAAGAAGGACCTAGTTAAGAGGATTTTTAAGAATTATTCAACATAAATTTATATCCTCACTCATTCAAGATCTAAATAACGACAAATTTATTCATCCTGAATATGAAGAATCACTCCATCATAGAGTATGTGGCTATGTGCATTAATTTTGCATTATTTTCAACCAAAGTTGTTGCTAGGGTATCCTCGAAGGCACACATATTAGAATTGGGGATATGGAAAGAAATTTGATCAATGATTTTGGTGGTCAATGTTACGTATTATATATAGATGGTGAACATATTGATAGTGGATCAAATAGATATCTTAGAAACTATGAGAGGAGGAAGTATAATGATATAGATAGGAAATATTCAGAACTCGAATGTTGGGAGGAAGCGTAAGAGGGGTCCCTATTTCCCAGGAGGGCGTGAGTTTCAAAATCATATGACTAGATTAGTAAATCTTCCTCCATGACCAAATAGCTAAGTGAGATTCTTCTAATGTGGTTCCCTTAACAACATGAAATGGGAATTTACAACACCACTTTGATCAATACAGAATTGTAACATGATGGGTCATCTTAAATGTAATTGTCACAGTGATCCAGGATTAAGAGCTCGAGATACTTCTTATGTGCCGTAGGAATCATATGCTTTGATCAGATGATGATAGCTGAATTAGTAACATCAATAGAGAATAGTTATCCATGGTGATTCTAGGAACCCCATGACTCCTCAATAAGGGAAATCGTAGCAAGGAAAAATATAGAAGAGTGTAGAAACAAAGAAATTTTATAGAGCTTAGATGATTATTTTGGATGATCTTGATGGACCATATATGGTGAGAGGAATGATTCTACTTAATTATACCCATATTCAAGGGTTTCTTAATACCTATGAATCACATTACTTCATTTATTCACATGCTATTGTTTTTCAATGTTTAAAACTCCTAAAAATTCCCTCAATGTAAAAACCTCAAACTCCTCTTGGGGAAAAGAAATGCAATGCCTTCATGTGTAGATTTTTTTCTATAACTGTTGATAGAGGTGAACTGCAGTGGTAATTATCAATGTTAGGGAGAGATGTATTCAACGTAATCCTATGTATGGATTTATTTAAAATGTTCATGTCTCACATTGACTGTTATAGATGAATGGTTAGTTTTACATGTGAGTAAGACATTGACCATCATATCAGAGGACAATTCATTGTAAAGATAGGTGAAACTGGCTAGTTGGCACTAGTAGTGTGAACAACATCTTACAAGTTGGTGGTGTTGACTTTGGAAATAATTGAAGAGGTCAAGGATATCAATATTCCACTTGTTATTGATCAATTTTATGAGGTATTTCCCAATAAAATCTCAAGGTTACCACCTATATGGGAAGTGGATTTGTTGATTGATATCCTCATGGGGACAAGCCCTATTTCCAATCTGTCTTATATGATAGAACTAATAGAGATAAGGGGATTGAATGTTCAGTTAGAAGAGTTGGATTGTAGATGTTTAATTTTTCCATGTATATCTCCATGGGTAGGACCAGTCACGTTCATGAAGAAATAATTTGGAAATCATAGACTATGAGTTGATTATCATAAGATAATAAGTTACGATAATGATTTGATATCCACTTCCACACATTGATGATATTTTTGATCAATTGATGGGATATCAGTGGTTCTATAGATATGACATACAATCCGAATATCACAAATTTGTTGTTTATAAGGAAGAAATTTTGAAGATGGCTTTCAGAAGAAAATATGGACACTATTGATACATAGTCACGACCTTTGGTATTACAAATTCACCAAAAGTAATTATGGTATTGAAGAATCAGGTATTTAAGAGATATGTGGATTCATTTATGGTGGTGTCTTTGGATAACATATTGGTGTATTCAAGGATTGGGGATGAACATGAGATACACATGTAGATAGTGTTGGGTATCATTAGTGATCACTGGTAGTGTGCAAAACTATTTAAGAGTGATTTTTGGATACAATAAGTATGATTGATTATCTATATATTTTCTGATTTTTTTTCAGTGGATTGAGAGATGATAAAAGATTTTATCTAATGGAAACCTATGAACAATGTCTTTGAGAATTTTTTTTGTCCAGTTGGTTATTATAGATTATTTGTACTTGACTTCTCACAACTATCTCCTATAATGTCATCTTTGAAAATAAAGAAAATTTCCATTAAATGGTTAGAGGAATGATAAATGACTTTCCGATATATGGATGATTGTACTTCCTCATCACCTATATTAATTTCTCTTATATTTGGATAGGGGTATGTGTTATACTATCAGGCTTCAGGATCTGGTTTTGGATATTTTTCATGTAAGTATATCTTGTTGTTACTTATGGTTCATGGTTCTTGAGAGGGCCTGAGAAAAATTATCCAAACCATGATTTCGAGTTATCTGCATTCCTATGTTCTTTGAATACATAGTGTCACTATATATTTTGTGAGAAATTTACTGTGTTCCCAAAAAATAAGGGATTGAATCATATTTTCTCACAATGAGATTTAAATAAAATGAAATAGAAATTGTTGCAGTGTTTTCCAGTGTTTGACTTATACATGATGTGTATTCTGAGAAAAGGTAATTCAGTAGTGGGTTCATGAAGAATAATTTCATATTCTTAGATGGTGAAAGAAGCTTCAGATGAATTTCATTTAATGTCTATCCTATAATACATTCATGAAAAATGTGAAGACCGGGGTGATATTAAATTCTCTATTTGTTTTCTATGAATTTTGATTTGGTAGAGATGGTTAAAGAGGCACAAAAATCTGATACAAAATGTCAGGATGTGAGTTTAAATCTCAATGGTGGGGAGACCATTTTTTTATGGATACATGATTAGAATTCAATTCTATAGATTAATTATCATATGGTTGAACCTAAAACTTTTCGGGAAAAACTTCTTCATCCTAACTACCATTCCAGATGTTGTATCTATCTTTTAATAAAGAATATTTATAAGGTGTAGAAGGCATTGTTCTGTTATAATGAAATGAAAAAAATAGGATGAGTTTGTTTCAAAATTCATAACTTTTCAATATTTTTATGTTGGGACCCATTTCGATGGAGAAGGTAGTTTGAAGAGTTAGCTTTTGCAGAGTGTTGACCTTTGTTGTCAAAAAAGATAAATCAATTCACATTGTAATGGAGTCTAAACCATACGATTCTTTACTATTATGTATTTCACAAATATCATAAGTTAGGAGAACTTTTGATGCAAGCCTTATAAAGGAAAGTGGGAGAAATGATGATGCTAGTAATATACAGTTTTGATTGGAAGGAATGATGCTAGTGGAAGATACAAAAGTTTTAGAACATCCCATTGCAACTTTGAAGATGCTAAATCTTTTCTATCAAAGGATATATTTCACGATAGTAGCAGGATGCGCGAAATATCAGCGGGATGCGCGAATAATAATGTGGTGTGTGAAATAGAAGAAATTTTTTTTTTCTCGCACGAGGTGTTTCGAGATCTGAAGCTCGAAAATTGGCAAAGGCATGAGGTGCATGATAAAGTAGAGCATTTCACGAAATATGATGTTGTGTGAAAGAGTTTTTACGTGCATGAGGAGGGTTTTACTCGCGGATTAGTGTTTTTCACGTAGGGTTAAAAAGGCATATAAATAAGAGGTCAACCCCTCTCAATTTTAAATGCTCAATACATATAGAAATCATATGCTTTAAAGCACATAATATTATAGGCTATGTTAGTTGCGCGAAAAGAAACATGTTTGCACGAAAAGAGGGATGTTTCGTGAAAAATTTGGAAGATGCACGAAAAGTGAAAAAAATTCACGAAAAGGGTAGTTGCGTGAAAAAAAATTCATGCCAAAAGGTCATTTTTACGCAAAAACCACTTGAATTAGGCACAAGGTACCCTAAAGGATGCATGAAAAAACTGTTTTCTCTGCATGTATTCGAATGTGTGTAAGAAATTTCTTACCAGCATTTGGGTATGAATGTGGTGACTTGTAATTCAGATATAAATCTGTTCAATTATAAAGAAGCACTAAAATACTGTAAATCCCAATTTGTGCTAAGATGGTGCACACAACATTTCTTATAGTATTCCATGTGTTACATGAGTATAAGGGTATATCCTAATCATTGTATTCCACATCAAAGCATTGTTTTCTAGTGGATTTTGTTGTACTAGATTATTTATGTACCATACCTAGGACAAAGATACTCTTGTTGAGTAGTGAACCTTGTAAATCTTGTGTTCCTGTGGTTGTGTGTGTTCAGCAGAGAAGAAACTCTTTAACATGAGGTGAATGTTGTTTCAATTAGAAGAAAACATAAAAAGAAAATGAAATAACTGATTCACCCCCTCCCCCTCTCAGTGATACTGGGATCCTGACTGGGAACTTCAGATTGGGCATAACATCAATGAACATCAGGTATGTTTTAGTATTTACCTATTCCAAGGTGGAAATGAGAGAAGATTGTAATGTATTTTGGTTATATGTATCCCAAGAAAGGTTCAGAAACATGATTCTCAATGCATGATGATGTATAAGATCACAATGTTTTCCCATCTCATCCCTATTCATGAAACTCATATGGTATTGGATCTGTCCAAAATCAATATCCAAGATGTTGAAAAGATTCAGGGTGAACCATTTTTTATTATGTTAGAAATAAATATGATGTTCGTGTCTTATTTTTGTAATTTCATAAAGTAATCTATCGTCACTCTGTTAAATATGAGTATGGTGTACCATCCTTAGAAGTATGGGCAATCCAAAATGTTGATATAGATGTTGGAAGATGTGTTGCAGGTTTTTGTAATGAATTTTAGCGGCCCATTGGGGGAGAATATACTCTTAGATTATTTCTCATATAATAATTGTTATCCGGACTCGATATATATGGATCTATTTGAAGCATTTTATAGGAATCCTTGTCATTCTCCACATTATTGGGTGGAAGCAGGTGAGAGTTCACTATTTAGGCCGAGCCTTGTCCACAAAGCAATGGAGATTATTTATATTATTTGAAAATATATGGATAAGGCTCAGAGTCATCATAAATTCTATGCAGATCATCACTGAAGACTATTTTAATTCATGTTGAGTGATCGAGTGTTATTACTGATTTCTATAAGACCAGGACATCATCATTTTTGGAAGAAGGGTTAGTTATCTCCTTGATTCAATAGCACTTCTAACATATGAAAATGGGTTAGAGGGTGGCATATCAGTTGTAATTTCCACTATGATTCAGTTGGATGCATAATGTGTTCTACTTATCTTATTTTAATGGTAGTACCATGACCCTAACCATGTGGTTATATGGGATCACAATGACCTAGAGCGTGAATCTTCATTGGTATATATCTTGGTGTGGATTGTGGATTTATAGGATAAAGTCTTTCCAGGAAAAAACATCATCCTAGTGTAGGTTTTATGGAAACATGGTAAGATTCCAAGAGAGACATGGGAACATTATAAGGAAATTAAAGAGAAGGGGTTGGAACACTTTCAGGGGAAAAGGTATCTTTTTATGCTCTAGATATATAACAACCAAGGGTGGGGAAAATTTAGTACCCCTATTTCTATAATTTAACATATTCTTTATATTTTTTTTGTATATAATGTTAAATGGTGATGGTTGGGATAATTTTGATAACTTTCACAGAGTTTTGGGGTCGTTTTGTAGTTCCTTGAAATGTGTGTTCTATATTTAAGTATTTATGTTTCTAGATGGTTTCCATTTTATTTTTTTATGAAACTGGAAACATCTAATAGTTCATTATCCACAGGGGACCTACATTCCATAGGTAGGCATTCATTAAGAATTAACTTTATGATACATAAGAATGTGCATTGGTCAAGAGGATGGGAGGTCAGACTTATCACACTATTTTGGTGGGGAATTATTGTCTACTTCGAGACTCTCTTTGTAAAATTAAGATATTTTCATGAATCCTTATTAACTCACCATGAATAACATAATATTCTCTTGTAATTTAAAATCACTTATTAACATGTGTAAAAATTATAATCATCAGTACGCATTCAATGTTCTTTATTAATGTAATTATCTGTATGTATTTGAGGTTTTCCATCAATGGTATCCTCTAATACCCTACTATGCAATTATGATAATCATCATTGTGATGATGCTATTTTTTAAGCCACTTGGTGGGGCATTCTAGAATTTATTTTCATCCAGGGAGGTGATGGATTGGTTTGATTTTGTGATAATCCCATAAAATGGGCTACCTACATATCCTTGTAAAAGGAATCAGAACCTCCGTAGTTCAGTGCCATGAAGTGGGACACATCATACCTTTTCAGGTCATCTGATAGGGACCAATACATACAGTTTAATTTCATGTGGTATGGACATCTAAGAGGAAGGTGATTAGTAAAAACATAATGTGGGACCTATACTAAATCATCCTAATGAACATTGGAAGGAATATGGGTTTATACGTAGGATCAGACCCTGTGGAAAAAATGTCCCAATTAAAATATGGTTGATTCTGGGTATTGGGTTGAATCCTCAAGGAGGCTTCCTACGTATCCCATATAGATGGAATCAAAGACCATGTAGTTCGATTAGTCTCATAGGAGAGTATAGGCCTTTTCGAGAAATTAGTTTGGGATTACTTATTAAAATGGATTCCCTGGAGACTTAGGGGTTTAATTTAGGGCTTATCCCAAATGACAATGCCTACATTAAAGGAATTAGGATTGGATTCCTGAAGAGGATATCCAGTGATCTTGGTCCCTGATAGGGCTTCCTACGTTTCCTAGTAGGAACATAAATATGAGTTCTTGTAGTTCCAGTTATTGTGAAAATGTTGGTACCATGGAAAATATCTAAGCCCATGTGAGACATGCTCATTGTGAGAAAGAAGCGGATGTCAATGATTCAACAAAGGCATTCACACTTTCAAATTTTTCCTCCTCAGCAGGTGGTAGTGGGTTCACTTATGGTGTCCAAGGTGAACGTGGTCGAGGCAACCTGAGAAGAGGGCGAGGTGAAGAGCCTTCCCTCTATTAACATTACATTGGATGACGGGCCAATAAAATGAGTATGTAAGGAATGTTGGGGGATTACACTAGGATGGATACCCATTTTGAAAAAGCCCAATAGGAGAGGGAAATGGTATCAAAAATACCTGTTCCAACAACTTGAATTGTCTTTGGCATCAAATAATTGAGGAGATTCAATGATTCTACCTCCAACAAGAAAAGCTAGGGGCTTACACCATGATGTTTTCCATAATATTGATCATGGTATTTGAGGGATACTTCTTTTTATGTTAAAATTAACCATAGGTATGAACCATACCTTCCCTTACTCGAGTCTTGAGGTTTCGGGTCATCTCTTCGAGAAGGGAGGAGCCAGGACCAAACCCTTCATCCAAACTAGCAACATCCCATCAATATTACTGGGTGAAAGGTCCATGTGATTGTTGATATAAAAAGCCACATTCATTCCATGAATCATAACCACATTGTCAAACAAATGTGGGAATCCTCTGACTTTGGATATACAAACCAAAATAGGAGACACGATGATGTTTCTTTCCCACCGTTTTGATAATTCGGGAGGTTTTAGTGGATGTCTCAACAGAATCCCTTTCAGCCACGGGAGCTAATGAAGAAGATGCCTTGCCGTGAATGTCATTGAGGAAGCCATGATATATTTTTGGTGAAAGGGTGTGATGAATGTATGTTAATCAAGGAGGGGCACCCATGTAGAGAAGGGCACACAAGTATAGGTTCTCAAATAGAATTGGGCGACCTCATGATCACTTAAGAAACGAACAACCAATATGGTAATACATTGTTGGGACATTTCTCAAGACATCAAGAGTATTCAGAGGTGATCCAAAATATAGGGTGCACAAGTTCCTATAAATGAAATAGGTTGTGCACAAGTATTTATGGCTTGGGTAGGTTGGGTTCTTTACGTGCGCAAGTGTTATGGTTTTAGAATGCTAAAAGGACTTATGTAGAATGATCCTCCAATAAATATTCCACTCAAGGTGTTAATGTGCTACCTTGAATGTTTCTAAAGATTGGGGAGAAGTACTAGGAATATCAGAGTAGCAATTGGGCTTCAAGGAAATTAGTCCATACAAATGTGGGCCCCAAATGTCTATTATAGGAAAAAATTGGACCTTGGGTGAAAGGAGTTTCAGTGCGCAAGTAGGTTTCGCACAAAACTGGTGGCGTGCAAGTGGCTGTGTGCTGGATGGGTGGAATCCATGTAGACATGGGAGCCGCCAGTTATTTGTCCTCTATAGGGCTCCACTTTAAGGACTTAGCCAAAATCATTACTTCATTCAGCTTCAGCATGGTCACGCGCAAGTGTCTTAATGCAGGCACCTTTGGAACCTCTTGAGGGAAATAACCAAATAATTTCTCTATACGGCAGGGCCTGCGCCCCTACACCCTTGATTGGGATTACTACCAGGCTACAGTCCTGACCCTTTGGGCTGGTACCTTCACTACTGTCACTTCCCCCCATGAGCTATGTAGAGTCACACGATGAAAATTTTTTATCCATATTGAGGTCATTTTGAGTCTCAACACATGTAAATACATCATCAATTGTGGAGAATTGAATGCGAAACATTACAAGGTTTCTACAGGGGATTAAAGTGATGCACACAAATTGGGAATTTTTTATGTATACTGTTTGGAAATCCGATGATAAATCATTCACTTTTGATGTTTTTGGATAGTATCTTCACTATGGTCTATGAAAAAATTGGGAGACCATGTGGGGAGGCCATGTGAGGTTCTTCCAAGAATATATCTAATGAATTATTAGATCCTATAAAATGTTATTTATTTTATTTTCAACTAATTTTTTTTTATAGAAAATGTGATAAACGCGAAGAGAAAACACAACTAGTAAAGGAAAAAATAAGACTATTGGATTTATTTTCATAAAGTTGATTCCAAGAAAAAAAGATACTTATGTTTCTAGGTCATCCTTTATAAGGTCTTCAAATCTACGCAGTAGTCTGACCCATGCTTTCATGTATTCCACAATGTTGATTTTCCGCACATTGAAACCTCTTACTAGGATAAAAATATTTCTTGTGAATCTAATCCCTATGTACCCTATTGGTTTCCACCTGAATGGTCCATTCCATAATTTTATAAAAATATTCCGTTAGAGAATTGACCCCAATTTATTCCTCCTCCATTTATTATCCAAAATGTAGATTTAGTTCCAACGGTTTATCATTATCCATTCTTCTATTCTGAGGGAAATTCTATATGTGATTAGCCCCATCGTCAACAACCTCTACTGAAACAATATTTCCATTTATTTTGATAAAACCATCCCACAGATGGACCTCCACCTTCCGGGACGAATGTGTCTCCATTTTTGAAGGTTGATAAGAATAATCCTTGAATTTTTTCTTACATCCACACTGGCCCTTCCTCCCCCTCGACCTGTATAAATCGCGATAGTAAAATTCTTGAGCACTAAATACTGACAACCCGCTAGAAGAGTCATCACCATACTCCCACATCATAATTCCCTACTCCACATTGAATTTTATTCCTATCTACCTTTTTCACATTACCTACATTCTCTAGGATCTTAATGTGATTAGATAGCTTAATAGCTAGGATCACTTTTCTCGAGATCGACATGTTCACGGGAAATGACTCATCCTAGGTACCCTCACATCCATTGTTATCAAGTAATGTAAGCACCGTCTCCATATAAGAAGATTTGGTGTCCTTTGGAACTACCTCAATGATCATTCATGTTTTCATGACTAGATTATAACCATCAATAGGGGACATAACAACTGCAGCAGTAAGAGTAGCCAAAACAGAACAACTAAAGTAGTAAACTAACTATTTATCGGGTTCACGTGAGATCCAAAAATAATGGATCTCACATGTTTATGACTCAATAGGCTTGATTATTTATCATATGTGGACCTAAATTGGTATTATACTCCATATAATGTTGGAAAACATCTCCCAAGTGAATTTTAATTACTCTAGGGAATTTCCATGGTATTTTGGTGCTCAATTCATGAAGAATGTCATCGTTCTTCTTTGTTCCTATAACATTTTCTAAGATCAACTTAAGTTGAATTATCATATGCTATCTCTTTAAAATATATAAAACATTTATGGGTAGTTACATGTTTTTGGATGCTAAATAATTTGAGATTTAGTCTTGATCATGTCAATATAAAAGATCTCAAGAAATTTCATGGATAATTGATCTAGTTTCTTGATCCTTCTTTAACCATTCTTAGTTATCAGCAAAATGATTGAGGTAGGTGGCTTCACTCTCGAATAATATTAGTAGAATTGATTTTCTTGCTTTCATATTGAATATCATGTGTTTAATTTATTGTGAATTTTCTTTTTAGCAATTATTAGAAACCATCTTTATTAATAGATTGGTAAATTATAGAAATCTAGAAAATGGGTGTTTTTGAATAATGTGCTCTCATACTAGATTATAAATGGAGATTTTGAAATAATATTTTTCTGGAATTTCTAAAAATCATTTGAAAAAATGTTTTTAAATAAATTTAATGGTTTTATTTAAATGATTTTATGGTTGGAATTTACTGTTTAATGGGTTTCAATTAATTAATGGTATTATTTAAGTTGTCTGAAATAGTTATTTGAGATTTTTTCAGAATTCATTGGGTTTTCTGAGTTAATGTATGATGTATCCATAAATAATATATCTATATCATTGTGGTACAATATGAGTTAACCTATATCTGGGGGTGGGTTTCATTGGGACACAAGGTTATTGGACAAGAGACCGCTTGTGCGTATCAAACAATCAGAATAAAGCATGCATGCATGGGTGTGTTGTGAATCATGAAAGGGGTATTCCAAAATTATATCAAGGAATGCATTTAAATCCTTATTTGGTTGTTTTTCTGGAAATGAAACTTGTTAGAAAATTAGTTTAAAATAGCACCCGGTTACACATGGTTATAATGGTTTTCAGAACTTCATTATATTTGTGTATAATTTTTTTATAGAAATGTTTTTTATAAATGGGTTTATATCAATGTTTCTAACATTTATATCCTAGTATCATGATTAGGGATGTAATTGGGGATGTCCTAATGAGTTTTATACTCACCCCTACTTTTTCTCATTGGTTCTTTTGTAGATGTTGTGTTAGGTACATGGTGAATGGGTAAGTTATCACACGTATTTAGCACCACATTGTGATAATAGGGTTATTTGGTGGTGTTAGAGAATGGATCTTGTGGATCTTGGTGTCTTTTTCTTAATTTAATTTATTATAGTTATCTTCCACTATTTACTTTGAGAGTTAATTTTATTTCACTATAGAACAATTTGGGTTGGTTGTGATAAAAATTAAGGGGTTGAGTTTTCTTTTATCTATTCGCGCATCATATTGTGAGGTGTTTGGTTATGGTTTATTTGGTAAAAGGTTTTATGTCTAAATGATAAAATAATTCCTCAATTTTATATGAAACTATTAGGAATTTATTGTTAACCTTTGGCATCTTGCGAATGTCTCTTATGGCTAAGTAATTATTCAGTGTATTATCAATCCAATGATAAGAAGTTGGTTATTAGAGATTGGATCACCTAGTATAGGAACCATATCAATTAGATTGTGAGATGTGTTATATTTGAGATTTATAATATACCTTCAATCGTATATTGGTATTAGGATGAACCAAAACACTAAATTGAATGTATATCCACTATATGGTCACTCTACTTATTCTTGGGAGATTTGTATCTATAATGGTCGGGGTGAAACAAAATGTGTTATCATTTTCCAAATTTTTTGGTATATAATATTTTTTTTCTTGAAGAATTTCAATGTATTCCCCCATAGAGTGATGTTGAATTTATATAGAACTCATTCCAGGTGAAATTCCTATTTTAAATTATGTGTATAAAATAAACCCATTTTACTTGTAGTAATTGATGGAGTAACCCCATTAAAATCAAAATAATTAATTAATTCTATCATATTCTTCACAATGGGGAGAACACGATCTTTCAGTTATAAATAAATATGTGTCAAGGAGTCTTTATATTAATTTACAAAAACATAAAAAAAATATTATTAAGAAAATTTATCGTATAACCCACACTACTGATGTTGTTGAAAAATAAATAATAGATACACATTTTTACATGATTAATATTTGATCAGGATATTGTTATCTATATATAATGAAGTGTGATTTACGCAAGAAAGCCTTTCATATGTGGTATAATGATTCTGAATTCATAATAATTCTCTTTTTATTTAACAATTCTCCTACTGACTTCATGGATTTAATGAGTAGTATATGAATAATACATTTATGAATTTTGGGTACTATATATTTATTATATTATTACATATTCAATTAGAAATGAATATCAGGATAAATATTTTAGAAGTATTCTCACAGGATTGTTGAAGGTAATGTTGTATGCTAATTTTTCCATATGTAAATTTTTTATTTATAATGATTCAATAATGGGTCATATAATCTTAGGTTATGTTATACTAGTTGATAGGACATTGATATATGTTATTGAGAAATGTCCTAGGCTAACCATTGTAACCAAAATTTGTAGTTTTATTGGGAGTGTTAGATATTGCTGACACATTGTGAGAGATTTATCATGACTATATAATCCATTCAACTAACTATCTCGAAAGGGGTTTATGATCATTTGGACATTAGAATTTGATGATAGTTTCAATCATCTAATGTGATGTTCTGTTGTCACACCTATTATTATAATACCATATAGTGGAGAATCTGATTAGATCTAAACTAATAAATTAAATGGGGGACAAGGATGTGAAATCACGATGAATGTTTTTGGGACCTCTTATGGATCATGATAAATTATGATTCAAGAGAAAGATTACCTAAAAATTGATTTAGATTTTGAATTAGGGAGGGTTTTCATCTAAAATTAGGGGTTATTAATGCTATAGTGATGGGTTTATAATATATACAAGTTATAATGGCATGAAATATGTATTGACATAAAAGGTTTTGAATTTTATCTAGAGAAATATGTTATTATTGATCAATGAATATGATTTCAGAATACATTACCACTATTGGATAGTGAAAAAGATCGTTGATTCTCCATTTCATAAAGATGATTCATGTTCTTATATGATGAAAATTGAATAAAACTATTATTTTTTGTTATTTTTAGAGGATGGATCTTGTAATCATGTGGAATAGGAGAGGATATAATCATTTCTATATGAATATTAAATAATCTATCAATGAGAGGATTTATGAGGCATAACATAATATATTGAATTATATATAAATGTTTTGAATGTTTCTGAGTTAGGCCATGATAATTTTTGACTGATAAGGTTCATGAATAGAGTATGTGTCCCTTGAATACAAGAACTAATGAATGAATAGATAGATGAGGAATGTAGTGCATCATTATCTACTCATCCATGAAATATGATGATTTATAGAGATCTAAGAGAGTATTTCTAGGGGTAAAATATTATGAGAGTAATTATAGATTATGTTTCTTAATTCCTTTTATTTCATAATATTATGTTAAATATACTAAATTCTATGTGATTGTTACAACCATAACCCATACCAAAATGGAAATGAGAAAAAATCAACCACAATTTTTTTATCAAACTCCCCAAAACATCTAATGTCTAAAATTTTATGTGGGTTGTAGTAAATTTTTATATGATATCAGAACATGTCATTACTATTTTTTTTTTCTATTGACCAACATAAATTAATATACATTAATTAAAAATAATGTTTAATGGAATACTACTATATGTCTAATTTGATTGAGATACAAGTTTTTCCTTAAGGTTTAGAAAAAGTTTTTAATGATATCTGGATAAAGAATTGAGTTTCAATACTACTTATCATACATATACTGTTGGTATGTCTGAAAAGAACCTTAATAATTGATAATAAATGTTCATACCTTACTATATAGATTTCAATTTTGGTTGGTATTACAACCTTCTTCTGGATCAATATTATTAGAATAATAATTTTTGCCCTATCATTCAAGTGGTTCCTTACAAATCCCCCTATGAAATTATATATCTAATTCCAACCTTTTAGGGTGATGTAAGATATATAATTATATGGTAACATTATTAATATGATGAAATGACATAGAATTTTAGTGTCATAAAAAATCAGATCAAGGGATATTAGAGTGAACAAAAACGAAATGCTAAATATTGATGGCCTGGTCTATAATATTTTTTTCAAGATAATGTTTTCAATTGATTTATCCATGGATGAAGGTAATGAGATTAAAAATAATGTAATATTAATACCTTGGTATAATTTTTTGATTGATATTCTTTATTTGGTATGGATTTTGTATTATTGTATAGTGCTTCCACCATACCTCTGTCAAGTACCCGATAAGTTACATGTATCTATACTACGGAGGTAAATAGATGATCCCAAATTTGTACTAATTATGTAGGATTTAACATTAGATCATGAAAATTAATATGATGAACATACCTTACAAATCTCAAATCATAGTGAGATAATGTAATAGAACAAGAGTACTCACCTAGTTTATATTTTCTAGAGGAATCCGAAAATCAATGTTGCTAAATGGGAACTTGACCATGAATCAACCATAATTTTTCCTCAGATTTATATTTTGAGGGGATGTAATTTTTAAGGATATATTATTTTTTATATTGATATTATTTGACACCCCATGATTTTAATATATGTTTCTTTTTAATGGAATTTGTTTTTATAGCTTAGGTTTCATGCATCCCATGTTTAAATGAATTGTAATATTGTATACCATTATAATCCAAAATCTAAATGGGTGTGTCACAAACCGTCCCCGCGGGGCCTACATAGTGTCTCCCGAATTCCGCCTACAATAGGCCAGGGGGTAGTGACTAGCACTGAGTTGGCATATTACTTACATGGGATGCATTTCATATGTACCTACACACACACAAACATCTACAAGCTCGCATATGATGAAACAAAAAAACACTATGGAACAAAATGCATGCATACAACTAAACCCAACCATCAATGTATAATGAAGGTAATGTACATAATGTAAAATGGGCTAGAATACAATCCCACCAACAACAGGAGAGTCTAAAAATTGCAATGTCCAACCTGTAAGAACAAATATGTACTTGGACTTCTACTTAAAACCGTAAGAATACCTCGGTCTATATGGAACTTAGAAAGCTCGGTCTGGTCCTGGTCCACCCTGGGATCCGTCAAAAAGCCACGTTCCAGCACAAGACACAACACGTGTGGGAAAACCCTTATTGGGGTGAATAAAACAATACTCTGTATGGACCTTGAAAACCACAAAGCAATATACAAAGGAAAGGTACAGTCATCTTTACATAGTATATGTATACTAATAATGTAATAGGAGAACACTATCCATATATACTCAAAACCCAGACCCGATGTCTAGAGAAAATTCACACAACCACATTCCCACACTTGGAATTCAGTTTGAAGATTCCATGAAGCAAACGTCTCGGATAACACACTCCATGAGCCTGAGAGATCTAATAATGTTTGTCTGAGAAGTATCATTCTTCAGGAAAAGTCACGGGAGACAAATACACTCATTCTGAGAGAATAAACTCCTGAGTGGTTTCATCTCATGATACACAATTTAGGATCCCTTCCCGGGGCTAGGCGGATACTACGACTCATCAAGATTCACCTACTAGGAAGAGGACCAACACTCTCTGGAAATAGACAGGTTGATACCTAACTCTAACAAGGGTAAATAATTGATAGTGGATCTCATTCCAGGCCTCTCAGAGGGATGCCTGACTCTATCCTGATATGTCCTCTAGAAGGGATCATATTTATTTAAAAGGAAATAATACCTGACCTCTAGGGAAACAAGAAAAAGCAACACTAACTCAAATGAAACATTTCATGGATATAATGGAAAACAAATTCAAGCCAAGTATTGGGAAGTACATGACGTGTATAAGTGTCACACACCAAGCCCTCTAACCTAAGGTACTGCTCATGTACAATGGCATGTGTCGTAAGGCTTTTCATGTAAAACACAACTTCATAGCTTGTAGAAAGGATCACACTCTATGTCAATGTATCTAGGGTCTGTTCCATGTATGTTGTCCATGTGTACATACCCAGCCACATCCCTTGTATTCCAACCCGTTTAATCGACACACAGGATGACCCACATTAATCGCTTCGTATGGCCATGTGGTGGAGTACATGGATTGTACTGCGCCCCATGTCTGTGTATCCTCAAAGATACATTTCGGGCCCCATGTAAGGACACACATTCCAAGTGACATTAATCACATGTCGTGTCTACGCTTCCTATCACACGAGACTCCATCCACCATTAGGTGGGGTCCACACACCAAGTCTCCCCAAATACACACCATGTTCTTCATCATTTTAATAGTGAATACCCCAAATGTCACAACCGATCAATATGGCGTGTTCATCGGGATACACGCCATGTGTTCCAAAAATTTCTTGAATCGCAGGCCTACTCCACCGCACCTCAGGTACTACTCCATTCTTCGATCTGGCTATAGGATCACAACAGACCTCTAGATCCATGGTTTCCCTACAATGGCATAGATGTTCCAGGAGGATTTGTCTATTCAATCGGCCTTGAAAACTTGTTTTGATCATCCATGTGAAGAACGGTCGAAGAATGTTTTCTCTCGAACTAGTTTGATTTGACTACCTCTATCACGGTCGCACCATAGTAGAGTTTCTACATTATTGAATTGCCTATTTGGGATCATTACACTACAAAAAAAATGTACAATGATCCATTTTTCATATCCCCACATAGAATGCGTTGAACATGAGGTTGAAAAGGAGGAAGAAATCAATAACAAAAGTGAAATGCACCTCCACCATTTTTCATCATGGCATCGATCTGCACCCATTAATAGGATTAACAGAAGAATCAAAAATATAAAAAAATCATCATAAATTCATTTTCGGAATATAAAACCCCAAAATAAAAGAAACATACACCTTCACACAAGAACGCAAGATCTTCAGATTACCCTATGCGTGGTTTGATCCATGTTCATCGTTTAATCCAAGAATGGGGAATATAAGAATCAAAATAACAACCCCTACCTAGATTTGGTTAAAGAACGATAATCACGTCACGTTTTTTGGTGAGGCTCATCTAATCCAAGATGCGTCGATTGATTGTGTCATCGTCATCCACGAACAGGTTCACCTCAAAAGCACCAATGGAAAATACCTAATTCATAGGTTAATGCATCAAACTTGTGTACATTCCATAAGCACATATTAATATTGTAGGATTAGGTCTCTACATTTAAGGAAACATTTAAAAAAAAAATTATAAATTTATTTTATATCCTATAAAACGTCCAAAAACAATATTTTGTAGTTGACCAATGTCGATCATTATTACGGCCCCCTAAAGTAAATTACCTGCTCTGATCACAAAAGTGACCTTATATTTTTTTATCCAGGCACCCATTTAAATTTTATTAAAATTTTACAGTAGAACCACTCACTCACGCTATTTAAAACTTTATATTATTTCGATCATTTATTTTGAGAACATTGGCCCTCAGAATCACACGCCGTCAAAAGGTATGGTCTCATAATAATTCTATATTATATTTAAAAATAATACACAAAAACTTCAAGATATTACATTCTTCCCCCCTTAGGGATTTACTCCTAGAATTCCAAAGAAAAAGGATACTCATAAAGATGTGAGTACTTCACAAGAATCATAGACTCCCACTCCCACAAGCTCTCCTATAGATTCTTGGACTACCATCAGACACACACTAAAAGAATTGATCGCCCAAGAAGGATCCTCTCATACCAATCCTCGATATCCACTGGGTACTCAGCAATGGTCATTCCATCTTTACTATCTATCTCACTCCAGTCGATGTCATGTGTTGGGTCATGCACGTACCTCTTTAGCTACGACACGTGGAAGACATCATGAACCTGGTGCAACTATGGTGGTTGATCTAGGTAGTATTCAACCTCACTAAATCTACATAGTATCTGAAAAGGGATGATGATCCTCAGAGAGAGCTTGCCACCCCTGCCAAATCTATATAGCCCTCATTGATGTGAGAACCCAAGGAATATGTGGTCTCCCTCCTCGAACTCCAGAGGTCTCCCTCGTTGATATCATAACACTTATGCTAGAATTGTGCAGTCTTTATCCCCTCCTATATGATCTACACCTTCTAAATGGTAGCTCACACCATCCTTGGCCACATGAGTGTTGAATCTCTAGGGACCATCTAGAAAAGTGGTGACCGAAGGGGTCTCCCATATAACGCCTTGAACAGTGTGATACCAATAGTGGAGTGGTTTCTGTTATTGGAAGGAAACTCAACCCTTGGTTGGTGGTCCACCCAAATATTACCTATGTCCAAAATACAGGCCCACAAAATATCCTCAAAAACCTAAATGATCATCTATATATGACCATCTTTCTTGGGATGGAATGTTTTGCTCTAGCATAGTTGATTCTTGAAAAACTCCTGCAATCACTTCCCCTACTGAGATGTGATGCAGGCATCTTGATCTGAGACTATTGTCAAAGGGATTTGATGAATCTAAACTATTTGCTGAATATAGTGGTGTATAATTATCTCTAAGGAACTCTTCTCCCTAATAGCTAGGAAGTGGGGTGACATGGGGAGTCGTTCAACGATCATCCCAATAGAATCAACCCATTGGACGTCCTTCAATCACTCTTCCACATCCAATGGGTGAGCTAATCCTCCTGGAACCTGGTTCTTAGCCTTCAGCTGTTGGCTTGTAATCCATCAAAAAATGATCTCTGGTACTGAATTCTTCATGCCTGATAACCGTAATTTTCATCAGAGATATATGTACATCTTCTATAAAATCGGATGTACCACCAAGGGGGATGTATGAAACTCCCTTAGTATCTCCTCCCACAATGCCACTGGTAAAATAGTGCATCCTATGAAAAAAAACTATGTTCTTCCCTCCTTGAGAATATCCATCTGGAACATGTCCCATGGATAAATAATAACATAAAGCGTCATAGTCGATCTTCCCATGATGTGACTCTCTAACTAGTTGTAAGAGTGGAAGGGTGAAATCCACCGACTGAAGGAAAGATACATCCTCTCTTTCCATAATATATATCTTTAGCATGTCCAGCTATTATGTTGCCTCACTCAATAGATGTGAACCCGATCTCTTGCTAAGAGAATCAGCCACATTTTTCCCATTCCAAGGAGTATAGATGATCTATAAATCATCATCCCTGAGGAACTATAAACAATGCATTTATCTCAGATTTATATCCTTCTATGTGAATTTTTACTTGAGGATCTTATTGTCAAAGTAGATAATGAACTTATCGCACATAAGGTTGTGTTGCCACATATTCAATGGAAAGAGTACCACATCCAACTCATGATCATGGGTTTCATAGTTATGCTCATGTGTACTATGTTAGCACGAACCATAAGAAATCACAAACTTTCTCTGCATCAGGTCACAACCATGTTCGGTCCTTAATGCATCGCAGAAAACAATGTACTCGACACCCTCCTATGGGAATTTCAAAATCGGAGTTCTCATCAAACTCTACGTCAACTGCTTGAATGCCTACTAGCACTTCCCCATCCACTTGAAGGGTTTCCTCTTCATGGTCATGGATAACATTGGTGCTGATATCCATGATAAATCATGAATGAATCACAGATAATATCCTACCAACCCAAATAGGATCCTCACCCTCATCATGCACAGGGTTGGATCCCATGACAACAATGCATCCACCCAGGCTGGGTCCAAAATTACTCCATCCATTGAGATGAAGTGTCCCAAAAAGTGGACCTCATGAATCTGTAATTAGACCTTAGAGTGCATCCCATAATGTTAGTGCTCTTGTAGTGCATCAAGAACCATCTGCAGGTGTCTCACATGCTCATAATCTGATGTCGAGTACACAAGGATTTCATCAATGAAGATCACTACAAAATGGTATAATACGACTGGAAGATTAAATTTATATGTCCTGTGAACACTGAAAGGGAATTCTTAGTGATGAAAGGATTCACCAGTGTACTCATTGTGACCGTAGCGGCATCTGAATTCCATCTTTAATATATTTTCGCCCCATACTCATAACTGGTGGTAACATAACCGAAGTTCAACCTTTGAGAACCATTTTTCCCCTCTCAACGGAACAAAGAGGCCATCGATCCTCATCTGTGGATACTTTTTCTTCACCATAAAATGATTCAAGAAATGGTAATCCATGCACAACCTCAAACTGCCATATTCCTCTTGGGAAAAAATCTAGGGCTGCCTAGGGTGAAACATATGATCTTAGAAAAATCTTTCTCTACAGATCCTCCAGTTGCAACCTAAACTTGCAATGCTCTGCAAGTGACATCCAAAATGCTGGTGAGGAAATTGGTGTCATATCAAGTTATAATTTGATGCATATGTTGATCTCCCTATGGGGAGGTAGTCATAGAACATTTTCGGGAACGACGTCCTCATACTTTGTCACTAAAGCTAGGAACTGGAAGCTCACAACATCAAATTTTCTGAGGTTATGGCTAGCCAACTCATGAGTGATCAGCTGCACCCTCCTCTGCATAAGACCATTCTATTCTACTTAGGTCTCACATCACTGACAAAGGAAAACCGTGTCCCATTGCTTCAGAAAACCTGCACACATCAACTAATTAAATAAAAATGGGAATTCACCAAAGATAGTCGTTCCATACCAAGAATGATATTATATGGCCATGACAGTGCAACCATGTGGTTCGAACCAAAACTCTCATCTCCAAGGGTAATATCATAGTATATAAAAAGGTGCATGATATTCGATTCTCCTCCCATTTGTGTCTCCAGTTGTATTTGTCGAGTCAACGATTCTACAAGAATCTCAATGTTTTTTACAAGATATGTGGCGAGGATGGAGTGAATGTCACATGTTTCTATATGTATGGTAGCTAAAATAGAAAAGACACAGATCATACCTTGAATCATCCCTGGGGTCCTTGGGTCTTACACCACGACCACATGCAACTCTCCCAACCCCTATCTCCCAGTTCCCTGAGCCTATTGTGGACCTACTGGGGGGTGGTGATGGGAATAGATCGAAGTGTCTGCAACCACCTGTAGCTCTCAGTGCTTCCCTGCCACGTTCAACGCCTAACATGTCTATCTTCTACACTCTCTGACTTGGCCTTGGTGGTCCATACTGCAACACCCCAAGCTTCAACGGTACGTTTCCCTTCGAATAATGCAATAGCATGTGTTGTATGCAACCTCGAGCTCTAACACACACCACAACTAATTAAACTAGCCGTTGTGAATAGTAATACCTACTTTTTGAAATTTTATAAATTTTATTTATCAAAATAGACATCATCTTTGGATTCGGAATATCGAAATTATCCTATGTTGAATTTTTGGTATTTTTCTGAGAACTTCTTATTTTTTATGAATAGTGAAAAATACTTAAAAACAACTTTTTAAATAAAAATAATTTATAGTGAAAAATTATACTATTTAGTGGTTTTAAAGTATAATTAGAATATATTTTTACCATTTTATCCAATGGTGGTCATTAGAATTAATTTAACATTGAAATCAGACATAAACAATTGCCAATCTTTTGATATAAATTGTTTCTTAGAAACACGCCATTTTTGTAACAGCGGGAATTAATTATAAAATTAATTAATGCAACTTATATGTTTGGAATTTTGTAAAATAGACATCATTTTTGAATTCGGAATATCAATTATAGCTTAGGGTGAAATTTTGGCTTTGTTCTGAAAAACTTCAATTTTTGATGAATAGTGAAACCAATAAGTGGTTGTTAAATAACTGATTTTTCATTTAAACGAAATATTACCACTTCTGTGATTTGATTTTCAAAAATCCAACATACATGGTTGTCATTAAGAAGTAAAATGTGGTTCAATGAGATTAAAATAAATTTTTGGTGAATAGTTACTTTTAAGTTCTTAATCGCGATTAGAGGTAATTAGTGTAGTTTAAGGTACAAATAATGTTTTAATAATATGAGATGAGCATGACACTTGTCCTACTTTTATTGGATGAGTCATGGCCGACCAAGAAAACCCATGGATCAACTTGGGGACCCCATGGAGCCACTTTAGTTGGAAAATGACATTAATATATATTTATTTAATGTTAAAATTAAATTGACACAAACATGAGTTGTTTTACTAAAACAGTTTTTAAGTGGGGTTAAACAAGTCCAAATTTTGATTATAAATATTCATTATAAAGATAAAAATATTTCCTACATCATTGTATTTTTTTTATAATTTTTATACATTAAATAAATTAAATTATTTATGACATCATTATGATGCGGCGATGACCTCATTATTTAACGATTTAAATAAAATGAGAAGATAATGTAAAATCCAAGGCTTACACTTGTCCAAAGCCTATTGGATGAAAAGATTTCGAACCCTTATCACCTTAGCCACGAATTATATAAGTGTGGGACCTTTATAATCCGAAAAGCATTGTATAATAATGTAACATTTCAATCTTTCCAAAAGAGCCCCTCCTCTCCTCTTATAAAAGGCCCCCACCTCTACCACCTTATTCACACTTTCAAGCCTTTTGGTTAGGCCAACCTCTGCCCAAATACTCTCCCAACATCTATCCCTTCATCCTAGAAGCTTTACTTTATTCAGAAAGCCATCCTAAGGAGTCTATTTGATCAAATCAAAAGGAAGAACCCGAAAAAGAGGTAACATTTTCATCACCCTCTTTCATATTTCTTTCTTCTTCCACTCCCTATTTGTTTATTATTTCAATTCTAAAATTATAACTCCGGTATCTTCTATATACTGTGATGTTATTATAAATATGGAACAACCATATTCAGTATTCTACCAATCATTTGAATGACATGTCACCATACGTGCGTACGTACGGCTTACCGTCTCCACGTCGTGGTGTAATTGTTATTCAATATATTATTATTTAGATGGGTAAAATAATGATATGTAATTCATGTAAATAATAAATATAACATGATAATTATTCTGTATATATGATATACTATCCAATTATATATTATTTTAATATCAAAATAATGATATTGTCGCTCGTGCGTATGTACGGACTACCGTCTCCACGAACGCGATGAGATTCATTCTCCGTTGTATCCATTCAAGTATAATTATCATTTGATGATTTAAAAATAATGTTTAAGGACATGATATCATTCTGGATATGAATAAGATACAACCTATCCATGAAAAACATGACTTACGTAACAAAACATATAAGAAAACGAGTAAGTTAACACCTGAAACAACGATAAATCTAAGATATTGTTAACAAAGCAATGTTAAAAGATTAAATATGATATCATATGAATGTATATGATTCTTGTATAATTTAATAACAATTATTTCACCATTATACAGGAGGTTAACCTACCCCAACCAAGGAAAAGTACAAGGTAAGGGTTTACTTCACAACCTCTTCATTATCCAAGGTTGTTTATACATAATTATCTACTGGGACCTCGTTATCATCCACATCCATGATTCTTCAAAATGTATTTCAAAACATTTTTATTATTTACAATAATATGGGTTAAAGTCAATTATACCCTTTTTGACTTTTTATAAGAGGAATCTTTCCGTCGTTTTCAAAACAAGGTCCTTTTAAACCTTTTCGACAGAATTGAGGTAAGAATGTTTTTTTTAACTTATACGGCGGGTGCGGTTATTTTCCTCCGTTATAAAATCTTCAAAGCTTTCCTTACAAGATTATAAGAATATTTTCAAGAAAATTTTTTGTTTTATATGGCTCTTAAATGATTTCAAAAATAGAAAGAGATATTTCTCTAAAAAGTGTTTTGATTTCATCTATGTCAACATCCTTTGATGGATTTTATGCTTATTTGAAGTTGATTTATTATAATAAAAAACTTCTATATTGTATTGAAGGTTTTGTGATATGTTTGACTATGGATGTGATATTTTATACCATTCATAGTTTATGGTGAAATTATTGACATTTCGTATTCTAGTTTTAATACGAATGTTTATGTTATGTTTAAACCTTTTCATATGGGAATGCATTGGACTTAATATGTGACGGGGGGAGCCCACTATAGCTCCTCGATGCATCGGTAGGTCTCATGAGACAAACTAGTGTCTTGGCATAAGGCCTTGACAAAATCTTATTTGTAGTCTTGGCACGAGGCCTTGGCTATGTGGTTATGACAGTCTGGCATTATGCATTCCAATATTATGAAAGTGGTTAGTGATTTTCCATGTGATTATTCGATTAGTAGAATATCCATGGGAATGAATAAATGGAATTATTTCATTTTACTTTTGCCATATTATGTTGATGTTAAAGTTTAAAAGGCTTTTGTTTTAGTTATACATTTCCTTAAATGTTTATTCTTATTTATGAAAGTTTCCGCTATATTGTTATCCTTACTAGGAATTTGAGCTCACCCCTTTTCTATGTTTTATTTTTCCCAGGAAGTGAAGAAGTAAATTATGAATGACCTACAGGGATATTATGAGGGGATAATAGTGTGGACTGTGGAGACATTATGTTGTTGTAGTAGTTTTTCATTTTATGATGTAATGTAAAACTTATGAATATATCTGGTGTTTCCAAGGATACTAAACCAATCGGTCTTTCGAGATTTGATCTCTCTTGTGATCATGCCAATGTTATGTAATAATGCATCGACTCTGGGTAACTGGGGTCAGGGTGTTACAGTTGGTATCAGAGGAAGTTTAGTACAAACCTTGGAAGCTAGATTTAGATAAACTCTGATTAGAACACATAGACCTAATATGAACTTTGAGGATTAGTATAGAAGAACTTCCTAGAATTTTGGTATAGTAGAGATTTTGTGAGTTTTCCGAGCAATACATCCCTGTCTGGATACGAGCAGGTAGAGGCGGCTCTGGCACAGATGTTCCTAGGGATAAAACTCGAAAACACCGCTTTGAGCTAGACTCGAACGGGAACTAGTGCACGACAACGGGCCTTGCTGCACTCTTGGTTACGACACTCCCGTGGGATATGCTTAGGATAACTCTCATTTTCTTTAAAAATTATTATGAAGGGTTTATGAGTATATACATCCTCAAAGAAAACATTTTTATGATTATGGATTATATCCATAAATAGTTCAATTTATGTTAAGTGTTTTATAAGTATGGTATTATGTATTTTGATTCATAAACTAATCTAGTTTATGCCATTGTTTAGAAATGGCGCCTAGTGGAAGAAATGGAAACCGTATCAATGCACGCACTCCATGTAGAGATTTCCCTCCTGCTCAAGATAATTATAGTGGGGATGGTGATGCAACTGGTGCCGATCAGCTAATCACCATACTGGGACAACTTACTCAGGTTATGAATAATAACCTTACCCGTATGGAGCACCCTGATCCACAGTGTGGAGGATCAATGTTAGATCGATTCATGAGGCAACAACCACCAACATTCAATGGGAGTACAAATCCCTTAGTAGCCGAGCAATGGATAAATTCCCTAGAGAAAATATTTCAGGATTTGGGGAGGAGTGAAAGGGAAAAAGTTATCATGGCAGTTTACCGCCTCAATGGAGATGCCGATCAATGGTGGTCACTAATTCAAAACACAAAGGAAGATGATGAATTAAAAAACATGGAATGGCAGGAGTTCAAAGAGCTATTCTTAGAAAAATACTTTCCTCAAGACCATCGAGTGGATATGGAAAGGCAATTTCTGAGTCTGAGGCAGAAGGAGGATGAGAATGTCGCAAAGTATGAGGCTAACTTTACAAGGTTAGAAAGGTATGCTGCAGATTAAATACGTAACCCAAAAAGTAAGACTGATCGTTTCTTTGATGGGTTGAAACCATTTCTTCGTCGAGCTTTAGTATCACAAACCTTCTCTTCATACGAAGGTATTGTCTCGTGCGCTATCAATACGGAAAAGGAATTCTCTAAGTCTTATGACTTTAAAGAAAAGCAAGAGAAGAAGAGACCTGCTGATCAATCTGGGAATGGAAATAAAGGGAAGAAGGGAAAGGTTGAATATCCAACTTGTGGTAAATGCGGGAAGAAACATCCTGGTACTTGCTTGAAGGGAATGGGAGTCTGTTACAAGTGTGGTGAAAAAGGCCACCAAGCTAATGATTGCAAGGGGAAGAAGGAAGCTACAAACGTTCGGTGCTACAATTGCAGGGAGATGGGGCATTATGCAAATAAATGTCCTAAGTGTCAGGAGAACTTACCTCAGAAAAGGATAAGGGATCAAGGCCAGGCTTATGCTATCACTACTGCTGAGGTAGAAGCTCTGAAAGACGTGGTGGCAGGTAATTTAATGGTTTCCTTAAGTTTAGAAAATGCATTATTTGATTCTGGATCATCGCATCGTTTCATATCTTCCCAGTTTGCTAAGAAAATTAGATATTTCCTATTTGATTTAACAAGGGAGTTGTCGGTCAAAACCCCTAAGGGAAGTATTATTGCAACAAAGTTTTGTCGATTAGTTCCCATTAGAGCACCTAAATGTTCTTTACCTGCTGATCTCATCGTCATACCCAAGATTGAATTTGATATAATCCTCGGTATGGATTGGCTTTCAGACCATGATGCAAAAATTTATTGTAAGAGGAAAGAGGTTACGATTCTTGATGATGATGATAAGGAACACCTTATCTTTAGAGCCGAATCATCGCCACATAATTCTTATCTAGATCCACCCTCACTAGCTCAACTAAATTCAATTATTAGGGAGGAAGAGAAGGAAATTACTGAGGGTGAGGAAAGGAATATTCAAATAGAGGATGTACCTATTGTGAGAGAATATGTTGATGTGTTTCTGGAAGATTTACCGGACATCCTCCAGAACGAGAAGTTGAGTTTTCCATTGATTTAATTCCTGGATCAAGGCCCATATCAAAGACCCCTTATAGAATGTCCAATATGGAATTAGTTGAACTAAAGAAACAACTAGAGGAATTGAGTAATAAGGGATTTATTCACCCTAGTGTTTCTCCTTGGGGAGCCCCTGTTCTTTTTGTTAAGAAGAAAGATGGATCTATGAGGTTGTGCATTGACTATATGGAGATCAATGCTATACCAATAATGAACAAGTATAACCTACCTCGCATTGATGATTTGTTTGACCAACTGCATGGAGCTCAATACTTTTCAAAGATTGACCTTCGGTCTGGATACCATCAGTTGTGTTTGAAGAAGGAAGACGTTCCAAAGACAGCATTTCGAACAAGGTACGGGCATTAATAGTTTTCAGTCATGCCTTTTGTATTGACTAATGCACCCTCTGTTTTCATGGATCTAATGAATAGAGTTTTCAAGGAATATCTTGATGACTTTGTAGTGGTATTTATTGATGATATCTTGGTATACTCCAAAAGCCACGAAGATCATGAAAATCACTTATGCATTATCCTGAAGACTCTTAGAAGACATGAATTATATGGGAAATTTAGCAAGTGTGAATTCTGGCTTCATGAGATTTCTTTTCTTGGCCATATTGTCTCTAAGGATGGAATTTCCGTTGATCCTTCTAAAACCAAGGCAATCCAAGAATGGCCAGCACCGACAAGTATAACTGAGGTACACAGTTTTATTGGTTTAGCAGGTTATTATCGACGTTTCGTCCAGAATTTTGCCAGATTGGCTAACCCATTGACAAAGCTCACACGTAAAGGGATTAAATTTGTCTGGACAAAAGAGTGTGAAGAATGTTTTGAAGAACTAAAGAGAAGATTAGTCAATGCCCCTGTATTGACTCTACCATCGGGGTATGATGGGTTTGTTATTTATAGTGATGCATCGAAGAAAGGACTTGTTTGTGTCCTTATGCAGAATGATAAGGTCATTGCCTATGCATCATGACAGCTAAAAATTCATGAGAAAAACTATCCTACTCATGATCTTGAGTTAGCAGCTGTGATCTTTGCTTTAATGATATGGAGACATTACCTCTATGGTGAAAAATGTGATATTTATACTGATCACAAGAGTTTGAAGTATATTTTCACACAAAAATAACTCAACATGAGGCAAAGGCGATGGCTTGAACTACTCAAGGATTATGATTGCACGATACATTACCACCCGGGGAAGGCAAACAAGGTGGCAGATGATTTGAGTAGAAAATACCATGGAGTTTTGAATGTGATGAGAATTGAAAGGGATCCAATTTTCTTGGATCTAGTGAAGATGGACATGGGAATAACTAGGGAAGGTGAAACATCAATGCTTTTTCAAATGGTTGCCAAACCATCATTACTAGAAATGATTAAGAGTTCTCAGACCAATGATGAAGAATTTCAGAAGAAGATTAAAGATGAGAATGATGGAAGATTAAGGGACATTGTGTATAAGGATGGAATTTTGAAATTCAGGAAGAGACTTTGTGTTCCCGATATAACTGATCTAAAAAGGGAATTGCTGGATGATGCTCATAGTTACAATTTCTCTATACACCCTGGGAGAACCAAAATGTATAGATATTTGAAGGAACATTTTTGGTGGGACAATATGAAGAGGGAGATTGCTGATTTTGTGTCGAGGTGTATGGTTTGTCAGCAAGTGAAAGCTGGAAGGCAACATCCTAGTGGAGTATTGCAACCTCTTCCCATAGCTGAGTGGAAATGGGATAATATTACGATGGACTTTGTCATGGGACTACCAAAGACTTTTAGAAGGAATGATGCAATATGGGTCATTGTTGATCGTCTTACTAAGTCAGCACATTTTCTGGCTATACGGGAGGATCTACCACTTGAACATCTAGCAAGATTATATATTAATGAAGTTGTAAGACTTCATGGAGTACCCCTATCGATTGTTTCTGATCGTGATCCTCGTTTTACTTCAAGATTCTGGAAAAGTCTTCAAAAGGCCTTGGATACTGAACTTTGTTTGAGCACTGCCTATCACCCTCAAACAGATGGACAATCAGAACGGACTATTCAAACCTTATAAGACATGTTGAGATCATGCTCCCTTGACTTTCAGGGTATGTGGGATGAATACTTACCACTGGTAGAATTTTCCTATAACAATAGCTTCCATTCAAGCATTCAGATGGCACCTTATGAAGCGTTATACGGAAAGAGATGTCGTACACCAACCTGTTGGGATGACGTTGGTGAAAGAAAACTTGTGGGACCAGAACTGGTGGAAGAAACAGTGGAAAAGGTGAAGGTAATCCAAAACCACATCAAATCAGCTCAAAGTAGGCAGAAGAGCTATGCCGATAACAGAAGAAAGGTTTTGGAATTTCAGGTGGGAGATCATGTTTTCCTAAAGGTATCTCCATGGAAGGGAGTTATACGTTTTGGTAAGAAGGGTAAGTTGAGTCCTAGGTACATCGGACCTTTCGAAATTCTAGATCGTATTGGGGCTGTAGCTTATCGTTTGGCGATGCCGCCAAATCTCTCCAAAGTTCACGATGTTTTCCACGTATCTCTGTTGAGGAAATACATGCCTGACCCAACGCATGTACTCACCTATGAGGAATTAGAACTGGAACCCGATATTTCCTATTGTGAAGAGCCCGTCAGGATTCTTGATGTGAGGGAGCAGGTGCTGAGAAACCGGACGACTCGTCTGGTAAAGGTTTTGTGGAGAAATCATAAAATGGAAGAGGCAACGTGGGAACCTGAGGAACTTATGATGAAGAACCACCTGAGTCTTTTTATGCAGTAATACCCTAGAAATTGTGAGGACGCAATTATTTGAAGGACGGGAGAATGTAACACCCCAAGCTTCCACGGTACGTTTCCCTTCAAATAATGCAATAGCGTGTGTTGTACGCAACCTCGAGCTCTAACACACACAACACAACTAATTAAACTAGCCGTTGTGAATAGTAATACCTACTTTTTGAAATTTTATAAATTTTATTTATCAAAATAGACTTCATATTTGGATTCGGAATATCGAAATTACCCTATGTTGAATTTTTGGTATTTTTCTGAGAACTTCTAATTTTTTATGAATAGTGAAAAATACTTAAAAACAACTTTTTAAATCAAAATAATTTATAGTGAAAAATTATAATATTTAGTGGTTTTAAATTATAATTATAATATATTTTTACCATTTTATCCAATGGTGGTCATTAGAATTAATTTAACATTGAAATCGGACATAAACAATTGCCAATCTTTTGATATAAATTGTTTCTTAGAAACACGCCATTTTTTGTAACAGCAGGAATTAATTATAAAATTAATTAATGCAACTTATATGTTTGGAATTTTTTAAAATAGACTTCATTTTTGAATTCGGAATATCAATTATAGCTTAGGGTGAAATTTTGGCTTTGTTCTGAAAAACATCAATTTTTGATGAATAGTGAAACCACTAAGTGGTAGTTAAATAACTGATTTTTCATTTAAATGAAATATTACCACTTCTGTGATTTGATTTTCAAAAATCCGATATACATGGTTGTCATTAAGAATTAAAATTTGGTTCAATGAGATTAAAATAAATTTTTGGTGAATAGTAACTTTTAAGTTCTTAATCGCGATTAGAGGTAATTAGTGTAGTTTAAGGTACAAATAATGCTTTAATAATATGAGATGAGCATGACACTTGTCCTACTCCTATTGGATGAGTCATGGCCGACCAAGACAACCCATGGGTCCACTTGGGGACCCCATGGAGCCACTTTAGTTGGAAAATGACATTAATATATATTTATTTAATGTTAAAATTAAATTGACACAAACATGAGTTGTTTTACTAAATTAGTTTTTAAGTGGGGTTACACAAGTCCAAATTTTGATTATAAATATTCATTATAAAGCTAAAAATATTTCCTACATCATAGTATTTTTTTTATAATTTTTATACATTAAATAAATTAAATTATTTATGACATCATTATGATGCGGCGATGACCTCATTATTTAACGATTTAAATAAAATGAGAAGATAATGAAAAATCCAAGGCTTACACTTGACCAAAGCCTATTGGATGAATAGATTTCGAACCATTATCACCTTAGCCACTAATTATATAAGTGTGGGACCTTTAGAATCCTAAAAGCATTGTATAATAATGTATCATTTCAATCTTTCCAAAAGAGCCCCTCCTCTCCTCTTATAAAAGGCCCCCACCTCTACCACCTTATTCACACTTTCAAGCATTTTGGTTCGGCCATCCTCTGCCCAAATACTCTCCAAACTTCTATCCCTTCATCCTAGAAGCTTTAATTTAGTCAGAAAGCCATCCTACGGAGTCCTTTTGATCAAATCAAAAGGAAGAACCCGAAGAAGAGGTAACATTTTCATCACCCTCTTTCATGTTTCTTTTTTCTTCCACTCCCTCTTTGTTTGTTATTTCAATTCTAAAATTATAAATCTAGTATATTCTATATACTGTGATGTTATTATAAATATGGAACAACCATATTCATTATTCTACCCATCATTTGAATGACATGTCACCATACGTGCGTACGTACGGCTTACCGTCTCCACGTCATGGTGTAATTGTTATTCAATATATTATTATTTAGATGGGTATAATAATGTCACGACCCCCTCCCACCAAAGATGCCCCTCCTAAGCTGGAAATGGTTAAAGGGAGATAATGACCCCCGAGTCCCGCCTCCAGTAGGCCCCGGGTTGGCGACTAGCACCAAGGGTATGAGTTTTCACAAATATGGGAGGCATTACCCTTTTTATTATTTTGGATCGGGAAATAGGACAAGTCAACCACCAACAAGGGAAAAGAACATGTGTACATAAATAAACCCAAAACACGCCCACATGCATGTTTAAACAATTTTTATAACAGGGTACAAGTACAAGGAAGCTCAAAAGTACAAGTGAGTACAGTACCAAAAGGAAAGTATGAAAATAGCAACTGCATAACTCCCACTGCCTGACTAGTAGGGTCCCGCATGGCCCTGGTAGTCCTCCTGAAAACCTAAAACAACATAGGGTGAGCATACAAGTATACTCAGTAGAGAACCTAAAGCTCTCGTGCACAAGTGGGGAGACACCCTAAGGTCCCGTGAGAAAACAGAAGAACCAGAAACTAACAAGGAAAAACTATCCACCCAGCCTCACTGGTCACACTCAAAAAGTAACACAAACAAGTTTAGTATATATATAGAACAAAATTATTGGGTACCCCGCACCATTTCCCACTTAATTAGATGCTGCTCTTCCTAACGGCAAACGTCCTGACGCTACCACACTCTTCCCGCCCGCACACACCTGGGCCACAACCACTAACCCGCCCGCAGACACCTGGGCCTCATCCCGAAGATTCTTGGGAACGGTAAGCATGCCCGAAGAGTCTTGGGCTAAAGGTCGCCTCAAGCCATCACAGCCTCCGAGACCTACTCGAAGAGTCTTGGGTGTAAGGTCACCTGAAGCCGTCATAGCCTATGGAAGAAGGAGCAGGAAGGAGCTAGTAACTAAGGGGGAACACCCTCTCCCATAAATTGGGACTGTTCGGCACTAGGTGCTTGACATGGGTGTGGTGCGACAAAACACAAAGATACAATTATATATATACATATACCAAACACACATACCAACCTATGGCTTCTTAAAAAAGGAAACTGAGCAAGTGCCTCGGCACTGCTACCACGAAGCATGCATCAACAACCAAACAATCATCCCCCAACCCCATTTAGGTTTTCATGTTTCATGCAATGGTTTAACAAATTATTACTACTGGGAAACAATCATCCAGACAAAACCTTTCACAAACATATCCCTGCCATCCACAACCAAGGTTAGGTAAAATGCAAGCAACCACATGCCATTTTAACCCCATCGTTTACAAAACATTTCCCACAAAACAACCAAACCACCAACATGTTCATTATTCCAACTTTGTTCAACCGGGGTGATCACACAAGGTTTTTATTCTCATTTAATCAGCCAGTCTTTATGTGATTGTCCATCTTCCATGTTTTAACAAAACCAACCACAAACAATTCAGATATCAATTGTGCACGCAAAGGCCACCAACGACCTTGATTTTCAGTAGGCAAAGGCCTTTAAATCCAAAATCACAATCAGAAGATAAAGAAACTGGAAGGCAATAGAAACAGCACAAAACCCCAAACCCTTCTTTATCTGGTTATTATCTTTATTTAAAGTTCAACTGCATCCCATGGAACAAATGAAAAATATCCCACCCCACATGTTGCACCAAATAGAGAGACGAAGGTAAACCCCTACCTCAAAAGGTCCCGATCATGTCGCATCCGACGACGTCCTTCGGTGTCCTCCGCCTTCGCCAAACCTGACAAACGCCTCCTAGGATGGAAGCTGGAGAAGGAAGGCCGGAAGGAAAGCTGACAAGTCCAGGCTTAGAAGCTTCGTCTCGTCGCTACGATCCTGTGGCCGATGACGGATCGTAATTCGGAGCTCGAACAAAGAAGTTAGAGGAGGAAGACTTCTTGATCATCAAAGAGCGTTGTTGTGTGAAGAAGAAGCGATTCGTCTGGAAAAAATCCGCGACCCTTTCTTATATAGCCAACGAATAGGTAAAGCAGTATGAAACGTGTATTGATGAATACACGGTGTGACTGTACACCCGTTACGTGTTTTGACTGGTCAACACATGACATGTCACGCGGTTTCCACGCGTTTTAATAATAATGATAATTCTATTAATATGTGGTGTTTCATTGACCCGAGGCATGAGTCATAAAAAGTAGCTCATTAATGGTCTTAAAATGACCGTCATAATTTCAGGGTTATGCTGTCGCTGACGGATCGTCAATCTGATACCGTATGAGATAGATACGTTGGATACAAGATCCCGTAATAATAACAATATTATTTTTATTGGGTGTCTCGTGGACCCGAGACACGAACCATAATTTAATATTAAACATTAGACTGAATTGACCGTATTTATTATTGGATCACATCGCCACTGATGAGAAGCCAATCGGACGTCACACATGGAAGTTATGAGGAGCCAAAGATTTAATAATAATATTAAATCTATTATTTACCAACCGCTTCGGGTACCCAATCCGAAACCCCGAAAAAGTCCTCCAATATTGGACTCAAAATTTTTGTCTCGTAGTCAGGGTCGCACTGCCACTGACGGTTCGTGAAACCGAGGTCGCACGAAGAAGTTATTGTCGGAAAAGTGTTTTACCTACAAAAACATTAACATGATTATTATATTATTATTCTTTATTGATTTATTTCAAATACCTAAATCCACCCAATCCTCTCTCTCCAATTTGGTGCGCCTTTCTTCTTTTCTCCTTAATTGATTTCTTTTTCTTTTCTTTTATTACTTCTCTTTTAATTCTCACACTCTCTCTCCAATTTATTTCAAATCTTTAACTCACTCCACAAGTGGCGCCTCCCACTTTCTTTTCTCCATGTTCAACACGTCCCATGATTGACTCCTCTTTAAATTATTTATTTTATTGGTTTAAATATTAAATCTTTATTTCATTTAAACCTTTTCTCTCTCCAATCTCATTCCTACCAAAAATATTCATCACGCCCACAACAAAATGGATCCTCCTCATTCTCCATGGGGCACGCCCAAAATTCATTTTAAACATTTATTTAATTATTTTTACACAATTATCATAACATCTCTCATTTATTGAATTTAAATCAAAATTTAAATTTCATTAAATCTTTATTAACGGATCATTCAAAAAATTAAGCCAACATTATTATTATTATTATTTAGTATAACACTTATAACAAAACCCCAATTAAAATTTATTAAATCGTCACCAATTATTATTAAAAAAATATCATTATAACGTGCGTTGTGTTGACCAGATCGATTTCAACAAAGGAATGGACCAGAGGGGTCCAGTCCATTACATCAGATACCTCTTAAAACATTCTCGTCCTCGAGAATTAAAAACCAACCATGAAAAAGAATGGATCCAAACAACCACCCCGCAAGATACCTCTTAGGGATCTTGTCATAACAAGAAACAACCGACAACCCTAATTACGTGAGTTAGGAATTCCCTCTCCTATGTCGAGATATTATCCGCTTTAGGCGGCACTGACTCGCCTGCACGGGTTTAATCGCATCTACATTAATGCGTCTCGATTAAGGACTGGGCCTTCCCACTTCCATATATTAGGTTTTTTTTCCAACTTACTCTGCACCCAACAACGTACAACCCACACACTGCCCGGACACATGGCTTGAGGAATTCCTTCTCCCATGTCGAGATATTATCCGCTTTAGGCGGCACTGACTCGCCTGCACGGGTTAAATCGCATCCACATTAATGCGTCTGGATTAGGAATTAGGTCTTCCCCTCCCCACATGATAGGGCTCTTCACCTACATTTAAAGAAAAGCGGGAAACAACATAGCATTAAAAACTCACAAAAACAATGTCCAGGCCCAGAGAATGAGCAAAATAGTTCCAACAAAGGAGTGTGATGATCATGTATTTAAACAAAACAAAAGTGAGAGAATTTAAGTAAAACCGGAAACATCTCTCTCGATCTCTGGCCTTGCTAGAGTTGCCACTTCTATTGCGTGAAACTGTCTGTGTCCCACTCCTCTGCCGTTCTATTGACGTCCAGGTGCCATAGTTTTTCGGTAAACAGGGAACACATAAGCCCAAGTAGTAATGAAAAACTCAAAGATTTAATTATCATTTTATTTCAATTTTTTTTTTCAGAACACCCAAATCAAGTAAAACACAAACATGATGATGTATGTACCTTCCCTAGAGTCTCTACCCTGCAATCAATATAGTCTCACTTGGTCGTTCGGTAGGCTCAGAGTCCTTGCATCGGATCACGGGGGGGCCTAAAATCCCGTGTCCTAGCCGGTATTCCCTGGCCTATGTCATGCACCAAGATTAACGAACACTGTTTCCCTACCATCCCATGCAATCCTCACTATGCCTAACTCCAGACTCCATCCTATCTCTCAACCATCGGCCTCTGATACCATTCTGTCAAGACCCCCTCCCACCAAAGATGCCCCTCCTAAGCTGGCAATGGTGAAAGGGAGATAATGACCCCCGAGTCCCGCCTCCAGTAGGCCCCGGGTTGGCGACTAGCATCAAGGGTATGAGTTTTCACAAATATGGGAGGCATTACCCTTTTTATTATTTTGGATCGGGAAATAGGACAAGTAAACCACCAAAAAGGGAAAAGAACATGTGTACATAAATAAACCCAAAACAAGCCCACATGCATGTTTAAACAATTTTTATAACAGGGTAAAAGTACAAGGAAGCTCAAAAGTACAAGTGAGTACAGTACCAAAAGGAATGCAAGAAAACATCAACTGCATAACTCCCACTGCCTCACTAGTAGGGTCCCGCACGGCCCTGGAAGTCCTCCTGAAAACCCGAAACAACGTAGGGTGAGCATACAAGTATACTCAGTAGAGAACCTAAAGCTCTCGTGCACAAGTGGGGAGACACCCTAAGGTCCCGTGAGAAAACAGAAGAACCAGAAACTAACAAGGAAAAACTATCCACCCAGCCTCACTGGTCACACTCACCAAGTAACACAAACAAGTTTAGTATATATATAGAACAAAAGTATTGGGTACCCCGCACCATTTCCCACTTAATTAGATGTTGCTCTTCCTAACGGAAAACGTCCTGACGCTACCACACTCTTCCGGCCCGCACACACCTGGGCCAAACCACGCATCACTCCCGCACACACCTGGGCCTCACAACCACGCATCTCGCCCGCACACACCTGGGCCACAACCACTAACCCGCCCGCAGACACCTGGGCCTCATCCCGAAGATTCTTGGGAACGGTAAGCCTGCCCGAAGAGTCTTGGGATAAAGGTCGCCTCAATCCATCACAGCCTCCGAGACCTACCCGAAGAGTCTTGGGTGTATGGTCACCTCAAGCCATCATAGCCTATGGAAGAAGGAGCAGGAAGGAGCTAGTAACTAAGGGGGAACACCCTCTCCCATAAATTGGGAGTGTTCGGCACTAGGTGCTTGACATGGGTGTGGTGCGACAAAACACAAAGATACAATTATATATATACATATACCAAACACACATCCCAACCTATGGCTTCTTAAAAAAGGAAACTGAGAATGTGCCTCGGCACTGCTACCACGAAGCATGCATCAACAACCAAACAATCATCCCCCAACCCCATTTAGGTTTTCATGTTTCATGCAATGGTTTAACAAATTATTACTACTGGGCAACTATCATCCAGACAAAACCTTTCACAAACATATCCCTGCCATCCACAACCAAGGTTAGGTAAAACGCAAGCAACCACATGCCATTTTAACCCCATACTTTACAAAACATTTCCCACAAAACAACCAAACCACCAACATGTTCATTATTCCAACTTTGTTCAACCGGGGTGATCACACAAGGTTTTCATTCTCATTTAATCAGCCAGTCTTTATGTGATTATCCATCTTCCATGTTTTAACAAAACCAACCACAAACAATTCAGATATCAATTGCGCACGCAAAGGCCACCAACGGCCTTGATTTTCAGTAGGCAAAGACCTTTCAATCCAAAATCACAATCAGAAGATAAAGAAACTGGAAGGCAATAGAAACAGCACAAAACCCCAAACCCATCTTTATCCGGTTATTATCTTTATTTAAAGTTCAACTGCATCCCATAGAACAAAAGAAAAATATCCCACCCCGCATGTTGCACCAAATAGAGAGACGAAGGTAAACCCCTACCTCAAAAGGTCCCAATCACGTCGCATCCGACGACGTCCTTCGATGTCCTCCGCCTTCGCCAAACCCGACAAACGCCTCCTAGGATGGAAGCTGGAGAAGGAAGGCTGGAAGGAAAGGGGACAAGTCCAGGCTTAGAAGCTTCGTCTCGTCGCTACGATCCTGTGGCCACTGACGGATCGTAATTCGGATCTCGAACAAAGAAATTAGAGGAGGAAGACTTCTTGATCATCAAAGAGCGTCGTTGTGCGAAGAAGAAGCAATTCGTCTGGAAATAATCCGCGACCCTTTCTTATATAGCCAACGAATAGGTAAAATAGAATGTAACGTGTATTGATGAATACACGGTGTGACTGTACACCCGTTACATGTTTTGACTGGTCAACACACGACAAGTCACGCGGTTTCCACGCATTTTAATAATAATGATAATTCTATTAATATGTGGTGTTTCGTTGACCTGAGGCATGAGTCATAAAAAGTAGCTCATTAATGGTCTTAAAATGACCGTCATAATTTCATGGTTACGCTGTCGCTGACGGATTGTCAATCCGATACCGTATGAGGGAGATACGTTGGATACAAGATCCCGTAATAATAACAATATTATTTTTATTGGGTGTCTCGTGGACCCGAGACACGAACCATAATTTAATATTTAACATTAGACTGAATTGACCGTATTTATTATTGGATCACATCGCCACTGATGAGAAGCCAATCAAACGTCACACATGGAAGTTATGACGAGCCAAAGATTCAATAATATTATTAAATCTATTATTTACCAACCGCTTCGGGTACCCAATCTGAAACCCCGAAAAAGTCCTCCAATATTGGACTCAAAATTTTCGTCTCGTAGTCAGGGTCGCACTGCCACTGACGGTTCGTGATACCGAGGTCGCACGAAGAAGTTATTGTCGGAAAAGTGTTTTACCTACAAAAACATTAACATGATTATTATATTATTATTCTTTATTGATTTATTTCAAATACCTAAATCCACCCAATCCTCTCTCTCCAATTTGGTGCGCCTTTCTCCTTTTCTCCTTAATTGATTTCTTTTTCTTTTCTTTTATTACTTCTCTTTTAATTCTCACACTCTCTCTCCAATTTATTTCAAATCTTTAACTCACTCCACAAGTGGCGCCTCCCACTTTCCTTTCTCCATGTTCAACACGTCCCATGATTGACTCCTCTTTAAATTATTTATTTTATTGGTTTAAATATTAAATCATTATTTCATTTAAACCTTTTCTCTCTCCAATCTCATTCCTACCAAAAATATTCATCACGCCCACAACAAAATGGCTCCTCCTCATTCTCCATGTGGCACACCCAAAATTCATTTTAAACATTTATTTAATTATTTTTACACAATTATCATAACATCTCTCATTTATTGAATTTAAATCAAAATTTAAATTTCATTAAATCTTTATTAACGGATCATTCAAAAAATTAAGCCAACATTATTATTATTATTATTTAGTATAACACTTATAACAAAACCCCAATTAAAATTTATTAAATCGTCACCAATTATTATTAAAAAAAATATCATTATAACGTGCGTTGTGTTGACCAGATCGATTTCAACAAAGGATTGGACCGGAGGGGTCTGGTCCATTACAAATAATGATATGTAATTCATGTAAATAATAAATATAACATGATAATGATTCTGTATATATGATATACTATCCAATTATATATTATTTTAATATCAAAATAATGATATTGTCGCTCGTGCGTACGTACGGACTACCGTCTCCACGAACGCGATGAGATTCATTCTCCGTCGTATCCATTCAAGTATAATTATCATTTTATGATTTAAAAATAATGTTTAAGGACATGATATCATTCTGTATATGAATAAGATACAACCTATCCATGAAAAACATGACTTACATAACAAAACATATAGGAAAACGAGTAAGTTAACACCCGAAACAACGATAAATCTAAGATATTGTTAACAAAGTAATGTTAAAAGATCATATATGATATCATATGAATGTATATGATTCTTGTATTATTTAATAAAAATTATTTCACCATTATACAGGAGGTTAACCTACCCCAACCAAGGAAAAGTACAAGGTAAGGGTTTACTTCACAACCACTTCATTATCCAAGGTTGTTTATACAAACTTATCTACTGGGACCTCGTTATCATCCACATCCATGTTTCTTCAAAATGTATTTCAAAATTTTTTTATTATTTACATGAATATGGGTTAATGTCATTTATACCCTTTTTGACTTTTTATAAGAGGAATCTTTCCGTCGTTTTCAAAACAAGGTCCTTTTTAACCTTTTCGACAGAATTGAGGTAAGAATGTTTTTTTATACGGCGGGTGCGGTTATTTTCCGCCGTTATAAAATCTTCAAAGCTTTCCTTACAAGCTTATAAGAATATTTTCAAGAAAATGTTTTGTTTTATATGGCTCTTAAATGATTTCAAAAATAGAAAGAGATATTTCTCTAAAAAGTGTTTTGATTTCATCTATGTCAACATACTTTGATGGATTTTACGCTTATTTGAAGTTTATTTATTATAATACAAAACTTCTATATTGTATTGAAGGTTTTGTGATATGTTTGACTGTGGATGTGCTATTTTATACCATTCATAGTTTATGGTGAAATTATTGACATTTCGTATGCTAGTTTTAATACGAATGTTTATGTTATGTTTAAACCTTTTCATATGGGAATGCATTGGACTTAATATGTGACGGGTGGAGCCCGCTATAGCTCCTCGATGCATCGGAAGGTCTCATGAGACAAACTAGTGTCTTGGCACAAGGCCTTGACAAAATCTTATTTGTATTCTTGGCACGAGGCCTTGGCTATGTGGTTATGATAGTCTGGCATTATGCATTCCAATATTATGAAAGTGGTTAGTGATTTTTCATGTGATTATTCGATTAGTAGAATATCCATGTGAATGAGTAAATGGAATTATTTCATTTTACTTTTGCCATATTATGTTGATGTTCAAGTTTAAAAGGCTTTTGTTTTAGTTATACATTGCCTTAAATGTTTATTCTTATTTATGAAAGTTTCCTCTATATTGTTATCCTTACTGGGCATTTGAGCTCACCCCTTTTCTATGTTTTATTTTTCCCAGGAAGTGAAGAAGTAAATTATGAAGGACCTGCAGGGATATTATGAGGGGATAATAGTGTGGACTGTGGAGACATTATGTTGTTGTAGTAGTTTTTCATTTTATGATGTAATGTAAAACTTATGAATATATCTGGTGTTTCCAAGGATACTAAACCAATCGGTCTTTCAAGATTTGATCTCTCTTGTGATCATGCCAATGTTATGTAATAATGCACCGACTCTGGATAACTGGGGTCGGGGCGTTACACATACACCGCTTCTTGATTAGCATCTCAAATGTTTGGATAGTCTCTAGAGAGATTTCCTCTACAATACCAAGAGTACAATCACCTCTCCCTATGCTAAATGGATCCATCCTGAAAGCCCTGGAATTGAAAATTGCTAGCATGGGACCTCCTGTGACATCTCCCACATCTGGATCCCTTTACCTGAGGTTCATTCCTAGGGGCTGAGGTCTCTTCCCCTGTCTACCTACTGCTACCTATCTTCTGTTGTATCTACTCCACCAAGAATCTCTTGATCACCAAGGCCTGCTCAAGCACTCCGTCTTAAGTGGATATTCATAGAGGTATGACACTAGACTGGATATACCATCCTAGACCCCTCTAGAATGTTTGAGATCTGATTTACTGATCCTTGACTATATCAATTGAGTACTTGGTGAGGTTGGGGAACCTCAATGAATAGTTTTACACCGTTAAACTTCCCTAATGGAGCTGAAGGTGCTCCTAGAAATGAACCACTCTTAGCGCAACTAGAGAGAACTACTCCCTAAAGAGACACACAAACTCTATCCATGAAAGGGTCACCTGGTCAAGAGTCTATGTGTTCAAAATACAACATCTTCCCACCTAAGCCAAAAAAAGGCTCACTGCTAAGATCACCATCTTGTCCACGGGTGTCCTCACTATACCGAAAAATATGGTCACTACCTCAAGCCACCACTTAAACACCTTAGTGTCAGGTTTTATATAAAACCTCATGGGTCTCTCTCTTTGGAACTCAAGGAGTGCAATCATACTACACCCATCATCTATAAATACTACATCTACCACAGGATATCCACTGTTGGTGGTATAGCAGGTGAACCACCTAGAGGTAATTCCGGGGGAACTGGTCCCGGTATCAATACCTCTTCACTGAGGAGTTCATCTTCGAGATTGCACTGCTGAATCCTTACAGTTATTCATTGTGAAGGAATCCTATAGGGAAACAAGATGTACCATTGTACATGAGTATATCTGGATAACTGACACAAAGGACATTGAAAAGGCCACCCATTCCTATATTATGCATGTACCATTCCTTCATTTCCCTAATACTAGTTCTTTCATGTACCGAGTTGAAATGCAGATTATCAGAGTCTTCGTGTATGGATACATCGTCTGCCCATACCAACACTGGACTCTCTGGTCTAAAACCCAATCTTGAAAAACATTTCAATGTTTACCCAAACTAATCGCATAAGCACATGGTCCTCATGTAGAACCGACTAACTCTTATACCACTCTGTCATGACCCAGTTCCATGGGGTCCATGCTGCAATTCCCAATGCCCACCTCCAACATGCTAAGGGCTGGCGTCTAACACCAAGTAAGCATATTACTAAAATGAGAGGCATTTCATATGTACATGTACACATTCACACATCTCCATGATCACAAATACTGAAATTTGAAAACCCACTAATGAACAAAATGCATGTATACAACAAAACCCTACCAATAGAGTATAACTAAAGTAATATACGGAATAAAAACTATGTCAGAATACTAGCCCACCAACAACAAGAGAGTTTTCAAACTAAAAAGTTCGGTATGAAAGCACATATAGATACTGAGAATACTGCTCAAAGATGTATGATCACCAGGACCTGTAGGGAACTTAGAAAGCTCGGTCTAATCCTAGTCTTCCCTAGACTATGTGAAAGGGTTCTCATTTTCACAAGACACGACACTTGGGGGAAAATCCTGTGCTGGGGTGAGTATAAAAATACTCAGTAGGGACCATGAAAACCAAAAATTTATTAAAAAATGAATGTTAGAGTCATCATTGCACAGAATATAACTATTGACCATATAATAGGGGAAAGACAATATAGATATACTGAAAACCCAGACCCACAGTCTAGATATAAGTAACATAACCACATACCCATTCTAGGGATTCAGTTAGAAGATTTTATGAAACACTCGTCTAGGAGAAAACACTCCACTACACTGATTGCTCTGATAATGTCTGTCTAAGATGTAACATTCGTCAAGAAAAGTCACGAGTAAATGATACACTCATTCAGAAATATTACATTCATAATTGGGGAAATATCATGATACACAGAAGAAGATCACTTCCAGGGCCTTGGAGGATACATTGACTTATTCAGATTCACCTACATGTTAGAGGATTTGTGCCCTGTGGAAATATTCACGTTGATACCAAACTCTACCTTGGATCAATAATGGACAGAGGATCTCACTCCGGGAATCCCGAAGGCATACCAAACTCTATCATGAAATTTCTTATAGAGGGGATCAAATGTTTTTTGTAAAGAAATGATACCTGACCTCCAGGGAAATGAGAAAAATGGGAACTAACCCCATTGAAAAATGTCCTAGATACTATTGAAAAGATGTTGGAGCCATGTAATGAGAAGTGAACAACATGTAGAATTGTCACACATTGTCTCTTATAAACTCTGGTACTTCTTGTGTACAACAACCCTTGTCATAAGGGTTGTCTTATAAAACACAACTACACAATGTGTAAAAAGGATCACACTATGTATCAATGTATCTGTGGTCCAATCCATGTATGTTATCCTAGATATGGTGGTAAATAATATAAAGCCATGTACTGAGAAGTACACCACATGTAGAGGTGTCACATACTATGTCTTATGACCTCGGGTACTACCCGTGTACAATGACCCACGTCATACGGTGTATCATGTTAAACGTAACTACACTGCGTGTAGAAAGGATCACATGTAGTGTTAATATATCTACGGTATACTCCTTGTACGCTGGCCATGTGACCGTATAAACCCTCAACCCATGTATGCCATCAAAGGTAATTAGAACATGGGGTGACTGACATTATTGTCCTTATATGGTTGTGTAGTGGTGCACATGGCGTGAACTCTACCCTATGTCTATGTATCATTCGTGATACATGCTGAGACCAATGTAGGGACCCATGCACTTTGTGATAGTACTCATATGTCGTGTCTATGCCTCCTGTCACCCAGGACACCAGCCACAACAACGTCGGGTCCACACAACATGTCTCCATGAAGGCATGTAGTACTCTTCATCATGTGTAGTGTGAAAACCCAAGACACCACCGCCGGTCCACACGATGTGTTGATTAGGATACACATCGTGTGTTCTGGATATTTCCAGAATCGCAAACCTACTCTGCCTCACCGTGGGTACTCCTATGGTATTTGATCCAGTCATCAGATCACAATGAAAATCTTGATCCAAGGATGAATGGCCATGTTATTGATGTTTTGGGAAGTTCTGGGTGTTTGATCGGCCTCGAAAAATCATTTCGATCAACCACACATTGAACGTCTGAAGAAATATTTATCTCGAACTGGGTTGATTCGTCTGTCTCTATCTCCATCGCACCTCCATAGAGTCACTTCAATGTCGGATATCCAATTTTGGATCGTTTCATTGTGTAGAGAATTCAAAATGATCCATTGTTAATGACACCATGAAGAACACGAAGAATGCGAGGTTGAAAAAAAGGAAAAATCAATAAAAAAGTGGAATGCACCTCTGCCATCGTTCATCACGGTGACGATCCACTGTCGATAAATAGCATTAATAGGAGAAACAAAAATACAAAACAAAAATCATTAAAAAATCAATTCCTGGAACAAAATCCTCAAAAGGAAAGGAAATTGACACCCTCCTACAAGAACGCATGATCTGTGGATCACTCTGTGTGTGTGTTGTTCCTATATTGTCATTTAATCCAAGAATGGGGAGAATAATAACCAAAATAACAACCCCTGACTCGATTTGGTTTTAGAATGATCACTGTGTCACATTCATTGGTGATGTTCATTGAATCTGAGTAGCGACGATCGATTGCATCATCATCACCTGCCAACAGGTTATCTTCCAAAGCTCTAGTGTAAAATAATCAATTCGTAGTGTTATGTGGCTAACCTTATGAAATATTAATATGTAGGTATTAATTAGGGTGGAATAGGTTACATCGTTTAAATAAACATTAAAATATAATAAATTATTAATTTATTTTATTTATATTAAAACGTATAAAAACTAACATTTGCAGTTTCCCCGAGCCGATCGTTGTTAGCCCCCACCACTGGTAAAAACATTGCTCTGAACACAAGAGTTCCCTCACATTTCTAATCAAGTAACCTGTTTAAAAGTTATTCCACTTTTATAGGATAACTCCTCAGGTGCACTTTTTAATATTTAAATTTATTTCAATCATTTTTTTGGGCACTCTGGGCCTCATAATCGCAAGCCGTCAAATGTTCTGTTCTTGTAATGATTCTATATAATATTTAAAAATGTTACATGGAAAATCCAAGGCATTACATGGTGGGTATGAACTAGAAGAACTATGTGATCAAAAATTAATGACTTTTTAATTGACTAAAATATATTCTTTTGTTATCAATTGATAATTAATAAATAATCATTTGAATGTAAATGGGATATTTTTCAAAACAAATAATTTTTTTCACAGAATTATTTTTATGTAAATAAATTAAATTAATAACTAATTTTCAACTATTTGATAAAATTTATATTTTTTACATTGAATAAATGTTTTTGATATTATTTTAATAATTTCAATATTCATGGGATAAGAATTAATATAGTTTTATTCTCGAAATATTTATTTATCTAAATACAGTTTTTATCATGTTTTCAAAACCAATGTTGATATTCATTTCTTACCATTATAGGTTAGGAATATGAAAAATTGATTATACATTTATAACTATGAGTAATTTATTTCAAAAATTGGTCTATTTTAATTTTAGGCAATATGTATTGTAACCGTGGTAATATTTATCACCTCCGTAATTGGTAAATCAAGATATTCTCAGTTAAAACTTATTTCCGAGTTCATCTTTTCTCCATCCAAATTCCAATTGAATGAATATTTCTCGACCATTATTATGACTATTTTAATATGATTTTTAAGGGAAAACATTCCTTTATATTGTCCTATATTACATTTCGTATAAAAAGATAAAAAATCTCACATGATTAATTTAAATATCTATAATTTCTTCACATAGGGGCTGAAGAATGTGGGAAAGAATATAAATATTTATTTTGATCATAATAAAATTATTTTCATGATGCTATTTGTTTTATTAATTTTTGGTGTTATGTAATTAGCTTAAATGATTTTGAAACAATAAAATATTATTTATTTAATTAATCGAAAAATAAAATGAATGATATTATATATAGTAATTGTAATACCATTTTGTTGATTTATTTTATTCATGAAATTTTTAAATTAGTATATCATATTAGTGATATATTAATGGATTATATTAAAATTACGACTCCTTCCTGATGTATTTTGAATTTAATTATATAATTATTTTTTAAAAAAGATTATAACTATATTTTATGAAAATAATATTTCATTAATGTATTTAAAAAAAATTAATATGTTGAAATAGAAATGCAAGGATAATATATAGTCTATTATATCATCAATTTTTAATTTATCAATAATTTTTTTCCTTATACATATAATTATATCATCCTAATTTTGTAAAAAATGTTAATATGTTTATAGTTCAAATAGGTCAACTATGGGTAAGAAACAATATATCTAGAAATTTTTTTTATTTCCATATGTTATTATTTAATTATATTTTAACCATATAACACCATAGATTCAAATATAGGGGAATTTATAATTATTTTTCATTGAGAACACAATGTTATATTTCAATATTTTTAATAATTCTATGTGTTCCCTTTCCCTCCCTTATAAAATGATAACCTTAGGATCCCTTATTCATAACTCAATGAGAAAACTAGTATATCAAATCCCTACCAATTCCTGTTATAAAATTACATATACAATTTCTATAGTTTATGGTCTCTCCAATAGGCCATCCTCATGTTCTATAAGGAAGGCTCTAAAGGTTTTCACCCAAAGAAGTGATTATTTTTTAGAAAACTTTTTTCATTTAATTTTTTTCCACATCTAAATAAGTTAAAATTATCATAATGTGAAAATTATGTATCACATATATTTCAGAAATATATTATTTTTATGAATAAAAAATCTTCCACCATATTTTTCATTAATTACAATGTAAAATTGTCAAACTTGTTTACATAAACAATGTCGTCTCCACCTAGAATTACAATATAATTCTCACAAAATAATTTATGGAAGGATATTATGAAGGGTTTAGTAATAATATATGATATTTATAATTTAATAATTTTTTATTTATAATTTTATATCTCCCTTCTATCCTCCCATTTCATTTGAAAACATTGACGTCACTTGTGAGTATGTCTGGATTACCACCAACCCGAAGTGATGTGATATGTCTTTTGATTCCATTTTATATGTTTAATAATAACTATATATTTAATAAATAATGGTTATGAATATAATAAAATAATTATTTTGTAATAGTTACTTTTTATTAACATTATTACATTCAATCCTTCAAAAAGTGGAAATAACATTCTTGTGTACTTATAACCTACTGTCTCCATGAACATGGTAATTCATTATATATATATATATATCAATGAGTGATTAAATTTAATAAAAAATAGTTAAAATATATTTTATATATATCATGGATAAAATAATAGATATAATAGATCAATGGTAAATTTATAATGACCAAAACTAAAACCCTGAAACATATATGAAAAATAAAGAAGTTATTACACAAAACAATAATTTAAACAAATAATTGTTTATTAACGGGTGATTAAAGATAATAATTGAATAATATAAGGTTTTATATATATTATTATATGTTTTAATATATTTAAAATAATTTTATAGTTTTTATAATTATATTTCGATCTCATGTGTAGGAATTTGTACATGTTGTAATAATTTATTTAACAATATCATAACTATTCATGATTATTTATTTTTAAGTATCTACTTGTGAAATTATTTAATTATTCAGTGTTAAAAGAAATATATTTTCTTATCCAATTTATAATTCAATAATTTTTTTCCTCCATCACATTGTGCTCTATTTATGTGCATGAGATGCAAAAATAAATCATTTAATAAAAACTTGCCTTGTTTTCTACTTGGTCAAGAATATTTATCTTCCATGTATATATTTCTCAAAAAATATATATGAGTATGAATTTATTATTCAAAATCATTTTATAAAATACATATTTACCCATATTTTATTTTTTAAATAGTTATTTAAATGGAATCTTCTAATCATTTTAAGAATGAGGTGCTTTTTGACCTTTTTACAAAATATTGAATGGAATGTTTTTAATATATAATAAATGAATATAAACTCCCACTGTCATAAAAATTAATTTATTAGAATATTAATTTATAGTTTTAAATGGTAATTTTAAAGTATAATTAATTGAAATATATTTGTTAAATTTTTATGTTTAAGATAATTTTTTTGAATGCAAAATTTTTTATTTCTCTCATAAAATTTTCCAGTGAGGTTTAAATTTAATATTAATATTTTAAAACATACATTATTAAAACATAAACATTCACATGATAATAAAAACATGATACCATCCAAAATATTTGTTTATATTATTTATTTTTAACTTTCCTAAGGAATGTATTGATATTATGTAGGCAATTTCTTTTAATATTGGATATTGTATATTTTAATATACGTCGATTATATTATATTCTTGGATCATATGAATAATAAATTTAAATAATTATGTGATAATATGGGCCTACAATTATTTAGCCCAAGGATGTATTGGTAAGTATCATCAATCATAGGTTATTTTTTATTTTTTTTGAGGCCTTACCCATTAATGAAAGATTTATTATAATGTGTCCCTAATGGTATGTACTAGATGTTAAGAAACACGGAGACAAAGGTATGATCTGATATCCAAAAATGTACATTTCATCATTATGAAATCATTCATTGATTTCTATGTGTTCATATTAATGGTTATAAAATGTCTTCACATGTTATAATATCATATGAATATTTATGTGGAATTATTTGATTGTCACTTACACCTAACATATTATTATTTCATTATTTAGATGTTATTTTATGAATTTATTTATTGATCATCTAATCTCACCACATTCTTGTGTTTACTTTCTCACATATTCTATTAAATCATTTATTGTTGATATTAAATAACATGATACATAGAATGAAGATAATATCATTCAAAATACTACATTTTATTTTTTATTTTCAAATATAATTTGGTATTGAAATATGTATATTGTTTTCCATGACAACTAAACTATTTGGTCCATTGGGATAAAATATATAATATTTAAAAACAATATAAAAATTTTACCATAATAAACATGATATGATTGTGTGGGTCATTACATGGATTCCAACAGAACCGTGGGAGGTTACTCTTGAAGGTTATAGTATTAATGGGATAGTATTAGGATAACAATCATATTAATTATTGAATTGTGGTAAAATTATGAATACACCTGTAATGAGGTCAATCATTTCATTTTATAGATGAGTGAGTTTGGATTAGAATATTGAGAAGTCATATTCATCAACTTCGAGAAATATGGTTTATGTAGCATAAGTCTGGAAATTTTTATTATCCATTATTAGGATATTTTCATTCCATGAATTTTTCTGTAAATCCCACCAGCTATAAGGTTGTCCTTTTTATGGAAACATATATCTAATTATGTCTATAACCTATGGAATATTAAAATCAACATTTTTTCCTAATTAAAACCTCTATATTTGACAAAATAGAGATATTTAATAATTGAAAATAAAATTTACCTCAAGAAACATAAGATATAACTATACCCACTCAAATGAAATATCATCCGTCAGAATGTTTTCTAGTTTTACTCAATGAAAAAACATACAATTACACCTGAACAGTAGATAACAGCGCTTATATATTCTCTTGATTATATAAATTGATCGAATGGTCTCTAAGAAGTCACATTTTCCTTCCTCCTATCAATTTATCGATATGGACTACGATCCAAACCAGTGGATCCACAGAATGATGTGTATAACTCCAGATGAATTCCCTCATAATTAATCCCTTAAATTTGATCCAGAATTTTTCTTTTGGTCTAAGTGACATGCCAAAATCATGAATACCTCCATATTAGAGTGGAATATCTAAGTGATTGGAAATTATACCTATGCACATTATAATCAGTAATGTTCTAACGATTCATAGTGGTATATCCCTTGAATCAATATTGGTTAATAACATATTAAAGGGGTCACATGAAAGATAAAATTGTCTCCCAAAATGAATTATAAGGTTAATATCATCCTATCAACGTACAATAAGAATATACATTGAGTGCTGGATAACCACTTATATATTATCTCCACTCTCTTGGATGAATCTTGTACTATACTCGGCACCATAACTACATACCCACTAACATTGGTCATATTTTTAGAAGGAAAAAACATTATCCATAAAATGTTCCATTTGGATTGATGATGGGATGTTCTTATTAAGAAAAATTATCCAACGATTGGTCATCATGCTGATATCAACCAATGTTCAAGACACATACCTATAATATATCTTGAAATATTCTAATCACCTACTAAAACAATATATAATTTCTTGGTTGATATTCTATACTCAGATTCAGGATGGTAGCTGAAGCCTTATATTAGAATTTCCAAAACTATGATGTGAATCATGTATCACTAACTATTATGTTTCTAAATGGAGCTCCATGTATGTGAATAGTATGTCATATATATGTCTAACCTAAGGTATCCACTAATATTTTATCCAGAACCACTAATAAATGATCTTCTCTTGTTATTATATTGACTACCATAAAAAACCACATCCTGATTCTTAAGGATCTTAGGTAACTCCCTAATAAGTTACTTCACAACATTATCTAAATTATACATTGGTATATGAACTAAAATAATCAATAATATAGGAAATGTAGGCTCATACTTATTCCTATGGTAGTTAAGTCACTATGAAACAAAACTATAATTTTCTATTTTCAAACATGTCCCCCATAATAGAAATTAGATGTAATGTTTGAGTTTCATTGACAATAGATGAACTTACCACATCAATGTATGATTCTAAATCATAATCTCCTCCATTATATATGTTTTAATAATTACCAACAAAGAACATATTTATTATCATCATCATGAAAGGACCACCATGGAACAAAATCATCCCTGACCATGTGATCCCGCATCACTATGAAGTTAGGATCCCCATATTTCTTTTATTTAACTATTTAAATAACGAATACATGATAACTAAAGGTACATAAGTAATAAATTCATTCTAATTGGATGTATCAATATTCCATGTAGGTGTCAAATAAAACCTTATCCATTTTCATGTGAAGGCCTCTTTCTAAAATAATGTGTCTCTATAATTTTTCTACCAATATAATTTGTAATGATATTTACTTTCCCATGAGGACAATCCACATGAAAGTAAAATTTCTATTGTTACTCCACTGAATGTATCTATCTCAAATTTATATCCCATCTAGGGAAGATGTATCACGTGATCTCATTGATAGTGCAGATGATTAATCTTTAATAAAGAGAAAATATCACCAACACATAAGATATTATTCCACAAATAGAAAATCAAATACCAATATTGGGTATATATTCTCATGTTTTCACATGTACCATTTTATATAAGTTACTTATTAATATATTTTCATCAACCCATGCCTAGAACAACACATGACACATCAATGTACACTACATATCTAATACTATGATATAGAAGAATGAAATTTTTTAATTTTATAAAAAAACATTATATCAATGAAAATATATTCACATTGTGCATAACACTAAATAAAAATCATATTTTTTGGTACTAGTGTCATTATTGATTCAAAATGAATTAATTCTAATATAAACCGTTAATAGTACTCTACAATAATGTGGATGATCATGTTGTGAAAACTATTCCATTAATTTCCCCATGAGATCCTAATCTTTACAATCTATGGGTCTATTAAAATACCTACCAAAAAATCACATTCATAATGGAATCTAACTCCAAAATCTATAAGTTGATATTCAAAATTTTATAGGAATTTTATTCATAAAATTTTTATACAATATAAAATCAATGTTCCTAGAATTAATATGTAATTGCACGTAATATATAATTATATTTTCCACAAATACAATGAGAAATTATTTTCTTAAAACTGATAATCAACAATGGATAAATTTTCATCAGAAAATAGATTACAAGATACTTATACTATGAAATTATACTATAGTTGTTTCTAGTAATATAAACCACTTTGACTTATTGATAACTATAGTTGAGGAGAAAATTAATTTGGGAAAGCCCCTATGCACCCCATAGCAGATCAAAAATATTTTATATTCATTTCTATAGGGTATCTATAAATCAATATTACAATATTTATCATCCATTAGTCAATATAGTGTTTTAGAATAAGATATTCTTTCCTGGAATACAACACTAAAGCTCCGCATAGTGATGTTATTAGTCAATAAAATCAATCTCCCTCAAAATAATATAACTACACTATAAACTATATCTAAATAGTTGGTTCTATATGATTTGGAGATATTTAACTGTGTTTTCCCATGAACATAATCGATATCTCTATCTATTACTCTATATTGGGTGAATTCTGAATATTTTCCCCTAGAAGACATCCAGATAAAGATGTACCACTAATGAAAATATAGATGGGGATAATCTTTATTCTACCATGAGATCGTGGATTAGTACCAGCACCATGATAAATATTATTTTAATCAGGCCAGGTCCAACCCTTCCTTCTCTAAGAACCCTCTCAATGATCAACATAAAACTCTCCTCATTATGTGTAGTAAATGATACACATCAATAGTAGAAGTCATTATCATAAAAACAATTGGTCACCAAATTAATTCAAAATATCACCAAAAAAACATAGTAATAGAAAATCTAAATATCCAATGGTTCTATACCCATGGTTTATAAAACCCATATGTAATGAATGTTTTTCCAATCTTATACCTACTGTTTAAAAAAACATTGGTATATAATGGTTTATAAAAGCTATTTTTTAAAAACATTGGTATAATGTTTTAAATATTTTAATTTGACTATGGATCCTTCTATAATATTCCTCATTTGATTACTATATCCTCCCATGCATCTGTGGGTCCACCACCCCTCATGAGACTTCAACTGGCCTCCTCCCTCAAATTTGACAGTTTCGGCCACCCCACTACACTCTTCATGTGATTTTTGAATACAATCCAATCCAAAGAGTTATTTCCCTTTTCCTTTATATTGATTTGTTATGATAATTGAGAGGTTACAATTTCTTCCCTCCTCTTCTTTATTATCTATATTTTTTTAATAGTTTTCAATTGTTTTACATTAGAATAGGCATGATTTTCTATTTTAGTTTATGAATATTTGGTCTTTTGGAAGACATAAAATTTTTGCGACTATTACCATTTTTTTAGACGAGTTTTCGATTGATTAAGTATAATTACATTTATTAGGTACCTAGTTGGTATCTCATGTTCCTTGGGAAATTCTATGTGCCTTTATGTTTATGTATTACTTCTATTGTGTGCACCACAAACCATTTTTTTAGTGGTTTCATGCAATATAAAAACCAAGTTTCAATACATGTATGACATATATGTGTGACCATGAATGTATAGTATATTTTTATGGTAGTTTTAAACATTGGAATTGGACGATATTCCCTTCCAAGTGTTTATAAAGACTCCTAGATAGATTTTAATTAATATGTTTTCTATAATTATATAGTAATGAAAAATATCTTCATGTTTAGAAAAGTGTTATTCCTTTTAATGGATTTAAAATCATGGGATAATGTGTTTTGAATGTGTTTAATATATTTAAAATGTATTGATTGAATTTAAAAAGGATTATATTAACCCATATTCTCTATATTAGATTTTTTTTCAAAGTTGGCTGATTTCTAAATCAAAATTGGTTGATGTTTAAAACATTTTAAAAAATAAAAAATGGTTAGTTTGATTTCAAATGATTGAGTGTTCCCATTTGGACAATGATTTGAAAATCATTGGTGTATGTGTATGTTTTCCACAGTGGTTTAAAGAGAAATCAAGATTCCCATTATGTTTCATGAAGGACTTTAAAAAAATTATTCTAAAAATTAAATTTATATTTCTTTTTATGGGAGAGTTAACATTAAATTCCAATCATGTTTTATTAATGTGAAGTTATGTTTGGTATTTTATGAATAATGAGTTTTTTATTAATGGTTTGATACCATTTTCTTCCAATTTTCAATCATATATACCCATGATTTTTTGTGATTTTATGATGGGTTGATTATCATTGATACATTTATAAATGATAGTTTTGTTTTGAAATAAATGGGGATTTGTCATTGTTAGGATATAATAGTTGAGGAATATGTAATTTAAAATGGTTTATACTCAATCTTTTTAATTGAGTGATTGTCCTCACCTACTTATACTTTTAATAGTACACATAGTGGAATGGGGTAGGTGTCTTATGAGGTTGATCCCATTAAATTGGATTATGTTTTCAAGGAGAATTTTCCAGGACAAATAGATCTGATAAAGTATAAATTTCTCATATAGGAAAAGTGGCCGTAAAAATTTTATTAGGATGTAGTTTGATTTTTGAACATAGAGTTCTTCTATGATTTTATATAATTAATTTTTGATAGAACATTTATTTGAGATATAACACTAAGATCCAGTTTAGGATCATATTAGGGGATTTATATTTTATATATATTTTATCCACTTGTTCTTAGATTATATTATGGAACCTATTTTTAGGATGCTTAATATTTTTGTGTTGTGTGGCACAGTGGTTCTTAAATATGTGATTCTTTATTATTTTTGTGTGGAATATATTTTTATGATTTTAATTGGGATTTAAATCACTTTAAAAGAATGAATGAAGATGCTTAATTATATTGTTATTTCAAACCATTTTGTAATTGAATTTGTCTTGGGGTGTTTATTAATATGGAAAATAATGTTTCATAGAATTTTTTTAAGTAAATTTTGTATGAAATCAATTTTTTTTGTTAATGAAATTATGTGTGTGTATTACATTTAATAACAATGTATTTGGAAAATGTTACTTTTTTAACACAATTCTGATTCATTTTCATTTAATTTCATCCCAGTTTTAATTACCTCTTGATCATCCTACAAAGATGTTTGGATATTGACCATGATTGTGAATTCCTAAATTTGAGGGATACCCACCATGATTTGTTATTTGTGGTCATGTCTTAAAGAATATTTTATATCTCTTATTATTTAATTTTCCATCAATTAGTATGCCATGATGACTTCAATATTTAAATTTTTTTAATAAATTTTTTCATAATTTATTACATTGTGGATTTTAATATAAATTATTTCACGTAAAATAAGGGATATAAGCAGGATATATCATAAAGATTGAATTTCAATAGTTCTTCAAAATAATTTGAAATTTTTCATAGATTTTTTATTTTACAATGCTTCATATTGACACTATGTAAAATATACACACTATAATATTTTCGGAATACCATGGTAAATCTTGTAAGAAGTTATCTACTATATAACAAAATATGTATTTCAAACAAAAAATTCAGTTTGGAATCACCATGGAGAGACAAGACAATATACTACTTTTCATGAACGAAAACAAAGAAATGGTATGTAAAATTTTATGTTTGATTGGTTCTCATTTTTACATCATAATTAAAGAGATAACATACTTATGAATGAAGGAAATTATTTCTTAAAACATTATGAAACTATTAATGATGGAGAAGTTGAGAGGGATAAAATATTAATTGATGATTCCAGAATAACATTATATAAGAAATGTACTAAAATAAAATTATTGGAATTCTTAATGTGGATATATCATGAAAAAATTATAAATGGAATTTATAATATATCCTCTGATTATACTCTAAAATTTTGGATGGAATTCTTTAGAGATGGTTTATATATTGGATCAAATCATTTCAAGGAAATGAAATTAATTTAGAAGAATTAATAATAAACAAATAATGTTCATGATTGTGTGAAATATGTAAATTTAATTTGGTAGGAAAAAAAAGACTATCATGACTATAAGGAATGTGGTACATCTATATGGATATAATGTACAAATGAAAAAATATATTATCTTCAATAGAAAGTCATTTCACACATTACATTGATTCATAGACATCAAAATCTAATAATTGTTTTATGAATATCAGCCAATATGTGATGAAATGATGCTAATATAGTTAAATATAATAATGAGTTTGTTTATCCTTTTGAATTAGCATTATTGTAATTTGATTCACAGCATCCTGATTTCACAACTGAGGTGTATAAGGTTAGGTTTAGTCTACACAGTTATGGTTTTAATCTGTTTCACTAGATTATTAATACCAATTTCCCATTGCAAGTTATCAAACTTGTTTATAGTCATACATGATAGATGTGTATATAAAACCATTCACATTATTGATTATATTGTTATTTGTAACATGTTAGCCTTGTAAGGATATAGATGTCTTTATGTAGTCATAAATAAGAGAGTTGATGAATCTTGGGGATATGGGTGTGCATATATTCAATATTTCTTCAAAAAATATATTTCAGAACCATGATTTTATTCTATGGAATAAAAATGATTTACCTATTTATGAAATGTTTTCTGGTTTGAGTATGAAGGAAAAACTATCTTGTCATGTATCTGGGAATAATACCTCTTCTAGAATGATTAAATACCATCATAGTTTCAGTTTTATTGGTAATATACTAATTCATTCAAATAAACATCAATATTTGAATACTAATAAAAGGCTTGATAAACTTATTGACACCGAATTAAAACATCTATGTATGTCTGGTAGTGATTTTCTTAATGAATTGATTGATTTTAGTTTTTTTATAGGTTAGGGTTAGATTAAATGTATAAAGAGAAATAATGTTTGTAATTACCTTAACAATTATGAATAAATTCCCCATTTTTACTTAATTTTAATATAAAACACATGCACTTCTTTTGATTTATATTATCCAATTGGATTTAAATAAATGTTAATGATATTTAATTAGGATAATATTTTCATTTATCATTGATCACATTAATGGAATAAATATATTGTTTTAACAAATCCTTTTAACAAAGACTAAAGAAGTGATGGGCTCATCCAGGAGGATTATACCATATGATGACCATTTATTTGAGAATTCGAGGGATATGTCATATTTATAATTCCCCCTTGACTAATAACTAAAGGAGATCTAAAAAAATTAAGAATGATCAAAAACATTTACGAGAGATGTTCAAGATAATTGAGATCATGAACCAAACCATGTTCACTGAATGGCCCCATGGAAGCCCCACCATCACACACCTTACTATTAGGGTGTATTCTGGTGTAATTAAGGGATATGTATAAATAACCTATTAATAATATTTTGTACATTACTTCTTTATTTAATAATGAATGTATTTTTTTCTTTTATTGTTACTTTTTTAATCACAAATAGTAGTTTTTTTTAATAATCAAATTTATTTAAGAAATCTATATTAAGAAATTGTAGGATTTTTTGATTTAAATAATATTTTAATGAAATATTATTATCAAATTACTGTTATTATATATAAATGATCCTATAATTGTTATAATGTAAATTATAATTTTTATTAGGGTTTTAAAAATATTATTTTCCAAAAACAAATCATTTTCATTAATTAAGTATTTTTAATTTGTAAGAGAAATTTCAAATATTTAAAAAATTATTTTGATAAAAGTAATATTATTTTTTAATCAACACATTAAAATTATCCAATGGTGGTCTTTTCATAATTATATGAGACAGTCAATTTTTTGGTTAATAATTAAATATAGTATAAATATATGGTGACTTTTATGACATCGTAATGGATCAATAATGATGTAATAAATATAATAAATGGTATCTTCATAAAGATATATTTTTTATCTTTAATATAATATGGTTTTATTTTTATTTGTTTTTTTAATCCTCTATGTTATATAATATATTTTATGATTTCAAATTCATTTCATGAAGAGTATGACTCACCTCTAAATATATAAGGGAAATATTTACATATGTTTGGCCCTTGGAAATATAAATAATTTCTACAAATTCCTTTATCTTGAAACAAAAGTAAAAACCATATGATGTTTTGTGGTTTGGAATATTTTATTATGAAGTTTCCAAAACCAAAATAATAATAAAAACCCTCTATAAGTCCAATATAATCCCACTAAAGTAGCCATTTATTTCATCTAAACCTTATTTAAGATCATCCAAACATTTCTATTTACTTCATATATTCCTTCCAAGGGTCCTCCATGCTCCCAAAAATTCTGTCCCAGTCCATTAAAGTCACACATCCATGTAAAGGATTTCTCTCATCGGATTTAAATTCTGGAACCTTCATTGAGATTAGTTCTTTTAGTCTCAATCGATTATATTTCCATTCTTATTAATAATTGCCTCACTATATAATTGACGTTATTTTTATGAGGGTTCATTTATTCAAACGCTTTTTGACCCTTTCCTAAGCCATTAATTTTCCAAAATTATATAATGTATTTCCCACTTATCATTTCCATTGAAGCACTATATTATATTATACTTATTAAACACCATTTTTAAATGTTGGGATATGATTTTCCAAAAATCCATTACTAATAATTTTATTTATAAATGATGGTATCTCCTTTTTACTGACACTATTCCCCCTATGATTATTTATGTACACCCATTACCATGCCTAAATTACAAAAGGGTTCCTTTCATTATATATTTACTTCAACACTCTTATTTAACATTGTAATTATATTAAAAGTTACATATGTTGGGTAATGTACTTTTAGGTTTGTCTTACATTCCCTTTCAACTCTAAAATATGAGATACCACATCCACTCTCATAAACCCATTTTATGAATTTCTATATGATTTCATTATGTGGTCAAAATTACACAGTGATTTTCCATGAAAAAGTCATTGTCTAGTAAATAACATACCCAATTATCTGTCAAATGTGTTGACATTTATGCTCATGTACTTATTGATTATAGATCTATGTGTATTTATTCCACATTTCTTTGGACATGTAATAAACTATGATGATTAATGAATCCATTTTATATGATCAATGTTGAACATTAAATCAAGAAACCAAAATTATTTTGAAGGGTGCATCCTAGTAGCACTTCAAGGAATTGAGTAATCCTTAGTATCATGATACATCATTTATAATGATATTTTTCTCATTATATTACATTTTTATTGTGTTTTACTCATTCTACTGTATGTAAAAGTATCTTGACTCATTATCCTTCATGTGTAATGATCTCTAACTCATACTCCATCATGTGAAATGAGCCCTAAATAATGCTAATATCATGTTGTATGTTTTTTACACAATTCCCATGTTATTATTATCAATATATATTTTTCTTATTATTCATGTTCCTTTCATTCTCCATTGATAAACCTATTGTCTAAAATGTAAATTTTTCGTCATGTTATGGTTTTTTATTTCCTTGTTGGGATTTATAGATCACCCCTTTCTTATGCATGCCATCGGTTATCCCATGTACTGTTAAATGCAAAGTAATGTTGTGGTCATGTAAAAAAAAGGTTTCAATACAGATGTTTCTTTTCATGTTTTAATTATTTATGTAATGTACCTAATTTCCCAATGACACTACACCTCTCGATCAAATGAGTTTTCCATAATGAAATTCTATATAATAAATCATGATTAAATATGAAATTTTGCGAAGGTTCCTTATAGTTTGTACTAGTGGATATGATTTGTAATTTTTTGGAAATGGATAATAAAAACCTATAGAAAACCATTAGGATAAGACAAAATATTTTAAAACATCATGGAATTTGTGTATGTATTGAGTAAGTGGTTTATCAAGAACATATATCCCTATTTGTATAATATAAGTGGATGTGGTTCTATCATAGATGTACATAGCAGCAATAACTCTAAAAATATGTTCTATGATTGACTTGATGTAACTCAGTAAATTACAACAGGCCTTACAATACAACCAGTTTGACATTCCTATGGGATATTATTTGGTAAATTAAAATTTTCATTACAAACCATTTGGTAATGAACAGAAAATTCCCATAAGAATATATATTAAGTAGTAGATCATGGATATCATAGACTGATTATTAATAAATCATATAGTAATGAAATAAATGTACATTATGAGTTATCCCAAAAAAATCATTAGATCTCCCTTAATATTTTTATATTCCTATGATACTCATAACAATTTTTCATTTTATTCTATCTAGTGGAACGAAATAAGTAGATCCAGGCTAACAAAAAATGTTAAGAGAAGTGAGAAGATTTCCCAAATGATATTCCCAACTAGATGGGTGTGCTAATCAAATCCTTTTTCATTATATAATTTTTATTAAACCAATATATGAATCGAAACCTAGACCAAAAGATCCCCCTAAGAGAGTGCAACTCATAGTTGAGAGCTTCATGTGACAAAGGTCTCAAATATTCAGTGGATCAATTGATCTCTTAATCTATGAGAAATGAAAAAATTACATTGAAAACAACATTTATATCCTTGAATGTTTTGATCACGAGTATGTTATTCTAGATTTTTATAATATATAGGGTTAATCTAATCAGAAGTTGACATTGGTCAATAATATTAATCCCGAGGAAGATATCAATGGAATGGATTGGAAGGAACTTAGGAAGATGTTTTATGATAAATATTATCCCTGCACCCTTAATATTTTGATGGAATGAAATTTTATACATGTGAAGAAAAATTATGAAAAATATTTTATGGTGTATATGGAAAAAATCACAATACTTGCTTGATATGACACTATTATTGTCATTACCACTGAATATATGGTTTACCTCTTCTTTGGTGGGATAATGAGTAGCATATGTGTAGCCTTGGAAATCCATGACATTGATAGCTATGAGTAAATTTTATGAGTTTCCCTCAAATTAGATATAAAGATAAGTTATTATCATGGGTATCATGGGGATAAAAAGTGTAAAGACGACTTTAATTATATTGGTCTGATGGATAAATATAACGGTGGTATGAAATTTCATCATCCCACTTTTCAATGGTTCACAAAGATGCATCATGGAAATTTCCTAATGAGACAAAGGAAATGATGTAGTTGTAGAAGAGAAGGGAACATGGAAAAAAATTTCTAACAGGATAAACGCACCAATGTAAAAGAGAATATGAACACCATGGAAAACCATCAATGTGTTTTTTATTACAAAAAATACATATAATAATAGCAGTTTGTGAACCAGTTATCTAACTCAAATTATTTTAGAGGAAACCAACAACCTCCATGGTAGAAAGGGAGGGATGTTTCCATCACTTCCACCAAAGTGAATCCCAAAAATGAACTGGTGACAGGTGTTGTAGTTATTAAATATATAAGAGTGTATTTTCTATGTGATTTATGTTCTACGAATTCCTTTATAGCACAAAAGTTTTGTAGAGATATTCAAACACCACCAAAAGCATGTAAGTAGAGATGTTGGTGAAATAAAAAAAGGGTAAAATATTCCATACAGTATATATAACTCTTCCCCTATAAAAAATTTTGATTGAACATACTAGTGAACCTTTTCATACTTCCTTTATGATCCTATTTTTTGAATGGGTGTGTTTTCATTATGTTCTGGTTGAATCCCTTGTTTAGGGCTTTAAGGGATGTATTCTAAATGTATGAGAGGTGTTGGGCTTGTTTAGGGGGCTTAGGTCATGAATGAAAGGAAAGATGGGCATGACAATCCTAGGTGAATGACCTTCATATGGCCAGGGAAAACTGTGCGGCCTACCCAGGTAAATCGTGCACCCCCTCCTCCTCCAGATAGTGGCATGCACACGGTTTGCGGACGGTTTGTCAAACCATGCGGCCAAACTGTGCGGCCTCCTAAAGTGGGGAAAAATTAGAAAATTTCCACCCTGGGATTTTATAAACCCACTCGGGATATCCTATCCATTACACCCTCTTCACCCTAGGAACGAACCAAATCTCCCAAGAGCTTCAAGAGGTCGATATCCCTTGTTTCTAATGCATTTTTGGTGTTGTTGGATGCAGATCGAAGCTCCGGGTAAGGCTAATCCCATCTATGCTTCTCTTTTTGGTTTATGGATTGTATATTCTCTCCCTCTTGTTCTGAAGCTCTAAAACCCTATCTTTTGGGTGAGTTCTGGGTTGAAGATCCAAAGGCTGGTTGGATTAAGGTATAAGGACTTGATTGAGATTTCTGTCAACCACGGTTTTGAGGTAGGTGGTCTTCAAACGTTATTCCATAGTTTTATGATTTATTTATCAATGTGAGGCTTTTATCATGGTTTCCTTTTTAAGTGATTTGATCAACCTGGATGTCATTAGATTAAAGAATGCTTAAAATGGTAAATGGGAAACCTCACGATCCCCATGGGATGCGTTGAGAATGAGTTGACCTAATTGGAACCATCTATGGTGTGTGCCGGATTTTCTCGGGCTTAAGGATTGTTATTAAACAAGTGACCTTATTGTAATAAATGGTAGAGCCCTTGAATAATTTGTTGTCATGATGGGTTGAACATGGAATAGAAGTTAAGTGACGTACCGAGACTTGGAAAAAACCTAAGGGTTATTTGGAATGGATTGAAGGTTTGATTAATGGAAATGATGCATGGGATAAATGGGATAATGTGTAAACTGATTAAATACCACAATGGGATAGGTTATGGGTTTAGTTTTGAATGCATCGTGAGATAGGCATAACATATGGGAATTTGGTGAATGGTTAAATGATGTGAAATGGTAATGTATTAATGGGTTAAGGCATAATGTGAATTCCCGTGTGGTTGATGTGAATGGTTTTGTCAAAGGGAAATGGTATGGTGGGTTGATGGTTACTTATATATTTAAGCATGTGCACATGTCTTGGTAGAGTGAGGAATGACATGAGGATTTATGCCCACGGGTCGACTAAAGACTGAGGCTCTGAACTAAACCCTAAATGAATGGGTTAGGAATGGGGACTAAGGATCTATTCTCCTAACAGTTTCATCCAACAAGAATGAGGCTTCGAGGTGAGGATATGGTTTCGATGAGGTGTTAAGTCCTAGTGAGAAAGGATAACGACGTGTTTACCCTCTTGCATGTGATTGTTTGCCTTAGACCCATGTAACATAACGTATGTGATTAACCCATGGAAATGTGATAAAATGGTATGTGATGATAATTGGTGTGAAATGAATGGTAATGGAAGTGGCAATGGTTTTGGCTCTGAACTGGTTAATGGAACATTTATAATTACATGTAAATTAGCATTGATATCCCTTTTTCATGAACTACCTGTTAATACTAGATATTTTGTAGATACCGTTGGTTGTGGCCTACTGAGTTGTACTCACACCCTGCTTGGGACACCATTAGGTACCCGAGCAGACTTCATGTTTGCAGGTCAGGAGAAGGGAAATGGTCCTTGCTAGGTAGTTTAGTGGATAGGGTTAGCACTTGGTGGAAGATCCAGACATAGAGTCGGGACCATTTTGGGGATTTTGGCCGTTGTCATTATTTTGGGCTTTTGTTCACTTTTTCACTTGTAGTAGGACATGACATATTTAATATTGTAAATGGTTTTTATACATGTTCCTTGTTTATTGATTATTGTCTCCGCTATTGGTTTATTTCTATTGTGTCTTACTATGATAGAAAGGGGGTATAGTATCCCCACTTGACCACATAGACCCCCACCGCTAGTCAGCAGCCTTTGGCGTACGGGGAGGCGCACATAAGGTTATGTAACTACCCGTCTCGGAGCACCAGTTTAGTGGATTTTGGGTGGGGGATGTTACAAAGTGGTAACAGATTAGATATTTCTTCTCCTTCAGTGAGGTCTTGTTATTTGGGATAGGTTACCAAGGGTTATAATGTGTCGAGACTTGGTAAATGAGACTGCTCTTGTGAGTAGCTAACCCATGTATGAGGGAAAAACCAAGTCACCCATGGTGGGAAATGTTGTTTTTTGTTGTGTGTTGTTATAGTTGATGATATTTCACTGTTAAGTGGTGCACATGTGGTTTGATGTGACTATTTTTGGATATTTGACTTGTGGCCTTAATGGAACAAGGATTTAAATTCATGCATCATTGTAGGCACCTAGGGAGATAGGTGACATGCATTGTGTTATACACATGCACGAGGTGGGTGTGTGAGGTAGGAAAGTAGGGTGCAACATGCATTTCCTGAAACCAAGAAATAATGATAATAATGAAATAGAAAAAGTGGTTAAATGATGTTCAATGAAATATAAGGTTATGAAAGGATGTGGAAAATATTTTTGTAAAATGTTGTGTGAGTTTGGTGGTAGTGCATCATTGTTTACCCCATTTGGACCATAGACCATAGTAGGGATGGTTGGGGTGGTGAATTTGAGGTGTTAATGTTGTTAAATTAGTATATGAAAATGGGTCGTTGTAGCTAGTAATGAGATTTTTGATGAATTTGTGAATGTTTTATGGTATGCATGGTAATTCTTGTGCTTGGCATTGTAGAGAGATGCCACCACGACGTCGGATACCAGTTGGGCAACATGTGGATGTTGCTGAGAACAATCTTCCAGTAGAAGAGCATGAAAATGTAGTGATCAATTAAGGTAGAGAAGAACTGTTCTGAGAGAACATGCCTCACCTCATGCAGATGATGGATGGGGACCCAGGTTGGGTTGTACAGAGTATTTTTGAGCTATCTAGGGAGTCCCAGCTGCGGTTCCCTCCACCCTTCATCAGAGAGGGTGGGCTAGAGGCAACTAAGTTCTGGATAGAGTCTTTCCAGATGATATTGTATCGTCTGGAGAACACTGTTGAAAAGTGAGTAATGATGTACATTTATATGATATGGGGCCAGGAAAGGCATTGGTGGGACATTCAGGCCCAGATAGAGCGGTCTGAGGGGATGTCATGGAAGGCTTTACAGGAGAAGTTTCTGGAGCATTTCTACCCAGAGAATTTGAGGCAGGAGCGGGATGCAGAGTTTATAAGCCCGACTTAGGGATCACTATCGGTGATGGACAATGCTAGTCACTTTAATGATTTGCGATGCTTTGTACCAGTGTTAACATAGGATGAGGCAACGGTAGCAAAGCGTTTCCAGGATGGTTCGAGACATGAGATCAGGTCTCAAGTAAATATCTTCCACTTAAAGTGGTTTGCAGAGGTGATGGATCAATCCCTCATCTCTGAAGGGAACCTGAAGGGAGATTCAGGTGGAGGGATTGTCGTTCTAGATGGGCGGAAAAGTGGTGCATCTTATGAAGGTCGTAAGTTCCTTTTAGAAGGATTCCAACAAGGTGGTTAGAAGAGAGTGTCAGCCTCTTAGAGTGGGAACCATGTCTTCTGTTATCAGTGAGGTATGCTGAGGCATATGCAGGGTTGGTGTCATCGACCTCCAGTTTAGTGTTGTTTGTGTGGAAGGATGGGGCATGTTCAGAGGTTCTATAGGAACCCTCAGTAGGCTGCTGAGCATGATGATGAAAAGAAGGTACTGAGTATGGGAAGGGGATCAGTTAACCATGTATCATGTAGGCAGTTGGGGCTCCGCGGGCCGTACAGGAAGGGGCGGTGGACCTGGAACTCCAGGGAAAGATCGCTCATACTTGTAGGGTAGTGCGGTGAAGGGTGCTCAGGCTGGAGCCCAGGGTAGAGGGGTAGGTAATCTTCAGGTTGTTCAGTTTGTTCCTGGTTATAGTGAGGTTGGACTATTAACTATTCTAGGTACGATCCTTGTAGCTTCTATGTTTTCTAGTGCATTGTTTGACAAAGGTTCCACACACTCTTTTGTTTCTTCTCAACTTGTGGTAGCGTTGGGTTCACCTATGGAGGGGGTGTGCGGAGTTATGTCACTTGACACCCCATTTGGGGTATGGGTTGAGGATATCATGCAGTGAAAGGGATGTGCTTTAGAGGTTGGTGGGTATCTTTTTCTGTGGGACTTGTTCATTCACGAGACGTCAAGGTTTGACCTAATCTTGGGAATGGGTTTTTTGGTGTTGTATCGGGCACACACAGACTATTATCGTTGTAAAGTATCGTTAAGGTCACTTGAGTGTGATGCTTTTGTCTATCGTGGAGAATAAGATGTTTGAGCAGGGCATGCAGGTTCATTTTGTCAAAAAATGAGTGGACTCACGGCTCAAGTGGCATGTCTCATGCTTGTTGATGATGAGGGGGAGTAACAATCTAATTGTCCTCCTGTGGTGGATCGGTTTCAGGATGTGTTTCCTAAGGATTTCTTGGGGTTACCACCTATGAGGGATGTCGAGCTCACGTTCGAGTTGCTGCCAGGAGCGGAGCTAGTTTCTATTCCACCATACCAAATGTCACCAGTAGAACTCCAGGAACTGATGTTTCAGCTTGAGGAGTTAGAGAGTAATGGGTTTATCTGTCCTAGTACATCTCCTTTGGGATCTCGTGTGCTTTTTGAAAAGAAGGCCAATGGGTCATTGAGGTGGTGTGTTGACTATCTAAATTGAATCAGATGACCGTGAAAAATCAGTACCCTCTTCCTAGAATTGATGATCTATTTGATTAGTTGAGGGGTTCATCCATGTTTTCTAAGATTTATCTAAGGTTAGGTTATCACCAGATGAGGGTGAGGTCTTCTGACGTATAGCGGATAGCCTTCCGAAGTCAGTACGAGTTTTTTGAGTTTGTGGTAATGCCTTTCAGCTTTACAAATGCACCGGCAGTGTTTATGGATTTGATGAAACAAATCTTTTATCCCTATCTAGATAAGTTTGTGATTGTCTTTCTTGATGATATCTTAGTGTACTCAGAAACTCTTGACGACCATGCCCAACATCTTGACATAGTATTGGGTACACTAAGAGAGAATCGGCTATAAGCCAATATATCAAAGTGACAATTCTGGATACGTGATGTTCATTTTCTGGGACACATCATCTCGGCGGCAGGTGCGTTAGTGGATCTATAGAAATTGCTGGCAATTGTATCTTGGGAGCAGCCCAAGAGTGTTTCTGATGTTCCAAGATTTCTGGGTTTGTACGGGTATTACCGAAGCTTCAATCACGATTTCTCTCACTAGGCAGCACCACTCTAGGGCTTGACCAGTAAAGGAATCAGGTACGAGTAGTCTGAGTCTTGTGGGAACGCATTCCATGAGTTGAAGAAGTGGTTAACGACCACACCTATCTTGATCTTACCTAAGCCAGGTAAGAAGTACATCGTGTTTTGTGATGCATCCAGAGTCAGACATGGGGCTGTGTTGATACAGGATAAGCGGGTTGTGGCTGATGGGTCAAGGCATTTGAGACCCCATGAGTGGAACTATCCCACTCATGACCTTGAGTTTTCTATAGTGGTGTACACCTTGAACTGCATGAGGCACTATCTCTTAAGATAATGATTTACTGTGTTTACCGACCATAAGAGTTTAAATTACATCTTCTCACAATGAGATCTGAGCATTTGGTAGTGAATATGGGCTGAATATCTCCTGTCTTTTGACTTTCAGTTGGTGTACACACCCGAAATGGGAAACGGTGTTGCTGAGGCTCTGACCAGGAAGGTTCAAAATTAGGTTGTTCAGGAGTCCATCACTGAGTGGAAGGTGATGGGTTTGTTTGAAGAGATGCACCTTGAGGTGTAGGAGAAGTTTGGCCAGGTCACTCTTGATTCCATAACGATGGAGTTGAGGCTTTTGATTTGGGTTAAGGAAGGTCATGTTGATGATCCTGAGTGTTTGATCATGAACGAAATGCTTAAAGGTGGGGAGCTACTTCAGGTTGGGACGTTGGTGTGGAAGGTGTTTTTCGTGTTCGTGATTGTGTGGTTATTCCAAAGTGTGTGTGGGAGGAGTTGATTAATGAGTTCCATGCATCAAAGTGGGCAGTGAATCCTGGTTTGACCAAGATGTACTATGATCTTCGAAGGCGGTTTTGTGGTCTGGAATGAAGAAGGATGTTGTAGGCTTTGTTGCACGATGCCTTACCTATCAGTAGCTGAAGGCCGAGAATCAACACCCAGGAGGTTTGTTACATCGATTTCCCATTCCGGAATGGAAGTGGGATGATGTAATAATGGATTTTTTCATGGGTCTTCTGAGGACGCCATAGAATAATGATGCAATCATGGTGGTTGTGGAATGGTTAACGAAAGTGGATAATTTCTTACCAATTCAGGAGACCATTACAGTCGACCAGTTGGTAGAGCTGTATGTTCGGGAAAAAGGTTGGTTGCTTGGTGTTCCGCAGACCATAGATTAAGAATGAGATATGCGTTTCACATCACGTTTCTAGAAAGGGTTGCAGAAGGCTCTTGGTACATAAGTGTTTTTGAGTATGGATTTCCGCCCATAGATGGACGAGCATTCGGAGCGTATGATCTAAGTGTTGGAAGACATGTTAAGAGCTTGTGTGTTGAACTCTGGTGGTTCTTGGGAGCGGAACCAATCGTTATTTGAGTTTTCCTACAACAACCATTTTCAGGCTACGAATCAGATGGCACCATTTGAGGCACTCTACCAGAGGCCAGGTAGATCTCCGTTGTGTTGACTAGAGGCCGGTGAATATGATTTGTTGGGGCAAATTTACTTGTATGAGTCTTCAGATAGAATTAATATGATAAGAAAGTGGATGGATACAACACAGATTAGGCAGAAGTAATATGAATATCGTAGGAATAGACCTCTTGAGATTGCGATGGGTGATAATGTGTTCCTTCGGGTGTCGCCAAGGTTGGGTCACCGTCGGATTCGAAAGCAGGGTAAGTTGGTGCCCAGGTTTGTGGGACCTTTTGAGATTGTGGAGAGGATCAGACTAGTGGCTTACTTATTGGCTCTTAGAAAGCAGTATGGTGGGGTGCAAGATGTGTTTCATGTGTCACAGCTTCGACAGTATCACCCAGACCCATCTCACGTGGTTCATGTTGTGGATGTAGAGCTTGAGGCTGATGCATCCTTTGAAGAGCATCCAGTTCGTGTTGTGATTTTAGTGAAAAGTTCTTGTGAGGTAATTTTGTGCCATTAGTGCGAGTACTATGGAATCTTGGGAATGTTCAAGAAGAATATTGGGAGTGGGAATCAGATATGCGGGATAGTGGCCCGAACTCTTCTCTTTGGTGGATCAATGAGGCTTGGAAACTCTGCTCGAGGATGAGCCGTTATAAGGTGGTGGGGTTATAAGATCCCAGTTATTGGAAGGGTATTTTTTCATTATGTTTTGGTTCAATACCTTGTTTATAGCTTGAAGGGATGTCTTCTGAGTGTATGAGCGGTCTTGGGGGTGTTTCAGGGGCTCAGGACCCAAAAGAAAGGAAAGCTGGGCAAGACAAGCCTGGCCAAACGGCCTACGCACGACCAGGGCAAACCATTCGGCCTGCACGGGTAAACCGTGCAACCCCTCCTCCTCCAGAGAGTAGCATGAGCACAGTTTGCGCACGGTTTGTCAAACTGTGTGGCCAAACCATGCGGCCTCTTAAAGGTTGGAGAATTACGAAATTTCTACCCTGGGGTTTTAAGAACCCACTTGGGATTTCCTCTCCATTCCTCCCTCTTCACCCTAGGAATGATGCAAATCACCCAAGAGCTCCATGTGGTTAACCTCACTCATTTCTAAGGCGTTTTTGGTGCCGTTGGTTGCTAATCGAAGCTCCAGGATAGGCTAATCCCATCCTTGCATCTTATTTTTATTTTAGGGCTTCTATATTCTCTCCCTCTTGTTCCGAATCTCTAAACACTATCATTTTGGAGAGTTCTTGGTTGATGCTCCAAAGGCTTGTCGAATTAAGATCTAAGGACTTGATTGAGTGTGCATTCAAACGTGGTTTTGAGGTAGGTGGTCTAAAAATGCTATTCCATAGTTTTATGGTGGATTTATCCATGTGTAGCTTTTCTCATAGTTTTCTTTTGAAGAGAATTAATCATCCTAGATGCGGTTGGTATAAAGTATTCTTAATAACGGTAAATAGGAACCCTCAAAATCCCCATGGGATGCATTTTGAATGACTTGGACAAATCGGGGCCATACATGGGGTGTGCCGGCTTTTCCCAGGCTTAGGTATTGTTATTAAACAAGTGACCTTGTTGTAATTAATGGTAGAGCCCTTGAAAAATATGTATTCATTATGGGTTGAACTTGGAATAGAAGTTAGGTGATGCACCAAGACATGGAAATAATGTAAGGGTTATTTGGAATGGGTTGAAGGGTTGATTTATGGAAATGATGAATGGGATAAATGGGTTAGTGTGTAAACTGATTGAAGACAATAATCGGATAGGTTATGTGTTTAGTGTTGAATTCTTAGTGAGATAGGCATAACCCATGGGAATGGGGTGAATGGTTAAATGATGTGAAATGGTAATGTGTTAATGGGTTAGGGCATAATGTAAATTCCCATATGGTTTGTTGTGAATGGTGTTATCAGAGGGAAATGCTATGGTGGGATGATGGTTACACATATATATATATATATATGTGCATGTACACATTGATTGGTAGAGTGTGGTATGACTTGAGGTTCTATGCCCATGGGTTTAGTGAAGACTGATTCTCTTAACACCACCCTAAATGCACGGGTTAGAAATGGGGATTGAGGATCTATTCTCCTAACAACTTCATCCACTAGGACTGAGTCTTAGAGGTGAGAATATGGTTGCTGTGAGGGGGTTATTCCTAGTGAGATAGGATAACTATGTGTTTACCCTCTTACATGTGACTATTGGCCTTAAAACCATGTAACATAACATATGTGATTAACCCATGGAAATGTGATATAATGGTATGTGATGATAATTGGTGTGAAATGAATGGTAATGGAAGTGGAAATGGCTTTGGATCTGAACCGATAAATGGAACCTTAAATAAATACTTGGCAATTATCATTTATATTCCTTTTGCATGCACTAACTGTTCATATTGGATATTTTGTAGACACTGTTGGTGGTGACCTGCTGATTTGTACTCACACCCTCCTCGGGCCGCCTTTGGGTACCTGAGCAGACATCATGATTGAAGGTTAGGAGAAGGGTAAGGGTTCTTTTCTAGATAGATGAATGGACATGGGTATCACTTGGTGGAGGATCTGGACTTGGAGTCGGGACCATTTTAGGGATTTTGGCCGATGTCTTTATTTTGGGATTTTGTTCACTTTTACACTTATAGTAAGACATTGAATATTTATTTTTGGAAATGGTTGTTATATATGTTCCTTGTTTATTGATTATTTTCTCCGCTATTGGTTTATTTCATTTGTGGATTACTCTGATAGAAATGGGGTATAGTCTCCCCACATAACTATATAGACCCCAGCTGCTAGTCAGCAACCTTTACCGTATGGGGAGGTGGGCATATGGTTATGTAACTACTCATCTAGGAGAACATGTTTAGTTGATTCTGGGTGGGGAACATTACACATCCCTTATTTGAATTTTATACAATTTTGGGCATGTATTTGATTTCCCTATATCGAGGTAGCATAAACTCTCTTCAGTGGGAAATCACTCTCCCTATGGAAAGCTAGCCCCTGATTCCACACAAGTGAAGAGAAGAGGATGAATATTATTTAGCACCATCATATCATCTAAGAATATCAATACTATATGTAGAAGAGTATGTAGATCAAATGATTGAGTCTTTGGAGAGGATCATACTGAAATACATTCTTATTGTGATGGATTATGCTGATATGTTTCCCGGGGAAATGACTAGTCTTTCTCCTAGCTAAGAGGACAAATTTCTTATTGAGATTTTACCTAGTGTGTTCCCAATATCGAAGACTCCTTATAGTATTGATATTGTGTAACATCAGGAGAAAATGAAATAATTATATTTGAATCCTTATAAAGGTTCAATATGCCCATGTTTATTATCATAGGGTGTACCAATCATCAAGAAGAAGGATGGGTCAATGCAACTTCCATTTAATATAGCGAGCTCAAGAAAATAACGATAATGAAACAATATCATTTTCTATGAATTGATGTGTTGTTTGATTAGATACTCAGAGGCCAATAATTCTCCATGGTATATCTTTGGTCAGGATATTACCCAATAATGGTGTTAATGGTGGATATCCCCAATAATGATTTTCATACATGGAACCATAATTATGATTACATATTGCTTTTAATAGGACTCATTATTTCTGCTGTAATCATAATAGACATGATTAACAATGTCAATAAAGATTATCTAGATAAATTATTTCTAATATTTACATATTATATTATAATATTATCCAAAAAATGAGGAGAATGAAGAAAATTTTATTAACATCATAATTATTTGAGAAAGGAGAAGCTCAAGGATATGTATAGAAAGTGTATGTTATTGTTGAAGGTGCTCTCAATCTATGGCCATACCATCACAATCAATAAGATTTCATATTGATTCTTCTAGGAAAAAACAATTGAGGGATGTAAGAGGCCAATATCAGTGACATATATTCATATATACATTGGGTTAGAAGTATATTATCACTTATTTTTATAAAATATATCAAGATTTTAAAACCCTTTTTGGAAGATAACTCATATGATAGAAAAAAATCATAAAATGATGAATTTGATGAAAGATTCATAGAGTTGAAAATGAGTCTTGTGACTACCCATGTGCTCAAACTACTCACAAGTGGTGATATTTTAGTGATTATCAGTAATGATTCAAGGGAGGGATTGAGATATGTGTTAATGGAAAATGAAAAATCCATTACCTACTCCTCAAGGAAGTTGAAAATTCACATGAAAAACTATCCCACACATGATCTAGAGTTAGAAACTGTGATCTTTTTCATTAAATATCTTGCAGCATAATCTCTTTAGGGAGAAGTGTGAAATATATATTGATCACAAAAAACTCAAAAATATATATTCAAATATAATGAGATGAATATGCAATAATGAATACAGTTAGAGTTCGTCAATGATTATGACTACTCAATCAACTAGAATCCAGGGAACACATACAAAGTGATAGATTCTCTAATTTAAATATATTCATTAATTCTATCATTAATGAGAGTTGAGAAGGATTTGATGTTATTAGATATAATGAAGATAGACATGGGAATCATAACGAAATTAATATCATCAATCAGTTCACATATTATTTCTCAACCATATTTTTTAAAGGATAAAAGATGATAAAATAGATGACATGGGAATTCAGAAGAGAGTGAAAACTATTATGATATAAAAATCCATAGAGATAAATGATAATGAAGAAGGAATGATGAGATCTCAGTCATGAATATATGTTCCCTAAAATCATGAGTTAAAAAACGAACTATTGGATTATACATATTGTTTGACATTCTCAATTAACCTGGGAAACAAAAATATATTCTACGATCACAGAGAGGTCTACTAGTTGGAAAACATGAAGAAGGAGATCACCAAATATACAACAATGTTCCCGGTATGTCACTAATTGAAGGAAGAATGGAATAATTATAATGGCATGATTCCACTAATACTCATACAAACATATAAATGAAAAAACATGACCACATACATTGTCAGGAAACATCCAAAAGAAATAATGTTATCTGGGTTATTGCAGATCATCTAACAAAGACTGCACACTTTATTGTGATTCTAGAGTATTTCTCACTAGATCAAATGGCATGGATTTAAATCAGAGATGTGGTAAGGATGCTTGGTATACAACTATTTATTGTGTCTTATTGTGATAAAAAATTCACCTATATGTATTGTAAAATTTTATAGAATGATCAAAAAACAATACTAAATTTTAGTATGTCTTATCACCCTCAAACTGATGGCCAACCTAAGTGGACTATCCAAACATTTTAGGATATATTGAGATATTTCATAAACAAATTCATTGTTGGATGGGTCCAACAACTTCCTTTGGTATATTTTTCTTACAAAAAAAATTCCAATTTGAGCATCCTAATGTCCCCTCAGGAAGCCCATTCTGGGAAGTTGTGTAGAACACTGACATGTTGTGATGATGTTGGTGAATTTAAACATCTGGGTATGAAATTGGTCGCTGAAATGATAGAAAATGTTAAGACCATCTTGAAGAACATCAATGATTATCAAATTTTTGAAACGATATATGCTTGAAATTTATGATGTCATGTAGAGTTCAATGTTAGAGATAAGGTATTAAATCTCATATCTAGTTAGAATAGAGTTATGAGACTTTCTAATATGTTATATCTCAGTCCATGGTACATCATCCCTTTTAAGATGATTTTTCGCATCGGATTAGTGTCCTATTGACTATAACTCCCACCGAACTCATCTCAAGTACATGATGTATTCCATGTATCCCTCTTAAGGAAGTACATCTCAGGCCCATACCGAGTACTCAATATATAAGTGGTTCCATTTTATAATTGAAATTTATATGAGTATCAATTGGTCAAGATACTAGATTATAGAGTAAAAGTTCATTGAAATAAGAAAATGTCATGCATCAAAGGAATTGTGTTGAAACCAAAATTCTATAGAAGAAACTTAAGAACTATATTAGTAGATGAAGCGGTGTTGTCCTCATTTATTTTATTGTGGGAAATGGAAATTCTGACTGATAAATTTCATGGGGGGAGGTTATAACAACCCAAAATATTAGGAATAAAACTAGGCATTTCTATTTAATAGATATATAATAATCATACACATCTAATGTTTCATTTTATCCCAATGGATATAAATGAATATTATGTAACTCTACAGTTGGTAATATAGTAATTGAAAAGTGATCACCTGACTTGTATAAATATGTGGGTTTAAAAAATTTGTAGAAACAAACAAAAGATATGATGGTCTCATCTAGTATGATTCTATCTTATGAAGCACATTTATCAAAGCTTACAAGGGAGATATAATTTTTGGTCTTTTCCCTAGACTAACCTCAAGATGAGATCAATTACCTTGTACTTGAGAGAAAGTGTTTACTATATAAGATCAAACACATCAAGATAATGGCCCATACCATCATCACCGAAGGACCCCATAAAAGCCCCACCATCATGCTCTATAATATTAGGGATTATGGTGGTGTAATAATGTGGTGCGTATCAAAACCATAGAAATAATATTATGTCATTTATTTTTGTATACAATAAAGAATATATTTTCATCTAATTAATGTTACATTTTAATGTGAAAATATTAATTTTGGTAAATATTCAAATGCAATTAAGAAATGTATAGAATAGAATTAATGGATTTTCAGAGATCAATAATATTTTTTATAAAATATTATTATTAATATATATATATATATATTAAATACAAAGGATCATATAATTTTTATGAAGTCAAATGTGAATTTATAGGGTTCAAAAACTGTTATTATCAAAAAACCCAACATTTTCAATATATATCATTTTTTATTTCAAAATTAAAAAAAAATATAGTGCGAAAATTATTTAAATTACTATGAGTTTTTTAACATCATAATGGATCAATAATGATGTAATAAATAAAATAAAAGTTATATAAGGATAAATATATGTTTTATCTATAAATTCTCTTTTAATGTTTTTATATTTATTTTCTATATCTATTATGAATCCTCCATGATATATAATATATTTTATAATATTAAATTCATTTCTTTAAGAGTGTGACTCAACTACATATAAGAAATTAAAATATGTTAATAATTTTGGCCCTTGAACTTATAAAATAATTTATACCACTTCCCATTTCCAAAACAGTTGATCAAACCATTAGAAGTTTTGTGGTTGTGAATTTTTTGTTATAATGTGTCCAAAACCAAAATAATAAAGACATCCTCTACCATTCCTATATAACACCACCCATGATCCCATTTATTTTCATTCAATCAACTTTTTTAACTGGAAAATCTTCTCTATACTACCAAGAGTCCTCCCAAGGAACCCCCAAGCTCCTAAACCACAAATACCAATCCATTGTAGTCAGAAATATAGGTATGGGATTTATATCCTTTCATTTGAATTCAAAAACCTTATTTGATATTAGACCCTTTAATTTCAAATGAATTTATTTAAAATTATTTATAGTCGTTAAATAATTGTAAAATTTGTATTATCTTTATAAGGTATAATTTATTCCTTCTCATTTCAACCCATACCTAAGCTTTTACTATGCCAATATTCTATAAGGGATTTCTTTATTCTCATTTCCACTAAACAAATTCTTCTATATTCATCTTCATAAAACCCATTTCTATATATTGGGATATGATAATACATGATTCTCTAAATGTCATTTTGATTTATAAATTATGATATCTTCCATTAACTCTCATTATACCTACTTATGATCCATTATGTACACCCTTAATAATGAAAAAAAATCATAAGTGTTATTTTTGTTTCTTTTCTTACTTCATTACTCCTTATTATGTTTCACATTATACTATCAATTAAATATTCTAGATAATTTCATTTCAGGTCTCTATTTATTTCCAATTATTTACTAAATTGTTAGAAACCTATTATTATCTCATCAACCAATTTTATGAATTCTTTTTTGATGTCGTTATGCTGCGGCAATTGCTCCATGATTTTCCTTGCGAAAAACATTAGGTAGTTAATACCATACCCATTTATCAATAAATTGTGTTCAAATTTGTGGACATATATATATATTTATTGTGGATATATATTTATTTATTCCATGTTTCATTATTGTGGAATAAACTATTATGATTAAAAAATTATGTTGTATAATCTATGTGGCACACTTATGCATAAAAAAAGAAAGCTTTATGAAGGTTACACCGTTATATCATTGCAATGAATTGGTTTATTTTTAGTATCAAGATAATTCTTATGCAATGATATTTTAATCATGTTCATAACTGTGAAATTAGTTTGACTCATTTTCCTCAATGTTAAATGATCATGATTCGTTCTTCTTCATGTGAAAAGAGCTCTAACTAATGGTCTTTCATGTGAAATGAGCCCTGAATCATGATAATATCATGTTTTATGTTGTTTCTACATTTACCATGTTATGATTATCATGATATACCATGACTTATTATTTATTTCCCTTTTATGTCAATTGATATTCCTATTGTCTAATGGGTAATGTATTCCTCATATTATTCCTCATTTATTACAATATTGTGATTTATTGCTCACCTATTTCCTATAAATGACCAAAGGTTATCTCATGTAGTGTTACATACAATAGAATATTGGGGTCATATAAAAGGTGTTTTCATTGTTGAATTTTCATTTCATGTTTTATTTTGTTATGTAATGTACTGAATTTTTCAAATACACTAGACCTACCGATCGTTTAAGCTGTATTATGTGAGATTTTTTATGATAAATCATATTTAAATATTAATTGAAGTGCATGGTTGTTATAATGTTGAAAATAATGCCATGTAAAATTAGAGAAATTGTAGTATATTTTTAAAGATTTTATTTTGGTCTTCCAATTTCATACATCATTGTTTAAATGAAATGCAAATTGAGACAAAATATATGAGATATTTGGCCCTAAAGTATTATTAATAACATGAGTGAGACTGAATTTGATTTCTTATCTCATGAATATATGATAGAATGGGGTAATGAACTAGCAATAAATTTATTTTTGTATCATTAAAAACAAATGCATCATTTTTTGAGATTTTTATTTGATTAAACCATCAGAGAAAGATCAATTTATTACAGTATTGGAGAATATTGAGGTTCCGGATGGGTATTCCAATAACTTATCAAGACGGCTAAACTAATATATGTAAAACAAATATAACTAAAAACTCATGATTATCACATCATTAATAATAAGTTATATGAAATAGTAATTCAATATTTTCTCTCCAATAAATTAATCATGATAGTGATTCTCTTGTTCAATTATTATAGATACCATTGTAATAAAAGTTTATCCATTCATTCATGAAAAAATAGAAATATGCTTTATTAATTTTGTGTTACATGTAAAAAACGTTAAACCATGCCTTTTCCAATTCATGCATCATTTAACAATTCATATACTAATTGAAACACTTATTTGGTCACCGATTACCTTTTATTGGATATATCCTACTAAATGAAATATGTGCATAATGAAATCATATATCTGAAAGAAGAATTTTCTTTAAGGTTCAATTTTGAGAGGTCATCTAGCTCAAGCATTAATGGATTTATCATCAATCCATTTTTCTATTGTGAGCACATGACAAGACCATCCAATTAGAAATTAATATGACTAGTGTGGGGAAATTTATCCTTCGTCTACATCTCTTATAAAAAAGAAAGTGCAGGGTCTTATACATTGGCTACAATGATCTTTAATGTGGAGGATATTAGAAATCCTTTAATATTGTTTTTATATGGTTTTTTGATGAATATATAAATTATTTAATTTAGATATTTATATGTTATATAATGTTATGGAATTTCATATGTACCATAGACTATTATTATGATTTTATATAGGTAACACAATCAAATTATTATTAGTGTTTGTCAATCATTTTCTATAATAAGGACAGATGTATCGCATAGCCTAGAGTTTTCTGACTAGATAAATTAAAGGTATGAGCATTATACTTACAATATTTAAACATATATATCAATTTAATATTATTAATCATATATATTTAATGTATTTAGTTTAGTTATTGAATATTTTTCTCAAGAAATAAGAACATTGGTCTTTGGTCCCAATTCATTGGTTAAAGAATAAAAATTATTTAATAGTTGACGAGAATAAATTTGTTACAACTGATCAAGTGGTGAAAATGATAACAAAAAATATGGAAGCTAATGAATCAAAAATGTATTATTTTGAAAAATCACATATGAACTTATTATAGTTTTCTTAATTATGTAATATAAAGACATTTTTTCATGATGGTGTTGAGAAAATTTTCAACATTAATTCTAGCATTTATGTGGACTAAAACATGGAATCTAATGACTCAAATTGTCTTATTGTGAATGTTGTAGTTGAATAGAAAGTAGTGGTGTATAATATATAAAAGAAACGATACATGTTCAATTTTTATTCTCTTTACCTCAAGAGGAGTTTCTCAGGTTTTTATTAATATAATTATAATAATTTATTCTTAGTGTGGAATGATATGTTTGTTTTATTATTTTTTGGTTTCATATTAATTTACAAAATTTCATTAAATTTAGGAAGATGGGGTTAAATTTATTTTAAAAAGTATATATTGGTTTTAAATTATTATTACTGAAAGATTTAATTACATTTTTATGACATATTTTACTTAAATGTTGAATAAATTATTTTTAAAAAATGTTTCAAATTTTTTTATATTTCGTCATCATGTTGATTATAATAAATATTTAGAACATAAAATGAAGAGACTATTTGATCCTGATCAACATGTGCATGAGCATACGTTTTCTACTAATCCTCTCTCAATGAGTATAATAATTGTATAATTATTTTCTACATTAAATTTAATTTAATTTCAATATTCTATATTAGTTTTTTTGGGATATTTTGTTCCACTAGGGTTGAATCCTCATCATCCTAGCATGGATCAGAGGGGGGATTCTCCAAGACCTAATTATAGCACCAATCATACATGTTCCCATACCAACCAACCAGCAAACACCCCTTATATCACACATATCAATCATCCACTTGATTCTCTGATGAAGTTCTCATCTATTACTACATAATCATTTTATATACCCTATTATTCACATACAATGATATGCTACATCCAGGGATGTTCCCATTGGTGCCCTCACTATCTCATTTTGCATATTCTTCACATACCGTGTCTTTTCCAACAACACATATGTTCCCACCCCAACCATGTTCCTATCCAATCATGTATAACCCATCCTACTAAAATTTTTCTTCTATTTCTTTATCGCATCCATTTCCTACCATCAATCCGTCATTTGAAAGTATGTTCTATAATATTCTACTATAGGGCATAAATAAAACCCATTGAATGCCTTGTAAAAGACAATTCCATCATAGGATGATAATCAAGGATATCCCACAGATACATCAAAAACAATTGTGTATTATATATGATTTTTTTTATTATCGCTTTGTTAAAATAGTTCACTTCATTTTCTTCTTGCTCTATCATGACTGAATTCTTCTTTTTTACATATTTTTTTATTTTGTTTCATTTATTCAAAGTTACCAATGAAAAATCATATGTAGGAATTCTAGAAAAAACAGAAATAGATAATGGTGGATTAAAATGAAGAAAATAAAATGATAGATAATGATTGAAGGTATTGAAGAAGTTTCATGGCCACATTTAGAAATTACCATGATATTATTTTTGTGGAAGAAGTTTTAGGGAAACATCTCTTAAATGACATCATGTAAAAAGAATGTGAAAAATATATTTAAGATGATATTATTAATTATATATATGTATATTAATTTTTTTTATGGATTTAACTTTTCAATATAGAGTCAGTTCGACTTTCTCAATTGTTTAACTTCTATGATTGCAAGGTTGATCGATATTGGTTAGTTATAGAGATCATACAAGAAAGTGTATTATGTTGGTTGTAAGAGAAGATATGGTTCTCATATAGAGGGTGTAACCAAATTCCTAGACTATCCAAAAATAAAATATCAAGAAATTATTTCATTTTGTAAGACTAATTAGTTAATGTTATTCCAAAATAAAATGGTTATAATATAAAATTTAAATCTTATTACATGTAATTATTGTTTTGGGAAGCATCAGGGATAAATAAATGGAACAAAGATTCAAAGTCATATTTACACAAAATGGAGAACAGTAAAATTCACAAGAATGAGCAGATCTGGGTACTTTAATCTGAACTAAAGTAATGTCTTTATTTATATTTTTACCTAATAAGATTTTCATGTTGAATTTCAAATTCTATTATCATTAATACATTTAATATATGGCAGAAATAACCCATTCGAATTGGCCAATAGGCCAATAGGCCTATTTTCCATCAGCCATAATTTCCATTAGCCTATTGGTCTATAGAAAAAATGTCTAATTGGCATATGGTTCAATAGTTCTAATTTCCAATTGTCCTATAGGGTAATAGAAAGTTGGCCAATTAATCATAATGGATAATTTCTCTATAAGCCTAATGGTTAATTAGGTTATATTCTTATAGGCCAATTGGATATTAAGAAAAAATGGTCAATTTTCCATAAGTCCTATAAGACAATTGTCCATTTGGAATATATATTAACTGGAAATTAAGGGTAATATTCAATTAACCAATTTGGAAACTATCCTTTAGGCTTAATTCCCAGTTTACCAAGTATGAAAAAATTCCAATTCGGCTATTTTCCAATAGTTCAATTGGTTGTTAGGTAAATATAGAGATTTAACATTAGTCCTGTAGACCAATTGGGGAAAATGATTATAGGAAAATTGAATATTATCTTGAATTGGTCAATTGTCCATTACTCTTGTATGAAAATTTGTCATTATGCATGTAGGAAAATTGGGCAGTAGTTCTAATGTCTAATCCAATATTTGTCCAATTAGGTCCAATGTCCAATTATCTTGTTGGCCTAATGGCCAATTGGCCAATTGGAATATAGGACAAATAAGAAATGGTTATATTTTCCTAATTTCAAATTGTTCAATTAGTCCTAATGGTAATTTTTCCTATAGGCATAATGGACAATTTGCCTATTGAATTATAGTCCTACTAATTAATTTTCCTATAAGATTATTTGAAATTTGGAAGTTAGGAATAATTAACCATTATTCCTAATAGAAAATTAGAAATTATACCAAAAGGGTTATTATCTATTAGGACAAATTGGTAACTGGATATCAAGAATATACACCAATTGGCCTCTAGACCTAATGGAAAAACAGACTATAACCCTAATGGAAAATTGACGAATTTGACATAATGAAAAAAATTCTATATAATTATAATGATCAATTGGATTATAGATTAATATATAATTGTCCTATAGCATAAATTTTGAATTAAAAATTTGTTATAATGTCTAATTGGACTGTATTCCATGTTTATAATTTTTCTTATATGTCTAATGGACTATTGGCCTATAAACCTAATGTCCAATTGCCTTATAGTCCAAATCTCCAAGTGGAGAACTATGACTAATATAAAATTATACTATAGGCCTAATTAGCATATAATCAATGATACAGAGTTCATATTGTGATATGAATATAAACAATTCATATTCAATATTTTTGAATGTTCATAATTTGTACTTTAAATTAAAAATTGTTTATGATTTGGTTTTGCATATGATATTTTCATTAATGTTTATCACATTACTTATTAATTTTTCATTCATTTAAATGTTATTTTTTTTCTTTTTAATCATGATTATAAAATGTTTACATTTGGGATTTTTAAATACTAATCTATCTCATCTTCAGGATGACATATTGGTCATCGGTGGTCATGTACCCCGATCCAAATTATTTTGATCATGTTGTAGGAAAAAATATGTAAGTGTAGTAAGTTCAAATAAACAAGAAATTATCTTATATTTTATTTATATTTAAAATATTTATATGAATTTTGTAATTAATTATATTGTTTATATTTTTAAAATAATTCTATAGAGGCCCATGATGATAAATAATATGACATCTTCACGATGAATGGTCATTTGAGTTTGGTATTAAGTGAAAATCACCAAGAAAGAGTCTGATGTTTACCATTGAATAACATCATCCACTAATAGTATTTTTCTTCATTGGGAAATTATACGGAATCTCAGACCTAAGAGATAAAAATATATCTTGATTATGAACCAAAAGAAAAAAATAGCTTTATAGGAGTCGGAAATAAGTAACATGGAGAGTGAAAAAAGAAAGTTGGTCACCGAAACATTCCTTAAATTAATGACTGTAATTATTCAATCACTTCAATTAGAGGATACTACTACTATTTAATCATTTAAGGAATCTATATGTTCTTAAAATTATTCCCCATGAGATATAAATGAGGTTCCTAGTGTAGATCAATATGAATGTGGGGGTGAAGAAGCTGTTGATGATGTTGTTGTTCTAGATGATGGTTTTGGTTAGAATGCAGCTAATGAAGATGATGCTACTGCTGATTCATTTTTGTAACTGCAGATGCTATTGATAGTATAGTAAAATTTCAATTTCATGGTGGTTATTTATGGATATGGAGGTGGTTTAAATAGATTCTAAATGATTCTACGACGGTTTCTGAAAACCATTGATATACTGTGTATCGAGAAACTGTGGGTGGCAGTTAAAGAAGTTTAGTGGCAGTTTATGAGAACCATCGTAGTTGGACATTTTTTCGTGGTTATAATGTTATTTGAAGTGGTTTTTTGGGCATGGGATTATATTTTTAGCAGCGGTTCAAACTGCCACTAAAAAACTAATTGTCATGCCTATAAAACCCACCAAAAAGATATTATAACTACTACAAAAAAAGAACGGAAGGTAGGAAACTATAGCTGTGGTTAGAACAACCTCTAAATTTAAGACAGTAGTTCCCATTAAAACCACAACTAATATAAAACTACCAACATGTTTCGCTATTTAAAACCACTACTAAATGTACCTGTTGTAGTTAGTGGTAGTTAAAACTGCTGCTAAAAAAATGTATACACAAAAAGAAGTAGTTTCTTCACCCCTGTTCAAGTTCCATGAAAAAACCCATTCCATGAATACCAAAAGACCAACAGAATGCATACTACAGTCAATATGAAAAGATATTCTTAACTAAGAAATACGAACTGAATTTTTCAGGGGGGAAATTCAATGTAGATAACATATCACATTACAATTAGACATTTAAACAAAATTATAAAAAATCATGTATGTCATATTTCATGAATAAAATGCCATGACTAGGTTCAACTTATTCCAGCGATACCGGTTCTGACCCTGACATAACAATTAATATCAATATATTTGTTAAAAAATCTATATTTTATTATTTTGGAAACTAATTATAACCCAAATTACATTACACAATGATTTTCATCATATTATACATTATGGGATTTTGGGTTGATATCCAATCCTTGGTTGAGTTAATATAAAGAAAAACTAGAATTCAATTCCAATGACACATTTTGATGCTCTTTATGGTTGGGTGACTCATTCACTAATATGTTAGAATTAGGATGGGAAGTAGTAATTGTGGGTCATTCATGATTTTATAGGCATTTGAGATATTGTACTAGATAAATAATCATTTACTCACTTTGCATTTAAAATAGTTATCATATGACAATGGTAGGTGGGAACACATTGAATTAATTATTGGTGATTGAGTTTTATTATATAAGAATCCTCAATTAGGGAATCTATGATTGTAGAAGCAAAGGATACCAGCACCGAAGATTATGGGGCTGTTCGGGATTTTCAGGAGGGTCATGATAGTGAAATTCTCTTGGGAAATTCATCTACAATATCAAAGAATGTGTAATTTTTTACATGACTCTTATATTCAATTGTACATTCTCAAAAACAATTATGTGATCAACTATGGAGAATTTCAGTTGGATCCTTACCCAACAATTATGCAGTTCTAGGTGTGATACATGGACTTCAGTAAAAAATTTTTTTGATGAAAGCTTATGTCATGTGTTAGAGTCATATTAAAGCATGGACGTACACATTTAGAGTCTTACAATTGATAATATGGCATGCGAGATCAATAGACTTTGTTTTTTGGGTGTGAAATATAGAGGAACTGCTCATGGATGTTAAATCCTTAGAGGGGGAGATTATATAGACTTGATGTTTTCCAGGGGCCTTAATCCTTACATTTTACCCTTCTTTAATTGTTTCTGTGATATTATTTTTTTTTGTGAATTCTTAGGTTTTTTTTGGGTTTTAAGCGTTAAAGAGTCATTTAAATGGTTTCATGATAGGAACAAGTTCATGTTAAACCATGTGGTTCTCCCCAGAAAAAATTAAGGATACTTGGATGGTAATGTTTATAACATATTTTTAGATAATCATGAATCATTTACCTAGAAATATATGTCTCTCGGAATAGAGGGGAAATTAATTGTTAGCAAAAAAATTTCGGAATGAGAATATTAATTCATTGACGATGTGCTAGAATCTCATATTCAAATAAATAATAATGGATAGAAATGAGTCTAAGGTAATGTTAAAAAATCCAAGAGTATCATGAATACCTGGGAAAGTAGACAATTTTGATGCTCAATATTTATAAATGTTAGAAATGGAAATGTAGTAGTACATTAATTAGGCTAAGAAATGTAGGATAAGTTATTATATTGAAAAAATGAATTTAAGAAAAATTAATCATAAAAAATTAATCATCACAAGAATGAGTCGAAATATATGGTGCATACCACACTCGAGAAATCCAGACATAAAAGGAAACATCATAAATCAATAAATTATATAAAAGGAAACATGAGAAATCAATAAAATGTTAGTTCATGAAATTTTTGGTGGAAACTATCTGACACACATGATTCATATAAAAAAACTATTACAATATTTTTCCAACATATCAACAATACTACTAATCATGGTCCAATGATGGACACATTTTTCCACCCTCTCCCCCTCCATCTCCACATTCTGTTACCACCTATAAGAACATTATATTGAATATTAAATAGTGTTGCCTATTAATATTTCAAAATAAAAACAATAAAAGTTTTCAAAAAAATGATTTTTAATTTTTATGATTTATCTGCTCACCACCAGCCGATGCAATACCAACAAAGGCATATCTGCTCATCTACGGACGTATATCAGTCAATTCATTATTCTATGTAGAGATCTGAGCCCCCTAGTCTTGAACTGTGTTTCATAGAGAAACCTTCTCTTTTATAGTATCTTCAAGTATGAACTTACTACAAAAATTAGTAGATACAGTTGAAATACATAATGGCCTGACAAAGACCTTAGATGGTATAGGTCCCAAAACCATCCCATGCACTCTACAAGGATTCTCTTTCTCAAAGAAATTAGCAACCATGTCATCCTGGGAGACTGAGTATGACTTCCCAAGATTGGTATCCCATAGTTCATTAATTTTTTCCTATAAATCAAATATCAATATATATTACCATTTTAGAAACTGATAAAAATTTATTATAATGAAAAAATGTGTTCATACCCTAAGATCTTTGGAAGGTTTATTAACAAAACATCCATAAAATGTTTTGTGAACATCCAACCACACTTTAGTCCGGGATGCATCATTACCTAAACTCCGTGACTATATTAAATAAATATAAATCAACAATTTAATATATTATATAGATAATATTGTCTTATAAATATTTAATCTAATGAAAATATTACCAGAGTCGATCGGCTTCTAGAAATATTTTTTGACCCTGCAGTTTGAGGGATGAATTGCTTATCCCGGCATGATGCATTCATCCATGAGTGATCCTATAATAAATAAAATAAAATTTAATAGCAATGTATTAAATCTCATATCCTATTCATGTACATGTATAAACATAAAATAATGTTCATATAATAATATATATTTAAATACCATCTTCTTCTCATCACGATGTCTGTCAACAAAAACATTACCTTGTTTATTGGGTACCCAATTGGGTAGCTTCTCATACATTTGTTGGATGATCAATGAAGTATCGTTGAAATCGATCCATAATCCCTATTTGATGTCTTTCCATTTTGTAAAAATATTTCTCAACATCCATTTTCGTGCAATCACATCAACATCTATAATTTGAAAAAAAAACTATATACAGAAATTAACTTTGGCCATATTAATAACATGACATTCAATTACCCCATAATTTATTAAAATTACAAGTATTTTGGAATCAGAAACTTCATTTTTACAAAATTGAGGAATATGTCTGTAATAATCATAAGAAATAGGAAGGTAAATGGGCTCTGCTACTAACTATCCTAGAATTTGGTGAAGTAGTCCTGTGGCGTCATCTGTAGGGACCCAATATGAATCAAATAGGTCAAAAATATTCTATCCATTCATATTCCACATATTTGCAATTTTATATATTTTTCTCCACTATCTCATTTTTTCATCTTTAATGAGAGGATAAATAGTATAAAAAAGTGCCATAAATTTTATTTATTTTAAAATTTATACCCATAATAGTGATCCTCCTGTATGCTCGTGATGAACTATAAGTCTCGCACCATCACCCCGCTGTTGTGGATGCTGAAGGGGGAGTCAATGACTCATCTTTTAATGGGAAACTCACAGAGGGTGTGAGAGATGGTGCAAGGGGAGCTGGTGTAGGGGGGCAGGCAGTTGGTGGCACAGATGCCGTAGGGGGGGAGACAGATGGATCGTCACCGGTCGTAGTAGTGGATCAAACAGTGTATTGGTCCCTCCTTGGCATTCCTATAATTTAATAAAATAAAATTATGTTCATAGCATATATTTAAAAAAATATACAGGAAAAAAATTAAAAATGATAATATATTCCAGGTAATAACAAACAAAATATACATAATAATGATAATGAATGACTACATTAATGAAATAAGTTGTTGTTGAATGAATAAATAACTGTACATCCACTCATTTTCCCCTTCAATCATGTTAGTTTCCTGAACCATTACATCATCCACATAATTGATCCTTGATAGATTACTATTTTCCATATGAATATGGACAAAAAAATTTACTTCTAGTTATTGCTGAGAATCAATTTCAGTGGTGAAATCTTCCACCTCATCACCCATATCATAGAAATATCATTATATTACTTTATCAACAACACACCACCCTTTATCTAAAAGACAATTCACATAATATAATTTTTTTGGATGCGATGATATGATATATGGTTCATGCATTCCACAATCACCAACATCCATCAAGCAGGAGAAGTTAATAAGAAGTAAATTGCAAGGATTCTCTTTTAACACCTCGGATAATATCGACCCAATTGAATTTTAATAAAACAACTGAAAAATGCCAATTTTAATTTAATTATATAATATCAGTCATCTTTCCATAGTATCCCACTCCAAAAAATGTAAATATTCAAATATTCAGTGTTTTCAAACCCTCTTCTCGATCGACTGTACGAAATCAAAAGCCATTCACGTTGTAGGATTTGAACATTATAACTTGTTTTAGAGGAAATCAAGCAAGAAACATTAAATCATCTGATAACTCTACTCAAGTATCAATATTCATGATCTAAAAAATGAAATATAATTTATTAGACTTACAAAATATATATACCAAACTCTTATTCATTTGTATGTCAATATTTAACAACCTACACATCATGAAAACCATTCTACAAGATCTTTATGAAAAAATTTAGATATATCATTATCATTTAGTGTTTGGAATTTCATTCATCACTTTGTTTTTATCCTCAAATATTCAATAAATGAATCTACAATTTTACTATTCAACAACACATATCGATGTGCCTGTAATAATTTTAATTTTTTTATTGTCACATTTGAGGTCCTCCCAACTGACCGGCCAATAGGAGGAACTATGATTTTTTATTTTTGATGTTTTTGTTATTGAGTCTATGTTTATTCAACAAATATAACTTCATTAAATCATTTCCCAATATCATCCTTGTCTCTAGAACAAAATGTAAGATACTCCTCATCCAAATAGCCTTCAGCAATAATGTCGTCTGATTGAGCGTTATTTCTCACGTATGATTTCAAATTCCCAAGATATATGTGAAATAAAATAAACATAATTGTGAATTTAATTATGTTCCATAAATTGTTTACATAACCAAAAACATATAAATAATGTACCTCTCAATTGGATACATCCAACTATAATGAACCGGGCCTTCTAATTTAGCTTCTTCAACTAAATGCACAGTTAAATGAATCATGACATTTAAAAAAATTGAGGAAATATCATATCTATTGCATAAAGGGTAAATAAAAAACTCTCCTAGAGGTTGTCAAGAAGAAATGGATGTAAATATTTTTCACATAGTTATTTGTAAAATTTGAAGAATTGGAGTACAACAACAGTAAAAATTTTAAGTAATAATGTATGCAATTTCAATTGTAGTAACTGTTGTAACAAAATATGTGAATCATGGATTTTTAAACCATGTAACATATAATTAATCAAGTCAACACACCTTGATATGTTACTTTAATATCCATCAAATACCTTCCAATTATTTAAAATTCTAAGTAATGTATCTTTATACCTATTTTTCATTGCATAAATTGTCGAAGAATACTTTTCATTCTCATCTGGCTAGAGATCACATTTTATGTTCAGTATATGTAAGTCTTTTCGAGTATTGTGATTATCCTTCAAATTTTCATGCTAATTAAGTAATGTCAAATTGAAACTGTCAAAGGCAATCTTCTCTATATGCAACACATCAAGATTATGCCACAAAAAATTAAATTCCCAATATAGAAGTTTTAAGAACACAATAATGGAAGAAAAAAAGTATATTCTTCATGTTGAAGTGTTATGGGAAGCAACATGTTGTGACCCTACGTGTGATTAATATTATCAGATCTGGGGTGGATCATGGATCATCAACGGGGGTTGAAACATAATGTGGACCTCTGTTAGAAAGAAATTATAGTTTTCCTTATGATGTTTTACTTTTAGTATATATATAGATAAATAAGTATACAATGTATTATTTGACCCATTAGTGGGTAGTGGAATAACAAGGATATGAAAAATCTATGTCTTCAATGATATATATAGGTTGGGTTGTCATCACTTTTTCTCTTGGTCCTAGTGTGGTCTATCATGGCATGGTAGTGATGTCTTACTATGAAAATGGAAATTGATTAGAATTAATTTTTTTAATTTGATGTTAGTGTTGAATGTATAAACAGAATGTTTAAGCATCCATTTGTAAACTATTTTCAGGGTGTTAATAGTAAGAGAGCATGTGACCCTTGTGAATTAGAAATTGAGCTTGATGGATACATTAGACTTGATAACATTTCATGATAAAAGTACATGTAATCTAAAATGACCAAACATTTACGATAGTGTAAGATTATGGAAACATATTATAATGAGTCTTGAACATCCCATCTACCATATCTCATAAAAGAGTAACTATAATATCACCCATTGAACACATAACCCCAAATCCACCTCAATTCAATAATTGACATAAACCAATTGATCCCATATTCCCCTAAAAATACCAACAGCACAAAATCCTAAAAGGTCAAACCTATCAATTCAATAAACCAACCAAGTTATTTGTGGAAATTTAACAAAAAAGAATACATATAATAACATAATACAACATTTAATGGAAAAAAATTATTTTACACTCTATTTTTATTTTGGTAAATATCCAAGAATAATAGAAGGAAATCCAAGGAGATTAATACACATCCTTTACATGGGACAATTAGATGTGGAATACATTAAATAACTCAAAACCATATCCCAGCATGGTCTTGTATAAAAAATCAATTGTACCCATGTAAATTGTAGAGATAATAAATAAACACCCCATAAAACTAGATTGTTTAGAAACATCCTATGAAATTAAATAAACCCATATAGAAGAGTCCCAAATAATTCTAAAGGAATGATACCTTTTAATAACTATACAAAAATATATGTTCAGAAAAAAACTTTGATAATTAAAAAACATTCAATTTTACATACAACTAGAAATTCATCTTATTGCATCAACTACTAGAAATTGAAAAAAATAAATTTCATTTAAAAACTTTATTATGGTAAAAAAATAAAATAATCCATAAATAATTTTCTAAACTAAAAACTTTATTGATGTTAACAGAAAAATTTACCTTTTAAATAGAATTCATTTATTACAAACAACACCCATTTTAAAATAAATATAAATAACAATTTTTTCACTTCTAAATTCACCATTTTAAGATTTACAGTCCTAAAGGGTCTAATATACTTTTATAAATAAATCATTTAACAGTTGTAAAAAATTATATATTTTATATTTCATAATGAAATAATTATATTCCAAATAGAATTAACAATAAAAAATATGTTATAAAAATTATAGATTTATAATTGAAATATAAAAACATATTTCATTATATAGGCCTTTTCAAAATACAATAACATAAAAAAATATAACACATAAAAATGGAACATGATAAATCCAATCATAATACAATCCCCCTCGAAAATCAAAATGACCACATCAGATATTTTCCCTTTTATATGAAAAGATTCCAATGGCCATATAATGAAGGTGTATAAGTAAAAAATCCTAATGGGATGTAAATTTATGCCAAAACCGACTACATGGTTTGATTGGGTGGAAGTTATTCATGCATTAAGTATTAAATCATATCTAAGATCTTGAGTTAAGCCACTACCCCATTAATTAGGTTGTGTATACAAAACTGATTACATTGATCCCTTTTCCATTTTCACTATAAATCCTAGGAAACCCCTATAAAACCCAATAAAATTAACATTAGGATCTATACACAATAACTGGTAATCAATATGAATTTTCAAATTAAATATTCAAAATATCAACAACACATAGTGGCTGAAGTTCCATCATAATGTGTGGTGATCACGAAATCACTAACAAACTACTTCTAGAGTCCCAATAATAAAAATAACTCAATAAAACCCTAATGCTTCCATAAAAAATAATATTTCATTTAGAACATGGGACCCTTTTGGGAAACCAATGTTCTGATGCCATTTTTAATGAACCTACAGAGAATGAGTTGATATGTTACCCAAAACAATTTTCCCAAATGGATAAAGGGCATTCTCGATACCTACAGGATATAAACAAACTCTAGGGAATTAGGAAAATGAACGTAAGAATGGTATAACCCTTATATAATAGTAATAAAAAGATTAATATATTAAATAATAATAATTACAATTCCTAGAATTGGAATTCATTACAAATGAAAAAAATAATTTATCTAATAGATAATTATTTACAAAAAAATTTCCTAAAAATGAAAGTGAATTAAATATAAGTGAAGTAGAACATGCACGTTGGAAAATTGGAAAATACAACATACAAAGGGAAAAAATTAATTGAACCAGAACAACACCTACATTATAATCAATGAACCATATCCACTAAATATATACCACTCATCCATAAATGGTCCAATCTAAAAATCAATTTATAAAAAAATAACTATGAAGCTAAAAGAAGAACCTAATATCTACATACCTGAAGATGTGTATGTATAGTCTGAACTAAACTATCCATGTGGGATCTCCATATGGAATCTTGGAAATTACTTTTATAAAACATTTAATATATTCTTATTTCAACTAAAATATTAAAATATATCTTTGAACTCCATGTAAAAATTATACCATGTCATAATTCATTTCATGATTATAGAACACCCACGATTTCAAATTAATAACATGGGTTAGAAAACTCACATTAATTATAAATTATCAAATTTGAGAATGTATTAGTTTAAAAATATGGTTAATAATTCATGTCTTCTAATCACCCCATTTTTGATAACACATTAAAAAAAGACCACTGATACAAAAACCAATAGGATTTTAATTTAATACAAAAATTTCAAAACCATTATATTATTTAATTTAAAAATAAATCAAAGGTGAACTGAATAGAAAATGCAATCAATATCTTTCACCATGGTTTCTAGAATAGAAAATAAAATAATATCAGACACTCATTGGTTTCTCAAAATTTTCAACGAGTGGATAAAAATAATGCACAAAATGAGATATACTAAAATGTTCTAAAAATAAACATAGCCTCTTTGGGAACGAACTAGAAATCAACTACCAGAATCTGAACTGACTCTATGAACTCTAGTCCATCACTAAAGAACATAACAATCTCAATATCCCCAATTAAATAGTCTTGAAATATAACCATCCTAGGAACTAAAATCTATTATTGAAATTTTATTCATCATGTAAGGGCTATGTTTCTATAGGGAGTACCCTCTAGAAATTCCAAAATCCATAGTAGTATTTGAAATATATATATATATAATACATAGTCTAATTTGACGCCCAAGGCTTATCAAAATGAGGTGAGATAAACAATTACATGGATCAATTTTGAATAATTTAAAATAAATTTAATCATGTATCCAATTCACAGTCATGGAGAAACATAGAACTTATTTGAAACCATACTTGGCATCCAAAATAGGTCTTTGGGGTGTTGGTGGTGACAGGCGACGAGGCGTGTTGATGGGCAGCTGGGAATGCTTATGGGTGGTGATGTCACCGACAACACTGGTGGGGAGCCGATATAGTTTTTGGGGCTCAACATGGTCAGGGGGAGAAGGAAGCATCATGGGGGTTAGTGGGAGAAGGGGGTCCGGGGTCGGTTGGTGGGGGGAAGTGTCAGAACTGTAAAAAAATGGGGTTTAGCGATGGTTTTTAATAAACTGCCGCTAAACCCTTAAAAATGGTTTGTTGGTAGTTTTATAAACTGCTGCCAAAGGAAATTTATGTTGTAGTGTGAATATTAGGATGTTGGAAGTTGGGGAGATATCTATCCCCTTCATATTTCACTTAGTAGGATAAATACTTTTTTAGTTTTATAATTTCATAAATTGATTTTTTATGGGTGCATATATATATTTTAATTTTTAATAAGGTCTAAAAATTACTACAACTATTGGTTTGATGAATAATTTATAAATATATACTGCAATGAATGAATATTTTTTGTTTTATTTTATTTACAGGTTCATTTTTTAGTAATGAAAGTGGTGGGGATATTGACAAAATTGAGGTATCAACCTATAGGAAGATTTTGTAAAACCATGGGTATAAGATTTGTGATGGGAATACATAATCCCATGATTTTGAAACCATTGCTATAGAGATACACACATTGTTTTTTTAACTCTAGATCTGAAAAAATCCATTTGACCTATACCCATGGTTTCTTTTCATCTTGTGGGTAGAGTTATATACTGACGCCTTAATACGACATGTTTATCAAATCAATCGGTATTGAATATACCCATGGTTTTGGGTGATATAAAAATGGTTTAAAACTATTGGTATAGGTGATGATTTCTATCTATAAAAATAATATATTTTATGCTCAATTACCATAGATTTTGATAACTGACAACAATAATGGGAAACTATGTACATCATTAGAGATAAACAACCATCATTCCTAATAGCGTTTCAAGAGTGTTTAGGAGATATCGTAAAAGATAAATTTAGATCACTAAATTCATTACTAATTATCATATAATTTAATGATTTGGTATCAATTAAAGGATTATATATCCTAGATTTAGTAATGATTTTACCAACCACTATGGAATGTCTCTCTCCTCCATATTCAAGATCTTCACCCATGAAATATATCATTCCTACCTCTAGAGTATGACCTAGATTTTTCGATGCATGACTCACTTGAGTCAAAAAGGACTTTGGTGCATGAGACTAATTATATTAACCTTTAAACATAACTTGATGTTTGATCCCAAAATATAAATGTGTTGTATTAGAAAGAAACCAATTTAGATGGCTCATATTTCCATATTAGAAACATTTTATAGTTTGTTTTAATAATGATGTACTTGAATATATATTACATCCATTTACTAACAACTAGTTGGACCTCCTCTTATGGAGGTAATATTAGAATACCTACCATAGTACATCGGATTACCTCCATACTAAACCTCCGCTACAATCATCGTAATACTTCTAGAATAGTATCATTCTACTCTATAAGGAAGTCCATCCATCTATACACAGTAAAATAGAATAAAACATGATATAATTCGTCCCATGTGAGAAACTCGATAAACACTTATTCATGGTATATAATAATAATTTCATGAAAAAAATAATTTAAAAATCTCTATTAAGTCCTCCCATATAATATATCCATTAATGCATGCCTAATGTAACAGACCCCATAACCACTTGGGGGTGCCTGAGTCATTATGAAAAAAAATTGACCTTCCAATCCTTTTGATTATCCAACACATGGCTGATTTTCTCAATTAAATCAATTGATTACGATGCATCCAACATACCAATATTACCCTCTAATACTAGTGTATTTTTGAGTATAATGTCTCTGGAATAGATGAATATCATCCTTGTGGTCCCTCCTCCTAGAGAAGGCCGAATATGTTAGTCTATATGTTGTGGTCAACATAGCTATTGAATAATTTTGGTAGGTGAGGGATCCTGCAATAGTGAATCCTCCTATATATCCAATGGTGGATGAAGGACATCGAACATTGTATGATAATTTTTCATCTGTGAGGAGACATTTCTTTCCGAAATGAAATAAAATATAATGAATGATAAAATTTCTTGTGGGAAAATTTTGGAAGTTATAAACCACACATAGGGGTTTTATATTTAAATACTTATCCTAGGTGATTCCCCAAAAGAAGATATGAGCCTCTTAGTTCCTATAAAGGCTACATAATTTTGATCCATAATATAATGTTATTCATGATAACATATTCATGTAATAACGTAACAATATAGACACGTCTATCTAGAAAATACCAGCATAGATAGATTTCTATGATAAAGAAAAAATTTATATCACTCAATTGGTGAAACAATAATGGAATTTAAAATAATGAAAACAATGAAAATATAAATAATTTTATATATATATTTATATGAAACATGGAAATACATTCCCACTCATTTATCAAGAAGTTCCAAAATAATATAAAATGGGGAAAAAATCTCATCACCGATTACTCATTTGACCATTTAAAACAAGCTTCTAAGTTACATGGAAACTACCCCAATAATGATCCAGATAACCTATCTTTATTATACATAATCCCAAAATAAAATAAGGTGTAACCACAAGCCTTTTATATAAACTATTAAATCCCAAAATTGAATATTTATGTCAGATTTTTAGTTTAAAAATTCTTCTTGGGGGACTACCCATACCCATGAGGATCCCATTGAGTGGTGAGAATCTAACGAAACCTAAGAATACTATACTCGCAATAATTCTATCCATCCCTAATTTTAATGAAAAAATTACAATCCAAATGAAAACAACAATAGAAGATAACATAAACAATTACTATAATAAATATAAAACAATTTTATAAAAGTTTAATCAAATAGACTAAGAATGTGGAAGATCATCAAGTGTTATATTACCATTTGAAATAATACTAACAAAATAATAATGGAAACAATTTGAGTTTTCCTATGTGACATATCCATCTACCAAAACTAATATCCTCAAGAACCTTCTTAAAGGATCTTTCTCTTCTATGGATCCCTAATCGTGAAACCCTCATGTGAAATATGGTTCCCATGAATGCTATGGGCATCAAACTACTAGGAAAAAACTAATTTTTCTTTAAAATAAGTGAACCATAATAAGAGGTGTATACTATGATAATAAAGAAATAAATAATTAACAAATAAACAACAATTTATTGAGTGGTAATATTATAACCAAGACACCGTGAACCACAATAATACCTACTTTGTATCTATAAACAACAAGCATCCATAATTGAGTTCATTACATTTGGTTGACCACATGGCTTCTACATATGAATTTGAGAAACCACAAGGCCAAAATGTCATGAGAGGTGAAATAAGTCCATGAATCCCAATCACTATCATGAGTGCAACCACAAGGCTATCATATTCAGACACTACTTGGGGATAAGAAACCCATATCTCATTTTTCATCACATTGACATGGGTCTGGAAAAATGTTCATTAAACCCCTACCCCATTTCATAGTCCATTATTATCATCATCACATGTAACTCATTCTCCCATTAAAAAGGTTGACTAATCCATGATGACCCACATTTCATTTCAAACAAGAAGGAAATCTTATAAAGTAAATGTAACAACTGAGATTTTATGAGAAATATTTTTTTTTTATTATATACATCACCAAAGAAATCTTTCAATACACACAACAGTGTCTTGGCTTGAGTTATATGAAAGAGAAACCTTCCTCAGTAGCATGAATTGTACATAATACTGAGTGTCACTAAACAACGATATGTTATTAAAATATTATATAGATTGGCCTATGGTGAATTTTGGTATTTTTCTGAAAACAATCAATTTTTGATGAATAGTGAAAACAATGAGTTATTGGTTAATCCTGACTTTTTATATAAACAATAATTTTCTTATTTAAATTGACTTTAGGTCAAAATATATAAATAATACCTATATATGTTCAATGTAATTCATTGGAGAAATTTTATAACAATATAGAAACAAATTTTTTTTTGAACTTTTTACATCTTTTACCCACCTTCTAAGAGCATTTATAATTGTAAATAAAACATAATTTTACTACTTATGTGAGTTGAATTTCAAAAATCCAAGAGACACGGTTAATATCATGGAGTAAAATGTGGTTCAATATGATAAAAATAATTTTTGGTGAATTGGGATTTTTTACTTTTATTTACCACGGTTAAAAGTAAATAGGGTAATTAAGGGTAAAAATGATATTATTATTACCAAAGACATGTCCTAATTCTATTGGATATGTCTAATTCGACCAAAAACAGCCTTAGGAATAAAATATTACCATTTCGGTCCACTAGGACTAGATTAGGACACTAAGTATTATTTTATTTAAAGAAGAGTGAAAAGACGTAAAATCAATGTTTAATAACTAAAAAATTTTAATATAGGGTTATACAAAAGATTAGTTCGACTATAAATATTCATTATAAAATATAAAGTTATCCTACATAATGGTATTTTATTTAAAATTTTTATACATTAAATAATTTAATTTATTTAGGACACAATGATGATGTAATAATTACCTTATTAATGAAATATTAACATAATTGATATTATGAATACACAGATAAATGTAATTTGAGACTTTTTATGAATTAAACTAATTTTATAGGTTAATATTACATGATATAATTTATTTAATTATCTTTTTTTGAACTATTCATGCTGGTATGATTTTCACAAAAATCAATTACCAAATAGTGTCAAAATTGACATAAAATAGTTTTTAAATCAAATATAATATAATTAATAGTAATTTTATTCCTAGAAAGCCAAGTTTCAGAAAATTGACTTAGATAAGGTTATATATATTAATAATGAACCACTTGGGGTTATATTGTCTTGTTATAGTATGTTTATTAACCATATAGTGTAAGAAAACAAGTAGACACGGTGAAACTTAAATTATCTAACTTAGAGTAAAATCAAAATGATAAGGATAAAATAGTAACCTAAAATTTTATAAAACCTATTTGATGAGATTATTTCGACCCATCCCCACCGTAGCTTCGAAATAAATCATTTTGGAGCTATTAAAACAGAATATGAATTTATTATAAAATAATATTTTTTGTTTTTCCTAAGGTGCCCCTCTCCTTCCTTATAAAAGGGCACCTCCTCCCTCTACTCATCACACAAAATTTAGCCTTCAAGCATGGAAAAACCCTGAAAATGTTTCTTCTCAAATTCCTTAAAAACATCCTAGAGGTCCTGGTCTTCTTCAAAGACCATCGTTATTGACCTATGAAGTGGTTAAGAAGAGGCACATCAAAGAAGAGGTAATATCCTATACTGATTCTTTCCAATTTATTTCTTCTTATACTTCTTCTTATTTATTTGTTTAATCATAAATAAATAACATCATTATCACTAATATACTGATATGTTATTATAAATATGAAACAAACCTATTTCACCTTCTATCCATCCTCAAAAAAATAATAATCACCACACGTGCGTACATACGAAATATCGTCTCCATGTTGTGGTGTAATCTGTTTTCCACCACCACCTTACTTAGATGGGAATAATGGTGTAAAGAATAAATATATATTATTATTATAACATTATCAATATTCTGATACATTCCATATTCAACCCCAATACAATTCAATAGTTATGGGAATGATAGCATCACTCGTGCGTACGTACGGCCTACCGTCTCTACGATGAGATGTGACTCATTCTACATGATATTTGTGGAATAATCATTATATAAATGAATTTAATGAATATATATGATATATATTACACTAATACCATTCTGGAAATGAGTTATCTATAACCTTAAAAATAAGAATAAGAATTTATTCGACAAAACATGCATAAGAACATAAAGCAATGAACACCCAAATAACAAGTAGAAATGAAATATTACCAATTAGAAGATAATAATATGACCATACATGATATAATAAAAATTAATATGATTCTGTAATAAGTCAATGACATTATTTAAATCATTATATAGGAGTTTCAGATACGTATGAAGCAAATCACACCTAAGGTAAGGGAAAATCTCACAATCTCATTTTTATCTGAGATTGTTTATATTTCTGAATTTACTGGGGTATATTTATCATCTACATCCACATTTCCTCAATATGTAATATTATTTCAATCCTCATACAATTTTTTAAATCCAATTTCACTCATTGGTGAATTTTTAGTAAAAGGTATGAATGGAATCTTTTGTTGTTTATAGTACGAGGTACTTTTTGACTTTTCCGGCCAAAGTACGTGAAAAAATGTTTTTTTAACTTATACAGAATGAATGGATTTGTATGATTTCAAAGAACATTATTTCCATGAATCTTCCATTAAAATAGTATGACATGTTTGGAAAAGAAAAATGTTTTTGAAGTAGAAAATATATTTTCTTCAAGAATGGATTTCAAGCATTATATCAAAATTATTTTCCATATAAGATAAAATAAGGTTATGTTTCTATCCCTATTTTTAAATTGATTTGATTATTTTATTATGGTATTATTTTTATGATGTCCTTTTATATTATATGGATAATGTTATGATGGCATGATGTTTAAGAATCATATTTTTATTACATGTGTTATTCTATGATGTATGATTTATGATCTTGTGGAACACATTAGAATGGTATCATTATGAGATGGGTGGGACCTATATCTCCATCCAATGCATTGGGTAATGATTTATATTTCATGAGTTAGACATGGCTAGAATGGCAGGTTAATCTGGTTCAGTGATACAGGACTGAAAAGAGGAGTGAAATCGGTTCAGAAATGGACTTTGTCTTCTAGGATAGTATTGGAAATGATTATTGACTACTAATAAACGATTCTCAATGATTATATGTGTATTCAACAAAGTTTCATGTTATGATGATTGATATTACATTTCACTACCATGATTTTTCCCATGTTATCATATTATGATCTCTTTTGCCGGTTATGATTTTCAAAATGATATGTTCTTATGAATATGATATTATTGATATTTCTTTTATTTACCCTTACTGATCATTTGAGCTCTCCATTTTTTATTTTTTCTTTTCCCCATGTTAGGAAGAAGGGTATTAAGTAAGATATTCCAAAAGGGACTCTATATATGATAAAATAAAAGGGAGACAGTGTAGATGATTTATGAACCAGTTTATGTTTCCCAGTTTCTAATGAGACTATACCTATATGGTACTTTCATGGTTTTTTTATATGTTATAATAAGTGTGCTACAATTTTGAAGTAATAAAAATGTATATAATGTAAGGCTCATTATAATTTGTATCAGAGGAAAGGTATAGTCAACCATTGGAAACTAGGATGTGAAAGCCTTAGTTTGAAACCTAAGGATATGTCTAAACATTAAAAAAAATCATAGTGTTTTAGAAGTGTCCATGAATAACATATGATAAGACCTAAAGTGTGAAATTTTATTTTTGATTATGTGGTTTTCCTGTTATGATTAGTTTTGCTCACACTATGCTTCTTGGTTTTAGTCAATGGATGGAACCTAAAGGAACTGTGTTAATACTGAATGCGATGAGAAATGCAATGATTGTCCCCATGTGCAACCAAAATTTATGGGAGATGGAATGAAAAATCATGTAACCATGCTCACACAACTTTCACATGCTTTGAATCATGCAGGAATTCCAAATGAGAAAAGGAAGGAGCTACATTCTGTTGAATCCCTTATGAGGCAGCGTCCACCCTCGTTCAGCGGGTCTACTGATCAATTTGTGGCAGAACAATGGATCAGTACCACTGAACAGATATTTTCAGTTCTTTAATGTTCTGAACATGATAAAGTTATCTTAGCGGTATATTATTTGGAAGGTGATGCTCATTAATGGTGGAATCTTATCAAGAATACAATGAAAAGAGACGAAATTGAGTCCATGGAATAGGATGATTTCAAGAACTTATTTTTCAATAAGTTCTTCTCTCATATTCTTCGAACAAAGATGGAGAAGGAGTTTGTCGAACTAGAGAAAAAGGATGATGAATCTATTGGTATCTACGACGCAAATTTTACAAGGCATGCATGGTACGCTTCTATGATTGTTATCCAACCTGAGAGTAAGATCAATCGATTCTTTAGTGGCTTAAAACCAAGTCTCTGAAGGGTATTATCCATAAGGGACTTCAATAGCTATGAGGAAATTGTTCGATGTGCTCTCAAGGTTGAGATGGAGATTGGAGTAACCCATCAGTCATATGGGTTTGATAAGAAGAGGAAAATGGAATTCAATGGAAAATCTAAAGACCACACTAAAAAGAAAATGAGTTTTCCATTATGCTCAAAGTGTGGAAAGAAAGATGGAGGTAATTAACTTAAAGGGACAAGTAAATGTATTAAGTGTAGAAAAGAAGGTCATCGGGCAGTTGAATGTCGAAATATTTGTAAGAAGTTATCTAATGATACGAACAAAGAAAGGGGTACACAGAATGAACCTCCTAAACATCAATGATTCAAGTGAAAGGAAATGGGACATTATGCTAATCAATGTATTGATCCAAGGGTTGTTGATGATGATTGAAACAAAAAAACTATTAAGGCCAACAGAAAAGTAAAGTCACATTCAATTTCTATCAGCGATGTGGAGTACGATAACGAAGTGCTGAAAGGTACACTTACCATCCACTCTAAACGTGCAAATATTTTATTTGATTCTGGATCAACCCACTAATTTATTTCTGAATAATTTTCTAAGGGTATCTCCATACTACCTCAATAATTAGCTGTTGAGTTAAGTGTGACAACTCATAACGGAACAACAGTTTCATCAAAAGCTTATAATTCTTCTCCAATTGATGTTTGTGGGATAGTGATTCCTACAAATTTTGTGATCCTTCCTATAGTAGAATTTGATGTGATTCATGGCATGGATTGGATTTCCTTATATGGATCTCATATCGATTTCCAAAGAAAGGAAATCACATTTCATATTCTGGATCAATCTATGATCACCTATCGATGCAAGGAATAATATAACCTTCCAGTGTAAATTTCTTCCATCTTATCAATCATGATTCCAATAAATGAAGTTTATTTATCTCAAATGGTTGGTGAGAAACTCACAATTAATAATATGACCAATGTACGGATGTTTGATAATGTCTTTCCAGAGGAATTTCTAGGTCTTACACCAAATCATGAAGTAGAGTTTTCAATTGAAATCATACCAGGTGCTATGTCCATTTCAAAAAAAACATATCGAATGGCCCTAATTGAGTTACAGGAATTGAAGAAGCAACTCCAAGACAATATTGATAATGGATTCATACACCCTACTGCAACACCTTGGGGAGCACCTGTTCTATTTGTTAATAAGAAATATCGATCAATGATACTCTCCATTGATTATCGAGAACATAACAAGATGACTATCAAGAAAAAATATCCTCTCCCTCACTTTGATGACTTATTTGACCAACTACGCAGAGCTCAATACTTTTCTATGATTGATATTCGTTTAGGGTATCATCAATTAAGGGTCAAAAGGGAGGATATACAAAGACGAAATTATTTACAATGGATGGACACTATGAATTTATAGTGATGCCATTTGGTCTTACTAATGCGCCTGCTATCTTCATGGATCTGATGAATAGAGTCTTTAGAGACTATCTTGATCAGTTTTTGGTAGTCTTCATATATGATATTCTTGTCTATTCAAAGAGCAATTAACAACATGAAGGTAACATGAGAATTGTAATGAAGACCCTGATAAAGGAGAATTTTTATGCCAAATTTACCAAGTGTGAATTTTGGCTTCAATAAGTTGCATTTTTTGGTCACATAATCTCAAAAGAGGGGATATTTGTGGATCAACCAAAAATAGTGGTTATTGAAAGATGGTCGAGACCAACAATGGTAACTAAGATCTGAAGTTTTCTTGGTCTTGCTGGATATTATCAAAGATTTGTGAAAGATGTTTCAAGGATATCTAATCCACTCACCAGGTTTACTCAAAAAGGAGTGAAGTTTGTGTGGATGGAGGAGTGCGAAGATAATTTCAAGGAGTTGAATGGAAGGTTATCCAGTGCACCTGTGCTCACACTACCTTGTAGTAGAGAAAGGTTTGAGATCTACAGTGATGCATCCAAGAAGGGATTGGGGTGTGTTCTTATGAAAAATGATTTGGTGATAGCTTATGTCTCACGACTTTTGAAAATCCATGAGCAAAATTACCCAACTCATGATTTGGAGTTAGCTGTGTTAATTTTTGCATTAAAGATCTGGAGGAATTATCTTTATGGTTAAAGGTGTGATATTTCTACTGATCATAAAAGTTTAAAGTATATTTTCACACAAAAGGAGATGAATATGAACCATAGAAGATGGTTGGAGCTGATTAAGGATTACAACTTCTCAATTCATTACCACCCTTGGAAATTAAACAAGGTGGTAGACACATAAAGTCAAAAAGACCATGTTATCTTATCCATGATGAGGATCAAAAAAGATCCAATATTTATGGATTTACAAAAGATGGATCTTGGAATTATAATGTAAGGGGATAAATTTTATCTTTCTCAAATGAATGTTCACCAATATATACATGTGAAGATTAAAGAGGCACAAAAAGAAGATGTAGAGTTACAAAAGAAGGTAATAAATGTTACCAAATTCAACCATGACTGTGATGGGATAATAAGGTTCATGGATCGGGATTGTGTCCCTCCCATCCCAGAGTTAGAGAAGGAGCTGCTGGATGAGGCTCATAGTTCTTCATTCTCTATTCATCTGGAATGCACAAAGATGTATAGGCACATGAAAGAGTACATCTGTTGGGATGGCATGAAAAAAGATGTTGTTGTATATGTCTCTCGATGCATGGTTTGTCATCATGTTAAAGCTGAGAGACAGAAGTCTAAGGGGATGTTACAACCATAACCCATACCCGAATGGAAATGGGAAAACATCACTATGGACTTTGTCACCGGACATCCAAAAATATCCAAGGGAAATAATGTTATTAGAGTCATAGTTGATCGTCTTACAAAGTCAGCACACTTCATTGCTATTAGATAAGATTTTTATCTTGATAAACATTCAATGATATATGTGAAGGATGTGGTAATATTGAATGGAGTACCACTTTCAATTATATCTAATCGGGATCCGAGGATTATCTCAAAGTTTTGGCGAAGCCTTCAGAATACTCTAGATATTGAGTTGAGTTTCAGCACTGCTTGTCAACCTCAGACAGATGGTCAGTCTAATAGGATAATTCAAACATTAGAAGATATGTTGAGAGCATGCTCTATGGATTTCAAAGGTTGTTGGGATCAACACCTACCTTTGGTGGAATTTTCTTAAAATAATATATTTCACTCCAGTATTCAGATGGCTCCTTATAAAACACTATATGGAAAGAAATTCAGAACTCCAACTTGTTGGGATGAAGTTGGGGAAAGAAAGCTATTAGGACCTAATCTTGTTGATGAGATGGCGGAAAAGGTAAGATCTATTCAACAACACATATGAGCAGATCAGAGTCAACATAAAAGTTATGTCGCTAACTAAAGAAAAGACCTAGAGTTTGAAGTGGGTGATAAAGTGTTCTTACGAATTTCTCCCTGGTAGAGAGTAATGAGATTTTGAAATAATGGCAAGCTGAGCCCTAGGTAAATTGGTTCTTTTGAAATACTGGATCATGTTGGGAAGGTAGATTTCCGATTGGCGCTGCAACCTAATCTCTCTCATGTTCATAATGTGTTCCCTGTATCTCTCTTGATAAAGTACATACTCGATCCTTCACATGTACTGAGCTCAGAAGTTGTACCGCTGGATCAAGATCTTTATTATGAAGAACAACCGATAAAGATTCTGGATCATAGAGAAAAAGTCATATGGAACAGGACCACTCCCTTGGTGAAAGTTTTATATAGGAACCACCAATTAGAAGAAGCTACATGGGAACCTGAGGATATGACGAGGGAGAGGTATCCTCATCTGTTTGTTACAAAGTGACGAATTTCGAGGGCATAATTTATTTTAAGGAGGTAGAATGTAACACCTGAGATTTTATGAGAAATATTTTGTTTTTATGTCATATGCATCACCAAATGAATCTTTCACTACACACAACAATGTCTTGTCTTGTGTTATAGGCAAGAGAAACCTTCCTCGATATCTTGCATTGTACGTAATAATGTGTTTCACTAAACAACGATATGTTATTAAAATATTATATAAACTAGCCATTATAAATATTAATACCCACTGTTTGACATTTAATAAATATTATCATTCAAAATGGACTTCATTTTTGGATTCATAATATCAAAATTACCATAGTGTGATTCTTTGGTATTTTTTGAAAAACATTCCATTTTTGATGAATAGTGAAAACACTGAGTCATTGGTTAATCATGATTTTTTATTTAAATAATAATTTTTTTATTTAAATTAATTTTCGGTCAATTTAGATAAATAATACCTATATAAGATCAATGTAATTCATTGGAGTAATTTTAAAATAATATAGATACCTAAAAAGTTTATTGAACTTTTTACGGTCTTTTATGCCCCTCCTAGGAGCATTTGCAATTGTATATAAAAATTAATTTTACCCCTTCTGTGAGTTGAATTTCGAAAATCCAAGAGACACGATTAATATAAAGGAGTAAAATTTAGTTTAATAAAATAAAAATAATCTTTGGTTAATGGTAACATTTTACTTTTATTTAGCACAGTTAAAAGTAAATAGGGTAATTAAGGGTAAAAATGATATTATTTTTACCCTAACACATGACCTAATTCTATTGGATAAGTTTAATTAGTCCAAAAAAACCTTATGAATAAAAGATGACAATTTAGGTTGAGATGTAATATATTAGGACAGTTATTATTATTTTATTTAAAGAAGTGTTAAAAGTGTTAAAATCAATGTCGAATAAAAAAAATATTTTTAATATAGGGTTATAGATAAGATATATTAGACTATAAATATTCATTAGAAATATAAAAACATTTCCTACATAATTATATTTTATTTATAATTTTTATACATTAAATAATTTAATTTATTTATGACACGATGATGATGAAGTAATTAACATATTAATGAAATATTAACATAATTGATATTATGAATACCCAAATAAATGTAATTTGAGACATTTTATTAATTACACTAATTTTATAGGTTAATATGACATGCTAGTATATATGTAATTAATGTTTTTCAAATTAATCACACTGTTATGATTTTCACAAAAATCAATTACCAAATAGTGTCAAAATTGACATAAAATAGTTTTGAAAACAAATATTATATTATTAATTATTATTTTTTTACTAAAAATCTAAGGATTGACCAAATGACTTAGATAAGGTTATATATATTAATAATGAACCACTTTGGGTTATTTTGGATTGTTATAGTATGTTTATTAACCATATAGTGTAAGAAAACACGAAGACTTGGTAAAAGATAAATTTTCTAACTTAGAGTTATATCTAAATGATAAGGTTAAAATAGTAACCTAAACTTATCTAAAACCTATTGGTTGAGATTATTTCAACCCATACCCACCTTAGCTTAGGAATAAATCAATTTTGAGCTATACAAATCAGAATATGACATTATTATAAAATATTATTTTATGTTTTTTCTAAGGTGCCCCTCTCCTCCCTTATAAAAGGGCACCTCCTCCCTCTCCTCCTCACACCACATTGAGCATTCAAGATCAGCCAAACCCTGCCAATTGCTCTTCTCAACATCCCTATAAACATCCTAGAGGTCCCGGTATTCTTCAAATACCATCATTAGTTCCCTAAGTGGATTTTAATAAGAGGCGCGTCAAAGAAGAGTTAATATCCTTTACGGATTCTTTCCAATTTATTTCATCTTCTAATTCTTCTCCTTTATTTGTTTCATCAAAAATTAATAACATCAGTATCACTCATATACATATATGTTATTATTAATATTAACCAAACATATTTCACCTTTTATCCATCCTACAGAAAATGAAATCACCGCGCATTCGTACGTATGTATTACCGTATCCACACCGTGATATAATCTGTTTTCCATCACCAACTTACTCGGATGATTATAATGGTGTAAAGAATAACTAAATATTATTTTTATAACATGATAATAATTCTGTTACATTCCATATTCCACTCTAATTCCATTCAACATTTATGGTAATGATAGCATCGCTCGTGCGTACGTACGGCCTACCATCTCCACGATGTGATGCGACTCGTTCACCATGATATTCATTGAATAATGATTATATAAATGAATTGAATGAATAAATATGATATATATTACACTAATACCATTCTATAATGAGGTATCTATAACCTAAAAAAGAAGAATATGAATTTATTCGACAAAACATGCTTAAGAACATAAAGCATTGAACACCTAAATAACAAGTAGCAATGAAATGTTACTAATAAGAAGATAAGAATATGACCATATATGATATCATAATCATTAATAAGTTTCTGTAATAAGCCAATGACATTATTCAAATAATTATACATGTGGTTTGGATAGGTATGAAGAAAATCGAATCTAAGGTAATGGAAAATCTCACCATCTCATTATTTTCGGATATTGTTTATATTTATGAATTTACTGGGGTATATTTATCATCCACATCCATGTTTGTTCAATATGTATTTTTTTTTCTATCCTCCTATAATTTTTTAAATCCAATTTTACTCATTGGTAATTTTTTAGTATATGATATGAAAGCAATCTTTTATTGTTTTTAGTACAATGTACTTTTTGACTTTTCTGGACAAAGTATGAGAAAAAATGTTTTTTAACTTATACGGCATGAATGGATATTTATGATTTTATAGAACATTATTTAAACAAATCATCCTTTACACGTTTTCACGTTAATTTTTAATCATCTTCTTTTAGTTTAAAATAGTATGATATGTTTATAAAGGAAAAAAATAATTTGAAGTAGAAAGGATATTTTTTCTCAAGAATGGAGTTCTAGAGTTATATTAAAATTATTTTCCATAAAAGATAATATACATTTATTTTTCTATCCCTATTTTTACATTGATTTGGGTATTTTATGATGGAATTATTTTTATGATGTCTTTTTATCTTATATGATTTATGTTATGATGGCATGATGTTTAAGAATCCCATTTTTATGATAGGGGTTATGTTATGATGTATGATTTATGATAGTATGGAACACATAAGAATGGTATCTTTATGAGATGGGTGGGACATGTATCTCCCTCCAATTCATTGGGAAAAGATTTATATCTCATGAGATAGACATGTCTGGAACGGAAGGTTAATCTGGTTCAGTGATACAGGACTAAAACGAGGAGTGAACTCAGTTTAGAAATGGGCTTTTTCCGCTAGGATAGTCTTGACAATGAATCTTGACTACTAAGAAATGATTCTATATGATTATATGTGTATGCCACAAATTTTCATGTAATTATTATTCAGATTACATTTCACTACCATGATTTATCCCATGTTATGATATTATGATCTCTTTTGCAGGTTATGTTTTTCAAAATGTCATGTTCTTATGAATATGATATGTTTTATTTTTCTTTTGTTTACCCTTACTAAAAATTTGAGCTCACCCTTTTTTATGTTTTCTTTTCCCCAGGTTAGGAAGAGGTTTATTAAGTAAGATATGCCAAAAGGGACTCTTGATATGATAAAATAAAAGGGAGATAGTGTAGATGATTTCGAACCAGTTGTTTATGTTTCCGAGTTTCTAAAGACACTATACCTATACCGTCCATTCGTGGTTTTGTTATATGTTGTAATAAGTGTGATTCAATTTTGATGAAATAACAATGTATGTAATGTATGGGTTATTATAGGAAATATTCCAATACATAATACAATTCAACACATATGAGATAAATTTATCATATAATTCATGAGTATCGGTATCCACACACATTCACCCAAAACAATGTGATCATTATCAATCATGTGTATCATAGGATAAAAAATAAAACAAATTCAATTAAACTTGGGTATGTAATCATGTCATAAAAGGATATTCCATAATATCATTAAAAGAATCAAATACAATGGATCTATATTTTTTGAACATTTATACTTTTAATTCCTATAATAAAAAACACAAGATCCTCCATAGAAAATTACCCAAATCATTCCTTCACATCATTTTCTAGTTATTGGGATCTAAACCATCATCATATAGTACAAAAAATTATATTTTTAGAATAGATAACTCCCATAAAAGAATTCTAAATAAAATAAATAAATACAATTCACTGGATATTTTATATCAATGACTCATAAAGGTGAGGCCACCAATACTCAAGATCAAACACTAATATTTCAATCAAGCATGAATTGCCTATTATATCTTGGAGAATAACCATTAATCTATCCAAATTGTCTTATATATATTAATAATTGAATGAAAATAGGTTGAATAAGGATTATATTGGATGGATCTAATCTCACATGATACTCCATATTGATAAATTCTTAATTAAAAAAAGGACTATAAATGGATGGATAAATAAATAAGGGAGATAAATCTATGTGTTTGTGGTCACAATGGGTTTAGTTTTGGGTGATAATTATATTTATAGTTGAATTATTGTAAAAATAAAAAAATTTCATTAATTATTCCTAAATATATTCACCATCACCTGGTTGGTGGCCGCATAAGCAGCCTGGTTGTTTTCCAATGGCTGCTAAATTGTATCTTGATTAATGGAAGAACCACTTCCAGAACTATTTTTTTCCTAGGCATATAATTTTCAATCTAGTGTAATTATTTGAGACAATGTGGGGCAACCTAGGAGTCTATAAATTGGATAAAAACAACGGACTCCCCTTCATCAACAAAACACAAATCTAATGTATGAAAATTTCAATAAAAATTAGATTTAAAAATTAAATTTACCTAACAAAATGGAGGGTGTCACACATGGAAATCCAATTACTTTATTTATTTTCCAAATATAAATAAGATTAGTTATATAGATTTATGAATCTGTTTTATGATTACAACTATAATTTCAAAGGTATTAATTTTCATATCCTGTTTTACATGAATGTCCTAGGATTGTAATTTTATTTTGAAGAATGATTGTAAATAAAATATGGGATTATTGGATAATTCATCCCTATTTTGGTTATGTGATGGATTATAAATCATTATATTATACTTCATATTTTTTTTATATTAACATAAATTTATGGATGGATTTTATTTGTTATATTATTTTTTTGTTCTTTAAATATATTTTTTATAACTTATTTTAAAATTTTAAAAGGAAGGATATTGTATCCCAAGTCAGTTTATAAGAAGGATCTTTTGGAAATATTCAGTTTTGTCAAATAATATCTATGTTAGGTCCTATTGATCACCCTTTATTGAGATATATATGAATAATATATTTAGGGGAATGAATTGTATTTATATAAATTTAAAATTTATTTTATTAGGGATGTTTCTTGTAATATTTTTGAAGGTGGGTTTAGGTTTAATGTAATTTTATGGCATGTTTCTATACTCACAAACACATTGAAAATTATTCAGAACATAAGAAGAAATTTTTAGAACATTATATTTGTAACAGTTGTAAGGTGTCACTAACTCTTTAGAACCCTGTAATATTTTTTCCCTCTTAGGGTTTTATGTTAGATCTAATGACCCTTGAGAAGGTTCTATGTGTTTATAAATTTTGTTATTGTAAGGAGTTCCAAGATTTAATAAATTTTGATGATAATATTTCAAGTGTCATACATCTTAGAAGAGGGTTTCCCAAGATACTAGATCCTTTTAATAAAAATTTAGGGTTTTTGTTTTACACTATTACTAAGACACCATCATTATGATTGAATACTAGAACTGATGCATAGTTTTGCTATGTGGGATATATAGAAACTTCAGATCCTACTTTGAACGGTTCCACTGTAGTTATTTTTTAGTTTATTATAAAATTTATATTGAAAATAATTCTGGATATGTGCATCAAAAATATGATTTAAATGTTTTGAATATAGAAAAGAAAGTTCAAGAAATTTTTCTGGGTGATTGTTTTCATTATAAAAAAATTAAATAAGAATAGAATATAAATCTATTTTTAAATTTTATTTTATTTTTTAAATAAAATAAAGAAAAAATTTATTTTATTTATATTATTAAATATATTTTATCAATGAATAAACAATTAAATATCAAGAAAAGTAAATTGAATATGGTGATGTACTTTGCAGGTTTATGCCCATAGTTATAATTCCATTTGAGTTATTTGATATTGGTCTTCCTCATTATTGTCCCTGAGTTTATATTTTTTTCCATTGGGATCACGTGGAGGTCATTTGGCTATTTCATTAGGCAAATTTTAATATATTTTGTTCCTTTAATTATTCATATAAACAATCTATATGTGTATTTTTGGGTTGAATAATCTTTTTTATTCTTAGGTAGGAGTTGGAGTAGAGAAATTGAATTACATTAACATTGAATAGTTTTATTTTTTTTGAATTTTCATTATAATTTATATTTAGTTAAATTTATGTGAAAATTGAAATTAAGAATGGGTTATGACCATTATTCTTTCCCTATTTGTAATTAACACTAATTTATGTGATTAATCATTCAATGTTTTTGTATAAGTGACCTATCTCTTATTAGTAGCATACATATTTCAATAACTCTTCATGGGTTAGCGTAGAGATGGATTGAATTTCCATTCAGGTGGTATCCCAAACCGGATTTTGATAATGTCAATGTTATCGTACAGTGAATTTGTTGGTTTTCTAAAACTATTTTTTTAATAATTATAATATAGTTTTAATAAATAGCTTATGTTTTTTAAATCATTATTGTATTAGAATAACATCAAAATTTATATTAATTTTTTTTTTAAAAATATATTTATTTAGAGTAAACTTTTTAATTTTAAAATTTTATGATGAATTTAGAACTCACTGATTGACATTTTTGAACCGAAGTCATTATTTATATTATTTATTTTTTATTTTATGTTAATTATGAATTATAAATATTTCAATCGATATTATATTTTTTAATATTAAAATACCTATACAAATTAAATTATAAACCAATGAGTATCATAAGTATATATATTATTTATAATATTTTTTTCTATAAGTATAAATACAATTTTATTCTTAAGAATAAATTAAAAAACATTTATTTTCATTATATGTTTTAATATAGGATTAAATTTATATCATCTTTTGGAATTTCATTCAATATAATGTATTTTTCATATAAAATTAGCATAATTTTTTTTAATAATATAAAATTAATTTTAGGTTATACATATATTTTATCAAGGGAAGAAATAGTCAACACCAGAAAATGATTAAATTAGTAAAGTGTTTAGAATCATCAGATACAATCCTAATATATAAAAAAAGCCACATCTTTATATAGGTCGATGACAAAATTAGGTACCTTATATTATGTTATTGTTTATAAATTTCATTTTTTATCACAATTCCTTTATTATGATATACCTTCTATTTTAATAAAATTTTTTTTAAAAAATTACTACAATTCTGACACATAGAATTACTTTTTGTCCACACATCCCAATAAACACCTAAAATTGGAATTTATCAACATTGACTAACATATATAAGTACATAATAATCCATCACATATAATGGTAGCCCATAATACCAATATAAATATTAATTATTACAAAAAAAGATGTCTTCTATGAGGAGATACGATTCGTTATTTTTAATTGATAACAACTTATCATTATTTTTTATTTGTTATATTCATTTATCTATTCTTAATTAATGTTTATTCCATTTAAATATTATTAGTAATATAATTTTACCTTTATAATGAAGGTTTTATAATGAAATCACTTCTTAATCATACATTTCAACTTCTTATAACATTGTTTTGTTATCTTAACCACAAACATGGATGCTGACATAAATTTATATGAATGTTTTTGTAGAAGAATATTTATATTTATGATATGATAGTAATATTTAATTACAATTATTTTTTATTTGTAAATTTTAATATTATTACTTTTTATAATATATTGTTCACCGATTATTTATTAAAAATCATGAATACTATTATGTTATGGATTTAATTAGTGAGAACCATATCTTTTACTCATATAGAGTAATAACATAAATTAATAAATCATAACATATATTTAATTCATATAATATTACTATTTTAAAGTCTATGGAACTATTGATTAACATAATTTACCATTTATATTGTATAAAAGTATATTTTTATATTAAACCGACACAAGATAAGTTGTTGGTGAGAGAAGAAAAGAGAAACATCAAAATTATATATGACAAAAAATATAAATTAATAGATAAAATAAAGATAAAATGAATTATATTTTATAATAAATATACCTTAATAGGAGAAATACAGATAAATATAATCATAAAATATTAATCAATTAACATAATTTTCTACCCATATGTTTATATATATATACCCAATGAGTGAGTAAAATTGGTATAAGATACTGTGAATCACCTTATTTTCCTATGTATTATGAATTTTCTCTCCACCTTATAGATTTATTCACTATTCATCTCATATATATATATATTTATTTATATATTATATTATATTTTTATGTGCCTCGGATATATACATTGTTTATTTTCACAACCATTTATGAGATTATATATTTTTTTCAATTTCCCATCTTTCTATTTGTTTTAAAAAATAATATTTAATGAGATACTTCCCATTTGGTATTCATTTTCAAGGGTAAATATAGATTATAACTTTTTAATGGAAAAATACTTCTGGTCAACTTCTTTAGAGGTTCTTTATATGGCCCATAAAAATAGTTGATAAGGATAATTTTCCCCCCATCCCCACTAGCTTATATGAAATTTTCATCACATTAACATTGTTTTATAACCGTTGACCCCTTATTCGAAATATTAAATAAAAATTTTATTATTTATTTTTATGAATCAGTAAATTATATTATTGGGTTATGTATTGACATAGTATTTTGTAGCCAGTTCCATTATCATTATTTTTTATTATGATACAACATTATCCATGAATTCATTATTTAGAATAGATTAATAATTATATATTATGATGTATGGGTGGTTCTATAATTTTATTTACCCAAAATGCATTGGTTAATGTTTCCAAATAATGAGATATTATTTATTATTGTTGAGATATAAAACTCAAAGACTCTATCTTGTTGTCTTTGAAGTGGACCTTGATTTTTAGATATTATGTATTATATTATAAAGAATCACTGTTGAAAAAATGGCCTATACCCATGGTTCAGAACTGTGGGTATAGCCTATACCCACAGTTTTGGGAACCGTGGCTTGGAATGGCTTCTGTATAGGTCCCCAGCCTATACCCACAGTTTTCCAAATTCGTGGGAATATGTGTTCTTCCACCGTGTCAATGAAACATACCCAATTGCCACGGTGTCAAAGGCTTTTACCCACGGTTTCAAAACTGTGGGAATATATCCTAAAATAATGCAGGCGTCGGGTTTCGATCATGCAATGATGATTTGCAAATGTACATTTTCCTAAATTGAGTATAATGTTAGATAGCTAGTATCAAATAAAACACTAAACTAAAACATGAAATGAGTAAGTAAATGATTATAATTATATAATATTAATATTAATTAATCCTCTAGGAAATAATGGTATAGTAATTAATTATTTATTAATAAAATGGATGGTTATGAATAATAGATTATTTAGAAGCATAATTTTGAATGAAGTTATTTTCCTTTATATTTTTATATTAATTTTAAATTAAATAATATAGTTTAAATAATATTAGTTTTTTAAAATTAACATTAGTTATTAGATAATCATTTGATTGTTAGAATTTTTTTACTTATATGAATTTTTGAAAAATAATTTATTTTTAGTCTTATAGTGAAATATAAACATCTTATAATAACATAATATTATATGAAATTATTATATAATATGTAAGAAACAGAATTTTATAAATCATTTTACATGATAAAATATATATTTGATGTGTAATATAATGTATTTAAAATTATTATGTCACTCCAAGAAAACTGATTCCCAAAATTATGAAACAAAATCTATTCCATTCAAATTTACAGACTATTTTCTGTATTTACTTTGATAAAACATTTCAACAGTGATATTAGGTTAGGGATATTTCAAATCCATATAACATTAATTGTATTATAATAGTAAAATTTATATCATGAAATTAAACTATACTAAAAATAAATATTATTCTTAAAAAATGTTATTCTAAAACATATTATTTCATTATGTATGATAATATTCAAAATAAATTATCTAAATTTGAAATAAAATATAAAAATATTATTTTTATATTTTAAATAATAATTTTCAAAATACATAATTAATTCTATTTAAAATCATGTTATTAAAAGTTATATATTTTTTTAAATTAATTTTCCAAGGAAAAAGTAAATAATGTAACAAGTGTTTTAAGATGTATAAAATAGCTAAAATATTTTCAAACAAGACTCCAGTAGTATGGATAAATTGTGGATAACCCAACAATCATCCACTATTAAATTTATAGATTCTATTCATTAACCATTGAATAGAAAAATTCCATTATTGAAATGTAATGTGTACATCTAAAAAGAACCCTCTCCCCACATATAAAAGGTTATCATGTCCACCAATTATTTCTTAACATATTGTGTCAAATATAATTATAATTTTCTTATCTTTATCTCTTCCTTTAATATTATTTTTCATATTCCCTTATTCTTAATTTTTTAGATAATGGGGTCTAATCCCATGGTTATTTTTACGATAAATTTGTTCATCAAACATGATTATTTCATAATTATTAGAAATTTATTAATAAAAACCTAAATGAAATATAATCTAAAACACATATTATAATTAAATATTTTTTAAATATATTTTTTAATTTTATTATATTAATGAATAAAATATTATTAATCATTTCAACTGGTACGAAAAAAACCTTTATCTTGTATATGTGTGGATAGCTGCATTTATATTTCACTTTGTTATTTTCATCCCTAACTCCCTTGGATGGTATCAAGAATTGACTTGCTAAATTAATATTTTTAATATATTTTAAATAAAATTTTGATATGATATGTTATCATATTCCAAGAATCCATCCAATTCATTGATTAATAGAATTATTAATTATTCTTACATGCAGATAACAAAATACATAAATCACAGATTATATTTTTTTATAACCACTATACATTAATCATTATAATAATTATTTTTTTCATGTTATATGTTATTTTAGAAAAATTAATGATTTTTAAAGGATATATTAACAATATAAAAATGAATTTCATTCACATTAAATCTTAATGATACTATCTTGTTTTGGTTCATTTTACCTGCTATGTGAATCATGTTATATTCTTTATATCATTAATTATTAAGGAATGTTTTATTATGGAAATATTATTAAATAATGTTTTATTTAATTTTTTTTAATGATTCTGGAATTATGTTATTAATAATGAATATATTTATTTATATACAATTATATGATTTTTAAACAGAGTAAAAAACATTCATAGAAATTTGTTTTCCTGTGAACATATACACCTGTTTCACCTAGTAAAATATGATTAAATTAATAATTGAAAATCATAATTATTATATATTATATAATCAAGTGATTATTATATTTGATCAAATAATTTATATTCTACCTCATGATCATGAATCTTGGATTAAATAATCAATTAAAATATCTAAACATCATAAAATAAAAACTATAATCATGAACCATATTTGTGATAGATGGTTACAAATAATGTGTATAATAGGTAATTTATAATATAAATTATCTAAAAATAGTTATTAATATATTTATTTTCATTCGACATATTTTCATATTATGTTTTTAAAAGTTGTCTTTAATGTTTGGTGATTCATCTAGTCTTAACATCATTTCTTGAGTCAATTTTATTCATTATTTATAATAGTATAACAAGGTGGTTTATTTATATTATAAAAAAATACAATTACTTCACACTATAGTTGTTTTTATTTTTATATTGAAAAATCTTTTGTAGTCAATTTACTTTTCAAATATATATCATTTTTTAGAGTAATTCCATTCCACTCTAATAAAATTATCTATTTTTTTTCATTGTTTTTCATTAAAAAAATAATCTCAATTTACTATGGTAAATTTATTTTTTTGTCCATTTTTTCATTCGTATATCCTTTATTATCATTGATAATAACTCTTTTTTTATACATTGTATGATGGGTGATTTCATAAAATGTATTTAAGAATATTTAAATGGTTTTCCCAAATTTCCTAATCAAATGCTTAATCTCCCACCCAAAATATCTATTAGATATTATTTATATTTTTGTAGATTTTATATTTTATTTTTTAATTTAATTGGTAATTTTTATGGATTTGTATATAAAATATTTTTTAAAAATTATTTTTAATTTGATCATTAACTTATTTTTGAATGATTATGTAAAAAATGTTTTAGAAAAACTATTTGAGAGTGTCATTAATATTTTATCATTTAATGTCTATGATTGGTTGTATTTTATTTTATACAACACAACTCGTAAATTTACTTATGAAATAATCACTTGGAATGATTGAATTTTGGGTATCCATAATTTAAATTTCTAATGTAAATTTTGGTGATGCGGTTCAGAAATGCTGTTAATCCAATTTTCCTTCTGTGGGTTTTATATGATTTTTTGGATGATATATTTTTTCTTACCATGTGTTTTCATGATATTTTGAATTTATTATATATTATAGTACACATAATAATGTATAAGTACATATAAGGTTTGATACCTACTAATGAATTAATAATTCTTTTATATCATATGAGATAATGAAGCATGAATATTCTTGGATTTGATAAAAAATAATATGTGGAAGACCTCCATTTAGTAACAACATAAATCATGGGCATGCATGGATTTTTTCACAACCTAAAGGGTGGATGATATTTATTGTTCATAAGAAAATGGTGTAGATTTAAGAAAATTTTCATATTATGATGTTTTTTATTATTATATTTGTTCTATAATTTCTAGTTTTAGAATGATTCAATATAATGTATTCTTTTCATGAAATATTATTAGGATTATTCATTATGAACTATTTTTATCATATCACACTCATATGAGAATAATTATTCATGTCAATTTGTGATTAATTGTCCTTTTATCTTGGATTATGGATAAAAATTATTTTATAATGATATTTTAAAAAATATATTTCTTCCATACTCATATTTCTCGTATGCACATAATCAAAAACACAGTGAAAAATTAATGATTTCTTCCCCTTACTGAGTGTTTGAGAACACCTCATTATTATTTTTCCTTTCACCTTTATGTGGTCATATTGATTACAAATAATAATCTATTAAGGGTATCTATTGTAATTAAAATATATAGAAATTTTCACGAGTGCTGTAGAATATGTTACTTTTGTAGGTAGTCTAAAACTATAGGGAGGCCAAAACAATTGGTATTGGTTGTTGAATTTTTAAGTTTTAATTTTTTTCTTATGGAATTTATGAAAAATTAGTATAGGTATATCATTATTGGATTAATTTTATCTTATTCATTATTCATTATATTTAATTATTTGAGAAATTTATTTAGGGATTAGGATAATATATGTTTTTTAAAATCTCTATGGATAACTATAAACTATTAGTTTATATGTAGTATAACATCCAAAATTATTATTAAAATTTTCATTATGTGGTTTTACTAGAAATTAAACTTTTATTTAGATACTAGAATATATTTTTTTTCTTTATAAATTTTCCTATGGTTAATCACAATGAAAAATATTAACTAAATATCAACATGATATTCATTGTGTTAGCAATGAGTGGGAATAAGACCTCACACAAAGATAAAAACTATAAAAATATATTCTTGTAAAATTAAATTTTCTATCAACCATTAGGAAGGATTTAATAACATTATTATGGGCCAATTAGGGAATATAATAGGAAAATGAAAAAGCAATACTTGATTGTAACTAAGAAATATAAAAGGTAGAATAAATATATCCTAAATCTTTTATCTGTTTTATGTTAATTTTCTCTTTTATTATTATGCATTTATATAATTAAATTTCCAATATTTAAGAATTGGAAAAAGAAATTATAAATAATGTTCACTACAAATACAATGAACCATGTAGTGAGGGCCCTATTAAGGAACTAAAATGATTTTTTAGCTACTTTTTAAAATATTTTGGTTACACTCACCCATCCATCTAGAGTAATTATTAGTAGCGTGTGTTGTTCCATACTCCAAATAATAATAAATAATTTATTATTGGAGCATCGAAGGATTTTATGTTATAAATATAATGAATTAAAAATTATTCAACTATGTTCATATAGAAAATGTGGAAATTGATTGCCATAGAAATGTCTCAAATAGAGTAAAAAAATTTTTTATTGAGGATGTACTCATTAAGATCATTATTGTACAGGATATATTAAAATTTCATAAATATGATGGATGGTCTAAGATTCCAAACTAATATTCCTTCTCCACATCAATTATTGAAATACCAAAATTTTGGCATTATGAAAATAGATTCCCCATTCGAGGTTCTAACATGGATATTAGATATCAAAACCAATTAAACTATGTAAACAATGTAATGAAAATATAAAAAAACTAAAATAGTGGATCATAATAATTAGTGAATAATTACCCTTCATTATATATTTGATTATAGAGTATTGGATTATTTTATATTTCATTTAAAAATATTTCCTAGAGAACCAAACTATAACCTAGATGATTTTATTACCGAACAAATCTTATTTTTTTAATTTATAACATGATGGGGATTATAGGAAGATACAATGTGAAAATATTATTATCATTCCATTAGATGAATTTAATTGGGTGTTGGAAATGGATTGGTTCTCTCTTATTAGAAAAATTTGTCTATTTTTAGAATTAAAAAATGTCATTTCATATATAACTATGATAATATATCAATGTAAATATGACTATGAATTCAATTTAGAAAAACAACGTATAATATATATATATTAATGAAAAAATGATAACTTATCAGAACAAATAATTAAAGAAAAACTAAATAATAAGAATAATATTTTTCTGGGGAAGAGAAAAATTTTCTATAATTGTATGGATGATATCCCTTTTTAAAATACATCATGAGTCATTTAATTAGTTTATTTATCCTTAGTTATTATAATTACAATTTTGGGGGTGTATTTTATTTATGTATGGTAGAAGATAGCCAAGGTGTATTTTAGAATATATTTTTATCTAAAATATTATGATATTTGATAGATTATAGCATAGAAATCACCAATATAAAATGATCTATAATAAATATATAAAGAATATTTTCTAAAAAATTTATGAATGAAAAATCCCATCGAATGTAAAATATTTATAATCATTTAAAAACAAATTCAAAATAGGATTAAGAAAACATAATTGCATAAAAGGTTATTTTTAAACAAAATCAATTACATGTATATTTTTTAAAATTTAAAAGATTAATTTTTAAAATTTTTAAAATGTATTTTTTAAAAGGCTTATTTATTTCTTTTTTTTATAATATCAATATTTACTTTGGAATAATTTATTGAATTTTTTGAATTTTTTTTATTTATCTGAATATTAAAACATAATTTTTTCATTAAAACTAGGTAATTAAATATTTTATTTTTATATAATAAAGAACATTATTCATATAAAAAGATTAATTTTTCAATGTTGAATTTACTTAGTAATATTTTGGAATTTTAAAAAATACTTTAATCTAATAAAACCATTATAAAACTTTTTCGATCATATGTACCATCCAATTCTAATTTAATTTTTTCAGTATATTATTTTAATTAAACATTTTAATGGTGATATTAAGTTTTAGATTCCTTTAAAATAATCATATAATACAATTTTTATAATAATCCCAATTACAACTAGAATTTTAATTGCATTGATAAAATTATACTTTATATAATGTTTAATCATAAAATAAAACTTTTCTACATGGTACTTTTTTGTGTTTTCTATGGTGATATTATATTTCATATTTATTAATATTAAAAAAAATTTGTTAAAATGAATTTCATATTAAGAATTATAATATTTAAATTAGTTTATATGTTCAATTTTAAATTTGGTACTTGATTTTACGTATAATGGTTAAAAATTATTTGCGGAGGTAAATGTAAAATTTTAAAGATGTGATTCAAATTGTGTAATATAATTAATTGTATTACAAAATTTGCCTCCATGTTTATGAATTATAGATATGTTGGACATTATCCCCTATAAAAGTTTACAATTTTTGTTCCTTGTACACTTTAATAGTAATATTATATTTCCAAAATGTAATTTTACTTCTAATATTACCATTCTCGGCATTTATAGATGGAGATCACAATGACCACTCCATGTTACTAATATTACATACAATATAAACCTATTGATGAAAAAAAAATTACACATATAGAAAAAAATTTAATGTTAATAATCATATATTCACATTTAGTTATCCTAAGGCCTCAATTTAATATCTATTATTCATAAGAAATCTCAATATTTCCATATAATCCATTTAATATCCATAGTATTTTATTTTTAATATCATGGTCCCAAATTCTTTTATCCACCCTAATAATATGAAAATATAATTATTAATAATTTTTACATCATTTATATTAATTTATTAACTATTATTCAATGAATTCCACCCACTATGAAAATATAAATTATATCAATCATGAGTACGAGCATACTACATCATAATAAATTAATGAACATCATATTTATTCACATACTCTCAATTTTAGTTATGAGGATGAATTTATTAAATTAATATGTCCATTAGTTTACAATAATAATTTTATAATAAAAAGTATCATTAAGCTTCATTCCACAAGATTAATTGAGAAATGGAATTGTTAATCATTATTATGTGCATACTAACTATTCAAAGGATGATGAATTTTATTTTTAACTGCCATAAACATGGGTGATTTTAATAATATTTCTTTTATGTTAAATGATAATAAATACATTTTTTTCTTATAAAAATTTCATATTATTTTTTAAAAAACAATTCCATACTCCTTAAATCATTATAACATGCTCATGATTAGTTTTGTTTTAACAACTCTATGAACAATGTAATAATTTTTATATCACGAATGATTAGTAAATGGTATATAATGGTAATATAAAATAATAATAATTTATTTTATTATATTTAATGATTCAATAGGTTTTTATTAATATTTACTATTTTTATTAACACTCTAACCTTGTAACATTAAACACATTGATTCTAGTTATTCACATTTTTATTTTTGAAAAAATATATCTCATCCATTTAGTTAATTAAATGGGAAATAATTAATCATTAAATTAAAATTATTATTTTATATTTAATAATATTTCAATATTAAATATTAAACATGTAATCTAGAATCAAACAATTCATTAAAAAACAATTACGTAATATTTAATTGAGAAATCCTAACATCTAATGATGAAAATAAATAATAATTGCGTAACATATTTGTGAATAATGGGTATAGATTATATATATAGTTGGTAATATATTCAAATAAGGATATTAAATCAGTAATTTATATATTTATTTTAATTGTAATTTTTCAATCATCCCATCTGAATAAGTGTTATTTTTAATTAATATTATTCTCAACACAACTTCTTCTCTCCAGTAATTAATATATATTTGTAAAAAAATTATAACATAGTTTACTTATTATTTAGTACCAATATTATAATTCAATATATATTATGTTAGTTTGAATTTTTTATTAAATAATTTTCCTTGATGAATTTGTTTGTCAAATTTTGATCATTGATGCGAATGATTCTCATCTTCTTTAATAATATTGTTTTCTCATGTCCCATATGTCAATTCCTAAAAAACGTTCTCATTTTTCTGTAGAATCCATTAATTTTTTACACCTGGTATGAATCATAATTGAATTATCATATTTTTAAAAGTAAATTATTTTAAATTATTTTTGTTTTTTTATTTCAACATTGTAATTTCAAAATATTAAAATTGGTTTCTATACATTCATAATCAAAAATGTTCTTCTATACTCAAAATTTAATTTTTATAAATATTTTATCATGTCAATGAAATAATTTTTTATATACACATTAGAATTAAATATTTTAAAATTTTAAAATCCACATTTTCAAAAAAAAAAATTTAATACAATCCATAATTTTGTAATTTAAATCAATGTCAAAATGTTTTTCTAAAAAATATTTTTTATTTCTCTAAAAATATCTATTTAAAAATCATTAAGTCCTTTCAAATTATTTTCTATGAAGAAATTTATAAACATACTATCATATGATCTTATGTGGTGATCAAATTTTAGGCATCATCATTTTAAATTCTTATTGTCAATTTTGGTGATACTGTCTATAAATTTTTCATTACCTTTTTTTTGATATTGTTCATTGAGATTTAATGAATCAAAAATATTTTATTCCAAATATTTTCATAATAATTTGAATCAAATATTTATAATGGAAAAAATATGTGTATATTGTAATGATTGGGGTCTTATATCTCTCTATAATTCATTATTTGTTGTTTTATATATCATGAAATAATCAACAATGTACATTCATGGACTTGTCAACAATATAAATCATTAACACTATAGTATTTTTCACAGTATAATGTTTGGTTGTTTTTTTGTTTTTAAAAAAAATTAAAGGATGTAAATTCTTGGGATTCGTACCAAATAAATGCTATATGTACCTAGAATTTTCACAATATCATGTTTTTTATGTTTATGTTTTTTCATTAATTCCATAACATGAGATTAAATAAAGACATGAAATATTCCTCTGTTTAATGGGAATGATAATTCTTCATGGATAATGTCTATCAACTCACACACCACTTCCTTGGTATTTATGTGTTCATTTTATTTAATATGTTGTTTTATTAGTAATAATGGATAAATTATATTACACCATGTGGTTTGGAATATTATATTTAATTATTAACCATGTTTTATCATATTATTATGAACTAACCTCTGAGGTGATTTTTAATAGACTTTCCCCTTACATAGCATTTGAGATCCCCATTTTATTATGTTTATATTCCCAAATTTATGATCAAGATTTTAAATTATTAGAACTCTATAATTAAACTTGTGTAGTATTTTTTTGGTGAAAGGAACAAATGTTTAAGAGAATAAGTTATTTTTTCGACTCTTATTATAAACTAAACATTATATTCATTGGACAATGACATTATTTTTGAGTTATAATATTTACCCATTGTAAATGATATAAAACAAAAATATATTATGTATGTGACTCTATATATTCTAAGGCATTGATATGGAAATAATGGATTAATAACATTAATAATAAATCTCTATGAACTACTACTCTAAAAATAATAATGTTATAGTATCAGTTTATCATTAAGTATGATGCCCAGATGTGAAGGAAAATTACTTGAAATTTTCATACTGAGGAAGTTATAAAATCAATAGAATGTATGAATGTCATGAAAAATATTTTCCAATGATCATTCTTATTCAAATCCTCATCATAAAACGAATATGGTGTTTCTTGAACTTCAACAATGCAAGGATGAATCAATAATTTCATATTAGTTTATCTTTACAATGCATGTAAAAAATGCTCCTAACATTGTAATTGAACATCAATATAACGATTTATATATCATTAGATGAATAACAGAAAAATAAAATAAAATCCTTATTAATTAAAGAAATTAAATTCAATATGGAAAATAAATAGTTTTCCTTTAAAGATGGGTTTAATATTTTTTGTTATCAAGGGACATGTATGGATAACATAAAATAATATGTAATAGAAATAAATTCTTGAGGATAAATTGCTAAATCCAATGGATGGATGAAAATTCAACAACCAATATATCAAAAATATATAAATAATTATCCATGATACCACCACAAGGTAGGAATAAGATTATATAACTGTTGATTTATGTGGAATCGTGGAAATTAATGATATATGGAGATGAAAAAGGCATATAATTCTATAGTAGATTAAAAACATGAAAAATAAGTTTAATATTATTCAAGATAAATCCCAGAAACTTATTTTCATGTGTGAAATTTAATTCTATAAATTTTTTTAGATAAGAATTATTTTCTCTTTCATACATTATCTCATTCATAAAATTAGATATAGTAAATTGTGTCATCATCAATTTTTTTTTGGAATCTATAAAGACTGAAAATTTGTAATATATTTACTCCTAAATAAATCTTGTTGATTAGATCAAAAGATTCATCATCACATCAAAAAAAATTGTTCATCTTCATCATATGTTTTGAAAATTTTCCCATTTTTAGTATAGTACCAATGACATGGTTGAAAACATCTTGTGAAATATCCAACAAATCAAGCAACCTTCTATTTTACAGAGAGTGTAAATTTAACATCCCAAGTAAGTAATGAATAATAGATATTTTTATCTATGTCTTTTAATGATTAAGATAGTGTTATAGAGGCTTAAAATGAAAATAAATACAATCTTATGCATGGAATACACTAATATTCTTAAAAGATTGTTTTACTGCCTTTTGATGGCAAACCATTTTTGAATCTATATTTTGACAATTTTATAAACTATGTTTGTCAAAATAAACTTATCCTTTTTGATTGGGACATCAAAATTTACCTTGTGTGAATTTTTGGTATTTTTCTGACAATGTTCATTTTTTAATGAATAGTGAAAAATACTGCATTTTACATCAAAACTGCTTTTTAATCTAATTTATTTATATGATTAGATTATGTTTTTAATAGGTTTTGAAGTGGAATTAGAATATATTTTTACCATTTTATCCAATGGTGGTCATTGGAATCAATTTCACTTTGAAATTAGACTTAAACTGGTGTCAATCTTTTGATACTTATTGTTTTGTAAAAACACGCTATTTGCTCTGGCAGCGGGAATTAATTATTAAATTAATTAATGTGACTTATATGATTTGAATTTTGTAAAATAGACTTAATTTTTGAATTCGGAATATCAAATATAGCTTAGGGTGAATTTTTGGTAATTTTCTGAAAAACTTCAATTTTTGATGAATAGTGAAACCACTAAGTGGTAATCAAGCAAACTGATTTTTCAGTTAAATGAAAATTCACCACTAATGTGTATTGAATTTTGAAAATCCGACATACATGGTTGTCATTAAGAAGTAAAATGTGGTTCAATGAGATTAAAATTTTTTTTGGTGAATAGTAACTTATTAAGTTTTTAATCGCGATTAGTGGTAATTAGTGTAGTTTAAGGTATAAATAATGCTTTAATAATATGAAATGACCTAGACACATGTCCCAACCTTATTGGTTGTGTCATGGGCGACCAAGACAAGCCATGGGTCAACTTGGGGACCCCATGGAGACACTTTGGTTTGGAAATTACATAAATAACTATTTATTAAATGTTAAAGTAAAAATGATACAAACAAGAGATGTTTTACGAAAAAAATTTTTACATAGGGTTATAAAGATCAGATTTTTGATTATAAATAGTCATTGGAAATCTAAAAAGATTTCATACGTTATAGTAGTTTTTTTTATAATTTTTAGACATTAAATAAATTTAATTATTAATGACATAATAATGATGCAGTGATGACATCATTATTTGACGATTTAAATAAAATGGAAAGACAATGTAATATCTATGATCTACACATGTCCAAATCTTATTGTATGAGTGTATTTCGAAGACTTATCACCTTATACACGAATTATATCAATTTGGGACATTTTGAAACCGAAACACATTTTCAAATAACGTAATATTTCTTTACTTTCCAAAAGTGCCCCTCCTCTCCTCTTATAAAAGGCCCCCACCTCTACCTCATTTCACACACACCTCAAGCCTTTGGCTCGTCCAACCCCTGACCATTTACTCTCTCCACATCCCTCTCCTCATCCTAGAGGCTTCCCTTTGGGCAGAATCCTTTCAAAGGAAGCCTTTAGGCTCAAATAAAAAGGAGTTACACTTTTAAAGGTAATTCATTCTCTCATGTTCATTTGTTTTATTTTGATTCTCCAACCCCCTAAACTCTTTTTATTTACTTATTTTGTAACAACACCAGTATCTTCAATATACAAGGATGTTGTTATAATATTTATTTGAGCTACACTCTCACACAACTACATCAAATGGTTAAAGAACATACGGTTTCCGTGGATGGCGAAATTCTGCCTCCCGAAACGATGATTGTTCAACACTCATTTAACACCTTCAAAGGTGGCCATTATGATGTCACTATTTTTATATATTATATATAATATGTTTATGTTTTCCTTAAGCTTATGTTTTTTTTCATTTTGGTCATACCTTTATGGTTTCCATTGTGGGTAAACACGATATCTTCATTTTAGGAAGTGCGGACTACCGCCCCCTGAAAGTGATTTGATTCGTTAATACCATATGTGGGATGTGTAAAGGATAAATTTAATGATATTATATATGTTATTATACTGGAATTATAATATACTCTTATATCATTATGATTCCATTCCAGAAAATATGAAATAGAAATGGAAGTAGCGTTCATGCGTACGTACGGCTTACCGTCTCCATGAACGGTGCATTTCATTTCTTACCTCTAAATGATTATGTAATATTATAAATGCATGTATGTACTGGATATATATGACATATATGATATCTACATCATGAATACCATTCTGGATATAATGAACCTTTGACCAAATTAACAACCTGTAAGTGTAAGAAGTCTATTTTTGACTTAAGAACCAAATACCGACAAAATGAACATAATTAACTTAACTGATTACATGATGTTCACAACATGGTATAAAAGGAATAATGAACTTGACAAACATTCATAAGAAAGTAGAGATTAACTCAAGTTTATTATTCAGGAGATTAAAGAACGGTCGGGTCAAGTCGGATACGAGGTATGGGACTTCGTCTCAATCTCCTTTCGTTGAGGCATATTTTATTTTATACACAACTTTATTTTATACGGTGTATAAACCCCTTTGACTTTTACGTTTATTCAAAAGGAATATTTTTTATACGAAGCGTTTACTAAACGACAAAAGGGAATGTTTTTGTCGTACGTATGCGGCGACAACGACTTCTCCGCCGTCGTGACAGTTATTTGAGTTTCGGCTTCCTCTACAAGCCATACCTTATTTTTAAAAGAAAAATAAATACCATGTTTAACTTTTCTTTTATTTTAGTATTGAAAATGGTTTTCATAATGTTTTTATATCAATGTGTTGTATTGATATCTCATGATTGAAATGTGGAAATTTTATGTTTCCTTTATACATGTTTTATGTGATATGATTATGTTTTGGTTCTTGGGCATTATTTTGAAAACGGGTGGTTCCGTGATAAACTAAGGGCGGGTGAGACCGTTATAGCTCTCCAATGCATTGGGTAACGCGAAGGAGTGAAACGTTAAGGTTTCTCCGAAGATATTTTAGGGAATATACTGTGATGGGTATTCCAAACGTAACCAAGAGGGTTACTCCCTACGTAAGAATGTTATGAATGCCTCAAGTTACCTTTATGTCTTATGATTTCTATGATTTATTCATGATTTTATGAGGTATGTTAAAGTGCCTATGTTTTATGGGTAAAGTATGATTTCATTATTATGTATATATGAACTCATGTTTCCTTTCCATGTTTTTTTATAACCCATACTGAGTTTTTATGCTCATCCCATGTTTTTGAAATGTTTTTCACAGGTCAAGGAAAGGTACATGATAAGATGATAGAGTCAAGGATGTGTCAAGAAATAATCCATGTTTTATTTTAAATGTGTTTCCATTGATGGGAATGAAGAATACTATCTTTATGTAACCACTTTGTTTATATGTGGAATGTAATGCATGTTTTATGATCTAATTCTCTAAAACTCTAAACCCGAAAAGATCCTCAATGTGTAATCTTGTAATAACTCAAGATTAAGTAAGGTTTATGGCTGGGGCCTTATATTTGGTATCAGAGGTCGGTTTAGATAACTTTAGGAGTTAGAATTCTATTAAATGATTATCCAAAAATATTTTTTTTTGAAATGATATAGCATTTAAAGATTACCATGTTGCTTCATCTAAGAAATGTTTATTCAGAATGGTTTTCCGCAGAGGAAATAGGGAAGCAGTGCTAGGAAGGCATACAGAAGGAAATAACCTTCCGAATCAGCATCCAGAAATGGTCGGAATTGGAACTGAATAGTTTGTTGCAGTAATGGCGCAGTTGACTCAAGCGATAAATGGCAGTGGTATCCATACACGAGATCAGCCAGACCAACCGTAGAGGAACATGTCAGTGGTCGAACATTTCATGAGGCAACATCCACCATCATTTAGAGGATCATCTGACCATGTGCTAGCTGAAGGGTGGATTAAAGCACTTGAGAAGATTTTTGATCTCATGGGGTGTTCAGACAATCAAAAGGTTAGTCTTGCTATTTACCGTTTGGAGGGTGAAGCAGATCAGTGGTGGTCTATGGTTAAAAATATCAGGGACGCCGATGAGATTGATGCTCTTGACTGGGATGAATTCAAAGGTATGTTTCTTGAGAAGTATTTTCCTAAGGCTGTTCGACTTAGGAAGGAAAAGAAATTCTTGGAATTAATGCAAGAGGAAGACTCAGTGGCTGCCTATGAAGAAAGGTTCACTCGATTGGTAAGGTATGCTCTAAATTTTATCTGGGACCTTGATAGTAAAATCAATCGTTTTTACTCAGTATTAAAGCCAAAATATCGAAGGGCATTATCTTCTCGTGAGTTTAAAAGTTATGAAAAGCTTGTTCGATGTGCTGATAAGGTGGAAATGGAGTTTGCCGATGACCAAGTGTTCTATAACAACCAACAGAAGAAGAGACCGAGGTGGCAGGAGAAAGGTAAGAATTCTTCAAAAAATTCTGATGGTAAGAGAACTAAGTTTCCAGTTTGTGATAAATGTGGCAAAAGGCATGCTGGGGAATGTCTTCTGAATTCTGGTAAGTGCTACCGATGTGGTAAGATGGGACATAAGGCTCGTGATTGCACTGAAAAGGATCAAGGTGAAGATAAGAACAAATTTCATTTACAGTTAGTGAAATTTTATAAGTTCAATGAGATGGGTCACTATGCAAACGAGTGTCCGACAAGGAGCTTGAGTGGTGGGAAGCAGTTAGACTACAAGCAGAAAGGGGTGGTGAAATCCTTTGCAACTACTTCAGCAGATGTCGGGCCATCAAATGAAGTTGTATCAGGTACTTTGTTTGTTTTTTCAGATTATTCCAGTGTGTTGTTTGATTCGGGGTCTACACATTCTTTCATCTCTGAAACCTTTTCTAGTAAAATGGGAATACCATCTCAAGAAATGACTCCTGAACTTTTGGTAAAAACACCTGGGGGAAATGTCGAGGCAAAAAGAATTTATAAGAATCTTCCTATCCTTATCTGTGGAAAGAACCTACTTGCAAACCTTATTGTTCTACCTCTATTAGAGTTTGATGTTATCCTGGGTATGGATTGGCTCTCTATCTACCATGCTAAGATTGACTGTAGAGCTAAAGAAGTGTCTTTTCAGAAAGACTTTCAGTTTGTTTACAAGAATGAACCCTTACTTTTGATAACATATCAAGAGGCCGAGAAACTTGTAAAAGATGGAAATGAATGTTACCTTGCACACGTCGTTGAAAATAAAGTAACTGTTCAGATTAATGATGTGCCAGTGGTAAATGAGTATCCTGATGTTTTTCCTGATGAGTTGCCTGGAATAATACCAGATCGGGAAGTTGAGTTTACTGTTGACTTAGTTCCTGATGCTAAGCCAATTTCAAAACCCCCTTATCGAATGGCACAAATTGAACTTTTAGAGTTGAAGGAGCAATTTCCAGATTTATTAGAGAAAGGTTTCATTAGACCTAGCACATCACCATGGGGTGCTCCTGTTTTATTTGTTAAAAAGAAAGATGGTTCTATGAGACTTTTCATTGATTATAGAGCCTTGAATAATATCACTGTTAAGAACAAATATCCTTTGCCTCATATCGATGATTTGTTTGATCAGCTCCAGGGAGCTCAGTTTTTTTCAAAGATTGACTTGAGATCGGGGAACCATCAGCTGAAGGTAAAGGAGGCAGATATTCCGAAGACCGCGTTCCGTACGAGATATGGCCATTATGAATTTGTAGTAATGCCTTTTGGGCGAACCAATGCACCTGCTGTATTCATGGACTTAATGAATAGAATTTTCCATGAGTTCTTGGATAAGTTTGTGGTGGTTTTCATTGATGATATTTTGGTGTTTTCTAAAAGTAAAGAGGAGCATGAATAACATTTAAGGGTTATCTTGAAAACCTTAAAAGAAAACAAACTGTATCGGAAATTCAGAAAGTGTGAGTTTTGGTTGCAACAAATTTCTTTCCTTGGTCACATTGTTTCTAAAGATGGAATAACTGTTGATCCTGCAAAAACAAAAGTTGTGGAAGAATGGCCAAGACCCACAAACATAACCGAGATTCGTAGCTTCCTTGGTTTGGCGGGCTATTACCGAAGGTTTGTTAGAAATTTTTCACGGTTATCTAGTCCAATGACTAAGCTAACTCGGAAGGGTGTTAAGTTTATCTGGACAAAATAATGTGATGATTGTTTTCAGGAATTGAAAAGAATATTGGTGAATGCTCCAGTTTTGGCACTACCTTCCAGGAATGGTGAGTTTGTTATATACAGTGATGCTTCATTGAAAGGACTTGGTTGCGTCCTAATTCAGAATGATCAGGTAATTGCTTATGCTTCACGACAGTTGAAAACACATGAGGTAAATTACCCTACACATGATTTGGAATTAGCTGCTGTTGTTTTTGCTTTAAAAATTTGGAGGCATCATTTGTATGGAGTAAAGTGTGAAATATATACCGATCACAAAAGTTTAAATTATATATTCACTCAGAAAGAGTTAAACATGAGACAAAGGAGATGGCGGGAATTAATCAAGGATTATGATTGTACAATTCATTACCATCTGGGAAAAGCAAATAAAGTGTCTGATGCTTTGAGTTGAAAAAGTAATGCTTCATTAACAATGTTGCGTTTAGAACGTGATCCTTTGGTTAAGGATTTGATGAACTTTGGCATAGAAGTTGTTGGTGCAGGAAGTCCTTCTGTTTTGTTTCAGGTATCAGTGAGATCATCTCTATTTGATAGAATCAAGCAAGCACAGAAGCAAGACAGTGAGTTTCAGAAAAGGGTAGAGCTGGTTCAGAAAGGTAAGTTGCCTGAATTCAACATTGATAATGATTGTGTTTTGAGATTTGGGAAGAGATTGTGTGTGCCTTGTGATTCACAGTTGAAGAGAGAGTTGTTATGTGAAGCTCATAGTTCTCCATTTTCAGTTCATCCGGGAAGTACTAAGATGTATAGAGATCTGCGGGAGTATTACTGGTGGGATGGAATGAAAAGAGATATTAATGATTTTACTGAGAAGTGTTTGACTTGTCAGCAGGTTAAAGCAGAGCGGCAGTTACCAAAAGGGATGCTTCAGCCTTTACCAGTGCCAGAGTGGAAATGGGAGAATATATCCATGGACTTTGTTGTTGGATTACCGAAGACATCTCGAGGTAATAATGCAATCTGGGTTATTGTTGATCGCTTGACCAAATCTGCTCATTTCCTTACTATACGAGATACTTTCTCTCTTGATCAACTTTCCCGTTTTTATCTTAAAGAGATAGTCAGGTTACATGGAGTTCCTCTCTCCATTGTATCGGATCGTGATCCCAGGTTTACTTCTAACTTTTGGAAAGGCCTTCAGAAGTCCTTGGGAACGGAATTAAATTTTAGTACATCTTTTCATCCTCAATCAGATGGGCAGTCAGAACGAACAATTCAAACATTGGAGGATATGCTACGAGCTTGTTCTATGGATTATCAGGGAAGTTGGGACCAACATCTTTCTTTGGTTGAGTTTTCATATAATAACAGTTTTCATTCCAGTATACAGATGGCACCATTTCAGGCATTATATGGGAAGCGGTGTCGAACTCCAGCTTTTTGGGATGAAGTGGGTGAAAGGAAATTGATGGGACCAGAATTGGTAGAAGAGATGGCAGAAAAAGTTCTGCTGATTCAGAAACACATGAGAACAGCTCAGAGCAGGCAGAAGAGTTATGCGGATAACCGGAGGAAGGATCTATCTTTCGAGGTAGGTGATCATGTTTTTCTCAAGGTTTCTCCTTGGAAAAGTGTGATGAGATTTGGTAAGAAAGGAAAGTTGAGTCCAAGGTTCATTGGACCATACGAAATTCTGGAAAGAGTTGGATCAGTTGCATACCGAGTGGCTTTACCTCCGAGTTTATCTCAGGTACACAATGTTTTTCACATTTCAATGTTGAGAAAGTATCTGCCAGATCCATCTCATGTTTTGAGTCCAGAGGTAGTTCAGCTGGAAGAGAACCTATCTTATGAGGAACAACCGGTCCAGATTCTTGACCACAGGGAGCAAGTGTTACGGAATAAGGTGATTAAGCAGGTAAAGGTTTTGTGGAAAAACCACATGATTGAAGAGGCAACATGGGAATCTGAAAATGCAATGAGGGATAAGTACCCCCATTTATTCGATAAGTAAATAAATTGCGGGGACGCAATTTTCTAAAGGGGGGAAGGATGTAACTTCCCAAGTAAGTAATGAATAATAGATATTTTTATCTATGTCTTTTAATGATTAAGATAGTGTTATAGAGGCTTAAAATGAAAATAAATACAATCTTATGCATGGAATACACTAATATTCTTAAAAGATTGTTTTACTGCCTTTTGATGGAAAACCATTTTTGAATCTATATTTTGACAATTTTATAAACTATGTTTGTCAAAATAAACTTATCCTTTTTGATTGGGACATCAAAATTTACCTTGTGTGAATTTTTGGTATTTTTCTGACAATGTTCATTGTTTTAATGAATAGTGAAAAATACTACATTTTACATCAAAACTGCTTGTTAATCTAATTTATTTATATGATTAGATTATGTTTTGAATTGGTTTTGAAGTGGAATTAGAATATATTTTTACCATTTTATCCAATGCTGGTCATTGGAATCAATTTCACTTTGAAATTAGACTTAAACTGGTGTCAATCTTTTGATACTTATTGTTTTGTAAAAACACGCTATTTGCTCTGGAAACGGGAATTAATTATTAAATTAATTAATATGACTTATATGATTTGAATTTTGTAAAATACACTTCATTTTTGAATTCGGAATATCAAATATAGCTTAGGGTGAATTTTTGGTAATTTTCTGAAAAACTTCAATTTTTGATGAATAGTAAAACCACTAAGTGGTAATCAAGCAAACTGATTTTTCAGTTAAATGAAAATTTACCACTAATGTGTATTGAATTTTGAAAATCCAACATACATGGTTGACATTAAGAAGTAAAATGTGGTTCAATGAGATTAAAATAATTTTTTGGTGAATAGTAACTTATTAAGTTTTTAATCGCGATTAGTGGTAATTAGTGTAGTTTAAGGTATAAATAAAGCTTTAATAATATGAAATGACCTAGACACATGTCCCAACCTTATTGGTTGTGTCATGGCCGACCATGAAAAGCCATGGGTCAACTTGGGGACCCCATGGAGACACTTTGGTTTGGAAATGACATAAATAACTTTTTATTAAATGTTAAAGTAAAAATGACACAAACAAGAGATGTTTTACGAAATCAATTTTTACATAGGGTTATAAAGATAATATTTTTGATTATAAATAGTCATTGGAAAGATAAAAAGATTTCCTACATCATAGTAATTTTTTTTATAATTTTTAGACATTAGATAAATTAAATTATTAATGACATAATAATGATGCAGCGATGACATCATTATTTGACGATTTAAATAAAATGGAAAGATAATGTAATATCTATGATCTACACATGTCCAAAACTTATTGGATGAGTGGATTTCTAAGACTTATCACCTTATCCACGAATTATATCAATGTGGGACCTTTTGAAACCGAAACACATTTTCAAATAAAGTAATATTTCTTTACATTCCAAAAGTGCCCCTCCTCTCCTCTTATAAAAGGCCCCCACCTCTACCTAATTTCACACACACCTCAAGCCTTTGGCTCGGCCAAACCCTACCCATTTACTCTCTCCACATCCCTCTCCTCATCCTAGAGGATTCCCTTTGGGCAGAATCCTTTCAAAGGAAGTCTTTAGGCTTAAATCAAAAGGAGTTACACTTTTAAAGGTAATTCATTCTCTCATGTTCATTTGTTTTATTTTGCTTCTCCAACCCCCTAAACTCTTTTTATTTACTTCTTTTGTAAAAACACCAGTATATTCAATATACAAGGATGTTGTTATAATATTTATTTGAGCTACACTCTCGCACAACTACATCAAATGGTTAAAGAACATACGGTTTCCGTGGATGGCGAAATTCTGCCTCCCGAAACGATGATTGTTCAACACTCATTTAACACCTTCAAAGGTGGCCATTATGATGTCACTATTTTTATATATGATATATAATATGTTTATGTTTTACTTAAGCTTCTGTTTTTTTTTCATTTTGGGCATACCTTTATGGTTTCCATTGTGGGTAAACACGATTTCTTCATTTTAGGAAGTGCGGACTACCGCCCCCTGAAAGTGATTTGATTCGTTAATACCATATGTGGGATGTGTAAAGGATAAAGTTAATGATATTATATATGTTATTATACTTGAATTATAATATACTCTTATATAATTATGATTCCATTCCAGAAAATATGAAATAGAAATGGAAGTAGCGTTCATGCGTACGTACGGCTTACCGTCTCCATGAACGGTGCATTTCATTTCTTACCTCTAAATGATTATGTAATATTATAAATGCATGTATGTACTGGATATATATGACATATATGATATCTACATCATGAATACCATTCTGGATATAATGAACTTTTGACCAAATTAACAACATGTAAGTGTAAGAAGTCTATTTTTGAATTAAGAACCAAATACCGACAAAATGAACATTATTAACTTAACTGATTACATGATGTTCATAACATGGTATAAAAGGAATAATGAACTTGAAAAAGATTCATAAGAAAGTAGAGATTAACTCAAGTTTATTATTCAGGAGATTAAAGAACGGTCGGGTCAAGTCTGATATGAGGTATGGGACTTCGTCTCAATCTCCTTTCGTTGAGGCATATTTTATTTTATACACAACTTTCTTTTATACGGTGTATAAACCCCTTTGACTTTTACGTTTATTTAAAAGGAATCTTTTTTATACAAAGAGTTTACTAAACGAAAAAAGGGAATGTTTTTGTCGTACGTATGCGGCGACAATGACTTCTCCGCCGTCGTGACCGTTATTTGAGTTTCGGCTTCCTCTACAAGCCATACCTTCTTTTTAAAAGAAAAATAAATACCATGTTTTACTTTTCTTTTATTTTAGTATTGAAAATGGTTTTCATAATGTTTTTATATCAATGTGTTGTATTGATATCTCGTGATTGAAATGTGGAAATTTTATGTTTCCTTTATACATGTTTTATGTGATATGATTATGTTATGGTTCTTGGGCATTATTATGAAGACGGGTGGTTCCGTGATAAACTAAGGGCGGGTGAGCCCGTTATAGCTCTCCAATGCATTGGGTAACGCGAAGGAGTGAAACGTTAAGGTTTCTCCGAAGATATTTTAGGGAATATACTGTGATGGGTATTCCAAACGTAACCAAGAGGGTTACTCCCTACGTAAGAATGTTATGAATGCCTCAAGTTACCTTTATGTCTTATGATTTCTATGATTTATTCAAGATTTTATGAGGTATGTTAAAGTGCCTATGTTTTATGGGTAAAGTATGATTTCATTCTTATGTATATATGAACTCATGTTTCCTTTACATGTTTTTTTATAACCCATACTGAGTTTTTATGCTCATCCCATGTTTTTGAAATGTTTTTCACAGGTCAAGGGAAAGGTACATGATAAGATGATAGAGTCAAGGATGTGTCAAGAAATAATCCATGTTTTATTTTAAATGTGTTTCCATTGATGGGAATGAAGAATACTATCTTTATGTAACCACTTTGTTTATATGTGGAATGTAATGCATGTTTTATGATCTAATTCTCTAAAACTCTAAACCCGAAAAGATCCTCAATGTGTAATCTTGTAATAACTCAAGATTAAGTAAGGTTTAAGGCTGGGGCCTTATAGTATAATTGGGGTATTCATTCTATTTCTTCAATTAATAATATCCATTGTAATAGAAATTGTTATTTTGTTTATATATTGTGCTAAAATAATACTAAACTCGATTTCATACTTTATATGGAACCCCAAAATGAAAATAACAATAAAATAAAATTATTTAAATGTCACTGTTATAACTATGTCATTGAGTTGGTGAGTATAAAATATCCCACTAACCACATTTCTGTTTTTTACCTTTTTACTCTTTCATTTCATTCTATATTTTTGTAAATTTTGGGACTCCTATGTGTGCGGAACATTTTATAGTGAAAATGAGCTAAATTAAATGGTTGTAGGATTGTTTAAATTAATAGAGTATATGAATAAATTTTTAAAAATAATTTGAGGGTTATCTATGATTTTGGATAATACCTTTGTTTTGTTTCGCTTTAGCGTAGAATTAGGTTATTTTTATATCTTATATGGGATTATAAGCACAATAAATTATTGCATGTTATGAATGTTTTTACCACAATATAAAATATTCAATTTTAATTTTGAAATACATAAAAAGTAAATTATATTGGTTCAAGACATGATATTTTTACATAGTGTGAAAAATTACATATTGTGAAATGATGAAAATATTTAATTTTCAGCATATTTGATGCCTTTTTTGTATTATTATGTTTCATGTATTACAACGTATGATATTGAATTATAATCAATATACTCATCAAGGTAGCTTCAGGGAGCTATATAAATAATTTTAGTTTCATTGTATTATATGATTCTATAATCTCGACCTAGGAGATTTCCCATGTGATTTTTGGGATTTATGATTTTTTTATCGTTTCACTCAATAATGATCTCTATCAAAATTGTAGTATGTTAATCCATGTAAGGAATCATTCTTATTCTAAATTTTAATTTTTTTTTCAGTATTTCACTTCATTATTGAATTGATTTATCAATGAAAATTATATTCTTATTCCATTCTTAATATGTAATGTGATATTTCTCCAAAGTCATGCCCTTGTGTTGGTTGTGTTGATGCACACGAGTCTATTCAAGGTATTTTCTGTTATATATTCTTCTTCGACCACATATATTGATTTATTAATTTTGATATGTGAGTATTGATTCTAGGAAATAATTTGTTTTCTTACGTTCTCAATTTTTAATGGACCACATTGTGGGAATGGGTGACCTCAGTTTAATGTAGGTGGCTCCATCTCTAAACTATATCAGATTAAATATTTTTTTCTAGATTAGATATTTGTTTTATAATATAACATTTATTATTTATTGATTTTTGTTTGTGTGGGAAATGAATTTTCCAAAATGAAAGTTTTCACCTTGTTTTTGTTATAGAAAAGGTATTTTGAAAGTATTGTGTAATATTATTATGAAATTGGTTTTAATGAATGGTTTTGATGAAATAGTTAAAATCATATATTACATGGGAATACATGGGTACATTGAATGAAGGTTTCAAAATAGGCCTTATTTATTTATCATGTGGTTCACTAATTGGGTGTTCAAATAATCAATATGCCCGTAGCTCTTGGGACATGATAGGCAAGTGGGTGCGGTGGAGGTCACTTTTTGGGGAATTCATAAAAGGAATCATATTTATTACATTACATAATCTTGAATTTTATTCATATACCCACTTACTTTCATATTGAGTATCTTTTAAAGTTTAGAGTTTTAGAGAATTGGGATCTAATAGATACATAACAATTCACATTCATATTGAGATGATACCAAAAAAACAATATCCATTTCTTCCAAAATATTAAATATTTCAAATAAAAAATTTTCTATTTGGAAAATATGCATAACATTTATCTTCAATTTTTTATTCATTTAAAATATTTATAAACTATGAAAATCATTTAGAAACCTGGTATGAGTACTAAAATCTCAATGAGGGATATAAAAATAAGGGCAGAAAACGTTATTCTATAAATACTTGTAACATAAGAAATCATTTTCAATAAGACATACTAACTCATATAAACTTACATTGAGAATGTTGAGATATACAAAAAAACATATACAAAATATATAAAAACAAAAAGGTATCTTGGGGCATTAAATAAATAATATTGTAACCATATCATCTACATTATAATTTTTATCCCTCATGGCTACCTTGTAATTTAACCCACATAGCTACCTAATTGTGTAACCATCAGAGTTACACATAGAGTAACCATATGACCAACCTCTAACATACACATTCAAAATTAATTAGTGGGATATATAGGTATGAAAATTCAGTATAAACAATTAAAATGAACCACTAAAAACATATAAAACATGAATAATATAATAAGTATATTTCTTTAGAAAGTCAAAAAAATAAAAATTTTAATATAGAATTTAAAGAAAAGCCCCATAAAAATATCATATAATTGATAACACAAAAAATAGAACAGTGTTAATATGTGTATATATTTAAAATACACATAAAATAAAATATATAAATTATAATTCTATATGATCTTAAAACAAAACAATAAATTAATTGGATGTTTGACCCAAAAAATAGAAATTGGGTTAAGAGTTCTCTTACCTCATGTTTTTCAAACATCGAAATTGTTTAAACCTCTTGTATATTGCTTAAAATAGTTTTATTAATATATGGAATAACCATATTCGGTTTTATAATATGTTATATAATTCTCTTCATGACATCATTTCACATTATAATCGTTAATATTTGTTCCTTCCATTGTTTTAGGTGCATTCTTGACATGATTTCTTTGGAAGATGTGTATTCGATCTTCATGCCTTAAGGAAATTAAAATACAAAAGTGGAATTAAATAGTAAAAATATGTTTGCAATATATATAATGACACCATATATATATATATTATCATATATTATTATGGATCCTTATATAAATCATTAATGATGTTTGTTTAGATAATTTTTTGTGGTTCCAAAAAAATTATGAACTTGTTTCATTATATAATTTTATGACATGTATAGAATTTCATTACAGAACATAAAATATGTTAAAAACACAGTAAATTAAGTTTCAATCATTAAATTTTATTTATGATTATATTTGAAGGATGTAATGGATTTTGGAAATACATTGTCCACGAATTTGGTAAATTGGAAAATCAGAGGCGGTGTTTTTATTTTTAAAATAAGAGTGAGATGAGAGGAAGAAGATGATGATTTTTTAAATGAACCTGGTAACATATAGAATATATAGTATCCTACAGATTTCATACCTCCTTAATAATGTGATGGAAATAGTGTATAATAAAAGAGAGGAATTGGAATGAAAACACATAAAAAAATAAGAGAATTCATACTCTTAATCTCTTTTCCTTGAGGTCCTCCTTAAGGCCATTAGTTTTGGCCTTTGGGTGAGACCAATAGGTATTCGATGGGGGAAAGATCCTTGGGGAAGGAAATTTGGCATATCATATTAAATAATCATATCTTAAGAAGTGTGAGAGAATGTGGGGAATGAGGGTGGTATTTATAGTGTAGTAGAGGTGGGATTTTAGATTATTTTATTCATTATTATAATATTTTTTCCAAGAAAATAAATAGTCATGATTCATGTGACCCCAGTGAGAAATATTTTTTTGTTAGTTAGAACCATATTTTCATACATTATCCTTGCTCTACCTATGATGCAGTAAAAATTTTATTTAGAATTTATTTTAATTTATCATATTTTATTATTTATAAAGAATTCTAAAACATCAGAAATTGAAAAAAGAAATTATACAAACAATTTCATCTTGTATAGAATTCAAAAATAAACCCCATTTTTTAAAAATAATTTTCTAAATATTATTAATTTAATTTTTACGTAAAATCGAAAATTAATCAGAAAAAAAGTTAATTTATTACTCATTTTTATCACCTTGAAAAATTAATCAACATATCGTTATCAGAAAACATTAAGAAAATAAGATGATATTATTATTTAATATTTCTAAGGGTCATATTACTATTTATACTCATACTCATATGGTTATGTTACTATTAATCTAAAAATTTGGATATATGAGACTCGAAATATCCTACTAATCAAAACATTATATGACTATTTTTTGTCATTCAATTCATAGAAGTGGGAAACATATATTTAAAGGATAGTTATAACTATATAAATAAAACAATGATTCCAAAAAATTATTTTATTTTTTAATACCTTGGAATATTACATTATCCAAACCTTCTATAAATTTAATCATCACAATTTTATTTAAATATTAAAAAAATGTGGGTACCTTTCCCTCATAGCATTTCCAGACTCCCATGTTCCTTCTTCGACCATGTGGGTTTTTCAAAAAAAACCATTACCTGGTCGATTAGATATTTCTGCAATACATGTTCTCATAGATCAGGAATATGAACTGGTTTATCTTCATAAGAATGTTCCTCTTCTAGCTGAACTTCTTGTAGGCACAAAATATTTAATGAATCTGAAACATACTTTCCCAACACAAAACCAGGAAAAAAATTATCTACCTGAGAAAAATTCGGAGGTAAAGATACATGGTAGGTAACTGGTCCAACATTATAGAAAATTTTACAAGGTCCAATGATCCATGTACATAGATTCTATTCTTGACCAAAACTCAGAAAACATTTCCATGGTGAGATTATAAGAAAAACATGATCACCCTCCTCAAAAAAATGTCTTTCAACCTATGGTCTACATACATTTTCATCCTACTATGATCCTAGATCATATGTTGTTGGATCATCATTAATTTCTCAGTCACTTCCTCTTATAATTCTGGACCCCTCAACTTCCTTTCCATTATATTATCCCAAAAAGATGAAGTTCGACACCACTTCCTATACTATGCCTCATAATCTACCATGTGTATACTAGAATGAAAACTGTTAATATAAGTAAACTCAACTAAAGAAGGATTCAGGTCACAACATCCCAGGTTGACCATTGAAATGCAATAATATGATATAATAATGTCTGATTCATTCATTCTAACTTCCCATATGATTTAGGATTTAAATAAAATCTGAAATTCAATTCAATCCTCAATGACTACTGAAGGTCGATACAAATGTTAGAATTGAACCTAGGATACCAGTCAGATACAAGGGAAAGAGGAAATCCATGTAACCTAAAAATATCTTTGAGGTACAGTTAGTAAATCTGGTCTGAAGGCATTTTATCTAAAATTTAACAAAAATTTGAAGCTTTTTTCAACCGATCAATATTATCCCAAATTGCATTTTTTCCAAGAGAAGTCATATGTAGTCCCACAAATAAGTATATAGTAATATTATCACATTTCCAATATTGCACTAGAAAAGGCTTAGGAAACACCTTTGGTAACTTCCCCTATTCATTGACCTATTAACTTATAAAAAATCTCATTGTAAAATTAGCAATATCCCTTTTTATTCCATCACACTAATAATACTCCCAAAGGATTATGTATTTCTTAGAACTTTCAAGATGAACTACAAATGGATAATTGTGAGCTTCACACTACAAATATTTCTTCAACTAGGAATCATAAGGAACACACAACCATTTACAAAAATCATAATACTGAATCTTTGTAACAATTAAATTCTAAAAACTTACCTATTTTGACAAATTTTACCTTTTTCGGAATCTCACACTCTGCCTTTTTCACTCGATTAATTATGTTTGACAATGATGAATATATTAAAACCTGAAATAAAAAAATGTATATCCTATTCCAAAAGCATATAAGACCAAATTCATAAAATCATTAATCAAGGGATCATTTTCCAAATGCAACATAGTTAGGGATGTGAGATGTTTTCGACTAAAGGAATTCACCGATCCGTTTGTTTTTCCTAAATGATAATTTATTATACAATGATAATAATTTATCTTTTAATGCCATATTATCTTCCTCGTAATTAATTTCTACTAAGTGAATATATAATTTATACCTTTATAATCAGTATATATTTGAAATTTGGATCTTTATAAATAATGCATCCAAATTTTTAATGAAAAAAACTATAGTTTCCAATTCCAAGTCAAGTGTGTGATAATTTAACTCATGTGGTTTTATTTATCTTGAAGCAAATGAACTTTCTTGATTATTATCTATCAAAAAAACAACCATTTCTATTGAATGAATAATCACTTTAGATGAAAAACTCACTATTTCAAAAAGGCATGGCCAAAGCTATAACAATCACCAATATATTCTTAAATTCGTAAAAATAAGCATCACATTCTACTATCGAAATTTTTTTAACCCATTTCGTTGTTATCTTATTTAGAGGGCTAGATTTCTGTTCAATTATTTTAATTGTGATGTTATTTAAGGCTCTATTAATAATGAAGATTATCATGGAAGATTTTTTATTTTCAATTAATATACTAGAACACCCCTTGGTGATGTACTAGGATGAATGAGTCCTTTATCATGAAACTACAAAAACATATTTTTCAATTCAATATGTTAAATTTGAACAATTGGATATATTAGTTTGGAAATTTGATTAGGATCAGTAACTATGTTAATTTTAAATTCGACACCCCGATCAAGTATAACACCAGGTAAATCCTTAAGAAACCCTTGAAGATATTCATTTACCACTGGTATATCATAAATCAGAAAAATTACCTTATTTTTAACAATATGAGAAAGATAGATTTCATTTACATATTTTAATATTTTCTAAACTTCTAGATATGCTATCAATAGTATGGGTTCTCTCTTGTATACAAAATTAAACTCTTTCTAAAAAACTTCTTTAGAAATACACTCAACCTAATAATGATAAATATAAATTTAATCCATTCCCAGAACTACATCAAACTCTTCAAAGGGAAAACTCATTGATTACCGGTAATGTATATCCATAGATCATAATATAAAGACTCTTATATTTCATCATTGAGACAATATTTCTCCCTAGTGTTTTAACAATAAGTTCTAGTCCCATTTATTGAGGTGATATTTCTAATTTACCATAACATTCCATTGAAATAAAGGTATCTGTTGGCCATATATCAAAAGAATTTACTAAAATCTAAGTAAAAAATGGGGTACCTAATATAAATTCATTGGATAGCCCAACATCTGCTGATGTTGTGTCAAAGGATCTCACCACACCTTTCTTCTCATAGTCTGGATTAATTGCATCACCTGATCTCACTTTGGGAAGGCATTTTCATAAGGGATAATTTCTCCATATTAAAAACAAATAAAAGTTTTATTTTTAGTATTATTCTTTGGATCATATTCATTAAAATATTGGGACTTTGTAAAAAATACCACATGAATAAAACATCCCAGTTTTGGTAAGGCATTAGAAATGTTTTTTCCACACTTTTTAGAAACTTGATACTGAAATTTAGTACCATCGAATTTAATTGACTGATTTTTATTCATCACATTCAATATGGACTTCTGCATCTCCATATTTTCCAAGTGCATGTGACCATCAAAAAACTCTATCATTACCCTCTCAGCACAACAAATTTTTTCATAACTATTTATTTAACGGGTGGTTAATTCCATTTGATACCTTTTAATTAATCTTGAGTAAATGCAATTGGTTTTTCTATCATGATCCAGAATAAGATTTAGAGCATACCTTTCTAGCAGGGTGATGGTTTCTTCAAACACATCCCCTAAATATTTCTCTTTCTACTTCAATTTAAGGAATTTATTCTCCATCCAAATTCATACCAACTTTGAAAATATTTTTGAAGGAAAATATATTAAATTAATCACACACTAAGGCATAAATATCCTTCAATCCTTGATATTTTTGACCATCGGCTACTACTATTCAACATCACCATCAAAACAATAAATTGAAAGACTATACATTTTATTATTTGAATAGATCATTATATTTTATATCTTTTCAAGGGCCTTAATCCATCCTTCATCGGCTACCTGGTTAAGAGATCCATTGAAATCAGGATGGCATGGTCTAAAAAAATATTCACTATCATCATGTTCCTTTTTGGAAACAGTACTTTTTCTTTTGTGTGGATGCCAAATCCATTTATTAACTACGTCAGCTGATCCATTACTGTCACAAATAGGTCAGTTCCAATACCAAAAATTCCTAGATGGATATTCAGAAGGACATATTTTGTTTGTGCATCTCCTCTTTAGATTAAAAGTTTATTATATGGAAAACCATTCTTAATAAACATATATTAGTCCAAGAATGATTTTAATAATTAAATTCTATATCATTTAAAATTATTTATAATGTAAAAATCATTTATAGTATTTTATTAATAGCATCCTGACTCCTAACTTTATTTAAACAATCCTTTGATACCAACTATAAGGGGTCAACCTTATTACATTACATAATCTTGAATTTTATTCAAGAAATAACTTCCTTTAATATTTAGGGTCCATTTGATATTATATTTTTATATAATTGGGATATAATAGATACATAACATTTCACATTGATATAGAGTAGATACCATAAAATCATTATCCATTTCTCATAAAATATAAAATATTTCAAATAAAACATGTTTTCATTGAAAAATATCCATAACATTAAACATGGCTTCCTTATTTTTCATACACAACCTTATAAAATATTAAATTCAATTAAAAACATGGTATGAGAACAAAAATCTTAGTAAGGGATATAAAAATAAAAAAATGTAACATTATCTGATGAATTCTTGTAACATATGAAATAATTTTCAAAAAGACATATGTGTCAGCCATATAAACTTACTTTGTGAAAGTTGATATTTCCAGAAAAAATTAGACCATGAATAAAACCATAAAGTTATATTGTGGAATTATATACATAATAATGTAACACTCTTAGATACTGTATAATTTGTGACCCTCATAGATACTATACAATGTAACCATCACAGCTACCATATTGTGTAACCATCGCAGTTACACTTGGAGTAACCATTTGGAAGACCACCAAAATACACATACCCAAAGAATTGGAGGGAGATAAAGGTTACCCAATTATTCACAAACAACTCCCAAAAATAATAACACAATTATATAACATGAATAATTACAAAAAAAACATTTCGTTTTAATTTCTTACAAAAGAATATTTAAAAGAGGATTTTAAAAGAAAATCCATTACAGATATCTTATTATTGATATGATAATAAGTATAATATAATAAATATGTGTATAAACTATAAATTAACATAATATAAAACAATATAAAGAAGTATTCATCATATAAATGATCTTAAAACCACATAGTGAATGAAATATGAGGTTAACCGATGTAATAAAAATTGGGTTAAGAATTACATTACATTGGGTTTTTCTTACTTCAAGTATGATTAAAACACTTTTATAATGGTTAAAATAGTGTTATTAATATCATATATAAACTAATTAATATTTATAATACCTTATATTATTATTTCATTAAATCACTTCACCCTTTAATAGTTAGTATGTAGTTCCTTCCATTTCTTTTGGTGCATTCTAGACATGATTTCCTTTGTCGGTTTGAATGGGATTTTATTATAGTAGAAAAATTAAACTCCAGATGTAGAATAATATGGTGTTTATATGTTTCAGGAATATATAATAGTACCATAAATAATTTTTTTATCATATATGATAATGGATAATTAGATAAAACATTAATGATTTTTTTAGATCATTTTTTGTGATTCCTCCAAAATCATGAACTTATTTTATTATATAATTTAATTTCATGCATAAGAATTCAGTAGAGAACATAAAATAAGTTATAAAATAATAATTAAATTATTATTTAACCATTTAAATGGTTATGTGATCTGATTTTTAGTATATAATAAAAATTGGAAATAGATTATCCACAATTTTGGTAAATTGGCACATCGCGGGAGGTGTTTTTATTTTTTAAATAGGATTGTGAGGAGTGGAAGGAGATGAGGATATTTTTACATGAACATGATAAAATAAATAATTTATATAATCAAGGATATTTCATACCTCTTGGATAAGGGGATGGAATATATTATAAGAAAAGAATGGAATTGGAAAGAAAACACATGAAAAAGGATGATAATTCTTACTATTGATCTCGTCTCCTTGAGTTCCTACTTAAGGCCATTGGTTTTGGCCTTTTGGTGAGACCAGAGGGTCATGGACTTGGGGTAGAAGCATGGGGATTGAATTTGGCAGAACATAGACTACTCAAAAATCTTAAGAGGTTTTATAGGAAGAGGGTAATGAGGGTGGTATTTATATGGGAGTGGAGGAGAGATTTTATATTACATTTATCACTATTAAAATATTTTTCCCCAAGACTATGAATAGTCATTATTAATATAACCCAAAATAGTAATAATTGAATATGAGTTCTAACCATGTTTGAAACAATCATCCATTATTCACCTATGATGCTGTATAACAAGTATTTTTCATTTATCTTAATTTTTCCTATTTTACTATTCATAAAAAAATTCAATAAAATTCTGAAAAATACCAAAAATTAATCCTATACATTTATCAATGTGTATAATATATAAATTATCTCAATTTTTTGAAAATTATTTTCTAAATATTTTAAATTTAATTTTTAAATAAAATCATAATTCATTCATAAATAACAATTTTAAATCTTTAACTCATTTTTTAAAAAATATTGAAAATTTAACAAGCATATCATTATCTTATTACCATAAGGAATAAATTAATAATATTATATACTATTCATAATGGTCATATTACTATTCAAATGACTATTCATAAGGGTATTTTAATATTCACAAAAAAACAAGTTGGTTCAATCTGACACCATGTATCTTGCTGATCACAAGCGTAGAAGGATGTTTTTTGACATTCAACTCATAGATGTGGTAAAATTGTGTTTAAAGGCTAGATATAACTATCTACTTAAAAATTGTTTCATGAATTTCAAATTATTTTTTAAAACCTTAGAATGTTATAGTTTTTCAGCTCTCTAGGTTCAATTAATATATTTAGAGATTTAATTCAAGTGATTTTCTATATATATATATGTGTGTGTGTGTCAGTGTGTATGAGTTTCAAGGGTATCCAAATCGTTACTAATCTATAGTATGACGATACCAATGATTTGGTTTTTTAAAAAGATATGGATATTATTATCTTGTATTTTTTTAGTTTTCACTTTTAAGGTTGTGATATGATATGTTATACATTTTTTGATTTGATTTTACTTCATCAGTATATGTGAAATTATTTTAACTATCTTACTAAAATTATCTAAGAAATATGGGAAATGGGGAAAATTTATTTCCATACATTTTATATAAACAGTATTTATCTTTTTAAAATTCTTTATCCTTTATAAAATTGATATGGTTTAGATTATTATATATAGTCTGGATATGGATCACATGGGTGGTATCCTACGAAACCTATTTAGATTACACCATGTGAACCCCTTCACTGGTTCGTAGAACATTGTATGTCATTTATTTTTGGCAACGAAAGGGTATTATATTGAGTTATTATGGTTTTATCCAGCTATATATTGGTATCTCATGGTGATATAGTTTGAGTTTTACCATACATTCATATTGAGTAGTAATCATTCTATTTTATTTTTTCATTGATGTTGGATAATTACATTAATAATTTCCAACATAATTTGAGTTATGTAATATTTTCCTTATTCATTAGGTTCTGGAATATGTTTATCTATTCTAATTTTTATTACTATTTATATTTATTCCTTTTTTATTCTTCAATATGTATGAAATCATTCCCTTTGGTTGTTGTTTTATATCTAGGTGTTATTCTCCAACTCATTTGGATCCGGAAATCCCTTCATGTATATTGAAATTATGGTTGTGAATGTATTTTATAGTGTATCCAGGTTTATTTCATCACTGTTTGGTTTCATTAGGGTTGTTTTTCCCTCTATAGTCCAGGTAATAGGACGTTTAAAGGAATATACATAATATTTTCAGGTCCTGAGAGGTAGGTTTCCGTAAATGTCCATCCATTACATGTTGTGAAGAGACTCAAGCCACCAGAGGATATTAGGATGTCTATATCCTATGTTTATTTTTGGATATTAATGTTTATTTTTTCTAATATTATTTCTATTTGAATCAATATTATTATGTTGTGTAATAATTTCATCTATTTTAGTGTAAAATATCATGCCTATGTGATTTCTTGCTTAGGTCCCTCAAGATGGTGAGAAACATTTTCCTCAGTGGAATCTTCTAATAGTTCAGAATCTTATCAATAATATTTTGATGGTATTTTTTGTTGTTGACCAGAGTGTACCGCATTTCCAAAACAAAGCTATTGAGGTACAACCAGAATATGGAGAAGACATAGATCGATTACAAGTGTTCAAACATGTGATCCAACCACACAATATGGGTACGATTCAATGTATATTGGTAGAGTACAGGATTGAAAAGTGTGACAAAAATCATGTAGTACCTAGATAAATATAAATTATCATTTTGATGTGTATGGTAATTAGAAATTAGAGACCTAGTAAGTGATGGTGGGATTCTATGGTATATGTTTATAGGCTTCTGGCATATAAATGGATGTGTTTTTCGACCCCATTCTTCTAGTAGTTTTTTCTATAGTCACTGATTATGGTGAAGCCTCTAATATTCCTCTCCATCAGATAGGGATCAAATTTGGTTTCAGTACACACCAATTAGTGTGTTCAGCTAGTTTGTTTTACAACATTGGTAGTGAAGATTGACTAACTGAAGGCTTATAAATACCTATATGTTTTTGTCACCATAGATCAAATCACACATATTTGTGTTTATGATTATGAACTATATACAAATATTAGACTAAGATATGATAGAATAGAACAATGTGAAAGGTCTGGTTACTTATTATACCCCTTATCTTCTAACCATTGGAAGCTTCAGTGGTGAAAATGGGGAAAATAAGAATAAGAAATGTCATTGAAGGAGTGGTAGTGGTGGTTCTGAACAACATTCCACCTATACACCTTCAGTTATAGAATGTAGTGTACCACTAACTTTCTATCAATGTCCCAAGGTCATAAACACCAAAAATTCTTGTTTTTTACCTATAAAGATTTTTCATACATATAGATGTAATATTCATCTACAATATTTATATCACGATATGTCTATGACTTATTATGGTCATGGATTATCTTCTCAAAAGTGTATTGTTGTATAGAAATATTCATTAATCACTTTATTTATCCACTCATAAGCCATATGAGTAATGAACATTCAAATAATAGATGGATTTTTGATAGAGGTAGATGATAGTCTAGTGATAGTGAGAGGTACCATATTTTTGGAATAATCATTATTGATTACATTATTTAAAACTGGTTATTCCCACTCATTTATATTTGAACAATAAATTATATTCTAAGAAATTTGGACGAGCTCATTTACATTGTTATGGAGGTAGATACACCTCATGGGAAGGGAAAATCACATGGGTTTATTTGTCCTTTTTTCCCTATAGTGATTGCTGATATAGATTTTGTATGGGGATTCCTTGTTCGTGATCAGTATTTTTTCGATGTCATAGTAAGGATAGATTTTATTTTCAATCATCAGGCCAGGGGTGATTTTTTCATCGACATATATCATTTATTGTGGTCAATGGGAGCTCGTGGGTGTTTTAAGTAGAGTGGAATACATTGTATTATCATGTTATACCATCCTACATAGAGCGTTAATGTATACTGTAATAGTTGAACAAATGTATGTCTTTAATATTGTATGATATTCCTGCTTTTGTATGGGACATTCTTGATATTTTCCTATACAATTTTACTTGATTTCCTATAGAGATGGTGGTATATCTTATGATTGAAAAGGTTCAAGGAATGCATCTGATTTCAATAATTTTTATCATATGTCACCGAAATAACATAAAAATATCAACATTTAGTTGGATTCTCTGATGGGGGAATGTTCTCATCACCCTAGTGATTTCACATGGGTATCCCCTATGTTATTTTCATATAATATTTATGGTATAGACCAATTTTTAGTGGAACATAAAAAGATGAACTATGTTGCAGTTATGAAAAAAATATTTTTCCTCGTGTAGATTTTTTTATTCATTAAAATAGAAAAAATGGTTCTCAATGATAGATATTTGATATTTTTATCATCATATCATATTTGGAGAGTCTGTTATATCGAAGGACTTCAAAAGTGTTTATTTCCATTATGATTATCTTGTGATTCCATTTAGTCTAAATAATGATACTATATTTTTTATAGCATTGACGAATTGAATGAAACATGAGTATATAGCAACTATTTTTATAGTTTTCAAGGATGATATTTTTGTTTATTAATGACCCGCAAATGAGATTGAAAACCATTTGAGAAATGTTCTTGAAATCTTGAGGATCCACCATTGGTTGGGATGCTTTTAAAATGTTTCTTCTAGGTGAATTAATTAAAATTCTTTGGAAACATGATTTCATAGAATGAATTATCATTTGATCTAGAGGAGGTTAAGGCTATTTTTTACCAGAATAACCACATATAATCATTGAGAGTCAAATATTTCATAGTTATGGTTGCAAATTTTTATAGTTAATTATTGACTTCAAAAAGTTTGTCTCAATTTTGACTCCACTTACTAGGAATGGGGTGAATATAACATGGGATGAAATATGTTATTATTAATTCATGGTGATAAAATTATTTATTCTATATGCTCGTGTTCTAATATTATGAGATCACTATTAGAGGTATATGGTTTTATATGAGTTTTATGGTGTTGGTGTGGTGAAAATGTAGGATGATAATGTGGTTTCTTACAACTGCCTCTAGATTTCACTTCATGATAAGAATTACCCGACTAAATATTTATTGATTGTAATGGATATTTACATTATATAGTATTGATGAAACTATATTTTTTTGGGAGTTGTTCATATTCATTATTTACCATAACATTCTATGATATATAGTTTCAAAAAATACATGAATATCAGGTAGATGAGGTGGGTGGAATATCTTCAAAAGTATTTATATGACATATCCTACACCTTGGGGATGATTAATGTCATGGAGGATTCTCTTAACAATAAATTAGCATCTCAGTATGTTCTGTAATCGAAGAAATTGTATATCCATATATTTTTGTTTTACAACAAGTTTCACATTGAATATTAGGAGGATGTTTTGTGTATGATTCTGTGCATGTTCAATTACCACAATATCTCCTATAGTTTATTCTATAGATTCAAAGGTAGGATTATGTGTTTAGAGTAATTTAAGAAACCCTATATGGTAAGGAGAATTTTCCTAGATAAAAAATCCCTTTAGATGGAATTGTCCATTTTGGGGATCATTTTATTCAATAATAAATCTATGAGGTGATTAGTTTTGATTTTCAATAATTGTTCATTATGGCCTTTTAATCAGGTAACAATGATGATGTTTTATGTTATGAGGTAGATATACTATTCGATGGGTATGATTCAAAAAAATTTTATATTATGTATCACATTGTTTCGCCTACATGTAAATAAATTCAGTGAGTTTGAAACCTTCTTTTTTTCTACAAACTCTTCCAGTTCTAGTTTATAACTGGGATAATGTGTCTATTTATTTTTATTGATTACCATAACCACCATGAGGGAGGATACTATATGGGTGGTGATTGATCAGTTTAAAATGTTGACTTATTTCATTCCATTTATGGAAAATAATAAATTTTATGAAATGGGTAACCCATATGTTCTTGAGTTTCTGAGGATACATGGTCTTCCATATAGTATTTCTTTAGAAAAGGAGCAGAGGATTACATCAATTTTTTGGAAGAGTCTAGATGTGATAATATATAATTGGTTCATGTTGAGTATATCTTACCATCGATACACAAAATAATCATATGGAATGTTCTATTTAGATCCCATAGGATATTATTTATACATGTCATGGAATTTAGAATATCTTGGGATTTCCATTATGGAATGGTGGAGTTTGTTTATAACAACAATTTTCAATCAACTATCATTAATGAATCCCTTATCATCTATTATAATGAATCCATTATTATATATCTTTCCCCTATTTCTTCACTCATAATTTGGTTGTGTTTTAGTAATCTTGATATTGGAGGGATATTTTTGGGGAAGACGACATAATTTTCATGAATGCATATTTTATGAATCAATGAAAACTCAGTATAATGATATTAAATAAATTTCATAATTCTCCCTTGGTTTAGAGAATACCATTGTTGGTTTTGGATTCTATGAAGAATTATAATTTCTTATATCATCTATAACATTTCACACTATGGAAATGAAGAAATGTCTTGAATTTTTTATACACCATAAAAAATAATCATGTATTATATTAGGGTCCTGAATGATGTCTTCAGTTTCGTTAATGGTATGGATTTTTTACACATTAGGAAAAATATTTCACATTATGGAATGGTATAAATATAGATTTTTAATTTGAATAAAAGCATTTTTTGTAGGAATTTTTGTGTTCTAAATATTAAGTTACTTGAAATGGGATTACACTTTAGGGAATCCAAATGGTTTGTGTTTTAGATAACATCATGGAAAATTTTTATTTCATTCATCCAAATATTTCTTCCTTATTATCCTAGGATCCCAATCATGTGATTTTAGAGATCACCATTCATTTTAGATCATTTCAAATAGATATTGGCCACAAATTTTATTGTGTTGTGTTCTATGGGTGTGTAATCCTTATTATGAAATTTTTAATTTTATCATACTATCAATAATATGTTACATTATTGGATCCATTGATCTATGATGATAATATTTTAATTATCTCTGTAATCATTTCTTAACCGTTCTTTGGAGGATGACCATTATGTTTGTTGTACTGCGATGTGTGAGTTTCAAAAATAAGTTTCTATTATGTTCAATCCAAAAAAATTATTTTTAGTTGAAAGATCGACGACATGTTAAGGTTTTTTTAGGACCACAGTGGTTTTATTCTATTCTTCATTGATTTTGGACATTATTGGGGGGTTTTGGGCCTTGATTTTGATATAAGTGGTTCTCTATTTAGATTATTTTGGATGAACATTATTGTAATGGTATTGATAAATTTTTTGATAAATTAAATTACACGATTTATTTATTAATTGGTATGTGTGTGGAAATAGTTTATTGATATAATTTGGTTTTCACCTTGTTTTGGTAAAATAAAATGAATTTTAAAATAATTATAGAATGGTTATTGGGACTGGTTTTAAAAATTGTTTCTGATGAAATGTTTTAAAAATATTGAATATTATAATTCATTGGTACTAAAGTAGAATGTGTAGTAATATATCTCTTCAATTTATTAGGGGTTTAATCACTGTGTTTTCCTCTAATCCCAAGGCCCATTGATCTAGGGAATGGATAGACTTATTGGTGGGGTTTAATTTTTTGGGTATTCCTCTTCTCTCTGGATTTGCTGATTACACCAAGATTCATGCTGCATGTAATTATTTCCATTTAATTATGAGTGTCATAGATTTCCTAAACTATATTTCATATTTTTAATATGATACTTATTACATGGATTTTTTGTCTAATTTTGAAGCTTCATTATTGTTTTTTTATTTTTACTACCATTTATTAGATAATAATTATGATAAATGATTTTATTTTATTTGAATTAATTTATATATTTAAATTATTTGAACTAATTTAGCTGGCTTATTTATGAAATTTGGAAAAGGGTAAATTCTATGTTTTTATGAGCTTTTGATTAAAAATTTGTTAAAATATTTATCAACACCTGTTTACATTAATTTTGATTATTTTATGTTTACTGTATAATGAATCAATATGGAACACTATGGTGGGTCCCCACTAATCCTATTAAGCTCACACTCTACACATTCCATTGGTTTTGTGTATACCATTGTATACCTTTCGATGAAGGGAGATGTAAAGTGACACCATGAATAATTAAGGTTTTAAATGATTTTTCTAGTATCTGGTAGTGATATGGTGAGTTTTTTATGATTAAATCACAGAACTAGTAATTATTTTTTGTTTTTGTTTCCCAACGATGAATAACATGCATTTCTTGGATTTTTTGTCAGATTTTTAGTTTTGTCATTTCAACTATCTTATTTCAGTTATGATATATATTTATCTCATCATATATTTATATCGGTTGTATACATATTCCATGTCAATTCTTGATATTGGGTGAAATCATTCCCTATACTTTTTGTTTTATTCATGGATTCCAATTTTAAGACTGTCAGAATCATGAATTCTCGTCTAGTATGTGGAAATTCAGGTTGGGTACTAGTTTTATAGGTTATCTTGGGAAAGTATGCCACTATGTATAAATATAAATAACCAAATAAGGAAATATAAATATGATTATATTTCAATAATGATAATAACTTATTAAAAAAATAATCATACCATATATCTAATTTTCATTATTATGAATAAAATAAAAATATTATTTATTTGATGGTATGAAAATAGTTTTTATAAAAATCCTTTTTAAGAGTTCCATATGAGGGTATTTTTAACTAGTTTATACCATTTTTAGAAATTAAATTTTAAATAATTCAAAATATAATGGAATTCAGTATGTCAAACTTATCAAGTGATGTATTGGTTTCATGAAAGAGTTATTTTTTAATAGTCGTTAAAAATACTGATTAGAGAAGAAAGATATCATTTATTTTCATTTAATTAAAAAAATTGGTTATTATATTGTATTGCATGTCCCATAGTCATCCATTCATTAAATATAATAAAAATTATTTCATGGGAATCATTATTTTAATTTATTTTGGGGTAAAACATTTTTTTCACACTAAGGAAATTTTTAAAAATATTTGATGTGTTTTACATACTTATATTTGAAAAAATTCCATCCATATTTGAAAATTGGATATTTTTAAATTGATTAAATTTTTTGAATAATTATAATTATTAACATTTCATAATTGTTACATAATTCTTTTCATAATTAATATTACCAATGATATATATTTAACACCTAATTAAATTTTAAAATATGTTAAACATTTTCATAATTATGGGATAAGGCATTAATATCTCTCAAACCAAAATTTTATTCTCATTTTAGGACATTATTTAATCTATTATTATCACTTCTCTGTTCATAATGTGGAAATTTAATTTTAATTTAACAAGATTACAAAAATTGTATATTTTAAAAAAAATATAATTTAAAGATGGTAGTATATTTTTGTAGTATATCTAATATGTTATTATATATATAAAAATATATCATGAATGGTTATAATTATTATTTTTAAATATAAACTAATTATTTTTATGATACAAATATATTTAATTTATTTAGAAACTTTATACGTACCTAAAATGCCTATACAACATTCATTGAATGATTCTGTATGATTGGGTCAATCCAATGTTAATATTTTTCAAATATTTCATGTGATTATTTATAGATAATTTAATACATTTCAATATATTTACAGTTCAAAATAAAATTTAAGTAATTTTTTTATATTAAAATTCCAAATCCTTGTTAATATTGATATTTCTCATGAACTTTTATTTGAATAAACACGAAAACGATTTTAAGGATATTTGATATTATACAATGTTCCATTAATTATTTTATACATCATAAAAATATTTTAATTATTAATGAAAATATTATATCTCTATTATATTTATCATTTTTCACATATAGTACACTTATGCTTTTTGAATTACATTATAAACCAGAAAGGATTATGTAATTTTTTACCACAGTTTGTGTTAAAATTGGTAACGGGGCGATCAGAAAGATGTTATGGTTAAAACATTATTGTTATCTTATATATATTATTTATTGAATTTATTTGAACCTTATCAAACTCATATTCTTAAATATCTAACGTTGGATGAATTTAATGTGATTTTTACACATATTATATATAAATATTTTATGTATTTACAAGATTTTCACCCAACTCACATATAAATGGGAATGACATAACCAATATTCCACCCACATTCTTGAGCCACATACCTAAAAAAAAATTCCCAAAACACTAAAAAAACACTTTAGAAATATTATTGATGTGATTCTATTAATAAAATACTAACCCAAATTTCTATCTGATGTTAATCCAACTGTGGATTCTCAAAGAAGTTGTTATCATCTTTAATAAATTCATTCAATTTTATTTGTAATTCTACCTCATTAAAATAATATGTAAACATACTAAAATATTTAAATCATTAAAATTAAATTATATTAATATTATTATGTTATTAGAATTAACATTTAATGTTTAACATCTATAGAAAAGGAAAATTTAAATGTCATATTTCATACATCTGAAATACTTTGTCCATGATTAATTTATATTCATTTTCATCATTGAATATCATGGACATTTTTATGTATGTATTTTTAAAATAAAATTGATTCTTATACCATTATTATGATAATATGAATATAAAATATTGTGTTCCTTATGACACTCCAAAAAGTTGTAAGATGATTACATCAATTATGCATACATGTAGACTAGGACCTCTATGAAGAGATCTGATTCATTTTCCATTTCATCTATATATGGATATTCATAAAACAAATATTTGATTAATTATAAATTATTTATAATAATTTTATGATTTTTAGGGACAATTACCTTTTATTTTCTTTTTTTAATCAATTAAAATTTGGAAATTTTACTCATAGGTATATATAGATTACCATCTCCATGATGTTATGATATAAATTTATAATAACCCCCATATATATATGGTTGTAGAGGTTTATATAATGATCAATTTTGATAAATATGTAATGATTAATATTTATACTATTATTAAATTTTTACCATAGTTGAAGCACAAAAATCATTGAACCAAAATCAAAAAGGGAAAATAATTGATGACACCTGAGATGATTACATTAATAGAGAATTTTTAATAAATGTGTGATTAATTGTTATATGTTAATAATATATTATATGAAATTTTATAACATAGTTCTTTTTAATAATTATAATAAATATAAATTTATTATAAAGTATCCTAAGAACACATAAAATGAATGTTGGAGTTCAGGTATGTGTAATTTCATCTAAATTACAAAGCAATATGACATGTTTAACAGTATAAACCAGAAAAATTTTAGATAGTTTATATTCCACCCCATTGATACATGATATCATGAATTGAACATTATTAATGTAATTAAATATTTATTATTTATGTTTTCTCATATAATATACTTTTATTCAGGATATATAAAACAATAAAGTATTTCTTTACATATCATATTTTTAACAAGTTTGTTTATGTTTAAATTTTTTACGATAGAATGGTATGATATATTCTCCTAAAAAGAAAATTATTTTCATCTATTCTGGTTTTTTATTATGATTCAATGTTTTCACTAGTTTTTTCTCATAGTGGAATTAAAATATTAAATAATTTTTTTAATAGAATTGTATACAATTTTCCCGCTTTGTGTGATAAATGTTTTCTTCCATTTCGGTTATCAATAATGTTTTTAGAAAAGATTTCATTTCAATGAAAAAATATTTTTTAAATATATCATGAACAATATTTTAATTTTATTCCAATGATCCAAAATGAGTCTTAATGTCATATTTCAATGGATTTACTACTCCAATTTATAACACAATCTTAATGGAATTAGTCATTATAATTTTTTGAATGAATTTATTTTCACACAACTATAACTATTATATGATTTAATGATTCCAATAACTTTTTAACAAGTAATTTTCTTTGAATTTCATTTTCATATAATTATATATTTTTTGATTTTTTATACCAATGGAAGAGAATATTTTACTTGTTTTCATAAAAAATTTATAATTTTTTAAAAAGTTATTTTTAATATATATCACCTTCTTTGGATGTACAATTTTCTTCAAAAGGGATATGTTTTGATAATTCCCTTCCATGGTTATTCGTTGTATATATTACCGTTATGTGATGCTGAAATATTTATTAAACACATTTATTTTTCACATGTTATGCTATGATGAATATATTATCATGTTTTATATTTTAATAAATCATGCTTTTTTTATTTAAATTATATTGATAACAGTCTATACCAGAATAAAAATGATTATTTTTAATTCTTGTCGCATAAATGTAAATATTTAATGTATCATGGACTTATACAATATCTATTAATTGAAGCCTATTATGAAGGTTATTACATTTTAGTGGGAAAATTGACATTTCATATTAATTATTAAATATAGATATTTATTCATTGATAAGTGATTTTTTATTATTTTTAATATTGTTTATTTTATATAAACAATTCATTAGTCACATATATGTGATTGGTGGGGAAATATTATTGATATCACCATTATGCATTAAAATGATATATGAGAGAGAGAGAAATATTGCCACAATAGTTTGTTGATTTTTTTACATACTAATTCAATCAATGTCCTTCAGATAAGGACTTCACTATAATATTAATAATTTCGCAGCTGAGGTATTGACAATAAGATCATGAATATAGAGAATTATGTATTTATTTCAATGATAAATTATTTATTATTATCGTTTTGTATTTAGGTTGATATTATATTATGATTTTTCTCATGTTAAACTTTTTGAAAAAAATAAATGTGTTATGATTAACCACTCTTCCATATTAAATACACATTCATTATTCATAATATATTCTTTTATCAAACCCAAAATAAGAATTTTACCTCATATATTAATGTTTTCCTGTTCCACAGTGTATGATGAAGGAATATACAATAGAAAAAAAGATACAAGAATGTTTTCCTTCATGTTTTGATTTTATCATCCTATTTAATATAGAAATAAATTTTATTACTAAATTTATATAAATACTAAAATGATTGATCTTTTATAGTGTGATCCCTTTGATCATTTACCAATAAGTGTAAAATAGAAATATGGTATATGAGTTATGGATGCTTCCACAATTATTTTCTTTATTCAAGCGATATTTGTCCAATAAATATTTATGTGATATCAATTATATTATTATAAACTAATGGTGAATGAGAGAGGAATAACTGGTTCAATTGGGGGTAACTTTTGTCATAGAATAGTAGTGAAACTCGATTAACCAATTCATAGTCACATGTTTTCCCATTAATAATATAGGGTCCAAATATTAATTTTCTCAAAGATTATTTTTCATCATAGGTTATTGGTTTTTTTGGGATGTGAACAATTTGATTATTCATCATAGATTTAGTACATTCCATGAAAATATTAGGATGATATGAAATTATTTTATTATATTTATTTTTAATCTATTGAAGAATATCACTAGACTTATTTTATTACAAATAAGCTTTGTATTTTAATACCTCCAAGACCTCGAGTTATTTTGGTGAAATTTGGGAATTTGATAATATGGATATCTATATTACAAGTCCTTAAACCAATCACTGAAGGATCTTATGTTCAAGGGGTAATTCACAATTGAATTAATATTCCAGATCACTTTGGTTATATCACATTTTATTTATGTTTATTTTATGGTGTAAAAATTATTTCTTTGTAGTCGATTGGCCTTTGTTAATTGGATTAACTCATTTATCCATATATATTATTTTTCTTCAAATTATTAAATTATATATAAATTTTTTCATGATTTTCATAGTAGGATTTTATCTGGTTCAATAGATAATTTATTATTTTATCAACTAATATAGTTTAATTATTTGGAAATGATTGTATTATATGAACTCCTAGAATGAGGGAAACACAGTGACGTATTATGTGGCTTCCCATGGGGATTAGGAAATGAATCAGATTATATATTCATCAATAGTTCTTTATATCGGTGTTTTTGGAGCTATTGTGTGTTAATAAACCTTGAATCTAGTAAACATTACCCTTGTATTCTTTTTTCTTAGCCATCATTTTCTTCCCTTCCTACTATATTTGTTTTGTACTATTTTATTCATAATTAAAATATCAAATTACAATTTAATCAATTTTTAATCCACCTATAGTCTAATGATTCAACTAAATGGATCATTGATATTTTGAAATAATGTGTACTACGGTAAAGGGCATTGAGGATAAGAAAAAATAAAACCCAATGAGGAATATAGAGAAAGGATGTGTTTATGATATTAACACAAATGAGTTGAATCTTGAAAAATGAAGTAGTTATGATTATAATTATTTAAAAAAAATACTAAATAATTTCTTATTTCATTATTGTTCTTTAATATCTTCCATATCATTAATTTATATAAGAATAATTTAAAAACAACCTCATGAAATGGATTTTGTGCTATCATTTGATAAACTGAGTGGTTTATTTATTAGTTCGAAACTATATAACTCATTTTAAGATAAAATCTACATGATAAATTTCATAGAAAGAATAAGTATGTTCCATATATTGAAATTAAATATTATATTGTTTTTCAAATTTATGGCTACATATATATATACAAGGTCAATATTTGGTATAATAAAATCACATTCCATATATGTAATCATACTTTGAATGAGAACAAGTTCAAGGAGATTTTGATTATTATCTATTATATACTCGTTATAAATGGTTATTATTTCGTTAAGTTCATGAATATCTAGAAAAAATTATTGATTTAAATTAGAGAGTCACCGCTGAAAACATTTACATTGTGTGAGAATATATATTTGTATTATAATATAATATTATTTGTATTCATCATTATTTTGAGGTTATGCATGAAATAGATCATATAAATTGTTCTTTTCTCATATACAATATTCTCTATAAAACATACTTTATTTAAATGAATTCCTTATATAAGAAAATTCAATAGAATCCAGAAAACTGTTTCCTACACCCAAATTAATCATTATGTGGTGCACCAATTCTCATTCATAATAAGAATAATGGGTTAAATAACATTTGAATATAATATAATTAACTTAACCTGGTCCTGATAATGAAAATACATCCACTTCCATCGATTTATGAATTATTTAATTAGATTCATCTGGAAAATAAATTTCAAATATTTATTTTCTCTCAAGATTTAATAATTTCAATGTAATGATGAATATTCCCAAAACAAATCATCAATACAATTTGTGGAAACATTAATTGCATTTTAATTCCATTTACACATTCACATTATCTATATTTTTTCAATGAAAATTAAATTTACTCATTAAATAACACCGTAAAAATTATTGTTGGACCATATAGATGATATTCTGATATATTAAAAAATAAGGGTGGATCCGGTATAAAATTTCAGAATTATTCCTATTACCTTGATATAGTAGATGGTATTTTAAAATTATAGTAATTGTTTTGGATACAGAATGTAAAAATCAAATACGATTTTAGATATGTAACATGAAATTAAATCAACACCATAATATAGTGATAATATTTTCCGACAAAACATTCAATAATGTTAAAGTAAATTTGAATTGTAATTTGGGAGAAAATCAACAGTTACATGTCAATGGAAATGAAATACCAGAAGGGCATAAATTAAGTGGTTTTGCTAATTGTACAATGATAATTGTTTAATTAGATGTTAAATTTGAGGATATATATCAAGTAAACATAAATCAGTTTGTTTAAAAATATATGTAAAATGGTAAAATTTCAAATTGGAAACAAAGAAAGAGATCAACAATACATACCACTTGAGCATCATAGATTGAAACCCAATAGTTGATACAAAACCTATATTAACGTATGAATGGTGTGATAGGGGGGATTATCCATGAGAGAGTGATAATTATGGATCTTTGAATTTAATTTTTAGCAATAATATGTAATGCTGGGTATTTATAGGTGCGGTGAGTATGATTTCAAGGAAAAATTTATCAATAATTTTATATTCCACAATCCTTTATTTCTCCCACTATAACAATTATGCTCTACTAGAACCATTAATTTTCCAAAATAATTTTCAATTAAAAAATGAAATATACCTTCCTTAGATAAAATTATTTTTGATTACTTAACTATAATCTTTTATATTGCATAATTGTTGAATTTTACTATGTTGAACTATTTTACAAAATATTAATTTTTAAAAATTTACTCAATTTCAACCTTTTGATAATATTGAACACTTTATTCAAATTGTGAAATCCATTTTAAAAAATTCATATCTTGATTATCATTTTAACTTTTATGTTAGGTATATATATTTTATAAAATTAAGTATCAGTGCTAATGAATTTATATTTCATAATGAATTTACATTAAGATAAAACACGACACCATGATACATAACCTTTATGTACACCACTATAAGATATATTTTTATAGTTTTAATTGGTTATAATTTCACTAAGTGTAATAGCATGTGCTGATCTAGTGGTTAAATTCACTACATTTATCTTCTCTCTTGGATGGTTCCACTCCAATATCATTTCTTTGTATTTTTGTATTGGTTATTGTCAAGGTAGAACTTTATTGATCATACCACATTCCCCAGATATTTTATATTGGGTAAATCCATGAGTCCAAATTTCTATTTAAATCATCTCTCATTATTATCATTAATATATACACTACAATATAGTCATTTCATAGTCACTATACCACCTAAAATCACATTGATAAATGTTATATATACATAAAATCATAGTGTACAATGTATATGTGGAGTGATGGTCATATTTACTAACAATAAAATTATTCTTAATATATAATTAAACATTTAATTTACATTATATCATTCTTTATTTTCAAACAAAATTTCAAGTCTAATGATTTATTTCTTCTTAAGGGAAATTTATCTCATATACTTGTTATGGTTTTTTTCTATAATCCACTATAATAAAATATTATAGTGTTTTTATACACTGTTACATAATTTATTATCCTATATTTAGACTCCTTTATAAATTGTAATAATTATCATATTTCTTATATCACTATGTTTTGTACTAATATGGTTAAATAATAAAGTGTGAATTGTCAAAAAATCATCCGAAGAGAAGTTTGTTTAGTATTAATGAATTTTAGGTATTGTATTCCCCCTTTTAATGAATTATTAATAAGAATTAAAAAATAATCATCAATCATATTTTGATTACAATTTTTCAATTACTCTTCTAGACCCATATTTTCATTTTAGAATATGTCTCTTCCAAAGAAACTTCCTTATTTTACCTGTCTATTTTGTATAATATTATCATGTATATGTAATTTCTTAATATTTTCATTATCATATTATAAATATTTCTACAAATAAACATCATAAAATTTTATAAAATGTGTAAGGTCTAGCATATACTTCTATAGAAGTTATATGTGGAAGTCATCTTGAATTATTAATAGTTTTGTTGAATAGAAGAAAAAATTACACACATCCTATCCTCTTTAATATTTATTATAAATGAATATATCATGGAATTAATATCCATTTAAAATATTATTTTATAACTGAATTCCATGGATTTATATTAAAGAAGATATAATATCCATTATTGAATTAAATATGCTTACTTCAGTAATCAATATAATTTTTCCCTAAAATTTGGGCTGCATGGATATGCTTATTGATGGATGATACATTTCGTGTTGTATCTTTACCAATATCCTGAACAAAAAGAATAATTTATATTTATTTCACATTGTAAATCAGAAAAGATTATATATTTTCATAAAGGGGTTCATATGGTTCAATGTCAATTATTATTGGGTATGTTTTATTTTAGGAAAATTCAATAAGATGTAAATATATATCATAAAATATTTTTAAATTAATAGATTATGACCATTAATATCATTCAATATATATACTATCCTTTATAACAACCAAAATATTTGAGCTGGGTTGGTTGTACTCAAATTATGCTCACAATTTAGTGTATTCTGGTGAATAATCCCAAACATTTAGGTAATTGTTGGATCACAATTGAAGACTATCTATAGGACAATTTCATTAAGGCCAGCTACATAATTTTTATACAAACGTAGAAGATGATATAATGATAAATTTTCATAAATTTAAAATAAATGTTATTAAATTTAGATTTGATCATTGTTAAACCATATATAATTATTCCCCTATGATTTTTAGGAGGATTTGTAATGGAATCGAGTAGAATATTATCAAGCATCCATAGGTAGTGTTTTCATTAATAATTTGTGAATTATTTTTCAAAATTCACAGTCTATCATACTAAGTAGATAACATTATAATTATTAATCTATTTCTTCATATTTTACAAAAATAATTTCTCTCATCTAACCTTATACATTTTGGTACTTCCATGATTTAAAGTGAATTTTAATCTTTGAGCATCATCCAAAATATCCTTATCCATGTCTATTATTGAAGGAAAATATGACCTCTAACCAAATCATAAAACATAATTATAATCATTTTTGAACTCTAAAATTTTTCCTTTCACCACATAATCCATACTTTTTAGTGGGGATTTATCACCCCCTTCTGATTTCTTAATCTTTAATAGTTTATATTTTTGTGTAAATACCTGGAACATAAAAGATTGTTCTACATTAATTATAACTTACGTGTTCATCATAAATATTTTTTTTAGAGTTGGATAATTATTTTACCTCAAAAAATATTATATACCATTGTATTTTATATTCCATGAACCATTCACCTTTTTCTATTTTCTTATATTATAATTGATAACATATTTATAATCCATGATTATATCTAACTATTTTTTCAACATATTAATCTTATTCTCAGTAATGATGCATTTCAAGCTATTTCCATCATTATATATATAAAAATACAAAATATCTATCCATAGAGGATATGTCTCTAAATATTCATTGAAAATATTTGGGGACATCAATTTAGAACATATATGAGACCATTACTTGAAGCGTTACTGTAAATAATGAGAACATTTTTACCTAATGGAAGTGTCAAAAAAGGAATATTGACCAATATCATCATAAATTATACAAAACTATATTTATATTTCATTATCTATGTTGACATATCCCACTAATTTTTAATCATTGTTAATAGACTAGAAAATTAATAAATGATTTCAAATAAATAACCTATCATAACCCACTATGCCAAAAAAAACATAATTTCTGATATGTTGGTAAATCTTCACATTCCATGACAATAGTTTTATTTAATGGTCAACATATGTAAAAACATTGGATATAATATGAGTATGTAATAAAGATTTTATAATATAAAATTCACATTTATTAAATATCATATATAAATATTATTCCACAACACCTCCTAAAAATATTAAATGAGAATCATGTTTCTCGTAACACATTGAGTCTATAAGAATGAAAATCATAAACACCACAAAAAACATATCATAAACGTTTATAAATAATTTTCTCTATAAATATATAAATAAAAAAGGGATTATTTTTTAATATTTGTAAAAATAATGTGATATCATAATGAATATACCAAATATGAAATGATATCATTAGAATATCTTCCTACCTAACATTTAGCTATCTATATCAAGAATGATAAATACCTAAAAAAATTGTTTATCCCCTTGAATTAATTCAATGTGTTTATTAATATAAGGAAATGGATTCTTGATACATAGAGTACTCCAATTTTAATCTGTACAATATATGTACAATTTTATTATACTATCATTTTTCATAAAAAATAATACATTTTCTCCCAATAGTGAGACACTCATATGAGTAATATAGTTATATCTAAACCCATATATTTTCCTCTTCAAGTCAACTAAATCCACTAGATCAATCATATATGGTTGATTAAAAATTAATATTTCATCATATATTATATAAAAAGGGATTTTATCATCATGATCAGACATTAATCTATGTAATGATATATGAAATTGAGAAAAAAAAGTAATTTGATACATGCATCACTAATTCTAACATATTTCAGAAATTAAAAAATTATTGACTTATAATTTTAGAGGAAATAAATCCAAATGATTATCCAACATTTCTCCATTGGTATAATTTTTATATTTAAAAATAGGAAATATACATACATAATATTTTGAAACTAATAATCTAAATCTATTGCAATCAATGTTCCACTTGTTGTTCTAACTGGTAAATTAGTTCTCAGTGAAGTAGGGTGTGATTTAATATTGAAAAAAACAACGAATTATTTAATGGAATGTGTAGACATAAAGTTAAAAAAATATCAAACATTGAATTCCAAATCAATGTACCATTTATAACATCATTTAGAAATTCAAATTCAACTATTGTTATTGAAGTAGAAAAAATAATGATACATATTCCTCTAATAGAGAATATTCTTTTAGATTTTAAAAGATTGATTTGGAGAATTACCCATATAAATGGAATAGAAACATTATTTATTTATTTCCTTACTCTTCAATATTCACTCAAAATCTTGATGATATTTCTATTCATATTGGAATTATACACCAAATCCCATAAAATAGGTTCATGTGTTTTTCCCCATTTATTTAATAAATATAGGAACTCTAACCTTACATTCATTTACAAACCATATAATATTTCCAATGGTGATATTCTATCATTTTTTTATCATTTTTTTATTTAAAACAAAATTATTAGGATAGAGTTTTTCATTATAGACCTCACTTATTACCATCTCTTAATAGGTTGAAATATTTTGTGATTCATTTAATCATCATGTATAATAATTAATCAATAAAATTAGTAATCAATATTACATTAAGTGTTTCACATATTTTTTATAACAATTCTTGTTGGCCTTATAATATTTTCCCACTATGAATAGACAATCTCTTCTTTTTTAGCTTATCCTTGATACATTTCATTCCATCTTTCTATTTTTCATTAGAGGATTATATATTTTAGAAAAATAACCATGGATAAATTATGTTATATGTCCTTATTCTCCCCTCCTTAGGTATTATTTAGAATTAATGTCCAAAATTTTTCAGTATCGTATCATAGATGATACAAGACCACATTTAAATTCCCTGACATAAATCAACCTAATGAATACAATATTTTCTCTACAGACATAATCAATTTTCATACATCTATAGGATTTTGTATGATATAAAATAGTAGAGTTTTAAACATCATAAAACAAAAAATTTTGACTAATCCTTGAATAGGGAAATATGTTAATCCATGTTGAAAATATTATCTTTCATAATAGAATTCAACTTTTCGAAAATATTCATAATATTCTCTGAAATAATATTTACACCATTATCCTGACTATTCATAGGGTTATCACAGTTTCTAGGTTTTTGTCCTATTTTATAACTCTTAAAATAGGTTCCATTATCTGAAAATAATTTTATTAATTAAAAATATCAAACATTACATATATAGTATAATATTAAAAATAATTATTGGATAAATTCTATAAATTTTTTATGGTTTAAAAAGTGTCCTCTACGTTAATTTTTATGAATATAGTTATTATGTTTTTACTATTATATTAGATGATACCAATTGAAATGAAACCAATTCTTATAACCTAGGGTATGTGGTTTATATTTTATATACACCCTTATTAGAAAATATAACTTTCTAAAAATCAATCTATAATATTCCCAAAAAAATTGATAAATAATGAATTCATTATAAGATGGTATTTTATAGCATAAAAGTATAAATGATAATTCCACAATGATATCTCTAGAGATATTTAATCACTTCATTCCACTTCATTACATAGGATCATGTAAATACAACGTAAATTTGGTGAGTATAAATGACCATTATTGGAAACCATGCATTGAACGATAATATTTAGTGAATATAGAATTTATAAAATCACAAATACAATGATAGCCTTGTCTAGAGAAATATATTTATAATCCAGGAAAGAGATCCATATACATAATTTAAAATATTATATAATAATTTAAATGCTGAAATTTCATAATGAAGGATATCATATAAATTCTAATGTGTTCGTGTGTCAGGACATTAAAAATAAATGGTAATGATGCTCCTAATAACGTATAATCATCAATTCAAGAGAACAACATTTTCACTGAGGTGATATATAATTCCAATACATACCCATCACATAAAATTACAATTCATTCTGCAACCTAAAAATCATTATAGGCTTGTCATTTTATAATGATCAAAGAATATACAATTAGTAATACATGAAACATCTAGCAAATTGAACTTTTAATAAATTATCTACTTTTATATAATAATATATTGTATGGGCCGTTAAATTATTCCCATATTAAATTAAATAAAAATAATTTTTTACATAATCGTCTCAACTCATATAAAACATAATTTTGGATATAAATTATTCAATAAGTACCCAATACATGTTATTAATATGATGTTATAGATAATGGTTATATATCTAGATGAAATATTTTAAATAATTTCAGGAAATAATATTTTTAATAGGAGGAGACCAATACAACACATACATTAGGAAAAATCATATAAATTAATTTTTTGGGTTTATAATGATTAATATAATTATCCATATCATATGACCCAATAGTATTATATAGGGATTCTATTAATGTCCCATTAACCATACATCGAGATGATCACCATGATAAAATCATCCAAATTTATTCATGGTTTTTACCCAATGATGAATATGTATGGAAAATAGGTTTAATTATTTTTATCATGAATATGATGTATTTTCTATGAAATATGACACTTATTACATAACTAATGCATATATCTTATAGTTCATTGAGTTTGTTTAGGCATTGTCACAAATTCTGAATTTGGTATAATTTGGCAAAAAAAATGCTCAAATGGATGAGATATCAAATATAAATAATAAAAATTTCAATAAATACCATATTTATATGGAATCTATTCGATAAAAATATCACAAAATTGTAAATTTAATTATGAATTGAAAATATCTATAAAAGGAACACATTTTCTTGTATAGTGTAAATGTTTAAAAATGGAATAAGGTAATCGGTTTGGGTAATGATACATTGATATTTGTTAAATATATGGATGATAACCTAGATCTATATCAATAGATCAAATAAGTAGAAATTTAATAGAGATTAGAAATAAAGGAAATTAAGTGGTAAATTATGAGAGAGATGTTTGAACCCTTACCATTATTGAGCATAATAGATTGGATCCCCAACTTGGATTTAACCAAACTCTTAAAAAATGAAGAAATATAAATGGGAGAGACTACTTGATATTATAATGAAAATGGAACATTGATTCTTTGTGTGTAAAATTGGGATTTGGGGAATGCATTAATATATGTGGTAAGTGTAATTTCCTGAAATAATTTATTAGTTATTTTATTTTTCCATTTTATATTTTTGGCCTAGTGTATCAATAAATATCTAATAAAAAAATAATGATTCACTATATTTTCAAATGATAAAATGAGTGAAATATTTCTTCGATGAATGAAATTATTCCTTATTAAATAAATATGATTATATATATAGGATATACTATATTTTATGATATTCAACATTTTTAATATATTTTTAAATTTTAACCAATAAATAATAAAATTTACCTTTGTGGAAATTTTGAAGTCCATATAAAAAATTTGAAATCTAATCTGTATAATGAAACATATAATTAAAAACATTATTCTTTTTTAATATGATGGAGGAATTAATTGAAAAAGGATGTATAAGAATATGTTACTTTTAATTCCATAAATAGATTTTATTAATAGGAAATGTAATCCATAAAAATCATTTAATTACATATGAATAATATCGTTTCACGAGTTGAATAGTGATTTTACATTCATGGTGAGTTATGGAAACCATTTATCAGGTGTTGTTCTCCAGAAACATGAAATTTTACCACAGTCAATTCCAATATAGCTTCAATAATTAAAATATTTCTTGGCCTTGGTAAACGGAGAACCCTGGTAGAGCTACCACCTCCTAATATCTCATAAATGAACTTATTTTGGGATGTTACTACAGGTTTAATCAATGTTTCCTCCATTATTTGAGTATTAACTATCATTATGACCCTTATTATTTACTAATACCAGAGGTCAATTCTTATTCACTATATAACCATTTGGAATATTTATAATAGAAATATTGTCTAATAGTCATAATGTCCAATGGTTATATGAAAAAAATTTCATATTGAATAATAGACACATTAATAATTCTATATGAACCAATATCTAAATACCATAAACTCATTATCTTTGTTCATATGCAATTTAATTCTACTGATTTTTTCATATTATAAATATATCACTTAAACATGTTAGTATTATTTTTGAATGATCTACAATCATAAAAAAAATGGTGTATTGAAGACATTACATTAGATTGAGAATGGTTGGTTATTTATTTTTATTATCATCACCATTTTATTTGAGGGTTCATCGACAAGAATTAATCATTTGTAGGGATGGATGTATCAAATTCCATGAAGTATTTAGTTTTGAAAAAATAGGGAAATGGTAAATATAATCATATGTTGAGTGTTATCCTATAAATTGTGGTCAATACAAGCTTGTGTTGGTAGGAACATTTTATTTGTAGAACAATTAGTGGGGTGAGCATAATGAGATTAAATTCTGATGACGTGGAGAGTTCATAAAATAAAATAAAAAATTTTAATGGGTGGAGTCTGATAGTGTGAATTTAGTTACGAGTTATTTGTGAAAATTATAATTTATAAGATTAGAAATTCAAAGGTTCTCATTGTAATCATTATGTGTGTTTTGACGACTAATCATTAAATTTAAAAATTATATCAATAATTCAAGAACTAGATTATGTGGGTTTTCCTAGATGATCACGTGATTCTATGTAATATGTTTGAGATCTAATATTATAATTAGTGATTGCTTTATGGAATGTGATATTTTTTTATGGTTTGGTCAAAGGATGTCTATCTAGTGACTCAATGGGTATTTCCATGTGGTGAGATAGAAAGCGCATCAAGTACATTATTTTCAATAAAATGGGTGTGTTTTTAAATTCACTACGGGTTTTTAGTAAAATCTGAAAATTTGATACTGTGAATTGGTGGTGGAGACCCATTTGAAATGAAATGGATTTTTTTAGTGGGGAATGTAAAGAAAAATTTGACAACAATTTTCACATGTATCTTGCAGTGGTGACTTGGTAAACAAATCGAGAATTTTTATGGAGTGAATTTATGGATTATAAATAGAAAACATTAATGGGTAAGGTTATAATGATGAAAAATTTGTAGTTTTGTGTAAATGATATGATGTGGAGTTCCATTAGAGAAATGGTTAACTGAAATTTGACACCACTAGTGTCCTTAGAGGGAAGAACAAAGGAATGTATTGTCCTGAGGTTTTAGTAATGGATATGAAAATTTACTTGTGGTTACATATCTCAAATGATCTAATTTCTAGTTTTTATATTTGAAGCAAGTTTTTTCATTTTGGAATGGGACATAAAACAGTTATTGATAATTTGATGACACACATATGTTAGGATTATTTGTTGGTTAAAAATATGTAATTCATGTGGATTAGATGTTTAATAATGTGATGATTTTATTTTCATGTGTCGCTTCTATAAATAAGCCTATACACAAGGTTTTGAACAATGGGTATAACCACCAAAATGATGTGTATAGGCTATACCCATGAGTTTGACAACCATGGGGTGTTTAGCTATCAGTATAGCTCTCTACAATACTGACGGTTTTAAAATTCAATAACCGTGGTTTCAAAATCATTGTAATTGGTTTATACTACTATTCCATTTACCAAATTCCCTTGGTTTCAAAAATGTGGGTATAGGTTTTAAAAAATCAATAGTTGTTGTTTTCGATCCCTAGACTGTGTGTGTAAACGGATGTGCCCTAAAAACTATACTTCATTAAATTATAGAAATATAAATATATATTTATATATATATTTATCTAAATAGATGAAATTGGTGTTACCAGTGATTTTTTTGTCAATTTGAAAATATGTTTTACCACCTTAACATAGGACATCTACACCCATAGATTTTTAAAATTGTGGGTATAGGACCGCCAAAAAAAACCCTTATACCAACTATTTTGAAAAACCATCAGTTTAGCTCTTGAAAAATCCCTATACACACAGTTTATGTATAGGTTCCCATCCAATCCCTACACCCACTCCTTTTTCAAATATCATGGGTGTAAGGTCATTTTAAAGAAGTGTCTAAATGAGACCTCAAGTCTCATGTTAAATTTTATCATTAAAATTTTTGGATGATATGATATTTTAACAAATATTTTTAATGAAATTCCAATATTTAGTAACGATGAATGGTTGTATTCTGGATGGTGTATGAATGATAATTATTGTCATGGAGGTTTAGAGTTTCTTCAATGATTTCCCGAGGTGGATGAGATGCTAAGTTTTCATAACCTACAACCCTTAACTAATAGGTGTTCTAGGTAAGTTAATAGATTACAAGATAAGCTTACTATATAACTAGTGTCTATATGATATTGAAGAATAAATCTTTTCCCACTCTTTTTTAAAGTAAAATCCTGATTTTATTTACTTCCACTTATGAACATGGTCTAAAGAAAAAATACAATTCCCCTTCTTCCCCTTAATATGGGGCAATGACCCTTTTATTTTTTATCATTGGATCGATGTACAACCTCTTTCTCCACCACTAATTCATTTCTGTCATTATCATTGAGTTTATAAAAATGTGGTTATGGTTGAAAAGGGAAATTTTAAAATAGAATCATGGAATCAAACCAGTTTCATTAAAAGATAATTTTATCCTATATTGTCGATGTGTTGTAACAACTTATTATACCCTTTTCTATAGAATCATTAATGGTATTCCATGAAATTTTTTTAAGTATTCATATTAAAATAATGAATAATTAATTGTAAAAATTCCTTTGTATTGTATAGTTTTATGTTAGCATAGTGCATGGGTTCCACTAAATACCTCCATTGGTCTATTACATAAAAACCCAAAAATTATAAATTATGTACCTTATATTCATTAGTGTATATGAAATTCGACAACAATAGAATAATGTCACATAATACACTGATAATTTAAAATTTATTTAATATTTTAAATAGATTCGATATATTATATATCTTAAATTGCACAGAGACACTAAGTTAGCTTTAATTTCATACAAGAATGTTCTATATTGATAGATTTTGTAACACTAAAGAGTACATTTATACTGAATAATAATATATTATTGAAATATTATTGTATAACATATTAATACAAAACATAGCTGCAAAATTGGATTTGTGAATAGGATCGATGAACTTATGAAAATATATGGTTGAAATAAATTTAAAACTAATATATTTGTCAGAAATTAATTGTAAATTTATATAGGAATAAATTGAATATAAAGGAAATATTATTATTGAAATCCATTTTTATGATCACAAAATTCGTTATTAATAATAAATTAAATTAATTAAAATTATTGATTTTTTTTATATTTAAATAATATATTTTAGAAAACATGTTTACACTCGTATAATATATTTTTTAGGAATAAAATAAAAAGGAACCAGATATTACATTTAAAATACTATATATTTATAATGATAGTTTTTTTACTATTGATAAAGAGCCCATTTTAAATAAAATATTATAACCTTTTCTAAATTTAATATTTGAAAATAAACATCATCCTATGAAGAGAAATATAAAAAATATCTTAGGGATAACTTTTGGTATTTTTATGAGAAGTTTAAATTTTTTAATTAATACTGTAAAATAATTAATTTTAAGTGTAAACTACATATTAATATAAATTATTTATAGTGTAAGATTATATATTACATTATAATAATATTTTATTGGATCTAGTTATTATCAATTAATGAAATTTAAGTCATTTGAATTAATTTATCATTGAAATTTGGTACAAAAACGTTCCAAACTTTTAGAGATTTTTACTTTTAAAATCCCACATTGTCTTCCCTTCCATGAGATTAAATTTAAATTAAATTTTGAAACATCTTTTATTGAAATTGGAAAAAACTGATTTCACATTTTCAATTACCATAATTTACAATATGTAATATGTTAAACATAGTTTTTCACAAGAAATGGAAGTGAGTAAAATTAAAAATAATTAAAAAACTAATTTAAAATTAGGATTAATATGGATTGTACTTTCACATACACTCACTGTCATTATATGAAAGTCAGACATACTATTTACATGTATGGTGGACTACCTCCACACGAAACTATGGTTTTTCATTTATCCATTACACCTATAATTGATGGAATTATAATGTAATCTCTATTTATATATGATATATAGGATATTTATAATGCATTTATGTTTCTGTAATTCTTTTATAACATATACCTCTATAAATTCATGTTTTTGTAAATACAATAAAATCATTTTTGGAAGTGTTGAATACTGCCTCCTTAATGAATTGTGATTCATTCATTCAATTCATGGAACAAAATAAGGATTATTTTAATAAACCTATGTTACATAAATTTGATACAATAATTATAATGTACTAACGTATCATGTATTTATAATTTTTTAAATTTTACAAATAAATGAATTTATTGTTTATCCGTAGGTACAACGTACTATATACATGAAATGTGAATTACATTTCTTATATAAAAAACATTATAGGTTATTAGAAATAAATATGTACAGAATATATATGATTATAATTTATTGGTTTAAATTATAGACATGAATAAATATTGATTTGTTCTATATGAAAAACAATTCACATGTAAAAACATGCATGAGAAAACTGGGGAATTAACATATGAAATAGTTATCATAACGAATGAGTGTTAATAAATGGGTAATAAAATATTTTAAAAAGATAATATATGATTCTATAAACATGAGTATGATTATTATATAATTATTAATCCTATTTTAAAACACATTAAATGGAGATAAATATTATTGATAAAAGATAATTTATGTTAATTTAATCTCAATTTACATTCCACTGAGGGTTATTTTTAATTATGAACCAATTAAATTTTATTTGGTTTATACAATAACTTTTCCATTTGAGATCATGAATATATTTACTCTCAAGGTATCATATTTTTATATAATATAATTCTTTCAAGGGTATTATGATTTAAATGTTTTAATGTGGTATGTGACACATTGGAATGTTCAAAGATTATCCACCTAAAGAATGTTCGTAATAATTATCATTGCATTCTCATATACTTTTGTAATTTTTAACTTTATTTTCAACTAGTCTATTTATAAAAATAATTTTAATAGAAAAGATACTAGAATATCTCAATTTTCATTAAATGTATATTTTTATTTCTAAAAATGTGCATCATTTTACATATGGGGTTTAATTTGAAAATTATTTGATTAACTAATGAATTATAGATAAATATGTATCCATTATTAAATATGAATATTTTATTGTAATGAACATTAATTATTGGTTTAATTTTTTATTCAATAGATTATTATATTTTTTATCTAGAATATATTGGTGCACCATATTATAAATCTGCCCTCGATGGATCGATAGTCTCATGAGACAAATTAGATGGAAAAATAAGTGTAGTTTAATGTATCATGAGAATTTATCATGAAGTTATAGTGGTTCATGTGCTATATACAAGAGGTACAATATTAATTAATTTACTTAATTTTAGTTACCATTTTATCTATTTTTTTCAATGACATATATTTGTATTTATTTAATTTTTTACTTTATTAATTAAATGGAATGTGTTTTCAGTTTCATAACATTCAATATTTATTTTTATATATCATGTTATTTTAATGAAATATGATTTCGGTTATTTAACATTAAATTTATTCTCACAGATTCATTATTTGCACTATTTTACATTCCCTTAATTATTAATCTAGGTATCCCTTAGAATTATTATTTTCCCCTAGTTAATATGAATAATAATTGAATATGATTTCAATGATGTAGTTTATTTCATTTTATTCTATATAATATTTTTATTTTATATATCCAAATATATTAGGGGTATCATGTATGTAAAATTAATATATATGAATGAAGGATGAATAATTTCTTTGAGATATAATTCATATTAATCATGCCTATGTAATAAAATAAGGCACCTACTCAAGCTTTTGTGGTCAACACGTAATAGTTTATATTGGAGGATGTTTAAAAACAATCTAAGAAAGTAGATTTAGAAGACATTGATTAGGGATATGAAAACTGAGATATATTTTTATGATAACTAATTAGTAATGTATAAGAATTTTGATATTTTCTGGAGTATGTGGGTTTTATTATCTATACATCTTTTTTTCAACACAACAAGTGGATGTGGTTCAAGAACATATATACCTAGGATTGAAAACTCTAACATGGTCTTTCAGGCCTGATTTAGTGTAACCTATTACATAAAAATGGGCCTTACTACTCATACGATTTTACACTACTATGGGATTTTCTTAGGATAGTTCACATTTTCATTATATACCGTTATGAATGTATTAGAATTAGCGATATCCAAAAATTAATCCTTGTTTATGATTATCATATTAGTCATGCATAAATTTACTCATTTATGTTCCATCATATTTATGGTTATAATATATTTTTAATTTTAGGATACAGATATTTATATTCCATTTTTTAGAAAATGAACATGGATGAAATAATTGTATCAGCACCAACGGAAAAGGAAAAGATTTTCCATAGGATGAAACTAATACTATTGGAATTGGAAATGAGAATGTTATGGAAACAATAGGGAATATTAATCAGTTTATGACACAAAAACATAACTGAATGTAGAAACCTATTCCACAAAGAGATTCTATGATGTTTGATAAATTTATATGATAGAGTTCCCCATCATTAATTTAGACTATTGATCTAATGGAAACTAAAAAATTTATTCAATCATTAGAGAAGATAATCACGGATTTGGGATGTGGTGGAAAAGGAAAATTTACACTTACAATAAATTTTGTGAATGGTGATGCACATTAGTGGTAAAATATGATCCAAATACAAGGGAGGATGAAGAAGTATGAATCAAGGAATAATGTTCTTTTACAGAGACATTATTCGATAAATATTTCCCTTGTGATCAACCAATTGAAATGAAATCGAAGTTCGTTATCATAAATCAAAAGGAAGAAGAGTGTATCGTGTATTATAATGATTCATATGCACGGTTATAACGATAACCCACTGATTATATACACATTAAAAAGTGCATATATCATCCACTAAATTGATGGTCTTAAGGAAAATATCATAAGGGAACTAGTTTCTCATAATTGTTCATTATATGAATAAATAGTTTTCTTTTACATCCAAATAGAGAAGGAATTTTCCAGAATCAATATATTAAATGAAATCCAAGATAATATTAGGTCATCTAAGAACAATTAAAAATTTAATTATTCAAAGATGAAGAAAAATAATTATTTTCCCACATGTCATAATGTTGGGATGAATAACCCAGTAAAATTGTTAAAGGGAATTGAAGGTTTGAATAAGTGTGAACATAAGGGTTACGATAATAATGAATGGAAAGGGAAAATTAATAAATATTACAATTTAGTTTTAAAACATCAAGACTATAGGGAATACTGAAATCTAATTCCCCAATAATCAAGAGAATATAACTCTAAAAAATATATGGGGTCATGGTCAGGCATATTATATTAACACTATCGAAGTGGAATGATTTATTTGGTACTATATTTGAATCTATGATATATGTTGTAAAAATATTTTATTAATAATTTTCCTATCATATGATTTATGATATATATATGCATTATAATATTGTACTTTCTCATTTGTTATATGATATCTTATGTTAAATAGAACCAAGAAATGTTTTTTAGTAGAAAGTTAAATTCTTTGTAAAACAAATGGTTAATGGAAACTATAAAACCTTATATGTTCATGATATTGAGATTATAGTGAGGAAATTTTCGATTTGGATAAGTGATGACAACCTTGGAAATGATTAATTATTTTCTTAAAAGTTGTTATATGATATCTTTGATGGATATTATAACACTTTTGAATTTTAGGAATATATCAAACAACATGTATTTTACATAAGAAAGAAGAAAAAAATAATGTTTCCACATACTTATTATTATTATTTTAGTTATTAACATATTTTTAGATGATACATTATGAATTTACTGACATGTTAGAAATGTGATAATTTAATGCTTCTTCATGTTGATTAAATACAAATGATAAGTTCATTTTTGAAAATTGAGTGACCATATTTATAATGTGTTTGATTATAATATTTTAGAAAAGTTAATGATTAATGAAATTGATTATGTTGAAATTTGTATCTAGTTTGTGTGATAGATATATTACATCAATATAGGAAAAATAATGTTTCTAAGAGATGTAGTTGAAATTGCTAGAGGCATGTCCAACAGATAAGATTGTGTTTATAAAATAGAAATATGTATTTAGTTATATTATCTGATAGAGTTTGTTAACAATAAAAAATATCCTTAAAATGTTTTTGTCAATTTATCAACAATTTTTATGATATAAATGACCTTTTTTTACAGCTAGGTTTTATGGTTTTACGGTCAAAAACATTCATCTAAACATGTTTTCAAGGACTCTCCATAAAAACTTTAATGTAATAATTTTATTTCATTCCCATGTCTAAATTAAGCACCTATGTTCTCCTACTAAGGAACATATTTATATGAATATTGTACATTCTATTCTCTCTTATTGTGAATATTAGTAATTAATCCTATTAGGGATTTGGGGTTTTTAAAAGTTGTTTATTTTCAAATATAAATCACTTAATTACTGAGATCAAGTTTAAATTGCGAGGAAAAAATTTAATTGATTTGGGGAGTAAGTAACACCCTAAATTTATAATTTAAGAACATTATATTTTATATTGTGTCAGAAATGCACCACCGACTTTTTAAGGTAATATAATACACTGGTAATTTAAAATTTATTTACTATTTAAATAGGTTAGACATGTTATATTTCATTAAATGAACTAATACACTATGAAATCCATCCTTATATGAAAGGACAACATTGTTTGATATATTGTTTTACATTCTAGACTTATTTTTTTTAATAACATAATACAATATTAAAATATTATTATTTAACATAATAAGGCCTTACTATAACACCACAAGCTTCCATGATACACTTCATTTTTAAATAATTCAATAACGTGGGATGTACACAACACCAAGTTATCAAAATTTTAATTTAAAAAGAGATTATGAATAAAATAAAAAAATTGAAACTTTATATATCTCGGACAATTTGAACATTCATCGTTTGTATTTTTATGAAATAGTATATTGAGAAATTCAATTTTTACGGATAAAATAAGTATTTTTTAAAAATACAGTTTTTCTGCCATTTAATGGAGAACCCTTTTTAAATCTAATATTTGACAATTTTATAAATTCAATTTAGTAAGATAAAATTACTCATTGGAAGCAAGACATAGAAATTTAGTTTGGAAAAAAAAATTGGTACTTTTCTCATAACTTTCATATGATGAAGAATAGTAAAAAAATATTAAATTTTAATTGAAAAAAATATTTTTTTTTTCGAAATAATTCTAATTGTAAAATTATACATTGGAGTTTTATAAAGTATAAATAGATTAAATTTTTAACATTTAATAAAATTTTATTAATCAAAATTAATTTCACTTTTTAATTAGACATAAACACATGTCAATCTTTTTGTAGTTTTTACTTGTTAAAAACACATTTTTGGTTAGGACAACAGGAATTGATTTTAAATCAATTTATGTCAATTCTATGTTTTGAATTTGGAAATATTGATTCCATATTTGGAATTATGATATCCAAATTGTGTAAATATGTATCTTTTATTTTTATACATTAGTAATAGTAACTTCAGTAATAATTTATTTACCATGGTTAAAGGGTAATGATGGTAAATAATGGTAGAAAATAATATTATAACAATATTTAATGACCCTATCACATGTCCAAACCAAATAGTGTGATATATCTCTGACCATGGCCATCCTTGGGTATATTTTAGGACCTCGTGGAGCTACTTGTGGATTAAAATGAAATTTAATTACTTTTAATTTTATGTCAAGGAAAATATATCCTAATCATATATCTTTTACAAAAACCAATTTTTAAATATGTTTATATAAGTAATAAAATTTACTTTAAATATTTATTATAAATATAAAACTATTTCCAACATCATGGTATTTTATTTATAGTTTTCACACATAAAATAAATAATTTTATTTATAAAACAATAGTTATGTAAGGATTGCTTTATTAATATAACATTTAAATAAATGAGATTATAAATATTACAATAAATTTATTTTGAATCTTTTTAAGCTATCCAAGAATTTAATGTATGATTTTGAATTGTTATATTTTAATTAATATGGTTTTTATAGATAATCAATATCTAATGGCTTTATAAAATGTCAGGATATGAATAGTTTAAAAAATGAAATAAATGAGATTTTAAAACCATTAATATTTTATTAATTGATATAAAAAATCCCAAAAATCTAATTATTGGTCAAAAAATAATATAGTGATACAAATTTCATAAATTATCCACTTTAGGTTAACTTTAAATTTTATAGAAATGATATTATACATCTATTATAAAAATACAAGAAGACATGGTAAGTGTTAAACGGTGTAACTAAGGGATAGTATGAAAAAAGAAGGATAATTTTTTGACACAAACATATCTAAAACATATTGGTTGAGAGGATTTAGAACCATACTCAACTTATCCTAGAAAAAAATAAATTTTGAGCAACTAGAAACCTAAAATAATTTTATAATAAATTATTATTTAAATATTTCCCTAAGGTACCCCATACCTTTCTTATCAAAGGGCACCATAATTTCTCTTTAAATTAACATATCCAAAACCCATTGGTTCATCCAAAACCAGAAAAAAACTCTTAAAAACTTCCATAAATTCATCTTAGATAAAATACATTGAAAATAAAGCTAAATTAAGGATCCCTTTTGTGTAAATCAAAAGTAGACACTTGAAGAACATATAATTATTTTATCTCTTCTTTCAAATTTCAGTTCGTCTTATACATCCTATTTCTATGTAATTGTCATTATTAAATAATATCTCAACAATATAATATATGATGATATTTTTAATGATTATGTTAAAACCATGTTACTTTTTTTACACATCCTATGAATAACAATACCCCCATGAATGTGTACGTACAACATACCATCTCCACATTGTGGGGTAAATTTTTTTCATGTAAACTTTTTTTCAATGGGTATAATGATGAATATAATGGTTTTAAATAATTAATATAACACAATATTTTTCTATTAAAATTCATATTACATAAAATTTCATGCCATTTTACCATTTAAGATATTATAATGTCCCTCGTTCGTACGCATGACTTACCATCTCCACGATGCGATGAGACTCATCTTTCATGTTCACCATCCAAGAAAGATTATAAAAAATATATTACCCATAATTATGAAATATATGACATTATATGTATATGGTAATGATATATATATATACATATATTTCATTAACTTACTTCCATTCCATACAATATTAAAACAGAAACATCGTTTATGTATACGTACGACCTACTATCCCCAAAAACACTGTATTCCATTTCATATGTCTATCTATTATACATATCTATGTTCATAATATATATGATATATAAATAATGCTTAATATTTTTGAAGTTGTTAATAATGATGTATGTTATACGATCAAGAATAACAAGTTAAAACACATACGACAAAGAAATAAATTATTTCCCCAAATGTTACTTTAACAAAGAAATTATTATTAAAAGTGAAGTATTAAGTCATTAATGGATCATGTATTATATCATAAATATTAATATGATTATTTTATAATTTAATAACATACATTGGTCATTATACAAGTGGTTAAATGTACCCTCTACAAAAAATAAAGTACAAGGTAAGTGTTGATTTCACAATCTCATTATTATATGAGGTTTCTGATGTGTAAGTATCTACTGGGACATATTTATCATCCACGTAAATGTTTGTTAAAACTAGTTTCAAAATGAATCTTTTAATGTCTTCTGGAATGGACTCATTAACTATATCACCATTTTAGATTTTTAAAAATTTATTTTTCTAAATCATTTTAATTAATGTCCGTGTTTTCAAAATGATATTAAATGTTTATTTACATGTAGGTGATTGTTTTTAAATGTTAATTTCATTCAAAATATTCAATTTTTTTTAAAATTTTTTATTGAAATATATATTTTAAATGAATTCCTTTATTAATTGTGAAAATTTTAAATGATTTCAAGAAAGAGGGTATTTCTCTCATAGTGTTTTATTGATTATTTTCAACTATATAAACATCCATTGTTTGATATTATTTTTTATTGTGTTTGATTTATTATAATAAAATATTCTATATTTTATTGAATGAGTTATGATATGTTTTAATTTTAATGTTCTTATTTTTACACCATCCGTGGTTTATGGTTAATGTATTTACTTTTCATATGCTAGTGTTAATATGCCGGTTTATGTTATGTTTCACCCTTTTCCTATAAGGAATGAATTGGACATAGAAACTGATAGGAGGGGCCCGCTTGAGCCACTCGGTGCTTCAGTGGGTATCCTCATACAATCTACTGTATGGGAACATGATATTGGAAAAAAATTTACGAATGGTATTGACACAAGGCCTTGATGTAGAAGTTATTATGTCCGACATTATGCATTACCTCGTTATGATGTTACTTATTACATGTGATTATTCATGTAGTATAATATCTATGTGCAAGTTTATATGGTAATGTTTGATTTATTTTTGCCATATTCTGTAAATTATTATATTTAAAAGGATATTTTTTTATTAGAAATCATTCTTTTACTGTTTATTTCTTCCGCTGTATTATTTACCCTTAATGTGCATGTAAACTCACCCCTTCCTAATTTTTTAATTTCCCAAGGATTCCTAGAAGTATATTATGATTGGTCTTCAAGAATAATCTATTGGAATAATTTCATTCTAAAAATACTATTTATGAATAGTTTTATGTTAGAATGTGTAATGTAATTTGTATTTATGTAATCTATTTTCCATGATTTCTAAACTGATTGTTATTCTGGGACATGATTTTATGTAATCATACCAATGCAATAAATTAATGCATCATCTCTAGGTAACTGGGGTTGGGGCATTACATTTGGTATCAGAGGATTTTTAGTAACAACCATGGAAATAAATTTAAAAAATTTATATTAAGGATCATAACACTAAGATATACTTTGAGGATAAGAATTGAAGATGATATTTGAATTTTAAATTTGAAATTATGTGGTTATTTCTAGAAAATAAATGCTTGTCTGGATACTACAATTAGTCTTAGTTCTAGCACAGATGTACCAAGGCTTAAAAACTCTTACAAGGTGTTTTGAACCTGACTTGGGGTATCCTAGTACATGATAAAGGGCCATACTACGGACATAGTTTGAAACTCCTATGAGATATACTTAGTATAATTCATATTTTATATACAGACCATTATAAAAGATTTATGAGTAAATATTTCCTTAGTGGAATGATATTTATGATAATAAATTTGATATACCTAAATTTTGTAATTTATTTTATTTATTTCAGTAGTTTGGAATTATTCATTAGGATTCATAACTTAATCTAGTGTATGTCATTGTTTAGAAATGGAGTATAGTGTATGAAATGGTAATCATATCAACACACGAAATCCATGTAGGGATTAATATCTTATCCAAGATAAAGATAGTGGAGCTACTGAAACCACTGGTAAAGAAAAACATTTAATCATACTAGGATATCTAACTCAGGTTATGAATTACAAACATACCCATAAGAAACATCCTGATCCACAACAAGGATGATGAATGTTAAACCACTTCATGCGATTGCGTCCACCAATATTCAATGGGTCTATAAATTGTTTTTTAGTAGAGTAGTACATACGTTCATTAAAGAAAATATTTCATTATTTGGGATGTAATGAAAGGGAAAAGTTTTTTCTGGAGGTCTATTACATCTTAAGAGATTAATATCTATGGTGGTAATTAATTCAAAATATTAAAGAGAATATAAAAGTATGAAATGTAAAATAGAGGGATTTTAAAGAACATTTCCTAGATAAATACATTCCTTATGAACAACGAGCTGATATGGAAAGGAACTTTCTAAGTCTGACATAAAAAGATGATGATAATATTGAAAAGTATGAGTGTACCATCACAAGGTTATCAAGGCATGTTACAGACTACATACATAACCCAATATATAAGACTTCTCTATTATTTGATGGCTTAAAACCATTAGTTCGATAAGCAATAGTATCACAATCTTTCTCATTGTATGGGGATATAGTTTTGCTTGTTATCTTGTCAGAAAAAGAATTCTCTAAATCTTATGACCTTAAAATAATGAAATAGAAGAAGAGAATGATGGGGAAAGAGACATATAATGGGAAAAAGGGGAAGAATTATATTCTCTTAGGTGATAATTTTGTAATGAAACATCCTTGTAATTTCCTAAAAGGAATGAGAGTTTGTTAACTATGTGGAGAAAAAGGTCACCACAATCATGATTTTAAGTGAAATAACGAAGCAATGAAATTTTATAATTATAAAGATATGGGACATTATGAAAACAATTGTCCAAAGAATCACAGAAATAATGATCAGAAAAAGAAAATGGATCAAGGTTATGATTCTGATGTAACTATTGTCGAAGTTGAATAATTAATGTATTTTTGTTTTTTATTCAAGAATTATATTATAGTTATAAGAATAATGTGGTATATATAAGGATTGTACTATATTAATTTTTTGTTATAATATGATTTTGTTAATTTGGATTTCAGTATGTGACAATAAAAGAAACATTACGTTGTTTAGGGAATTTGATTTACTTTTGATTTTGGAAATTTGGATAACTTTTAGACAGAGATTGGATTGAAGTATTTTGGATAATTATAAATGTTTTAATGGATTATGTTCAAAATTGGATATTATTGTTTGTATTTAAAAAATTGCTTTTTATAATGTTATAATACTATTTTTTTAGGGAAGGTACAACCTGTAGTTCGGGGGATAAATTGTCGCGTATGGTAGAGCTGTGGGAATAAAACCCACCACCAAAGTGAAACAAGAATTTATCACCTACCATTGGCGTACATGAAGTCCCTATATATTATAAAATATTCTTCTTCCTTTAAATTATATATTTTTATATTTTTAACCTTATACGATTGATATAAATAGAATATTTTTTAATTTTATCTATTGAAGTGAATGATGGGATAATGGTGGAGGATGAAAATCAACATGTAAATTAAGTATTCATCCTGGTTTCAATAGTCTAGGAATTTAATTAATTCTAAAACACTCAAAAAGTTTTCATAAAAACCAAAAAAATCTAGTACCTTCTTTTGTTATGAATTAAATGGTCCCTTGGATCATCGCATATTTATGGAATTCAAATTTTTAACATTATCCACATAATATCATCTATCACTCTCCATCAGAACATGATGGTTAGGTTTATCTTTTATATCCATGTTTTTTTTACATAGAACCCCAGTATGTGTAATTCTCAGTAACCTTCATACAAACCATTCATTATTTTAAGACAGAGGCTTACTTAATCTATTTTTAAATGTAGTATTTTACCTAGTATATTTATAAATATCAAGACCCTAGTATTAAATCATATGTATACATTTTGAGGATATAATTTATTAAATTATGGGATAATGAAATACCACAATCCTCTAAGGTAGGCTTCATTTTTAAATAATTCAATTGCATTCCATGCCTGCAATGCCGAGTTCAAGCAGACCGCATCCTATCAAACTAGTCATTTAAAAGTGGTTATTATTAGTATTAACCAAATTTTCATTTATATATATCCCATAATAATTTAATTTTTTTTTCTAGACATACTATAAGGACAAATTCAATTTTTTAGAAAAAAGAATAAATTTGTAAACAATGTAGTATTTCCTCCATTTAATTAAGAACCATTTGTAAATATATTATTTGACACTTTTATAAATTCAATTTAATGAAATTAAATTAATTTTAGAAGAGAGATCTAAAAATTTAATTTGCATATTTTTTTGGTACTTTCTGATAAATTTCTTTTTTTAATGAGTTGTTAAAAATAAAAATTTTAAATTGAAAACAACATTATAATAGAAATAATTTATATTGTTAAATTATAAGTATGAGTTGTTTTAAATTTTAATTCAATTATATTTTTACAAATTAATCCACTATTGGTCATTGAATTTAATATCAATTTTTTGTTAGACATAGAAAAATGTCAAACATTTGGTAGTTTTTACTTCTTAAAAACACTCTTTTTGGATTTGACAATGTGAATTAATTTTAAATCAATTTATGCTGATTATGGGTGTTGAATATGGAAAGATGGATTCCATATTTGGAATCAGGAGGTAGAAATGGTGTAAATAAGTATCTTTTATTTTTATATATTATGAATAGTAACTTAAGTAAATATTTTATTTACCATGGTTAAAGGGGAAATCTGGTAAATTATGGTAACAAAATATTATAATAATAATAAATGACCTTAACACATGTCTAAACCCTATTTCATGATATATATCTGACCACGGTAATTCTTAGGTCGATATTAGGACCCCATAGAGCCACTTGTGTTTGAAAATGACATTTAATTACTTTTAATTTAATGTGAAGGAAAATATAACATATTTATGTATCATTTAGTAAAACAATATTTATATGAGATTATATAAGTGATATATTATAATATAAATATTCATTATAAATTTAAAAATATTTCCTACATCATGGTATTTTATTTGTGATTTTTTGACATAAAATAAATAAATTTATTTTGGACACAATGGGGATGTAGTAATAACCATATTAATGAATGATTTAAATAAATGAGATTATAAATATTGAACTAAATTTATTTTTATCCTTTTTATTCAATACAAATATTTTTTGGAATATAGTTAATTTGGATCTTTGAATTAATTTTGTTTTTTAGAATCAATCATTTTTATGGATTTTAAAAAAGGCATGATATGAATAGAAAAAAATTGACATAAATGAGTTTTTAAATAAACAAATATTTTATAAAATGATATAAAAATCATATAAATAAAAATTTAGGACAACAATTTTTATAGTCATAAAAATTTCACAAATGATCCTTTTTTGGTTCTCTTGGCATTTTATAGTAATTATATTGACAATGTAGTTAAAAAATACATTTGACTTGGTATGAGTGAAACTGCTAAACAAAGGGTTAATCCCAATAGATAAGGATTATTTTACAATATAAACATATCAAAAACCTATTGGTTGAGAGGTTTTTTACACATCCTGGTATTATCCTCCATATAAATAAATTTGGAGCTATTAGAACAAAAAATCATTTTATAATAAGTTAATAATTCATGCTTTCTCAAAAGTGCGCTCGCCTCCCTTATAGACGAGATCTCCCTTTCTCATTAAAATCACATATAAAAATCCCTTTTTCTTAAAAAACCATGCCCAAATCTACCCCAATATCACTAATTTTATCCAGGAGAACCAAATTTGATCATAATTATTGCTTAAGGAGCTGTTTTTTATAAATTAAAAGGAGACTCTTGAAGAAGAAGTAATAATTTTTTCCATTCATTCAAAGTTAATTTCTTCTTCTAATTACTCTTTTTTATGTTGTTACCATAATAAAATAATAACTATAGAATATAATATATTCTATGATATTTTTTAGATTATGGTACAACCATGTTACACTTTCTACCCATCCCATGAGAAATAATACCACCATATGTGCGTAAGCATGACTAGCCATCTCTACGCCATAGTGTAAATTGTTTTTATTTATACTTTACTTCTATTGATATAAAGATGAATATAATGGAATTAAATAAATAATATAACCTAATTTTATTTTTTAAAATTAATATTATATAAAATTCTACACCATTTGACCATTAAATAAATGATATCGCCGTCCGTGAATACGTACGACTTACCATCTCCACAACGCGATGAGACTCAACTTCCATGCTCACCATCAAATAATGATTATAAAAAATATATTATTCATAATTATGAAATACATGACCTAATAAGTCTTCTAGAAATGATATATATATATATGTATATTTATTTCATTCACTTACATCTATTCAATACAATATGAAAACAAAAACATTGTCTGTGCGTACATATGACCTACCATCTCATTAAACCGTATATTCCATTTTAATATATATATATATATATATATTATACATATTTATATTCTAAATATATATGATATTTAAATAATTTTTTATGATATTTAAGTAGAAAAATCATGATATTTGTGATATGATCAAGAAAAACAAGTTAAATTTCCTACGATAATGAAATAAATTATTTCCCAAAATGTTACTTTAACATGGAAATTTTTGTTAAATGGGTTTTTTAATGTCATAAATGAATAATGTAAGGTATAATAAATTTGAATATTGATCTAGTATAATTTAATATCATAATATAGTCATTAAAAATGAGGTTAAATGTACCCTCGACCAATGTAAAGTACAAGGTAATGGTTGATTTCACAATCTCATTATGATTTGATGTTGTTGAAGGGTAAGTATCTACTGGGAAATATTCATCATCCTTGTACATGATTTAGAAAAATGTTTTCAAAAAGAATATTTTGAATTTATATGTAAGGGAAAATTTAAAAAATTGTTATTTTAAAAGTTGTAAATATTTGTTTCCCTAAATCTTTTTAATTAATGTCCATGTATTAAAATGATTATAATGATTTATTTACGTAAACATGATTGTTTTAAAATGTTAATTTATTTAGAATGTCTCATATTGGTATGAGAGTAATTAATTCAAAAATAACTTTTAAATGACTTCCTTTCTAAATTTGGTGTCTTTTATATGATTTCTTGAAAATGGATATTTCTCTAAAAGAGTTTTGGAGATTATTTTCAACTATGTCAACAACATTTATTGGATATTATTTTATATTAAGATTGATTTATTATAATAAAATAATCAATATTGTATTGAATGAGTAATGATATGTGTGAAAATGGATGTGATATTTTCATACCATTCAATTCTAACGGTTAAAGTATTTAAATTTCCTATTCTTGTTTTAATATAAATGTTTATGTAACGTTTCACCCATTTCATATGATTAATGCATTGGACTTAGTAAGTGATGGTTGAGGCCCACTATAGCCCCTCAATGCATCAGTAGGTCTCATTAGATAGACTAGTGTCTTGGAACAAGGCCTTGAGAAAATATTTGTTAATGGATTTATCACAAGTCATTAAGTTAATAGTAATTATGTCTTGCATTATGCATTCCCTCGTTATGAAATTAGTAGTTACATGTGGTTATTAGACAAGTATAATATCCATTTCCATGTTTATATGGTAATGTTTGATTTATTTATTTTTGTATTTTTATAAAGGATGTGTTTTAGAGACTGATGTTTTTAATATACATATTTCCTTAAACGTTTTAGCTTCTGCTGAATTATTTACCCTTTCGGAGCACCTAAGATCACCCCTTTCTTATGTTTAATTTTCCCATGATTCGATGATGTATATTATGATTGATATTCAGGGTTAAACTAGGGGAATAATGTAATTGTTAAAATAGAATCTATTTTATGTTTTATGTTAAAAATTGTAATGTAATGTTTATTTATGTAATCTATTTTTGAAAACTGCTAAAGTATTCAGACATTCGGGAATTGATTCAATGTAATTTGCCTAATGCATTAAAATAATGCATAGGCTCTAGGTAACTGGGGTCAGGGTGTTACACATACATAGCTATTAAATTGGAATTTATGAATAGGATTAACTAACATAGGATAATATATTATTTAAATAAGTATAAAATGTATCCATTGGTCACAAATTAATTAAAAATTAATATATTCTCCAATTCATTATAAAGGGAATATTTAAAAAAAATTCATAAGACAAATATATTAAAAGAAAAAATAAAATTACATAAAATTAGTGAGTTATATTGATTAAATTTATATATTGTACATCCAAAAAAATTAACTCAACAAATAGATTTCATGGTCATAAGATAATAACATACCCATATTACATACAAAATACTATATTTTTATAAAAATAGTTTTTCACCATTTGATGGAGAATACATTTTAAAACCATTATTTTGACCCTTTTATAAAATTAATATGTTTAAATGGACTCAATATATATAAAAAACAAAAATAATTAGCATAAGGTGACTTTTTTGGTATTTTTATGTGAGATTTCATTTTTTTAATGAATAGTGGAAAAATCTACATTTTAATTCAAAATAGCATATTCGTATAAATGATATATATTGAGAGATTATATTTTATATTATATTAAAGATTAAATAAGATAATATTTTATTTATTTGTCCAATTTAGTTCATTGGAATAAATTTAATTTGGAAATTGTTTATAAAAATTATTACAAACTTTTAAATATTTTTATTTTAAAACCCCTCACTGTCTTCTCATAAGTAGGAGTCAATTTAAATTAATTTAAAAAAAATATTTGATTTTAATTTGAAAAAATTTATTACATATTTAAATCAGAGTAATTTTTGATTTATAATTAGTTAAAATCAGTTTTCTCCAAAAAATATTAGGGAATGTCATTAAAATTAATTACTAATAATGCTAAATTATACATAATAAGGGACTAAACCATAATATTATTGCCTAAATGGCCGAGGAAGTTTTCTAAGAACCATTTAATTTACATTTTTACACCTTATAGTATCTTATATAGACTATTTAAAATTAATTTATACACATTAAATGAGGAAAGAGTGGGTGGAATTCCTTTTCCAAACATTTACAAGACAACCACTCCTCCTCCACTATAAAAAGAACACCTCTCCTCCAACAAGCTCACACATATCAAGATACATTAGCTTGAAAGAAATATTCTAAAATTAGTCATAAAGATCCAAATACAAAACCAAGAATATTTTTTTAAATAAATCATTCCATGGAAGACTTTTTCTACCAACCAGAAGATGTTACCTGATTCAGATGTAATATCTTTCCTCAAGATATTTAGTTTTATTTCTAGTGTACACTCACTAATATATTTTTCAGTACATTTTTATATAAAAAATATATTATACTAAATATAAAAATTATGTTTTTATGTTACGTTTTAGTCCTTAAATTACACACAAATCCATCAAATGGGTAACACACATACAGTTTAAGTGTACGATGAACAGCCGCCTCATGAAACGATGATCATTCATTTTTATTTAACCACATATCAAAGATGAAATTATCATGAAAAAACTATTAATATTAGATATATATATATATTATATTTATTTTGTATTTATTATTATTAAAATATTTTATAACACATACCTTTATAAATTTCATTTTTTAATATGATAACATCATTTATGGATGTTTAGTCTATTGTCTCATCAAAGCGATGTGATTCAGTAACAATATATATATATAATATTAAAAGTTGTTTTGAGAAACCTATTTAACATGTATATCATACTGGAATTATAATATATAATTTTATCATTTAAATTTCATTCTGTTAATACGATAAGGAAATGAAAGTAGCATTTATGTGTATATATGGATTTCTATCTCCTTGAACAATGCAATTCATTTAATATCTCCAAACTTTATTGATTTTAATCAAAACACATTTTACATAATATATATGATAATTAAGTCGGTGTTTAAATTTTGGATATAATGAAATAATTTTCTAATTAATGTCAACAATAAGTTACATGTAAGAAAATACATGAGAAAACTAGTAAATTAACACCTAAAATTGTTAAAATAATGAAAGAGTGTTAAAAAACGGGTAATAACATATTTAAGAAGTTATTAGATAATATTATAAACATGATTTTTGTTATATTATAAGTTAGTAACATATTTAAACCACTATAGAGGAGGATAAATAACTCATAATGAAGGGAAGGCTAAGGTAATAAAATTTCACCTTAATTTACATTCCATTGAGACTTCTCTGTTATTATGCACCAATTCACATTTATTTTGAGTATATACATACTTTTCAAATTATTTATCATTAATATCCTTACTCATATGGTATTACATTATTCATTTAACATGATTACCTCATGGTTATTATGATTTAAATGTTCTTAAGTGGTATGCGACACTTTGAAATTTTTAATTATGAATATCTTAAAGAATATTTATAGTAATTATGATTACAATATTACTTCCTTTTGTAAATGTAAAAATTAGCTTGAAAAAAAAAATTGATTTTAATAATTTCCAATATAAATTTATAGGAATATTATTATTTCCATAATATGGATATTATTATTTCTTAAACCATATATAATTTCGCATATGATGTTTACTTTTATGGTTAGATGATAAATTGAAAAATTATTGGGAAATTTTTATCCATTATTCAATATAAATATATGATGATAAGGAATATTTCATATTAATTACATATATTATTGGATCGATAATGAAATCATTGGACATGAATACATGGGGGGTCTCCAATTATATATAACTCTTTGATTCCTCGATAGTCTAATGCGACAAATTTGTTGGACAAATTATAATTTTTTAAATTGTATTGATGATAGATATTGATATAATTGTGGTTTGTATGCCTGATACATGCAATCTAATATTAAATCATTTCCATTATTTTTGGTATCATTTTTATCCATTATATATTTTTTTGACATACCTATGGATGCATTTCCTTTTTAATTCATTGATTAAAATTATTTTGTTTTTAGTTTCTTACATTTCCATATTGATTTTTCATTATCTAGTAAATTTAATGGGGTGTTCTATCAGTTATTTAACATCAAATTTATTCTAGTTGATCCATTAGTTATTGATTATTTACTTACTATTAATGATCATTTGAGCTCACCTTTATTATGTTTCCTTTCCCCATGTTATGATGATGAAATATGTGAATAAGTGATGAAGACACTAATTAATTTAATTTTATTACATTTCATGGTTTTATTTTGAATTTCAAAATATATATTTTGTATCATTTTTGTAATATCTATTTATAATATTTCTTAACTAATCGGTCCTTTGATATTGGAATTTTTCGTAATCATGTCAATATAATAAAATATGGCACTAGCTCATATCCTTTAGGGAATGGAATTACATATACACATCAGTTTCCATGTGGCATAAAGTGGTTGGAATTTATTGGTATTTATACATATTTATATTAAATTCAATTATTAATTATAAAAGTTGTAATTATTAAAAATTTATGGTCGATATTGTTTTGAATTATCAAGGATAATAGCTATTGAATTTATTTTTATAAGGCCCCAGCCTTAAACCTTACTTAATCTTGAGTTATTACAAGATTACACATTGAGGATCTTTTCAGGTGTAGAGTTTTAGAGAATTAGATCATGAAACATGCATTACATTCTACATTTAAACAAAGTGGTTACATAAAAGACAGTATTCATTCTTCCCATCAATAGAAACATATTGAAAATAAAACATGGATTCTTTCTTTACACATCCTTGACATTATCATCACATCATGTACCTTTCCGTTGACCTGTAAAACATTTCAAAAACTTGGGATGAGCATAAAAATCTCAGTAATGGTTATAAAAATATGGAAAGGAAACATTAGTTCATATATACATAAGAATGAAATCATACATTACCCATAAAACATAGGCACTTTAACATACCTCATCAAATCATGAAGAAATCATAGAAATCATAAGACATAAAAGGTAACTTGAGGCATTCATAACATTTCTTACATAGGGAGTAACCCTCTTGGTTACGTTTGGAAACCCCACCACAGTATATTCCCTAAATATCTTCGGAGAAACCTTAACATTTCACTCCTTTGCGTTACCCAATTAATTGGAGAGCTATATCAGGCTCACCTGCCCTTAGTTTATCACGGAACCACCCATCTTCATAATAATGCCCAAGAACCTCAACATAATCGTATCACATAAAACATGCATAAAGGAAAGATAACATTTCCACTTTTCAATCACAAGATATTAATACAACACATTGATATAAAAACATTATGAAAACCATTTTCAATACCAAAATAAAAGAAAAGTAAAACGTGGTATTTATTTTTCTTTTAAAAAGAAGGTATGGCTTGTAGAGGAAGCCGAAACTCAATTAATGGTCACGATGGCGGAGAAGTCGTTGTCATCGTATATGTATGACAAAAACATTCCTTTTTGTCGTTTAATAAACACTTCGTATAAAAAATATTCCTTTTGAATAAACATAAAAGTCAAAGGGGTTTATACACCGTATAAAAGAAGGTTGTGTATAAAACAGAATATGCCTCAACGAAAGGAGATTGAGACGAAGTCCCTTACAAAGAGGGTATCCTTGGTTTAAGGATAAATCAATTACATAATTATGTGTGACAAACTAATACACCAAATATAAGTGGATATTAAGTGTAAAATAATCAAAGGTCATTCACACATATTCAAAGGATGACATATTCAATAACTACATATTGAACCGAAATAAATCGAAATTGGGTTAAGAAGTTCCCTTGACAGCCTAACGGTGTCACATCAAAATGATTTGATGAGAGATAAAAAAAGTGTATCTCCTCACTTGGACATAAAATTTACATCAATAAGGATATATGAGAAGATATCCCAACATAACAATATGTAAATTAAAAGACCCGACAAAAGAAGTCTTTTAAAAAGAGGTGGGTGAAAGGTTCCCTTACCGACATGGGTATCTTTCGAAACATACACCTCATGAAAGATGGACAATAAAACAATGTAAATACTCATAAAAGAAAGTATATTACACAATTAGTAAAATAATGGGCAGTACATACACCACTCAAAGGAAATTATGTCAAATGTAGCATAAATCTCACGGGAATAAAAGTGAGATGAAAAATCCCTTACGAAAACTCGGCAGCCTAACGACGCCACACAAAACTTACAAAAATGGATTGATGAGATCAAATAGGGTATCTCATCATATTAAAATAATGTTTATAGAAATAGGAATATAAAATAACATCCCCCAACATAAAAAAAAGGAGCTTATAAGAAGTGACATAAAAGAGAGTACTTAAAAAGAAAGATAGAGGTTAGATCTCTTACGGAAATTTGGCAGCCTAACGGCACCACTCAAAACTTCCAAAATGGATTGATGAAAGAGAATATGGTCTCTCATCACATGAACATAAAAATTACAGTAAGATTAATATAAAATAACAACCCAATAACAAGAAAGATGAGCTTTAAAATGAATGACATAAAAGAGTGTACTTAAAAAGAAAGAGTGGAGTAGGATCCCTTACCTCAAGTCCAACTTGTCTTGTTCGTTTCTTTATATTTCTGAATAATAAACTTTGTTCAATTAATAATTGCCTAAGTACCTCCTTTAGAGATTATTATTCAGTTCATATCACATTTTATAATGTTATAATAATTGTTTAATAATGTTAGTTCATATCAAACATTTTTGCCGATGTTTGGTACATGAGTCAAAAATAAACTTGTTTGAAAAAAGATTGCCCATGTAGTTATAAGTAAATAATTTCCAGAATAGTATTAATGATTAAAATATCATATATATCCAGTAAATATTCATTTTATACTATTCCATATCATTTGGAGATAAAAAACGAAAGGCACCATTCATGGAGACGGTAGGACGTACGTACGCATGAACGCTACTTTCATTTTTTGTCATATTAATGGAATTAAAGCAAAATGAGAGAGATATATATATGTTATAATTCCAGAATGATATCCATAGTTTAGATTTAATATATTACATATATATCCATTTTATATATGTACTTATAATATTACATAACATTTTGAGATAAGAAATGAAATGTACCGTTCATGGAGACGGTAAGCCGTACGTACGCAGGAACGCTACTTCTATTTCTATTTCATATTTAATGGAATTAAAACATAATGATACATAATAGTATTTTAATTACAGTATGGTATCATATATAATATCATTAAATATATCCTTTAAACGTACCACATATGGTATTTAACGAATCAAATCACTTTGAGGGGGCGGTAGTCCGCACTTCCTTAAATGAAGATATCGCGTATACCCATAATGGAAGCCATAAAGGTATGCCATAAATGAAAAATACAGAAGCTTAAGGAAAACATAAACATATTATATATCATATATAAATATAGTGACTTCTTAATGGCCACCTTTGAAGGTTGTAAAATAATGTTCAACAATCATCATTTCAGGAGGCAGAAATTTTCCATCCACCGAAACAGTATGTTCTTTAACCATTATATGTTGGTGTGTGTAAGTGTAGCTCGAATAATTCTTATAAAAACATCCTATTATATTGAATATACTTGATTTGTAACAAAATAAATGAATAAAATGAGTTTAGGGGGTTGGATAAGCAAAATAATACAAAAGGAAACAAGTGAAGACATTACCTTAAAATCGGGTAACTCCATTTGGTTTGAGCTCAAAGGCTTCCTTGGGAAGACTTCTGCCTAATGTGAGGCTTCAAGGAGTTAGAGATGGAAGTGGAGAGACAAAATGGTCAGGGGTTGGCCGAGCCAAAGGCTTTGGGAGTGTGGGTAAGGAGGTAGAGGTGGGGGCCTTTTATAAGAGGAGAGGAGGGGCACTCTTGTAAAGTTACAAAATGATACTTTATTTTCAAAAGCGTTTCAGATTTTAAAGGTCCCACATTGATGTATTTAGAGGATAAGGTGATAAGTGTTCTATATACACTCATCCAATAGGTTTTGGACATGTTTAGGTCTTAGATAGTACATTATCTTTCCATTTTATTTAAATCGTTAAATAATGAGGTCATCTCTTCATCATCATGATGTCATAAATAATTTAATTTATTTAATGTCTACAAATTATAAAAAAATACTATGATGTAGGAAATATTATTATATTTCCAATGACTATTTATAGAAAAAAATATGACTTGTATAACCCCATGTAAAAATTGGTTTAGTAAAACATCTCATGTTTGTGTCATTTTTACTTTAACATTTAATAAAAAGATATTTATGTCATTTTCCATCCAAAGTTGCTCCATGGGTCCCCAAGTTGACCCATGGACTTCCTGGTCGGCCATGACACATCCAATGAGGGTAGGACATGTGTCTAGGTCATTTCATTTTATTAAAACATTATTCTTACCATAAACTACACTAATTACCTCTAATCGTGATTAAAAACTTAATAAGTTACTATTCACCAAAAATTTATTTTTATCCCATTGAACCACATTTTACTTATTAATGACAACCATTTATGTTGGATTTTTGAAATTCAAAACACAAAGATGGAAAAATTTCATTTAAACGGAAAAATCAGTTTTTATAAGTACCACTTAGTGGTTTCACTATTTATCAAAAATTGAAGTTTTTTCCGAAAATTCCAAAAAATTCACCCTAAGCTATATTTGATATTCGGAATTCAAAAATGAAGTATATTTCACAAAATTTAAAACATATAAGTCACATTAATTAATTTAATAATTAATTCCCGCTGTCAGAGCAAATAGCGTGTTTTTATGAAACAATAAGTATCAAAAGATTGACACTAGTTTAAGTCTGATTTCAAAGTGAAATTAATTCCAACGAACACTATTGGATTTAATGGTAAAAATATATTCTAATTTCACTTTAAAACAAATTCAAAAGATAATCTAATCATATAAATAAATTAGATTAAAAAGAGGTTTTTAATTAAAATACAACATTTTACACTATTCATTAAAAAAATGAACTTTATCGGAAAGATACCAAAAATTTACACAAAGTAAATTTTGATGTCCCAATTCTTAAGAAGAGTTTTATTTGGTCCAATAGAATGTATAAGAGTGAACAAAACTATATTTAATGATGGTTCGCGATCAAAAGGTAATAAGTGAACTTTAGTGAAAACTAGGGCATGTACGCCTAAAATTGAATTCTTTTAGTATTTTAAGCCTTTATCGTTTATTGGATAAATTTAAAAACATTTAAAAACATATATAATCATATTTTAGTTATTTCTATCCATTCTTGCAAATACAATGGCTACATGTTAACTACCATTTAAAATAATATTATTTTATTATTATAGTGCAACGTAAGATTCCCAAGAAACTCGTAGTTGCGTGTTGGGTACGCCATCGAGCATAGCATCCCCTTTAAAGTCATATTAATATTTTATTCACAAATATTGATAAATATGAAAATTTCATATTCTTTATTTACCTGGGGTGTTACATCCTTCCCCCCTTTTGGGAATTGCGTCCTCGCAATTTTTAAATTTGAGCTTTGAAACATCCTTGAAAGTCCCACATCGGAACAAGAGTCGGTAATATAATCACTTTAAAATAAAGGAAAATAAGTACAGAGGTCACCCGGGTTAACCCATACTAGGATTCCATGTAGAAAAACATGGACATGGAAGAAAAAGCAAAGGGTCATGTTCTTGTGGGAGAGTGATAGTAAACATGTCTAGGAGAAAGTTAACCATAAGAAAATCACAAACTTGTGATGGACTAAACGGTATTCGATTCCCCTGTAGGAAAAGTTAATATAAAAAATTTTTGTTTTAAGTTACTTTTTATTGTGGAATTTATTCATAAGGAAGCATAATCACTTATCATGTTGACTTTCAACTTTTACTAGATTCCTTAATCAAACTCATATTTTTTTTCCAAAAGACTAATATTTAGGGAGACTTGTTCGCATTAAGAGTACCATAATCAAATTCTAGAGAATTACCTAATCCACCAAAGAGAACTATATACATCCCATGTCTTTAGGCTTTAACCAAAAACAAAACCAAAAATGTTAGTACAAGGTTAGATAATCCAGAAAAGGATAACCCTAGAAAAAGAAAATCTATGCTTAATCTCCAAAATTTGTCCAAAAAACCCCAAAGTTCAACGAGGACCATCTGATAAACAATTTGTTCATAAAATTATTCAAAGTAAACCAATATAAGATTGATACCCAAATATTTTAAGTATTTAGTCACATAGTCTTCCAAGTTAAATCGTAACATTTATCTCCGAACAACATCAGTTTCTCCTAAAGTCTCGTATTGAAAAGTAATTAACCTAATCACATATCCTCCATGATAGGTTAATCATTTTCATAAATAACCCAAAATCAACTTACTATTAATTCATAAAATCATATAACTAAAAAGAATCAGTTAAACTAACCAGGGACTTCACATAGTCCAGTGGTATGTGATAAATATCAGTCACACTTTGGTTGTGGGTTCAATTCCCGCAGCTTTGTCCGAAGCGACGGGTAGTCACACAGTCTGTGTGTTGTCCATTTTACAAAAATATATAATTCTCAAATCATTCCCCAAAAAGGGATAAAATCATCAAAAATAACCATAACATAATTTAACCTCAATTTTATCTCATGCCTTTCACTTCAATCATAACATAAAGTAACCCATAATTACCTCAAAAGTAAGGATCATATAAACCCAAATGGTTCTTTATAACTATGTCCACAAAAGAAAAGATAACTATTCCTTGAATAAAAGTTGCATATATTAAACATCAGGGTTACACATAATATAAAAAGTCTTCAAATGTAACCCCATCATCAAAAGAGACTTAATACTCTTAAGAATTTCACCATAACTCTTGAAGACCTTATATGTTGACATCTTACTCATTCAACATTCTTCATGATCCATTAACCATTCCTTTCCAACTTATTCCAAAATACCTCTTTCCTACAAACAAAATCACGAATCATATACTAAGATTCCAAAATAGGAAAACAATAGTCATGAAATAATCCATACCTTTATTTGGTCATTTTCAGTTTCTTCATCCTCAATCAGAATGGCATTAGGTATTGGTAAACGAACATTTGTACGCTCTTGGTGATCCAATTCACGAAACTTCTTCATAGGACATGTGTTTGCATAATGGCCATGCACACCACAATTATAACATTCAATTGATCCCTCAGAAATAACTTCTTTCCCTTTCCACGAGTCAACTCGATGCTTCCTTTTTCCATGGAAGGTTCATGATTTATGACCTTCATTTCCACATCTATAGCATATTTCTGTCCCTTTGAATCATTTTCCTATGTGTTTCTTTCCACATCATTGACACATAGGTTTTTGAACACACATACCTTTATGATTATTACCTGTAATTCCGTAGGGATTTGTTTCTTGTATATATGATTCCTTAGAGAAATCACCAAGGTTTAGGTGGTCAATCATGACTCCAGATAGTTGGTTGAGGATAATGACAAGAGTTCTCATTGCAGCTCCCATATCATTCCGTTACTTGCTCAAAAAACTGTCACAGTTTCCTTTACATCCACTGTTACTTTTGTGCCTGCTAGATCCAGCCATTTACTAAAACCAAAAAGGTCAGTGTGAGTATATCAAAAAAACCATCATGTACTAATGAGAAAGATAAAAACTAAGATATACTTACTCATTCACTTTATCTAAAACTAGGACTCTTTCTGAAATCCTAACCATAATGGTAAAGCCACTTATGCTTAAAGAATACCCTAACCTCTAAAGTTATCTAAACCGACCTTTGATTCCAACTTTAAGGCCCCAACCTTAAACCTTACTTAATCTTGAGTTATTACAAGATTACACATTGAGGATCTTTTCAGGTTTAGAGTTTTAAGGAAATAGATCATGAAACTTGCATTACATTCCACATTTAAACAAAGTGGTTACATAAAAGACAGTATTGATTCTTCCCATCAACGGAAACATATTGAAAATAAAACATGGATTCTTTCTTGACACATCCTTGACACTATCATCACATCATGTACCTTTCCCTTGACCTGTAAAACATTTCAAAAACTTGGGATGAGCATAAAAAGCTCAGTAAGGGTTATAAAAATATGGAAAGAAAACATGAGTTCATATATACATAAGAATGGAATCATACATTTACCATAAAACATAGGCACTTTAACATACCTCATAAAATCATGAATAAATCATAGAAATCATAAGACATAAAATGTAACTTGAGGCATTCATAACATTCATACGTTGGGAGTAACCCTCTTAGTTACGTTTGGAATACCCACCACAATTTATTCCCTAAATCTCTTCTGAAAAACCTTAACATTTCACTCCTTCGCGTTACCCAATGCATTGGAGAGCTATATCGGGATCACCCGCCCATAGTTTATCATGGAACCACCCATCTTCATAATAATTCCCAAGAACCTCAACATAATCATATCACATAAAACATGCAAAAAGGAAACATAACATTTCCACCTTTCAGTCACAAGATATCAATACAACACATTGATATAAAAACATTATGAAAACCATTTTCAATACCAAAATAAAAGAAAATTAAAATGTGGTATTTATTTTTCTTTTAAAAAGAATGTATGGCTTGTAGAGGAAGTCGAAACTCAAATAATGGTCACGACGGCGGAGAAGTCATTGTCACTGCATACATATGACAAAAACATTCCCTTTTGTCATTTAATAAACACTTCGTATAAAAAATATTCCTTTTGAATAAACGTAAAAGTCAAATGGGTTTATACACCATATAAAAGAAGGTTGTGTATAAAACAGAATATGCCTCAATGAAAGGAGATTGATACGAAGTCCCTTACAAAGACGGTATCCTTGGTTTAAGGATAAATCAATTACAGAATTATGTTTGACAAACGAATACACCAAATATAAGTGGATATTAAGTGTAAAATAATCAAAGGTCATTCACACATATTCAAAGGATGACATATTCAATAACTACATGTTGAACCCAAAGAAATCGAAATTGGGTTAAGAAGTTCCCTTGACAGCCTAATGGCGTCACATCAAAATGAGTTGATGAGAGATAAAAAAAGGGTATCTCATCACTTGGACATAAAATTTACGTCAATAAGGATATATGAGAACATATCCCAACATAACAATATGTAAATTAAAAGACCCAACCAAATAAGTCTTTTAAAAAGAGGTGGGTGATGGTTCCCTTACCGACATGGGTATCTTTCGAAACATACATCTCTTAAAAGAAGGACAATACAAAATTGATGTAAATACTCATAAAATAAAGTATATTACAAAATGAGTAATATAATGGGATGTAAATACACCACTCAAAGGAAATTATGACAAATTTAGCATAAATCTCACGGGAATAAAAGTGATATGAAAAATACCTTACGAAAACTCGGCAGACTAACGACGCCACATAAAACATACAAAAATGAATTGATGAGATCAAATAGGGTATCTCATAATATTAACTTAAAGTTTATAGAAATAGTAATATAAAATAACATCCCCCAACATAAAAAAATGAGCTTAAAAGATGTGACATAAAAGAGAGTACTTAAAAAGAAAGAGAGAGGTTAGATCTCTTACGAAAATTTGGCAGCCTAACGCCGCCACTAAAAACGTCCAAAATGGATTGATGAGAGAAAATAGGGTCTCTCATCACATGAACATAAACATTACAGTAAGATTAATATAAAAGAACAACCAATAACAATAAATATGAGCATTAAAAGGAATGACATAAAAGAGTGTACTTAAAAAGGAAGAGTGGAGAAGGATCTGTTACCTCAAGTCCAACTTGTCTTGTTCGTTTCTTTATATTCCTGAATAATAAACATTGGTCAATTAATAATTTCCTAACTACCTCATTTAGAGATTATTATTCAGTTCATATCACATATTATAATGTTATAATAATTCTTTAATAATGTTAGTTCATATCATTCTTTTTTGCCGATGTTTGGTACATGAGTCAAAAATGAACTTGTTTGAAAAAAGAATGCCCATGTAGTTATAAGTAAATAATTTCCAGAATAGTATTCATGATTAAAATATCATATATATCCTGTAAATATTTATTTTATACTATTCCATATCATTTGGAGATAAAAAACAAAAAGCACCGTTCATGGAGACGGTAGGACGTACGTACTCATGAACGCTACTTTCATTTTTTGTCATATTAATGGAATTAAAAAAAATGAGAGAGATATATATATGTTATAATTCCAGAATTATATCCATAATTTAGATGTAATATATTACATATATATACATTATATATATGTACTTATAATATTACATAACATTTTGAGATAAGAAATGAAATGTACCGTTCACGGAGACGGTAAGCCGTACGTACACATGAACACTACTTCCATTTCTATTTCATATTTAATGGAATTAAAAAATAATGATACATAATAGTATTTTAATTCCATTATGGTATCATATATAATATCATTAAATATATCCTTTATACGTACCACAAATGGTATTTAACGAATCAAATCACTTTGAGGGGGTGGTAGTCCGCACTTCCTTAAATGAAGATATCGCGTATACCCATAATGGAAGCCATAAAGGTATGCCATAAATGAAAAATAAAGAAGTTTAAGGAAAACATAAACATATTATATATCATATATAAATATAGTGACATATTAATTGCCACCTTTTAAGGTGTTAAAAGAATGTTGAACAATCATCGTTTCAGGAGGCAGAAATTCGCCATCCACGGAAACAGTATGTTCTTTAACCATTAGATGTAGGTGTGTGTAAGTGTATCTCGAATACTTCTTATAACAACATCCTAGTATATTTAAGATACTGGATTTGTTACAAAATAAATGAATAAAAAGAGTTTAAGGGTGTTGGAGAAGCAAAATAAAACAAAAGGACACAAGTGAAGACATTACCTTATTATCGGGTAACTCCCTTTGGTTTGAGCTCAAAGGCTTCCTTGGGAAGACTTCTGCCCAATGTGAGGCTTCAAGGAGTTATAGAGGAAAGTGAAGAAACAACATGGTCAGGGGTTGGCCGAGCCAAAGGATTTGGGAGTGTGGGTAAGGAGGTAGAGGTGGGGGCCTTTTATAAGAGGAGAGGAGGGGCACTCTTGTAAAGTTACAAAATGTTACTTTATTTTCAAAAGAGTTTCATATTTTAAAGGTCCCACATTGATGTATGTCGAGGGTAAGGTGATAAGGGTTCGAAGTCCACTCATCCAATAGGTTTTGGACATGTGTAGGTCTTAGATATTACATTATCTTTACATTTTATTTAAATCGTTAAATAATGAGGTCATCGCTGCATCATCATGATGTCATAAATAATTTAATTTATTTAATGTCTAAAAATTATAAAAAAAATACTATGATGTATGAAATCTTTTTATATTTCCAATGACTATTTATAGTCAAAAATATTACTTGTATAACCCCATGTAAAAATTGTTTTAGTAAAACATATCATGTTTGTGTCATTTTTACTTTAACATTAAATAAAAAGATATTTATGTCATTTCCCAAACAAAGTGGCTCCATGGGGTCCCCAAGTTGACCCATGGATTTTCTGGGTCGTCCATGACACATACAATGAGGGTAGGACATATGTCTAGGTCATTTCATTTTATTAAAACATTATTCATACCATAAACTACACTAATTACCTATCATCGTGATTAAAAACTTAATAAGTTACTATTCACCAAAAAATTATTTTTATCCCATTTAACCACATTTTACTTCTTAATGAAAACCATGTTTGTTGGATTTTTGAAATTCAAAACACAAAGATGGAAAAATTTCATTTAAACGTAAAAATCAGTTTTTATAAGTACCACTTAGTGGTTTCACTATTCATCAAAAATTGAAGTTTTCAGAAAAATCCCAAAAATTCACCCTAAGCTATATTTGATATTCCAAATTCAAAAATGAAGTCTATTTTAAAAATTCAAAACATATAAGTCACATTAATTAATTTAATAATTAATTCCCGCTGTCAGAGCAAATAGCGTGTTTTTATGAAACAATAAGTATCAAAAGATTGACACTAGTTTAAGTCTGATTTCAAAGTGAAATTAATTCAAACGACCACTATTGGATTTAATGGTAAAAATATATTCTAATTTCACTTTAAAACCAATTCAAAAGATAATAAAATCATATAAATAAATTATATTAAAAAGAGGTTTTGAATTAAAATACAACATTTTACACTATTCATTAAAAAAATGAACTTTATCGGTAAGATATCAAAAATTTACACAAAGTAAATTTTGATGTCCCAATTATTTACAAGAGTTTTATTTGGACCAATAGAATGTATATAAGTGAACAAAACTATATTTAATGACGGTTCACCATCAAAAGGCGATAAGTGAACCTTTGGTGAAAACTAGGGCATATACGCCTAAAATTTAATTCTTTCCGTATTTTAAGCCTTTATCTTTTATTGGATAAATGTAAAAACCTTTAAAAAAAATATAATTATATTTTAGTTATTTATATCCATTCCCACCAATACAACAGCTACATGTTAACTACCATTTAAAATAATATTATTTTATTATTAGAGTGCAACGTAAGATTCCCAAGAAACTCGTTGTTGCGTGTTGGGTACACCATCGAGCATAGCGTCCCCTTTAAAGTCATATTAATATTTTATTCACAAATATGGATAAATATGAAAATTTCATATTCTTTATTTACCTGGGGTGTTACAAGTTTGGAGTGGAAGTTGATTTGCTTGACGAGACTATTGATATTTATAGTGTCTTTAATAAAAAATTATAGGTGAGGTCAGACCCTATGTGTTTTTTTCCATTTCTTATTGGAATGAGACTCCAACATATTGGAGGTGATTTTGGATATGGACGTCCATGATTTAGTGGACATTTAAAGGACCTATTTGGATTCAGGCTGTTGTGTTCCTTGAGAAAAGTTCTGGTTGCTCCAAGATCTAATGGAATGGAACTATTTTTGGTGGAAGATATATTAGTATTTGGATGAATATGATGAGAAATAATCTACCATCTATTGGAATAGATCTATGGTTTTCCAATTCACAAGGAATACATGTCTTAGATCTAATTGGGATGTATATGAATGACACAGATAATAAAATGCTTTATAAATACACAATAGCATATAATTTCTCACCACAACTCTTTATGATTATATATATGTATGGATAATGAGTTGTACATCAACAATGATTATGTGGAAAAAATTGGGTAATTATTATATAGGTGATAGAAATGTAAAGGAGACAAAACTACATGTCTTTCTTAATAGGAATTATGATTTGAATTTTCATTATGATGAAAATAATGATATCTTCTTCAGTGTAATTATTGAATTTTCTGGAGAAATACAAGGAAAAGGTGAAGAAATTAATGAAATTGATATTTTAAGGAAAATTCATGAGAAGAATTCCTCATCTTTACAATGTAATGGTGTTAACCCTTGAGGAAAGGGATATTTTCAAACATTCTCTAGATGAACTGCTATATAGCCTAGTGGAATATGAGATCAAATTAAAAAAAGAAGATGAAATGTATCACATAAGTAAGGTAATGGTATTCAAATAAATGGACAAACATGAAATTTTTTTATATAATATTGATGATGATAATGGGGAAAATAAGTTATTTCTCTCAATGACATGAAATTGATGAAGGGAAAGGGAAATTATTATACAAGTTACCTCAAGATTGTTTTCATTGTTCCATAGATGGGAACATTACCTCTCGATGCACAAGAAATTTTTATGACAAATAATGTGAATCTAGAGACAAGAAGAATCCTTGAATATGTTTTTGAAAAAAGGGAAACATAATTTCTGGTAATAAACTATAGATAGAGGTTTTTGAATGTGATGATGATGATGATGATAGTGAATTATTTGAGGAGGAATAAATGGATTTTAATTATGGAACTAATGCGTTAATGATGGCTATTGATGAAAATTCATAACCATCAGAAGATAAAGCTATAGATAATAAACTGACAACGGATATCAATCTCATGTTTCAACTTAAGTATTATTTCGTTAAGAATTATAATCAATTAATTATATACAAAAATTTGGAATGAAAATGTGGAAGATCCAGTATAATATATTGTATACAAGATTCTAAAATTTATTATCCTGAGGAAGTTGGTATGGAACGTTGAAATACATTTAAAAATATAGAATATATAGTTGAACAGAAGATTTTAATTGAATAATGGGAAAAAGTAATTAATGATAATGCATCAATACTATAGGAGATTTCCAGAAAATCCAAGTAACTTATAGAATAAGTTTTCATTCTTATCTGTAAGATTTAATGTGAATCAATACCAAATTAAACAATGATGAAAATTTAGTTTGGAAAAATTTCTAAAGCTGAGTTGTTAGAAATAGTTTATCATGGTTCTAATGGAGTTGAATTTTCTTTAAATATTAGAGACCCTCAAAGAGGGGAATAATAAGAATTTTTTGATACTAAATCATCAAATTTTCTTAGTAAAATGGGCCAAAATAAACACAATATGAAATTCTGACATGTCATAAAGACTCCTGAATTCCGAACAATTAAATTTTAAAATCAAAGTTAAAGGTGGACTAAAAAAAGTCATCGAGTTTTTTGATATGATAGAAAATCAAATTACCCCTCTAAAGAAGTTTAACTGAGGAGGAATAGGTGTGATAATACATTTCCACTTATGAAATTTCAATTTCGTGGCTACAAAGGCCATACCATGTCAGATTGTGAAGAAGAAATAAGCTATTTGAAGAAGGAAGAGATAAGAATTCAACAGAGGAAAATAAATTCATTTCATAATTATTTTAGAAGAAACTATATTTATGGATATTGTTATCATTGTTCTAACAATGGATATAAATATATTGAATAAAGGCAGATGAAAGGTTAAAAAATTTCTTATAGTACCCATAGATAGGTCAATACTCACCATCCAAACGGTGATGATTTAGGAATAGGTTTTCTCCATTATAAGAAGAATATATATATATATAAAGAACTAACTCTCATGGAGGAGAGTTTCTAAAGGAAAATTTTATCCTTCACGCAATCAAATTTTTCCAAGAAAGAAAAGAAGAAAATTTAAAAATCCGACCTTGAAGAAGTATCTCTCAAAGCTACCAAGAAGAGAACCACTTGGATTATTGATAGTGGATGAATATCCCATAATATGGGGAATGTAAAAATATTAAATAATATCGTGACAAAGGTTGATGGATTAGTGAGATTTGGTAATTTTGGTTATTTGATGATCAATGGTAGTGGATGTATTGAAATGGAAAATGCTGATCTAAAGATGACTGATGTTCTTTACATAGATTGGTTGTGTCACAATATCCTAAGTGTGAGACAACTCTATGAATCATGATTTATTGTGACATTTAATCCAAATGGTTACACTAAAAAATGATGAATGAAGAACTATCTAATGAATGGATGTAGAACAAATGGAATCTTATATCAGGTAGATAGTAAATAGAAAATTGGTTTCATTACAGTTGATGAAGTGACCGAATTTTGGACCTAGTGGTTAGCTCACATCAATCAATAAGATATTGAAAATAAATAAAAACAAAATATGTTCATGGATATCATATTTCTAAATCATAAATGAAATATTACTTATGATTCTTGAAAGTGAGGAATGTTGGTGTGCAGTTCATATTTCCTAGAGAAGAAAAGGGCATCATATATTCTTGATTTCATTAATACATACAAATGTTGTTTGATAAATGATTCCATAATATATAGAGAAATTTATTTCACCATTTCAATTTATTATTATCATATAATGTATTTTATGATTTTTATACATAAGTAACATAATGTGACTGATTTTCTGAAAAAATATCGTCGAATAGCTGAGAATGATAAAAGACAGACAGTCAACATTATATGGTATAAAAATGCTGGGGAGCACGCATCCATTGAATAATAAAATTACATGGGGAAACATGAAATATGTCATCAGGTTTATGCTATGAGAACCCTATAAAAAAAAGAGTCGTTGAGTGCTAGAATCAACATGTTAATATTATGTCCAGAACAATGATGATTGAGATTTGTGTCTCTCTCCATTACTTGAAAGTGTTGGTTCAAGCTACAATTTTTATTAATAACTAAACATGGCTTTATTTAGGGGAATCCAAGAATCCTTATGAGTTATGTCATAGATGGAAATCCTTTTTGAATCATTTTTATGTTTTCGTAAGTAAATGTTTTATCCGAAACAAAGATGGAAATACCAGAATATATGGTGATGTTGTAGATGAAGGAGTATTTCATAGATATTAAATGAATATGAAATACTAAAAAATATTCAATAAACATCATTGAAAAATGGTCAAAAGTAGTGATGAAAAGATCACTAATGATAAAATGACAAACTGGTCATTTAATTCTTCTACTAATGTGATAAAGGATAACCAAGAATATGATCATTAAAAAGAACCAAATACAGATGTATATGAAGGAATAAAAAACATACAGGAGTTGCACCATGATTTTGACTCCGAAAAATAATTCGAAAAATAATCCAATGATGAAGAAAATTATTTTAAATGTCATTGGAAAAATCAAATTGTATAAATTTATCGATCAAACATAATTAGGGATTAGACAACTACATCATAGACAATGATATTGATGAATAGTTCAGAATATACATTCTTTTAAATTATGGAACCATATGTTGGATTTGGTGGCCTATAAAAAACTATAGTGTACATTATGATAAACTTGTATTCATGGAATTGAATATCAATAATTTTTTTTCGTATCTTGATTGTTCTTCAGCGTGACAATGCATGTGATAATTTTCTAAGTATAGTTGTTGCACTAAAGTGTAATAGTGGATGCCTACTAAGATGAGAACCTAGAAGTACCATAACACTATTCTTGAATATATGATCTATGGTCAGATGATATTATTTGAGGTTCAATAATAATACTTTCCTTTAAATGTGATGTCTCATAAAACTTTGAGGAACCTTCTCATTGTGTTCACCCTTGCTATTATCTAGGAGGATATTATGAGACTGAGACACACCAATAGAAAATACACATTCATATTGTCATTGGATGTTCTTATATGTGGACGTGTGTATTGGTCCTCATATTTTATGATTATTATTAAGGGGTATTAAAACTAGTTCACTACAATATACTGACAAAAACTATGTTGAAACATTGTTTTATGCAAGGTAGGATCTATTAGATGCATCATGAGTAATATTGCATTAATAGATATTGAGTTAAAGGATTTGGTCCTTACATTCCACAACAGAAGATTATATCACATGATCTTTGATAGAATTGATATAACCTAAACAAATCAATGTCCATGGTGATGAATGGGAATGTTCAATTCAATGAGTTCAAAGATAGAGTAATCAAGCGCATAGGTTGATGACACTAGCATGCAGTCTGCTTGATTTGAGATATCAATACCGATGGATTGCATTACCTGGTAAGCATTCGTATGAGTTGACACGTCATTGCGGTAATAAATTTTTCACTATGGGTGCATTGGCATGTTTCTAGACAATAACCTTGGACATTAGTAAGGCTTGGACTAATGCCCCTGATGAGTCTTAGAGGGTCACACCCTAAATGTATCCATGTATCTCAATTATATATTAATTCAACATGATTGATAAATATTATTTTTGGATGTTGTTTAAAAATATTTAAGGTATCTTGATCATATTTATTTTGACAATAGTTATTTAATACAAAATACTGTGGGAGAAATAATATATTTATTTTCAAATAATGCAAAGTTATTTATTTATGAAAAAATAGTCATTTTTTATTGTCAAATAAATGTCATGTCAAAAATTAAGAAAATGAGAAATCAAAAGTACATGTTGTATTTATTAATATACACACCGTGTAGTTTCTTATGGGGATTTGTGAGAAATAATAATATTTATTTATTTAATTAAATAATATTAGTTGTAATTCACTGAGTGCATATCAAGTGGTAATTATAGTCAAATGTCATTATTAGAAGTGGGGTCTCACTCTGAATTAAATTAAATAAATAAATTCATTTTGTTAATTAACTCATTTTAAATATTTAAGTACTATAAATCCCAGATACATTATACTAATTAGATCTAGACATTCATTGTGGTTGTGCACAACAGATTTTGAGAACTATCTCATTCTAAGGGAGACTTATTTTCTTCCAATAAATCTCTCTAGTTAATATAGATATCATCCCCCATTAGATCTAGGAGATCTCTTTGGAAGTAGCTCACAAGGAGATTTAAGAGAGACATCACAAGTGATGTATAGTTTTCTCTAGCACCCGAGAATCCCTTTGGTGAAATCTAGAGATAAGACGAAAACATGTGGATCACTACAAGAGTAATCCTAGGCATGGATTCTACGATGGATCAACGGATCACATTGGATCAGGACCAAAAGCTTCAAAAGAAAGAAAATTCCATAAAAGTAATTATTGTTTTTTAATTAAATTAATTACAACCATCATATGATGATACTCTAAATGGTTCTGGGATATCCCACTTTAATTTTCGTTCTTCATTCTATTATGAAGATCTATAATTTTACAATCATGACGGATGTCAAATTGATAGTTGTTAACCGTAAAATTAATGTTTTGTATACCCATCCATGCACATATGCTATACCTAGAACCAATAATTGGTATCGAAGGAGTCATATAATTGATTATAATTATTTATTTTTACATTTATTGTTTATGAATTTAATAATGTAGTTATTTCAATTCATGTTAATCGTTCAATAAATCTGAATCTTAGGATCTATTTCCCCCCTTTCGTTTCTCGTTCACCTTACAAAAATGATATTTTAATTTTAATTTGGATTAAAATAAAAAACATAGGATATCATCTAGAGGGGATAAAGGTTCCTAGATATACCAAACCATATCACATGGTGTGCATTATTCCTCAAAAATAATGAAGTCATGGTTCATTTCATTGGGACTGGTCCTCCGAACCAAGAATTGTGTTAAAGTTTATCTGAGTCTTTATAACTCCATGTTTTTACTAGGAATAGGTGGAACATGGTTTATTGATAAAAAACGGTGTGACACACTGTATACGACATTTATTCCCTTCAGCTTAGGGTTAGTATGCATACCCATTACCCATATTTTTTTACTATAGACCATGTAATGTAGATACTACACATTGTGTGACCCACTAGACGCGTCGTGAATTCCAAAGAATTCGAGAGTGCATCTACGCTCTGACAAAGTAGCCCTGTACATTAGATGGATAATGAATGATAGTACATATAATGTAGTATGAACTACCACCCATGTAGTAATCCAAATTATGAAGATTTATTATCTAATATTATTATATTATACAAAACCTTGATATGTGTACAGTGGTGTTGGTGAAAAGGTGGGAAACAACACATTATAGGTGTTTCATACAAATATTTTTACTTTTTCATCTTGTTAATGTTCCATTGTACTCATGGGGTTGTTATGAATGGGAATACACTAGTTTTACTCGAAGGTAGTGTAACACCCGAGACAAATGTGAAATATTTTGTTTGTATGTTATATAAATCATCAAAGGAATCTTTCACTACACGCAACACTAGCTTGGCTTGCTTTACACGCAACCGTGGCCTTCCTCGATAGCTTGTGTCGTACGCAATACCGAGTTTCACTAAACAATGGTATGCTATTAAAATATTTTTAAAACTAGCCGTTATGAATAATAATAACCACCTTTTGAAATTGTATAAATTTTATTTTTCAAAATGGACTTAATTTTTGGATTCAGAATATCGAAATTATCCTAGGGTGAAATTTTGGTATTTTTCTGAAAACTTTCAATTTTTGATGAATAGTGAAACCACTAAGTGGTAGTTAAAAAACTGAATTTTTCATAAAACATAATTTTACCGCTTCTTTGAGTGAAATTTTGAAAATCCGAGAGACATGGTTGATGTAAGTATGTAAAATGTGGTTCAATGAGATGAAAATAATTTTTTAGTGAATAGTAACTTTTTACTTTTTTACCACGGTTAAAAGTAAATAGTGTAATTAAGGGTAAAAATGATATTATTATTACCCTAACACATGTTCTAATTCTATTGGACATGTGAAATTCGAGCAAAAACAACCTTAGGAATAAAATATGACCATTTAGTCCCACTTGGATTAGATTAGGACATTTATTATTAATTTATTTAAAGAAGGGTTAAAATAGTTAAAATCAAAGTTTAATAAGTAAATAATTTTTCATATGGGGTTATACATAAGATAAATTCGACTATAAATATTAATTATAAAGATAAAACGATTTTATACATAATGGTATTTTATTTGTAATATTTAGACATTAAATAATTTAATTTATTAATGACACAATGATGATGCAGTAATTATCTTATTAATGAAATACTGACATAGTTGATGTTATAAATACCCAAATAAAAGTAATTTGAGGCTTTTTATGAATTAATCTAATTTTATGGGTTAATATGAAATTTTAGTTTTGATTTAAGTAACTTGGTTCGAACTAATCATTCTGTAATGATTTTCACAAAAATCAATTACTAAATAGCGTCAAAATTGACATTAAATAGTTTTTAAAACAAATATTATATTACTAATTGTTATTTTATTCCTAAAAATCTAAGGTTCGGCCAAATGACTTAGATAAAGTTATATATATTAATAATAAACAACTAGGGGTTAGTTTGGCTTGATATGGTAAGTTTATTAACCTTATAGTGTAAGAAAACAAGAAGACACGGTAAAAGTTAAATTGTCTAACTCAAAGTTAAATCTAATTGATAAGGTTAAAATTGATACCTAAACTTGTCTAAATTCTATTTCATGAGATCATTTCGACCCCTAACCACCTTATCTTTGAAATATATCCATTTGGAGCTATTAAAAACCGAATTTGACCATATAATAAAATAATATTTTAAGTTATTCCAAAGGTGCCCCTCTCCTACCTTATAAAAGGGCACCTCCTCCCCCTCTTCCTCAGACCACTTTGAGCCTTCAAGCTCGGCCATCCCATGCCAATTTCTCCTCTCCACTTCTGTAGAAACATCCTAGAGGTTCTGTTCTTCTTCAAAGACCTATTTTAGTGCCCTAAAAGGAGGTCTCAAAGAAGCACTTCAAAGAAGAGGTAATGTCTGTTACCGAGTCTTTCATCTTTATTTCTTCTTCCACTTCTTCTTCTTTAGTTGTTTCATTATGAAGTAATAACATAAGTATCACTCATATACCGATATGTTATTATATGTATGAAACAACCCTATTTCACAATCTATCCATCCTACGGAAAAAGAAATCACCGCGCAAGCGTACGTATGGAATATCGTCTCCATGCCGTGGTGTAATCTATTTTCAACCACCACCTTACTTGAATGGGTATAATGGTGTAAATAATGACTATATATGACTATTATAAAGTGATATTGATTATTAAATATTATAAATACACTTCACTACAATTCCACGATCATAGGAATGATATCATCACTCGTGCGTATATATGGAATACCTTCTCCACGATGTGATGCGACTCGTTCTACATGATCTTCATTTCATAATGATTATATAAGTTAACTGAATGAATTAATATGATATATAATACACTAATACCATTCTGTAAATGAGGTATCTATAACCTAAAGATAAGAATAACAATTTATTCGACAAAACACGCATAATAACAAAAAGTAATAAACACCGGAATAACAAGTAGTAATGAAATATTACTAATAATAAGCTAAGAATATGACCATATATGATATCATAACAATAAGTATGATTCTGGAAAAAGTCAATAACATTATTTAAATCATTATACAGGAGGTTCAGCCACTTACGAAGCAAATCAGACCTAAGGTAAGGGAAAATATCACAATCTCATTTTATCCGAGATTGTTTATACGTTAGTATTTACTGGGGTGTATTTTATCATCCACATCCATGTTTCCTCAATATGTAATATTTATATCCTTCTACAAAAGTTTATATCCAATTTTACCCTTCGATGTGTTTTTAGTAAAAGATATGAAAAGAATCTTTTTTCGTTTTTCGTACAAGGTACTTTTTTGACTTTTCTGACAAAAGTACGAGAAGAATGTTTTTTAACTTATACGGCATAAATGGATTTTAAAAAAAAATATTTCCAAGAATCTTCCTTTAAAAGTTTTCAAGTATATTTTTAATCAACTTCTTTTAGTTTAGAATTGTATAACATATTAAGATAGGAAAATTGTTTTTGAAGTAGAAAGGATATTTTCCTCAAGAATGGATTTCAAGTGTTTTATCAAAATTATTTTCCATATAAGATAATAAAGGGTTATGTTTCTATCCCTATTTTACATTGACTAGATTATATTGTGATGGAAATATTTTTATGAATTCCTTTATCTTATATGAATTGTTTTATGATGTCCTAATGTTTAAGATTCCCATTTTTATTACATAGGTTATGCAATGATGTATGATTTATGATTTTGTGGCACACATAAGAATGGTATCATTATGAGATGGATGGGACCTATATCTCCCTCCAATGCATTGGGTAAAGATTTTATATCTCATGAGATAGACATGGCTGGAACAGTAGGTTATACCGGTTCAATGAAACAGGACTGAAACGAGGAGTGAACTCGGTTCAAAAATGGACTTTGTCCACTAAGATAGTCTTGGCAATGAGTCTTGAATAATAAGAAATGATTCTCTATGAATATGTGTGTATGACACAAATTTTCATGTTTTATGTTATGATTATTGGGATTCCATTTCACTACTATGATTTATCCCATGTTATGAAATTATGCTCTCTTTTGCAGGTTATGATTTCCAAAATTTATGTTCTTATGAATATGATGTGATTGATATTTCTTTTGTTTACCTTTACTGAGTATTTGAGATCACCCTTTTGTATGTTTTCTTTCCCCAGGTCAGGAAGAAGGTTATTAAGTAAGATATTCCAAAAGGGACTATAGATATGATGAAATAAATGGGAGACAGTGTAGACGCTTTATGAACCAGTTGTTTATGTTTCCCAGTTTCTAAATACACTATACCCATACAGTCCTTTTATGGTTTTGTTATATGTTGTAATAAGTATGCTTCAATTTTGACGTATTAACAATGTATGTAAAGTATGGGTCGTTATAGTTGGTATCAAAGGAAATGTATAGTCAACCTTTGGAAACTAGGATGTGAAATCCTTAGTAAGAACCCTAAGGATAAGTCTAAGCATAGAACACAATCTTAGTGTTTTAGAAATGGATATGAATAACCTAGGATAAGACCTTAAGTGTGAAATTTTATTCATGATTATGTGGATTTCCTATTATAATTAGTGTTTCTCACACTATTCTTCTTGGTTTTAGTCAATGGCTGGAACCCGAAGGAACCATGTTAATGCGGAATGCGACGGGAAATGCAATGATTGTCCCCCTGAGCAACCAAACATTATGGGAGCTGGAATGAAAAATCTTGTATCCATGCTCACACAACATTCTCAAGCTATGAATCATGAAGGACTTCCAAATGAGCAAAGGAAGGAGCAACATTCTGTTGAATCCTTCATGATACAGCGTCCACCTTCATTCAGCGCGTCTACTGATCCATTAGTTGTTGAACAATGGATTAGTACTACTGAAAATATATTTTCAGTTCTTCAATGTTCTGAGCATGATAAATTCATCTTAGCAGTGTATCGTTTGGAAGGTGATGCTGATCAATGGTGGAATCTTATTAAGAATACGAGGCAAAGGTATGAAATTGAGTCCATGTAATGGGATGAGTTCAAGAACTTATTTTTCAATAATTACTTCCCACGTATTCTCCGAACAAAGATGGAGAAAGAGTTTCTTGAACTGAAGCAAAAGGATGATGAATCTTTTGGTACCTATGAAGAAAATTTTACAAGACTTGCAAGGTACGCTTCTGGTATTATTATCCAACCTGAGAGTAAGATCGATCGATTTTTAGTGGCTTAAAACCTAGTCTTCGAAGGGCGTTAGCCATAGGGGACTTCAATAGCTACGAGGAAATCATTCGATGTGCTCTTAAAGTCGAGATGGAGATTAGAGTAACCCATCAGTAATATGGGTTTGATAAGAAGAGGAAAATGGAATTCAAAGGAAAATCTAAAGAGCAAACTGAAATGAAGATGAGATTTCCCTTATGCTCAACGTGGGGAAAGAAACATGGAGGGAGTTGTCTTAAAGGGACAAGTAAATGTTTCAAATGTAGAAAGGAAGGTCATCGGGAATTTTAATGCCGCGATGATGGGAAGAAGATGTCTAATGATGCAAACAAAGGAAGGGATACACAGAATGAACCTACTACACTTCAATGTTTCAAGTGCAAGGATATGGGACATTATGCGAATAAATTACCTAATCCAGGGGTTGATGATGATGGTCGACGTCAACAAACTCTTGAGGCTAATGACAAAGGAAAGTCACATGCAATTTCTATCAGCGATGTGGAGTACGATAACGATGTGTTGAAAGGTACTCTTACCATCCACTCTAAAGTAGAAAATGTTATATTTGATTCTGGATCCACCCACTCTATTATTTCTGAAGAATTTTCTAAGTGTATCACCATATTACCTCAACAATTAGATGTTGAGTTAGCTGTGACAACACCTAATGGAAAAACAGTTGCATCAAAAGTTTATAATTCTTCTCTGATCGAAGTTTGTGGTAAAGTTCTTCCTGCAAATCTTGTGATCCATCCAATAGTGGAATTTGATGTAATTATTGGCATGGATTGGCTTTCTTTATATGGAGATCATATCATTTTCCAAAGAAGGGAAGTCACATTTCATATTCCAGATCAATCTATGATCGTCTCTCAATTCAAGGATGATTATAACCTTTCAGTGGAAATTCCTTCCATCTTATGGGTATTGATTCCACTAAATGAAGGTTATTTATCTCAAATGGTTGGTGAGAAACTCATGATTACGAATATTTCCATTTGACAGGAGTTTGATGATGTCTTTCTGGAGGAATTACTAGGTCTTCCACCAAATCGTGAAGTTGAGTTTTCAATAGAACTCATACCGGGTGCATTGCCTATTTCAAAGACACCTTATAGAATGGCCCCAATTGAGTTGCAGGAATTGAAGAATCAACTCCAAGAGAATCTTAATAAGGGGTTCATACGCCCAAGTGTGTCACCTTGGGGAGCACCTGTTCTGTTTTTTAAGAAGAAAGATGGATCAATGAGACTCTGCATTGATTATCGAGAACTTAACAAGATCGCTATCAAGAACAAATATCCTCTCCCACGCATTGATGACTTATTTGACCAACTACGCGGAGCTCAATACTTTTCCAAGATTGATCTCCGTTTAGGGTATCATCAATTAAGGGTCAAAAGGGAGGATATACCAAAGACGTCTTTCTGTACAAGGTATGGACACTATGAATTTATAGTGATGCCATTTGGTCTTACTAATGCCCCTGCTATCTTCATGGATCTGATGAATAGAATATTTAGAGACTATCTTGATCAATTTGTGGTAGTCTTTATAGACGATATTCTTGTCTATTCAAAGAGAAAGGAAGAACATGAAGATCACTTGAGAATTATATTGAAGACCCTGAGAAAGGAGAAGCTTTATGCCAAATTTACAAAGTGTGAATTTTGGCTTCAAAAAGTTTCATTTTTGGGTCACATAATCTCAAAAGAGGAGATATCTGTGGATCGAGCAAAAATAGAGGTTATCGAAAGATGGTCAAGACCAAAAACAGTAACTGAGATCCGATGTTTTCTTGGTTTTTCTGGATATTTTCGATGTTTTGTGAAAGATTTTTCATGATTATCTAATCCACTCACCATGTTGACTCGTAAAGGAGTTAAGTTTGTCTGGACGGAGGAATGTGAATAGAATTTCAAGGAGTTGAAAATAAGGTTATGCAGTGCACCTGTGCTCACACTGCCTTGTAGTGGAGAAAGGTTTGTGATCTATAGTGATGCATCCAAGAAGGGATTGGGGTGTGTTCTTATGAAAAATGATATGGTGAGAGCTTATGCCTCACGACAGTTGAAAATCCATGAGCAAAATTACCCATCACATGATTTGGAGTTAGCTGCAGTAATCTTTGCAGTAAAGATTTGGAGGCATTATCTTTATGGTGAAAGGTGTGATATTTATAATGATCATAAAATTTTAAAGTATACTTTCACACAAAAGGAGCTGAATTTGCGCCAAAGAAGAAGGATGGAGCTGATTAAGGATTATGACTACTCAATCTATTAGCACCCTGGGAAAGCAAACAAGGTGGCAGATGCATTAAGTCGACAAGACCATGCCAGTTTATCCATGATGAGGGTCACAAAAGATCCAATATTTATGGATTTACAATGGATGGATCTTGGAATTATAATGGACGGGGAAAAATCTTATCTTTCTCAAATGAATGTTCAACCATATATACATGTGAAGATTAAAGAGGCACAAAAAGAAGATGTCGAGTTACAAAAGAAGGTGAGAAATGTTCCTGAATTCAACCTTGATTGTGATGGGATAATAATGTTCAGGAATAGGGTTTGTGTTCCTCCCATCTCAGAATTAAAGGAGCTGATGGATGAGGCTCATAGTTCTTCATTCTCTATTCATCCTGGAAGCACGAAGATGTATAGGTACATGAAAGAGTACTTCTGGTGGGATGGCATGAAAAGAGATGTTGCTAAATATGTCTCTCGATGCTTGGTTTGTCAGCAAGTTAAAGGTGAGAGACAGAAGTCTAAGGGGATGTTAAAAACATTACCCATACCCGAATGGAAATGGGAAAACATCACTATGGACTTTGTCACAGGACTTCATATAACATCCAAAGGAAATAATGCTATCTGGGTCATAGTTGATCATCTTACCATGTCTGCACACTTTATTGCTATTAGAGAGGATTTCTCTCTGGATCTGCTTTCCAGGATATATGTAGAGGAAGTGGTATGATTGCCTGGAGTACCACTTTCTATTATATCTGATCAGGATCTGAGATTTACCTCGAAGTTCTGGCGAAGTCTTCAGCATAATTTGGATACAGATTTGAGTTTCAGAACTGGTTATCATCCACAGACAGACGGTCAGTCTGAGAGAACACTTCATGCTCTAGAAGATATGTTGAGAGCTTGACCTATGGATTTGAAAGGTGGTTGGGATCAACACCAACCTTTGGTGGAATTTTCATATAATAATAACTTTCACTCCAGTATTCAGATGTCTCCTTATGAAGCTCTCTATGGAAAGAAATGCAGGACTCCAACTTGCTGGGATGATGTTGGGGAAAGAAAGCTATTAGGACCTGATCTCGTTGATGAAATGGCAGAAAAGGTCAGATCTATTCAACAACACATAAGAGCAGCTCAGAGTCGACAGAAAAGTTATGCTGACAACCGAAGAAAAGACCTAGAGTTTGAAGTGGGTGATAAAGTGTTCTTCTTAATATCTCCCTGGAAGAGAGTCATGGGTTTTTAAAAGAAGAGGAAGTTGAGCCCTAGATATATCGGTCCTTTCAAAATACTGGATCGTGTCGGGAAGGTAGCTTACCGATTGGAGCTTCCAACAAATCTCTCTCAAGTACACGATGTGTTCCATGTATCTTTCTTGAGAAAGTACATACCGGATCCTTCACATGTACACTGCTTAGAAGTTGTACCGCTGGAGCAAGATCTTTCTTATGAAGAACAACCTATAGATATTCTGGATCGTAGAGAAAAAGTCCTACGAAACAAGACCACTCGCTTTGTTAATGTTTTATGGAGGAACCACCAATTAGAATAATCTACATGAGAGCTTGAGGATATGATGAGGGAGAGGTATCCTCATCTGTTTGTTACAAAGTGACGAATTTCGAGTGCGAAATTCATTTTAAGGGGGGTAGAATGTAACACTCGAGAATTTTATGTGAAATATTTTGTTTTTATGTTATATAAATCATCAATGGAATCTTTCACTACACACAACACTAGCTTGGCTTTCTTTACACGCAACTGCGGCTTTCCTCGATAGCTTGTGTCGTACGCAATACCGAGTTTCACTAAACAATGATATGCTATTAACATATTGTTAAAACTAGCCGTTATGAATAATAATAACAACTTTTGGAAATTGTATAAATTTTATTTTTCAAAATGGACTTCATTTTTGGATTCGGAATATCGAAATTATCCTGGGGTGAAATTTTGGTATTTTTCTGAAAAATTTCAATTTTTGATGAATAGTGAAACCACTAAGTGGTAGTTAAAAAACTGAATTTTTCATAAAACAGAATTTTACCGCTTCTTTGAGTGGAATTTCGAAAATCAGAGAGACATGGTTGATGTTAGTAAGTAAAATGTGGTTCAATGAGATGAAAATAATTTTTTGGTGAATGGTAACTTTTTACTTTTTTTACCACGGTTAAAAGTAAATAGGGTAATTAAGGGTAAAATGATATTATTATTACCCTAAAACATGTCATTATTCTATTGGACAAGTGTAATTCGACCAAAAACAAACTTAGGAATAAAATATGACAATTTAGCCCCACTTGGATTAGATTAGGACATTTATTATTAATTTTTTTAAAGGAGGGTTAAAATAGTTAAAATCAAAGTTTAATAAGTAAATAATTTTTAATATGGGGTTATACATAAGATAAATTCGACTATAAATATTAATTATAAAGATAAAACGATTTCCTACATAATGGTATTTTATTTGTAATTTTTAGATATTAAATAATTTAATTTATTAATGACACAATGATGATGCAGTAATTATCTTATTAATGAAATATTGACATAATTGATGTTATAAATACCCAAATAAATGTAATTTTAGACTTTTTATGAATTAAACTAATTTTATAGGTTAATATGAGATGTTATTATTAATTTAAGTAACTTGGTTTGAACTAATAATTCTGTTATGATTGTCACAAAAATCAATTACTAAATAGTGTCAAAATTGACATAAAATAGTTTTTAAAACAAATAATATATTACTAATTGTTATTTTATTCCTAAAAATCTAAGGTTCGGCCAAATAACTTAGATATGGTTATTTATATTAATAATAAACAACTTGGGGTTCTTTTGGCTTGATATGGTAATCTTATTAACCTTATTGTGTATGAAAACAAGAATACACGGTAAAAGTTAAATTGTCTAACTTAAAGTTAAATCTAAATGATAAGGTTAAAATTGATACTAAAATTGTCTAAATTCTATTTTATGAGATGCCTTATACCCCTAACCACATTAACATTGAAATATATCAGTTTGGAGCAATTAAAAACCGAATTTGACTTTATAATAAAATAATATTTTTAGTTATTCCAAAGGTGCCCCTCTCCTCCATTATAAAAGGGCACCTCCTCCCCCTCATCCTCACAATACATTGAGCCTTCAAGCTCAGCCAAAACCTGACGATTTCTCCTCTCCACTTCCCTAGAAACATCCTATATGTTCTTGTCTTCTTCAAAGACCTATTTTAGTCCCCTAAAAGGAGGTCTCAAAGAAGCACTTCAAAGAAGAGGTACTATCCGTTACCGATTCTTTCATCTTTATTTCTTCTTCCACTTCTTCTTCGTTAGTTGTTTCATTATGAAGTAATAACATCAGTATCACTCATATACTGATATGTTATTATAAGTAGGAAACAACTCTATTTCACCATCTATCCATCCTACGGAAGAAGAAATCCCCGCGTGTGCGTACGTACGGAATACCGTCTCCATGCCGTGGTGTAATATATTTTCCACCACCAAATTACTTGAATGGGTATAATGGTGTAAATAATGACTATATATGACTATTATAAAGTGATATTGATTCTGAAATAGTATAAATACACTCCAGTACAATTCCACGATCATAGGAATGATATCATCACTCGTGCGTACGTACGGAATACCGTCTCCACGATGTGATGTGACTCGTTCTACATGATATTCATTTCATAATGATTATATAAGTGAATTGAATGAATTAATATGATATATATTACAATAATACCATTCTGGAAATGAGGTAGCTATAACCTAAAGAGAAGAATAATAATTTATTCGACAAAACACGCATAAGAACAAAAAGTAATAAACACCAGAATAACAAGTAGTAATGAAATATTACTAATAATAAGCTAAGAATATGACCATATATGACATCATAACAATAATTATGATTCTGGAATAAGTCAATAACATTATTTAAATCATTATACAGGAGGTTCGGACACTTACGAAGCAAATCGGACTTAAGGTAAGGGAAAATATCACAATCTCATTTTATCCGAGATTGTTTATACGTTAGTATTTACTGGGGTGTATTTTATCATCCACATACATGTTTCCTCAATATGTAATATTTATATCCTTCTACAATAGTTTATATCCAATTTTTCTCTTCGATGTGTTTTTAGTAAAAGATATGAAATGATTCTTTTGCTGTTTTTCGTACAAGCTACTTTTTTGACTTTTCTGACAAAAGTACCAGAAGAATATTTTTTTAACTTATACGGCATGAATGGATTTTAAAAAAAATATTTCCAGGAATCTTCCTTTAAATGTTTTCAAGTTTATTTTTAATCATCTTCTTTTAGTTTAGAATTGTATAAAATGTTAAGAAAGGAAAATTGTTTTTGAAGTAAAAAGGATATTTTCCTCAAGAATGGAGTTCAAGTGTTTTATCAAAATTATTTTCCATCTAAGATAATAAAGGGTTCTGTTTCTATCCATATATTACATTGAGTTGATTATGTTGTGATGGAAATATTTTTATGAATTCCTTTATCTTATATTAATTGTTTTATGATGTCCCGATGTTTAAGATTCCCATTTTTATTACATGGGTTATGCAATGATGTATGATTTATGATTTTATGGCACACATAAGAATGGTATCATTATGAGATGGGTGGGACCTATATCTCCCTTCAATGCATTGGGTAAATATTTTATATCTCATGAGATAGACATGGCTGGAGCGGTAGGTTATACCGGTTCAGTGAAACATGACTGAAACATGGAGTGAACTCAGTTCACAAATGGACTTTGTCCACTAAGATAGTCTAGGCAATGAGTCTTGAATAATAAGAAATGATTCTCTATGATAATGTGTGTATGCCACAAATTTTCATGTTTTATGTTATGATTATTGGGATTCCATTTCACTACTATGATTTATCCCATGTTATGAAATTATGCTCTGTTTTTCAGGTTAAGATTTCCAAAAGTTATGTTCTTATGAATATGATGTGATTGATATTTCTTTTGTTTACCTTTACTGAGTATTTGAGCTCATCCTTTTGTATGTTTTCTTTCCCCAGGTCAGGAAGAATGTTATTAAGTAAGATATGCCAAAAGGGACTATAGATATGATGAAATAAATGGGAGATAGTGTAGACGCTTTATGAAACAGTTGTTTATGTTTCCCAGTTTCTAAATACACTATACCTATATTACCTTTCGTGGTTTTGTTATATATTGTAATAAGTATACTTCAATTTTGAAGTATTAACAATTTATGTAAAGTATGGGTCATTATAGGTAGAATTTACATACATATATATTATTAATTGAATATATTTGTTTAAAATTATGATGGATGATAATCTCAGGGAAATTCATAAAAGGTTTTAATATTAAAGGATAGATTAATTAGAGATTATAATTAATTGATTCGAGGATGATTTATCTTAAATAAGGATTATTAAATTATTTAATGCTAAATTTATTTATGCATAAATATAGTTTCATGTATAGATGATCAAGATTTAGACATATAACTTTTATATATGGATGGATTCTTTACATTTATTTATTTAAATTAAAATTATTGGCATGAGAGATTTCTCCACATTAATATATAGGGAATGAATTCCCATGTTTTCTTTTATTTAAACCCTTATTTTAGCCCTCACCTTCATGTGAGATAAAAGAATATGTTATTGACCAAGATCCCATGATTGTCGAGGTGTCTCACGTTAGGATTCATGGAGAATCCAATCAAAGGAGATACAAAGGTGGATAAATGGAAAGTTGTAAACAAGAACCCAAAAGGTTCATGGAATTTTCTACCCATGTTCTTGGTTATGATTATAAAACTCTACATGAACTAACCAATTTCACATGCTCATCGTTATTCCATTTCTTTTATTTCTGCCAGTTCAATGGTTTATTTATATTGGCTATGTTTTCATGATCACCTAATTAAACAATTAAACAAAAATGGAACAAGGAACTAAAATAATACCGGCTCATGTGTAATTACTATATTATAAATGGATAATAAGTTATGTATTTCCCAAATAATATTAAAAATTATTCAAGAACGATAATAAAATTTCTATTTATGAATATGGATAAAATCCCGCATGGAAATATTAGGTCAATACAGCCTTCCATAATCTTGGTTAGAATAGATCCATAGTTTAATGTGCTTGACCAACCCATGTTGGGGAGATTTCAATTATCAGGTAAATGTAATTTGAGGTCTTTGTTTGACATTAATTGGTTCACATCAAGGGTAGACTTCCAAAGTATGACTTGGTGTGACCAAGATTCAAGGGTTAAGGAAATCTAAAAAAAGTATTTCAGGATTGGGGAGTCCACCCAGCAGATCAAGGAGTTGTGATTTAATGTAGTTGGCATTTATAATGCCTTCCTAAAACCATCAAGTAGTTTGACCAACCCTAGTTGTGGTAATGTGAAGGGAAATATGGATCCTTTCTTAATAATATGCATAAAACTGAATATTCCGATGATAATAGTGAGCTCTACCGGATTTAGATAATATAGTGGTAGATAATAAGTATTAATTTATTTATTTGTCATAATTTAATCCTAATAATATACTAAATTACTTCAAATATAAATTTTTTGAATAGAAAAGATAAATGAAATCTAATTTATCATTTTGAACCATACTGAAGAAGGGAAACCCTCTCACTGGCACTAATTTTCAAGAGTGATAGAGGCGTTTATGCACCATCCTTCACCATGAGATGAAATTGTATGTGCTGAAGTAGCCTATTCCAATTGCACCTGGAAATGAAGCTAGTGATGTGGAAATATCTCTCTATATGAAATATTTGGACGATTCCAATAAATTTCAAATTTTCAAGCTATTTTCCATAGAAAAATGATTACCTAGACATGTACAACAAGATGTCCCACAATAAGGATCTCTATCAAGAGATGGTGAGACAGTAGTGATATGAGATCTCTAATGCTTGGTTTACAGCTAAGACTAGAGAATCTGTGCCAGGTGAGCATCATCAAGTCTAGGTTATTGTCCACATTGAATGTCTAGATATCATAGGGATTATGTTCGCAGATGATTTGCGTATAGATCACATCCTATCATTATTTCCCAAGACCTTCCGCTGATTAATTTTCAACTACAACACGAGAAACAATGAGAAGAGTCTATCTGAACTTATAAACTTGATTCTCCAGGTAATTACAGACATGGGGCATGACAATCCCATAGTCATTATAGTGAGTAAGAAGAGGAATGACAGGGCAAGGGGGCCAATGTTTTTTAAATAATTTGATACACCTGAGCATTGTTCTTCTATGAAGGGGAAATCTAGAAGTGGGGAAAATAACGAGAGGTGCTATGTTTTTCATGTGGTGAGCCAGTGAAATGGAAGAGGAATTGTACCAAAAATAATGGGGATGATAAAATTTAATATGTTATTGATTGTAATCATTCCATTTAAATAAATTTAATATAAAATAAAATATGTGGGGATCACATCTGTATTTAATTGTTGGAACCAAGTTGATTGAGAAATATTTCTAGATGAAAAATTGGTTCTTCGAGCTGTCAATAGCGTGTGGATATATGTATTATCGATCGGTTATTTCCATCTCTCATTTTTAACAATAATTCTTTTGGGTTTACATAAATGTTAATTTTTTCATAGTGTTTCCACGAACATACATTATATTTCATGTTTGGATATGGACATATTTATATTCATGTTTCAAAATAATGTTTTTCTCATCTATAAGAACAATGTATCTTATGGAATGGAATATTTAAATAACAGGTTTTCTGTATTAAATTATTTAAACATAGTATTTTAAATCGATAACGAAACAAACTCACATGACTCATATAACACCCACTTGTGGCATTACCATCTTAGTCATGTAAACAAGAAGCACCTGACCACGTTTTGACAAGATTTTTATTTAGACTATACTAAGATAAATTCATTTGATAGATGACATTCTTGTTAACAATGGAAAATGACCAAGATGCTTTTCGGTGAATAGGATGAAAGAGAAACAATGAATCTAGGATGTGTTTACACAGATGTGTGTAGAAGATTTCCATATGAATCTAGAGCTGTATACTATTTCATCATTACTTTTAATGATTATTTGAGTAGATATGGCTATATATACTTAATGAGGTTTAAGTCAAAGTCCTTGAAAATTTTTATAGAATTCAAGAATGATGTAGAGAATAATCTTGCTCAGAAGATATTTAAGCATTGATCATATCGAGGTGGAGAATATCTGAACTATGATTTCATCGATCATTTTCAGAAGTCTTGGATTATATCTCAAGTCACTCGTTGATATACACCACTATGGAATTTTGTGAGTGAATGGAGTAACTACACCTTATTATAACAGGTGAGGTCGATGATGAGTCATTCTGAAATTTCATTATCATTTTGAGGATTTACATTTTAAAATGTATCATACATTTTAAACTAAGTAGATACTAAACAATAAAATTCAATTACCTATGAGTTATGGAATGAAAAGAAACCCATTTTTCACAAAGACATGTATGGGAATGCGAGGAATTTTTTATGGACTTATTTGAAAAAATAACAAGCACCCTAGGGAACGAGGTGTATCATTATTTGATATCCAATGGAAAAAAATGATATTACCTATATAACCATTTTGAAAAGAAAGGAAGTGTTGTTAGAAAACCTATATTTCATTAGATAGGGAATATTGTGAAAAAGGATAGTGGGAGAAAGACAAAATTTGATGAAGTTGATGCTTAAGAGACACAATAGTCAGAATAGGAAAAAGTTTGACAAGTCCCAGTGGAAGAGGATCTGTAAACACATGTACTATGTATAAGCTCATGAGAAGTGAAATAACCAGAGTGATTTGGTTTCCATTTCATCAAGGATGGTGAATAAATATTGTTGGAAAATGATTAACATCTCTCCAATATAGATGTAGAAGAGATCTTAGAAGTTTCAAGATGAATATAATCTATGAATTCTGAGATGGGTTCCATGTATCCGAACCAAGTCTATGTTCTGGTTGATAAGCCAGTTGATGAAAATCCTATTGTATTCAAATGGGTGTTCAAGAGAAACTTGGGAATGGAAGGTCATGTTTTCACCCCCTAAATAATGTCTAATGGATAATGGATTTAGAAAACATCAAGGAATTGACTATGTCAAATATTTCTCACCAGTTTCCATGTTTAAATCCTTATGAATAAAACATTCCATTGAAAATTACCATAATAATGAGATTTGGAATATTGATGTCTGAACATCATTCATTAACATAAACCTCAGGCATATACCAACATGATAGAACCAGAATGTTTTTTTACACCAGGTGGTCTAAATGGGTTTAAAAGTTACAAAAATCTATATATGGATTAACGAAATCATATGGGTCCCGGAATATTCAATTTGATGAAGCCAAAAATTGTTTTTTCATTAAGAATGAATTTGATCATGTATTTATTTTAGTTTTAGTGGGAATTCAGTTATTACCCTAGTAGAATATGTTGATGACATATTACTTATTGTAAATAATGTACCAGTCATACAGATAGTTAAGGACTGGTTGAGGAAGTGTTTCTCCATGATGTACATATGTGAGACAACCAACATTCTGGTGATAAATATCATATTTGATAGATCCATATGGCTAATTGGACTTTTTGAGGGTACATAAATTTTATAGATAATAAAGATATTTATTATTGAACAATCATAGTGGGGATTGGTTCCATTGTCTCAAGGCTAACATATTTATAAGATAATGTGACCTCAAACACAACATGAGAAATATAGGATGAGTAAGATCTGATTTTCTTAGAATATAATATCAATCATGTATTTTATGTTATGTACCAGGAATAATGTTTCCTGTGTGCTGAGCATGGTGGGATGATATCAAGACGATCCAAGAGAACAACATTGGACTGCTATTAAGACTATCCACATGTATTTGGGAAGAACTAAGGATTTCATCTTCATTTCTGGAGGAGACGAGGAGCTTGTAATCATAGATTATGATAATAATATTTTTTAGAAAGATCATAATGATATGAATTCCCAATCAGGAAATGATTCCTATCTCAATAGAGGAGTTGTGGTCTAGAAGTGTTCAGAACATCAAGTTGTAAATGATTATAAAGTGGAGTACAAATATATAGCAGCTATAATGCATCAAAATAAACCCTATGTATTTGTAACCTTTTCCTATGAGCATGATGTCGTGCCTAGAAGTGTATAATCTCACACATTGTATTATGATAATACAATAGTGGTGCCTCTTGAAAAACAACAACGGTGAAATCAATGGACAATGAATATCTTTGAATGTATCACCTCTTGAGGGATTTCAATCAAATGGGTGAAGATGCTGTGAGCAGAGAGTCCATGAAAGAGAACATTACATACCCAATGACTAAAGTAGTATCTCTTCATAAGCATGAATATCATATTAGATTTAGGGGTTAAGGGTTTTTAGCAGTTTTCTCTAGTCTAAGTGGGAGTCTATTAGTGTGGCATGCCTAGAAAAAACTACATTGTAATTTATAATAATATTTAATTACGTCATTTAAATATTAATAAATACCTTATCAAATTTTGATTGTTCATATGTGTTACAATGCCTGTGATAATTTCCTATGGATAGCTATTTAACTAAAAGGTCATAGCGGATCCCTACTATGATGAGAAACAGAACGTTCAATAACAATATTCTTGAATATATATGATGTATTTTTAGATAATGTTCTTTTATGGACACAAATGATATAGGAAATAATGGTAGAAGACTCATAAAACATTGAGGAACCTTCTCATGGTGTGTTCCCTTGGTAATATCTAGAATCATATTAAGGAAAAAATGTGTTAGTAGGAAATCAACATTTCATAGGGTCAGTTGATGTTCCTATATGCAGTCATGTGTATTGGTCCTTAGACATTATTATTATTATTATTGGGTATCACCACTTGCTCAGTTATATGTATTAACGAAAACTATAATAAAACACTATTCACAGTGAGGTATGAAATGTAGGGTGCATCACAAGTAATATTGCATTAATAGATAATGTGAGAAAGGATTGGCCAGATATGTTTCATAAAAGAAGTTGATATATCAGTCACATTTATGGAATGGATAGAGCCTAAATAAATCCATGTCTATGGTGAATAATGGGTAATTTCAATTTTAATATTTCAAATAATGAGTAATCGAGCACATGGGTTTATGACACTAGCATGAAACCCACTTTATTTAAGATATCGAGACAAAGGGATTACACATCATAGTAAGCATTTGTATGAGATGACACATCATTGTGGTATAACCATCTTTATCTATGGTTTTCATGGCATGTATCTAGACATTAACATTGGACATTAGGTAGCCTCAGCCTAATTCCACTGAGAAAGCGGCCTGGAGGGTCACACACAAATTTTATCCATGTATATCAATCAAATATTCATTTAACAAGTTGAATAAAAATTATTACCAGTTGTGGTTTATTAATTAATCAAGGATTCCTAATCGAATTTATTTTGAAACTAATTATTCGAGAGAATATATTGTGGGTGAAACAATATATTTATTTTCATATAATGAGGTTATAATTATTTATGAAATAAATATTTTATACAAGGTCTAATAAATATGGTGGCGTAAACTAAATAAAATGGGAAAAATTAAACGTCGTGTGTATTAATAGACACAACATGTAGTTTTTTCATGGGATTTATGAGAAATAATTGTTTTTATTTTATTAATTATATAATATTAGGTATAATATTAATGGTTCATTTCAGGTGATAATAATAGTCAAATGTTTTTACTAGACATGGGGAAATACAACAAATGAATTGAAATGAATAAATTTCTGTGGGAAATTAATTAATTTTATTATTCTATGAACCTTAAATACCAATTACCTTATGTTCACTAGATATATCTATTCATTTCAATGTGTGAAATAGGTCTAGAAAAAACTCTCAATCCAAGAGAGTATTCATTTCCAATAAGAAGGCTATCTAGTTACTAGAGATATCCCCCTTTACTAGAGCATGGAGGGCTCTTTGGATGCTTCTCTCAAGATGATTGAAGGATAACAACACAACTGAAGGATCCTCCACACTAGAGTCAATTAAACTGTTTATATAAATTAAAAATAAAAAAGGATATGAAGTGTATCAAATGGATGTTAAGACAAAATTATCAAATGGTGTTCTTGAGGATGAATCATATATTGAACAACTAGTGGGATTTATTCTTGATGACTATGAAATGAAGGTTTCTAGACTACAGAATGCACTATATGGTCTAAAACAGGAATCACATGCCTAGTAATCTCAACTATATTGTTATCATAAGAAGGTAAAATTTAAAAGAGGAATAGTGAATGATAATTTATATTGTGAATAATTCTAAAAAAGACATATTCTTAGTTCTCCTATGTGTAGATGATTTTATATTTTGAAGAACCATACATGGAGCTGTGGATGAAATTTCCATTCACATGAAATTAAAATTTGAACTGTCAATGATTAGTGATATCATGTACTTTATGGTGCTAGAAGTTATTCAGTGGAATTACTATACATTTATTTCACTCGAAAATTATCAAATAGATTTTCTAAATAAAATCAATATTCAGGAATCCAAACCAATGATGACTCTGATTGTAGTTAAAAGTAAACTTGTAAAGCATGAGGATAGAATACTTGAAGATCCATCAATGTATTGGAGAATTGTTTGAATCTTACTGTACATGACTGAGAGTTGACCAGATGTTTTCTTCGCTACTTTTTTAGCACCCATATCTAAATGTAATATAAAGGAAACACATATGGAATCAGTGAAAATATTCATGAGGTACATTCAAAGCAATCACAAATTATGGCTGATACATTGCTGCATGAAGAGATTGTGAGGTGTCAGCATTTTTGGATGCTGAATGGGCTGGAGATGTTTTTCACAAAATGTCCACAGGTGGTGGAGCATTCTTTATTGGAAATAAATGTTTTGTTTGCTCAAGTACGAAATGGGAAAGTACTTATTTTAGTACTGTTGAAGATGGATATGTCTCAGCTACAAAGGCATTCACTCAACTACTTTGGATGAAGCAACAACTAATTGAAATTAGTGATGAGGTGAAACAACCAGTGGTAATTCATTATGATAACAATAGTATAATTTATCATCTGTAAAATCATGGTCAACATTCTCATAACAAACACATTGACATTTGGTATCACATCATCACAAAAAATAAAACATAAAATAATTAAAATGGATCTTGTTGGATCTAATGATCATGTGGATAACATACTGACAAATCCAATAGTATCACATGTGATTGAGAAGCATCAGTTGAACCTCAGTGATCAGCCATCCCTTCATGAATGAGGCGGTAAAAAGGCTCCCATCTCCCAGGTCGTATAAACTGTATTATTATATTCGTTAATGTGTTGTAGGTTTATAGGGGAGAATTGATCCAAGTGGATTTTTATTTAATCTTTACAAGTCAAAATTTTATTGGTTTTATTTCCAATGTGAGAGGATAAATAATTTCAATGGTATAAAGCATTAAGAGAGATATTAGTATAATAAAATGTTTTAATTTAATGATTTTATGGTCATATTTTAAATTCACTAATTAATAATGGCGGAGATTGACAATATAGAAAATAATGAGAATAGAGAAAAACTTTTCTTGTTTAGTATCAAAGGAACCCAGTTTTTCTTCCCTTCTTGTTCTCTACACCAAGCTTTACTCACGTATAAATAGAGATTAGGATTTTTTGTTTCATATTATTTATGTTTTGGCCCATGCTTAATTGAAATAATCATTTGATTTCCATCAATCCCAAAGGGGGAGATTGTTAGAACAATTCTTATTCATTGATGTATATAAACTATGGTTTGTGTTTTTTGTCAATACAAAATATGTTATTCAATGATTTTATAGGGAATATAGTTTTAAAGTTGGAAAAAATAGTTTATAAAAAGGAATATTGGACCGGAAATCATGTTCCAATAATAGTTGGTGGATAAAGAAATTTGGTATGTGGAATGACGAACCACAAACCATACACTGGGAACAGTAAGAGAACCATGTAGGCAGAAGGTTTCATGGAGCGAAAGAGTTTTGGGAAAAGTATTTTGGTTCATGAAAGGAAATTGGTTTGTAGGATGGAGTGTCATATGTGAAAATTAGGAAGTATTTTGAGAAGCCTCAAAGAGTGTCATTTTTGGAAATGAGGTTAGGATTGGTTCCTCCACATAGAGAGAATTGTGGTATGCAGTCCACATAGGTAAATGGTTGGCCGGAGATCCATAACAAGCGATAAAGGCAGTGCTGGGTACGAGATTTGTTAAGTCTTGGTTTAACAAATTTTTCATATATATATTTGAATATATAATGAGCTATAACTTATTTACAAGGGAGATATTGATATGAAAAATTCAAGAGGAATTCGGTGAAGTTGATAATATTAATTGGGAAGAAAATACCATATGGTAGATTAGGTTTGTGTGGATGATTATGTGAGAGGATAAGTGGTCCATAAAGGAAAAATACATTGTGGAAGAAGAAGTATGCAGAGTGAGGTGGTACGGAAAACATAGTCTGTATTTGTAGGAAGAAATTTTCCCATGGGGCTCTTACAGTATGTGGATAAAGTGAGGTAGTACATGGATCTATAGAGTACACATATAAAGACATTACACGAGAGAGAAAGCGAAGGGAGTATGGAAATGTCCTTTGTGAAGGATTTACGCAGAGGTATTCTACTGAGGCGATACATAAAGGTGGTATGTAGAGTACAATTATTCATAAAAGAATTAGTTTTAGTACGTGAAGGAAGAAGGCCAGTTCATGAAGGACACATTTGCGAATGAATAGTACAAAGAAAATTATATTACATCGAATGGGGAAAATATGACTTGAACAGAGAATCTATCAGAGTTTATGGATTCATGATTTAATTTCAATCCACTTTAGTGACCTTATTATTTATAAACTAAGTTCTTATTATTTTCAATTTAGTGAGAATGGGGGAGTAAATATATGTTATTTGAGGGAAAATTGTTATATCCTTACAACCTTGTAAATGATGTTTTCTAATCATAGAGTGACTATTCCAATCTATTGTAATACAAAACTAGTGGAGATTAGTGGACTTCGGAACAACATAAAACATGTCACCATGTTCTCCATGGATATATCCCTTTGTTGTAAACCATGTAAAATATAGGTTTCCTAGAATTTCATGTGATTGATTGTTTTCAACATATTCATATCATTCAATTTATACAGAATCATACCAATTTGGGAACAAGATCCATTTTTTAAAAGAAAAAGGACACACCCGGATTCACTACTCCCATATTATGGTTTTATGGGGCCTTTAATGTTGTTTCAATGGGTAATGGTTGTTGGTGTTAAATATTCCCTTTATTTCTACATTGTAGAATACATTTTGTAATGCCCTGACCCCAGTTACCAAGAGTCGGTGCATTATTACATAACATTGGCATAATCATAAGAGAGATCAAATTTTAAATGACCGATTGGTTTAGTATCCTTGGAAACAGTAGATATATTCAAAAAGTTTTACATTACATCATAAAGTGAAAAACTACTTCAACAACATATTGTCTCCATATTCCACACTATTATCCCATCAAAACATCCCTGCAGGTCATTCATAATTTACTTCGTCACATCCTGGGAAAAATAAAACATAGAAAAGGGGTGAGCTCAAATTCCCAGTAAGGATAACAATATAGCGGAAACTTTCATAAATAAAAATAAACATATAAATAAATGTATAACTAAAACAAAAGCCTTTTAAACTTGAACTTCAACATAGTATGGAAATAATAAAATGAAATAATTCAATTTACTTATTCACATGGATATTATACTAATCAAATAATCACAAGCAATATCAATAACCACTTTCATAATGATGGAATGCATAATGTCAGACTATCATAACCACATAGCCAAGGCCTCATGCCAAGACTACAAATATGATTTTTCCAAGGCCTTGTGCCAAGACACTACTTTGTCTAATGAGACCTACCGATGCATCAAGGAGCTATTGCGGGCTCCACCCGTCACATATTAAGACCAATTCATTCCCATATGAAAAGGTTTAAACATAACATAAACATTCGTATTAAAACTAGCATACGAAATATAAATACTTCATCCATAAACCATGAATGGTATAAAAATAACCAATCCACAGTCAAACATATCACAAAACCTTCAATACAATATAGAAGTTTTGTATCATAATAAATCAACTTCAAATAAGCGTAAAATCTATCAAAGAATGTTGACATAGATGAAATAAAAACTCTTTTTAGAGAAATATCTCTTTATATTTTGAAATCATTTAAGAGACATATATTTATAAAATAAAACATTTTCTTTGAAAATATTCTTATAAGATTGTAATTTAATCTTCAAAGATTTTATAACGGTGGAAAATATCAGCAACCGCTGTATAAGTTAAAAAAACATTCTTACCTTAATTCTGTCGAAAAGGTTAAAAGTATCTTGTTTGAAAAACGACGGAGTGATTCCTTTATAAACCACTTATAAAAAGTCAAACAAGGGTATAAATGAATTTAACCCATATTCTTGTAAATAGTAAAAATGTTTTGAAATAAATGTTTAAGAAACATGGATGTGGATGATAAAGAGATCCTAGTAGATTATTGCGTATAAACAACCTCGGATAATGAAGAGATTGCGAAATAAACACTTACCTTGTACTTTTCCTTTGGTGGGGGTAGGTTATCCTCCTGTATAATGGTGAAATAATTGATATTAAATTATACAAGAATCATATATTTTAATATGATATCATATATGATCTTTTAACATTGATTTGTTAATAATATCTTAGTACTATCGTTGTTTCGGGTGTTAACTTACTCATTTTCTTTTATATGTTTTGTTACATAAGTCGTGTTTTTCATGGATAGGTTGTATCTTAATCATATCCAGAATGATATCAAGTCCTTATAAACTATTATTAATCATCAAATTAGAATTATACTTTAATGGATATGATGGATAATGAATAATATCACGTTTGTGGAGACAGAAGTCTGTACGTACACACGAGCGACAATATCATTATTTTGATATTAAAATAATATATAATTGGATGGTATATCTTATATACAGAATTATTATCATGTTATATTTATTATTTACAAGAATTACACATTATTATTATACCCATCCAAATAATAATTTATTGAATAACAATTACACCACGACGTGGAGACGATAAGCCGTACGTACGCATGTATGGTGACATGTCATTCAAAGGATGGATATAATACTGAATATGGTTGTACCATATTTATAATAATATTACAGTATATAGGAGATACTGGATTTATTATTTTAGAATGGCAATAACAAAGAAAGAAGAAGTTGAAGAAGAAAGGAACTTGGAAAATGGTGGTGAAATCATTACCTCTTCATTGTTTTCTTTCTTTTGATTTGATCAAAAGGGATCATTAAGTTGCCTTTCTAACTAACGGAAGGCTTCTACGATGAAGTGAGGGATGTTGAGAGAGTATTTGGGCAGAGGTTGGCCAAACCAAAAGGCTTTGAATGTGTGAGTTAATGAGAAGGGAGAGTGCCCTTTTATAAGAGGGGTGAGGGCACCTTTGGAAAAGCTAGAAATATTATTTGACATTAAATTCATATTCGGATTCTAATGTCTTCAAAGTGGATTAGTTAAAGGTTAAGGTGGGGATATGTCTAAAACCACTCAACCAATAGAAGTTATAAAGTTTTGGGTCATTATAATAACCTTATCTTTTAGTTTTAACTAATATTTAATTAGTTTGACACTTACCATGTCACTTTGTAGTTTTATATTATATAGTTAATAAACTTACTATATATCTCCAAGAAACCCCCAAGTAGACAATTAATGATACACCTATCATGATATAAGTCTCTTGGCAGATCCTTAGATTTTTAGTAATTTAATATCAATTAATAATATAATATTTGTTTTCAAAACTCTTTTTTGTCAATTTTAAAACTATTTGGAAAAGTGATTTTTGTGAAAATCATAACAGAATGATTAGTTCGAAAAAAGTAAATTAAATCAATCCTAATATGTCATATTATCCTACAAAATTAGTTTAATTCATTAAAAGTCTCAAATTATATTTATTTGGGTATTTATAATATCAATTATTTTAATTTTTCACGATTATGGTAATTACTGCATATTTATTGTGTCATAAATTAAACTATTTAATGTCTAAAAATTATAAATAAAATTTCATTATTTAGGAAATCTATTTATCTTTCTAATGAATATTTAAAATCGAATTTATCTTATGTATAACATTATATTAGAAATTTTTTAGTCAATAATCTTTGATTTTAACTCTTCTAACTCTTCATTGAATAATAATAAATGTCCTAATCTAATCCAAGTGGACCTAAAAGATAATATATTATTCCTAAGGTTATTTTTGGATGAGATACACTTGTCCAATAGAATTAGGACATGTGTTAGGGTAATATTAATATCATTTTTACCCTTAATTACCCTATTTACTTTTAACCGTGGTAAATAAAAGTAAAAAGTTACTATTCACCAAAAATTATTTTCATCTCATTGAACCACATTTTACTAATTGATATTGACTATGTTTCTAGGATTTTCTAAATTCCATTCACAAAAGCGTTAAAATTATGTTTTATGAAAAAATCAGTTTTTTAACTACCACTAAGTGGTTTCACAATTCATCAAAAATTGAAGTTTTTCTGAACAATGCCAAAATTTCACCCTAAGCTATAATTGATATTCCAAATTCAAAAATGATGTCTATTTTACCAAATTACAAACATATATGTTGCATTAATTAATTTTAGTATTAATTCCTGCTATCACAACAAATAGCATGTTTTAAAGAAACAATATATATCAAAATATTGACAATTGTTTATGTCCAATTTCAAAGTGAAATTAATTATAATGAAAACCATTGGATAAAATTCTAAAAAGATATTCTAATTATAATTTAAAACCACTCAATAATATAATTTATCACTATAAATTATTTTGATTAAAAAAGTTGTTTTTAAGTATTTTCTAGTATTCATAAAAATTGGAAGTTCTCAGAAAAATACAAAAAATTCAACTTAGGATAATTTCGAAATTCTGAATCCAAAAATAAAGACTATATTGAAATATATATAATTTTAAAAAGTAGGTATTACTATTCATAACAGCTTGTTTGATCGGTTGTGGTGGGTTTTAGAACTCGATGTTGCGTATAACACATGCAATTACATTATTCAAAGAGAAACGTATTGTAGAAGCTTGGGGTGTTACATTCTCCCCTCCTTCAAATAATTTCGTCCTACAAATTTCTAGAATACTACCGCATGAAAAGACTCGGGTGGTTATTCATCATAATTTCCTCGTGTTCCCACGTTTCCTCTTCCATCTTATGGTTTCTCCACAATACTTTTACCAGACGCGTCGTCCGGTTTCTCAGTACTTGTTCTCTCATATCAAGAATCTTGATGGGCTCTTCGCAATAAGACAGATCGGGTTCCAGTTCTAATTCCTCATAGGTGAGTATATGCATTGGGTCAGGCATGTATTTCTTCAATAGAGATACGTGGAACACATCGTGAACTTTGGAGAGACTTGGCGCCATTGCCAATCGGTAAGCTACAACCCTAATTCGTTGTAGAATTTTGAAAGGCCCGATGTACCTGGGACACAATTTACCTTTCTTAGAAAAATGTATGACTCCCTTCCATGGAGATACCTTCAGGAAAACCTGATCACCGACTTGAAATTCAAAATCCTTCCTTTGATTATCAGCATATCTCTTCTGCCTACTTTGAGCTGCTTTGATGTAATTTTGGATTACCTTCACCTTTTATATTGTTTCCTCTTCCAGTTCTGGACCTACAAGTTTTCTTTCACCAACGTCATCCCAACAGGTTAGTGTGGGACGTCTCTTTCCGTATAACGCTTCAAATGGTGCCATCTGAATACTCGAATGGAAGCAATTTTTATAATAAAATTCTACAAAAGGTAAATATTGATCCCACATACCCTGAAAGTCAAGTGACAAAGATCTCAACATGTCTTCTATGGTTTGAATAATCCTTTATGATTGTCCTTCTGTCTAAGGGTAGAAGGTAGTGCTCAAATGAAGTTCAATATCCAGGGATTTCTGAAGACTCTTCCAGAATCTTGAGGTAAAATGGGGATCACGATCAGAAACAATCGAGAGGTGTACTCCATGAAGTCTCACAACTTCATTAATATATTGTCTTGCTAGACGTTCGAGTGGTAGATCTTCTCTTATAGAAATAAAATGTGCTGACACGGTAAGACAACCAACAATAACCCATATTGCATCGTTCCTTCTAGGATTCTTTGGTTGTCCCATGGCAAAGTCCATCGTAATATTCTCCCATTTCCACTCTGGTATGGGAAGTGGTTGCATGACTCCTCTAGTTTGTTGCCTTCCATCTTTCACTTGTTGAAAAACAATACATATTGAAACAAAATCAGCAATCTCCCTCTTCAGGTTGTCCCAGAAAAAATGTTCCTTCAAATATCTATACATTTTGGAGCTCATAGGGTGTATAGTAAAATTGGAACTATGAACATTATCTAGCAATTCCATTTTTAGATCAGGTATATCGGGAACCCAAAGCCTCTTCCCAAATTTCAAAATTCCATCTTCATACACAAATTCTCTCAATCTCCCATCATTCACGGCTTTAATCATCTTTTTAAATTCTTCAGCATCGATCTGAGAATGCTTAATCCTTTCTAGTAAATATGGTTTGGCAACCATTTGAAAAATAATTTATGTTTTTTCTTCCCTGGTTTTTCCCATGTCCATCTTCACTAGATCCATGAAAATTGGATCCTGTTCAATTCTCATATTGTTCAAAATTCCATGATCTTTTCTTCTCAAAGCATCTTCCACCTTGTTTTCCTTCCCCGGGTGGTAGTGTATCGTGCAATCATAATCCTTGAGTAATTCAAGCCATCTCCTTTTCCTCGTGTTGAGTTCTTTTTGTGAGAAAATATACTTCAAACTCTTGTGATCAGTATAAATTTCACATTTTTCACCGTAGAGGTAGCGCCTCCATATATTCAATGCATTGATCATAGCTACTAACTCGAGATCATGAGTAGTATAATTTTGTTCATGAATTTTCAACTTTAATGATGCATATGCAATAACTCTATCATTCTGCATAAGGACACAACCAAGTCTTTTCTTCGATGCATCACTATAAATAACGAATCCATCATTCCTCAATGGTATAGTCAATATAGGAGCATTGACTAATATTATCTTCAGTTCTTCAAAACATTCTTCACACTCTTTTTTCTAAACAAATTTAACCCCTTTACGTGTGAGCTTCGTTAATGGGTTTTCCAATCAGGCAAAATTCTGGATGAAACGTCGATAATAACCTGCCAAACCAATAAAACCGCGTACCTCAGTTATACTCATAGGTGATGGCCATATTGGATTGCCTTGGCCTTAGAAGGATCAACAGAGATTCCATCTTTAGAGAAAATATGGCCAAAAAATGAAATCTCCTGAATCCAGAATTCACACTTGCTAAAATTCCCATATAATTTATGTCTTCTCAGAGTCTTCAGGATAATGCGCAAGTGATTTTCATGATCTTAATATATTTTGGAGTATACCAAGATATCATCAATAAATACCACAACAAATTCATCGAGATATTCCATGAAAACTCTATTCATCAAATCCATGAATACAGAGGGTGCATCAGTCAATCCAAAAGGCATTACTATAAACTCGTAATGCCCGTACCTGGTTTAAAATGCTGTCTTCAGAATTTCTTCCTTCTTTACACACAACTGATGGTATCCAGATCGAAGGTCAATCATTGAAAAGTATTGAGCTCCATGCAGTTGGTCAAATAAATCATCAATGCGAGGTAGGGGATACTTTTTCTTTATTGTTATAGCATTGATCTCCTTGTAGTCGATACATAACCTCATAGATCCATCTTTCTTTTTAACAAAAAGAATAGGGGCTCCCCATGGAGAAACACTAGGGTGAACAAATCCCTTATTAGTCAATTCCTCTAGTTGTTTCTTTAGTTCAAATAATTCTACAGTGTCCATTCTATAAGGGGTCTTCGATATAGGCATTGATCCAAGAATTAAATCAATGGAAAACTCAACTTCTTGTTCTAGAGGATGTCCAGGTAAATCATTCAGAAACACATCTACATATTCTTTAACAACAGGTACATCCTCTATTTGAACATTCCTTTCCTCACCCACTGTAATTTCATCCTCTTCCTCCCCAATAATTGAATTAAGTTTAGCTACTGGGGGTGGATCTAGATAAGAATTAGGTGGTCATTATTCTGCTCTAAAGATAAGGTGTTCCTTATCATCATCATCAAAAATCGTAACCTCTTTCTTCTTAAAATAAATCTTCGCATCATAGTTAGAAATTCAATCCATAAAAAGGATTATATCAAACTAAATCATAGGTATGACGTTGAGATCAGCAGATAAAGAACATTTATGTGCTCTAATGGGGACTGATTCACAATACTTTGTTGCAATGATACTTCCCTTAGGAGTTTTAACTAACAACTCCCTTGTTAAATCAAAATGGAAATATCTAATTTTCGTAGAAAATTGGAAAGATATGAAATAATTTGATGATACAAAATCAAATAATGCTTTTTCCAAACTTGAGGAAACCATTAAATTATCTTCCACCATGTCTTTCAGAGTATCTACCTCAGTAATAGTGACAACATAATCTTGGCCTTGATCCCCTATCCTTTTCAGAGGTAATTTCCCCTGACGCCTAGGACATTTATTTTCATAATGTCCCATCTCCCTGTAATTTTAGCATTGAAGATCGGTAGCTTCCTTCTTCCCTTTGCATTCACAAGCTTGGTGTCCTTTTTCACCACACTTGTAACAGACACCCATTCCATTTATGCAAGTACCGGGGTGTTTCTTCCCACATTTACCACATGATGGATATTCAACCTTTCCCTTCTTCCCATTATTTCCATTCTCAGATTGATCAGTAGATCTTTTCTTCTCTTGCTTTTCTTTAAAGTCATAAGACTTAGAGAATTCCTTTTCTGTCTTGATAGCACATGAGACAATATTTTCGTATGACGAGAAGGATTGTGAGACTAATGCTCGACGGAGAAATTATTTTGACCCATCAAAGAAATGATCAATCTTACTTCTTGGGTTACATATATAATCTCCAGTATACCTTACTATCCTTGTAAAGTTAGCCTCATACTTTGCGACATTCTCATCCTCATTTTGTCTCAGACTCAGAATTTGCCTTTCCATATCTTCTCGATGGTCGCAAGGAAATTATTTCTCTAAAAACAGATCTTTGAACTCCCACCATTCCATATTTGATACTTTATCATCTTCCTTAGTTTTTTGAATCGATGACCACCATTTCTCTGCATCTCCAGTGAGTTGGTAAACTACCATGATAACTTTTTCCCTTTCACTACTCCCCAAAGCCTGAAATATTTTCTCTAGGGACTTTGTCCATTGATCAGCTACTAAGGTATTTGTACTCCCATTGAACTTTGGTGGTTGTTTCCTCATGAAGCGATCTAAAATTGATCCTCCACGTTGTGGATAAGGGTGCTCCATATGGGTAAGGTTATTATTCATAACCTGAGTGAGTTGTCCTAGTATAGTGATTAGCTGATCGACACCAGTAGCATCACCAGCTCCACTGTAATTATCTTGAGCAGGAGAGCAATCCTTATATGTAATTCATGCATTGATACAGTCTCCATTTCTTCCACTAGGCTCCATTTATAAAAATGGCATAAACTAGATCAGTTTATGAATCAAAATACATAATTCCATACTTATAAAACACTTAACATAAGTTGAAATATTTATGGATATAATCCATAATTATAAAAATGTTTTCTTTGAAGAATTATATACTCATAAACCCTTCATAATTATTTGAAAATAAAATGAGTGTTATCCTAAGAATATCCCCCGGGAGTGTCGTAACCAAGAGTGCAGCAAGGCCCATTGTCATGCACCAGTTCCCGTTCGAGTCTAGCTCAAAGCGGTGTTTTCGGGTTTTACCCCTAGGTACATCTGTGCCATATCTGCGTCTACCTGCTCGTATCCAGACAGGGATGTATTTCTCAGAAAACTCACAAAATATCTACAATACCAAAATTCTAGGAAGTTCTTCTATACTAATCCTCAAAGTCCTTCTTAGGTCTACATGTTCTAATCAGAGTTTATCTAAATCTAGCTTCCAAGGTTTGTAATAAACTTCCTCTGATACCAACTATAACGCCCTGACCCTAGTTACCCAGAGTCGGTGCATTATTATATAACATTGTCTTGATCAAAAGAAATATCAAATCTCGAAAGACCGATTGGTTTAGTAGCCTTGGAAACACTAGATGTATTAATAAAGGTTTACATGACATCATAAAGTGAAAAACTACTAAAAAAACATATTGTATCCATAGTCTACACTATTTTCCCCTCATAATATCCCTGCAGGTCATTCATAATTTACTTCTTCACATCCTGGGAAAAATAAAACATAGAAAAGGGGTGAGCTCAAATTCCCAGTAAGGATAACAATATAGCAGAAACAATCATAAATAAGAATAAACAATTAAGGAAATGTATAACTAAAACAAAAGCCTTTTAAACATTAACTTCAACATAGTATGGAAAAAATAAAATGAAATAATGCCATTTACTTATTCACATGGATATTCTACTAATTGAATAATCACATGAAATATCAATAACCACTTTCATAATGATGGAATGCATAATGCCAGACTATAATAACCACATAGCCACGACCTCGTGCCAAGCATACAAATAAGATTTTTCCAAGGCCTTGTGCCAAGAAACTATTTTGTCTCATGAGACGTACCGATGCATCGAGGATCTATTGCGGGCTCCACCCGTCACATATTAGGTCCAATGCATTCCCATATGAAAATGTTTAAACATAACATAAACATTCGTATTAGAACTAGTATACAAAAAGTAAATACTTCATCCATAAACCGTGAATGGTATAAAAATAACACATCCATAGTCAAATATATCACAAAATCCTTCAATACAATATAGATGTTTTGTATTATAATAAATCAACATCAAATAAGCGTAAAATCCATCAAAGTATGTTGACATAGATGAAATCATAACACTTTTTAGAGAAATATCTCTTTATATTTTCAAATCATTTAAGAGTCATATATTTATAAAATAAAACATTTTTTTGAAAATATTTTTATAAGATTTTAAAGGAAGCATTGAAGATTTTATAATGGCAGAAAATAACCGCACCTTCCGTATAAGTTAAAAAAACATTCTTACCTTAATTCTGTCGAAAAGGTTAAAAGCACCTTGTTTGGAAAACGACGGAAAGATTCCTTTATAAATAACTTATAAAAAGTCAAAAAAGGGTATAAATGACATTAACCCATATTCTTGTAAATATTAAAAATGTTTTGAAATACATTTTTATGAAACATGGATGTGGATGATAAAGAGATCCCAATAGATTATTACGTATAAACAACCTCGGATAATGATGAGATTGCGAAATAAATCCTTAACTTGTACTTTTCCATGGTTGGGGGTAGGTAAACCTACTATATAATGGTGAAATAATTGTTATTAAATTATAAAAGAATAATATATATGTATATGATATCATATATGATCTTTTAACATTGATTTGTTAATAATATCTTAGTATTATCATTGTTTCGGGTGTTAACTTACTTGTTTTCTTTTATATGTTTTGTTACGTAAGCCGTGTTTGTCAGGGATAGGTTGTATCTTAATAATATCTATAATGATATAAAGTCCATAGATACAATTATTAATCATCAAATGAGAATTATACTTGAATGGATACGATGGAGAATAAATCTTATCACGTTCGTGGAGACGGTAGTCCGTACGTACGCACGAGCGACAATATCATTATTTTTATATTAAAATAATATATAATTGGATGGTATATCTTATATACAGAATCATTATCATGTTATATTTATTATTTACATGAATTACACATCATTATTATACCCATCCAAATAATAATTTATTGAATAACAATTACACCACGACATGGAGACGGTAAGCCTTACGTACGCACGTACGGTGACATGTCATTCAAAGGATGGATATAATAATGAATATGGTTGTAACATATTTATAATAATATTATAGTATATAGGAGATAATGTATTTATTATTTTAGAATGGTAATAACAAAGAAAGAAGAAGTGGAAGAAGAAATGAACTTGAAAAATGGTGGTGAAATCATTACCTCTTCTTCGGGTTGTTTCTTTAGATTTGATCAAAAGGGCTCCTTAAGTTGGCTTTCTGACTAAAGAAAGGCCTCTAGGATGAAGTGATGGAAGTTGATAGAGTATTTGGGCAGATGTTGGCCTAACCAAAAGGCTTTACGATGTGAGTTAATGAGAATGGTGAGTTCTCTTTTATACGAGGGGTGTGGGGCACCTTTGGAAAAGCTAGAAATATTATTTTATAATAAATTCATATTCGGTTTCTAATGGCTCAAAAGTGGATTATTTAAATGTTAAGGTGGGGATAGGTCTAAAACCACTCTACCAATAGAATTTAGATAGGTTTGGGTCATTATATGAACCTTATCATTTAGTTTTAACTCTTAGTTAATTAGTTTGACACTTACCATGTTACTTTGTATTTTTATATTATATTGTTAATACACATACTATATACCTCCAAGCGACCACCAAGTAGTCCATTAATGATACACCTATATTGATATAAGTCTCTTGGATGAACTTTATATTTTTAAGAATTTAATATCAATTAATAATATAATATTTGTTTTAAAAACTCTTTTTTGTCAATTTTGACACTATTTAGAAAATTGATTTTTCTGAAAATAATAACAGAATTATTAGTTCGAAAAAAGCCAATTAGATCAATCCTAATATGTCATAGTATCCGATAAAATTATTTTAATTCATTAAAAGTCTCAAATTATAAATAAACTATAATTATGTAGAAAATAGTTTTAGCTTTCTAATGAATATTTAAAATCGAATTTATCTTATTTATAACCCTATATAAAAAATATTTTAGTAAATAAACTTTGATTTTAACTCTTTTAACTCTTCTTTGAATAATAATAAATGTCCTAATCTAATCCAAGTGGACCTAAATGATAATATATTATTTCTATGGTTGTGTTTGGTCAAGATACAATTTTCCAATAGAATTAGGACATGTTTTAGGGTAATATTAATATCATTTTTACCCTTAATTACCCTATTTACTTTTAACCGTGGTAAATAAAAGTAAAAAGTTACTATTCAAAAAAAATTATTTTCACCTCATTGAACCACATTTTACTACTTAATATTAACCGTGTTACTCGGATTTTCTAAATTCCATTAACTAAAGTGGTAAAATTATGTTTTATAAAAAATTCTGTTTTTTAACTACCACTTAGTGGTTTCACTATTCATCAAAAAATGAAGTTTTTCTGAAAAATGCCAAAATTTGAACCTAAGATATAATTGATATTCTAAATTCAAAAATGATGTCTATTTTACAAAATTCAAAACATATAAGTTTCATTAATTAATTTTATAATTAATTCCAGCTGTCACAATAAATAGCGTATTTTTAAGAAACAATATATATCAAAAGATTGACAATTGTTTATGTCCAATTTCAAAGTGAAATTAATTATAATGAACACAATTGGATAAAATGGTAAAAATAAATTCTAAATATACTTTAAAACCACTCAATAATATAATTTATCACTACAAATTATTTTGATTAAAAAATTTTATTTTAAGTATTTTTCAGTATTCATAAAAATTGGAAGTTCTCAGAAAAATACCAAAAATTCAACTTAGGATAATTCTGATAGTCCGGATCCAAAAATGAAGCCCATTTTGAAATATATATAATTTCAAAAAGTAGGTATTACTATTCAAAATGGCTAGTTTGATTGGTTTTGGTGTGTGTTAGAACTCGATGTTGCGTACAACACACGCTATTACATTATTCAAAGGGAAACGTACCATAGAAGCTTGGGGTGTTACACATTATTGAGAGGGGATAACCCATTTTAACGGAATTATCATTTAAAAATTGAAGAATATGATGATATCTCATATGAAATCTCTTATAATGGAAGTCATTACTACCAATGTTAAAGGAATATATGTAACTAATACAAATGGGATGTCTACAACTAATTCAAATAGAGAAATTCATGATGCAGATGCCAATTCATTGAATTTAGTCACTATATATCTTTTTGATTTGATATATCTAATTTTGAAGGGGTTTAAGTCAAAAAAGTATATGTTGGAAACCTATAGAATACTAATGAAGGTGACAGAAATGTTAATTATAAAAAACAACATGTTTTTTCACAATAGGATTGATAATCTTAAAATGCATCCTGATGAAAATATATATTACATTTCCAATTGAATTACTGATTGTTTTGGGGAAATATGAGGATTTTTATAATAAATGAAATATATTAATACTGTAAAGAATGTCTTGAGAATACATCCACTAATTTAGAATGAAAAGCTGTCAACCCTTGAAGAATGGGATATTTCAAAACTTTTTCTGGATGATTTGTTGATTTGGATGGTAGTATATGAGTTGAGAGTCAAACCAGAAGATGAAACAACTTGAGTAATATAGAAAATTTCATTCAATGACATAGAAAAGATTGTAATTTTACGAGATATAATTGGTGTAGATAATGAGCTAAAATAATGTCCTTCTCTAAATGCCATGAAATTCATGAAGGAAAAGGTAAATTTAAAAACAAGTTACCTCTGGATTGTTTTTTTGTGGTAGAGATGGGAACATTTCCTATCGATGAAAAATAAAGTTTAATAATAAAGAAAGTGAAGCTACATATATGAAGAATCCTTGAAAATGTTTTTTCAAAAAGGTAATATTCTTGTGTGGTAAGAATCTTTATAGAAATGTTCTATATTGTGAACTAAAAGTTTATGGTGTTGAATTATATGAGGATGATGAATTCGAATTTATATCTGGTATGCATGCATCATTAATGGATATCACAGAATAATCAGAACCATCATAAGATAATTCAAGAGAAAATAATTTGACCACTAATATCGATCTCATGTTGATAAATAGGGATTCTTTTGGTAAGCTTGAGATTCAATGAAAGAAATGAAAAAAGTATAAATAAATTCTAAAAGAGTCTTCATAATATCTTTATATACCGGAAGTTGATATAAATCAACTTAAGGTTATTGTAATAGAAAAATCAATAAATTTTGAATGCTCAGAAGATATAGTCTATCTTAGGATCACAATTGATGAATATGAAAATATCATTAGGGATCTTATGCCAAGATTATAGGAGAAGTCCTAAACTATTGAGGGACATGAAGAAGAAGTTTTCAATTATATGATTGAACATGAATGTTTTTTAAATATAAAAGAAACAGAAAAAATTTGGTTGTAAAATACATAGATGACGAGGTTATAGAATGAGATAACTATGGTTCATATAGAGTTGAAAATGTTCTGAATGATTAGATAACCTCATGTAGGGGAAAATAGGAATCAGTTTTGATGATGAAACAACAACATTTGGTTTTAAAATTGTCCAAAATAAATATATGTTGGTATTCAGACATATCATAAATACACATTAGGTTTATATAATGAAAGTATCAAATTAGACATAAAAAGATGACTAAAAATAGTTCTCGAGTTCCCAAGATAATGGATTATCAAATTATCCAACTATAGAAGTTTATATGAGGATGAATAGAAGTGATAAGTCTTTTCCAATTATGAAATGTCAATTCTATGGCTTCTTAGGCCATGACATGTTACACTATGAAGAATCAGGGAGCTGTGTAAATGAGGAAGAGATAATAAGTCAATGATGGATAAAGACTTCATATCCAAATAATTTAAGAAGTAAATGTTTATATGGATATTCTTTTAATTGTTCTATCTTTTTCCACAATGATATTGATTCGAGGTAGGGGAATATAAGAAACATTTCATACAGAAACCAGTGACAATAAATACTCAGAAAATATATGGTCCTTCTTGTAGAAATAGTTTTTCTACATTAGAATATAAATATGAGTATGGATGACCTTATAACATGGAAGATAGATTTGATAGTCCATATCTCCTCTTCAATCAATATATTTTTTCACAGAAGGAAAAAGTAGAAATTGAAAAATCCAACCATGCAGAAGTAGCTATCAATGCTACAATGAACAATAGCACTTGGATTCTTGATATTTAATTCTCATCCCATATGATTGGAAACTCATACCTAATAACGATTATCAAGAAAAAGGATTATAGAATAGTGAGACTATATAATGACGGTTTTTTGAAGATCAAATGTAGTGGAAGCATAGAACCGGCCAATGGTGAGATAAATAGAAACAATGTTGTTTATGTGGATGGGTTGTGATAAAATATATTAAGTGTGAGCTAACTCTACAACTCAGAACTAATACTGACATCCAATAAATGGTGTTCACTATAAAAGGAAGAACCTGTAATTATCTCATTAAGGGATTGATAACAAATGGAAACATATATCAAGTTGAGAGTAAAGAGAATAATTTTTATGATTGATGAAGTAGATAACAACTTTTGGCACCAAAGGTTGGGTTACATAAATCAATAAGATTTATAAAAGATATCTAAACTAAATATTTACAGGGATATCCCAAATCATAACTATGAATGGTAGAGAAATTGTGATGCTTGCATGCGAGGAAAATTGGTGTGTAGTTCTTATTGTCCAAAGAAGAAAAGTGCATCAAATATTATTAGTCTCATTCATACTGATGTATGTATTTGAATAAATGATTCTAACATATATTAAGAAAGTTATTTTATCCTTTTAATTGATGATTATACTATAATGGAATGTGAGTTGATCATACATAGGAAACGATAATTGATTTTTTTATAAAACGTAGTACCTAATAACCGAGATTGATATTAGATGGATAATCAACGATATAAAGTCTAAAAATATAGGGGAGAATAAATAGATTAAAATTTATAATTATTTGGGGAAACATGTAATATTAGATCAGGTCGATTCATTGAGAACCCAAGAAAAATTGAGTTGTTGAGCACCGGAATCGATAGGTGAATAGTATATGAATAACATTGATGATTAAGAGTCATATATCTCACTATTACTGGAAAGAGGATGTTTAAGATAAAGTTTATATTCAAAACATTACATATATTTATATGGGGGAAACCAAGAAACCTTATTAGTTATGGCATAAAATAAATCCCCTATTGAATTATTTTTTGTGTTTTTGGTAGTAAATGTTTTATCCAAAACAAAGAAGCAAATCAAGATTTGTATGGTGATTCTAGAGATGAAATAAATATTCCGTGAATATTTAATAATTTGAATTTTCTAAAAATGTTTCAATAAATATATTGAAAAAATTGTGGAATTTAGTGGTGTGAATATAATGAATGATAAAATAAGAAATGGCTCAAGGAAGTTTTCTTTTGATGTTTGAGAAGATGAGGAAAAATTTGGACATTGAACAGATCCAAATAAAAAAGTAGAGGAAGGAATATAAAAAATCCATATGTAACATTAGGATGTTGACTCAATAGAAGAATCAGAATTAGAAAACATGGGTAACGAAAATTTCTATGAATCTCCTCAGAGAAATTCATTGTAGAGACCCGAAGCTGGACGTACATAGATATTACATTACTTTTGTGGAATACTCAATACATAACAAAAACAGACCCACAAGGACTGTAATAGTTTAGTGTCTTTGGGAACTTGGAACGTTATATTCTAATCATGGTGAAAGATCTTCAACATCTCCCATAAAGATCTTCCACTTTTTGTATCCTTACCTAAAACCTTTCTGTTAATCCTGGGGGAAAATAAAACATACAAAAAGGTGAGCTCAAATGCTCAATATGGGTAAGAATGGATTATATAAAACATACCATATACATTTGAACTTAAAAACATGAACATAATGTTTAACATCAAAATCTTGAGCAACGACATAAAACATGGAAGTACATAAGCCATAGATCATAATGGAACATAAATCATGATAAAATAGCATGGGAATAAAACAAGTAATTGTGGAAACCATTAAGAACATGATAATATTTCCATATTAGCCAAGACATTGCTGCCAAGACCATCTTAGTAGACAAAGTACCTTTCTGAATCGAGTTCACTCCTCGTTCCAGTCCTGTAATACTAAACTGGATTAACTTACCGTTCCATTCATGTCTATATCATGAGATATAAATCCTTACCCAATACATTGGAGGAAGATATAGGTCCCACCCATCTCATAATGAAATCATTCTTACTTGTTCCACACAATAAACAAACATCATTCATAATAACCCAATAAATAAAATGGGTTTCATAAACATCATCCCATCATCACATAATCCATATAAAAAATGGATATCATTTCATCATATGAAAAGTGAAACCATGTAAATCATAGAAACATTATACTTGAAACATACAAATATGATATAATTTCATCTTAGATGGAAAATGGTTTTGATAAAACACTTGAAATAAATTATTGAGGAAAATATCCTTTCATATTAAAAATCATTTTCTTTTCACAAAATGCCATGAAATCTTAAAAGAAAATTATTTTGTTGAAAATAATCGGTAAATATTGTAGAGTAACCTTCTTGAAAATAAGGTGTTATGAAACAGTAAAAAACAGTTCGTGCCGTATAAGTTAAAAAAACATTCTTCTCGTACTTTTGCCGGAAAAGTCAAAAAGTACCTCGTAAAAAAAGATTCCATACATACCATGTTGTAAAAGTCAAAATGGGTAAAAATGACTTTAAACATACATGAAACCATTTTTAGAAAACAGGGTCATGGATGATAAATATAACCCCAATGAATACTTACGAATAAACAATCTCGGATAAAAACGAGATTGGAAAAGTTATCCCTTACCTTAGGTCTGATATGCTTCGTACATATCTTAACCTCCTGTATAATGATTTAAATAATGTAATTCACTTATTACAGAATCATATACATTGTTATGATATCATATATGGTTCACTTATGTCTTTATATTACCCGTTCCTTTGTAAATTCCATGTTAAAGAGAGTTTTGGGTAAAATCGTTTCATTTGTCGTCCATATTTTGACTTGTAATTATTCATATGATTACTTAATTAAAGAATATAAAAGATGATTTATATATAATATATATTCAGAATATACATATATATAATAGATCGATAAATGAAAAGAAATACACCGTTCATGGAGACGGTAGGTTGTACGTACGCATGAACGTTGTTTTTGTTTCCTCATTGAATTGAATGGAATTAATTGGATGACATACATATATATATATATATATAAATCTGGTATCATTATTATGTAATATATTTCATGATTACTTATATACATTATAATCATCCATGAATATTTAATCATTGAGAATGAATCTCATCGCGTCGTGTAGACAGTAGTCCGTACGTACGCACGAGCGATGATATCATTCCCATAATTATTGAATTGAATTGGAGTGGATGATACAATATATCAGAAAAAGTATGATGTTATAATAACTATGTATAGTTATTCATTACGCCATTATACCCATCCATGTAAGGTGGTGTTGGAAAAACAGATTATACAATGGCGTGGAGACGGTATTCCGTACGTATGCACGCGCGGTGATTTCATTTTCCATAGGATGGATAGAAGGTGAAATGGGGTTGTTTTATATTTATAATAACATATCAGTATATTATTGATACTAATGTTATTACTTTATAATGAAACAACTTAAGAAGAAGTTGAAGAAGAAATAAGCTTGAAAGAATTGGTAGAAGAGATTACCTCTTCTTCGACACACCTCATTTAAACATCTTCTTAGGGCACTATGGTTGGTCTTTTGAGAAGACCAGCACCACTATAAGGATTATAGGGAAGTGGGGAAGTGAAATGGTCAGAGGATGGATGAGCTTCAAGGCTCATAATTGTGTGAGTAAGAGATGTAGGAGGTGCCATTTTATAAGGGATGAGAGGGGCACCTTTGGAAATATAAGAAATATTAGTTTATATTAAATCCCAACCCCACATAAAAACATTCAATATGACTCATATCTGAATATTAAATGATATAGGGTTGTAATCGCATCAAAAAATAAAATTTATACATGTTAGGAATTTATTTTAAACATTATCAACATGATTTATTCTTATTTATCAATTTAATTTAATTTGTGGTAATAATATTCGATATTTTAAATTATTATAAATAATTACATATTTGATGTGAATTTTCCATAATCTGACACTTTCTGACATTTTTTACCATATAAATTTTAATTTATAGTTTTTAAATATTTTTTGTGATTTTTAAACAATTTTATAATATGATATTTTTATCAAATAAAAATAGTGTCAATTTTGACACTATTCATTTATTTGAATTTAAATAAACAATATACCAAAGATATGTACAAACTAAAAGATATAATAGATTCATAACATATCATATTTATCTAGAAAATTAGTGGAGAAAATTAAATAGTTCATATAATATTTATTTTAATATTTTTAAAACCATTTATTTGATATTTCTCTTAATAAAATAATTTCAACATCACTATTATGTCACCTTTAATGATAACTATTTAATCCCTAAAAATTATAAATAAATTCATATGATTTATATACTATTATTTTATTTCTAGATACTATTCATGTTTGATTTTTCTTCTGTTTATCACTAAATTAAAATTATTATACTTATAAGATTTAAGAAAGTGACATGTTGTCACTTTCATTGGTTTTAATAATAATTAAATTATTCTCCTGGAAAAAGTCCATTAAATGGATATAATCCAACCCTTAGGTGATATGGGTCTACTTTTAGTCATCCAATTTGATTTTGGCAGGTGTTAGGATAATTTATATTCTTATATTTACCCTTAATTACCAGATTTACCTTTAACTATGGTAAATAAAATTTACCGTAGTTACTATTCATAATGCCCAAAAATAAAAAGTAGCCTATTAACATAATTTGGACCCACTGATTCAAAATATGGAACCCATTTTTCATAATTCAAAACACATAAGTTGCAGTAATTAATTTAAAATTAATCACATTGTTAAGAAAATGAGTTTTAGAAGTTAAAACATTGCCAACGATTGAAATATTTTTACCTATGAATTCAATGTAAAAATAATATAAATGACATACATTATATTAAATGGTAAACATATATTTTATTTATACTTTAAAACCATTCAATATTATAATTTAACCATATAAATTATTGTCATGAAAAAAGTTGTTTTTAATTAAAATATAGCGTGTTTTTACTATTCATTAAAATATGAAAGTTATCAGAATAATATGAAAAATTTATCCAAGATAAAATTTTATATCCTGATTCCAAAGAATAATTTTATTTTGTAAAATTGAACTTATAAACAAGTAAAAAACTATATTTAAGGTGGGTGTGCCATCAAAAGGCGGCAAAATTGCATTTTTTTTAAAATACTTATTTTACCCAAAAAAATTATTTTGTTCTTATACCATATTCTAGAAAATCTGAAAGATTAATAATAATGTCATGAAATTAAAAATTTAGTTAATAATATTCATAATGGCTAGTTCATAATAATATTATAATAATATATTGTTGTTTAGTAAAACACGGTATTGCGTACAACACACGCTATCGAGGAAGGTCGTGATTGCGTGTAATGTAAGCCAAGTCAGGGTTATGTGTAGTGGACGACTCCTTTGTTGTTGTGTATACCAAAATAAATTGAATATATATCAACTAAATGTTTCATAGAATAACTACTATCAAACAATCATGAAATTGTTTGTAACATGATCCAAGAATAGTGTTCCGCATACTGCAAGCTAATACGGTGTTGCGTATAGCGCAAGATAATCTTGGTGTAGCGTAGAAAAGACGATATGAAAGAAATTAAAACGAATATATCTTATAATATCTCAGGTAGTTACATTCTACCCCCCTTAAAATGATTTTCTCCCTTGGATTTTTCCAGGGTTATAAATCAATTACTATTCATAGAATCCCACATCGTAAAAATGAATACTAATGCTTAATTTTAAAAAATAAAGTATAAAACCTAACGATTACCCAAAGTAACTCATCATTGGGTTTCCATATAGAAGAACATAGGTGAAAATATGGACATGGAAGAGAAATCTATACATCTTGTTCTGATGGAGAGTGGTAGATAACTTGGCTATGAAAAGCCAACAATCACAAAGCCATAATTTTGTGATGATCTAAGGTACCATCTGATTCATCGGATATAAGGACACTAGGACAACATTTTTTTGTATTCAAGATAATTTCCGTAAAGTTGAAGAAATTGGAATTAGAAGAAATATGATCTTGATTTTGGTATAATCTCACTGTTTTTCATGATTTGAACAATTTCCACTTCACCTCTTTAAGAAATAAAGGTGAATTTGTTATTCGTGAAGTGTTAACAGGTCATGGGATAGAATGATGGGTCATTCAATCTGTTTCAATCAAAAGGATAGAAAATGTTAACAAATATACATAAGTCTATCTATGGTGAGGTTAATCATATACGATTCCAAAAATGAAGTTATACTTCATATATCATACCGCTTAATAAAAGAAAACTTGTTTGTACTAACCAGGGACATCCTTTAGGCCTGTGGTAGGCGATAAAGGCCAGTCATACTTCGGTTGTGGGTTCGATTCCCACAGCCTTGTCCGATGCGATGGGATTGTGCCCATCATGCAGGTTGTCCTTTTTCTAAAACTACATTACTATAACATCCCATCAATAATATCGAAAAAAGTTCTATCCTTAAACAATACTAACTTATATCCAACATAATCCATTCCAATATTTAGGCTTATCTAAAATACCTGGGTCCAAGCTCATAGTATAAAGAAAATGATTACTTGAAATGTCACATAACAATCATGTGAATGCCATCATTTATCCCCCATATATCATAAGATATATCTTGTTGGTCAAATTACAAACATGTAAATACATTAATCATGTATTCTCTTGAATAATGAATACCCATTGAACCTTAGTGAAAACATGAATGTTTTTTAATTTTAACACATTCCACATACCAAAATCCCAAAAATTCTATATACTCAAACCATAATATCACTTAGTCCTTATATCAGTCATATTATTTTCTCTTATCCCTTCATTATGAGCATTTCATCTTCCTTCAAAAAATATTTCAATCACCTTTTCATGGTTACCAATACCATATTATTATTGAAAACAAATACATAAATATTCCAAAATTCCACAATACCATAAATGAGATTCCATGATACTATTTTGAAATCCCATTACATAAACACTTAATAATTACACAACATCATTTTCAAACTCAACATCACAAATAGTGATCACATGAGACTTCCCTTTATCCTTTTCCTTAAGAGGTTGCTCACATTGATCATCATTAACCCGTGCATTAGGGCATTTAATAGGATAATTCCCCATTTCCTTGCACATGAAGCATTGAAGTGTTGGTGGAGAGTTTTGTACAGTCTTTACTCTGTTCACATCAATAGAAACCTTTTTCCCATTACTTAGACAATCAACTGCTCGATGTCCTTATTTTCCACACTTAAAAAATATTCTTGTACATTTTAGGCAATCTCCACCATGGTACTTTCCACACTTTGAGCATAAATAAACATTCATCTTCTTTTCACCATTGTTTTGAGATTTCTCCTTGACCTCCATCTTTTGTTTCTTGTCAAAACCATGAGATGGATATGTTACACCAACTTCCAGTTCTTCCTTGATATCACAACGCACAATTTCTTCATAGATACTAAAGTCTCTTATAGCTAATGCCCTTCGAAGACTTGGTTTTAAGCCACCGAAAAATAGATCAACTTTACTTTTAGGTTGGATGATAAAGCCAGATTCATACCTTGAAAGTCTTGTAAAATTCGCTTCATATATACCAAATGATTCATCAACCTTCTGCTTAAGCACAAGAAACTCCTTTTCCATATTTTATAAAGAATACGAGGGAAGTACTTACTGAAAAATAAGTTCTTGAACTCGTCCCATTCCATGGACTCAATTTCATATCTTTACCTCATATTCTTGATAAGATTCCACCATTGATCAGCATCACCTTCCATATGATAAACTGCTAAGATGACTTTATCATGCTCTGAACATTGTAGAACTGAAAATATCTTTTCAATAGTACTGATCCATTGCTCAGCCACTAAGGGATCAGAAGACCCGCAAAATGAAGGTGGATGCTGACTCATGAAGGATTCAACAGAATGTTTCTCCATTCTCTTCTCATTTTGGAAGTCCCGAATGATTCATAGCTTGTATAAGTATAGAAATAATATTGTACACTCCATCTCCCATGACATTGGTTTGGTCAGGAGGAAAATCATTGCATTGTCCATTACATTGATCAAAACGGTTCCTTCAGGTTCCATCCATTGTCTAAAAACCAAAAATAATAGTGTGAGAGGAAAATAACATTCTAGGAAAAAAACATAATAAAGGGGGATTACCTTTAATATCTAACATCTTGGGTTAAATTCTAAGATCTTTACCATAATTCTAGGTGTAACGCCCCGACCACAGTTACCTAGAGTCGGTGCATTATTACATAACATTGGCATGATCACAAGAAAGATCAAATCTCGAAAGACCGAATGGTTTAGTAGCCTTGGAAACACTAGATATATTCATAAGTCTTACATTACATCATAAAATGAAAAACTACTACTACAACATATTGTCTCCATAATCCACACTCATATCCCCACATAATATCCCTGCAGGTCATTCATAATTTACTTCTTCACTTCCTGGGAAAAATAAAACATAGAAAAGGGGTGAGCTCAAATGCCCAGTAAGGATAACAATATAGCGGAAACTTTCATAAATAATTATAAACATTTAAGGCAATGTATAACTAAAACAAAATCCTTTTAAACATGAACTTTTAACATAGTATGGCATAAATAAAATGAAACAATTCCATTTACTTATTCACATGGTTATTATACTAATCGAATAATCACATGCAAAATCAATAACCACTTTCATAATGATGGAATGCATAATGCTGAACTTTAATTTCTTTTTCAAGGCCTCATCCCAAGACTTTGGGGCTAACTGTAACCGGAACCCAACCCGGAGTGCCTCTAATAACCGGACACCAACCCGGAGTGCCTCTAATAACCGGACACCAAACCGGAGGGCTTACTTTTACCAGTCCCTAACCTGGAGGGATTAATTTTACCAGTCCCCAACCTGGAGGTCTTACTTTAACTAGTCCCCAAACTAGAGGGCTTACTTTAACCAGTCCCCAACCTGGAACATACTTGTCCAACACATTCATATGAAGTAAAGGTTGAAATATAACATAAACATTCTTATTGGAACTAGCATACGAAATGTCAATAATTTACTCACAAACCATGAATGCTATATAAATGGTACATTCACAGTCAAACATATCACAAAACATTATTACAATATGGAAGTTTTATATCATAATAAATCAACTTCAAATAATCGTAAAATCCATCAAAGGATGTTGACATAGATGAAATCAAAACACTTTTTAGAGAAATATCTCTTTCTATTTTTGAAATCATTTAAGAGCCATATAAAATAAAACATTTTCTTTGAAAATATTATTATAAGCTTGTAAGGAAAGCTTTGAAGATTTTATAACGATGGAAAATAACCGCACCCGCCGTATAAGTTAAAGAAAACATTCTTACCTTAATTCTGTCGAAAAGGTTAAAAAAGACCTTATTTTGAAAACGATAGAAATATTCCTTTATAAACCTCTTATAAAAAGTCAAAAAAGGGTATAAATGACTTTAACCCATATTCTTGTAAATAATAAATATGTTTTGAAATACATTTCGAAGAAACATGGATGTGGATGATAAAGAAATCCCAGTAGATTATTACGTATAAACAACCTCGGATAATGAAGAGATTGTGAAATAACCCTTACCTTGTACTTTTCCTTGGTTGGGGTAGGTTATCCTCCTGTATAATGGTGAAATAATTGTTATTAAATTATACAAGAATCATATATATTAATATGATATCATATATGATCTTTTAACATTGATTTGTTAATAATATCTTAGAATTATCGTCGTTTCAGGTGTTAACTTACTCATTTTCTTTTATATGTTTTGTTACATAAGCCATTTTTGTTGTATCTTATTCATATCCATAATGATATCAAGTCCTTAAAAATCATTTTTAAATCATCAAATGATAATTATACTTGAATGGATACGATGGAGAATGAATCTCATCGCGTTCGTGGAGACGGTAGTCCGTGCGTACCCACGAGCGACAATATCATTCTTTTGATATTAAAATAATATATAAATGGATGGTATATCATATATACAGAATCATTAACATGTTATATTTATTATTTACATGAGTTACACATCATTATTATACCCATCCAAATAATAATATATTGAATAACAATTACACCACGACGTGGAGACGGTAAGCCGTACGTACGCACATATGGTGACATGTTATTCAAAAGGTGGATAGAATACTGAATATGGTTGTACCATATTTATAATAACATCACAGCATATGTGAGATACTGGAGTTATTATTTTATAATGGTAAGAACAATGAAAGAAGAAGTGGAAGAAGAAAGGAACTTGAAAAGGGGTGGTGAAAACATTACCTCTTCTTCGGGTTCTTCCTTTTGATTTGATCAAAAGGGCTTCTTAGGTTGTCTTTATGATCAAACTAAGGCCTCTAGGTTGTATTTAGGGAAGTTGGGAGAGTATTTGGGCAGAGTTTGGCCGAACCAAAAGGCTTTTATGGTGTGAAGTAAATAGAAGGAGGAGTGCCCTTTTATAAGAGGGGTGAGGGGCACCTTTGGAAAAGCTAGAAATATTAGTTTATAAAAAATTCTTATTCGGTTTCTAATGGCTCCAAAGTTTATTATTTAAATGTTAAGGTGGGTATGGGTCGAAAACAACTCAACCAATAGAATTTAGACAGGTTTGGGTACTTATATTAACCTTATCTTTATGTATTAACTCTAAGTTAATTAGTTTCTTTTTTACAATGTCTCTTTGTATTTTTATATAATATGGTTAATAAACTTACTATATACATCCAAGCGACCACCAAGTGGTCCATCAATTATGAGCCTATCATGATATAAGTCTCTTGGCCGAACCTTAGATTTTTAGAAATTTAATATCAATTAATAATATAATATTTTTTTTAAGAACTCTTTTATGTCAATTTTTACACCATTCAATAGTTGATTTTTTTGAAACTCATAACAGATTTATTACTTCAAAAAAAGTCAATTACATCAATTCTAATATATCATAGTATCATAGAAAATTAGTTTAATTCATTAAAAGTTTCATATTATATTTATTTGGGTATTTATAATATCAATTATTTTAATTTTTCACTATTATAGTAATTAATTCATCATCATTGTGTCATAAATAAATTAAATTATTTAATGTCTAAAAATTATAAATAAAGTATCCTTATGTAGGAAATCTTTTTATCTTTCTAATGAATATTTATAATCTAAAATCCAACATATATAACCTTATGTAAATATTGTTTTTCTAAAAGATATATTCTTGTGTCATTTTTGTATTCATTTTAACTTAATTAAAATAAAGTGTCCTTATCACCTACAAGTGGCACCATGGGGTCACAAAATCGACCCAATGATGCCTATGGTCGAACACGTATCAACCAATAAGGCTAGGACACGTTTTAGGGTAATTTAGTATTATTATAATATTATTTTTTAACCCTTATTTACCGGATTTACCCTTAACCATGGTAAATAAAATATTTACCGCAGTAATTATTCAGAATGTCTAAAAATAAAAGTTACCTATTTACACAATTTGAACATTCTGATTCCAAATATGGAATCCATTTTTCTAAATTCAAAACACAGAAGTGGCAGAAATTAATTTAAAATTAATTCCCGCTGTCAAAACAAAAAGCGTGTTTTTAAGAGATAATAACTATCAAAAGATTGACACTTGTTTATGTTCAGTTTAATTGTAAAATTACGTACAATGACCAAAATTATATTAAATGGTAAAAATATATTCTAAATATACTTTAAAACCACTCAAAATCATAATTTATCACTATTAATTATTTTTATTAAAAAAGTTGTTTTTAATTAAAATTTAGTAATTTTCACTATTCATCAAAATATTAAAGTTATCCGAAAAGTACCAAAATTTCACCTTAGGCTAAATTTGATATTACGAATCCAAAAATGAAGTCCATTTTTAAATATAAAATATATATAATTTCAAAAAGTAGGTATTACTATTCATAACGGCTAGTTTGATTGGTTGTAGTGTGTGTTAGAACTCGAAGTTGCGTACAACACACGCTACTGTATTATTCAAAGGAAAGCGTACCATGGAAGCTTGGGATGTTTCATTTTAAATTTTTGATGTCCCCATTTAGTCAAAAAGTTTAAAATATTGTATTTAAAAAGGGTTCACTATTAATGTTGGTAAAAGTGCAATACTGAAAATGAATTTGTTCTTACATTATGTCTAAGAAATTCATAATATGGATTCTAAAATTATAGGGATTATATAAAGTTTAAAATATAGTTAATACTATTCATAATCATTTTTAAACATCTATTTTGGTAAGTCATGGTGCGCTTGAACTCGGTGTTGCGTGTTGTGCATGTTATTGAATTATTTTGAAGAAATAACACACTATGAAATCTTGGGGTGTTACATTCTCCCCTCCTTCAATAAATTGCGTCCTCGCAATTTGAAATTATTCTTAGAAAATAAAAGGTTTAAAATAGAAAATATCATTGTTTCAGAACCCACATCGGAAATTAGGTTACTAAAATCTAGTCTTAATATGAGGAAAAGAGAAATGAAAGGGTCACCACCAAATTATGATCTCGGTTAGGAGAACATTGGTGGTAATTAGAGACATATAATTGGAGGAAAAACGTAAATATTTATAGGTAGTGATTGAGGTCATCAATCACATACAAGTATGAAATTGAGGTCCTTAAATGCATCAATCTATGATGATTTGAAATACCATCGGTTCAACAAAACATAGGGTATTGGGATAACCCATTTTTGACGTTTCAAATTATCTTAGTTGAAATACCACATCGAAAAATGAATTAATGAGGCCTCTACTTAAAATAAAGAGTGGAAAGTATGAAGATTACCGAAAATAACAAATACTAGGGTTCCATATTTGAAAAATATGGATATGGAAGAGAAATCTAACCATCAATTATCTGATGGAGAGTGGTAGAGAACATGGCTATGAAAAGGCCAACAATCCCAAAGCCATAAATTAGTGATGATTTAAGGTACCATCTAGGACAACATTTTTGTTCTAAGTTCCTTTCCTTAATGTTGAGGAATTTATTTATGAGATTGGCTAAGATCATAAGGATATATACTTTACTTTATAATTAGAGTTTTATCCATTAATAAATTTCTAACACAAACTCATCTTTCACTATAAAAGATAATAGAATGTAAAAAAATATATTCTATTTATCCTATTCGTATAGGGTTAAAAAAACGAATTTATAATTCATCTACCAGATAATTTTTTAAAAAAACTACATTATTTAATCTCGGACATCACGTGGGTCAGTGGTAGGTGATACACCATTGTCGCCCTTCGGTTGCGGGTTCAAGTCTCGCGGCCTTGCCGGACGCGACGGGTTGCCGCCCGACCTCCGGGTTGTCCTTTTATGGCAATCCAAAATTAATCTCAAACTAGAATTTATCCAAAATACTTCTGACCAAACTCACAGTCCAACATTTATAAGGAATTTAAACATAATGTAGATCCTTTTTACCACGTAATAGCATATGAATACATTCATCATGTATTCTTTTAAAACACAGAAACATCCTGAATTACCATAATCCATATTGATTACATTCATGCTCCCTTATTCCATATAGAATGCTGGATATACTTCATCAATCCAAAAATGTTTTGAACCCCAACAATGATGGAATATACAAATCATTAATTAGTTTCAAGGTAGTCAAGAATATCCAATATAATTTATCCAAATCAATCATGTATTATTCTAAAATCACTACCTCGGTATCAGAACCATATTATGGTTTATCATTCTCTCAACCATATATTTTCCAAAAATTTAACCTGCTATTGAGTCACTTTTCTTTGTTCCACACAATCTCATGTCCTTAATGAAATAGTACTGCAGTACAATCCTTATATACTACATAATTATTATAACAAGTACATTGTTGATAAAACACTCAATTGACATAATCAACATAAGAACTCTAATCATTCCTCTTCATCTGTGGTAGTATCATAACTTGATTATTATCCAATAACATCATTTTAGGCATATTCTGATGACTGGGACATAGGTTCACATAGTGTCCAAACTCCTTGCAAATGAAGCATTGTACATTTGAAACCATTTTCTTACCCTTGCAGTCATGTACTTTGTGCCCTTTTCCACCACACTTATAACAAACTCCCATTCCTTTCAGACAAGTTCCAGGGTGTTTCTTCCCACAGTTATCAAATATGGGAAAATTATTCTTTTCCCTCTTCCCTTTATCCATCTTTCTCTCTTCCATCCTTTTCTTCTCTTGCTTCCCTTCAAATCCATAGGACTCAGTAAAATCGTTACTTATCTTATCAACACATGATATTATTTCTTCGTATGATGATAATAAATGGGAGACTATTTCTCTTATAAATTATGGCTTAAGGCCATGAAAGATATGATCCTTCTTTCTCTTTGGATCATGTGTATTACTGGAGTTCTCATTCCTTCTACTGGGCGCCATTTCTAAACAATGGCATACACTAGATTAGTTTATGAATCAAAATACATAATCCCATACTTATAAAACACTTAACATAAATTGAACTATTTATGGATATAATCCATAATCCTAAGAATGTTTTCTTTGAGGAAGTATATACTCATAATCCCTTCAAAATGATTTGTAAAGAAAATGAGAGTTATCCTAAGAATATCCCCCGGGAGTGTCGTAACCAAGAGTGTAGCAAGGCCCGTTGTCGTGCACCAGTTCCTGTTCGAGTCTAGCTCAAAGTAGTGTTTTCGGGTTTTACCCCTAGGTACATCTGTGCCAGAGCCGCCTCTACCTGCTCGTATCCAGACAGGGATGTATTGCTCGGAAAACTCACAAAATCTCTACAATACCAAAATTCTAGGAAGTTCTTCTATACTAATCCTCAAAGTTCATCTTAGGTCTACGTGCTCTAATCAGAGTTTATCTAAATCTAGCTTCCAAGGTTTGTACTAAACTTTCTCTGATACCAACTGTAATGCCCCGACCCCAGTTACCTAGAGTCGGTGCATTATTACATAACATTGGCATGATCACAAGAAAGATCAAATCTCGAAATACCGATTGGTTTAGTAGCCTTGGAAACAGTAGATATATTCATAAGTCTTACATTACATCATAAAATGAAAAACTACTACAACAACATATTTTCTCCATAATCCACACTCATATCCCCACATAATATCCCTGCAGGTCATTCATAATTTACTTCTTCAGTTCCTGGGAAAAATAAAACATAGAAAAGGGGTGAGCTCAAATTCCCAGTAAGGATAACAATATAGCCGAAACTTTCATAAATAAGAATAAACATTTAAGGCAACGTATAACTAAAACAAAATCCTTTTAAACTTGAACTTTTAACATAGTATGGCATAAATAAAATGAAATAATGCCATTTACTTATTCACATGGTTATTCTACTAATCGAATAATCACATTCAAAATCAATAACCACTTTCATAATGATGGAATGCATAATGCTGAAATTTAATTTCTTTGTCAAGGCCTCATCCCAAGACCTTGGGGCTAACTGTAACTGGAACCCAACCGGAGTGCCTCTAATAACCGGACACCAACCCAGAGTGCCTCTAATAACCGGACACCAAACCGGAGGGCTTACTTTTACCAGTCCCTAACCTGGAGGGCTTACTTTTACCAGTCCCCAACCTGGAGGTCTTACTTTAACCAGTCCCCAACCTGGAGGGTTTACTTTAACCAGTCCCCAACCTGGAACATACTTGTCCAACACATTCATATGAAGTAAAGGTTGAAATATAACATAAACATTCTTATTGGAACTAGCATACGAAATGTCAATAATTTACTCACAAACCATGAATGCTATATAAATGGTACATTCACAGTCAAACATATCACAAAACATTATTACAATATGGAAGTTTTATATCATAATAAATCAACTTCAAATAATCGTAAAATCCATCAAAGGATGTTGACATAGATGAAATCAAAACACTTTTTAGAGAAATATCTCTTTCTATTTTTGAAATCATTTAAGAGCCATATAAAATAAAAAATTTTCTTTGAAAATATTCTTATAAGCTTGTAAGGAAAGCTTTGCAGATTTTATAACGACGGAAAATAACCGCACCCGTCGTATAAGTTAAAGAAAACATTCTTACCTTAATTCTGTCGAAAAGGTTAAAAAAAACCTTGTTTTGAAAATGACGGAAAGATTCCTTTATAAAACTCTTATAAAAAGTCAAACAAGGGTATAAATGACTTTAACCCATATTCTTGTAAATAATAAATATGTTTTTAAATACATTTCGAAGAAACATGGATGTGGATGATAAAGAAATCCCAGTAGATTATTACGTATAAACAACCTCGGATAATGAAAAGATTGTGAAATAACCCTTACCTTGTACTTTTCCTTGGTTGGGGTAGGTTATCCTCCTGTATAATGGTGAAATAATTGTTATTAAATTATACAAGAATCATATATATTAATATGATATCATATATGATCTTTTAACATTGATTTGTTAATAATATCTTAGAATTATCGTCGTTTCGGGTGTTAACTTACTCATTTTCTATTATATGTTTTGTTACATAAGCCATGTTTGTTGTATCTTATTCATATCCAGAATGATATCAAGTCCATAAACATCATTTTTAAATCATCAAATGATAATTATACTTGAATGGATACGATGGAGAATGAATCTCATCGCGTTCGTGGAGACGGTAGTCCGTACGTACGCACGAGCAACAATATCATTCTTTTGATATTAAAATAATATATAAATGGATGGTATATCATATATACATAATCATTAACATGTTATATTTATTATTTACATGAGTTACACATCATTATTATACCCATCCAAATAATAATATATTGAATAACAATTACACCACGACGTGGAGACGGTAAGCCGTACGTACGCACGTATGGTGACATGTTATTCAAAGGGTGGATAGAATACTGAATATGGTTTTACCATATTTATAATAAAATCACATAATATGTGAGATACTGTATTTATTATTTTAGAATGGTAAGAACAAAGAAAAAAGAAGTGGAAGAAGAAAGGAACTTGAAAAGGGGTGGTGAAAACATTACCTATTCTTCGGGTTCTTCCTTTTGATTTGATCAAAAGGGCTCCTTAGGTTGGCTTTATGATCAAACTAAGGCCTCTAGGTTGTAGTGAGGGAAGTTGGGAGAGTATTTGGGCAGAGTTTGGCCGAACCAAAAGGCTTTTAAGGTGTGAAGAAAAGATAAGGAGGAGTGCCCTTTAATAAGAGGGGTGAGGGGCACCTTTTGAAAAGCTAGAAATATTAGTTTATAACAAATTCTTATTCGGTTTCTAATGGCTCCAAAGTTTATTATTAAAATTATAAGGTGGGGATGGGTCGAAAACAACTCAACTAATAGAATTTAGACAGGTTTGGGTACTTATATTAACCTTATCTTTAAGTATTAACTCTAAGTTAATTAGTTTCACTTTTACAATGTCTCTTTGTAATTTTATATAATATGGTTAATAAACATACGATATACATACAAGCGACCCCCAAGTGGTCCATTAATGATGAAACTATCATGATATAAGTCACTTGGCCGAACCTTAGATTTTTAGGAATTTAATATCAATTAATAATATAATATTTGTTTTAAGAAGTCTTTTATGTCAATTTTTACACTATTCAATAGTTAATTTTTTTGAAACTCATAACAGATTGATTACTTCGAAAAAAGTTAATTACATCAATACTAATATATCATATTATCCTAGAAAATTAGTTTAATTCATTAAAAGTTTCATATTATATTTATTTGGGTATTTATAATATCAATTAGTTTAATTTTTCACTATTATAGTAATTAATTCATCATCATTGTGTCATAAATAAATTAAATTATTTAATGTCTAAAAATTATAAATAAAACATCATTATGTAGGAAATCTTTTTATCTTTCTAATGAATATTTATAATCTAAAATACAACATATATATCCTTATGTAAATATTGTTTTGCTAAAAGATATATGCTTGTGTCATTTTTGTATTCATTTTAACTTAATTAAAATAAAGTGTCCTTATCACCTACAAGTGGCACCATGGGGTCCCAAAATCGACCCAAAGATGCCTATGGTCGAACATGTATCAACCAATAAGGCTAGGACACGTTTTAGGGTAATTTAGTATTATTATAATATTATTTTTTAACCCTTATTTACCGGATTTACCCTTAACCATGGTAAATAAAATATTTACCGCAGTAATTATTCAGAATGTCTAAAAATAAAAGTTACTATTTACACAATTTGAACATTCTGATTCCAAATATGGAATCCATTTTTCTAAATTCAAAACACAAAAGTGGTAGAAATTAATTTAAAATTAATTTCCGCTGTCAAAATAAAAAGCGTGTTTTTAAGAGATAATAACTATCAAAAGATTGACACTTGTTTATGTTCAGTTTAATTGTAAAATTATGTCCAATGACCAAAATTACATTAAATGGTAAAAATATATTCTAAATATAATTTAAAACCACTCAAATTCATAATTTATCACTATTAATTATTTTGATTAAAAAAGTTGTTTTTAATTAAAATTTAGTAATTTTCACTATTCATCAAAATATTAAAGTTATCCGAAAAGTACCAAAATTTCACCTTAGGCTAAATTTGATATTCCGAATCCAAAAATGAAGTCCATTTTTAAATATAAAATATATATAATTTCAAAAATGTGGTATTACTATTCATAACGGCTAGTTTGATTGGTTGTAGTGTGTGTTAGAATTCGAAGTTGCATACAACACACGCTACTGTATTATTCAAAGGAAAGCGTACCGTGGAAGCTTGGGATGTTTCATTTTAAATTTTTGATGTCCCCATTTAGTCAAAAAGTTTAAAATATTGTATTAAAAAGGGTTCACTATTAAAGTTGGTAAAAGTGCAATATTGAAAATGAATTTGTTCTTACATTATGTCTAAGAAATTCATAATATGGATTCTAAAATTATAGGGATTATATAAAGTTTAAAATTTAGTTAATACTATTCATAATCATTTTTGAACATCTTGTTTGGTAAGTCATGGTGTGCTTGAACTCGGTGTTGCGTGTTGTGCTTGTTATTGAATTATTTTGAAGAAATAACACACTATGAAATCTTGGGGTGTTACACTAGGACTATAACTCATACGTATACTTATCCTTAGGGAAATCCCTAGACATACATTTGAAATATCTCTAGGGATCTCACTAATGTTTTCGCATCCTAGTTTCCCCAGGTTAACTAAACCATTCCTCTTATACCAACTGTAGAGACCTGAAGCTTGACATAAATAGATATTACATTACTTTTTCGGAATACTTAATATATAACAAAAAAAGACACACAAGTACCATAATAGTTTAGTGTATTTGGAAACATGGAACATAATATTCTAATCGTGGTGAAAGATCTTCAGCATCTCCCATAAAGATCTTCAACTCTTTGTTTCCTTACCTAAAACCTTTCTTTTAATCCTGGGGGAAAAGAAAACAAACAAAAGGGTGAGCTCAAATGCTCAGTAAGGGTAATCATGGATAAAATAAAACATACCATATACATTTGAAGTTAAAAACATGAACATAATGTTTAAACATCAAAATTTTGAGCAACGACATAAAACATGGAAGTACATAAGGCATAGATCATAATGGAAAAAAATCATGATAAAATAGCATGGGAATACAACATGTAATTGTGGAAACCATTAAGCACATGATATTATTTCCATATTAGCCAAGGCATTACTGTCAAGACCATCTTAGTGGACAAAGTCCACTTCTGAATCGAGTTCACTCCTCGTTCCAGTCCGGTAATAGTGAACCGGATTAACATACCATTCCAGAAATGTCTATCTCATGAGAAATAAATCATTACCCAATTCATTGGAGGGATATATAGGTCCCACCCATCTCATAATGAAATCATTCTTACTTGTGCCACAAAATAAACATTCATAATTCATAATAACCTAATAAATAAAATGGTTTTCATAAACATAATCCCATCATCACATAATCCATATAAAAGAAATGGATATCATTTCATCATAAGAAAAGTGAAACCATGTAAATTATAGAAACATTATACTTGAAACATACACATATGATATAATGTCATCTTAGATGGAAAATGGTTTTGATTAAACACTTGAAATAAATTCTTGAGTAAAATATCCTTTCTTATTCAAAATCATTTCCATTTCACAAAATGCCATGAAATTTTAAAAGAAAAGGATTTTTTTTAAAATAATCATGAAATCCTATAGAGTAAGCTTCTTGAAAATAAGGCGATATGAAACCGTAAAAATCCGTTCGTGTTGTATAAGTTAAAATAACATTCTTCTCGTACTTTTTCCGAAAAAGTCATAAAGTACCTCGTAATAGAAAGATTCCATACATACCATGTAGTAAAAGTCAAATATGGGTAAAAAGGCCATTAAAAATACATGAAACTATTTTTAGAAAGTAGGGTATTGATGATAAATATAACACCAGTGAATAATTATGAATAAACAATCTCGGATAAAAATGTGATTGGAAAAGTTATCCCTTACCTTAGGTCTGATATGATTCATACGTATCTGAACCTCCTGTATTATGATTTTAATAATCTCATTAACTTATTACAGAATTGTATTCATTGTTATGATATCATATATGGTTCACTTATGACTTTATACTACCCGTTCTTTTGTAAATTCCATGTTAAAGAGCGTTTTGGGTAAAATAGTTTCATTTGTCGTCTGTGTTTTGACGTGTAATTATTCATATAATTACATAATTACAGAATATAAAACATTATTTATATATAATATATATTCAGAATATACATATATATAATATATCGATAAATGGAAAGAAATACACCGTTCATGGAGACAGTAGGTCGTACGTACGCATGAACGTTGTTTTCGTTTCCTCATTGAATTGAATGGAATTAATTGGATGAAATGCATATATATATATATACATAAATCCAGTATCATTATTATGTCATATATTTCATGATTACTTATATACTTTATAATCATCCATGATTGGTTAATCATTGAGAATGAATCTCATCGCGTCGTGGAGACGGTAGTCTGTACATACGCAGGAGCGATGATATCATTCCCATAATTATTGAATTGGAGTGGAGTGGATGATTCAATATATCAGAATCATTATGATGTTATAATAACTATTTATAGTTATTATTTACACCAATATACCCATCCAAGTAAGGTGGTGTTGGAAAAACAGATTACACCACAGCGTGGAGACGGTATTCCATACGTACGCACGCGCGGTGATTTCGTTTTCCGTAGGATGGATAGAAGGTGAAATGGGGTTGTTTTATATTTATAATAACATATAAGTATATTAGTGATACTGATGTTATTAATTTATAATTAAATAACTTAAGAAGAAGAAGTTGAAGAAGAAATAAGCTTTAAAGAATCGGTAGAAGAGATTACCTCTTCTTCGACGCACCTCCTTTAAACTTCTTCGTAGGGCACTAGGGTTGGTCTTTTGAGAATACCAGTACATCTATAAGTTTTCTAGGGAAGTGGGTAAATGAAATGGGCAGAGGTTGGCCGAGCATCAAGGCTAAAAATGGTGTGAGGAAGATAGGTAAGAGGTTCCCTTTTATAAGGGAGGAGAGGGGCTGCTTTGGAAATATAAGAAATATTAGTTTATATTAAATCCCAACCCCACTTATAAACTTCCAATACGACTCATATCCGAATATTAGATGAGATAGGTTTGTAATATCATCAGAAAATAAAATTTAGACATGTTAGGAATTTATTTTAAACATTATCAACATGATTTATCCTTATTTATCAATTTAATTTTATTTGTGGTAATAATATTCTCTTTTATAAATTATTATAAATAATTACATATGTGTTGTGAATTTTCCATAATTTGACACTTTATGACATTTTTGACCACATAAATTTAAATTTATAATTTTTAAATATTTTTTGTGGTTTTTAAACAATTTTACAATATGTTATTTTTATAAAATAACAATAGTATCAGTTTTGACACTATTTATTTATTTGAATTTAACTAAACAATATACAGAAGATATGTTAGAACTAAAAGATTTAATAGATTAATAACATGTCATATTTATCTAGAAAAGTATTGGATCACATTAAATAGTTCATATAATATTTATTTAAATATTTTTAAAACCATTTATTTGATATTTCTCTTAATAAAATTATTTGAACATCACTATTATGTCACCTTTAATGATAATTATTTATTCCCTAAAATTCTAAATAAATTCATATGATGTATATATTTTCATTATATTTCTGTATACTATTATGTTTTGAAGTTTCATTAAGTTTATCACTAAATTAAAGTTATTATACTTATAATATTTATGAAAGTGACATGTTGTCACTTTCTTTGGTTTTAATAATAATTAAATTAATTTCATGGGAAAAAGTCTATTAAATGAATCTAATCTGACCCTTAGATGATATGAGTCGTCTTTTAGTCATCTAATAGGACATTTTCAGGTGTTAGGGTAATTTTATAATCTTATATTTATCCTTAATTACCCGATTTACCTTTAACTATGGTAAATAAAATTTACCGTAGTTACTATTCATAATGCCCAAAAATAAAAACTAGCCTATTAAAATAATTTGGACCCTTTGATTCCAAATATGGAATCCATTTTTCAAAATTCAAAACACATAAGTTGCAGTAATTAATTTAAAATTAATCCCGTTGTTAATAAAACGAGTTTTAGATGTTAAAACATTGCCAAGAATTGAAATGTTTTTACCTATGAATTCAATGTAAAATTAATGTTAATGACATACATTATATTAAATGGTAAAAATATATTCTATTTATACTTTAAAACCATTAAATATTTTAATTTAACCTTATAAATTATTGTGATGAAATAAGTTGTTTATAATTAAAATATAGCGTGTTTTTACTATTCATTGAAATATGAATGTTATCAGAATAATATAAAAAAATAATCCAAGGTAAAATTTTATATCCTGATTCCAAAGAATAATTTTATTTTGTAAAATTGAACTTATAACCAAGTAAAAAACTATATTTAATGTGGGTGCGCCATCAAAAGGTGGAAAAACTGCATTTTTTTAAAAATACTTATTTTACCCAAAATATTTATTTTGTTCTTATACCATGATCTAGAAAATGTGTAAGATGAATATTAATGATATAAAATAAATATTTTAGTCAATAATATTCATAATGTCTTGTTCATAATAATATTATAATAATATATCGTTGTTTAGTAAAACCCAGTATTGAGTACAACACACGCTATCAAGGAAGGTCGTGATTGCGTGTAATGCAAGCCAGGTCAGGGTTGTGTGTAGTGCATGACTCCTTTTTTGTTGCGTATAACATAATACATTGAATATATATAAATTAAATGTTTTGCATAATAAATACTATCAAACAAATATGAAATTATGTGTAACACGGTCCAATAATAGTGTTTCGCATACTGCAAGCTAATACGGTGTTGCGTATAGCGCAAGATAATCATGGTGTAGAATTCAACAAAAGATATGAAAGAAATTAAAACAAATATATATTTTAAAATCTTGGGATGTTACATTCTACACCCTTTAAAAAGAATTTCTCCCTCGAAATTCGTCGGGGTTATAAATCATTTACTATTCATAGAAACCCACATCGTAAAAAGAAATACTAAAAATTAATTTTAAAATCTAAAGTACTAAACCTAATGATTACCCAAAGTAACTCATCATTGGGTTTCTATATAGAAGAACAATGGTGAAAATATAGATATGGAAGAGAAATCTAAACATCACGTTCTGATGGAGAGTGGTATAGAACATGGCTAAGAGAAATCCAACAATCACAAAGCCATAAATTTGTAATGATCTAAGGTACCATCTAATTCACCGGATATAAGGACACTAGGAAAAAAAATTTGTATTCAAAATCATTTCCCTAAAGTTGGTGAAATTGGAATTAGAAGAAATACGTTATTGATTTTGGTGCAATCTCACTGTTGTTCGTGCTTTGAACAATTTCCACTTCATCTCTTAATGAAATGAATTTGAATTTGTTATTTTTGAAGTGTTAACAGGTCATGTGATAGAATGATGGGTCATTCCATCTATTTCAAACAAAAGGATAGAAAAAGTTATCAAATTTACATAAGTCCATCTATGGTGATGTTAATCATATACGATTCCAAAAATGATCTTATACTTCATATATCATACCGCTTAATAAAATAAAACAAGTTTCTACTAACCAGGGACTTCCTGTAGGCCAGTGGTAGGCAATAAAGGTCAGTCGCACTTCGGTTGTGGGTTCGATTCCCACAACCTTGTCCGACGCGATGGGATGTCGCATGTCCTACAGGTTGTCCTTTTTCTAAAACTACATTACTATAACATCCCATCAATAATTTCGAAAAAAGTTCTATCCTTAAACAATACTACTTATGTCCCACATAATCCATTCCAATCTTTAGGATTATCTAAAATACTTCGGTCCCAGCTCATTGTATGAAGAAAATGATTACTTGAAATGTCACATAACAATCACGTGAATGCCATCATTTATCCCCCATATATCATAAGATATATCTTGTTGGTAAAATTAAAAACATGTGAATACCTTAATCATGTATTCTCTTGAAGAATTAATACCCATTTAACCTTAGTGAAAACATGAATGTTGTTAAATTTTAACAGTTTCCACATACAAAAATCTCAAAAATTCTATATACTCAAACCATAATATCACTTAGTCCTTATATCAGTCATATTATTTTCTCATTATCCCTTCATTATGCACATTTCATCTACCTTCCAAAAATATTTCAATCACTTTTTCATGGTTAAAAGTACCATATAATTATTGAAAACCAATGCATAAATATTCCAAACATCCACAATACCATAAATGAAATTCCATGATACTCTTTTGAAATCCCATTACATAAACACTTAATCATTACAGAACATCATTTTCAAACTCAACATCACAAATAGTGATCGCACGACACTTCCCTTTATCATTTTTCTTAAGAGTTTTCTCACGTTGATCATCATTAACCCATGCATTAGGGTATTTAATAGCATAATTCCCCATTTCCTTGTAGTTGAAGCATTGAATTGTTGGTGGAGAGTTCTCTCTAGTCTTTTCTCTATTCACAAAATTAGCAACCTTTTCCGCATTACTTTGACAATCAACTGCTCTATGACCTTCTTTTAAACACTTAAAACATTTTCTAGTACCTTTTAGGCAATCTCCACCATGCTTCTTTCCACACATTGAGCATAAAGAAACATTCATCTTTTTTTTTCACCATTGTTCTGAGATTTCTCCTTGGACTCCATCTTTCGTTTCTTGTCAAAACCATAAGATGGATATGTTACACCAACTTATAGTTCTACCTTGATATCACAATGCACAATTTCTTCATAGCTACTGAAGTCTCTTATAGCTAATGCCCTTCGAAGACTTGGTTTTTAGCCATTGAAAAATCGATCAACTTTACTTCCAGGTTGGATGATAAAGCCAGATGCATACCTTGCAAGTCTTGTAAAATTATCTTTGTATATACCTACAGATTCATCATCCATCTGCTTAATCTCAAGAATCCCTTTTTCCATCTTTGGTCAATGAATACGGGGGAAGTAATTACTAAAAAACAAGTTCTTGAACTCGTCCCATTCTATGGACTCAATTTCATCTCTTTGCCTCATATTCTTGATAAGATTATACCATTGATCGGCATCACCTTCCAAATGATATACTACTAAGATGACTTTATCATGATCAGAACATTGTAGAACTGAAAATATCTTTTCAGTAGTACTGATCCATTGTTCAGCCACTAAGGGATCAGAAGACATGCTGAATGAAGGTGGACGATGCCTCCTGAAGGATTCAACAGAATGTTTCTCCTTTCTCTGCTCATTTTTGAAGTCAAGAATGATTCATAGCTTGTGTAAGTATAGAAATAATATTGTGCACTCCATCTCCCATGACATTGGTTTGGTTAGGAGAAAAATCATTGCATTGTCCATTACAATGATCAACACGGTTCCTTCGTGTTCCAGCCATCGTCTAAAACCCAAAAATAATATTGTGAGAGGCAAATACCATGCTAGGGAAAACAACATAATAAATGGGGAGTACCTTCAATATCTAACATCTTGGGTTAAATTCTAAGATCGTTACCATAATTCTAGGACTATAACCTATACGTATACTTAGCCTTAGGGACATCCCTAGACATACCTTCGAAATATCTCTAGGGATCTCACTAAAGTTTTCGCATCCTAGTTTCCAATGGTTAACTAAACATTTTCCCGGATACCAACTGTAGAGACCCAAAGCTTGACATACATAGATATTACAGTACTTCTTCAGAATATTTAATACATAAAAAAAACAGACACACAACGACCGTAATAGTTTAGTGTCTTTGGAAACATGGAACGTAATCTTCTAATCGTGGTGGAAGATCTTCAACATCTCCCATAAAGATCTTCCACTTTTTGTTTCATTACCTAAAACCATTCTTTTAATACAGGGGTAAAAGAAAACAAACAAACGGGTGAGCTCAAATGCTCAGTAAGGGTAAGCATGGATAAAATAAAACAAACCATATACATTTGAATATAAAAACATGAACATAATGTTTAAACATAAAAATCCTGATCAACAACATAAAACATGGAATTACATGAGGAATAGATCATAATGGAACATAAATCATGGTAAAATAGCATGGGAATAAAACATGTAATTGTGGAAACCATTAATCACATGATATGATTTCCATATTAGCCAAGACATTGCTGCCAAGACCATCTTAGTGGACAAAGTTCCTTTCTGAATCGAGTTCACTCCTCGTTCTAATCCTGTAATACTGAACCAGATTAACTTACCATTCCATCCATGTCTATCTCATGAGAAATAAATCTTTAACCAATGCATTGGAGGGAGATATAGGTCCCACCCATCTCATAATGAAATCATTCTTACTGGTGCCACAAAATAAACATACATCATTCATCATGACCCAATAAATAAAATTGGTTTCATAAACATAATCCCATCATCACATAATCCATATAAATGAAATGGATATGATTTCATAATAAGAAAAGTGAACCATGTAAATCATAGAAACATTATACTTGAAACATATACAATTGATATAATTTCATCTTAGATGGAAAATGGTTTTGATAAAACACTTGAAATAAATTTTTTAGGAAAATATCCTTTCTTATTCAAAATAACTTTATTTTCACAAAATTCCATGAGATTTTAAAAGAAAATGATTTTTTTTTGAAAATAATCATGAAATATTGTAGACTAAGCTTCTTCAAAATAAGGCTGTATGAAACCGTAAAAATCCGTTTGTGCCGTATAAGTTAAAAAAACATTCTTCTCGTATTTTTGCCGGAAAAGTCAAAAAGTACCACGTAAAAGAAAGATTCCATACATACCATGTAGTAAAAGTAAAAAATGGGTAAAAAGGACATTAAACATACATGAAACTACTTTTAGAAAACAGGGTCATTGATGATAAATATAACCCCAGTGAATACTTACGAATAAACAATCTCAGATAAAAATGAGATTGGAAAAGTTATCCCTTACCTTAGGTCTGATATGCTTCGTACATATCAGATCCTCCTATATAATGATTTAAATAATTCAATTCACTTATTGAAAATCATATTCATTGTTATGATATCATATGTGGTTCACTTATGACTTTATATTACCAGTTCTTTTATAAATTCCATGTTAAAGAGCGTTTTGGGTAAAATCATTTCATTTGTCGTCCGTGTTTTGACTTGCAATTATTCATATGATTATATAGATCATGATGGCTTAATTATAGAATATAAAACATGATTTATATATAATATATATTCAGAATATACATATATATAATAGATCAATAAATGGAACGAAATACACCGTTTAGGGAGATGGTAGGCCGTACGTACGCATGAACGTTGTTTTCGTTTCCGTATTGAATTGAATGGAATTAATTGGATGACATACATATATATACATAAATCTGGTATCAATATTATGTCCTATATTTCATGATTACTTATATACTTTATAATCATACATGAATGGTTAATCATTTATAATGAATCTCATCGCGTTGTGGAGACGGTAGTCCGTACGTATGCACGAGCGATGATATCCTTCCCATAGTTATTGAATTGAATTGGAGTGGATGATACAATATATCAGAATCAGTATGATGTTATAATAGCTATTTATAGTTATTATTTACACCATTATACCTATCCAAGTAAGGTGGTGTTTCAAAAACAATTTACACCACAGCGTGGAGACGATATTCTGTACGTACACACGCGCGGTGATTTCATTTCCCATAGGATTGATAGAAGGTGAAATGGGGTTGTTTTATATTTATAATAACATATAAGTATATTATTGATACTGATTTTATTACTTTATAATTAAACAACTTAAGAATAAGAAGTCGAAGAAGAAATAATCTTGAATGAATCGGTAGAAGAGATTTCCTCTTCTTCGACGCACCTCCTTTAAAATTCTTCTTAGGGCACTAGGGTTAGTCTTTTGAGAAGACCAGTACCTCTATAAGGTTTCTAGGTAAGTGGGGAAGTGAAATGGGCAGAGTTTGGCTGAGATTCAATGCTCGAAATGGTGTGAGTAATAGAGGCAGGAGGTGCCTTTTTATAAGGGAGGAGAGGGGCACCTTTAGAAATATAAGAAATATTAGTTTATATTAAATACAAACCCCACATAAAAACTTCCAAAATGACTCATATCAGAATATTAGTTGAGATAGGTTTGTAATCTCATCAACCAACAAAATTGAGACATGTTAAGAATTTATTTTATACATTATCATCATGATTTATCTTTATTTATCAATTTAATTTTATTTGTGGTAATAATATTCTAAATTTTAAATTGCTATAAATAATTACATATGTGTTGTTAATTTTCCATAATTTGACACTTTATGACATTTTTGACCTTTTATAATTAAATTTATTATTTTAAAATATTTTTTGTGATTTCTAAACAATTTTATAATATGTTATTTTTATAAATTACAATAGTGTCAATTTTGACACTATTCATTTATTTGAATTTAAATAAACAACATACAAAGGTTATGTTCAAAATAAAAGATTTAATAGATTCATAACATGTCATATTTATCTATAAAATTAGTGTATCAAATTAAATAGTTCATATAATATTTATTTTAATAATTTTAAAACCATTTATTTGATATTTCTCTTAATAATATAATTTCAACATCACTATTATATCACCTTTAATGATAATTATTTAATCCCTAAAAATTATAAATAAATTCATATGATGTAGATACTTTTATTAGATTTATGGTGACTATTCATGTTCATAGTTTCATTAAGTTTATCACTAAATTAAAATTATTATACTTATAGGATTTAAGAAAGTGACATGTTGTCACTTTCTTTAGTTTTAATAATAATTAAATTATTTTCATTGAAAAAATTCCATTAAATGAATCTAGGCCAACAATTAGGTGATATGGGTCACCTTTTAGTCATCCAATTAGATTTTTGCATGTGTTATGGTAATTTTATAATCTTATATTTACCCTTAATTACCAGATTTACCTTTAACTATGGTAAATAAAATTTACCGTAGTTACTATTCATAATGCCCAAAAATAAAAAGTAGCCTATTAACATAATTTGGACCCACTGATTCCAAATATGTAATCCATTTTTCAAAATTCAAAACACATAAGTTCCAGTAATTAATTTAAAATTAATTCCATTATTAAGAAAACGAGTTTTAGAAGTTAAAACATTGCCAAAGATTGAAAAGTTTTTACCTATGAATTCGATGTAAAATTAATGTTAATGAAATAAATTATATTAAATGGTAAAAATATATTCTATTTATAATTTAAAACCATTAAATATTATAATTTAACCATATAAATTATTGCAATGAAAAAAAAATTTAATTAAAATATAGCGTGTGTTTACTATTCATTATATTATGAAAGTTATCAGAATAATATGAAAATTTTATCCAAGGTAAAATTTTATATCCTGATTCCAAAGAATAATTTTATTTTGTAATATTGAACTTATAAACACTTCAAAAACTAGATTTAATGTGGTTGCGTCATCAAAAGGCGGCAAAACTGCATATTTTTAAAATACTTATTTTACCCAAAAAAATTCTTTTGTTCTTATACCATGTTATAGAAAATGTGTAAGATGAATAATAATGTTATAAAATTTAAAATTTAGTTAATAATATTCAAAACGGCTAGTTCATAATAATATTATAATAATATATCGTTGTTTAGTAAAACCCGATATTTCGTACAACACACGCTATCGAGGAAGGTCGCGATTGCGTGTAATGAAAGCCAAGTCAGGGTTGCGTATAGTGCATGACTCCTTTTTTGTTGCGTATAAAAAAATACATTGAATATATATATACTAAATGTTTCGTAGAATAACTACTATCAAACAAACATGAAATGGTTTGTAACATGATCCATGAATTGTTTTGCGCATACTGCAAGTTGATACGGTGTTGTGTATAGAGCAAGATAATTTTGGTGTAGCGTACAATAGAAGATATGAAAGAAATTAAAATGAATATATCTTATAAAATCTCGAGTTGTTACATTAATGAGAAGAAATTGATTGATACAACATCATTTGGGATTGGATAGTTCTCACTAAGACAAGGGAAATTATAAATATTATATAGTAAAAATTACACTTAATTGTGAAACCATTCTTATTTAAAGATTCTTAAAATGATGAATCATGGTTTAAGGCCTTGATTTAGGTCCTCGATCTCATTGATAAGAAAAAAATAGTGGATTTTATTAAGAGGCATGATACCCCCATTACTTTTGGTAAAAAATGTATCTTTCATAAATAAAATCAATGAGCATTGAAATGTGATTAGAAATAAGGAACATCCTATGTGTTAATGTTATTCTCAGATTGAGGGTATTGATGTTAAATAAACATTTCCTCTTGTGGAAATACTAGAGTCAATTAGACTGTTTATTGCAATGGAAATTCAAATAGGTTAAAAAGTGTATCAAATGGATGTCAATACAACTTCCTTAAATTATGTTCATTAAGATAATGACTATATTGAAAAACTAGTTGGTTTTGTTCTTGGTAATTATTAAATGACTGTTTTCATACTGAATAAGATTTTATGTGGCATGAAATAGGCACCACGGTCACGATACACACATCTTCTGAAGAAGATTAAATTTAAAAGAGGAGTGGATAAAATTTTATATGAGAATAATTATAAAATGAAAAGTTAATGGTTTTGGTGTATATATATGAGATTATATTTGAATGAAGCAGGCATGGATCAGTGGATGAACATTTTAATCACTTGATATCAAATTTTAAAATGTCAATGATGGGTGAGATCGAATACATCAATGGATACAAGTAATTCATAGGTAATCATACACTCTCATCTCTCAAGAAAATGTATGCAAGAGAGTCACTAAATAAATTCAACATTAATGATTCTAAATGAATGTGGACTCTGATTGTGATTGGAACTATACTTAGAAACAACGAGAATAAAACATTTGTAGATCCCATAATGTACTGGTCAATCATTGGAATTTTATAATACTTTACTACAACATGGCCCCATATTTTCATTGCATCATGTTTATCAGACCACTTTCTAAGCAATAGAAAGGAATAAAATATGTTAGAAGTTAAAATAATAATGAGGTACATTTATGGATGTCACAATATTTCCTAATACATTATTGTAAGAGGAGATAGTGAACTATCATCATTTATCGAAGCTAACTGGGATGGAGATGTTGTTGATAGAAAGCCCAAAATTAATGTACATTCTTTATTGGAAAGAAATATGTGGTTTGGTTGAGTATGAAATAAGAAATTAATTCTCTTAGTACTATAGAAGTTGAATATATCTCCTCTACAATGGCTTCCACTCAACTAATTTGGATGAAGAATCAAGTAACTGCAATTTGAGATGATGTGAAATAGCCAATAATGATTCACTATGATAAAAACAGTGCAATTGATCTTCTATATAATCATGATTAGTATTATCATACAAAACACATTTAAATCAGATAACTCTTCACAAGAAAATTTAATAACAAATAATTAAAATGGATCATGTTGGAACTGAAGATCATATGGCTGATAATCTGGCCAAGACACTATCAATACATGTTTTTGAGAAGCATAGATTGAACCTCAGTGTTCAGACACCTCCATGTCTATGAGGAAATTATGATACATCCCACTCCTTAGTTGTATTATGTGTTTTAACATGTTTGTGAATGCATTGTAGGTTAATGGGGGACATACACTGAAGGGGCAGTGTTTTTTAATCATTAAAAGTCAAAATTTGATTCATTGGATTTAATTCCAATCTATTAGAATAAATAAATTCAATTGTAACAATAAGGGAGAGATATTTAAGGATAATGAAATGTTTTATTTCATGTTTTTCTAGTTATAGGTGAAATTTGATGAGTTATAATGTGACAAAATGTAAATGGAGAAAACAATTTTGTGTATGTTATGAAAGGACCCCAATTCATAATTATCTTACTGTTTTCTAATAAATTAATTTCTCATGTCTACTTAGAGATTTGGATGATTTGTTTCTCATTATTCAGTTTTTGACTGGTGCTTCATTGTAATTATTTATACATTGCTAATAAACCTAAAGGGAGAGATTTTTGGAACCAAGGCTATTCAGTGTGAGAAGCATAGTACGGTTTGTGTTTTTTTTCTATCCACATTTTTTTTTGATCAAGGAGGTTTCAATGAATGTGGTTTATGTTGTACCTCTCGTTCCCCTCGTTGTTTTATTTTCATGATCACAATCACCTTGTTATGTTTTTAACCTTGTTTTTAAGTGTTGTGAATGATAGGCACAAGGTTGCCAAGAAAATGGCCCAAGAAAGAAGGCAAAGTGGACTGAAATTCAGTCCACCGGCCAACCGATGGAAGAGCACCGGCCAGCCGATGGAACTGGCAGAGGCATTGCCCACTGCCAGGTTCCACCGGTCGACCGGTGGCTCTGTCACCGGTCGACCTGTGGCATCCAGCCCAAATAGTGTTTGCTACTGTCTTGCCACCGGCCAGCCGGTGGCTCCTCCACCGGTCAACCGGTGGAGCCTGCACCAAGACTCTTCTTCTCTTCCAAGGCACCGGCCAGCCGGTGGCCCTGCACCGGCCAGCCGGTAGCCCAGTCAAACTAGCTGTTGGCTTTGACCAGTTAACTCCAATTTGGCCTCCAACGGCTCTTTTAGCCTCTCCAACGGCTCCGAAGCCTCCCCAAGGGTTCCATGCCTATAAATAAAGGCCAAGGAAGCCCCGAACACCAATCGGATCACATACCAAGCGCCCGGACATATTATTGAACATTTGGCGAACCTCCGGCGCTCCACCTTCAAGGATCCTCAAGTGCTCCAACCAATTTCCAATCCAAGGAGCACCTCAAGAAGCTTGGGAGAGCACGCTACATCAACTCCATCATACCTTGGCGCCCAAGTCTTCCTCATATACGGGTTTTATTGTTTTATTTTTTATTAAGCTTTAAATTGGGTTTGTGGCTACAAACCCCAAACTCTTCTCTCATCCCTCTTTCTTTTGGGTTTCACACCACCATTAAGGTGTGAAGAGTTTTCTTCAAGCCTTTCCTTTTAAAAGGCTTGTGTCACCGGTGAGCTAGCCTTCACCCGTTAAAAAGGCTAGTGGGTTCTTGCTCAACCATCAAAAGCAAGTGGGTTCTTGCTAAACCAATAAAAGCAAGCTGTAATAGGTCCTAGTGCTACCTCAAAGCCTAGTGGGTTTCTTGCTAAAACCATTGAAAAGCAAGCGGTAGGAATCTCTCAACGGTTGAGTTGGGAGCGGAGACGTAGGCCGGGTTTTGGCCGAACTCCGTTATCAATTTTTTGTGTGTTTTGCCTCTTTTATTTCCGCTGCACATACTTTGATTTCACTTTGATTTTTAAATTGTTAATCTTTTTTTAAAAGGCAATTCACCCCCCTCTTGCCATCATTCCCTTGCTTTCTCCGCCCAACAATTGGTATCAAAGGAACGTATTTGAATAATTCCCTAACCGGTTTCAAATTAAAGATCCTTTTTGATGGCTTCTACCGCTTCAACCTCTTACGCCACCGAAGGCTTTTCTTTGGATCGTGCTCCATTTTTTGATGGAACCGATTATTGTTTTTGGAAAACCCGCATGACCACCTTTTTAAAAAGTATTGGATATCCCATTTTTAAAATTGTTATGCAAGGATTTTCCCTCTCCTCTCCCGATGAGTCTAAATGGACCCCCAATGACATTGCTTATTTTGAGCTTGATGGCAAAGCCATGAACGCTCTTCATTGTGGTCTTGACCGAAATGTTTTTAATTGTATTTCTACTTGCTCTACTTCTTACGATCTTTGGAAGTTTTTAGAACTGACCTATGAAGGTACTAGCGAGGCTCCAAAGCAAGAACCCGCTCAAAAGCAAGAATCCGATGCAAAATCCGTACCCGCTTGCCCACTTCACAAGAAAAGGGCCAAAAAGAAGAAAAAGAAGAAGGCTTCAAAGGCAACATGGAGTGATAGCTCCTCCTTCTCCTCCTCCTCCTCGAGCGACCAAGGTAAAAAATGCCTAATGGCATTCCATGAGGTAACATCTTCCGACTCCTCCTCCTCTTGTTCTTCAAATTCAAATTCTTTAAATCATTTATCTTATGAAGAACTCTCATTTGCTAGAGACCAATTAGAAAAAGGTTTTCATGAACTCTCTTCTAAATTTGTCGCGTTGAAAAAGTCTTTCAAAAAACTTTCCTCCGAAAAAGACCAACTTCTCAAAGAGAAGGAGGAACTCTCCCTCAAAATCCAAAATTTTCCAAATGTTGATTCTATGGAATCAACCATCAAAGATTTAAAAGAATCCCTAGCCAAGTTCACCCAAGGTGAACAATATTTGTCCAAACTCTTAGGTTCTCATCGAGTATCTAGAACCACCAATGGACTAGGCTATACCAATATAGCTTCCTCCTCCCATGCTCCAACTGTTTTTGTAAGGGGGAGCTCTTGTTTTAAATTTTGTAACTATTGCAAAAAACCCGGGCACCTCATTTATGAATGTAGTTGCAAAAACGCCCGGTATGGTAGGCCCAAATCGATTTTTTATTCGGATGAATTCTATAGGAGAAGACCCGCTACAAGGCAAGTGTGGATTGAAAAATCCCTCTTAGCGAGTCTCTCCGGGCCTAAAATTGTTTATTTTCAAAATCCCTCTCCCCGGTGATTTATTGCTTTATTTAGGGGGAGTTAGGTTTGTTATTGTTTTATTCAAATCTTTTTATTCAAACCTTCAATTCCAACATTTGGTTTCAAATTTTCAATTTTCAAAAGTCAATTTTCTTCAAAACTTTCAATTCATTTTTTTGATTCAAATCTTTTCAAATTTCAAAAATTTCAATTGATTTTTCAATTATCAAATCTTGTTTTTCAAATCATTCCCTCAATCAAGTTTTATGCCCCATTCTATTTTGATAATCACAAAGGGGGAGAAATTTCTTGATTGATTGGGGGAGAATCCTTTTCATCATGCTTAGCATTTCCTTTCAATTTCAGTATTTTACATTAATTGTTTTGGTGATTGTGATCATCAAAATAGGGGGAGATTGTTGTACCTCTCGTTCCCCTCGTTGTTTTATTTTCATGATCACAATCACCTTGTTATGTGTTTAACCTTGTTTTTAAGTGTTGTGAATGATAGTCACAAGGTTGCCAAGAAAATGGCTCAAGAAAGAAGGCAATGTGGACTGAAATTCAGTCCACCGGCCAACCGATGGAAGAGCACCGGCCAGCCGATGGAACTGGCAGAGGCATTGCCCACTTCCAGGTTCCACCGGTCGACCGGTGGCTCTGTCACCGGTCGACCTGTGGCATCCAGCCCAAATAGTGTTTGCTACTGTCTTGCCACCGGCCAGCCGGTGGCTCCTCCACCGGTCGACCGGTGGAGCCTGCACCAAGACTCTTCTTCTCTGCCAAGGCACCGGCCAGCCGGTGGCCCTGCACCGGCCAGCCGGTAGCCCAGTCAAACTAGCCATTGGCTTTGACCAGTCAACTCCAATTTGGCCTCCAACGGCTCTTTTAGCCTCTCCAACGGCTCCGAAGCCTCCCCAAGGGTTCCATGCCTATAAATAAAGTCCAAGGAAGCCCCGGACACCAATCGGATCACATACCAAGCGCCCGGACATATTATTGAACATTTGGCGAACCTCCGGCGCTCCACCTTCAAGGATCCTCAAGTGCTCCAACCAATTTCCAATCCAAGGAGCACCTCAAGAAGCTTGGGAGAGCACGCTACATCAACTCCATCATACCTTGGCGCCCAAGTCTTCCTCATATACGGGTTTTATTGTTTTATTTTTTATTAAGCTTTAAATTGGGTTTGTGCCTACAAACCCCAAACTCTTCTCTCATCCCTCTTTCTTTTGGGTTTCACACCACCATTAAGGTGTGAAGAGGTTTCTTCAAGCCTTTCCTTTTAAAAGGCTTGTGTCACCGGTGAGCTAGCCTTCACCCGTTAAAAAGGCTAGTGGGTTCTTGCTCAACCATCAAAAGCAAGTGGGTTCTTGCTAAACCAATAAAAGCAAGCTGTAATAGGTCCTAGTGCTACCTCAAAGCCTAGTGGGTTTCTTGCTAAAACCATTGAAAAGCAAGCGGTAGGAATCTCTCAACGGTTGAGTTGGGAGCGGAGACGTAGGACGGGTTTTGGCCGAACTCCGTTATCAATTTTTTGTGTGTCTTGCCTCTTTTATTTCCGCTGCACATACTTTGATTTCACTTTGATTTTTAAATTGTTAATCTTTTTTTAAAAGTCAATTCACCCCCCTCTTGCCATCATTCCCTTGCTTTCTCCGCCCAACAGTTTATAGTTGAGGATTAAATTAGCATTGAAGGTGGTGAAGTTTCACATTGTTTTCCAAATGTTTGGGCCTCAAAATCGGGAGTTTGTTTTTTGGAAAAGAATGAGTTTTGCCAAAGGAATGGTGGAGCACGAGCCTTGATCCAGAAACATTTCACTAATCAAGAAATTTCATATATGTAATGGTGAACCATGAACCATGAAGTAGGAAAGGTATGAATTCCATGTAGAGGGGATGTTTCATTATGTGAAGGAGGTTTATGGGAAGGCCTTCATTTTTAGAAGGAAAATGGTTCACGGGATGGTATGATGATTGTGAAAAAGAGGAAGGGATTTTAGAAGACCTGAAAGGAGTTGTGTGTGAAAATGAAGAGGTGATTTGTGATGATACATATGGAGAGTGGTGGTAATCAGATAATATTAGAAAATGGTTGTTGGGAGATACATGGTACGTTGTAAAGGCAGTTTCATATTGATGATATGGTGAATCTTGGTTTAGATGGTTTTGTAGATATATTTTGATATATAAGGATACCTAATACCCTTATTTGTGCATGTGACCAAGACAAAATATATGAGAGTAATTTAGTCAATTCTAGAATGGTTCATGTGAAGAGAATCCATCATAAGAGAATAGATTAGCGAGGAGGATTTTGTGAGAGGAAAAGTTGTCCATAGAGGAGAATTAGTTCACAGAAGAATCAGTCTGTTGAATGAGGTTGTATGAATAGTAGAGTCTATAAGTCAAAGAAGAACTTATTCTATGGTGCTCTTGTAGTATACTGAGTAATTGAGGTAGTATGTTTGTTAAGTATGTATGTAAATGAAAGTAGTACATGATTGAAGAAAAGAATGCAGCATGCAAATTGTTTTTGTGACTACTGTACAAGGAGGCAGTTTGCAGAGGCAGTACACAGAGGTGGTATACAATGCTGCATGGTTTGTGGAAAAAACAATCACATTATGTGGTTAATTTGTGTATTTGAAGGAATAATTCTCTTTTTTGTAAGACATTTTTGTGAAAGAAAAATAAACAAAAAGTATATTACCTCGACATGGGAAAACATGACTTCAATGGAGTATCTATCTAAAGGTAAGAATGCAGGATTTAATGTCAATCCATTGAAGTGACATTCATGTTGATAAAATGATTTCATATTCTTCCCAATTTATTGTCCAAGGGGGATTCAATGGAAGTTATCTGAGGGATATAGTGTGATATCCAAAAATAATTATAATGGATATGTGTCTGGCATAGAGTTATTGTGATAAATATTTTACTCAACCACAAGAGAAGATTAGTGGGGATTGGTATAACAAAAAAACTATCGAAGTATTATCATTGAGTGTATCCTTTAGGGGTGAAAAATATAAATTTTATGAATCATTCCATTTCATGTGATAGTTTTTTAATGAATTTTTTAAGAATATAGGATTAAGAGGTTCATACAAACATGGGAATAAGATCCACCAGTTTAAAAGAAAAATTTGACACGCTGAATCATCCCTCCCCTCTCATGGTGTTTCAACATTCATCAGATAATTGTTCTATAATAATTAAATTTTTATAATAAATTAATAAATATATAAATAACCATTAAATAAATTATTGTATCCATCTTTGAGTGGTGGCGATGGAAAACAATTAATAGGAGTATGTGAGGTAGTAGTCCATCATTCAGGTGATGATGATTTCAATTCACATTAGATGGAAGTGGAGATAAATATACATTATTTAATTGAAAGACTAATAAATAATTATATTTTAGGTAGTATTATTATTATATCATCATATTTTATGAACATTTAATGGATGTGGAAGAAGAAATAATAATAATAATAATGTTTTTTTTAATAGTTTTATCAATTTTTTAGCATCACTATATATATACTTAATGACATCATATGATGTATTTATGAAAAAATAATGAAAATAGGATTATTATGGTTAATTATAGAATTTTTTTAGATTATCTTATCATTATGGTTTTTGAAATATGAAGTGGAGAGGAAAAAGGTGGACTTTTATAATTAGGGGAGTAAATAAATTTCAAATTTTTTTAAATAAAAATTTATAACAATGTTTTTAATGTGCCAAAAAGATTATAAAATAAATAATTAGAGAGATATATCTAAGATAAGTTAGAAATGAGGACATATAATTGGTGTTCTAGAAGTTTCTGTGACATTTTCCTCTTTTTTATCGTCATAATAAACCCATTTTAGTCATTACCGTGATAAATAATCTTTACTATTATTCCAATCCTATTGTAAAAAAAATATTTCTAACATAATATAAAGTTAATATTATGTTAATTACAAATATATAATCCTTTTAAATAAAATTTTCTCACATATTTGGTGAAATTAAAATATATTTTAAAACCTTAGTCATGATGAGAATGCAGTTTTCCTAAGGGAAACTGTTCAAAAATATAAAATGTCTATATTTCAAAATTAAAAATGAAATTGATTTAAATGTATGAAATTAAAAAAATCAGATAATATTACTTTTAAAACCATATTTATATTAAATATATTTTTTAAACTCATTGAATGTAATGGTGGTTTTCATATAGAATTCTTCATTTTTCGCTATTCGATGAAAAAACTATCTTCGCCAAAAATTAAAAAACATTTACAGAAAGAAAATTTTTAAATAGTGATATAAATAAATAAGCGTATTGTTTGAAATATTTTTATAAAATAGGTCATTTTTTAAAAAATATATTCATAAAAGGAGAATAATGTTATTTAAAAAAAATAGTTTATAATTGTTAAATGGAATTTATTCTCATATCATGCCTAGAAAATGAATATTACGAATCATAAACATTATAATTAATATTTAAAATTTCATTTTCATCAAAATAATTCACCAAATTTTTTTTATTTAATTTATTAATATAAAATATATATTTTTCATAAATAATATTCTTTCATATAATGATTACATTTATTTTAAAATGTTTTCTTTTCTTTTTATTTTTAATTAAATCGGTCCGTAATAAATAATTTCATATAATATATTTATGAATATATTTTCTAAAGTTTCTTAGTCCTGTGAATATAAACTATTTAGATATCCATGTGACAACAATTATATTAAATAATAATATTTTAGTTGTATGTCATGTTTCAAAAAAAAATGTGGTGTTATGTACTATGCAAGCTATCGATGAAATTAAATTTATTTAAATATTATTTTACATAAAATCTAATTGTAAAAAATTATATCTTAATACCTTGATAACATATAAAATGTACTCCCAATTAATCATGAGTGATTTTTTTCATAAAAAATTATCATTTTGGGTCATGTAATCGTAATTGAAGGAAATATATTGATCCATCGCAGATAGTGGTTATAAAAAAGGTGTCTAGAATTTACAATACATATGTGACGCATATTTTCAATTGTTGGAATGATGAAATGGAAATAATTTGAGTAATTAATCATGGTTATCTAATCCACTAAATAGGTTAATTCAATATAAGGTGAAGTTTCTTTAGATAGAGTAATATGAAGACAAATTAAATGAATGTAAAAAGAGTTTCGTCAATGAAACTATACATATGATACCATATAGTGGGGAAGGGTTTTAAATTAAAAATTCCACATTGAATAATGGTTTAGTATGAGTCATAAAAAATGTTATATATTATGCCTCATGTTAATTGAGAACCCATGAGTATAATTATAAAATGCTTGATCTAGATATGGAAGTATTTTTCGGTGTATTAAATATTTTAATACATTATATTGATTACGAAACATGAGATATATATACGAATAATTTGATACTAATGAATATATACACATAATAATAAATTATGTTACATATTTGGCATTTTTAATTCATCAAATACTATGTCGACCGAATACATTTTTATCCTAGGAAGGAAAACCATGTGAAATATTCTATGAGAAGGGAAGAAGATACAAGAATATCATTGTTGAGGATTGAAAAATAATAAACAATTATATATTTGAAAAATATGGTACATTAAAATATATTTGAAGAAGATAAATCATATATTTTTATTTTATATTTTTAACAATCCAAGTATGTGAATATTGATGTTGCTCAAAATGAAGATGTGGAATTAAAAAATAATTTATGGAATTTACCAGAGTTCATCCATGTTAATAATGGAAAAAAAATTATTAGTATGTGTATATGTTTTACTTTAATAGAAAAAATAAAGTGGTTAATTTTTATGTAGAACATAGACATTAATTATCTATCCATATTGGATCAAAAACTATATCTATAGTTCTTATGGTTCACATCTATTTTTATAACTTATAGAAGAATATTGAAGGGTATATTTCATTATTCATATAATTACAAGAAGATAACTATATACTGGAGATATATAAGGGTATAATTAAAATATAAACCCCAAAATTATATAAATTTTATGACATCACAATGAATTTTAACATTATAATTCCATATACTTCTAAAGGATATAACAGCATTTGGGTTATAATTTATCGCAATATTATGTTAGTGAATTTAATTTCAATTACATAATTTATCACATGACCAAATCATAATGTAATGTATAGTTGATGATGTGAGGTATCATGTAATAAAACTATTTATTTTAATTTATTTTTATCTATGTATTACATCATGATTATTTACAATTCGACAATAATCATTAGTGATATTGTGGATCTCTAGCAAATTATATTACTCTCTGATAGATGGTCAGTCTAGAATTAAAATTAGAATGGTGGATGAAATAAAAAATATTGTACATTGGATTTACTTGGAAAATGTGGCAAACACTAACCCTTATTATGGTTCTCATTTATTATAATTTCCCTTTCAATAATAAAAAAGTTACCATATGATGCTTAGTAATATATGAGGTGTATAACATTAACATAATGAGAGGAAGTTGTGAGGTAGAATATAAGATGAATTTTACATATCCAAGAAATGAAATATTATTCATGAAACAATAAGTTAAATATGAAATTAGTGGAATTTTGAATGAATAGATATAATGAAAATGAACATTGAGATCTAGATAATATTGTAGGTGGCAGGGTGTTACACTGGATATCATACATGAAGTGTGTTTTCAGGAATGTGATGAAGTAGAAACTAATATATATGTACATCAGACCATTGTATGTTTCTAATTATGTTAGTGATTCATCTTATTTTTTAGAACTCCTGCCATAACTATCAAACATTCATGTTGGGATCTATGTATTGTTTATAGGAAATTCTAAAAAGATACATAAAATGTACTTAAAATATAAGATTTTTAGTTGGACCATGATATATATTTTGAGGAAACAATTTTAGAGATAATGGATCTATGAGATAATGTACTAAAATACAAGGCAAAAAAACCAGTTTATGATTTTTCTTTCATAATTAATATTTTGAACAAGACATCTATGAACATGATTATTTGATGAGACAAAATTACAATAACTTTTATCAATATGAGGGAACAAAAAATTAAAGTATAAGGATTAACCACATACTTTGGATAATAATAAATTTTAATATTTTAATACTAATTTGAATCAAGGTCCTTATGCATAGGTCTTAGGGAATTATATTTAATTTAACATCATTTCACATCATTGTGCAATTCCTTTTCTTAGGGTCATTTTGGGACCTATTAAGATTATTAATTGGTAATTAGTTATTTTTATCTTATGACTTTTATATTTTTTAATATCTTTGATCATATTTTTTTTATCATTTTATCATATAGGATCAAGTGATGAGTCATAAGTGAAGATAGAAATTTTTATCCCTAGATGCATAAATTTATCGACCAATCATATTGGGCCTTAGGACCATCAGTTAAAATTGGTTCCAACATTTCATGGCCAATGAAAGAAAATTTTTATATATTGATAAGAATAATTATGGGGATCATTTTATTAAATTTTAACCATAGATAATTATATTGTTTTCAAGGAGACTCAAGTGGACCAAGTTGATGATTAAATTATTTTCCAGATTTAAAGGTCGATTGAAGTATCCCAACAATTTCAACATTATATTTGGATAGAAAATCAAAACGGGTTTAATGCTATTCATAAATTATAATAAATACAGATGAAAATATTTTTCTCATACTACCCCCCAATAGTATGTCGTCTTATATTTGATAAATACACATCAAGATGGAGAATGAATCTTTATCAAATATTCTGGTCAACATTGTAAAAATAAAATATCCATTTATTTATCACCCACCTTTTACTGAAATAATTTATTATAATGAAATTAAATTATAGGGGATGGATGCAATGAAATGAATGTTCCAATTTTACGATCTTGTGGGGAAGTAATTGGGGGATACATTTTTATTATTTCAATTATAATTTCACACTTTGATTTTTTAATCACATCATCATTGTTTCTCATAAATGTTTTTTATTAATGATTATTTATTAAAATATGTTATTATTATTAAATTTTTATATTTCTTATTAATTTATTCATTTCTTTTCATTAACATGTTGGAGCCCTTGAATGAAGGTGTGAATTTATTCATTCAATCAATTGTGCGATTCCTCACACAATGATAGAGTGTTTTGTTTGTTTTATGTTTTTTCATTAATTCTACCCCTCATAAATATACTTTTCACTTCAATTTCTAGAATTGAATCAATGGATGGATAACCATATTATGGGTTGATCCAATGGAGTATAAAGGATTATATTTTGTAGCATTTTATGATATTATATTCTTAAATCAGTTATTTATTTTAAGGGTCATGTTCAATCAGTTACTCTCTACATCTTCACCATAAACATCAATGAGGAAACATTTTGAGATTTAGTATGTTCAAATTTAATTGTGCTCTCATTAAAGTGATCTTCTATATGAATTGATGATTATCCTGGGAATTGTATTGTGATAAAATTAGTGAATGATGTTTGGAACTTTCTCATTTTGTGAATACCTCTCAAATTAGTTATCTGAAATTTTCTATGAAAAGATATTCATCCAATCCACCAAAAGCAATAATCCAGGATAAACTCATTCTATTAAATGTAATTCAATCAAGTCATTGAAACACATTAACAAAACACTAAATTAAAATCCATACTGGAAACATCATATCCAAATCACACCCATATAAGGTATGTTTCATTATGTTGCTCTTAGGTCATCATGGATTCAATTACCCATGTTGAATAATAAGTGAAATATTACACCACATTACACGATTAAATTTGAGTGTGACCAATTTCATTCCACTATTTTTGGGGACACAAATATGTAACCATAGATCTTGTTTTTTATTATCACACCATTTTTCTATTCTCACCCCACTTCTATATTTTCACACAACATCACTATTCACTCCCCACTTCCCTATTACAACCCTCAGTTTCACTGAAATTGATGGTCATTCTGAAGAATTCCGAACACAGGGAACCTATAAATACATTAAATACAATAAAACAAGTGTTATGTACAATTACATTACTTGTATAAATTATTGTTAAAATCAAACACTAAATGAACCAAAAAATATTGTACTCATGTTATTAATAAAACAACCCACCCAATAAATATTTCAATTCCAACAGAGAAATTATAAATTACACCAAAGATATTACAAAAATATTTTTATCTTCATGGATTATATCAATTGGATCATCCCCTTATCCATCCCCATCAAGAAACATTACATGACATTCTTTGTCAACAAATGGATATAATGACTTCCTAGAATTCCTTAATGAGGGTAGAACTATAAATTATTAAAACTATTATAGAACCCATTCCCACTAATATTGTATCTTCATAATCATTGATAAAAAAATGTCTTCACACAAAAACATCATGTGAACCACAACACGATTTGAATATTTCTATGATATCAAAAAAGTAATGAAACGGCTAAACTAAGGATTCTCAAAAAATTAGGGTCTTCAAAATTAGAGTAAAATGATGAAACCACACATTAAAATATAAGAAACCAGGGATGGATAATAAGTTTAATTTGTTAATAATTGTTTAAAACAAACAAAAATAATATGAGAGGACTATTAATGATTGGTTAAATAATTAAGAAATTAAATATTTGTATTCAAAAGAAGGAAATTGGTCTTCCTGGATTAAATATTCTGAATATACCATAATGGATTATTTTCAAGGACCACTGATCATGGAACCCTTGGGATAAATCATAAACATTTATTCCATAAATAATTTTGAAAATTAAAATAGGAAACTTTGGGGAGGAATTAGGTTTTAATAATTATTCATTTATTTAAAAATATTTTTTTGATGAAACAGATATTGAATCAAATTTCAAATTTTCATAAATAAATTCCAATCATGAAAAAGTCAAAAAATTTATCCTTACTTCCCCACTCAAGTATACCATCATTAGTGACAACCAATACCTTGGGTTATTGATTAATTTATATTTTATTACCATTTAAATCAGAAAGATCCATGATGTTTTATTCAAGAAAAAAAATACAATTAGACCAACCATTTCTTATATTCATTGTATTATAAAATTTATTGAAGATCAAAAAATTGTAAAAGACAAAAATTAAAAACAAATAATCAATATAAATCGAGATGATGTGTTGAAAAATATAGTCCTAAAAATGGTGAATGTTGGTATTGGATAAGATGGGGGGTCCATGTCGAGTTAAATACACAAAATATGTGATTTCTATGAGGAAACCCAATTTATTCATTTTAATTATTTTTTATTTTTATTGTGTGTTTTGTTTTGTTTTTTTGTTAATGGAACCCCATTTGGGTCTCCAATGAGATCTATTATCTCATGTGTGTGATATTTACCAAATGAATAATTTCAATATTTCAATATGAATCCCATGAATTCTAATATTCAAACACAACCATAAATCATCCTCAAGAAGTGTACATATGACAAGAAAAAAAAGTGATAAATTTATTGTCGATGTGTCATCAAAATAAAAACATGTAATTTTGTTCCATTATTTCATATTAAATCACATCTCCTCCTATTGATTCCAAAATTTTAATTTTTATATTCTCTTATATTTCAGAATTGTGTGCAGATTCATTTGATGTTGGGCGGGGGGTGAAAATCATGGATTTTTTAAAAAATTAATCTTTTATAATAAAAATTCAATTCAATTAAAAAAATTCATTTCTAACTCCTTTGGAAATTAATTTATTTTTTGAAACATTCATGATGAATGTAAAAAGATATTTAGTTACATGATTATGATATTAATGCATTATTATATTCATGAGAATAGATTTTTAGAATGTGTTGTTTTTAAATGTGATTTTCAATGTTTACATTATTAATTATCTTAATAAAAATGACCCAATGAACTTATACTATATTTAGGGTATAAATTCATGTTCATGGGACACTTTGATCATTAAATGTGGGTTAGTGACAATTTTATATTTATTTGAGTGTCCAAAAAATGAAAATATTGACTTGTTTGAGTATTGTTTTTCCAAATGTGTCATTTTTTGGACATGGGTATTAAGACTCCAAAGTTTTTATTCCCATAATTAGGCTTTTCTTCTCTATTTTTTTCATGGAATGGAAAAATTGTTTTTCATTCAGAACCAAGGGATAGAGAAACCATAGATGTCTTTCCTAAAGATGGTCTTTTCCACTCTAGTGTGGTTAAAAAAATAACAAAACAAAATTGGATACTCATCTAAAGGGATAATGTGATTCTCAAATATAACATCTATTAATATCAAAATTAATAATAAAATAAATCACATATCTATTGTGATTTATAACTCTTCATAATGCATAATTGAAATCAAAATAAATGTGTTGATGTATTTAAAGAAAGGAATATGATTTGGTTTGGGATTTTATTATGACCAAAACTTGTGTGAAATAATTTTTAAATGATTCATGATTTTTTTCATGAAGTATTTTAGTTGGAATTATATGTTAAATTATTAATTAATAATATAATTCAATTTTATATTTTTAAGACAATTGTTTATTGGGACTAAAAAATTCAGGTTGGGGTGTGATTAGTAACTTAAAGAGGCTAATATTAATTTTTAAAATTGTAATATTATTGTGATTCAACGTAACCAGACACTAGAATCTGTGAATTTTATTAAATTTAACTTCATTTCACATTTTTGTGCCACACATGTTTAAATTTCCAATTTCGGCCAAAATAATCATGTTCTTTTAGAATTAATTATTTTTATTATCATATTTTTTTTGTTTTTTTAGTTCCATTGATCACTTATTTGGATCATTTAATCTTTTAGGATTAATGGATAAATCAAAATGGAATATGAACATTTTTTCCATGGGTGAAATTTTTTAGGAGACACCATATTGGACCATAGGCACATCACGTAAATGTGGACCTCACAATTTATGTATAATAAAGGTGACATTTAAATTATTACTATATTTAATTATTTGGAAGATTTAATGAAATTGGTACTAGTGAAAATTATGTTGTCTTAAATGTGATCTAGGCAGCCCAAGTTGATACTTAAATTAACTGCCAGATTTGAAGGCCCATAAAAGGTGCTCACCGGTTTTAACATAACATTCAGATGAAATATCTAATTGGGTTGATATTTCAACATCATTAAATGTAAATATGTATGAAAATATTTTTTCCCATGAACTAAACTATTTAGTTTTTAAATGAGATATATGATTATCAACATGGGGAAATAATATTCATCTGATTTTGTAGTCAATTTTCAAAATATCATATTAAATTGTATTTCTCACCGCCATTTTACTCACTTAATTTAATCACATGACATTGACAGAGGGTTGAATGAAACTAGGATTTTAATGTTCCTAATTATATATATTGTGGTGGAGAAATTCAGTGTTTCATATTGTATTCTTTCAATTTTAATTTCATACTTTTATTTCTTAATCGCATCATTAATTTTTCTCCTATAAGTATTTCAAACACATATTTTTGTTAATAAATGATCTTCTTCTTCATCACATTTTTACATCTTATTTTATTCCTTATAATTTCATAACAGATTAATACCTTTGAATAATCATTTGTATTTATTTATACTTGTGAAATTCCTCACACAACAGTGGAGTGTTCTTTTTTTATGTTTTTATTCTTGAATTTCTCTCTTATAGGTCTATATAGTGCTTCACTTAGTAAAATAGAATCAATGGATAAATAAATATTTTATGGGTTGATACTAGATAGTATAAGGTATATAAATTTGATGTTATTTTATGGTATTAAATTCTTAAATGATATATTTTTTTAAAAGATCCTTTAAATGAGCTACTCTCTTCTTCAAATCTCTCAACATTTACAATGACACATTTTGAGTTCTTATACGATCAAATTATATAATGTTTTTAATAAAATTATCCTCTATGTGGATATTTAATTATACATGGAATTTTCATGGGATTAAATTCGTGAATGATGATGGGAATTATCTTGTTTTGTGGATACATATGGAATTATTGATTTGATATTTTCAATAAAAATAAATTCATCCAATCCACCCTAATAGATAACCTATGATAAACACATTATAATAAATTTAATTGAATTAAGTAATTAAAACAAAATAATAATATATCGAATTTAAACCCACATTGTCCACTTCATATCTAAATCACCCCCTAGAATGTATGCTTTGTTATGTTAATTCTTTGGTAATTTTTAAATCGATAATAGATGTTATACCTCAAATACCGATTACACAACATAACTTCTGTAAATTTTGGTAAAATAAGATTAATTTATTACATATGTGGTGGAATGTGACATGATTGTTTTTTTGAATATAAATATAATAATAAATATTATTATTGGAATTTCATAATTCACATATTGTACTAAAATAAAATTAACAATGATGTTATAAAAAGTCCAAATTATTAAATATGACCATTATAATATAACCATTGACTTTAATTTATTTGGATTGGAAAATTCAGGAATCACTATAAATCATAAATGGACTTTTTCTCTCTAGTTGGAGATCCTTCTCCTAAGCTCTTGGGTTTCCCCTTCTCTCATCACGTCCAAGCCTTCTTCACCATGGTGTCCAGATTTATACTCCTCTCTATGCATATTTAACTCATTATGTGGTGTTTCTAATATTTCCCCATGATTCCCATTTCATCATCTATCACAGCAGATGTTTTCTCTATTTTTATCTCAACATTCAAAGGGTTTCATTTGGTTTCAGGTTTCTCTTCTCTCATTGATTTGGGTTTCCATTTCTATTTTAGGTTCCTTGTCTCTTAGATACCCACTATTGATTTGTGTTCTCTTATTGTTGCTCCTATGATATTATTGTTAGAACCTTCTTATCAAACCCCACATTGGATTTCCCTTAAGGATCTTTGGTGGGTAGAGATTAAGATGGTATCAATGTTCTGTGATTCTTTGGGTTGGCCCGTTCATCCACCTCTACCCTTGTGGCCTATACCATTGTACAAGACTCCATCTTGGAATTTTATTATGTTTTTTATGGTTGTTTCAGGATGGTGTTGATGGTGTGTATCAGTGGTGTGTCTCTAGATGAATATTGTTCATTTGGGAAGTTTTTTTGTCCACTTATGTGGTTCTTTTCTGGTGATTCATTTTCAGGTGACGTTTTTTGCGAAAAATTTATCCAGCTTCCGGTGATGTTTTTTTCCAATGTTGAGTAGTTGTAAGGGCTTGATTCATCATGATGACGATGGGGATCCACCGGTAATAGATATGTTAGTGATAGAGGTCAGTAATGTTTTAACAAGGTTCATCTCCCTTTTTGATGCATTTTTTGTGGCTGTGATTGGATCTTTTTTGATTCATGGTTAATTGATGGAGGTGTGTCTAATTTAATTAGATTGCCTTTTTTCTTTTGGGGTGGGGTTTGATGAGTCTTTTATGTGATGATGGGGTTGAGGAAGATGATTTTGGGTTTATAAACTGAGGTTTCTCAGTTACCAATGTGTTAATAGAAGGAATATGGCTCAATTTGGGATTATTCAATCTACAATTGGAAATATGAATTTGAAAAACCAGTTTGTAGATTTTTAGGTTTTTTTATTTTTATTTTAATAGATTGTTCTATCATTGGGTTCCCATTTATACCTTAAAAGTTATTAATTGAAAGATCATAAAATAGATTTTATGGAATATATCCATTTAATTGTTATTTATTTATATATTTAACAAACATAATTAATTATAAAAAAATGTCGAATTACTAGAATAATAGATTACATGTCATCCTAATGAAAAGTAATTCCCCATCAATAGAATAGAGGTGTATTAACATGTTCATTCCAAAATAAATCCCAAGATAAACTTTACTATTTATGTAACAACCGAGTTATATAATTTAAAAGAAATATTTAAAATTTTATGAATTAGAATTTTAAAGAATTTAACTCAATTTTGATGTTAGATAATAAATATATATTTGGATTAGTTTTTTATAATTTACTCAAAATTTTGATCATCACATGTATTGTGAAAAAATTTTATATTTTTTGTATGAGTATAATCAAATTATTTAATTTTAAATAAATTTTAATTGTTAATATATTATAAAATCATTTTATATTAAAACATGAATATTTTTATAAAATAGTTTTTCAACCCATTTTTCATGTATAATTTGAATATATATTCTAACACTTTTGAAATGTTAATTTTTATATTTTTTCCATATTTCAAATATAAGGATTGAAATTTGGTAAATCAATCCCATTTAATTTTAGAAATTATGAATGGAACATTATAATGTTTGTTTACATCCTAAAGTATAAATATAGTAATATGGTATATAAATAAAATTATAAGAAATACTAAATGAACCTAACATTTTTGTTAATATTATTGGATGTTTATAGATCATACATAGTCATTCAGAGGTCAAATATATGAAATTTTTATTCTATTTGAGTACAATTTTGTCATTAAAATTATTTTATATATAAACTTTACAAATTTCAATCCCTTTCTTTTAATATCTGTAAATTTAAGAAATATGGATAAAAAAGTATATAATGATTTTATGTAGATAATTTTAATAAAATAATTTTTTTTCATCATGGTATTTTTTTAAATTATTATTTATGAAATAGTTACCATAATAGATTACGTAATACTGGAAAAATAATTATGTAATTAGTATAAAACTAAACTATTATATTATAAAAATATTAAATATAATATAAATTTAATGAATTAGAGTGTTACAAATTATATTAGAATAAATAGAAACATTATAATGGTGTGAATGTATTATATTCAAATTAGATTTTTCCTTGCAGGTTTCAAAAACAAATTAATGGAATAGTTACAAAATTGATGTTAATGATGTTTTATATTAAATATTTTTTTATTAAATGATTTAAGAGTAAAAAAATGATTTTTATGGACCAATATATGGGATATGATTTAAATTAACAACCATATTCTATTTATGATATTACATTCCTTTTATAGTAGCTTTCCTGACCATAATGACTACAAAATTCAATACCAATGGTTTTTTCATAAATGGTTTACATGAGTTAAAAACAATAGATAACATTAAAATAATAAGATAAACATGTAAAAAAAATTATTTTAAGAGAGTATTTTGACTTATCCTCATCTGACCATCATGATATTTCATTATAGAGACATTTGGACATGATAAATAATTTATATTAATTTAATATTGTGGGAAAATTCAAATTTTGTCCACCCTTTAATTATAAATTGGAACCTCATATACTCTTTTATTGACACATACAAATCCTTATGAATTAGGAAATAACAACCGAAATCCCTTCAAACAATCTCTAACCTCAATCTTGTTGTTCTTTTTACTATGGATAATATCCTTATATGGATTATGGTTTAATGAAAAATGAGATTTTCCATATAAGTTGTAGATATTATAACCGAATGATTTAGTTTTATTTATTATTAAACCTCCATTTAATATTACTAAATTTGGATGATGTAATAAAATGTGGGTCTTCAATATACTATGAAGTTATTATTTTATTGAAAAAACTGATATTAAACTCTTATACCAAGAAACGAGAATGAAAACTATCATTTGTGTGTATGGTAGATTACTTCCTCGCAAAAAATGTAAACTTCCCCCCATAAACAAATATTAGGAATGGTATAAATTATGAATTTTATGTATATATATGATACTAATGAAATTTTTATTGTTATTAAATTATAATTTCTCATTTTCATTCATACCATTTTTTTTACTTGAAATGGATGACATTATTCACTGATATGTGTGGGATATTACTTCTACAAATATATGTGATTCATTTTTCATCACCAAATCACATAGATGATATATGTAATAAAGTGTAAAGAAATATTGTTTTATTTATGATATTATTATATTTATTTACATATATATAAATGGTTACCTTCTTTCTATAACGATCATGGATCAATTTGAACATTATAAATGTGTGTATAGGTCCTACTCTCTCCATGTTTTTAAAATAGTTAATTTATCATGAAAATGTAACATTGATGACTGTAATAGTATATTTTTTCTATAGATGTTTTTATTATATCATTGATATTATTCTAGAGATGATGAAATAATGACCACTTTGACCATAGTCAACCTACCAATGCCATTTTGGATTTATAACTTGAATATAATAAAAAAATTAGATGTGCACTAAATTTTATATTACATGGTATTAAAAAAATAAAATGAATAATAAACATTAAAAATGATAATAAGAGATAAAATAATTAAGAAAATGTTTCTTATTTTGGACGAATTATAATTTTCGTTACCAATCATACTCAAGGTAATATACTTTAAAATAAATACAATTTTAATGTTTCCATTCAAATTTTTTCAATATATATATATATATATATTATGGATCTATTATGGATATATATATGTGTGTGGAAATGAATTAAAATTAAATATAATTTTATGTATTTTTAAATTATTTATATTGTTTATAAATGAAATAGTTTTATGTTTTTTATAAAGAATTTTTTTACATTATGTATAAATAGATAAAAGGAATGTTCTATTTTAACATATAAAATAAAAATAATATATATTTCCTCTATTACGATTATTTTATGTTTTTATTGTTTGTAAAATTACCTATTTTATTCAATGAAAAACACTAATTTCTTTTTATTTATGGATTTTAATTTAAAAAAATTATTTTTGAACCTGATATATCAATATTAAAATATTTTTCTATTATGGGTGAAAATGATATCTATAAAATTAATTATTTCAAGTTATATAATTATATTATGGTTCCTAAGCATTTTCTGTTATTATATATGATTTTATTATGAATACAAAATGGTTTATCATGTCATACCTCTCCAATACATTTAGTAACGAGATGGAGTTAAACAAATTGGTTCTTTTTAAGAGAATAAAATAATTAGTTAAGGTTATTCTATGTGTAACACGATGGTTATTCATTGTTTAACCATGAAGGATATTATATGTGAAACTGGGAAGGTTATTACTTTTAAATTTTTTATACAAAAATGATTCCCCAGGTATCCAATATGATGTATTTATACATTCTATGAGTTTTTTAAAAAAATATAACAATTTCTTAAAGAGTGTTAATGAGATTACCCTATGTATTATAGAAAATAAGTATAACATTATTTAAAAGGTTTTATGTGTTTTCATGATTTCCAGATAAAGTATTATGAATTTTATTTTATCATTATGATTTTCTTATCAAATGGGTTATCAAAATATTTTTGAAGGGATAGTGATTTTTGGGAAATAAACCGATTATTTTTAGACCAATGTTTTATTTTTTGAAAAAGTATATTTCTTATGATTATTTAGGGAGAAAAGTTTATTTCATTTTATGTACATTATAATGATTTTTTTCCAATCTAACATTGTAATATATTATTTACCTATTTTATGGATGGATAAAAATTAGTAAAACCTCAAGTTAAAATATATAATTATTTGCATAGAAAAAATTAATTCATTTTAAAACTTGTGTTTTTTTTGGAAATATGGACATAGAATAGAAGTTTCCACATAATATTTTTTAGATTTTTATGTAAGTTTTAGAACCCATGATTTCATTTAAGTAACAATTTATTAATAATTTTTTATGTTTGTTATGTTTTTTGTTGATGTTTGTGAGGTTTTGGAGAACTTTTAGATTGTTTTTAGGTACTTTGTAAAGGTGCACAATTTGAGCACAATAAATCGAAACAATGAAACGCCTACAACAGACCATGAAAGGTGAAATAGGGGATTTTGGGTAGATGCATGTTTTGAAAAGAACATGAAACACCTAAGAGAAACTATGAAAATGGAGATGAAGTGATTTTGTATGGTTGTGTTATGGTATGTATAATCATGCAAGAAAATAATGTGAACTGCTTCTTGAGGAAGAAGTTGGTAGATATTTAGTGCATGGTTTTCCTAACCATTCATTCAAACATACACAGATTAAAAAATAGATCATTAATGAGTGGATCATCATTATGATTATCTCAAAACCTTTTATTTCCTATTTCAAAACCTAATATGTTTTTTATTCATCCCAAATATTATAGAGTCTTTCCCCTTAGAAAATGAAGTATTCTAGAGGAAATTATTAGCCCGTTGAAGCCTGATTCCATTATTATGTTTTTTTTGTAGTTCTCCATTTATCTAAATTTTTCAACATAGATATTTTTAGATATTTTTCTATTTGGATATATTTACAGTTTTTTATTCCCATCATTATGATTCACGGATGTGTTGATGTGACGCTCCAGACCCGGATTCCACTTAACTGGTACTCGGAGCACTGTGGGGTACATGACCTCAAGCACATCTCCCCAAATACCAAAGGTTGACTACTAAAAGCGAGGTCCCAGTGTGTGTCCATGGGAATACTATTACATCATTTGTAGATGGTAACACAATGGATGGAATTTAAAGGAATATTAAACAGTAGAGTAAGTATAATTAAACATAAATGAACAACGGAAGAAAATTGATGAAATAGATAAGAGAGAATGATAAAAACATTATCAACTAGAACAATGACTATGTAATGTCGTGTTACTAGAAAAATGGAAAACATAGATACAAGACTGAAGGTATAAGATGTTTCACAAATTAAAATAAAACAATGGATACTCCATGAATCCTGATATCCTACTCGACCATCTTCTATAAATCATTATTCTATCAAAACATTATCAAATGTTAGAATTTTTATGCATCCCATTATACAATACCTACAACAATATAATCTTCTCTAGGTACAAATCGGTACAGGGAGAGGGTGTAAGACAAATCTTAGTGGTCCACAACCAATGGTGTCTATAACATCTGGCCCATGTAATGGAATATAACAGTGTGTAGGCATGGATATATAACATAAACCAAGAAGTATAATATATATAAATACCCATGTTAATGCATCACCCCTTAGTTGGTGTTTGAAAATGTAACCAATTCATTAATTAAGTAATCACCACTTAATGTTAATTGGTCACATGAGGCATAGAAAACACTAAAATCACCTCATGATAGTATAAGTATTGAAGCTCCTAAGATGTAACAATCCAACCTGACAAAGATATTTGGTGAGGGACTTATAGGATAAAAACCAAGGTAACCTAGATCTTAGGGAATGCTAACTCAGAAGTAGATGATAATATCTAATGGGGTAATATTGTAATCCAAGTAATTCCACAATAAGGTGCCTATCTAGTCCAAGGTGATCGACAAATGTAATATGAGTCTAATCAAAGACAATGCACTATATGATTTCACTGTGGATTATACAAGCCAATTATGGATCCATGTGGTGTATTCGAGGTATCCTGTAATAATATATTGGATCCCACAGTAGTATATCAGGCATCTGGGGAATAGAAAAGAACTAGAATTTTGTTGGGTATCAACCTATGAAAACCAAATCCTTGAATCGAAATGGGGTTCCCAATACCCAATGTATTCTCCTCTAAATATCCAAGGGGAGATCAAGTTAGTCCTTTTCTATTTGATAATTTAATAAGGTAATAATTCCTTTTGTTCAATTATTTACTTCCAATAGTGTAGATAAATCATGTTGAGTTGCAACCATTTATTTATTGGTCCATGTGATGACTTCCATTAGTGTGGATTGACTATTTAGCATTGAAACCATTTAATAAATCCATAATTTACCGTTAATTTATATTTAATTATAGATAGGTTCTCTCCTCTACCCTCATTTATCATGGAAAGGGGTGCTACTGAATATAACATTTATTCAATATCATTTGATACATCCAAGTTATATACCAAGTATACTGTCTATTCCACATTTCACATTAAATAATATTTTGGAAGAACATAACTTATACCGGAAAAGTGATGATCTTATATGTTACATTCCACTATGAATGTTTCATAAATAAAATTCATTTATATGAAAGAAGGCTCGCCTTTAGGAAGGCCACACAAGGGAACACCCGGGCAGTGGGTCAAACATGCCGAAACACAGAAACCCCAATTATGGCATATCTTTCGACACGAGGCAGAATAAGTTATCTGTGTAACCACTAAAGAATAACATCATATTTGTAAAGATCGTAGCCATAGAATTATAAAAAGCATATTCATAGAATGAAAATTTATGAAATAGTCCCATATGGAATTAGTGGGCCCCACAAAAATATTCTAATGTAAACCATATATAGTTATGAGTTATAGACCCCCCACCTTAGGGTTGTGTGATTGTTATCCTTTGGTACTGGACCTTGATTTGACTTGGATCATAGTAGATCTATTAAAAATTGAAAAACATTCACATGGTGATATGTAGTTCAAGAGAAAAAGAGAATAAGAATGGATTGAGAGGACACGATTTCTTACCATTGCACATCATACATGATGAAGGGAAGCTTGATCATATATTGATAGAAGTACATGTCTTGATCCCTAGTAATTTCCATATAAAATCCCAAAATGGGTGATAAAAAAAATATTGATGGTTCTCGGATGAGGAGGAAGGTGGTCGATTAAGAAATCATTAATGGAAAACTAAGAATGTACTACTAAAATTTTCCTTCTCACTGGTTTTCAAACCTTGTAAAAACTATGTGGGGCAGCTCTGCCCGAAGAGTTTGATTTGAAAAAGTATTTCAAACCATGAACAACAGATGCACAAGAACCTAAGGAAAGAATACATGCACATGGTTTTGGATGCACATTCGTGCGCCAACATTATGTAGTGGCTCTGTCCTAGAAACCATCATCCACACATTTTTCCAAACCATGCTGACTCTACACTGTTTACTCTAAACATTGTATAAGGTTTGTTTTCTTAATAAGGGTGGGTTCCAGGCTCTAAACAATCCCCAAACACCCCATAATGTTTACTAACTCATTATAAATCTATATTTGGTCCAAATAATTATTTAGACTAAAAATTAATGGATCCATACCTTAGTGAAACCCTAGATTCGTTTAGTCTTCCCCTCTTAAAAGAACTCACCCATGAGTTCTCCATCTAGGGTTAAAGAAACACTATCTGAGAAAAAATATATCCACTGGTCACATATATTTCCTTCCCTCTCATAAGTCTCATCATGTACTCTGTCGTGATTCTATAGAAACCATATGAGAGGGACATAGTTTCCTACGAGAGCCTTTGTGCTTCAGTCAACAATGCGTACATGATATTACTTAATGGTAACATCGACAACTAACTCAAATTACTCGGGGTCAAAGGTATGGGATAGGTCAACATGATCATAGAGAAAATGTGAGACCTGAAAGATATCTTTCAATGCATGGTAAATATGAGGTAGTAACAACTATTAGCCTACCATCCTGAATAACTCTATAATTTCAAATGTCCCAACTTAATGAGTTTATAGATTTCCATGCTTATGTAATTGTATATTCTCTAGTTTGGGTGATACATGAATAAAAATTAGATCCCAAACCTCGATCTAATGAGGTAGTCGATGGGGATTGACATAAGATTTCCACATAGACTAAGCAGTTTTCATACACATTATAATATATTTATCCTATTTTGAAGTCTTCTGAATAATATGATGACCAAGTAGGGCTACCTCCCCTGCCTCTAGCCAGCAAAATGGTGAACAACATGGCCTACCATATAAGGCCTCAGAAGTTACTATGTTAATTAACACCTGAAAATAATAATTATAATTGAACTCAATGAGAAGGATATGAATTTCCGAAGAACCACCGAAATCAAGGACACATTATTACAGAATATACTCTAGAACCTTTATTGGTCATTCTAATTATCCATTTGTCTGAGCATGAAAAGTTGTTCTTAGAATTTACCAAGTTCCCATTGTTTTCTGTAAACCCTGTAAGAAATATTATGTGAAACGAGCATCCCAATATGAAATGATAGTCAATAGAACCCCATGAAGTCGAATGATATTAGAGTCATACAGTCTTCCCATTTTATTACCAAATAAATTTTCTTGAATAAGAATAATGTGGGTTGATTTTATTATCCAGTCAATGATTACCTATATAACATCAATACATATGGGAAACATATGTATGATGACTACAGAATCCATAGAAACATCTTCCCATATCCATTCTAGGACTGGAGGAGGATGTATCAAGCCTACATGTCTCTTGTCCATTGTGTTATCCTACTGACAGGTGGAACACGAAGTGATGAATCCTGTAATTTTTCATTTCTTTCTAGTCCAACAATACGGGTGTTGGGAGATTCCAAGATGAACTGCCCACAAAGAAGAATGGGGCTCTTTCATCAACTCCTCTCTCATATCTGTATGAACCCATATACGTTCATATAGATGTATGAAACCATCTATATCCACCGAATAATCTGGAAGTGGAATATCTTTTTATATACAATCAAGTATAACAAAACCATCATATTTTAATGTTGAATACTCTTCATATTACCAAATAGGAAAGAGGTAACTAATATGACTAAAAGGTGATACTACTTTTGACTATCATGACACTATAGGTGATGTTCCACAAAGAGGTCCATTAACTTCTATTCATCATTGGATTCATGTACTATTGGTGTTAGTGTTTTATGACTCAGTGCATCAGCAACCACATTTCCCTTTACAAGCATATATGAAAACTAAAAATCCATGGATTATAGATATTTGAATCATATATTCTCTTTGAGGTTCATGTGATACTGATATAAGATATACATGAGGCTTTTGTGAACTATATACACCAAAAAGAGCTCACTCAACAAATGTAACATCCTTTGTCCAGAGCCCCTCCACTGGGGCCCCGTACTCAGTTCGCCACATGACCTCAAGCACGTTACCCCGAACGCGAGAGGCTGCTGACTAGAAGCGAGGGCCTTAGGGAGTCGGTGGGGAAACTATGCCCTCATTCGGTAAGGTATACAAGGTAAGAAAACAACAATAAACAGTGGAAGCAGTAAACGACATGCATAACAATCGAAACCAACAGCGGAAGAAATGTAGATATATAACTATAATGAAAATGATGCAGCAAGTACACGTATCTAATGAAAACCGCAAACACAACAATGTGCTGAAATACAACTGAATCCAAGTGAAAAATAAAGACAAAATAACCTCCTCAGCATCGCGAGCCACGGCTTGGTCCCATGCTCCCCAGCTCCTAATGCAGTCAATATCCTGAAGTAGACAGGAGCTTTCCCTTATCTATACCTTCAGCAACAAAGTCTACTTTGGACCAAAATCATGGCCCAAACAGGGCGTGAGATACAATCCCAGTAGGCAATCTACCAATGATTTGTGCCTAACAGTCGATGAATACATGGCAGTAAATAAACAAGAATCAGTAAACAGGAAAGCACAAGCAGCTATAATCCAGAGTTCCAACAAGTAAAGTACACAAGCAAGAAACCAACAAGAAAAAGAAAACAGGTAACCCTCTGGGTAGCTCTCACAGTGTAACCCCTATGGTTCATCCTCCATGTACTAGAAACCCTTTGGGAGGCACACACAGTCTCACCCCTCTGGTTCAGCTTCGTAATTAAGCAGACTCTCTGGGGATTCACTCACCGTCAATTCCCCCTATAGTCTCGTATCGTGCTAAAGCCTCTCTAGGGAAGCACTCAACGTCAATTCCCCCTATGGCCCATGTCATGGATCTACAGACTCTCTGGGGAAGTACTCAACATCAATTCCCTCTATAGTCTCATATCGTAATTAAAAGACACTCTTTAGAATCCCCTCCGTCAATTCTCCCTTTGGTCTACTACTCTAGGTTCTCAAAGTCCTGAGTATAACTAAACATGCTCAACACATGGGTATCATCCAAATAAACCACAAGAACTACTTGGCTATTAACTAAGGATAAACAGAAATAATTAAACAATAGTTCCACTATCCTACGACTAGCCAAGGCAACTGGAAAAACACCAAACAGGAAGAACATGCTTAGAAAAGCAATCTGAGCACAAAAAAAATTACTCTAATCACAAGCAATAACCTCTACTAAATCAATCAATCAAATCATGAAAGCAACAAGGGAAAAACAGGAAACACGAAATACCCCGTTCAAGGTTATTGGTGGAAGTTGCACAAAATATTCATCAACTTTCTGAAAAAAAGGCACAAACCACATACCTCTATCCGAAGTGATCAGTATATGTGATCCTCGATGATAGATTCCTCTTAGAACAACGTAGATCTAAGAAGATGCAAAAAACGATCATCCCATGATAACGTGGAACGAGGATTAATCAAGAAACAAGGATAAAGAATAATGAAGAACTCACCACTGCGATTCCAACACAACTGACCATGCTCGAATCAGAGAACGGACGGCGAGGTAGGATTTTGTCGAAGATCCGGCTGTATGGTCACTCTTGGACGGTCAAAAACGTGAGAAGAAAATGGAAATAGGGGTTAGGTGGGACCCTGGTCCATTTAATGAAAAAAATTACATGGCATGTACTTCTTGAGTACGCGACGTGTACTTAAATTTTTCCATACTCCGAATTAATCGGCCTCCACCACAGTCTTACACACCATGTGTGTGTCCCGGACACAGCCAGCACACAGCATCGAGCCGGAACAGAGTACACAGTGTGTACACAAAAAGTACATGGTGTTTACTTCTGAAATTTCAAAAAAAATTATTTTCCTTAAAAACTCCTGAAAAAGGGAAAACATAACTGAACGAAGATACATGTTTTTACAAACTTCCCCCTTAAAGAAATTAATCCCCAAATTTCCCTAACGATGTGGAGAAGAAGAATCCCCGAACAGCTCCGGCCACCGCGATCATAAAACGGCCTCTCCCAGGTCTCGTCCTATACTCGCCCATGTCGCCATAGCACTCGTACCAGAGGAACAGACCGCCCATGGAGAACCTTCGTACTATGATCGAAATTCTGGATAGGATTCTCCTCGAACGATGCATCCTCTTCAAGCTCGACTTCCTCAGGCTGAATGATGTGAGACGAGTCTGAAAAGTAACGTCGGAGCTGAGAGACGTGGCAGACATCGTGCATGGCCCGATACCTATGATGTAGCAGCAACCGATAGGCAAACAGACACACTCTCTCCAAGACCAAAAACGTCCCGACGTACCGTGGTGAAAGTTTACCCTGTCTCTCAATCCTTTTGTGTCCCAGCCTCAGTGTGAAACTTAGGAAAAACTGATCACCGACCTCTAACTCCAGAGGTCCTCTCTGCTGATCAGCATAAGACTTCTGCCGAGACTGTTCTGTATCCATCCTCTTCTGAATCAGCTCTATCTCATCTAAAGATTCCTATACAAGATGAGGTCCCAGCAAAGCTGCCTCTCCTGCCTCTAGCCAGCATAAGGGTGATCGGCATGGCCTACCGTACAAATCCTCGTATGGATCCATCTGAATGGTCGCCTAGAAACTGTTGTTGTAGGAGAAATCCACCAGAAAAATATGCTTCTCCCAAGAACCTCCAAAGTCAAGGATGAAAGCTCGGAGCATATCCTCAAGCACCTGGATCGTGCGCTCGGACTGGCCATCAGTGTGGGGATGGTAAGCTGTACTCAAAACTACATGTTTACCCAAGGCCTTCTGAAGTCCCTTACAAAACCGAGAGGTAAAGCGTGTATCTCTGTCTGAATCAATAGAGCGTGGAACGCCATGCAGAAAAATGATCACTCTGATGTAATGTCATCCCAGATCATCGACACTGAAGGTCTCCTTGATCGGAATGAAGTGAGAAACCAGCGTAAGCCTGTCGACGACAACCCAAAAATCATTGTTCTATCGAGGTGATCTCGGCAACCCAGTCACGAAGTCCATCGCAACCTCATTCCACTTTCACTCCGGAATGGGTAACTACTTTAAAAGGCCTGCTGGTCACTGATGCTCTGCTTTCACCTGCTGACTAGTAGAACATCTCATGAAAAAACCAGCAACATCCTTCTTCATACCTGGACACCAGTACTGAGGATGAAGATCCTGATACATTTTGGTGATGCCAGGATGAACTTCCCAAACTGAGGAATGGAAATCTTGCATCAACTCTTTCATATGTATGCTGGCACCCATATGCGTCCTTGGAAATGGAAGATCTCATCCTCGCCCACTATCCATCTAGGAAGAGGGTCCTCTCCTAACACTCCCTCCCGCAGGACTAACCCTTATGAGTCTGATAACAGCCTTATCCGTACCCGATCAAGTATCATGGAGGAAACAGCTACCGAAGATAAAAAGGTCTATCCCCGTCTGTCGTGCACCTCCAGATGAATCTCATAGAATAGATCCATCAGCTGCCACTCACTACTGGCCTCCTGAACTGCCTGAATCTGAGTTCTTCTACTTAATTCATCTGCCACGACATTTCCCTTTCCCAGCGTATTAGCAAGATCGAAGTCAAAAGAGTGTAGATAATCCAACCACCTGTGCTACCTCAGATTCATATCACGCTGAGTGAAGATTTACTTGAGACTCTTGTGGTCAGTGAAGACCCCAAAGTGCTCTCCCAGAAGATAGTGTCTCCAATAGTGCAAGGCATGAACAATAGCTTCCAACTCCAGATCATGCATTGGGTAGTTCCTATCATGTGGTCTCAGCTACAGAGTCCCATACGCAACGACTCCATCTCCATTCATAATCATATCTCATAGCCCGATACCCGAAGCATCACAGTAAACAGTGTAGCTCTTGCTTGGCTCTGGAAAGACTAGTATCAGTGCTGACGTCAACCTCCCTTTCAGCTTCTAAAAGGATGACTCACAAGAATCTGACCATAAGAACTTCTCCCCCAGTTTGGTCAGACCTGTCAAAGGTGCTGCTAGATGAGAAAAGTCTTGAATGAAACATATGTAGTATCCAGCCAGCCCTAGGAAGCTCCGTACTTCAAAAACATTCTTCGCTGCTCCTAGGAAACTACAGCTCTCACTTTCACTGGGTCCTTGGATACTCCTGGATTTGAGATGACGTGACCCAAGAACTGAATCTGATCCATCCAAAAGTGGAACTTTGAGAGTTTAGCATAAAGTTGATTCTCTCTCAGTGTACTCCGAACGATCTCATGATGTGTGGCATGGTCATGTCGAGTGTGAGAGTACACCAAGATATCATACACGAAGACCACGATGAAGGAATCCACGTAAGGATGGAACACTCGGTTCATTAGTTCCATGAAAACTGCAGCTACATTTGTGAGTCTGAATGTCATGACTGTATACTCGTGATGACCGTACCTACTCCTGAAGGCTGTCAGAGGTATATCTTATGGTATAACGCGCAAATAATGATAACCAGACCTCAAGTTGATCTTCAAGAATACCTAGGCTCCTCGAAGCTGATCTAAAAGGTCATCAATCCACGACAAAGGATATCGGTTCTTGACCGTCAACTAGTTCAGCTTTTGATAATCCACACAAAGCCGAAGGGTACCGTCGGCCTTATTTGCAAATAGGACAGGCTAACCCCAAGGAGAAGTACTGGGTCAGATGAAACCCTTAGCATGTAGCTCCTCCAACTACTTCTTGAGATCCTACAACCCAGGTGTGGCCATACTATATGGAGGAATGGACACTGGTACCGGTCCTAGCATGAGCTCAATAGAGAAGTATACCTCACGCTCCGGAGGTAAACCCAAAAAATCCTCTGGAAAAAAATCAATGAAGTGATCCACCACTGGAGGAATGTCAAACTATGGAGTCCCCTGATCATCCAGATAAATACTAGAAAACTGGCTCATCACTCCTCCTATCCCAAGATGCCCAAGTCTTGCCCGACTCACCCGAACGTCCCATTCGCCTCTATGAAAGAAAGATTCACCTTCTAGTGAAATGAAACTGACTCTACGGAGATAGTAGTTGACGACTGCACGGAATGGAATCAACCAGTCCAAGCCAAGGATGACATCATATCATGTCATATCTAGTACATAGTAATCCCATAAGAAGCGATACCCTACAACCTCGAGAGGGCACTATCTACACTGGCGTACACTAGATGTCCTCGTCCCCAAAGGTGTGTCTAGTGTCAATGAGTTGGCAAAATGAATGATGCAGAGTCCAAGGATCTCCACAATGACAATAGAGATAAAACTATGCGTAGAACCAGTATCAAAAAGGGCGGAAGATAAAACTGAGGCTACTAAAATCGTACCTCGAACAGTAGAAAGGTCGGGATCCTACTTATGATAAGTCTGCTCCACGGTGAAATACTGGCCTGCACCACGGCCTTGCACCCCTGACTGACCACTCTGAGCCAAACCTCCCTGCTGGTGCTGAGGAACTGGTGGCTGACTACCAGAGCCTCGACCTCCACCTCGTCCTGAACGGCTAGAATAAATCCAGTTCCCTGACTGGTGAGAGACTGGTGGGGTTGCTCCTGAACGAGGAGTCATGGAAGAACCCCTGTCTCCTGCTACTAATGGGAAAACCTGGTAGAAACGATGAAGGTGACCCATCTTGCTGCAATATTGGCACTCCATGGGGTCTCTCTGGCACTGCGACCTCGTGTGTCATGTCCGGCCACACTGGTAGCGTGTCACCTGGATGCCTGATGATGCGTCTCTCTTCCTCGAATCACCGCACGTAGGATCCCTACGACACTTCTTTCTATCACATGAAGGAAAGCTAGCTCTAGAAGTAGAACTGCCCTGGCTCGCAGCTCCGGAGTCTCTCAGATTGTGCTCTGCAATCAGTTCCTGGTTGAAGATGGAAGTAATGGAAGTCAGCTGGAAGATGTTCCCCTGCGAGCGGATCTCCCGCCAGAGACCATCCTCAAACTTCATCCCCAAGAACACCCCACTCCCATCTTGAAGGGGTGTAAAACACTGTAGAATAGTGAAACGAGAGGAATACTCCATGACAGATAGAGTACCCTACTCTAAGCTCATGAACTCCTGGGCTCGATCGGCCCTCAGAGTCTCCGGGTAGAAGTAGTCATAGAACACCTACTGGATCTCCTCCCAAGCCATAGCCTCCTACTGACCTGCCTCTGAGATCACGTCCCAACACCTCTTGGTGGAGTCTTAGAACATGTAGGTGGCGAGATTGGCCCGCCTCTCTAGAGGTGTCTCCAGATGCTCGAAGATAGCCAGCATGGATTCCAGACATGACTCTACAGCCTGAGGTCCTCCCTCCCCTGAGAACGTGGGAGGATGTTGCTGCTGAAAGACCCACATCAAGTCTTCCATAGACGAGGAAGGAGGCGGTGCACCCTGGAAGGCCTGCATCATCCTCATGAAGCCCTCCTTGAACTGTGCATCAGCGCCCGCGACTGTTACAACAACCAGTGCCATAGCTGGCTCGGCTGGGGGATCGACAGGAAGTTTCTGATCATCTATGTCTGGCGTCTGATCACTGCCCGACGACAGACGTACGACCGGAGGACTTTTTGGAGGCATATCTCTAAAAGATCAAATGTACACCTAAGATCAGGAAAACAAGGACATATAACACAAGAGTACAAAATGAGAACATGGGAAGAAAAACACACAAGATTAAAAAACACAACTACACGGTGTGTATAAAACTACACGGTGTGTCATCTTAAACCACTGACATGGTCGTGTACTCTCACCCTACATGTCGGGTAAACTTCCAAATACACGGCATGTTGACCCCCACACACGGAGTGTACTTGAAAACCATTCCCCTGCCCGATTATCCTTACACGGCTAACCAACATTGTCTGACTAAACTTGAGACTACACGACGTGCTCGAAATAAACACGGCATGCACTAGACAAGGCTTCAACGATACGTGTTGTTTAGTACACGGCTGTTTACATGGCTGGACCTTACACGTCATGCTCCGAACAAACATTGTGTGTAAAGGAGAAGGTGACACCGTCCTATGTTGTTCGTGACATGGCTGGGTACCTGGGCAAGACTACACGGCGTGTTCCGAACAACACGACATGTGGAAAGGAAGGTAACGCTGGCCCGTGTTGTTCGTGACATGGTCTGGTAACTGGAAAGGACTACATGGCGTGTTCCCTATGGACACAGCGTGTTCTACCTGAGATTCCCCGGCCCGTGTTGTTAGTAACATGGCCGGGTACATGGCTCGGAACTCACAGGGTGTGTACCAATGGTACACGGCGTGTTCCTGAAGTTACTACCACGACACCGTGTTCTGATAAAACGGTCAGTGAAACGACCTGAAAACAACAAGGTGTGTATCTAAAAAGTGCACGTCGTGTATTCTGGGTTTTTCTGGGCAGTAGCTCAGAAACAGTGCAGAATTCCAGAAACACTAAAACGAGGGAAAAGATGCCAAATTTCAATACCTGAGGTCCCATAACACCTCAAGAACCAATTTTTTGCGTTCAATTTAAACAAATAACAAAACAACAGTTTTCTAAAATGGCAGCAGAGAATCTATCAAGAAACTATCACAACAGTATGCATAATCTACACAATGTCTATCACAACAGCATGTAATCACTAATGCACCCTAGATGGCATTGCAAGAATGCATGACATGTGATTTCAACAAGTGCCTATATGATGCATGAGATGGAATACCCTCATCCCATCGGGTTGTGATAGAAATAGAACCGAAATATCAAAACAATAACCGCACAAGTCATGCGAATCACTCTAGTTGAAAACATACCAACCATAAAATCTCAAAACCAGAAAACAGTAATTAACGAGGTAGTATGGCTTTCCCTGTACATGGGTTAGCTACTCCCGAGCACAACATAATGCCGAGAACCGAATCCATCCTATCCCTGGATAAGGAATCCAAACAGTAAGACAAGAGAAAAGAACTCCTCTGATACCACTTTACAACGACCCGAGTCTGGAGCCCCTTAATTGGTGCCCTGTACTCGGTTCGCCACATGACCTCAAGTGCGTTTCCTCGAATTCCAGTGGGTTCTGGCTAGCAGCGAGGGCCTTGGTGAGTCAGTGGGGAAACTATGCCCTCATTCGGTAAGGTATAAAATGTAGGAAAACAACAATAAATAGCAGAAGAAGTAAACGACACACATAACAATAGAAACCAAACAGCCGAAGCAATGTAGATATATAACTGTGATGAAAATGATGCAGTATGTACAAGTATCTAATGAAAATAGTAAACACAACAACGTGCTGAAATACAACTAAAACCAAGTGCAAAAGAAAAACAAAATTATCTCCTCAGCATCGCGAGCCACGGCTCAGTCACATGCTCCCCAGCTCCGGATGCAGTCAAGATCCTAAAGTAGAAGGGAGCTTTCTGTTATCTATACCTGCAGCAACAAAGTCTGCTTGGGCCCAAACGCATGGCCCAAAAAGGGTGTGAGATATAATCCTAGTAGTCAATCACCCAAATATTTGTGCCTAACAGTCAATGAATACATGGAAGTAAATAAACAAGAAACAGTAAATAGGAATGCACAAGAAGCTACAATCCACAGTTCCATCAAGTAAAGTACACAAGCAAGCAACCAACAATAAGGAGAAAACAGGTAACCCTCTAAGTAGCTCTCACAGTCTAACCCCTATGGTTCAACCTCGATGTACTAGCAACCCTTTGGGAGGCACACACAGTCTCACCCCTCTAGTTCAGCTTCGTAATTAAGCAGACTCTCTAGGGAAGCACTCACCGACAATTCCCCCTATAGTCTCGTATCGTGCTAAAGGCTCTCTGGGGAAGCCCTCAACGTCAATTCCCCCTGTGGCCCGCATTGTGGATCTACAGTCTCTCTGGGGAAGCACTCAATATCAAATCCCCCTATATTCTTGTATCGTAATTAAAAGACACTCTGGAGAATCACTTCCGTCAATTATCGCTTTGGTCTACTACTCTAGGTTCTCATAGTGCTGAGTATAACTAAACATGATCAATTCATGTGTATCGTCCATGTAAACCTCAAGAACAACATGGCTATCAACTAAGGCTCAACACAAATAATAAAACAACAGTTCCATGATCCTATGACTAGGCATGGAAACTAGCAAAACACCAAACATGCAGAACATACATGGAAAAGCAATCTGAGCGCAAACAAATTAATCTAATCACAAGAAATAACCTCTACTAAAGGAATCAAGCAAAGAAAGAAAGCAACAAGGGAAAAACAGGAAACATGTAATACCCCGTTCAAGGGTGTTGGTGGAAATTGCACAAAATATTAATCAACTTTCTACGGAAATGCTCAAACCCCCTACCATTATTCGAAGAGATCGATATACATGAACCTCGACAACAGGTTCCTCTTATAACAACATAGATCTAAAAAAAGCACAAAACGTTCATCCCACGAAAACTTGGAAATGAGGAGGAATCAAGAAACAAGGCTAATGAAGTAGGAAGAACTCACCGCTGCGATTCCAATGAAACTGACCGTGCTCAAATCGGAGAACAGACCGTGAGGCAGGACTCCATCGAAGATCTAGTCGTACAGTCGCTCTCAAACGGTCGAAAACTGGAGAAGAAGATGGAAATAGAAGTTAGGCTCGACCCCGGTCCGTTTAATGAAAAAAACAAGAAATTACACGATGTGTACATCAATTTTTCCATACTACAAATTAATCGGCCTCCACCTCAGCATTACACATCGTGTGTGTGGCCCGGACACGGCTTGCACGTGGCTTCGAGCCAGAATAGAGTACATGGCATGTACACAAAAAGTACACGGCGTGTACTTCTGAAATTTGCAAAAAAATTTATTTTCCTTAAAAACTCCAGAAAAAGGGAAAACATACCTGAACGAAGATCCAGATTCTTACAGAAAATAATGTCTCCAGTGATGTAAGGAAAGGATAACTACTTCTAGCATGAGGGCGTGCATCTTGTAATTTCAATCATGATGCCAAAACTATTGAGATATGTATGAAAAAAACCTTTTTTTCTTTTATCTACAATATTAGAAGACAAATTTTTGATGCAATTTAGAAGTGGATAAAATCTTTTCTGGGTTCTAGAAAAATCAGATTGGTGCTGAGAAATGATTCCCTTTTAGTTCCTGAAAAACTTTCACGCATGATAGGGACAATAAGAATCTTAACATACTTATTTTTATGTCTAGTATGAGTAGAATAATGTTGTGAGAAGTCTTGTATGAGATACCTATAATATACATTGAGCCCTTTGAAACCACTGATATTAAACACGTTTTAGGGCTGCTCCCAGGTTACTATAGCACTAATCATTTCTAGGTCAATAGATACTTCTAATTCTGGAATAATATAACTTAAGATGTGGAAATTATTGACTTATAAGTCATAGTAATTAATAATGTAATAATGTTGATTCTCACATTGTGTTCTCAAATTGACCTCATGATGTTTAGTATGGTCATTATGAGTGTGAGAATAAACAAAGATGTCATCTCCAAATAACACTACAAATGTGTCCAAATTGGGGTGTAAACCCTATTAATCAGATCCATGAAAATGGGAGGCACATTCTTAAGACCGAATGACATAATAAGATTCAAATACAAACCATACATACTCTGGAAAGATATATGAGGTATGTCTGATTGTTTGACTCCCACAAAATGATAACCCGATATCAGGCTGATTGTTGAGAAAAATTTTATTCCTCAAAGAATATGAAAGAGATCAACTCTATGAATAAGTGTATACCAATTAATAATGTTATGCTGGTTAAAAATTCCATAATCCACATATAGATGAAGAGTTCCATTCTATTTCTTAGAAAAAATCACAGTTGAACCCCATGAGGATGTACTAGGACGTATAAAGCCTTCTGGCACCTATGTACTCAATCTACCATTTGACCACCTAAATCTCAATAGGTTTCATCTTGTATGGAGGAATGGACACTTGTTAATCTCATATAACAATATCAATTGTAATATACACATATCTATTAATAGGTAATCCAAAAAATCATTAGGAAATACTTCCCTAAATTGATCAAATACATGATAGAAATCAGTTTGAAGTAATCTCTAATCCTCCATGAAAATATTTATAATCTAGGGGTAAATCCCCCAAGATCACGATGTTTCTGTCTAGCTCTCCATGCCATGATATCCCACTCATCATAGAAAGGATAATTTCTACCTTATGTTCATGTAAAAGTGACCATGTGATGATATCAGTCTAAAAAGACATTATAATTGACTCACCAGTCCATCCCAAGAATGAAATCGAAGCACACCATCTCGAGAACAAAGATATTACACAAGAAATTATAATTTACTACCTCAATGGGATAGAACCTACAATGGTGTATGCCCTCCATCAGTATTCACAAAAGTGAATTGAGGGTTATTACACCCTAGTGATACTATATCTATAGTTTGATAATTTCAAAAATAGATATATAAATAAATGTGTTTGAATCACATGTATCAAAAAATGTAGAGAAAATAGTAGAGGCCACTAGAATATTACCTCGTGCTGTAGATGGTCCCACATTTTGATCTGCGTGTATCGATTGTAAAGCACACATCTTACCTGATCCAAACCCCTATGAAACATATTGAATACCACAGTCATTATAGCTATATTAGCATTGTTAGTGATCATGGTTAGACTACCACTACCACGACCTCCTCCTCGTCCAGACCTACTGGAGCTATTTCAAAGCCCTACCTAACAATGCACAAATGATCTCGCACTTGTAGGTAGAGCAGATTCTCGTCCTTTTCTACTCAGGGCAAGTTGAAAGATCCTACAGGTATACTGAAGATAACCTATATAGACACAACCTCAAAAAATATGGTCTCCATCACATAGGGGATTCTTATGCCCTGATCTCCCACACTTTAATAGACCACAATGCTATCAAATTGGATACTATGGATGCCCCTTCAATGATGAAAAATCTCATGGTAACATTTTTTTTCACCAGAAGAATTGTTGTCCAGACAAAAAATTGGTCTTTTAAACCTTGTACGTATGTCATCCCTCGGGTTATATTCAGTGGTAAGGGCCAGATCAACTATTTTAGAAAAGGTGGTATGGAGAAATACATTCACCTGAGTTCAGATAGTGAACTAGAGGCCATCCTTAAAAAGTCTAGCATGCGAAATCTCATCACCATTTAGAAGCAGTTCAAAGAGATGTAAATTAATAAAACATGTTGATTATTCAATAACATACATAGAACACTACTCGAGATGAAAAAATTCCTTTTATCTATCAGCTCTCATTTCCTGAGGAAAAAAGTGATAATATAAGGAAATCTGGAAAACAACTCCTAACATGCCCTAACAACGACTAGCTTGGGTAACCACATACCACTAATGCATGGACGAATCCCAAATCATTTATGTTTTAAGATTTATTCTACACTTTGAGGGATTTTTAGACACTCAAAGATAGATCGCATGGTATCAAGACAAGACTCAAAATATTGTGGACTTATATCCCCTAAAAATATTGGGGGATGTTGTAGTTGAACCTCATATGTCATGCCAACCATCTCTGGTGAACCCCATGGATCACCTTTCTTGGACGACATCAAGTGTGAGAAAAAATCAAATACTTGATCATTAGTGATTGGATTAGATATATTAGGATGTTCCTCAAGTTCTAATCCCAGATGTATGACTGACAGTTCATATCCCACCTTGTCTGGAGCATTGTCATCTCCAATTTCCTGGCGAATGACATGAGGACATCATGGCGGCATTGGTATACAAATAGAAATTACACACCTCAAAAAAATAATAGATTCTTGGATATAGAATCACTAATGGAAGAATAATGTAATAATACTCACTAACCAAGGTACACTATCATAACTACCCACATACACGACTAGGTATTGGTATGTTATCATGTATAGTTTCATATCATTTTCAGTTAATTTCTAGGTTCACTCCATTAAATTTTATAAACATGAAAAGGAGGGTTAATGATGTGTAACCACTATATTTTACATTTCAAGAATTAATTTATAATGGATATTCATTTTTGATGAATCACTTCCCCATTGACTATCACCTGAAATGAAAAACATTTATTTATAGTATAATGGCCTGGATTGTTAATTTATGTGTCCTAACTCATGAGGGTCCATACTCTTCATGAATTGAGATAAGAAATAACTCAATCAAAATAAATATTAGTACATGTAGGAGAAACTATAACAACGTCTTTCAAAAATCACAATCATATCATGCAACACAAAGTAGTGAAATGCACCTATATAGAATGGAAAAATTCATGACATGATAATTCTTGGTGCCTATAATGATTCATGTAGTAATGATTCTTACCCTCAAGTAATTGGGATAATGATAAAATACGATCCTCAAATAGAGTAATAATCAACCACACCACACAACATATTCATCACCCAATGTTGAAATAATATCAACTATAATCAGAAAAAGTTGAAGGAAAATTATAATTTATGAAATCGGGGTTTTACCCTGAACATGGGTTCACGATGCACAAGAATGGCCTATGACCATGTCCCAAGCATTTCTATTGCCCAATATATTGTCTCCAAATAGTAAATCACGAATATAAACAACCTCTAAAACAACTTTGTGATATACCAAACCCAAATACCACTTAACGGGTGCCCCGAGCCTGGTGGGCCATATGGTCTCATGCAAAACTCCCCAAATGCCGAAGGCTACCAACTAGTAGTGAGGGCCTAGGTTGTTTCCATGGAAAGACTATGCCCTCAGTAGTAAATTGATTTAAACCAAAAGGAATGTAATGTATTAGTAAACTGAAGAAAAAATATATATAAACTTAAATAAACTATTGAAGAAAATTAATGAAATAGATAATAGAAATAATAATAATTGTATCAAATGGGATAATGATTATGTAACTTCATGTTACTAGAAAATTGGAGGACATGTATACAAGACATCATGAATAACATGTTCCACAATTTAATAGAATACAAAGGATACTCTAAGAATCTCGAGAACCTACTCAGTCATCTAATATAAAAATCCATCCAATAAACACATAGTCATGTGTTGTAATAAGTATGCATGCAGTTTTAAAAACCTACAACCATGTAATATTCTCTAGGTACCAATCGACACTCTGAGAGGGTGTGATATAAATATCAGTGGGCCATTACCAATGGGGTCTATAACATCTGGCACATGTAATGAAATATATTAGTGTGCATGCATGTATATATAATGTAAACCAAGACACACAATATAACTAAATACGCATGTACCGACTTCAGCCCTCGGCTGGTGTCTAAACATACTACACGTTCATTAATTAATTAATAACCACATAATGTTAATAGGTGACTTAAAGAATATGTAGCATTGACATCACATAATGATTATATATTTTGTGAAAGTCCAATGATTTTATTAGACAACATGACAATGATATCTGGTGAGTGAGTTCCACGTAAAAACAAGGTAATGTAGATCTCACAAAAAGCTAAGTTGGTAATATCTGATTCTAGATATGGGTGTAAGAGTGTGATACTAGAGGTTTAATCCCTGGAATTCCACAATAATTCACCTAATGACTCCAAGGTGATCTACCAAGATAAAACAGGGATAAGAAAAGACAAAACCCGATGGGCTATCACCATGTCACTTACTAACCAATGCTGGATCCAAAGAGTTTAACTAAGGTATCCTGTAATAATATAAATGAACCTATGGTAGTATATAAAGCATTCAAGGAATATACATGAACAAGAGTCTAGGTGGGTATCAACCTTAAAAAACCATATACCTGAATCGGAATTGTGTTCCCAAGACCCATGGTATTCTGATCTTAGAATCCAAGCTGAGCTCAAGTCATTCCATTCCTTTATGATATTGTAATTACGTATTAGTAAAGTTGGTTCTAGTCTTTCTTTCCATTAGTGTGGATAGGTCATGTGGAGTTGCATCCACTTATTTATTTGTCCAAGAATTTTCTTCCATTAGTGTGGATATGCTATGATCCATATCAACCATTTAATCAAGCCTTATTTGACCACTAAGGTATATTCAATTATAAGGTAGTTCACTCCTCTGCCTTTCATTAACATGAAGTGTAGTTTGATGGACATGTACCAATTATTCAATCTCAATTATTAAGGCCATGTTATATACTATAAATAAATTTCATTTCACATTTCACTTTAAATAATCATTTGGAAGAACATGCCTTAGGTAGTTAAGTGGTGAACATACATTGTATATTCCATTATAAAATTCTTAACAATAAGAAGTAATTTTTAATAATAAAAGCTCACCTTTTAAAAGGTCAATGAAGTGCACACCCGAATGGGGGCTAAAACATATCGTTGTACTAAAAAACCAATTATGGAATATCATTCGACATGATCTGGATAGAAATATGGGTGTAACCACTAAAAACAAATCTCATATTTGGAAAGATCATAACAATATTTTTCTGACTTGTATAATAATGGTTTTAAATTTTAGAAGTGGTCCATGATGGATTCGACAGGCCACACAAAAATATTAAAAAATATAAAAACATTAGGGATAAGTTATAGAACACCCATAATAGGGATGTACAATACTTATCCTCTAGTATTAACCCTTGATTTACCTCAGATTGATGTAGGTCTAAGAAAAGGTGAAAAAACACTGAAATGGTGATACCTAGGTTGATAAATAAAGATAGGAAGAGCTACCAAAGAGGACTTGAGTACTTACCATTTCAAATAAAACATGATTAATCTAAGCTTATTTGGATTTTTGATGAAGGAGATCTATTGATCCCTAGATTTTCCATCAAATAGATCCAAATGCATGAAATTGGAGGAAAATACCACTAGTTACCGAATTAGGAGGAAGGAGGATGATTAATTTATAATTATGGGAAAATAATAATAAATTTACCTAAAAAATTATCCAATTCATGATTTATCGACACAATTTGTCAAAACGTCGGAAAAACAAGTTGGATAGCTTTTCCAAAATGGTTTGGTTTTGTATGTTTTTTCAAACTGTGCACAACCAATGCACGTGAACCTGGGGAAAAAGGGGATTTTTCATATTTTAGCTGCATAGCCATGCACCAATCGTGTGAGGTTGCACTGTCTGAAAAAACACCATATGTATGGTTTACTCTAAATAGCGTGAAAGGTCTGTTTTCTCAAGAAGGATGGGTTTCGAGCTCCGAACAATCCCTAGACACCCTAAAAACTTCACTAACTAAATAGGAATCTATATAAGGTATAAGTAAAGATATAGACTGAAAAATAAAGCATCCAAACCTAAGTGATAAACTGGGTTCATACAGTTGATGTTAAAGAAATAGTTAAGAGGTAGTATTTTGGATACTCAACCTGGTTTTGGTGAAGACACCATGTCATTATTCATTTTAATCACAATTATCTCGGTCAGTGGCATCACTCAAGACTCCTCCTCCAAGAACGTGAATGAATATTTTCTAATGGTTTAAATTTCATGAAATTAGTTTTTATATTAATGTGAATATAATGGTAGAAGCCTTACTGAGTAATGATTTGTGGATATTTTTCTATGGATATTTAGAGTGAAATGTGATTTTTTGCGTGATTATAAAAAATTGATATTAAAATACTGAATTCATGGATTTATCTAAATTGTTTTTTATTGAAATAAATTCAATAAAATCATGATTCTATTTTCATTTATTGAAATAGATTATCTAAAATGGTTATGTAAAACATTAACTATGTGATTTGATTCTTTTTGGCAATAAAATGAATAAGGTGCTTGTACCATTGTAGCACAAAAGGATGTGACCCTAGATAAGATCCATTTTTCAAAATGGAATAAGAAAATTGGAAAAAAAATTATGACTAAATTGATGGATGAGAAACCACTCATGAGTTTGAAACGGTCAATGAAGTGTGAAATCATCTGTGTGTGTGTGTGTGTTTGAATCATTTGTGAGTTTGTGTGAATTTCTTCAGCATAAATGTGTGTTAAAGAATGAGGAAGAATTATGAAACATATGTAAATTATCAGGAACTGTAATTCTTGGAGAAAGAAGAATATATACACTTATTTCTAAGGTAATGGGAAAACTAAGAATTTGATTGTTGGATTGCTGAATGTTCCTAAATGGCCAAAGCGGAATGATAGATGTCTTTGATGTTTTTCTTTAGACTAGATGAAGGAATAGTATATTAAACCACCTAAAGTGTTCCCTAATTTCTACTAGATTTGGAATCTTCAGTTCTATTGTCATAGTTCTCTAAGGATGGATGTTCGAGACACTTCTCATGTGTCCCATATGTCGTATGCTTCGATGAGATGATGTCAACAGAATAATCCTCATCATTATAAATATTATATCTATGGTGATTCTAGTAACACCATGTCTCTTTAACAAGTACACTCTAAACAGGTAAATAAAAAACAATGCGTCATGAGAAAACAATTATATGTAGTTGATAAACATGTTGTGGATGATCACTCCGAACCATCGATAGTGATATTTATTATTCTTTATTGTTCTATAATTATTCAATATTTACATATACAGGTGGATACCATTCCCTTATTGTTTCATGTGTTGTTTATTTTATGGTATTGACTTTTGAGATGACGCTTTAAGTGTTCCATCACTAAACTACTCTTGGTTAATGGGAATTTCAAGCAACTGTTAGTATGGAATGTTCTATAAATATTGATGGAGATGAGTTAATATGGGATTATTATATTCTTGAGATGTATTTCCATGAAACAATGTTGTGTACGGATTGGTTGGCTATTTTTGTGCCTTACATCAACTATTAGACACATTAAGATACTTTCATGACTAATGATGGCATCAAGGACATCGTTAGTCGATAATGAAATGTAATGACAGGTGAAAAAGGCTTGTTGGAACCAAAATATTGAAGAACCTCATACCAGTTTGTATAATTGACTATGGAATCAATGTAATAGATCAATAAAATTTGTTTTTTAGTAATTCAAGATCTGTTTACCAGTATATTTACTAAAAATTTATTAGTGCTTCCACTGACCAGAGATGTGGAGTTTATGATTGATCTCATTTAGGGAACCAGTTCTATTTACCTTCCATCTTATCAGATGGAAACAATAGAATTAATAAAATTGATATTATAATTGGATGATCTAAAATGAAAATGGTTAATTCATTATAGAACATTTCCATTTGTATAATCGGTCTTGTATTTCAAAAATGTGGATGAAAATATATGGTTTTCTGTCGAATATCATATACTTAACCAATATATGACATAGAATAGATATATACATCCATGAAATGATGACATATTTTATCATTTTATGGGATCCTAATGGTTATTGAAAATTTAATTTCTATTAGGATATCACCAATACCATGATCAGAAAGATGATATTTAAAAGATAACTTTTAGGAGAACATGTGAACATTTAGTGTAATGACCCAATGTTTGCATTGGAAATTTACTCCTTCTAATTATGTTATAAAACCATAATAAATTACAACATAATGTACTACTATGTTCTATGTGAAGATTAAAAATATTTTTTTCACTTCCCTATTTAAAATTTCAAAATTCTAACATAGACAGTTGCAATTAGTATGTTATTTGGACGCTAATATGACCAACTAAGTTTTTTATGAGTATTAACATACCCTTATAAATGGTAATGTTACCATTATGAATAGGGAAATACCCTAATTAATAGTAACTTTACCAACGATAGTATATAAATATGATTTAACTGAAAGTATGATGTACCAATATTTTGTAATTGGTAACTAAATGTTTTAAAACAGTTTTTTAGAATAAAGTATGATTTTAATTAAATATTAAAAAAGTAATATTTAAATAATTAATTTTGATAATTTTATTTCATTTTTGTATTCTACATGTCAAAATATTGTTAGGGAAAAATTTTGGGATTTTTCAAAAAAACATGAAATTTTGATGAATAATAAAATATACCAATTTACGATAAATGAAAACTAAAATTTTTATTGAGTAATGGATGATTTAAATGGATATTTTTTTAAAATAACATTCCTTTATTTCAACTATATTTCATTGAATACTCACTATTAATTTTATTGTTATGAAATAATAAATTAATGATTATAATATTATGGAAACCCCCATCGCCTCCACTATAAATACCACCATTCACACCCTAATTACCTCACACCTCATAATCCCTTTTCCTTGAAAATATTCATCCACATTTTCTTAACAATATCCTTACCCACGTCTAAAAACCTCTAATCACTTCAAAATACCAAAACCTCTTCTCTTAAGAGGCTCTCAAAGGAGTTAAACTCATGAGGTAAATTCCTCATTCCAATTATTGTATTTCTTTTATGTTCTTTTCTTTTCTTGTTTCTATCCTAACATACCATAACCCAAATGGTGTGATATATCCAGTATCATATATGTACTCTAATTACATTATTATAATGGGATAATTCATTATCTATTAACCTTTTCTGATCCTTTATCTGAATGAAATGAAATCACCATTTGACATGTGTTAATTTAGCGCAAACAAGGACGATGAGTTATCAGTTTACATTACCATCATAACTTAAACTAATGAAACCATTTTCGGTATTGAACCAAACCATAATATATGTTTATTTCCTCATATATGATTTTGGAATCCTTTTGTAAACATGTATTTGGATTATAAAAAAATACGTTACTTGTCATCAAAAACCATCAATTAACCCCAAAGGATGTCACTAATGTTTTATATAATGAATCAACATCACTCTTGGTAACCTAATTAAATTTACTACCATGTAATATCTTGTATTATTACAAAAATAATATAGATTTAATTATGGTAAACCACATTCATCTTAATGTATTATACGAACATGAATATAAGTGAACTGGTCAATAAAAACCAAGTAAGAAAACTGACCCGAACAATGGAAATAAACCTTTTAACCATTAAAAAAGGACTTAAATGAACATAAAATGTTATAATAAATAAATTAAATATATAGGAGGTTATTAAATTTCTAATTAATAAAACTAATTTGTTTATTTAGGTCATTAATAAATTGTGGAGATCACCAACTGACTTAAGCTAAGGATCTGCTTCATTTAACTTTTATTCAAAAATGTGCCCAAAGTTATGCCGTTTAATGTGTAATCCATAATTATGGGGTATGATTTTATAACCTGCAAAAGAACTTCAATAATGATGAATAATAGATGATAAACCACTTTCTCTTTCATGAATCCCTCTTATGAACACATGATACCATGCTGATAGTCCGTAATGAATTCGACCTGAACTGCCTTTTTTTCTTCAGGTTGCTCGATATTTATTTTTACCCAAATGAAGTTGTCTTTAATTTTAATTCGAAACATCTAAATGATTTCCATAAGCTCCATACTCATGTTTTGTGATCTATCCCTTATTCTCATTCAATGATATACATTCTTTCAAGTGAATCCCATCTTGATACTTCCCAATAAGCAAACTCATTTTAATGGAACCTCCGAATTTTTTACCCAATTTCAAGTGCACTCTATTCACAAATAAAATCGACAATTGTAATTATAAAATCTAACTTTTTACTCTAAAAACCTTATTGTTTCTCTTCTATATTTATATTAAAAATTGTTCTCTTTTCTATTTAAATATATCATTACTGGTTTGCATAAAACCACACTAAACTATTTTAATACTATGAATTTCCTAAATACTCTTCATATATGTTTTCACTTCTATTTTACATCACATAAAATTATATATTCATATTATACCTTATTAATTTCCATTTATTTTTTTAATTTTGTTCAATCTGGGACACTTTTATGATTCCCCCATTAATTATTCCTTATGCCATAAATGTGATACCCATTTCACTCCATGGGTTCCCTTACGTTAATATAGGATTGATTATGTATGATTATTTATGTGGAAAGCATACTCATGAACTTTTTAAGATGGGTGTGCCTAGATATATCTCCAATGAATTGGGAATTGTTATGTCTCATTAGATTTTTTGTGCAATGGTCTTAGTGGGTATCCATGGCTTGTGATACTATGGGAAAAAATCATGTTGGTTATCCTTAACATGTACTAATGTCATGTTTTAAAATTCTGGGACATTTCTATGATTCCATTTTCATATGAATCTATGTTTATATGTTATTATCACTTATGTTACATTCATTTTTATTTCTTTATGTCGTTTTTTAACCCATATTCTATAGATTTATTATTATTATCATTCCCTAACACTGCTTTTAGCTCATCCCTTTGTCAAGTTATCCCTACGTTATTCTATGAGGATGTATAAGGAAAATCAATGATAGGGGATATTAATAATGACTAAATAACGAAATTTTTTATTTATTACCATGTTTTATGATTTATGTACCTAGTATTTCAAGAAACATGAATTTAAGATCATTGTTTTGAACTATAAAGTATAATTATGCATAAAATCATGTAATGTTATATGAAAGATGCTAGGGATGCAGTAGTTGGTATCAGAGGATTGTCTAGTTATATTGGATATTAGGAATCGAGAACCATAGTAAGAACCTTATGGATGATATGATTTATAATAAAACATAAATATATGTTCTATGTACAGTGTATGTGGATTATCAAGAAAATAGGTCCATTCTTGGAGAAAAATAGGTAGACATGACTTTGGTATAGATGTACATAGGAGTGGAAAACCCAAAATGGTGTTTTGGGCATGACTCAAGATATCCTGGTACATGAAAAACGTCCTTCCTGTACTCCTGGTTTGAAACTTATGTGGCGATATGTCCGGTTGTATTCTTGAGCAATGTACAAACCATTGATTATAGAGAAAAAAATCCAATTGGAATATAAGTTATGAAACAGATCAAGGATAACCTAGGATTAAACCTAAGGAATCACAAGTTAGGATATAATTATCCATTATAGGTATATCTATTTTTGTTAAAATATTCAATTTTTATGCCCAATAACATTGTATTCAAGACCTATAATTGTACATTAATTTTTTAGTTAATGACAAAAAATAGAAGAGCACACTCCAACTACCAATGTTATAAGAAATGTGAAGATTGAACTAATAAAATACCAGATATAATGGGAATGAATGATCGAATGTTCTTCAAATTACTTGCTCAGCTGCCTCTAGTTATGAATAATAACATGAATCATGTGGAACACCATCCACCTCCATGGAAAGGGCATGTTGTCATAGAATCCTTCCTACGATAAAGGACTCCAATGTAGAGAGGATCTTTTGATCCCCTCCTCACAGAGTAGTGGATTAACTCCATTGAAAATATATTCTCTGTTTTCCAGTTCTTAGTAGAGTAGAATGTTGTACCGATAGTCTATCATTTTTATGGGGATGCTGATCAGTGGTGGATACTGGTAAGGAATATGAATCCCCATGAGGAAATTGATTCCATGGATAATGATGAATTCATGATGGTGTTTTTCAATAAATACATTCCTCCAAACCTCAATCTGAATATTTAAAGAGAGATCCTTGGCCTCATGTAGATGGAAGATGATTCTATTAGAGCATATGGGGGAAAACACATCATGGATTGTACGGTACACCTCTGGATTTGTCATGAATACCGAAAGCAAGGTGGATCTCTTCTTTAGCAGGCTAAAGCCTAGTCTACAAAAGTTGTTGGAGATTTTAGACTTTGATTGTAATGAGAATATATTCTGTTATTCCATTAGTGATGAAATTGAGATTGCAGACTGTCAGTGGACTCCTGGCCCCGATGACATGAAGATAAAAATGGAGAACAACATCGGTGGTTCAACAAACAGATACCATGATTGAATGAATCCCAAATATCCCACTTGTAAAAGTTATGTGAAGAGACATACTAGGATCTTCCTAATGGGAGCCAGGAATTGATTCAAATATGGAATGATGGGACATATGTTCATGAACTGCTGAAGGGATATGAAAAATCCTGGTAATGTGCAAGAATAAAGAAAGGTTCAAATAAATGCTCTACCAGTTGTGTAGTGTTACAACTGCAAAGAGCATGGGAATTATGTGAACGATATTCCCATGTTGAGGGTTCTTAGAGGAAATAAAAAAAAACCCCAAGGAAACAAGGATGGTATTATGCTATTACTACTTCTTAGGTATAGATGGACAATTATGTTGTGACAGGTACACTAGTTGTCTTTAAAAATATTGAATGCGCTATTTGATTCTTGTTCTATGAATTCATTCACATCATTCAAGATTCGTATAACTATTCAAAAACCACCTCAAAATTTGGAGGAATGTTATTTGTGAGAACATATAATGGGGAAATTATTAGTTCCATGGTTTTTAATATCCATCAAATAAATTTTTGTGGACACAACCTACAAACAAATATCATCATACTTCCTTTAGTGGAGTTTTATGTTTACTTGGACATGGATGGAATCTATTTAGACAAAGGCAACACTAACAATCATAGAAAGGGAGATCACACATCACAACCCAAACATCCTCCAATTATTTACATGTTTATGGTTGAAGATTAATATAATTTAGAATCATCATATCATGTGTGGATATTTCTTCAATATGAGCAAGAATATGTAGCCCAAATTATTGAGACAATGGATAGAGTCATGCTTGAAGACATACCTCTCATGAAGGTTTACACTGATGTATTCCCTGATGAGTTTTACGGCCTTCCTCCTGACTGAGATGTTGAGTTATCAATTAAAATAATTCTTGGATCTCTACCTATATGAAATACACCTTATAGATGGCCAGCGTAGAGATGGAAGAGCTAAAAAATAAGATATATGAGAATCTGGAGAAGGGTTTTATATGCCCGAGTGCATCACTATAGGGTGTGCTAGTCAGCTTCGTCAAAAGGTAGGATAGATCATTTTACCTATTCATTGACTATAACGAGGTCAATAAAAACACAATAAAAAAAAGTATCCCCTGCCACAGATAGATGACTTTTTCTACCATCTTCATGGGGAAAATTATCTCTCTAAGGAGGACCTCCAGTCGGGATATCACAAATTAAAATTTAGGAAGGAATATATTCCCAAGACTAAATTTTGAACATGGTATGAACACTATGTGTTCATAGTGACGCCCTTCAGACTCAATAATTGTGTAATAATTTTCATGGATATAATGAATAGAATCATTAGAGATTACCTAGAAATATTTTTGTAGTCATTATTGACGATATTCTGATATAATCCAAGAGAAAGGAGGAACATTTGGAGTATTTTAATACTATGTTAAAGACATTACGAAGGGAGAAACTGTAAGAAAATTATTATAAATGTGAGTTATGGATAGAGAATGTATCATTATTGGGGCATTTTATCACCAGAAATGGGATATCTGTGGACCCTTACAAGATAAAGGTAATTGAAGAGTGTCCCGAGAAAACATTTTTAATGTATATATGCAGATTTCTGGACGTTGCGGGGTATTATAGACAATTTGTGAAAAAAAATTCATTATTTTCAAACCCAATAACCAAGCGGACATAGAAGGGATAAATGATTTTATGGACTCAAGAATGTGAAGACTATTTTAATGAGGTGAAAAAAGGGCTAATCACTACGCCATTAATCAGACTCACATGAAGTGGAGAACTCTCTTTGGTGTACAATGATGCTTCAATGAAGGTCTTAGGATATGTGATGATTCCAAATGACAATGTGGTATCCTATACCTCAAGGTAGTTGAAAATACATGAGAAAAACAATCCCTCTTATGATCTAGTGTTGGTGTCTGTGATTTGTGTGTTGAAAATCTGGAAGCATTATATCTATGTGGAGAAATGTGAGATGAATACTGACCATAAGATTCTCAAATATATATTCATAGAAAAAATAGTTTAATATAATCCTGTGAAGATAGATAGATATCATCAAGGATTATGACTGCTTATTCCACTACCATCCCGATAAGGCCAACAAGGTGGACAATGCTCTATGTAGAAAGGATTATGCATATTTATGAATGATTAGAATTTAAAAGGACCCAATCTACTTAGATTTGTAGAGAATTGAAATGGGAATCATTAAAGTATGAAGATCATCAATACTTTATAAAACAAATGCTAAACCATCGCTTATTCGGAAAATAAAAATTCCCATGGAAAAGATGTTGATTTATAGAAAGGGGTGGAAGGTGTTAAAATTGGAAATCATTATAGTTAATGACTAATGAGGAAGGAGTTGAAAAATTTGGATGACGAATATGTGTAAATATGATCCAGAGATAATGAAATTGCTTCTGAATGACACACATAGATCAACATTCTCTATCCACCATGGGTACACAAAAATGTATCTAGATCTCCATGATATGTTTTGGTGGGACAATATGAAAAGGGAGATTACTGAATATACATCAATGTGCCTAGTCTGTCAAAAAGTGAAGGCTTATTGGAAAAATCCTAAAGGGATGATGCAAACACTACCCATTCCAACATGGATGTGGGAAAACATTACCATGGAAATTTTCACTGGATGTCCAAGAACATTCAAAGGAAACCATAATATATGCGTTATTGTGGATCCTCTTAAAAAGACAACTCAAAATATCACGATTTGAGATTAATTCTCATTGGATCCAATAGTATGGATATATATCAATGATGTGGTAAGGCTGTATGGATTACCACTGAACGGAACTTCAGTATGACTTATCATCTTCAAACTGATATCCAATCTAAGTAAACTATTTAGACAATGAAAGATAAATCAAGATAAGTTTCTATCGAATTTAAAGGAGGATGGGACCAAAATCATCCTATAGTTGAATTCACCTACAACAATATTTTCCACTTGAAAATCTGAATGGAACCATGTGAATCGCTTTATGGGAAATGGTGAAGAACATTGACATGTTGGGATGAATTCGGTGATCCAATACTTATAAGAACTTAAATGTTCAATGAAATGTTATAGATGGTGAAAACCATTCAGAAACATAACAAGGAAGCCCAAAGTCAATAGAAGCGTTATGTAGACAATCGCACATGAGACATTGAGAACAAAAATGGAGACATAGTATTTCTACACATATGTCAATGCAAGAATGTCATGAAGTTTGGAATGAATGGGAAGTTAAGTCCTTGGTACATCGGCCCCTTCAAGATTCTTGATTGTGTTGGGATTTTGACCTATCGACTAGCACTTATACCAACCATGGTTAATGTACATTATGTCTTTTATGTATCGCTCTTAAGGAATTATATTCCACATCTTTCACATGTACTCACTTCAAGGGTGGTATAGTTGGAGGATAATATTTCTTACATGGAGCATCCCTAAATGATCATGGATCACAATGATAAATTTATTCGTAACAAGAATATGCCCCTAGTCAAAAATAAATGGATAAATAATAAGTAAAAGAGAAAAAATGGGAACTGGAGGAAGCAATGAAGTAAAAGTACTCACACCAGTTAATGAAATGGAATGAAAAATGAAATTTCAAGGGTGAAGTTTCTTATGTGGGGAGAAATTTAATGAACCCTAGAATTCAATGGAAATTTCCTTCTTATAATTATGTTATATAAACACATGAAATAGAAACATAATAGACTACTCTGTGCTATGTGACCATTAAACATTAGATTGTCAATTCTGTGTTTTGAATTTTGAAAATCGGACATACATAGTTGTTATTAGTAAGTTGGTTGGAGTCTAATATGACCAAATTAATTATTGGTAAATAGTATGAAACCCTTATGAATTTTAATGTCACCCTTATGAGTAGTGATATATCTTGATGAATATTAACATTACCTATTATAGTATATAAATATTATTTATGTGAATGTATGATGTACATATTTTTGAAATAAGTAACTAAATGTTTTAAAAATATTTTTTATAATGATGAATGATTTTAGTTAAATATTAAATTAATCTTATATAGAAAATTATTTTTAAAAAATGTATTTCATTTTAGGATTTTATCTATAAAAAAATTGTTAGGATTATTTTTTGGTATTTTTCAAAGAAACCTGAATTTATTATGAGAAGTAAAGTAAGACTATTTATGATAAATACTAAATAATGGATTTATTGAGTCCTAGATGATGAAAATGAAAAATGGTTTCAAATCACATGAATTTATTACTATAATATGTCATTTAAGAGACATTATTTCTTTTATTGGGTATAAATAAAAAATTAATGATTATAATATTATGAAAACCCTACTCCCCTCAATTATAATTACATCCCTTCACAACCAAATTTCGGCACACTTATCAATCCTTGTGCCTTGAAAATATTCTGAAAAATTCACTCCTCAAAATCCTTCCCCACATCCGAAATCCCCTTGAATCTTGAAAATACCAAATATTATCCTTTTAAGAGGCTCTCAAAGGAGCGAAACTCAATAGGTAAATTCATCTTCCCAATTATTTTATTACTTTTAAGTTCTTTTCTTTTCTTGTTTCTCTCCTCACCTCCATTAAACCAAGTGGTATGATAACTCCAGTGACATAAATTTTTTGAAATGATTTTATGAAAATGGTATAATTAATTATATTTTCTCTTTTCCCCGTCTTTTATTTGTATGAAATGAAGACAACGTTTGAGATTTGTTAATTTAGCACTATCAAGGATGAAAATTTATCAAATTCCATTACCATTTTCAATTATGATCATGAAACTATTTTCTAGGTATAACCACACCATAATATATGTATTATTACTCATATATGGTTCTATAATATTTTTTTAAACATGGTTTTGGTTTATAAAACAATATGTGTTCTTTGGGGTTGAAACCTCTAATTAACACAAAAAGATGTCACTGAAGTTTTATATAATGATTCGACTTCACACTAAGAAACCAAATTAATTTCTTAACCCTTTAATATCATTTATGTTCAATAATATCTTATCATGTCAATTATGGACCACAAATTTCATTTTACTTCATTATTCAGACATGAATATAATAAAACCAATCATTTAAACCAAGTAAGCCAGCGAACCTAGACAATGAAATTGAACCTTTTAACCGATAAAAAGTTTCTTAAATGAACTTAAAAATGTTATAATAAATAAATTACATATATAATAGGATCTGTAATTATTAATTAATAAATATAATTTGTTAGTTCAGGTCATTAATAACAAGTGGAAAACACCAACATACTTAAGGTAAGGGATCCTCTTCATTTCACTTTTATTCAAGATTGTCTTCTATGTTAGGCCATTTTATGTGTAATCCCTAATGATGTGGCATGATTTTACAACTCCCCCATACATAAATAATTATTTATTAGTGATAGAAAACCACTTTCTCCCTCATGATTCCCTCTTAATTACATATGACACCATGCTGATTTTATTTCAGGAATTTTACCAGATCCACCATTATTTCATCGGGTTTCTCTATATTTATTTTTACCCAAATGAAGTTGTATATAATTTTTTTTGTAAAACATATACATGATTTTCATAAGCTCCAAATTCATGTTTCAAGATCCATCTTTCATTATCATTTGGGGATATTCAAGTTTTTAAGTGAATCCCTCCTCGATACTTCACAATAAGCAAACTCATTTTAAGGGAACATCCCAAATTTTTACCCATTTTCAAGTGCACACTATCCTTTATTTCAATCCACTATTTTCTTTATAAAATCCTTATTTTTACTAAGAAAACATTCTTGGTTCACATCTGTTTTATTGTAAATTATTTTTGCCAATGTTATTTTAAAAGATCTTTAGTGTTTTCCTTAAAACCGCACTAAAAATATTTAATGCTAAGAATTTCCAATATACTCATCATAAATGGTTCCACTAATATTTTACATCACTTACCGTGATATATGACTAAATTAAATTATTAATTTCCATGTATGTTTTAATTCATTTATATCATACCCCCATGCATTATGTTTTATCTCGTGAATGTGATACCGATTTCTATCCATGTGTTCCCTTATGCTTATGTATGATTGATTATGGATGATTATTTATGTGGAAATCATATTAATGACCATTTTAAGAAGGGTGTTCCCAAAAAAACTCCAATTCATTAAGTGAAGTTATATCTCATGATAGGTTATGTTCAACGGTCTTTGTAGTAATCCTTGGCTTGTGCTACTATGGGGAACGATCTTAGCGGTTAGCCTTTACTCGTACTAATGTCATGTTTTATATTATTGCCATATTTTTATTATTACATGTTTATATGAATCTATGTTTATATGTTATGATCCCTTATCTGACATGTTTTTTATTTCTTTATGTCATGTTTCCTAACCAATGTGCTAAGGATTTATTCTTATTATTATTCACTTAGTAAGATTTTAGCTCATCTATTAGTTCATGTTATCCTTAGGTTATTCTATAATGATGTATGAGAATAATGGAAGTTAGGGGATAGTTATGAATAATAAATAATGAAATGTGGTATTTTGTTACAAATTTTCAGTTTCATGGACCTAGATATCCAGGATACTAGACATTACGATCCTTGGCTTCTGATATGATGTTAAATTGTTCTTTAAATTATTTTATGTTATATGTAAAAGGCTAATGTCTCTATATTATGAGTATTTGGTAATGCATTTTAGTCTAAATAATGCACCATCCAAACTTACGGAATTAGTGAATTGGATATTTCATAGGTATCTATATTCTTTTTTATAGAATTTGAGGATAAAATATTATATTATTCAAGGAAAATGGTTGAGCATGTAAAAAAATAGTGATAACATTGATAATATTTCAAGATAATCATATATATGAAAAAATATCAATGTTTTATTTTTATAAGAGTTATGTTTCCATAACAATGTAATCTCTAAAATAGGTGTTTATTTATTTCAAAAAAGTTAGAAGGTTTTATCTCTAAAAAATCCACAAAATAATGTCTCTTAGATATGTAGTTTCATTGATATTTTGTGATACTATGGACATTATTTTTTTTGAAATCCTGTAACTATCTTCACCGTTGACAGCCTAGGAAAGGAAAAATGGTCCTTTCCGATGGAAATATTAATTTCATATATCTTTTCAGGAGATTAATTTTCACCTTATATCACCACCAATCATGATATTGTTGGAATAGGGACAAGGGTATGTTGTGTATTGTGATGCATTAGAATCGTGGTCGGCCTGTGTTCTAATGTAGGGAGATCAACTTGTTACTTATGGATCATTTAAGTTATAGATTCATGAGTAGAAACACCAAATACATGATTTTTAGTTATCTACTATCATCAAAGCTTTAGAAAAATGGTGTCATTACCTATATTTTGAGAAATTTAGAATGTTGAGATACCATAATAACACGAAACTCATTTTATCATAGTGCGATTTTATCATGATAGCATGAAGAGTGAAATAGTATCCAAAGATGCTTGAAATTGACTTGATATATACATCAGTAATGTAAATTTGCTGGATGATGTATTAAGTAGAATTTAATATGCCTAATTTGTAAAATAATCTTCAGATCAATTGTAATTTTTTTGGTGATAGAATTCATAAATATTGAATGTGGAGACCAAGGAAATGTGATGGTTTTATTTTTAATATCATTCATTATTAATAAGGTTGAGGTGACTAAGAAGGAAAAAAAATATGATTCATAATGTGATGTGATAAGGTCAAAACTAAATGGTTTATAGTCCTTTTAGGAATATGAGATATACAAGAGATAACGTCTTTTTCCAAAATAGGATGGTCATATATATATCTTATTAAGATCATGTAGGTTTTTCGTATCACTATTCAATATAAGTATTTCGTCGTACAGTGATGTAGATTTATAAGGCTTTTATGGGACTGTTTTTTTTGTTTGGTATAAAAATAAAGGTGGATGATTTTATTTTTAGATGCTAAACTTGTTAGTAGGTTATGTAAGAGCATAAATTACTGGTGGATATTTTGTATTATATACCAATTCTTGTTTAGAAATTAGAAGAGATAGCCAATGACTTCATAATTTTCCTCCTAATAATTATTCAGAAATACGATTCATTATTGGTGATAATATATTAGCTCAAAAAGTTATCACATTTCACCCCTATTCTTGTATTTCATACATCATATTACATTACAAAAATATATATTAGAGAACTGGTAAAATATAGATTTTTTTTAAATTTTTAAATTATCAAACTAATATCAAATGTTTACATCTCATTTCTTGAAGTCTTTATAGAAATCATTTTGGGACATAGTGGAGAACGTGAAGCACATTTCATTATTAGATGGACAAGAAATATGAATATATGACAAAAACATAAATATAAATATTGTTGGAATGTGTAATGTGTTTTAGTGTCTCATGGGAGGACCATGTAATGTTATTAAAGAACTCATATAAAAAAATATCAGGCCTCGATACACATGGATTATTTTGAATCATTTTATGGGAATATTTATTGTTATCTAGTATTTTTTGTGGAAACATATGCGACTTCATAGGTTGGTATAGAAATTATCCACGTGAAAACACCAAGGATTAAGTCATTCAAGAAAATAAGAGAGACATATTAGATACATCATAAATAATATGTGCATTATCGTTGAAGGTCATTCTCATTCGGGTGGAGTGAAAAACGGTTCTTGATGATCCCTCTATGTATTAGGTATAATTGTTTTTCGAATTAGGGAAAGTCATATCCACAATATATAGGTTCTTTTAGGATACTTTAATCGGTTGGTTAGGTGGTATATTTTTTGGATTTTCTCTCAGTAATTTAGTGTGGTGTATAATGTGTTTCATGTTTCTCATTTCAAAATGTATCATAAAGTCATGATTATGGGATTAGATGTGATCACATTGACCTAGTGACTAATTTTTTGTCGGTGTATTCTTTAGTACGGATTATATATATGCAAAATAAATTCATGTTTGAAAAATGCATCAGTCATGTGTGGGATGCATGGAAACATAGACATATATAGGATGAAACATAGTAATGTAAGAAATAAATAGTCATGTAATGTACTAAAATATTTCATAATGTGGTTTTATAAATTCCATAGAGGGAAAGGCCAAATGTGGGGATAATGTTGATCCACCAGTTTTAATTAAATATCCCTTCATTTATGGTTTTTATGTATGTAAAATGGTTGGGTGAATTTTTGGAAGGATTAGAGGAAAACGTATTATTTCTAGTGCTTTTATGAAGTTTCACATTTTTATTACTGCTATTTTAAACTATAAAACTCATATATGAATCCATGTAAGGTGAAACAAGTGATTATGGTAATGTTTATTGCTAGGTGAACTATTTTGAAAGATTGTGGAACCACCTAGGAGAATCTAAGCAAAGTGGGATAGAGGTATTATTCATGGTAGGTTCATGTTTTTCCTAACCATTCAGACCAGCCCTGTGAAATGAATCTTGGGGTGGATGGTAGAACATGATTAATTCACAGTTTTCCTATATTTCTGACTTAATATGTAATATTTAAAAATTATATCATAAAAAATTACATTTGGGTTGGGATTAGATATGAGCCTCCCAATTTTCTATTTTCCCCACTATGGTTTTTTTCAATCCACCATAAGGGTTTTGTGTCTCTCCCTTGGAACTATAAAAAATCTAGATGCAATTCTTGGGGTGTTGTAGCCTTAGTATTTTTAGTAAGTCGTTTTTGGTGGGTTTCCTTAGATCGACTTCTTTTACCTATCTCAAATTCATAGATATAGTTCATCATGGGTTGATATATGGGGTGTTTACACCAATAATGATTAGTTACGGACGTATTGATGTTAGGTAAAGATATATAATGTGTATTTTTCATGGATTCCTCCTTGTTTTATTGATTATTTTATGTCGTTCTTCATTTTTTCCATAATTCCTGAGGTGGGTCGATTCAGTCACAACTTTTCATCTTATAACAAAAATTTATAGATTCATGTTGTGTAAATTCAATGGAATAGGTAGTTAAATTTATTTTAAAACAATGGTAGAAATGATCATTAGTAATGGTTTATGAATTTATGTATTTATGGAAAAAAAAATTCAATATAATTTGTTATCTTGTTTTTAAAATATTTATTTTAAAATACAAAATTGATGGATTTATAGAAATGGTTTGTTTTAAAGGTCTTAAATAAATTAAATATTTAATTAATATTAATTTTAATTGCTTATTAGTAGTGGTCTTAGAACACCCCTGTTGTGTGAGTTCACAATTTTGACATGACACTAAATAATGGGCATGTACCATTGAGGCATAAAGGGACATACCCCTGGATAAGGGGAAGGTGACATTGGGGAATAAAAATATTGGCCACTTTGTAATAACATAGTGGATGGATGAGAAACCACCCATAAGCATGGAACAATCCTTGAATAATTTATGTATTAGTGTTTGTGTAATTTGTGAAGTAGGTATAACAAAAAAGAATGTGAAATAATTTAAAGAATTTTTCTTGTTTTCATTTTTTTAAACTATTTTTTATTGAAATTATTTTGAATTTATATATTTTTTTGAACTATTTAAATTGGGTTTAAATAAATTATTTCATATAAATTTTCTACAATTTTCTATCCTAGTGGTGTTTGATGGGTGGTCATTCATCGAGATCTTACTAAGTTGCATTACCGATCCTTTATTTTGCAATTTGGGGTTTTAGAAAATATTTTTTATTAATAAATAGTTAAAGGTAATGTATCACATTTATTTAGTGGTCCTTCAAGATTGTTGGGTTGTTTTATGCAGTTGAAACATGGATAATGTTCCAATCTATGGTGTTATGTCTTTAGAGTCTTTAGTATTTTGTTTGTTTGGTTTATCCCTTTTTTCATTGATGCTACTACTATTTCATTATGGTGATATTTTATACTATGGTTTTTAATATAAATGGTATTACATTAAGTTATATTACATTTTTATAATGCATCATATAATGTATATTTTGTTATGGTCTATTTTTTTGTTTTTTATTTAAAAATGGGATATTCTACAAAAATTTGTATTGACCCCATTTTCCATCATTATAACCCTTCAGCATCATTGGAATATATCATAAAGCCAAAAATTGTTCCAAAAACTTCTTAATCCAATGGTTATAAAGTCTTAGAAAAAATCTCCATAAATCTCAAATATTGATATGGTCATTTGGAATAATGATAGTTAATTATAGTCTAAATACACTACAATTTATTATGTTTAATTCCATACCCATATAGTTTGTATCATTAAAAAACATTAAATAATTTTATATATTATTAAAATATAACTAAATACTACTAGAGTAATATAATTTATTATTATAATGATATAGAATTTGAATATTACCATCTTCATTACATAATAGATGGTTATTCAAAATTATTTTAGATAGAGGAAACATGGAAACTAATGTGGGAAGAAACAAAGATTAAAATATGCTTCCAAATATTCAACCAATAATCATTGGATATGGAAAATATAAATTTTATTTTTTATGATCTTTCAATTGAAATATGATATAATGTATGGTGATGTCAAAGAAATATATAATTATAAATATACCACATATGAACATGTCAATAGTGAATCTTTTTATAGTAAAACATCATCTAACAATTATGAGATCTTATTAAATGTGGTATATTAATGATGTATTAAATAAATTGAATATATATTTTATTTTATGGGATGTTTTTACAAAAAATTAAAGTCTTTATATTTAATTTTTTGATATTTATATTTATCAATGGTTGTTAGTGCTTAATTATATTTCTGAAATATAATATTTTTTATCTATTAATAAAATGAATGTATATATATATTTCTATTTATAAATACCTTCTATTGTAGTTTGACATATGATGATGAAGAATTTCAAGGATTGGAGGCAATGGGGGGATAATTTAGTGGTCTCATAAAGAATTCACTAAATTTAGATGGTACACATTAAATTTTCTCCGTAATAATGATAATAATATTAATATGTTTTAGCCATGATTTAAACAAATATACGAAAAGGCATTGGTATCTCGAGAATTTAAATGTCATGATTATTTTATATAATGTCTGAAAAAGGTGTAATTAAAGATTTTTATGATCAGATGTTTTATGAAAACTAATAGAAAAAATGATCTAGGTGGCAGAAAAATGGGATTAATAAATCAAGGAAAAATAAAGGTAACAAAATCATGTATTCAATTAGTTATATTTTTTGTAAAAAGAACCATTATTATTGACTTAATTAATATTGTAAAAATATTATGATGTTTTATTTTTTTGAATATTGATCATGATTGAAATATAATTGATATTGATAGTGGTCAGACAACATTTTTGGAAACAGGGAGAAAAATATTTCGTATATAACAAGATATGACATAATAAACACTATTTTTGAAGAAGAATATGAATTATTGTAAGAATAATTAAAATAAAAAAATGTTTGTGTTGAATTCCTCTAAAAATACTTCGGAAGAAATTGGGCCATAAAATGATGTGTTAGAATGTAAATTATTTTTCTATTATGATTATTATAATTTCTCTTATGATTCTGGATATATATTTTCTTTCATTTTTAATTATATTTCTAATAATTTGAAAATTTCACCTCAAGAATTAAGGACAAAATATTCTATAAAAAAATCGGTATTAATGAAGTCATAAGTGAATTATAACCATATTAATAATTTTTTTATTTCTAAATCGAGAACATAGAAATCATTTCTTCTTTCCCCTAAGAGTTCTTTATGTTATTCAGAGAATGTAATTGTTAAAGGTTTACAATTTTAAGATTTTTTTTGAGATATTACATTTTTAAAGAAAATATTTTGGCCTATATACAAGAATTATTTCAATCCTTTGATGACATATGAAGAATCTATGAAATGTTTGAAATAAATAATCAAGTGTTTTCTTTCAATTTTTGTTGATAATTAGTTAAATATTAATATTAATGATGTTCTACTAGTAAAATATTGCCAAGATGTGTATTTTTCTTATTTTCTCAGTGTTACCCTTAATTAATATCATAAAATTACAATTGAATTTATGCCTAATTCTAAAAAATGTTTACAACCCTATATTGAATTGCTCATGTAGAAGGACTCTATGTTAAAAATGAGTTCCATAAGTTTCATGATAAAATATTCATTCATCCTACCACATACTAATAGTGTGAAAATTTCTTTTATTTAAAAATAAATTATTTCACGTGACGAACTTCATTGATTATAAATTATTTAATGCCATTACTGTTATTAATAATTTTCAATTTCCAAAAATCAATACATTGTTTTATTAATTATAAAGAGATCAATTTTTTGATGGTTAATATTCAGTCCAGGTTCTATCAGATTAAGGTAATAGTTGATTAAATTCTAAAATTTTAATTTTGACAACAGCATGGGAATTATGAGTTTATAGTTATTACCTTTAGGTTGCATAATTCATTAAGTATATTTAGTGTTCTTAGGACTACAATATTCCTAGATTATTTTGATAAAATATTGTTTTTTATTTGTTAAAATTATATCTATTCTAAAAGTAATTAGAATTATGATAAAAACTAATGATTTTTCAATAAACCATGAAGGTAATTATGGTATATAGAAAAAATATAAAATATTTATTTTGTTACAACATATTTTATCTTATGGAAAATTTGTGATAAATGATTGAACAACTATTCATCCTTCCAATAATAATGATGTTAAGGACTAGAATAGACCAACACATATTAATGAGAATAAATATATTCTTAGGATATAAATCTATTAACAGTTTTTTAAACCATTTTTCAGATATATATCTCTATATATAAAATTTCCTAGAAATGAGTTACATTAACTCTGAAAAAATAAATTCGTTGAATATTTCCAATAATTGAACTAAAGTTTATTGGATATAGTAATTATTTCCAACAATAAATAAATAGAGACTTTTGTATCTATGGTGATGATTAATTGAATATAATGGTAAGTGTTTTAATAATGTTTATTATATACTTTTATATGCTTTACATCAACTAAATCATCATGAAGAAATTATCCAATTCATTGTCACGAGCTGGACGTTGTCTTTCGTTCTATAAACATTGTTTAGAAAATAATTTATGGATCAATCTGTGAAATATATATTTATCATTAGAGTGTGAATTAAATATTCTCTAATAATGATTTGAAAATTATATATAGTATATTAATTAAATTAATAAATTATTATGAACTCAGAATTCATTTTCCTCATGGTCAATATTATAGATTAAATAATTCATTGAATAAAAATTATAATCTTATAGTAAATGTACTATGCATTGAATATGATCCTCTACAAAAATATTACATGAGTTATTTAAATGAAATTCGGAATGAAAAAAACCTTACGTCATTTTTGCAGGGGACTATAAATTTATCTCTATCTGATATAACTCTAAAATCTCAAAAATAAAAATGTTAGTTATCAAAAAAAGATGAATTATTTATGATGTGTATGCATCAGAAAATTAATTTTCAAATAGAAGGAATTTCCATTTTCAGAATTAGATTTCATGTGTCTTATTATTTTATATTTTAGAGGGAATTTTTGATTGAATCTTGTTTCTATGTGTAATATTCATCATTTGAGCACTATGAAGTACATAGAACATCATGAGTATTATTGGTGTGATTTAATTAAAAGATTTATTTATTAATTTACTAATAAATTCTGGATATTTAAATAGTTTAAATAAAAATGTAGATTATTTATATTTATTCTTAAACCATTTCCAATGTTGGATTGGACATGGGAAAAGTATACCATTGATTTCATCATGGGACATTCAAATACATATTGAGGTAATAATGTGTATCATGTTATTTTGGATTGAATAACTAAATATGTACATGTCCTTACTATTTGAGATATTATGTATTTTTCTAAGACTTTTAGTCTATATCTCCATAAGAATGTCTGGTTACATGTTGTTCTTCAATCTATTGTATGTGATCTTTGTCCCATATTCACTTTCAATTTTTGGAATTGTCTTCATAAGCCATTGGGTATTGAATTAAATATTAGAATAACTTCTCAATATCAATATAATATAGAGTTTGAATGGAATATTAAAACCATGGAATATATCCTCAATACATGTTTAATAGATTATGAGGGAGTTGGTATTCATGTTTTTCTTTACTGGGGTTTTTATTAACATTATTTATTCCATTATACAAATGGAATACATTTGAGTCATTACATGGAATGTGATGTGAGACTCTACTATTTTGGGATGATATAGAATAGGAATGTTTTTCGTGTAGTGTTTGGTAGATGAAACAAGTTTAAAGGTAATTATTATTCCACAATGTTTCATGACAGCTCAAAGAAGTCATAATAGTAATTTGGATAACTAAAGTAATTACATTTTTTCAAGGCAGGGGATCATATTTTTCATAAAATCCCTATTTAAAGAGTGTTATGAATTTTTATAAAAAGGGTAAATAATTCCTTGGTTAATTTGACTATATTAATTAATGGAGATAATTATATTTGTTTCACATTTACATTAATTTCCTCCATGTTTGTCCTTTGAACAAAATATTTTTCATATTTTCAATTTTAAAAAATATTTATGGAATTTATATCACGGTTCATGCCCTCAATTAATATTTGTTAAAACACTAATTTTATAATATTTAACTTCTATTTCATATTCATGAAAATAAAAATAATGTGTTTTTGAATAAGTTAATTCACCATTTTATGTTTTTTTTAAAAACCGTATGTTTTTTGGGAAACATCGAAATATGAAAATTTAATGAGTAAAGAATATCTCATATTTGTTAAGTGATGAATAAAATTATACGGATGAAATTTTCAAAAGAAGGAATGGATAATAAAAAATATGAAATTTTATGATAAATCGTGTTTATAAACATAATAAATTAAATTTGATATTTTATATTCTGTCTAATTATTTTAGGAAAATTTAATGAAAATTTGAAAACCCTTACTTCTAATCGAATTTTCATTTAATGAATTATATTTTTTTATAAAAAAATTATTTCAATTATTTTTTATAATAATTATTAAATATGAAAATCAATATTTAAGAATATATAAAAAAATTATCTGAGGATTATTTTTTGATAATTTTCATAATAATTTAATTTTTAACGAATAGTAAACAACTACAATATTTATTAGAAACTATATTTTCAAGCATGTATTTACATAGTAAATTTAAATTTATTATTACATATAATATTTAATTAGTAAAATTTTGTTATATTTTATATAATTAATGTATTTTTAATTTATTTATACTATATTTTTTATGAAAAAAATATAAAAAAATGTAATTTATCTAAAATATTGTTTTCATTACATTTTATAGGTTCAATATGAAATTAAATTATACCAATTATGTGAATTTAATTTTGAAAATAGATTCCAATTTATTAATTTATGGGCCCAAATGTGTCAAATAGTTCCCATTTTATTTTGTATATAATGAATAACACTCTAAGTTATTTATGTTACCACAGTGAAGGGTAAAGTAGGTAATTAAGTATTAAAACAAAATTATAGGGACTAAAACTAACTAAATCCCATGACTTCACTTTATATTATGATCTTCTCTCATCAAAATTTTAAATATATAGTATTTTTTCCATTTTTCCAACAGTTTTACAGTTAAAATATTATATATATATATATAAGTCAAAAATAAAATTCAATTTTTTATATTATCACTAAATTTTTAATATAATGATAAAAACTAATATTATTTTTTAAATATATCCATCGAATGATAAATTTTTTTTTAATCATGTTAATTTATTTATAATTTTTAATAATAAATATATAATAATAATTTATTACATAATGCTGGCACATTAATCTTTTAATTCATTATAAAATGACATAAATGGTTTTAAAAATGATAAAAGTAATTTTAATTTAAATAATTAATATGATTCATTATTTTTTTAGATACACAAGAAATATTATAATGGTTTAAATACCTTATATTATAACTCTATTTTTTAAAAGCGTTTTAATTTTCAAATTCTATTAACTGATTAATAATTTCCCTTAATGTTATGTTGTAATAAATAATTTCTCTTAAAAAGATTAAATACAATAAAAAACCAATGGTCATGAATGTTTTTTGGATATGGTTGAATATATAATCCATATATACATAATAAAAAAATTATATCACACAAAATAATATTTTATACTGTTAATTTAATAACTTATATGCATATCCACTTCCATCAAATGGTAAATAACACCATCATTCATGTGAATGAATGACTACCGCCTCACAGAAAATTATAATTATTTTTCAATCACCCACACTAAATGACGGTTTTAGTGATTGATTTAATGTATTTATATATGCTATTAAATAAGTATTTATTTATTTTAAAATATAATATATCACTCAAATTATTATATTCCCCAATGACTGTAATATGGTGATGTCATTAGTGCGTATGTTTGGACTATCGCTTCCACTAATCGATGTGTTTTTTATTATCCATATAATGTGCATGATAAATATAATTATTTATTAATGAATACTATAGAAATTTTGATATTATTGTAATTATATAAATATAATATAATAATTAATTATTATATTAATTATTGATGAAAGATGGACGTATTATACACACATATGAATGGCCTACAATCTCAATGATTGGAAGATAATATATTATTCATAATAATATTTGATTGTTGGTTTTTTAAATATTACTAATGAATTAAAATTATAATAATTTTAAAATAATTATTATTTATGTGATATAAAAATTATCTCATTTAACTTCGAAAACAAAATGAAAATAGTTTTAACAGATGAGTTGTATATTAGAAAAACAAATGGCATGATCTAAATTGATTAAGAAAATAAATATTACATTGTATTAAATAAAATAGTATGTATAAATAACATTACAAATGTCAATAAACAAGTAAATAAATTAACATAACTTATTATTTTACATTGATAAATATTTTTCATGATGATTTGGAATAATTATAACCGGCATAATTTTAAGAATCATCTTTTAAAGTTTCACATCCAATTTTTTTCTTCCATATCTAAATTTTTTGATTATTATATTATTGTGTTAACATATACATCAATGAATTAATAATAAATTAGTATCTATTATTTACATTCTTTTAATTTTTTTTGAGAATATTTTTATTTATTTTTTTCATATTATATTTTTATAAATTATTTAATGAATAAAAAACGATTGTTCTATTTTAAACTATACAGTGAGAAACAATTTTATATTTTTGGTAACCAGTAAATTTTATTTGGATTCATTTATAATCATTATATTTTTAATCATATGTTACCCACTTTAAAACACAACTATAATTTTTTAACATAATGAGTTTTAATTGAAGTAAATATATAAATATACAATAATGTTTTATTATGGGTGAAAATAAATTGTTTATTATAAATGATTTAATGTGTATTGTTATATTATAGTGTGTGGGAATTTTTTATGATGTCATGTGGTTCAATTATAAAAAAATTATTGGTGAACTCTTATATTTATCAAATGTAATAGGTAATCAGAACGAGTTAATATTTTTGGTATCTCAACAGTTGTTATTTCAAGTGTAACAATGATGGTTATTCTATGTGTAGTAATGTAGGATATTAGTAATGAAATAATAAAAGTTATTTGATTGATAATAGTGATAAAAAAATGGTTTCAATGTTATATATATATGATTTATTTAATCATTTTATGTTATTTCATTGAAATATTGTGATTTCACAAGGTATTCTAACATGATTATAATAATTATTAATGTTTAAAGTATACCATTATGAAAAATATTTCATATTTTATCATGGTGTCAAAATAAAATTTTTGGATTTTTATTTTAGCATGTGAAATTATTATAAAATTTTTTTTGAATGTATTTGGGAATAGAAGGTCATTTATTGGATAAGTACATGTTTATTTTTATCCCAAAAATAATTTTCTTCAAAAGGAAAATTATTGTGAATAGTCATAAAAAACAATAACTTTTTTTCTATTTCTATTTCTAAAAATTTTGTTCTCATCCAACATTAAAAAATCTATTTCATACAGTATAATGGTGTGTAATGAAAAATAAGCTTTAATGTTGAAATTGATGATGATTTTTTATGAAATGAAAACATGTTTCTTTTTAATTGTTCTGTTTTATAAGATAGATTAGTACATAATATAAGTGTACACATTATTGTATATAGGTTGTTTATATTAGGGTTTAGAGCTGAAACTCCAAAAATTTAAAATTTAATTATCATTGAGAATGTATTTGGATGAATTCTAGTATAAATATAAAACAATATGAATTATTTAATGCTGATTCAATATAACTTCTTATCTTATCTTTCAATCCTATATATAAGTATACATATGTATTTTTAAAGAGGGAAACATACTAATATTATTAAAATTATTTTATTTACTGAAATTTATAATCATCCAAAACCATATATAAAGTAGTGGAATTGGATTTTATATTTTGAAACATTTAGGATAAAATTATCTGGGGTAGAAATTTGGATTTTTTGTGATAAATTATAATACCACATCTATGAAAATAATAAGTTAAAAATATGGGGAATTTAAAAATCAAATGTCTTAATTATGATACAAAAATGTTCACAAAATGGATACATCATTACCTCTTCTTATAAAACATATATACTTTGTTTTCATCGAAATAATTTTATTGGCGTGTATAAATATTTATAATAAAATTAATTTTTTGGTAATGAGTTTATTATATAATATTTATTTTTATATAAATGATATATCATATTTTTCAATCATACATAAGGTCATATATTTTAATAGTTCATTAAAAGTGAAACATTTAAAAATAATAGTAGTATAAATTTTAAAATATAATTTATCATATTATTTAAAGAAATAATAATCTATATTTATTTTTTAGGTCGTTATAAGGAATGTACCATTATGAAATCTTTTCTTATATATTTTCCAAAAAAATTATCTTTTTTATGAAAATTATAATATACTACGTGTATCATATGAATAAAATATTTAATAATATTATATATGAATGAATTTATTTTTATAGTAGATGATATGTGTATATTTTATTACCCACTTTTTTGTAGAATCACTTGTAATGTTATATTGATTCACATTGTGAGTCTCTATATGATGATATAATACATTAGTGTAATATGTTACTCTAAAACTCACTATCTCCTCCCTTATAAATACAACCCTTGACAACTCCATTTCTACTATAATTTTAATCCATATCTCATCTATATGATTCTATAATATCTCTACAAATATCTCACCCATCATAGAATCCTTTAACCCAAATATATTTTGATCGATGGTTTCTTATGATGTAGCATCGTAGTGAACTTACATTTGATGAGGTTATATTAACAATAATATAATAATATATTATTTTATTCTTGTACATAATTAAATATATTTTATACATTATATTATGATAATTTTAGTATTATGATTATAATTTTATTTTATTTTGTCAAAGAAATATTCATTATTTAACCTTCTGCCATTCTAATTCCAAATGATATTGATGTTAATATTATGTTTGATTGACTAAATCCATGAAAAATGTATTTCATTATTAAAACTCATCTTAATATATAGATAAAATTTTATTATTTTCTTTAAAAAGGTCATAATTAGTTGTGGAATATATATTTTTTATATTCACGAATGGTTTAACAGAAAAAAGGTTAAATTGAACTGTGTCTGTTCAATGTGGTCAAAAATTCTCTTAAATGAACTAATTAAATAATGATTATATTTATAAAACCTGAATCATCACTATATCTAATTTAATATGGAAATTTTGTACCACTAATAATTCCATATTAAAATATTTATCAATTTAATTTAATTTTTGGGTTTCTGCCTCATTCGACATGAAACTCCATATATATAAATTGAACAATATAGCCTTGGATCCATGTAATAAACAACCATGATATATTATTATAAAATTTATAACTAAAAAATAAATGTGAATAGAAATAAAAGGAATGTAATCCATAAAATATAGATTAAGACTCTTATTAAGAAAATATTTAATATAGTTAAGATTCTTATTTTTTAGACTAGACTCATACACCAAAATATTATTAATTTGGGTAATGTTTTAATCAAAAAAATTATAATTTATTTTAATATGACAACTTATCCATGATTTTGATATTCAATATTTCATCTGGTATTATCATTATCAATTATATAGGGTGTTTTAATTTCTTATAGTTTTAAATTATAACTAATATTTATTATTTTTTAAAATTTCATTCTTGCGAAATTATTTTTTGTGAAAAATATTTTAACTCCTTAATAATGGTTAGTTTTTTCTCTGTGTCCATGTTAATTATTAACAATATTTCTTTCATTTATTATTTTAAATATTATATCATGGTATATTTATAGTTCACTATATTTCTTTTCAATAAAATTCATTAGTAAGTCTTTAAATATGTGTGTTTAAATAAGGATATTTTAATGATTTTAATGGGAAGGTAATTTGAATTTTTTATTTAACATATATTTTATTTCATGTATTTATAAATAAGAATCATTTATGGAGATGTCATTAAACATTATGGCCGTCATTTCACCTTCTTGAAAATCATTAATTTTATATTAGTCATAAAATCACAATTTCTAATAATGCAAAATTGATTCACCAAATCTATTTTTAAGATATTTCTTGCATTTTAATCTCATCCACAATTGATAATGTTAATTATTTAATAATTGTCAAAGTTTTACATTTAATTATTTTATACTCATTTTGAATTTTTTAACTATGCTATATTTAAATCTAATTACAATGGTGTGATATGTTATACTTCTTAGAAATGGTACGAAACCAATTTCGCATGATATAAAGAGTGATTGATTTCTTGTGGGACACATATTTATATTACATATTTATGTGAAGTGGGATATATAAACCTCTATGTCATAGGGAAATATTATAAATCGCGATATAATTTAGAGAAACATGTTTGGATTATTAATCGATAAATGGAACTATGTAGCGATTATTAATTCACAATAGTGAAGAGGTGTTGATTATTAATCAATATGTTATGATTGTCCAAGTACATAAACCTAACATCTAATATGGTTTCTACCCCTATGGATGGTCCAAAATTATATTTAATGAAAATATATAATGTTAAACTTGGTTTCTTATTTTTTACATGATTCCTAAAGATAATATATGATTTATACATCCAAGATTTCCTTTTTTATGATCATATTTCATAATCAATGATGGACTTCATTTGTCATATATTTCAACAATGTTCATCACTGAACTAATTATTGTAATATTATGAATTATAATATTTATTTATATTTTTTTTTAATATGAATTTTAGCTCAACCATTCATTTTTTCCAATTCCCCCTGGATATTATACGAAAGAAAATATATAGAATAATGATTTTATATGGAGTTATTTGGGAGAAATATTGAAATAATGTCTAATAAAAAATATAACTAGTGAATAACCAAATACACAGAAAATTTTTCTACATGGGATTTTAAGGAATTTATAGGGATTTATTATTAAGATAATGTAAAATATATATATATTATATTTAATTTTTTCAATGATTCTAAAATTGTGGTTGAATCATAAAACCATATCATGTATTGAATTATATTTTTCATTGTAGCATTTATTGGGTGGTATATGATTAGGTAGTGATAAAAAGACATATTTTTATCCTACCATGAGGTATAGGTTAAATTTCAAAAAGGAATTAAATATATTATATAATAAATTTGTAGTTTTATAAAATATAGAGCTACTTTATATATAGTCCCACCATATATAGGTTTCTACACCAGTTAATTGTGACATACATAATATACTATGCATGTTTTTATCAATCATTACATATAATAAAAATTATATTTTATTTATTTATTTTTCATTCGTAAACATTGATAATGAAGATTTATTATTAATTGGATTAGGATATTATAGTCTTCAAAATTAATAAATATCATTATCAAACATTCAAAAAACTCTATAATAAATATATTGAACTAATATTTAATTTAATTTCTTTCATAGTTTCCCAGGAACCCACCTCATACATATGGTTTTTCTAATATGATTTGAGTAACTAATATTTATTTTGACCAAATCATTATATTTATAATCATTTATCATCACTAACTAATAATCATATCAAATATCATTGTCCAGTTTCACCAACTATAGATTTAGTTCATGTGTGGGATCTAGCATGAACATTCTCATTATAGATACATGTAACACATAATGAAATTGGGAATTTCATGGTTAAAGATATTGTAAATAGTAACAAACATCAATTAAAAATTGAATTTAAATTTAGAAAATGTACTAGGAGACAATCATTCCCTTTACTATAAACAACATTAATCTCATATATTAGTGTATATTAATAACCAATTGACTACATACATTGAAATCATAATTTTTATTATTATTATAAGAATATCCTTTATTATCACTATGTGATACTCATTATTGAATGGATTTTCATTTCATTAGAACTCATTTAAAAAACATAGATCAGAATATATAATAGTACGTAATTATTTCCAAAAATGTTGGATCTCAATTATTCTTCATCTATATATTTTAATAAGTACAATGACCATGTAGATAATATATATAATTTAATGAATATCCATATTAACCTAAATAGAAATGATTCATTTGGATAGTATTGTATATATGTCAAAATATTAATGGTCTTATTAACACAATTCATTGTTAATATGGGATATTTTTTTAATCCCCATTAATTTTTTAGTATTATTTATCTTCCTACTATATAACATACAGTTAATAATATTAAATAATAATTTAATCAAATAAACCCTTAATGTGATCTCAAGGATTGTTATGCATCATTTTTCTTATGTCATTAATAGGAATTAATTTTTTGGTAAAATATGATAAATAATACTTTTTTATTTGGTTTGATAGTATACATTAAAAATACCAAATCATAACCCCCATATTTTTCTATAATTTCAAAACCCATTATCTTCTAGTTAATGGTGGATATTTACTAAGGTCACCATCCATATTTTTCTCTTTAATTTCATATTTAATAATGAGTAATATAGAGAGGAAATATAAAAAATAGATGAAATACATTACCCATGTTAAACTATAATAAATATATATATTTTGAATTAACCAAAGTACAAATATTATATATATATATACGTATAATATTAAATTAAACCATGAGATATTTAAATAAAAATAAAAATATATTAGAAAATATTCTTCAAAATTGTATACGAAAATGGTTCGAACAAGATATATATCAGATAATGAAATTATCCACTTTTTGACATGTACACTTGGATTAATCTCAGAGAAAAACATTCATTACCAACATTAGGAACTAGCACAATCCTCTATGACATAGAAATTATCAAATCTGATGAAGACACACTTACTCTATCTCTTGTAATAACATCTATGAATCCTAAAAAGAATCTATAGACCAAAATGTTTTGGGAATAAATCTTGTGCATGGTTGACTACAATCATACCCAATTTGACAATATATAATCACAAAAGGGAAGGCATTTAAGTTATCTTAGAAAACACTATAAATAAAAGAAAAATATAAGTATGATGGGGAAGGAAATGTGATATGTTATAATATTAAAATAATTTGATACACCAAAATGTATTCAATATCTACCCCCTTGTCATCAAAGGTAAAATATATTGGTAATCAAAGGATTCCTAAAATTTTGACTGTACCATTAAAATTGTATTAATTAGTTTTCCATAGGAATTATTTATATTTAATTTATTGGGGTTTATTTTTGTTCAATTGTCTAATAGTGTCTTATATAATTGACCTCTTCAACTACTAATCACTATTGGGAACCATAAAATGGGTACCTAACCCGTCTATGGATAACATGTATTTTAAGTAATTACATCAGCATTCTAAAAACTACTTCAATATCTCAAATTTGAAAAGTATTATGGGGAACATGCGACATGATTAAGAATAGATCTATGTTAAGGATAAATGAACCCCACATTTTATAACATTCTATATATGAGAAAACCACACCCCTCCATGAAAATGGATTTGAGGACACCCTCTATCTAAGTAATACCACAATCTATGTTGTAATTATCTTAATAGAGTATATTGTTCCTAGATTAGGCTCTAATACATTGGGATTTCATTGTAAATTTATCTATTATCCCACGACTTGAGTGTATGGTAGAATAAAAACCCTATATATAATGTTAGATGTAGAAAAATGATCACACTATCAAGATATGTGAGCGGAATAAAGACCCTACTCATTGTTTGGTACATAAAACCATAAACACTGAGTCTCATGGGGAATACGAAACCTATCTTTAAATTGAAAAATAAATCGAGGTTGACATTATTCGAGTAAAATGTTGTAATATATACACAACCTATAAGTTTATAACTATTTGAAAATTGTAGCTAAATTAATCATCACATATAAAGTGGAAATTTATATGTAATTAAATCTTATCTTGCAGATTTCCTTGGATGGAAATATAAAAAATAATATCATGAAAAATAAGGAAAACACATAGGATAAATTATTAATTTTAATGAAATAGAAATAAATTTTATATTTTAAGAAATTCACCCCATTGGTAAAATTGTATGAAATATAGTTGTCAAGTGTAATAACATATATTATACTGGAGGTGGGGGTTCATGTTATGATTCCCCACAAATGTGATGATATCAATTTTTTTTAACTTAAAACAAATATGTTACTAAAACGCATTCCCCTTACCATATGGGTTTAATGATTTAGGAATTATGTTAAAAAAATTTATAAATATATATTCTCTTTTATCAACCAATACGCATTTCCAGCCTTATTTAAAACTGATATGCTTATACAAAGTCTAAAATATTTCTCATAAATTATAAACACCATGTAATATTAAAAACAAAACATATGAATCAAATTTCGTTATAATATAGGGACATTGGAACAAAAAAAGTAGTTATATCAGACTATATATATGGTTATGTATAAGAGATTAATATTAAAGGTCATAATTGTGAAAAAATGTTCATATTTGTATAATCGAGTCAAATAAAAATTTTATACCCATTTCAACATAGATCATAAATCAGGATCCATAGAAAATGAAATAGAGTAATAAATAAATGAATCAAGAGAGTTTGGAAAATTAATTATTAAATATATACCATGAGATTATAATATATTGATAATGATATGCTAAAAATATTGGCACAAAAATAATATTAGAACATGTTATAGAAAAAGTATGACCACTACTTATATTGTTAATAAATCTGAGTATTTCTGACATCCCCTTTTTGTTATGAAAAATTACATGTATATTTAAATGTTATTAACTCATGAGATAAACATATTAAACCGATGTGTTAGAGGGTGATATAAGACAAAACCTGTGATCATACATAAAAAGGATTTCCACATTGAAATAATTCATTTTTCATATAATAAGGAATCCATGGGAAAATGTGGATGTCATTAATAAAATCATTGAGCACTATTGTAGTCAAAATGGTATTTATATTCTTTTCAAATTTAATCATATAAATAAATTATTCCAAATTTAATCAATAATCATAAAATGAAAAATACAAGGAAATACATGGGAATCCAACAACATACAATATTTCTATCTATAAATAATCATTAATCAAAATAGTAAAGATTACAATATACATATTATATAAATAAAGGGTATATATTTTTGATAAAACTTTTCCCAATCAATCAATAATTTGAATCAATGTTATCACCCAATAATGAACAAAGTGGATTATATAATATTAAATGATTAGTGAACTTAAAGGAAAATTCATAATTTTCCAATGGATATGAGTGAAAAAGGTATAAATGGAACATATCTTATTATAGAGAGTTTTATATATATTGTTTTTAAAACATGGTAATGATTTAGTAGGAAGATGAAAAATACTTGTATAATAGTAGGGAAATTAATCCATTAAAATAATGAATATTATATCCATTATCTGTAAAACACTCTATAATAACACACATTTAACAATAGAAAAATAAATTAGTTTCCAAATCTAAAAGATAATGAAAATATTCTTCAAACTTATAGGAAATTCATTATTCTAAAAAAATATTAAAAGTAAAATTTATTCTTTTATTAATGAATGTATATGTCCAAAAAACATTATTTTTTTGCAATATCATCATTAACAACAATGTATGGAAAACATTTGTGATATATTAAAACAATAAATTTTTTGAAATATGAAATAACGGTGTCTTAAATAATAAATAATGGATTTGAATTGAAAATTTGTAGTATGAATGGACCAAATGTGATCTCTCCGACCACTGTGGGTTGGGGACTAATTCAATGGTCTAATGTTTTTCTATTTTCCTATTATAAATCCTCCTTCACCAACTATTATAGATAAATTAATTTTATGGACATAACCAACAGACACTAATATAAAAATATTAGAATATACCATCTTCAATTATAAATAACTATATATATCCCATGAAACCATGTTTAATAAATTATATATCTAAATTTGTATAAGAAGATAATAAATAATGTATTTACCTTAATGATTATTCTCCACATTCATCCAACTACAGTCCTTGAGAATGTTATCCTCGTAAAGATAAAATGGAAAAAATATGGTTTTGGTGCAATTAAATCAACCATTTACGATAGGATTAAACACATCATCAATATTATACATTAATTAACAATAGTTACACTTCAATTAGTTTGGTCTTATTCTTTTACTATTTAATTCATTATAGTATATAATAAAATTTTTCTCTTCCTTATCCCTCTCTTTTCTTCCTCCATAATGTGCATAAGTTCAAAAACCCCGAAAAAATGTAAAAAATATTTATTAAATCCCATATTAATTATTAATCTATTTTTTCAATATTATTAATATTTAAAACCCCAAATTAATATATTGAAGTCTCAATCTCTTAATTAGTCATATATAGACTTCAAAAAAACTACAATATTAAAATGCTTCAATAAATCGCTATAATTTAATGTAAAACTTCAAAAACATTATATCCTATTTATCCTTTATTAATAATTCACTTATATAAATTTTATTCCATGAAAGCATTTTCTTGATTAAATAACTGTATGGATACTAGAACAATATCAGTTTATTTATTCTGTGATATATTCCCAAATCACAACATTTTTTTTGATTAATCCATGAAATCTAAACCAAAAAATAGATGTATAAATCCCACATCATAAGAGAATAAATGATTCAATGTATGTTAATATAATAATATGGGATTACATTAGCGACATCATTTCATCATGGTTTTTAAATTATGGTTCTGTTGTGTATGTTCATCTCTAAATTCATACATCATGTTTTTCTCATAGATTTAGTCTAATTAAATTCTTGAGTCATTCTATTATGAGAGGGCGTTTTCATACATCAAAAAAATATTATAAGTTATTCTATTCATTAAAATTTTATAACATATTAAATTAATATATATCACCAATTCCATATATAAGAAAGCATGCACCTTTCGAAATTCAACTGCATGAACAATTCTCATACATGATCAATTTTTTACATATAAAAGCTCATTATGGTATATAAATTTACCTTCATAAAAAATTCTCATACATGACTCATAACATAATTGAATTATTCATACATAGTTATCTATATACTAGGGATTTTTTGTAGAAGAAAATATTTATAACTTGAAAAAATCCATTAGGATTCAAAACCAATATTTGGATTTCTTTTCAAAAGATGAAGACTATTCAGTTATACAAATTACTCTATATGAGAAATACAATAATATATATATATATATATATATATCTACATGGGTGAATATAAATATATTCACATATAAGAGTTGTAACATCTTCAATTTTTCAATACATGGTTACCGATACAATTTGTAAAAATAACTATCAAAAAAAATTTATCTAAAATAATATTGAATGAAAAATAAAATTAAATGTTTTCAAATATGAACATTCCAAGAACACTTCCCTTTTAATAACATGAATTTATAATTATCTTACTCTATAATCTGATTAATTTTTTGCAGAAAATAGTAGCAATACCACATCCTATGAAATAAAATCTTCATCTATATGACAATAGAAACTACAAACTCTTAGAAACGAAAATCACCCCTTTATACTTTTTTCTCAACCAAGGTACATAAACAATGAAATCTAGAAAATTTATGATATGGATTAGTATGAAAAAAATATAATATTACATGATCAATTATGGTAAATGAAATAGATATAATTGAGTAATAATATTATGTTATAAATAATGTAGTAAAAAGATAATATTTTGAAACATCTTTCTCCTTTGAAAACATCCCTATTGTATATTCTCAATAAATACAGAATATAACCATAGATAAATAGTTCCATTATCCACATTAATAAACTAGTAAAATAGTTCAGACATATCAAACATTTTAGAATCAAATCAACCAATATTTAAAAATTATCAATACATATATAAACATTGTAAATTGTAAAATCACATATAATGGGTTTGATTGTTGTTTTCATATTTCTTCGCCATTGAAAATATTATCCAATAATAATATGAGAGAGGGGATTGTATGTAACATACCACACCAATGATTATAGTGAATATTAACACCCGTGATCAACCTCTATATTATAAAATTATCCATTAAAATGTTTTAGTGAAAATATAAACAACATATACCCATATTAGTATAAAATCCTTCAATTATAATTTAATTTAAATAAACTCTTTGACGATGTTATATAAAATATCAATGTTCCAATATATTAAATGATTAAAAGTATTTATTTTAATATTCCTATCAATTTGAATTTCATATCCTATGAAATTTGTTACTTTCATATCACCAATTCAGTCTCCCAACATTGTCTTCTTCCAAATTATTATTGTTTTGTCATGAGTAGCAACTATGTTCATTTATTTTTTAGTTGTGATGGTCACTAAAATTTTCTTCAATATATTATAAATCACACAATATTCTCCTCAAATGAAGCTCAATTGTATGTGGTTCTTCCTTCATTGACACAATCTTGGTATTATTCTTCTATATATATAAATAGTTTCATGTTTCCCCTATTATCATAAATTACCCAATAGTTTATAATTCCCTTAATAAACATGATAATTATTTTTCCATGCATACATGTTTCATAATTGGTTCATAGTGAAATATATCATTTTATATAACTACATAATATATTCCTAGTATAGAGATAAAAAAATATAGTAGGATTCCAATCAACATTAAGAGTTAATTAGAGTCAACATATATTCCATATTAACCACAAATAAGCATGTTTCCCACATTCATATGAATGGAAAATATTATTACATCATTCATTGAAAATTTGTTATGTATTTCATTGGAATATGATTCTTGTGATAAGAAATAGTTACACTATTCATTAAAGATCATCAATCCAGGATACAACAAAATTTTCTGAAGGAATAATATTTCCAACAACATCTTATTTTATTTAGAAAAAAATTTATAGTTCCATTTGTTATTCTATATAAATATGATATCAACAACCTAATCAATTAAAATGTGGAATCAAATTTATTTTATTTAATGTAGAGTTTGTTTTAAACTCTTTGTTTCTATTTTTTTAATATCGATAAATTGAATATTACTTGGTATAACATGCTCCTAAAGCATACATTGAACCATTATAATAATTATTTAACATAAAAACCAGATAACATTATGTTACCTAGCATGAAACCACTTTGAAAATAAAAAAACAACTTCTTGTATCTATAAATTATGAAATAAATACATGAAATAAATTTTGAAAAAAATTATGTTCAGATTATATTGTAATTTAATGTATTATTCTATTTGTTTTATTCTATTAATTTAGAAAAAATATCTCAAATAAGTACATCTCTTCTACCTATGAATATCCTCTAAAATTTAGTCCTACATTGTATCCTTCTACATCATCACATTGGTCTAATCAGATATTTTTTTATGTTTGGATACTAAATACCATGCCCCACTCTTGTCAATATAATATAATTTATTATTCATGTATATAATCCACTCTTTATACTATATAGTTTTATCAATATTTCAGGATTCAACCTATGAAATAAGATGAATATAAAAATATCCTAAAAGTTAAAATGGGGTGAATATATTTTTAATTCAACGTAATTATATTTCTAATCTCTACATACATTCTAATCCATTGATGAGATAAGCATGTTTTTTCATCATGACCTGAAATACTTGAATCTAAATTTATATACCTTATTGATTTTACAATATCATTCTTATGAAATATTGTTTCATATAAATAGTTTAACCGTCAATTTATCTAATATCCACTCCATAATAAACAAATATACCTTTATATACTCCAATATATTCACGTCAACTAAATCATAAATTAATCAAGTGTCCTTTTTATAAAAACTATATTCTTTACCATCTAGATCACATCCCAAGAACATTACCTAAACTAACCATTTCTAAAAAATCTATACATTATCAAATTATAATATTAAAATACAAGGAAATATAGACACATCTATATAATAAAGTAATTTGGTCCGATTAAAATATATCTCATTTGGGACATTTTAGATTTATATATATAAAAGAATCTATTCTGGAAGTGGAATGTTTCATTAACTTATTATATATAAATGATTTGGTATATATCAACCTCAATTTACATGTTTGATTCATCTCAGAAAAGATTCAATTATTTCATCAGTCTACACCATTAGTTATGGGACATTATGGTCTACCATTCTCAAGAAATATATTCTATTACTAAAGTTATCCTTTAAACATAAAACTTGTTTATTGAACCACATTATCTTTTCAAATTTTCTTTGTTGTGTACTAACATTTTTTTCATCACTTATTCAAAAACATTTGAATGACATGAGGGCTTCTTGCTTATATTTTAAAAATATATTAAATGTAATACAAGTAAAATCATTAAAATAGGAAATAAAATAATTTATTATACTTATTGTCTTCTTTCTCATGGACCAGCATATATCAAAATAAAAAAGCTCAATGGTGTGAGTTTTCAGTACCTCTACCTTTTTTTGTGATGGATTAGAATATTACCATTTTTGTAATATAAAAAATACCGATATCTAATTCGTATATATTTAGGGAAATCAAAAAAATAGTCTCTACATTTTAATGTTTTCACATTTTTGTGAAACATACGTCCATTGTTTCTTTTCCCTAATTGATTTTCTCCCTCCATACATGGATAAACCAAATTCTTGTCTATAATCATCTTTAATTATGTTTTCCATGGTTAAAATTCATGTTGTTGCAACCTCAACAACATTATTATATCTAAAAAAATAAATATATTCTAAATATAAAACAATTTCCATCATATGAAAACAACGATATACACAATATAATGTGTTTCAATTTGTAAAAAAAAATGTAACATATATATTTCAACATATATTTTCTAATAATAGAATATCCAATAACATTGCCTATAACAGACTTATCATTTAAAAAATCTACTACCACATCGTTTTGGTATATAAAATTCTTCTAAAACACCATATATAGGGTTTTGTGTTATTAACACCAATAACCCAATAGCGATATATGTTCTCATTTTATTTCCTTGAGTGTTGTTTCTAAAATAATGGCCTTCTATTCTCCAGTTTCATCTATGACTCGATTCAATTTTTCTTCTTCATTAAAACATTTCATGGATATAAAAATACATTAAAACCCACTAAACATATTTCTATATTGATATCCCCTCTAAAATAGGGTTTTATTCGGTCAAAATGAAATTTTTATCTTAAAATTTGATTTTCATAGATTTCATTTGAGTATTTATTCTATAAGTGTGATAAATCCCTATATAGATATATATATATATTTAATACATTCTAAAACAATATTGTGTTTTAGATTTAAATTGTATAACTTCAATACATTTCAAAATCCTCTATTGTAGTAGAAATATAGATAAACAAAATATTTTATTTCAAGACATATATGTTCTCTAGAAAAGTCTATACGTTTTCCAACACTTATCTGACTATAAATATCATATCCCTTATGGGAAATTTTTTTTAGTAGAACACCAAAATATTATTCTATAAATAATTATTATTTTTATACATAAAATGGTATCTAGATATATTAGTTTTCATATCATTGTTTTTTCATAGATTCAGGAATTTTTTAACTGACATGATTTAGTAATATGCATTCCCCTCTTGAGTTTATTCTTCTCTAAATACCCTTTCCCAACGTCTTTAAACATGAAACTAGCTTTTGAGGATGATCATTTTTAATTTCTCAATGATCTGTACTCTATAAAACATTCACCATCATTATAAATTGTATTTTTGAAGATAGATGTTATATTTCATGAAAAAATAATTATTTTCACACAAGGTAAAATTTATTCACTTTCTCTATAATATTTTCATCTCCCTTGTTGTTGATATTTCAGTCTTAATAATTTAACATTGCTATATTGTAAATATCAATTAAAATATTATTGTTAATCATCTTTAATCATTTATTTATTATTAATTGGATGACTATTAGTCTAAACCATCTTGTTTTATTTATCATGGTTTAAAGTTTTTGAGACACATTATGTCGATTATATTTTAGAATTATCTCCGATTGTTTTTTCAAATTGTAAATAGTCAGTTTGTTAGTTTTTTTCAATATTAATATTCTCAAAATAATCCTTATTAATAACCAATCAATTAGAGCCTTCCTCGCTATAAATTTTATCTTCATATTCATATTCATATAGATCATATTCTTTATATTTTGAGTAAACATTCTCTATTTTTATTCATTTAAATTATTATATGACATTTAATTTATGCCGTATTATTTAGTTTCATTTTATCCTTCAACATTATTCCTCATTATCATTGACTTCCTTTAGTATTAAAATATTATCCATAAAATTTTTAATTGATCAATAATTAAATAAAACTAATGGAATGATTTTTTTATAACCTCTGAGTGATTTTTCACATATTTAAAAAATAAATGCACGAATTCCTAAAATGTATTTCTAAAAATATATTATACATTATAATCATTAATTTTTTTAAAATATTTATTTACTTTTCATTATTATTATACTTGGAAGATATTTCATGATCATGTATTCTATTTCTTTTGAAGACATTTCATTTTGTCATATCATAATTAAGGATAATAATTTCAATATCATATAGATAGATTAAATAAAGTCTTTTATAGTACAAAAATGATTCTTTGGAATCAAATCTATCATCAATAATTAAAAATTTCATTTCAACTACTGCTCATTTATATAAATTTTCACCACGGATTATTAATATGTTAATAATATAATTAACTATATTAAATAGAAACCAACATATTCATCATATCAAATTTTAAAATAATCATATTTCATTGATAAAAATATTATTCTTTTTATACATAAATTTAGTGTTCCATTTATAAATATTCATCATCATGTTTATGATTACTATAGACCTTCTAATACCTTTAACTTATAGAAATTACTTTTTAATGTGAGATAGAAATGAATATCATTTATTTCAGATTAATTATTTTTTATAATCCTAATGGTTATTGATATTAATAGAGTACCCTCAATCGTAGGATTGAAACCGTCTGCACTAGCTTCAAAATCGTCATTACCAATGGTTAATATATTCAGTAGCATTAAATCATTCAGGATATGTTATATCATACAATCAATTATTTGAATCAATTGATTATAAATTGTTTTCTTGATATCAATGGTCATATCCTTCTTCTTTTACCATCAAACTAACATTAATCAATGAAGGAGACGCTCATTAATACCCACCAAAATGAATAGTCCAAAATATTTAGACATTTAATATTGGGAGATGAATTATTGTCAAGTTTTTTTATTCCATTTGTTATAAAACATTAATCACTATGTAGAGATAAATTACCCTACTAAATAGAAAAAAATAAAAACCAATAGGAAGATAATAATTAAAAATGTTCAAAATTAAATAACAGTATATAGTCCACATCCTGATCTAGAAATTATATTATTCAACATTGTTTCAGATACTACTATACTTTTTTACTAATAAAAACTTGTGTTTATTAGTCTCTTGTATTATACTATTATTTATTGACTCTATATGTGATACTTGAATAGATAAAATAATGATATATATTTTAAAACTATAGAATGAACCTTAAAAAAATTCAATAATTCATCACTATGATGCGTAGATTCTACACACATTCCCTTATATAATTAAAATCTATTTATTCTTCTAGAATTTCTTATATAAATTTTTTTATAATTTTATCATTTTTATTTTCTCTCTCATTTATTCTTCTATATCTTGCATACTCCAAAAAACATGAAATAATATTAAATTATATATTATATTGAATTATGTAATTTTTCATTCCTTTTTTATTAGTTTGAATCTTTATAAAAACATAATAAATTCTTTTAAAATAAAACATATTGAATTATTTGATATAGTACTGAAAATTAGCTTTATATAAAACATCTTCAACAAATGTTTTCTAAATTTATATAATATTTTATAAAACATATGTCCTATTAATCATACATTAAAATTATATTTATTTTAAATTAAATCCCATGAATCTTTCTTCACAAATAGAATTATACATGATGAATCACACACCTTGATTTTCATATCTGTAATAAAATATCAGTAAAATTTCCACTTAGATTCTTCAAAGAAAATATTCTCAACAAATAGATTAAAAAATATTGCATCATTAATTTATAAATACATAAAAAAATGTTTGTTAAATATGTTTGCATGAAAGTAGGAATATAATTAATACATGGAAAATAGATTATTTTATAATTTCATACATCGAGATCTGATTTTTATGTTTATATTTCCTCTTTTATATTGTTAATTCAAATACACGACTCATTAAAATGAGAGAGAAAATTCTCATACATTGAAAATTATCATATTTTTTTGTTCACATGAACATTAAAAGACATATAAAATTGTTATATATGGAAATATTCATACATAGTGCAATATATATATATGTATATATTCTCCCACGTGGAATGTTTTTATACATGATTAACCCATATACATAGTAGTTTATTCAAATGAATAAAATCAAATTTGTAACCAATTTGCCTATGTGAAAAATCCTATATTATAATTATCAACACATATAGATATACATTTCTAAGAATGTGAAATAATATTAGTAAATACTGATTGATGGATACCCAAACATAGGAAATCCAATATCATGATATTATAATACATTAAATCTTATTTGGGTACATAGATATTTCTACACTAGTAATCTCATCCACTGGTATTTCTATACACGGGTCATATATAAACATTTCCATATGTTGTTCTAAATGTTGCTAATTGACTCCTAAACGTTATCATCTATAATTTATGACCATCTAAGAACCATTAAACTATCATCAATAAACATATTTCATTAATCATGCTTAAAAATATCATAATATTTGATATATATATATGAATCATTCAGTTAAAATCATCTAAATTAAAAAGATTTATGTAATATAAACATATCATTGTGTTCATAAAAAATTAAAAGAATATGAGAATTCTAACTTCATTTTCATATGATTAATCATTAATCCAACAAAAGAACCTTATTTCATTTAGGTCTCATTACACTTGATGATATACAATATATCCATGATTTTGAAATACGATTTGTTTGTTGAAACTCCTTTACTAATATCCCACATCATAAAAAAGTAAAAAAAATATAAATATGAAAAAATTTGATGAGAAATAATATGATGACATGAATTGGTACATATATGAGTTTTCAAAAATAAAGTAAATCATATCAGGAAGGAAAATAAATGCCGAAGAAAAATTATTTATTTGTATGAATGATAGTTTTTTAAAACAAATTTATACATTTACTTCCAAAACTATTCTTAAATATATGCCTTTAATGATGAATATATGTAGTTTCCCCAATTTCTAACATGATATGTATTATATAATAGAATAATTAAATTATCATAATGATCAGGGAATGTGTATTAATATAAAAATATTATGACCTGAGGTATATGAAATTGAGTTATCAAAAAAAATTATGAAAGTAGATTTATTTGAATGAATAACCATCGAAGGAGAATATTTAAAATTAAAAAATAAACATCTTGAATAATGATAGGATATTTATACCAAATAGAAATTACATTTTAGAAACCAGTATAGATAAATCAATATATATATAATAAAATATATCTCCTGAAATTATATTATTTTAAATATTCCCTTATATTAATTTCTAAATTCTATAATGTCCCATGAATCTCCTACAATAAAATATCATTAAAATATATATATTTTAAAATTATTTATATTTATAGCCATTTAAAAACATTATTTATAAATAATATTGAAATGTATATTTGTTAGTTATCAATGATAATCTATAACTAGTGGGTGTTATAATGACACTATTGAATTATTTTTTTATAACACTGTTTTTCATTGTTGGTAAAAAATATTAAACATTACTATATAATTTCTTGTAACAAAATAGATATCATAAATTTACTTCTGAATATATTATCTAAAGTCATTATTATTTTACACATGGTGTGGAAAAATTAAATTGATGTAGGCATACTTTAGTGATTTTATTAACTGAAGATGATATTCTAATATTATTAAAAATACATAATTTATAAATTATATAATAATAAAAAATAATAAATTGATATTAAAATAATGAATTATTTTAATATATGTTTTTTATCCATGATATAGTTTTATAGGATTGTTCAAGTATGTGGTTAGACTGACACAATCAATAACATACCAAATATTGATGGGTGAGTATGGTTAAGAAAAAATATAATTTGAATGAAAACTATAATTATATATTTTTATATTTTTTATGAATTTAAATATTATTTTATATTGTTTGGAATAATAATAAAAATCATGATGAATATGACAAAATTACATGATGGAAACGAAGTTTGACAAATTGCACCATTATTGTTGCCATTTATTGATGAATTGTATGAAATTGTGGTGGTCTATAATTTTACACTTTATGTTAATAATTTAATTATAAATTATTTAGTTATTGTTCAATAAATTACTTAAAAAATCATAGAGACCCATTGGTTAAAACGACGGACATAGATTCATAGAGGTTATGTTCCCCACAATAAATTGTTGGTGTTCTTTTGATTTAATATGTTGATAGGAATGAATAAATAAGAGTTGTCATAATAATATAATATAATATTAGTATACAAATTATTCTATGATCACAATATTACATTGGTTATGGTAGGTTTGTAAGAGTGTGATTAATAAAAAAATCGAAATGATTCAGTAATGCTTACCTAGAGACCATCAACATCCTCTTGATGAACTCCATAGAACTGAAAGATTAAGGCTCGATTGTATTGACCATGGGATTTATAAATTTATATGTAATTATAGGAGTAGAATAATTTCAATGGGTTGAAATATATTTATAGAAGAATGTGAAGCCTTCAAAGGGTGGATAAGATCCCCTTTTATATGTGATGATAATTTACCTTCATTGTATAACCTTTAGTTTTCAATTAAATTGTTAAACTATTCAGGGATCAATGACTCAAAATGATCAAAATAAGAGATTACAGGGTAATAATTGATATATAATACTTAATAAATTATTTCCAAACATATGTTGAATATGGTTTATTGTAATTAATTATATATTTTCAATTCTATGAATTTTTGGGTTGAAAATTATTAACCCTCATAAATAATGTTTTCATAATCATTTAAAATTATGATGCATAAAAATATTTATGTTCATAAACTAATATAAATCTAAATTTAATCTAATTTAACTATTAAATAATAGATTTTTATCTTTTAAATTAAGTAATTATATATATAAGAACTTTTTTAGAGAAATGTTGTTTAATACATTTAGTGTTATTAATATTTATTAAAAAAGATTACTAATTGAATGATTGATAATATATTTAAATATCAGTTTAAAATATACATTAATTTCATTTTTTGGAATGTGAGGAAATCATTTCATTAATAAAATTACACATTCTTAATCAACCATTTCGTTGAAAATAATAGTTTTACAATTATTGTTGTCATCAAATATAATAATAGTAATATTAAAATTATAAAAAACTTGTGTTTATTTCATAAAATAATATTATCATGATGTTTGAAATTATAAAATTCATATTTTTAAATTTAATTTATTTAATTTTTGAAAACTAAATTTAAATATTAGTGAATAAAATATTTTTTAGAGTGAAATATTACTTATGATTCCAAAATTATATACATGGATTTTATAATCACAATATATTAAATTGAAATGATTTATTTTACAAATAAACATATAATTTTAATTTATGATATTTTCAAAAATCATTTCATATATTATTTCATTATGATATTTTCATATAATTGATTTCTTTTTCAAAATCATTAATTTTTAGAATTCAAAAAATAAGAAATTGTTATTAGAAATGTGGTAAAATGATATTGAGGTAAATTTTACATGAATAATTCAAATGTGAAGTTAATTTTTCCAAATCAATGTTATAATGTTTATAAATTTTTCTTTTAGATTAAAATACATTATATATGTTAAAAAATTACTACAAAATCCAATTAAATATATTATTTGTTTCTAATATAATTTCATATGTAGTTATAATTTATTATAAATAAAATTCACAAGAGTGTATTTCAAAAAAATGATTAATAATATTCATATAATATGTTGTGGATTTTTTTTTGTTTTTCACAAGACACAATATTTCTAAAATAATATTTTATTAGGTAAAATATACTGTGAAATTCTAGGTTGTTACCTTCTCCCAATATTAATGAAATTCCATCATAATAATTATAAATATTCATAAATGTTTTATTAGTTAATGGGTTCCATAAGATAATAATGGATATATAATTAATTCCTATGGAGTAATTATATTTTAAATATTTGTTTATTTTTAGTGAACTAATATTTTCCAAAATAATAAGAATATGAAAAATGATGAGTTTTTCTCCAACCATTTCTGTTAATTTCCCCAAAAAAATGAGATTAATTTTCATAGGAAGATAACTGTCCACCAGGTATTACTAAATTTCATATTTTTATTTATAAATTTTATATTCAAATATTTTTAAATATCATTTAGCTATTTATTGAGAGCAAATAAATTCCAAATACGACATCAAATTTAAATCATATATAGATATGACTATTTTTTAGGAATAAAAATATTACAATAATATATTATGAAAAGATATAAAATTAGGCAATTATAATCATATCACTATATGTTCTTTTAATAATTATTCATATATTCATTATGGAAGAAATTTTATTTTAATTGAAAACATACAAGTTATAAAGGAGTAGGATGAATAAGATATGAAATCAAAATAAAAATTTGTGTAGTCGGTGATAAGTTTTACTTGCTACACATTATATTTAATGAGTAATTATATAGTTTTTATTTCATATGGATTCCATTATCATGAATGGTTTTAAATATTATTATCATTTTTATCCCATGGATTCAGATATTTACATTGGTAATGTATATGAACCCCGCATGTAAGCCTGTGAATTTTTAGTGGCATGTTAGTATAAAAGTTTTTCCTATCACTATGATAAATAAACATTTTATTTTTTTGAGAAATAAGTTTCTCTATGAACTCCCATACCACATATAAAACATCATATATTTTCTTTTAGACACTGTTATATGTTATTCTTCCATATTTTATACTTGAAAGTCATTAAATATTTTCTCATAGATCATAATCATCACCTATATGTTCATGGTATTTCATCCATTCCTTTTTTTGTGAGTGTAAGATCCCTAGCATTAACAGTGATGTATTGAGTTCATTCACATGTTCACTTTTTTTGATTTTAATTATAACTATTTTTGGATTAACCATGGGTTTCTATTGGATGAAATTTGAAAATTCTGTACGTAAGATGGAAGTACTCGATAAATACACTATTTACCCAAACCATGAGCCCATCCTAGTAAATATTTCAACCACAGACATAGATAATTAACATATATAGAACACTATTTTTCAACACCTTTGTTCACATAGGAGTAACCATGGACACCCTAAAATAGGTTCATGGTTATGGAAGAATGTTTAGAAAACTATGTGCCCCTTCCGAGAAAACAATGTGCCCTATTTCTAATATATTGAAAATTGATTTTTAAATCCCAAATACCTCATAATTCTCCCCATTATAACACCGCTAAACCATAAATTATTTCTATTAATTTTGGATTCTATAGGATAAATTCTATTAACTACAAATATCTGTTCTTGTCAAATAAAATCTTGTATTGATGATCTACCCCTCTCCTGGAAAGAGATACATATCCAGTGTGAGTTCCTCTATCTCACCTATATTTCTCTCAACCTTTGTTTAGTAATATAAAATTTTTGTGAGTAATCTAGATCATGGGATTCTCATTATTTATTTTGTAATCTTAGATTTATTTTTTTATTTAAATATTATTTTATATTTTCAGTTTTTCTAAGCCATTTCAGATCGGGGGTTCTCTGTTTAGTGAATTCTCAACAACGTGTTTGAGGTAGTTGGTAAAATTTAAAATCCCATAGTCTTGAATTCCAATTTTATTTATATATTCTAAAATTAAATTTGAATATTTAACAATTGAATCATAAATTTTAAAAATCAATGGAATAATGAAAATGTTGAACAGTGGAATTGGATTAATTAATTTTTGTATTGATTTTTTAGATTTTGTTATAATGTAATTGGATTAATTTACTGGTGAATTTAATATTTGTATATCATGATTGTGTAAGTGGATATTTAATTATATATAAATTAATTGAAAATTGGTGATTATGAAATGGGAGGCATATCCTTAATGGCATAATGTGATATATAGATTAAATAATTCTAAATGGGTTAATAGTGAATTGTATATTTTTTCAATAAGAATAAATATAATAAGTAGGTTTTCTATATAATTTTTTTGGTACCATGATTTGAAATGTTGAAAAAAAAATTAATAACAATTTATCATTATTTTTTTGTTATACATGTGTGTGAAATGAACTGTTTTCATCAAAATCATATAGTGATAAACATAAATGTTTTTGAGGGACATAAAATACTGCTCAAAATTCTCATATTGATTAATGATAGAAGGACATGGAATTTTTCATCAAAATCCAAAGAGTGGTATTTTTTTGAAAAAAAATTCTTGAGACATAGACAACTGCATCAAATAAACGTGTGTTCCAAGGCAAAGAGATATAAGCCAAAACTATTGTCATTGGATTATGGTTCATATTAGACATAATATGAATTTAAATGAAATGGTAATTGATATAAATTGTATCGTTATATAATATTTTGTTCGGACTTCATCATGGGTAGAAGAATGTATTGAGGGATCATGGGTCCTCAAGAACATTAATGTCTATGTTGTAAAAGTATAATTTTTTTTGAAATGTGAATTTTTTTACTTATTTAGTGTAATTTACCCTTTATGAAACATCATACACATATATAGACCAAATATCTTTTTAGATTTCATTTTTGGGGGCTACTGAGTTGTGCTCATACCCTACTATAGTGCCTAATCGATACCAAAATATAAATCTTGATTGCATGACAAGATAAGGGAATGAAACCTATATTAGATTGTATAGTAAGGTTGAAACATGGATAAAATAATCAAAAATGATTTGTTTACCCAATTGAGATATTTAAGTGTCTTTATTTATTATAGGTATTACGTAATGACACATGTGATATATTTGGCATGACAAATCCACTATTTAATTTTTCATAATATATTTCCTTTTTTCGTTGTCATGTGACACTTGTTTGGTTTGATAATTGGCTCTATCATTTGGTTATTATGATTTATTTCCAATGATGTGCTTATTTGAAAAAGAGGGTATTGACTCCCCATGACCGATATTAAACCCTCACTGCTAGTTAGTAGCCTCTGATGCATGGGGAGGTTCTCATGAGATCATTTGACTGAACAAATTGGGGCATCAATGTGTAAACTCCGGTTTGGGAAATTACAATTTTCTATTAAAGGAGTTTCATTTAATTTCAATGGTCTTGCTATTTTGGAAGTGTAGATAGTAGATTAGGATAAGTCAGACCGTAGATTAGAGCTAATTCATGTGAATATCTAACCCATGTATTACAAAAACCACATTTACCTTTTTAGGGATTATTTATTGATGAGTGTTGTTACAGTTGATGTTATTTCACCATAGGCAATGAACTTGTTGTGTGATGTGATTGTTTTTTTTATATTTTAATCATATGATAGTATGGAATGAGAGTTGAGTAAACATGTATCATTATAGTCACCGAATATTATTTTCTAACATGCATCATTTTAGGCATGCATGGGAAAACATATTTTGGGTATGTTTTGGGAATTGAAATTTTATTCTGTGACTATGATATAAAAATGAAAATGGTGTCTAAAATTAGTTTAATGTTGTAAAATTATTAAATATTTGAATAATATTATTTTTAATAATATATTAGTGATTTTAATCTATTTAATCATTTCTAACAACATCATAAATGATGGATTGATAATGGTAGTGATTTTGGATCAGTTTTTTTACCTTATTTTGTGGTTTAGGTAAATGAAATGTTATGGATTAATGTAATTCCCTATAGTTGTTTTATTATTTTGTTATGTGACCTATGCTTTTTATTATAAATGTAGTGATATACTTCAGTGATGAAGCATGTTGAGAAGATGATATGTGGATATGGATGGAAATGATCCACCAGTAGTAGAGCCTAAGGCACCAATTGTGTCAAGTGAGATAACCATGAGTCATTCTTAGATATCATTGACTAGATTGCGAATTTCATAAAAATAGACACGTGGAGGGCTTAAAAGAATATATATGACCTGACATTGGAGTTTCAGTAGTATCACCCTCAGATATTTACCTTAGATGGTGGTTATAAGGCCACCGACATTTATATTCAGTCTATCCAAACAATACATGACCATATGGTGAATCCAACTATGAATAGAGTCAAATTAAAAACATATATGTTATGTTTGAAATCAATAAATTGTTGGGAAATCTAGAATCAGGATGGAATTCTATAAAATATGGAGCGAATAGAATTTTAGAAGAATATAATGAATCATTTTTACCTTAAGACACTCAGGAAGGAGAGGGAAGCAAATTTCATGAGGTTGACTTAGGGGAATATGTCAATAATGGAATATGATTAAGCTTTTTATATTTTATGTATTTTGTTCCATCATTGGAGTGTTGTATGGTTACTATTTCAAAATGTTTTCTAGATGGGATAATATTTTAAAATATTTCCCATGTAAATTTCATCATGATTAAAAAGTTCTCATAAGTTGTGTATCAGGCTCACATTACTAAGAGGAATGTGAATGAGGATTCTAGTATAAGATATTATGTTTCTGAAATATGGTAATGATATAAATATTTTGATATGAGGATTCAACATTAAGATAATATTGACCAGAGTATTGGAAAAAAATGTTCCTAGGGTAATGTAACAATTAAACAAGATTTTACATTAGTGATCTATCACCAGTGTGGTAGGTTGGGTCTCCTATTTAGATAGTGTCCTCAAACACTAGTAGACTGTTGAGCTTGTGGAAACACAGTAAAACTATAGAGGATATAGATGTACCCGTGATTTATGGGTGGTGATGGAGTGTCTCGGTATAACTAGAGTGTGGGAATTGTACCATCTGCATAGTATCAGTCTGGAAGTCGGAGTTCTACAAGTCACGGTGATATAGGATATTTACATGTTCTTTTGGGAAATAGATCTTGTATCATGATAATGGGGAAACTCATGGGACTTAGACTGCATCACATGATAGAGGGTAGAGATAGGTTCATTTCGATTATCCTATATTGGTGGGTAGAGGGGTTGGACCATTGAAAATTAGAGTAGTTATTCATGTCGATTATACATTATTTAGTGAGATAGTTAATAATAGTGTATCGTGTTGTTTTATATATAACCAGCTTTTCAGTGGTTTGAGCCTAGTAGTGGAGATTTTTTGATAGGGTATGATGATAGATAGACCTTTTGGTATTCTATTAAGGGTGTTCTGTTTGTGTGAGGGCTGTTTTCTCAAGGATGGGGAGTATCATAGCATTTAGGATCTTTATTTCTTTGAAATTTCAGACTTCCACATAATTATTTGGTGTGTATTGGTTTGTATCAAACTAAGGCCACATAGATTGTTACTGAAGGAGAGTGATGTTTCCATATCCTAATAGAGAAAAATATATTCTTTTTGCAGAGTGGGATATCTTGGATGGAAGTGAATGGAAAATTCATCACTTGATGAGGGAGCATACCTCTGGGGTTTCTAATCATCTGGTCAAAGATGTGGGTGTAAATAATGATTTCATTCCAACCACAATGGATTGGATTTAGGATGAACTTTTCAAATGTCTTATATGGGATTCCACCAAAGATAGATGTGGAATTTACAATTTAGCTCATATAGGAGTCTAATCCAGTTTCTATTCAACTACACAGAATAAAAGCAATAGAGATTAAAGTGGTAAAGAATCACCTGTCAATGTTGATGGATAAATGGTTTTTCCATCAGAGTAAGTCACTATGGGTTTTTATAATATTTTTTCAAAGATGGTTAATATAACTCTATGATATTTTTTTGATTATAGGATGTTAATCCATATGATTTCAAACACTAGTATCCTATTTTTCTTATCATGAGTCATTTTTATAGATAATGGGAGATTTTTTTTCTCGAAGATAGACAGGCTATTATGGTATCATCATTTGGGAGTTCGACCTTTTTATATAATGAGTAATTATTTTGGGAGTATGTATAGCCTTTATGATGTTTTTGTAATTATATTTCCTTTGATGATTTCACCATTAGTTTTTATTGACATGATGGATTGATTATTCTAACAATAAATGGATTAGTGTGTGTTGGCGATTTTGGATGACATCTTAGAGCACTCCAATACTCGTGAAGATCATTCCAAACATCTGGAAATAATCTTCAGTACACTAAGAGAGAATCATATATACCCCAAGATATCTATATGTCCGTTTTGGATTAATCAGGTAAATTTAATGTGTCACTTAATATCAAAAGGAGGTATGTGAGTGGACCCATACAATGATCATGAATATATTTTTTCATAGAATTACAATATTTTTTTTATATCCATATATTTATTGTTATATCATGTTATTATCCGAGCATTATCCAGGCCTTATCCCATTTAGAAGCCCAACATTCATGACTTCTAAGATGGGACTAATTGTTGAACTGTGTGGAAATTGTAATAATTCATTCCCTTAGTGTGATAAAAACATAATAATTGCACCAATATTTATCCAACATGAGAAAGGTGAGGAGTATATGGTGTTTTGTAACACTACTAGGGTTGGTCTTAGAGTAGTATTGATACTGGGAGAGAGAGTTGTGGAATATGGGTCTCTTTATTTGGGGACACATTAATGGAACTTCCATATTCATGACCTACAATGATCGAAAGTGGTTTATTCCATGAACATTTAGAGACATTATCTATTGGGAGAAAAGATTATTGTTTTTACTGATCATAAGATCATATATTATATCTTCTCATAGAGTGTTTTGAACCTCTAGTAGTGGATGTGGTTTGAGTAAATGAAGTCATTTCAATTTGACCTAGAACATATGCCTAAAAGGGAAATAGTTTCCCTGATGCATTAAGTAGGAAAACTCAGACTCCACAAGTTTTATAGTCTTTTTCTATGTGAATTATTATTACATTAATAGGTTAGATTAATGATGTGTTTTATGAGAACTAGGAGAAAATAATCACATAACAGTGTTAGTGGAATCTTCACACTTGTTCTGTATAAGAGAATGATTATATGATGATCCATAGTGTTTTTTCATGTGGGAAAACCATGAATTTGGTATGTCAGTTTTTGAGTGTTCCATAAATGAGAAAGAGACAATCTAAGTCATGATACAGTTTTTTCGGCCTACGAGTATATGGGAGGGTATGATGAAATAATTTCATGCCATTAATTGGTTTGTATGTCGTTGTGTGACAAAAAATTTATCATAACCTATGAATGAAATATTAGTGGCCAAGATAGATGAAAGAGATAACATGCATCATGACCTATTGTTATCCCTCTCAATAGGTGACAGTATAGCATCAATGACCTACTGGGTCACTATATATTTACCACGTTTTTGAATGGAAATGTGAAAATTTCACAATGGATTCTGTGGTAGGATTCCCAAGAATAACTAGTAATAATGAGAATATTTAGATGATTATGGACCATATGACCGAGGTATTCTTTTTGCTTATATGAGATAATATTTCAATGGTCTATATGGTAATGTTTTACATTCATGAGATATTCCATCCGCACTATGTGCTAAGAGTATTTTTTCAACCCATGAATCATAATTTACATCATGCTTCTTGAAGGGCCTATAGAAGGTTCTTGGTAATCATTCTTTATTGAGTATGGCATTCCAAAAATACATTAATGGGTTTTTAGAGCATACAATACATGTACTTGAGGACATTCTTCAGTCATGTGCCCTATAATTTTTTGTGTCTTGGGGGAATCACAATGATTTTAATGACTCCAACTATAAAGAAATTTATTAGTAAACTATTAATATGAATACAGAGGCTTCTCATTATGGTAGGCCATGAAAATCACCACTTTGTTTGGTAAAGGTAGGTGTATCAGAGTTTTTGGGATCGATTATCATATTTCAGACATGAATGAAAATTCAATTGATTAATGTGTTCATGGATATAGATCAGAGATTAAAAATAGTTATGGTGATGGATGTTGATGACTCATATAGTTTCAGAGGGTGATAGTGTATTCCATCAGGTGTATCCATGATTGGGTTACTAAAAGATACAACAATATGGAATTTAGGTTCCCATGATTATTGGACTGTTTGAGGTTGTTGTGATAATTAGGTAAGTGGCATACTAATTATATATTCTACAAATGTACAACACAATGCATGGAATTTTTATGTGTCATAACATCGATAGTATCACCCTGACCCTTTTCATGTGATTGATGTTGGTGATTTTGTGCTTGAGACAGATGTGTCCTTCTAGGATCATCTAATATATGTGTTAGATCACAGTGAAAATTCATTTTTTGGGGGAAGAACATGTTGTTAGTTTATTTATTATTGAAAAATCTTCATTTGAAAGAGGAATCATATAAAATAGAAATTTAAAGTTGGATCAGTGGCCAGATCTATATATCTGTGAATCGTAGATTTGTTTGGGAGTATATCATGAGGACATGCTATTATAAGGTGGGAAGATTATAAGATTCCTACCTTTTCTAGAGATGTCTTGAACTCTTTAGAATTTAATATTTCTATTTTTGAATATATCTTGTTTCAATTTTAATAAGGTTTCTATTTTTGTAAAAATTTATAATGTTGGAAAGAATAAGGGTAGTTCAGGATCTGCATATGCTTTTCATAGATAGTGTGTCGGACCCTACAGACCGTTCAAACCTAAACTAGGGATATTTCTATATATAGTTTATAGGTTTTAAAATTATTTTACCTTCTTATGAGTAACTGTGAACCCCCATGAAGATGCTCCTTGTTATGGCACATGATTTCGAAAACTGTTAACCCGTTATTTGGAAACCATGCACACTATTTTTAATATTACAAAAAATAGTTTCTAAAAGACCAAAAACTAGAAAATTTCCATTTTTATAACCCAATAATCTCTAAATGATTTTCCTCTCTTTTGGATTCCGCTGGACTAATTCCAAGGCATTCATATATCTGTTCATGGATAATCAAATCCTATATTGGTGATCTGCACCACTCCCATAAATAAAATCTCATATACTATGGCTTCCTCTATCTATCATGTCTTCCTATCATATGTTAAGGAGTTTTCTTCATTATTTATGATGAATCGTGATCAAGGATTGTTGGATCTTGAATTTTTTTTATATTGGATTTAGGTTTTGGATTTACATATTATTCATCATTATGGGTTTTATCATTCTATTTCAAACTGTGGTGTTTCCATTTGGTGATCACTCATCAATGTGTATGAGGTTTGTCATCAAATTTCAAATCTTGTAGTATTGAATTCCAATTATTTGTATATATTGTTAAATTAAATTGGAACATTAGGAAATTAAATATTTAATTAAATAATTTTATTGATTAATAAATTTAGGATATTTTAAAATTGGAATAATTAATTGGTGAACAAATTAATTATATTTTGGGATTGTGGAATTTTATTAATATATTGGTAAATTAAATAATGGGAAATTATGATTGTGTAATTGGTTAATTATTTTAATATAAATTAATTAAAAATTGGAGATCATTAGATTGGAAGATTTACAATATAGGGTTTCTGGGTTATATGGTTTAAATAATGAAAAATGGGTTAATAGTTAATTTTTTATATTTCCCATGACATTTCATTGAAAACCATGTTGTTGATTTTAAATTCGATAGTACCATGGTGTGACATGTTGGATAAATGATTAATGTTGATTAATATTGAATTGTGTGTTATACATGTGTGGTACATGGATCACTTCTGCCAAAGACAATAATGACAAAATAATATATGTGTATGAGAGATTGACTATTGCTTTAAAATAACATAGTGATAAATGTGTCTGGGACACAAAAACTTGCATCAAATAGGGATGGAAATGGGTAATTCATGATGTCAATAGTGCATTCACATTGCATATTTTTTGATTCCATTATATTTCCGAAAATCTATCAGCAAGGTTTTAAAAAAATAAAAACCATATCATAATGTTAAATATATTCAAGACCTCAGTTTTTTTTGGATGTAAACTTAGTGGAGTGAATGAAATTCATGGGTTCCATTCTAAGGGTAAATTAAATATATTGGGAGAATATAATTCTTCAAATCTGTTTGGGATGTGAAATAAATTTATGGATTGACATCAATCCCATAGACATTTTTAGGTTTTTAAATAGATTCTTGTGGGGAATTAAATTCATTAGTGAATTTAATTCATAGTATTCTTCAAAATTTATTCTGACTATGAATAAAATACATTTGATAAATAAAGGAAACAACATGTTGTGAATTGGGAATTCATGGTTTGAATTCATTCTATAGTAAGAACTCACATCCACTTCTTGTTTCATATCTATCATACATAACCAAACCTATCCCTAGGATCAAACACATTTTTTTAGTGAAATTCTTACAATCCCAAAATGTTTTATCCAAAAATCAAGACGTACATAACTAAATAACAATGTATCTTACACCCCTCCCCCCAATCATATAGTATCCCTTCCTCATGCTACTCTAAGAATCTCAATTAGTTTTTAGTCAACAATCCTTGAAATTGTGTTCACAAATAATGTTACTCTTAACTGGTCACCACTTCCACATGCCCATAATTATATTAGGAATTTAATAGTGGTACAATTCACATCCAAATATTATTCTAATTATAGTCTATGGTATGGATTAGATTCTCATGAATGTATGAATAAACATCTAACTTTTCGTATACAATTTCTATCATGATTGAAGGGTCAATATGATATCTACTAATTTTTGTTGAATAAAACACATCATGCATAGTGTTTTACCAATATGGAAGGCTTAAATAATATTCCACTTAACTCACCCTCTCTAAAATCTCATATGACCAGAAAAACATTGCCTTAGCTTACCTTACCTCCTGATACATCACATTACAATTCTAAAATAAATCCATTTGAAACCATGATAACTAAATTGAATCTTTATATGTAATATCATTTTTTCATTATTTTTTTTATTGATCTATACAATGACCAAAAACGTTTTGATAATCTATACCACCTCATATGTCATTGTTAGGAGACTATTCCTAATAAGCACTAACTCACCTACCCTTAACCAGTAATGTGATGAAAACAGGGACAACAATTATAATCATTGAAAGGATCCATTTGGATCGATTCATGGAATCTTTTAATATATATGATCTCTATGAGTAAATGGAGATCCTATCATAAACCATGAAAATACAAAACATAGACACAAAACATATGCTCTAGAATTTAAATCACCCATTAAAATTGATCATCCATCTATGGGTGCTAGGTTGAAGTCATAATGAGATGGAATCTATTGCCTTCTAATCACACTACAAAAATATATACATGGGATGAGGATCTAAATTTGATATGATACTACTCATAAAATTTTACAAAAAAAACTATCTCATTTATATAATTTCTACCTAGATCATTGATTGTGAAGGTCTCTATGATATGAATTATTTTGGGGTACATTAATTTTTCTATCCATGAACAGCCATAATATTTCATTATTTAAGGTTTCCTGGGTAATCGTATCATTAAATCCATAATTACATCATCCCACATCTATTCTTGATTGGGTTGTGTCATTAATAACCAATCTAGCCTATAATGATTGAAATTTATCTATGGTAAAGGTGAAACAAATCCTCACAAAACATTCTATTTATTTCATAATTCCTAGAAACCATTATTATCTAAATGGTTCATGATACTTATTTATCAAAACATGAAACACTAACCATTTACAATCTTGATATCCTTCATCATTCCATCACATAATCCCCTAGAAACTAATACTCGACAATCTAACAGAAAAAAAATTAATAATTTAATGACACCATGTTTATGGTGGATCCCCATATTTTTAGTTGTCCCTTAGAGGTATATTCTCTAGATCAATTTTCTTATTTATCTTCATTCAATACAAAAAATGATAACAATATATTTTGATGACTATGATACTCATCCAAATCACACATAAAAAACTAGTTTTGTTCCTATATATAGTGTATTCTTCATCCACACATTATAAGAATACTTCACTATCTTTATCTATGTATTATAGATCAAGTCATGGGAGGAAAAATTACCATTCTTGAATGTCTAAGCCAAAATGATGTTGAAGGACTAAAAATATATTCCCCACCCACATAATAGAATCTTCAGGTCCCTTTAGAAAAGATGAACCTAATGTAATTACAGTCTATTTACACAAAAATAATATCATTCATAAAATAGTATATATATCTTATCTTATAACTTACTACCAAAGATACATATAAATCATGACTATGTTAACTCATATCATGTTTTCTCGGATGTTAGGATCCATAAGAAATGCTCGGTCAGTCATTACTGAGGCTATCTTTAGTCAAATTTAGGTTCCATCACAGTACATGGTCTATTCCTTACCCAACACATATATGGGGAGGATTAGTTCTTATTTCATCCTATAAATAAACTCTAAATTATATCTCTTCAAATCATCAAACAAAAGTAACTGAATTCCATTTTTGGGTCAAATTTGAAAACAATTCTACTTAATTGGAGAATACCTAGATGAGACACTAATAAAAACATTCTAAAACTAGAAACTTTATAAAATAAACAAAAATTAACGGGATGTTCCATTGATAAATTGTTATTTACCTTCTTTTCATCCACTGCCACTCCATCCTCTATAATAAAATGGACTAACAAGTTCACTCTATCAATCAATAAACTGTATTTCGATATAATGATGTAATGTCAATTCACTCTCAATGTACATATGATGGTACCAATATATTTATGATATAAATATACAAAATGTGACTAAATTAATATTCCATATCAACAATACCACAAACTCAACTATTAAGGGATGGGTTATTTGATTCATCTATATCATGAATACCATTAGTGAATTTTTAAAATTGAATGAAATCGCCCAAACAAGCAGAATACATACAAACACATATATTTTGTTTGAGTTATTTTAGGTTGTCTAAAACTAAAACACACAACTCAATTTAATCATTGACAATATAAGGTTAGATCTTAGATGAAAAAATAGATCATCCACGTCTGAGTGGGGATACCATTTCATGATAGTCATTTAGTTCAATATATGATAACCCACACATAAGTTGAATGTCCTGTTTCCCTTGCTGTTGAAAATAATGGGAGAACATCATGTAGAAGTACTAGAACAATTTAATTCATTATAATATTGGTCTCCTAACTAAAAAGTTTACTTTCAAGTCTATCATGTTCCATATTGATGGTGTAATAGAAACTAGTTTATCTCCTATAACCAAATCAATTATTATCTAGATCCCATCTTTTAGTGTAAGTTTTTGAATTATTCCAAAAATATATACATGAAATTGTTTAAAACTACAGTAAAATTATCCAAAGTTATTTATACATCATCTAGTGTAAGTATTTCCATATGTTTATTAGATAATCCAATATAGACATTGTTAGACCTGTAAAACTACACTAAAGATCCCACTCTCCCTAATGAATGTAAATCTAACATTAGGATATATTAACGTAATTATCCACCAATGATAATATATATTGTGATACAAGAGAAGATGAAAATCCATAAGGATAATAATATTTAAACCTTAAAATTCCATAACAAATGATTCCCATTGAAAATGTTATCCAAAATTTCTATAGAACATGCATTGAAACATTTTATATCCTTTGATTGTAGTCCCAATAGTGTGTTAATGGTCTTAAAACCATCGGTGATATATATAAAATATCCCAAGCCATTTTCAAAATGATTTTATTTTATGTAATTTGATATTGGAATAAAAAAAATGGAAGAATACATAGATGATTTAAGAAATAATCATATAATTCTATATAGTCATGCATTCAAACAAGCCTAGAATGATTTCATATCATATAACTAGATTCCATTATTATTAAGGATCCAATATGACTCCTCCATGCTATTAAATTATGAGATGTACTAAAAAACATATTATATGGTATTATTTCCCCTACCACATCAATAATATCTATTTGAACTCTAGATACCAATCTGTTGAGTTGTAGTTGTGTCCCTCCTTGAATCTGTTGCAATCATTCACACCCTTACACTTCATTTTTGATGTGGGGCTTTACAAAACCACAATATATGACACATCCTGCAGAATGATATACAGTCCACAGTGGGGTAATAACTCTAAGGGAACTTATTTCCATCCATTACAAATTGAATGTTGTGCATCATACCATAGTTATGAGATTAATGACCACTATGTTTGAAGATCTTCCCACTACACCCATTATAGTAATTATAATAGCTATCATTCGTACAACCCAAATAGTATATCCATGATTAACCTAATGCATGTTCATGGGAAAAACATGGTGCTTATGTAAGATTAAATTCCACAATAAGATCATGATTCATCACGAAAACAATGATATTAAGGAAAGTGATGTTCACCTAGAAATTTATCTAAAAGAGAATTCTACCATAATAATTCTGCTCCCATGAAACCCCATAATCTTCTATGGACATTAAAAAATGATTCAATTTGTTGTTTCATCTAACATAATCCATCATTGACATATCTAATTATATCATGTGAATGAAATCATTACTATTTATATCCATTATAAATTCTAGATAAAACTGTTTTAGGGACATGGAATTAAATTCCCTCTAGGATAACACATATTTTTACACAAATTTCTCTAAAATATACCACCAATGTTAGGATAGTCTATAATGAAATTAAAAATCCCAATTCACACACCTATATGTCAAATTCTCAATATTAATAATTATTGTCTATACAAAATAAATATATAATTCAGTAGAATAGGGTACTAACTACCTTTTGAACTTAGGATGATGTTGTAGCTAAAAATATCTCATCATCTTAGATATAAAATGTACAGTGAAAAAAATATCTCTCTATAAAGAACCCTTTACCAAAAGGATGAAATTTTAGATCTACTATATATCTAATATATATGGGGCATTTATGAAGTTTTGAATAATCACCATTAAGAGCATGCTGATAACCTCTCCCTTAATGAATGATTCCAAAAAGAAAAGATGGAATTTTCTTGATGATGGATTTACAAACTCTATAAAACATAAGAAAAAAAACTAGGACATCATAAATATGTTATAAAAATAGATAAAATTGGTAAAATGTTCCTCTAAATTTGGATTACCATGTAAATTATCATAACAATATCCATTAATTCTTTCTATTTTATTATATACCATATGTTTTTCATTTCAATGTTTATATAGTAAGATAAATCACAAGAAATTGATATATCCTTATAATATAATATTCACAAAAATATATATACATATTTTTATATCATTTTTCATGCCTCCACATCACATTATATATATTTATACTTGTAAAATATTAATAAATATAAATAATTCTCAACAAGTGAATCACTCATAGAGAAGGAAAATAAAAAATAGTAATAATTCAATATCATGAACAAAAATCCCATCATTTAGAATAGTGATTTTCGCCCATACATGGGTTATATACTCTCATACACAAGATATTTCCAACATATCATCACATCCTAGTCTCTATACAACCTCTCACGAATAGTAACGTAGAATAAAAATATGATGATGTGATAACACTTTGTAACTTACCTAACACAAACTCCCTTATTCCACTAAGTTGGTTTGGTTAAGTGGCCACATGAACACCAAAACATATTCTATATGAATCCAAACATAAAAAGAGGATAAGGATCACAGTTGGAATAATCAAGTAATATAGTTACAAAAATAAAAAAGTGGTAGAAAATAATTAAAATTATAAAATAATCTTTAAGAAATCATAGTATAATGAAGAAAAAATAAAAAAGTCCAAATAAAAAAAATATTGTGATTTTTTAAATATATTTATATGAAATTATATATATCATACAATGAAATGGTAAACTAGCTCATTAAAATAATCAAATACCCCTACTCCATACCCCATGTAGATTCCATATCATTTCATAAAATCGTACGGTAATAAATAAACAACATGTTCAATTTCCCCTGACTAAAAATGTATCCATCAAATATGTTAGGGTACTAAATAGTGGCTTTAATATGGTATCTATAAGAAAAATTTGGATCCACTTTTTTTCAATAACGTAATCAAATTAAAAAGTAAGTAAAATAAATAAATAAATCAAGTGTATTTATTAATCAATGAACATTATACACTATATAAATCTATTGGCCACAGAGATCCATATTGGCACCTGGGGTTATCCCCAATCAAATTCGTCATGATTTTGTATATCCATGATAATTCCACTGAATGATAATATTAATTTCGATACACCTCATAGGATATAACCCATTAATCAACATAGGAAAATTGAGAATATCACTATAATAATTACGAAAAATCTAAGTTTATCCCTATATTCATTACAGAAAAATTGAGACATCACCTATATGAATTTAAGTATAACAATGTTTTTCACAATAAGTTGTACTAACAAATTGGTCCAAGCCCAGTACGAATTATACAATACCCATGATAACTTCTGTCCGCATAAAAACATGACATGGACAATCACTATAAAAATCTATCATAATCATTCTAATAAAGGAAATGAAAAAAACTCATAGATATTTACCAAGAATATCATAATAAAATAAAAATTGACAATTTATCCAATTATTTTTAATCACATACAATTAAATTTCATTTATTTATTTATCCAAAATTCATTGACCTTCCAATTAACTGATTTTTTTCTGGTGATTCAATTCCAATATAATAAAAAAATAAAAGTCCTAAAAGTCCATAATATCAATCATTTACAAAAATTAATATTTAAAAACCCATAAATATAGACAATTAGATCTTATAATAGGTATAATTATAATAGAATCATCTAATGATAAGATATCCAATTAGTTGGGTCTTACACGCGGAGTGCTAGTGTGAATTTTAATCATTTAATATACTTAGATAACTGAATTTTTTTATAGAACCATTCAAGACTAATTACCTTAAATGAAGGGAATAAAACAAAAAAACTCAAATTCATGGAATTGATAGTATTCCATTCTTCACGATAATGATAACAAGAAATTCCCTCAGAAATGGATTGTGAAGCAGCGGATAAACAAAAAGTATTACCTTAACAATCAATGTTTAAAATGCTATGATTCAAAATTGTAGTCTTTCTAGATAGAATTGGATTTAAAAAAACATGTGAAAGGGTTATAAAAGACATTGTTTGGAAAATAACCATTAATATGGCATAATATGGTATCAAATTTTACACGTCATAGTTAATTCATTATTTAAATATTCCATTTATGTCGTAAAATCATTAATTCCTATATATTTCTCATTATCCATCATCCAAGAATAAAAAAATCCAAAAATCCACATCAAATTGTGAAATGTATTTAAGATGTTTTTTACTTTTCATGGGGTACATTAAGTGGTGGATACAATACACATGTTATATTCATGGGGTATATTTAATTAATTGGTTTTGTTCAAGAGATGAAAAAAATACAAGAGATGAATTTATTTTATTTTTTGAATTAAATGGGTGAAATAAATTCAAGTGGATATTTAAATTCTTTTGGTGATTGAATGTAATGGGTTCCACCAATAATTATCCAATAAACAAATATAATCCATGAGGTCTAATAAATAAAATTCATATTGTTAATTGGGAATTCACAGTTGATTTCACAATTTGAATTATTTCTACATCCATAATCCACCCCTATTTACTACTAATTCAATGACATAATCCAATAGATTATTATCCTTGACATCGTGATCGTACCATTAAAACCTTCTATCAAGGATATATTTTTCCTCATGGTATGAATACACCAAAATATCTATGTACTTTTGGATTTGAGATTTTTGATTCATCATGGGATTATCTATATTAAACCCCACTACATACTAATTAATTCAAATTAATTTAATATATAATTGAATAAATCAACTTCATAATTAATAAAAATCATTCCATAATAAGAAAATGTAAATCTATATTGAAATACAATTTATACAAAATTTCTAATATTTCTTCAACAAAGAAATGTGTGAACATTATATGAAAAACCCATAGAATACAACACCATATAGTGAATGTGTTATATTTTTAATGGGAGAAGATACCTAATGAATTGATTTATCTCATTTAGGTGGACATGTATAATTAAAAATAAAAAAAATTATTTAATATGGAATGAAAAATAAAAACTATTTATTTTTATAAATTGAAAATGATTTGGTAATATAAATGCATTAATGGATCATTTTTATTATATAGATTTAATCCAAAACATTTATAAAATTGTATGTTTCGAATCAGCTATTATATGTTAAATTTTTTTTAATAATATTAAAATATTAATTTTTTTGGAATGATAAAATTTATATTTTTCCAAGGAAAATAATTTTAAATAAAATTAATTACTCATGGTAACAAAACAAAATTTTAATTCCATTAAATAAATGAATCAAAATTTAAAGTGATGAGAAATATATTATCAGAAATTGTTTTAAAATAAATGATGGTTTTCTTATTTTTATATTTAATTTATATGATTCAATGTCAGTAGATTATTTTTAACTTCTATCCTAAAAAAATGTTGTTAATAAAACATTGAAGATTGTAACATCTGAAGTAATTATAGAATAATAAATTTTCATATATATTAATATATATGTATAAGATAATAATTTTACCTTAAAGGTCACACTTTTTCTAAGAGCATACTCAACATGAAACAAATAGTTTCTCTGAAATCATACATCGCAGACAACTTTGAGTTATACTGAGAAATAATCATATATTTTTTTTATTATTTTAATATTTGGTTAACACATAGTCATTGTATAAGGTGATAATTAAAAAAACTAACTAAAATACGATTACACATGAATATTAAATATTAACTCATATTTACAATAAATTTTAGATTGTTAAAATGAAAATGAATCACATGTTAAGAATAAAATTCTTTATTATTTGTAAAATATCCTTTTTCCACCTTTTCATGGAGAACTATATTAAAATCTAGTTATTGTCATTATTATATTTTATATTTGAAAAAATAAACATATTCATTTAAATAAGTACACCAAAATTTACATTGGTTGAGTGTTTGGTATTTTTATTCTAATATCCATATTTTAATTAATAGTGAAAAATACTATTTTTAATTTAAATCATTTGTTTCATATAATTTATTTTTATAGTTATATTTCTTTTTTAATAGTTTTAAATATTAATGGGATTTGGTTTTTATCATTCAATCCAAGTTTTTCATTATAATTAATATAAAATTTAAATTGGAAATAAACACATTTCAATATTTTGATAGTTTTTTACTTTTTAAAAACCCACTTTCTGGTTTTGGAAACATGAACTAATTTTAAATTAATTTCTAAAATTTAGTTTTTTTGAATTTGAAGAAATAGATTTGTTATTTGGAATACGAAGGTCCAAATTTTATAAATTGGTACCTTTTATTTTTTTGGACATTATGAATAGTATCTTCAGTAATTATTTTCATTTATCATTGTTAATGAGTAAATATGTCAAATAAGGGTTAGAAACAATATTATAATAATATAAACCTATTATAAAACAAGTCCTAATCATTTTGAATTATATTTCTGACCATGATCATCCTTGGATCGATTTTAATCCCCCTCGGGGCCACTTGTGAGTGATAACGACATGTTATAATAAATATTTTAAAATAATGAGAAATATATAATAAAAACGTGAATCTTTTTATTAAATATTTCTTAAGGTGGCATTATATAATTTATATCTCAGACAATAAATTATCATTACATATATAAAAAAATTTTTATACATCATGGTATTTTATTTATAATTTTTAGATGTTAAATAAATAAATTTATTCATTTCACAATGATGATGAACTGATTACATTATTATAAAGGACTCAAAAAAATGATATTAAAAATATATAAATAAATTTAATTTGAACATTTAGATTACATAAATTATGTTTTCGATGATTATGGAATTTTATACTTGTCATAATATAGTTATTTAAGGAATCTAGTTGTTACAACATTAACATTAATCAATTTCTCAACATTGTCAAAATTGACATAAATGAGTTTTTAAAAAAATTAATATTTTTGAAAATGATATAATTTTCTTATAAACCAACGATTCAGCCAACAATCATATATAATAATATGAAAATTATTAATTATCTTTTTCTGGTTCTCTTGTAATTTTATAGTAACTATAGTATCCATATATTATGAAAATACAAGAAGACATGGTAATAGTTTATTTATTTAACTAAGGCTAAAATCCATAATATAATGTTACATTTGTGACCTAAACATGTATAAAACCTAGTTCTTGATACTATTTATACTGATAATGACCTTAACACCAAAATATTTTACATTGGAGCCATTATAATTCAAAAAAGAATTTATAATAAAATAATATTTCAAGTCATTCCTAAAGTGCCCCTCCACCCTCTTATAAAATGGCCTCAGTCTACCCACATAATATCACCTCTAAAGACCCTTGGATCATCCATAATTTGATAAAATAAGTTCTCGTCATTCATAATTTAATCCTAAAATCTTTACCTTGGGTAGAAATCGACCCAAGTAATCATCCTAGCATAAATGAAAAGTGCTTAACCTATTTTAAGATAACATCGTCTCTGAAGATACATTCTTTTATTTTCCATTTCCAGCGAAATAACCTATATTTATTACAATATTATATTAAAAAACTAGTATCCTCAATATATTAATAATTTTTTATTATAATGTATTGACATTCAGTTATACAATCCCCCATCTAATTAATATAGAACATATTGTTTCTATGTTCGATGAACTACTGCCTCATGAAATGATGATTTCTTAATTTTCATTTACCACCTCTCATAGTGGACAGAATGATGGAACTGTATTTATATGTTACATATATTATATTTATATTTTCTCTATGCTTCATTAATTTTTTATTTTTATCAAACCTTTATGCTTTCCATATTGTGTAAATATAATTATTTTGTTTGAGGAAGTGTGAACTACAGCCTTTCAAAGAGATGTGAATCATTCCCTCTATATATGGAATGTATAAAGGATGGTTTTATTAAACTGATTATACATACATGACCTTAATATAGTATTGGTGTTATAATATACATTTATAAAAGTAATTTATTATTCTTATAATATGAAAAAAAAATGAATGTATTATTTATGCAAGTGAATGTTCTATCATTTCCTTGTACGATGAATTTCATTTATTATATAAAAATGTTATGGAATATTCTAAAAATATATATAATGGATGTATATGATATTAAACTAATTAATAGTATTATTAAGATGATTTACATTTACTAAATAGACAATTTACATCCCAAAATTTTCATTTTAGACTCAATTACCAAATATCAAAAAACAACCAATATGAGATTAAATAATTATTTAATTTATATAACATCCAAATAAGTAATATAATGTAAATAATATACATTAAAAATGTCACGAAACAATTATAAATTAGCATATGTTTATTATTCAAGAATTTACGGAAAAGACGAGGAAAATCAAATTCGGTTTAAGGGACTTCGTCTCAATCACCATTCATTGAGACATATTTTGATGTTACACAACACCTTATTCTATACAATGTATACTAAACCCCATTCAATTTTAATATCATTCAAACAGAATATTTTTTATTATATTTGTTCCAATAAATGACAAAAAGTTTTTTTAAAAGTATGCAAGGATAATGACTCATAAACCACTGTAACCATTACATGATATTTTTCTTCCTCTATAAACCTTAATAATTAAAATAAAAAATAAATAAATTATTCCATTTTTGGGTGTTTTGGTTTTGAAATTTTTTTTCAAACTGGAATAACTTTTTCAATATTGTGAAATGATATCTTCTGATTTCAAATGAATTTTTTTATTGAGATGTTGATAATTTTAATCTATTACGTGTTACTATTATATAATGGTACTTGGATATTTTATGGGTGGTTAAATGATAAATTAAAGATGGGTGGTCACATGATAAAATAAATATGGGTGGTTTTGTGAGAATCCACAGATTGGTGGTTATAGAATAACTTCCAATTCATTGGGTATAGAAGTTGGTCGTATGGAAATTCCATTTTGTGATATGTTCTGAATTTGAAAATAATGTTATTCTATTTAAGTATGTTTATGTCCCAAGTAGCCTCTATATGTTATATGTTGCCATCCATTGGATTTATGGTAATCATTGGGTTAAAAATGGAAAGAAATGAGCTTATATTGAGTGATTTATATTTACTACATCTTAAGGTTGAAAATTATTACTTTTTGATAAATTAATCATGGTTTACATGTTTTTTCAAGACTAATAGTTATCATTCTTTATGTATCCTTTACAGATCATTTTATTCTTGTCCCATGTTTTGAAATTTTTTCCACGAGACATAGAGTATAATAGAGTCTAGGATAGTATCATAAAAAATTCATGTTGTTTAAACATGAAACGAACCTTTTTCTTTTTAAAATTTTTTTTTATGACAAAAAGGAATAGTTAGTAGAAGAGTATACTTTTAATATTTGTGTTATTATGAATGATTTATGACCTAATTCACTAATGATCTAAAATTTAAATGTTCTTTAAAGTGAATTAAAGTAAAATTGTTGACTTATATCAAGATTATGTAATAATTAAGGTTGGGGCCCTATAGTTGGTATCCGAGGTCAGTTTATATAACATTATGAGTTAGAATATTGTTAATAGAATATCTATAAGATATTTTTATCTTATAGTCAAATTGAAATGATATATCATTTGAATATTACCATATTGTTTCATCTAAGTTGTGTTTTTTCAATATGTTTCTCTATAGAGGAACCATGGAAGCTGTACTGAGAAGGTAGAAATGTTTTCTTTCATTGGATTATGGATTAGTTTTTGGTTGTGTTTATGGTTAACATATTTGGTATATTCTAAAAGTTGGGAGGAACAAGACATCAACTTAAGCATTTTCTTGTAAACATTAAATGTAAAGAATCTATATGGAATATTTATTAAGAGTAAATATTTGTTTCAACAAATTTCATTAAATCTATATATTTCTACTAAAAATGGAATAAGTGTTGACCCTAATCAAAAAACATATTTTGAAGAGTGGGAAATACATACAAATTTCATAGTTATTAATTGTTCTTGTTGATAATAATGTTATTAAGAAAATATCATTGAATACATTTCTTGTAAACTATCCAAAAAACTATTCCAACACATTATGTAGTAATGTTCCACTAAGAAAAATAATGTGATGATTATTTTCATGAATTTTAAAGAAGATTGGTTAATGTTTCAGTTTTGGAAGCACATTCCAAGAATGGTGAATTTGATATCTACTGTGATGCGTCATTGAGAGGAAATGGTTGTTTCCTAATGCATAATTATCAGGTAATTGCTTATGCCTCACATCAATTGAATCCTCATGTGTTAAATTACCATACACATGATTTGGAAATAACTGTTGAGGTTTTTTTCCATAAAAAACTTGGAGACATCATTTTTATGGTGTTAAGTGTGAAATATATACTTATCACAAATGTTTGAATTAGATATCCACATAGAAATAAAAAGAAGATATAGTGGGGGGAAAAGGAAATTATTCAAGGATTATTATTGTTTGATTCCTTACCATCTAGTAAAGGAAAATAAAGTTCATGATGCTCTATGTCGAAAGAGTAATGCTACATTAACCATACTATGTTGGGAATGAGATCCATTGTATTTTGATTTGATGAATTTTGTATTGGAAGTTCTTGGTGTAAGAAATTTCTTAGTTTTGTTTCAGGTGTATGTGAAATCATCTATATTGGACAGAATTAAGAAAGTGCAAAATGAAGATAGTGAGTTGCAGAAAAAAAGTAGATTTGGTTCAGAAGGGTAAGTTACCTGAATTTAACATTGATAAGGATTGTGTTATGACATTTCGAAGGAGATTATGTGTTCCTTATGATTCACAGTTGACGAATGATTTGGTATGTGAAGCTCATAGTTCTCTGTTATCAGTTTATCCTGGAAGTACTAAGATGTGTAGAGATCATCCAAAGTACTAGTGGTGGGATGGAATAAAAAGAGATATTTTTGACATTACTATGAAATGATTTACTTTTCAACAAGTCAAAGAAGAATTGAAGTTACTGAGATGGATTCCTCGACCTTTACCAGTGTCATAGTGGAAATGGGAAAATATATCTGTGGATTTTTAGTGGGATTACCAATGACATATCGAGGTAACATTGCAATATAGGTTATTATTGATTGATTGAATAAAATATATAATTCTATTCATATGTAACATACTCTATATGAAGATTAAATTTATTAATTTATATTAAATAGATAGTCATGTTACATTGATTTTTTCCCTCTATTATATCTTATTGTGATCCTAATATCACATATATCTATTGGAAAGGAATTTAGAAGTCATTGAGAACTGATTTAAATTTTAGTAAAACTTTTCATTATCAATTAGATGGTTATTTAGAACGAACAATTCGGAATTAAGAGGATATTCTACATTCTAGTTTTATAGATTACTAGAGATGTAAGGATCAACATCTTCTTTTGGATTAGTTTTCATTTAATAGAAGTTTTTATTACAGTATACATATGGTACGATTTGATGCAATATATAGAAAGAGGTATAGAACTCCATATTTTTGTGATGAAGTAGGAAAAATAAAGTTTATGGGACAATAATTGGTAAGAGTTATGGTATAAAAACATCAATTGATTCAGAAGCACATGAAGAAAGCATAGAGTTGGGAGAAAAGGTTGAATGATAACTAGAGGAAGGATATTTCTTTCGGAGTATGTGATCATGTCTTTCTCAATGTTTCTACATGGAAAAGTGTGATGTGTTTTTCTAAGAAGGGAAAGATGATTCTGTGGTCCAATAGTCCCTATTAAATTTTTGGGAACGATGGATCAGTTTCCAACAGGGTAGCTTTACCTCCATGTTTATCCCATGAACCTGATTTTTTACATGTTTCAATGTAGGGGAAGTATATGTTAGACCCATATCAGTTTTATATTCTATAGGTAGTATTGTTGGAATAGAATCATTCCTATGTCGCTCAAGATGTACTGATTTGTGACCCTGGGGAGAATGTGTTGTAAAATAATGTTATTAATCAGGTAATGGTTTTTTTGAAAAACCATATGGTTGAAAAGGGAACATGGTAATCGAAAATTCTCTGTGGGATAAATACCCCCACTTATATGATACATAAATAAAATTACAGGGACACAATTTCCAAAAAGGGGGGAAATAGGTAACATCTGAGGTATTTATTGGATAATACAAATTCATATATATTAATATTTACAATTAACATATTAATTTTATATTAATGGAGACAATTTTTTGAATAGCGTACTTGAAAGACAATAATAAATTTCTTCGAAATCTTATGTTGTACACAACATTGAGTTGTACCGAAAAATTATATTGTTAGCACCAGAAAATTAGTCCCCAAAATTTTCCATATGCTTCCATACACAATCCAAGCACGTAGTCCATTTCACAATCTTCGATTTGGTAGGTCGTAGGGCCTGAACTGAATTACAGATTAGGAGTTATAGATATTTGAAGTTGGGCTGGAAACCTGGTTTGTGAAGCCCGTTTGCGAAGCTCCCTCCACGATCACGGAGCTCCACAGCGAAGCAAGGAGGCAGGATGCTCCGCAAACCGATGTTTACATTCGCGGTGCTCTGCAATGTCACACTACTTATCAAGGAGGCTGGACACACCGTGACACCCTTTGATGTTCGCGACGTGCCACTAAGACCCACCGCGAAGCAAGGAGGCGGGATGCTCCGCGAACGCCTTAAATGTTTGCGAGCCAGCCGTGGAGCAAGCTTCGTCTTCGCGCCGAACGATATTTGCTTCACGGTGGGCCTTTACAATAAATATCCAGCTTTCCCCCATTCTACAGACAGCCACTCCACCCCTCAGATGGTCACATCTCCCACCTGGGAGGCTGATCTCCAAGCTCGCAGAGCTCCGCGAGCAGTTTCCTTCGCATTGCTGCTCCGCGAGCCGATGCTCCATGAGCAGCTTCCTTTGCATTGCTGCTCCTCGAGATGATTCTCTGTGAGACCATGCTCTATGAGCCAATGCTGCACTAACTGATGCTCTGTGATTCCATGCTCAGCAAGCCAATGCTCCACGATATTGCTCCATGAGCATATGCTCCGCGATGGACAGTAGCACCGCGAATTTTACGGGCCTAGACGTCGGCATTTTCCATTGCGCCCTTATGCACATCCTCCTTACACCTATTGAATACCATGATTTTAGAGACTCCTCCACACACCATGTAACACCTTGAGTCAACATATTCTTCTCGGTCACTTTCACATGTTGTGAGTTGAGATTCTCATCATCCATTTCAGTAGTACCCTGAGTCGAATCATTCCTCTGTAAACTCCTCCAAACCCCATAACCTGACTCTTATGCCAGGTTGAACCAGAATGGGCTTCCCTTTCATAAGTCCCAACACCAACCATTGCTAGGATCCTTAATCCAACAGTCTTATCTACATGACTATAAACTGTAGTAAGCCCTATGTTCCAATCATAGGATGCCTCTTGCTCTAAAAGAGAGATGCATCATGCTCTATGCATGTGATTCCAATAGTCCTATCTACAAGACTAAAAACTTTAGTAATCCCTATCTTATAATCATAGGATGCCTCTTTCCCAATACAAGAGATTCCAATAGTCCTAACTATATGACTATAAAATGTTGTACTCCCTATCTAACAAATTATAGGATGCCTCTTGCCCTATACAAGAGATGTGTTATGCTCCAAGCCCAAGATGCCAATAGTCCTATCTATAGAACATTAAACTATAGTAATCACTATATGATCAATATAAGATGCCTCTTACTCTAAATAAGAGATGCCTCATGCTCCATGCATGAGATGCCGATTGTCCTCTCTACATTACTCTAAACTGTAGTTCTCCCTATGTTCCAAACATAGGATGCCTCTTTCCCAAAACAAGATATTCCTTTTTCTCCAAGCATGAGATTCCAGTAGTCCTCTCTACATGACTATAAACTGTAGTAATCCCGATGTTATAGAGACAGGATGCCTCTTTCTCCAAATAAGAGATTCCTTGTGCGCCAAGAATAAGATGCCTAATGCCATGATCATAGGGGCATAATTTCAAGAGCATTGGAATCCATTCAAACAATCCATCACTCCACCTCACGCTTTGTGTGTCCTTAATTTGGATCCTCATCCACTTCCATGTCTAGAGGGACCCCCAAATGGCCTGGTCCCATGCCACAACAGCTCACCTACGGTCCTAGGCCAACGCCCCGAAAGACTATGGACGACACTATGAGTCTGGTCCTGTGGTTAGGACACGTTCAGTAGTCGACCCTCATTTGTTTGTCCCCATTTCAGGCTAACGTGATTAGGATGCTGTGTTTCAAACACGGTCAATAGTTTTCATCTATCACCATGCCTCCCTCATTGAGTTTTGAATGTCGGGCATGTGATTCACACTTTTCATCTCCCTTGGTTTGGATTGATTCCAACACCCTTGGTGTTATCCCTCTAGTGCACTAGCGCATAGGTGAAGGCCTCAACCCACCAATGGGTTGGGATGACCTTGTGGCTAGACATAAGAAAGACATTATGGGATTCTTCCTAGCATAAGCCCCATCCACCAGTGCCGCTCTATAGCGGCACCCGGGAAGCTTCCTATCGTAAGCCCCATCCACCATTGCCACTACATAGTGGCGCCCAAGCATCATCATAGCGTAAGCCCCATCCACCATTCCCTCTCCATAGAGGTTCCCGGGAAGCATTTTATAGTAACCCCCATCTACCATTTCCACTCCATAGTGGCATCAGGGATGAATCCTTTCGTAAGCCCCATCCATGATTGTTGCTCCATAGCGGCACCCGGGCAGCTCCGCTGCGTAAGCCCCATCCACCAGTGCCTCTCCATAGCTGTGCCTCGGATGCATCCTTGCGTAAGCCCCAACCACCGTTGACTCCCCATAGTGACACCTGGGGCACCATCCTTGCGTAATACCCATACACCATTGTCGCTCCATAGAGGCACCAGGGCAGCTTCCTAGCGTAAGTCCCATCCACCGTTGTCGCTCCATAGCGGCATCCGGGCAGCTTCCTAGCGTAAGCCCCATCCACCAGTGCCACTCCATAGCAGCTCCAGAGCAGCTTCCTTGTGTAAGCCCTACTCGCCAGTGCCACTCCATAGCGGCGCCCAGACAGCTTCCTTGCATAAGCCCCATCCACTAGTTCCACTCCATAGCAGTACACAGCCCTCCATCCTGGAGTAAGTCCCTGCACCATGGGCCGACCAATGCCAAATCCCTTATTCGTTTCCAACAGACGCACCCTTCGCGATGTGATTGTCAGGTCCCTGCAAACTCTTGTTTCTCACACCGATAATGACTCTTGTGGGATTAGAGTGAAAACCAACCATGACACACCATGGGCCGCCTAGAGCGTAAGCCCCACACCTTTTCTGAACTACGAGGACTTTGATCCATGTCATGGCATGGTACGTAGGAAGCCTCCATGAGGTTCAACCCCACCAATAAGTCATTCCGACCTCCTTCACATCGGTTCACCCATGTCCTGCATGACGCTAAACATTACCCCTAAACAATGGGGACTTTGATCCATGTTGAGGCATGGTACGTAGGAATACTCCATGAGGATCAATCCCACCACCCATTGGTCGTTCTTACCTCCATCATGTCAGTTCACCAACACCTTGGGAAGCCACGAGTGTAAGCCCCACACCCATCCTGAGCTATGAAGACTTTGATCCATGCCATGGCATGGTATATAGGAAGTCTTCCTGAGGTTTAAGCCCACCATCCACCTAGACCAAGGTCCTTATTCATGTCAGTTCACCGATACAACATCCTAAACTACGTTGTCTTTGATCCATGTCAATTCATGGTACATAAGAATCCTCCACGAGGTTCAAGCCCACCACCAGTGGACCCCTAGGTTCACCTTCATGTCGGTTCGTAGACAAAACACTACCCGAACAACATGGTCTTTGATCCATGTCAAGGCACAGAATGTAGGAAACCTCATGAGTTTTAAGCCTATCACCCATCGGACCCCTAGTCCATCTTCACGTCGGTTCACTAACACGCCTTTCCCCGAACTACAAGTACTTTGATCCATGTCAAGGCATGGTACATAGGAAGCCTCCATGAGGTTCAAGCCCACCACTAGGTCATTCCGAACCCATTCACGTTTGTTCACCCCCGTCATGCATGACGTTAAACTATATTCACCATCTGAACTATGTGATCTTTGATTCCCTGACACGGGGATACGTATGAATCCTCTATAAGACTCCAGCTCATCACTTATGTCTCATCCTAATCTCTCCGTCGAGCCTATGTGTCTCGGGAAATTCATTCCCCAACCTGGAGGTTCCAATTCCTCTGGGTCCTAGCCATGCGTCCATTCTCACAAGCTGCCTCCTCAGGTGTCCCATCGTCCCACCAAAATACGCAGACATTGATTCCCTGCCACTGGGATACGTAGGAAGTCTTTTCAAGGATCAATACCAACTTCACTGTCACCCTTGCGATGGTCCCATTTCATTCCCCCTGCACTTCATTCATCCATCCATCACTCATCCTGATTCTTACCCAGGCCGCTACATCTTGGTTGGATCATGACATCCATTTCTTCAATGCTCCTACTAGTATCTGGGCTGCTATCCATGCTTAAGCATCAGCATGTATTCAGGTTTTTTGTCCTCTGTGTACACCCAGATTCATCACCCCTTCGAACTGCAAGGGTTTTGATCCGTGTTGTCTGCACAGGGTTTATAGGAAACCTCTATGAGGTTCAATCCCATATAATGGTAATCCTTTGTGTCTCCCATTCTGGGATGCACTCTCCCTGATCCGCCCTCCGTGGTGTTTAGATTAGCCATTACGGTGTGACAACTATCCTCCGCGGGGAACACCACCTCGGATCCATCCTCATTGGGCATTCTGACCCATCCATCTTCCTGGTGTTCCCTCCTTGGGATGTACCAATCTGGTCTGTCTCAATCGGATGTCCTAATCTCCCTCATTCTATCTCATCAAGGCGTTAAACTCACGGCCTACCTCATGATAAACATGAGATGCCTGAGGAAAACCTCGGAAGGCACACCTTGGGCGTAACCATCTCTGCTAGACGTTAATCTTGAATCATACCTTGTGTTAAACACGGGAAGCTGAGGAAAACCTCATATGCATGCCTATGGCATCTGATTCCCCACATTCGATGTGGGATACCTTAGGTTCTACACCCTTGATATGCCCTTTTATGAGGAAGAATACAGGTTCCCCAATGTCCACGCACCCAGAGATTCCTTGACATGCCTGATGTTATTGTCTACTCCAACCAAAGGTTGCTACCATGTCATGACCCCATGAAATTTAATGACGGAAGCAGCGTAATTAACCGGCATCCATGGAAACATGGCACTGGGAAGAGTTTCACGAACAACTTATTAAATCTATAAGGGAGACACATATTAGGTGATGAGTTCCGAGGAGGAATCCACGGAAGGAAGAACCGACATCCCATCATCCCGGTTTCGATCAAGGGGTAGACGTCTCTGAACAAGGAGTGAATGCCACCTGCCTTTGGAAAGAGGGAATGCGAGGCAATAGCTACGCATCCTCCACAGACAGATGCACGTGCCCCGGTGAAAGCATCAGAAACAAATATAGCGATATTATTATTGTTTTAACTATTTGTTAACTCCTAGAGATTATGTTGGTTGGAATGAATAGAACTAACTAAAATGTTATTACAAATTTATTAAATGTGTTCTCATTTATCTTATCAATTATAGAGTCTTAAAATTATAATGATTCAAATTTTAAGTAGAAAATACTAAAATATTTCAAAAAGTGATTTTTACTATTTTTTGTCACGAACCCTTTATAAATATAGTTTTTTTCACATTTATATATTCAATTTGAAAAAATTTATTTATTATTTTAAAGAGGGACATCAAAATTTACATTTGTTGAAATTTTGGTAATTTTCTGATAAAATGAATATTTTATTTAATGGAGAAAATAAAAAATTTAAATTCAAAACTGCCTTTTCATCTAAGTTATTTATATATTTATAATATTCTTTTAATTGATTTTAAGGTGTCATTTGATTAATTATACATTATTTAACTCAATTTTATTCATTATAAGTAATATCAAATTTTAATATGACATAAACACATGCCATTCTTTTGATAGTTATTATTTTAAAAAAACTCTCTTTCTGGTATTGACAATGAGATTTAATTTTAAATTAATTACTGTGATTTATCTGAGTTGAATTTTGAATAATGGATTCTGTATTTTGAATCAGAAGGTCCAAATTGTGTAAATAGGTACCTTTTAATTTTTAGACACTTTCAATAGAAACTTTAGTAATTATTTTTATTTACCGTGGTTAGAAGAGAAATTAGGTAAACAAGGGTAAAAAATAATATCATATTAATATACAAATACCCTAACAAAAGTTATAATAATATTGTATGAGATATTTCAGACAATGAGAATCCCTCGGTTTATTTTATGATCAAATGGAAAAACTGGTGTGTGGTAATGAAAAGTTATAATACTTAATTAAAATTAAATAGAAATATAACACTCACATGTATCATTTTTCTAAAACCATATTATGGTGTGGTTATAAAATTGATCCCATTAAATGTAAATATTTAATATAAATATTAAAAAAAATTACATCATTCTATTTATTTATAATTTTTTGATATAAAATAAATATATATATATATTACTGAATAATTAGGTATTCATTTCCTTATTAATGAAATATTCAAATTAATGATATTAAAAATATAAAAAAATGCTATTTGAACATTTAAATTCCATCCATGATTTTATAATATGATTATGACATGTTATGTTTGAGTTAATGTATTTTTTGATGAATCAAGTTGTTATGTCTTAGAGAAATCAATAACTATATTACGTTAAAATTGAGAAAATGTGTTTTTAAAACAAATAATAGCTTTTTAAATGATATAATAGTCCCAAAATTATAATATTCATCTCAATGACATATATAATGTTATTAATATTATTAATTATCCATTTTAATTTTCTTAACATTTTATAGTAACTATAATAACCATATATTAGGAAAATACTAGAAGACATGATAATAGAATTTATATAAATAAGGTTTAAATGGAGAAGATACGGATGAATGTTGGACATAAACATCTCTAAAACCTAATGGATGATAGGATTTCGAACCATCCTTATCTTATCCTCTACATATATAACATTTTTTCCATTATAATTTGAAAATATTTTTATGAAAAAATAATATTTCAAGACATTCCTAATCTTTCCCTCATCCCTCTTATAAAAGTGCATCGCATCAGCCCACTTACTCAAACCTCTCATTACCCTTGTCCCATCAAAGTTCTACTCATATAATTTTCTAACATCAATCCATTTCTCCTAGAAGCCTTACCTTTGGATGAAGTAAATCCTAGGAATCCTTTTGGCTCAAATCAAATAGAGTTACATGATTTAGAGGTAATGCCTTCTCTCAATATCCTTTCATTTATATTCCTTCTCAACCACTGTAACCCCTTTTAATTCCATTATATTATAATAAAACCATTATCCTAAATATACTCGATTTATTTTATGCTATGGTAAAAACCTTCACTTAAATACATGGAAGTGACCAAATAATTTTGAATCTCTATGAGGTGGAGGGGTGAATCTATGTTCCATTTAAATCATTATATTAATTGATTATTTTCAATTAAACCTCTATGTTTAGTTAAATCCTCGATCCACTATTTTTGTGTATCTCAGACTTATATAAAATTATTCAATAAATTTAAAGGCACTGAAAACAAGGATTTTCATTTTTTTTGTTCAAATATGTACACCTTATTGTGTTGGTTGTTTTCCACAACTGAGATTCCCCCTATAAATCACTTAGTAATGATAATGGTTAATACAGAGTACCATTGTTTCTCTCCTGAGTCCCATAGGTGGTTCATTATACTACTTCCCACAGTGTTACTCAAGTCGGACTAGTCTGCATCATAGTACCACTGAAGACATCTTCCTCCTGACATTCACAATAGAAGCTTTATGATTCACTATGGATCAATCTTCTGATCTTCGCTCCAGAGATTGGTGAATCGCACTTGATTGTGAATATCTTAAATAACCTTCATTAGTCATTTGTTGTCACTGTTGGCCTTGTTCAATAAATCTTAACCCTTTTTTGATAAGTTTTGAATCTCAAAAATCTCAGGTAATTCCTTATTCATTTAAAGAAGACATGGCATCACTTATGTATGTACCAATGTTACACAGAACTTCATCAAGAATTCTAGAGTGATTATTCACAATATCAGCTCAGTCTACCTTCATGGGATCTTACTAACTGAAAACTCATATTAAAGAACTTCTTTAATTATGGCTGGATATAGTCTCATATATCACATAAATCATGCATGTATTTCATGGGATCCAATACCTCTTGAATCTGGATATGTCAATTTTTTCTTATTTAGTGTAATTCTAGAATGCACTAAAACATATCATAGTTTTCTTAGTAAGAATCACATAGAATTATGTGATTATTCAAACACTGAGGATAATCTCATGTGGAATTGTCAGAATTTATTATTCATAATGAATGATTTTCAGGGAGTTTCATCTTCTTGTTTACACAGGTGCACTAAAAATATTGATTCTATGTATTTAGTATCTTCACATGTTCATGTGTACGTATGCATATTATCCTTATTCAATTTTACCAGTGTGAAAATTCAAAACGGTGTAATTCTTTAATCACAAAACCACAATCTTCATTTTCCACACTTAATATCACACACAATTTTTGTATTTGTTTCTTTGCACACATACACATATTATTTGATTTTGGTTCAATGTGATAGTGTTTCTTCAAACTTGAATGGCTGTACTCTCTTTTCTGTGTTAATCTTCTTTATTTATACTTCTTCAAATGTGAATACAAAATATTTCCTTGATTTTCTCTCTTTTTCAAACATGAATAGGTATAATCAAAGTATGTATTGTTCTTTCACACTTGGGTGCCTCAATTCTTTCATATGAATGCATGTGCATCATTCATGCATTCTCCACTCTCCATTGTGAATGATTAAGGGATCAAATTTCTTCTTCTTCAAACAAAGAACACAAGTGTTCGACTATCATGCAATCATCATATTCATTAAAAAGAACACATGAAAATAGTATATATAAGATGTATGTAAATGGGTGTTCTTCTTCTTCATGAAAACTGGAGGGCACAAGGTTCTCCTCCTTCGCGCTTAGGGTGGCTAGAGTCTCCTTTACAGAACAAGAGTGGTTCATGGGTCTATCATCTCTAATAACAACAAGGGTACATAGAACCACTTGTGTATCTGTGGGATCACATCGTCATAATGAAAAAATGATGGAATGAAAGAAGTGGTTGTTTTCTCATAAGTTTCATTGCACAGTGGGTGTGGAGGCTCTTCTTCTTCTAAAGGAAGGATCATGAGTGTGTAGCACTTGTTGAACTCCTGCATGAATTCTTCACCTTCGTGTAGCATGGCTATGCGGAAACCGCTGACCCTTCACATAGAAAAACAAATATGACGTTCTCTATTTTAATGAAACAAGAACACCCAAAGAGATGTGAATGGCAGCAACCTCTTCACGACATGGGATCCTCCTTTTATAGGTGAGGAGCACGTTCAAAACCATGAGGATCAAATATTTGAATTTTTGAGATATAAAGTGTTTTCAAATCATCAAACACAGATCATGATATGGCAGTAATTCTCGTTTTTTGTTCAACCTAAAATCTTTATTTTGGGTACATTCCCCACGTGCATGCATTTTCAAACACATGAAAATATTATCTTTGTACATCGAATGACTAGTTCAACCTCGAAAACATTGTTTTCCTTGGGATCCTTTGATTTCATTGTTTCTTTTCATGCATGAATATTTTAATTCATGCATGATATTGTATTGATCAAAATGTCATCAGGGAATAGATTTTATCATCAAAAGTGTTCGGGATATAGATCTTTATGGATTGGCAATGACAATGGAGAGAAATGGTGTCGGTCGTCCCTCCATGAGGTTGGGGGATGAAGACAATACCACAACCATTGGATCAGCTCAGATTAATCACAAATCGTGGTGATTAGATTGTGGGACGGCGGATGGAGCATGAGGTTAAGATCTCATGTGAGATCAGATGAGTGGCTAGGATTACCTCTGCATTTTTTAAACCATCCCACATTGAAATGGACCCCCAGAGGTAGATTATTTATAATACAAGATTCCACACACACAACTCATAATTATCCTCCTCCCCTCACAATGCCACCATGTACTGTGTTCACCCTATGGGTGCACTTTGAGCACCCACTATGCATATTGGACACATAGTTTCACCATTGTACGCATAAATTTGGGCTTATACACAACCTGCGCTATCCTACACCTCATACAGGTTGGCTTTGATCCCTTCACATTAGGTGCAGATGACCCTATGGTCCCACATATTCCTTGGGTAAGGATTCATATGGAATGAATTTTTGGCCGCTTAATTTTTTAATGTAAGGCCATATATACATGGTAAAAAAAACATGTACAAGGGGTCATGGCCATATTTATTCTACTAAATCCCATGAATTGGTAATTCACATAGTAGACTCTATACTAAGCCCTTCCTCCTCTCTTCTTCATCTACAAACATCATCTTTTTTTTCTTTAGAGATAATGAATTCAAAAGTGCATCAACATGTTTTTTTGATACAATTGGGGATAATTTATGGATCATTTCTTCATTCTGCATGCAACAAGTTATAATAAAAAGATCCTCATTATTTTGTGGTATTTGTTCCCCATTAAGAAATATCTTAAAATTTGAGGGCTATCTCAAACAATCATATGACATCTAAACATCATCCATTGAGATTTAATGAATGGATATTCAACACTTCATCCACTAAGTTACTATGGATGGATCTTTAATTCATTCCTCATGTAATTGAACATTTCATGGACTTCTTCAAATGTTGTAACAATGTGACTTCAAGTGACATATGTCATGGATCATATGATCATTTCTATAATTTCAAGATTTATTTGATCAATAATAATCCATTACCACTATGGTATCTTCACTAAATTAATAACCTCACCACTTTAATCATTTTATAAACTTCCATCATAACCTTTGCAAGCATATATTGACATCCTATTGACAATTAACTTCTTATTAACTCCTAATTTACAAAAAATGCAACACCATGCTCTACAATCTATCCTTTTGTATTTTTTTTTTCAATATTACTTATTCACACATTGAATGGGTCAATATTTGTGCCAATATTTTCTCCCCCTTATTGGAAAAAATTAAAAGGTTTAGGTGGGTCCTCTTCTAAAACATGGTTTCCTCCCCTTTAAAAATATCATCTTCTGTATTCCTGAAAGAGGAATAATGTCACATGGTTCACTTAGAGAAGAGCCTTTAGTAAATCACCTATAAGTCTACTTAGGATAACCCAGTGCATAAAACAAGAGGAATATGTCCATGGATTTTAATGTTTTCCATAAGCAACCACACTTGTGAAATAATGTTCAGAATTACCCTATTTTTGACCATGGGATTAGAGATAATTAGATTGATAAATGAAATGATAAATCACATCACCCAAAATATTGATCTATTCAGGTTTTAATATTAATCTTCCCCTTTCATCCCATCATGAATCAATCAAGAACTCCCCCTTAATTAACATGATAAATACAACTAAGAACAAGGGATGAATGTTTTATTGGAATACCTCAACTTCAACATCATGAGATGATATGAATTTCAAGTTTTTTCTTGAGATAATCCTTAATATCATCTCCTTTATATTCCACCCATCTCAAGGGGTTCTGTCCCTATGATTTTTCTTAGTGGAAATTAATCATCACATTTTCTTCACTTTTATAATTCAATTTACATAATAGGAATGACTTTCATCTCTTATTGTATTCCTTGTAAGAACACATTTACAATAAAAGAATATGAAGGAATAAGATTGAACACTTGTTATCTTATTAATAGATGAATTTGGGTAGATAATTTTATCTAAAAACAAGAAATATTTTCCTTGTAGCTCTAAATTATCTGGTACTCTTCTTATTGACGTGTCCTCTCTATTTGGAATTATTTTATTCCATTGTCAGTATGGATTCCCTACATTCATTCACCTTCAACTAGTGTGGATTGTCTGTATTCACTTTTGTTAGTAGAGTTGTAGCTTTTACTGGACCATGTTGTTCAATGTTCTCCATTTGTCCAGTTGAAATAGTTAAACATATGTTTTCATGATGTCCATCCTTCATGCACCTTCCACACAGTATTTGTGAGACACTTGGGTTATCATTTTCTGACAACCACAAATGAAATTAGAATTCTTCTTCATGTGTAATTATTTTCATAACTTTTTTCCTTTTTATTAGATAGTACTTCATCCTAATCTCTTTGCAGCCCTCTAGTAATTTTCAATTTATTAGGTCATATAACAAAAAATTCCTTTGCATTTTATTTTTTGGGGTTCCACATAGTTTCTTAGTATTTTCAATATTAATTTCTTAGGAAACTTTTTGTCTTTAAAAATGTCTTCAGTCAAGACCATCTACTTCTTGATAGATTCTCCTTTTAGTTTAATTTGGCTTCCATTCATTTCCATGGCTTGTCTATAATGATACCTGGTATGACATTTCATTCCACAGTAGAATCTTCTTTTCTTGGTTGGGTTGATATTCTTGGAATCTAGCTTGAACATCTAATTAGGAATAATTTCATTCCCTATTTTCTTGATTTCATTGTATTTTATATTCCTGGTGGAAGTCATTTCAAATCTTTTTTCCTTTTTTACTTCATTTTTTGAGGTCTATGCTTCTTATAAACATATGAATGGGGCATGGTGGTATTGAAAACGAATTCATGATATATGTGACAACTTCTATTTCACATATCAAAGAAGTCATTAAGAAATTCAAATATTTACATAGTAGAAAGATTATTCTTCATCTGTGCATTATTCATTAGCCTTGTAGGTTACATACTTTCATCACATATACTTTCCTTTAATGTAGGCCTTCAAAAAAAATTTCTTGATTAAATATTAAGCTATTAGTCATTGGAACGATGCCCAAACATCCAACAAAAAAAAATCTAGCAAAAAAGTATCCTTCTTTTACTTATAGTATCATTATTGCTAGATTTAGTGAATTTTTTTCTAGAATTTCCTTTCATTCTTTGGAGAATACTTTTGGGTGTTTTACTTCATAGTTATTCCAGTATTATACCATGATGTTTAGATGAATGTATTGAAATTTTTATCAATCCACAACGGCCCAGCTTTTGACTTCTAACCTATACATGTAGATGGAACTGCATTAGTAGAAACATAAATAACTAGGTTATGGGATTCCTTGTTCTTGGATAATGATTCCATTGAATTATAGGATGATCTAGTAATTATTTTTGAACCATTTTCCTCAATTAATGATTGAGTTGTATCACGACTTATTTCAAATATTTGCGAAGATCCATCATGGAGTGATTGTTGATCCTTCAATTTCACCTCCATCTCTAAACATTTAATTTTGAGAGAGTTCTTCTCTTCCTCAACAGATCTCATCATTCATTAAAAATTATTCATCATCATTGCTATTTTTTCATCATGCACATTTCGAAAATTTTGTAAATTTATGTTAATATCTTTAAGCTTGTTGGCTTCTTCTTTTTTTAGAAGTTTGAAAACTACAGAATCATTATGCAATTTTTCAAATACATGGAATGATTCAACAAATACAATATCAAAGAATTCATTCTAAAAAGTACTTACCTATAATTCTTCTGTAACATGAGCACATCTTTCATTGAAAACTGAAATTGTTTCTTCCTTTTACTTCAGTAGTTTTGTGAGATTGTTGGTCATGCCATCACTTTTACCCAGTTCATCATCCATGGAATTAGATTCTTCTTAGAACAATAATTTTTCATCTTTTAGAGAAAAAATTCATTCCGGAATGTGCATTTCCACCTCTCTAGGGATATTCATCAAATTATCATTGAGTACATATTGACGATAGCTAATTGATATATCATCATCATAACCTAAAAATGCATCATCAGAAGAATAATAAGTATTAAAACATGTTTAACCTTTCATATTACCTTCAATAGAACGTGTGTCCCCATTAGTAGTAAGATTATTCTTCATCTTCCATTCCTATTTCTTCTTTCTATTTTTCTATGACTTGGATGAATTCTTTATTTGAGGTTGATCAATAATTTCCTAAAATCTGCACTTCATAAAGATTCCCTTGGATCATTTAGAGGTAACCTCACTCAGATACCAATTGAAGTACCCATATCAATGTGAATCCCTGAGAGGGTTGGGGGTGAATCAGCGATCCATTTAAATCCTTTTACCTATTTATTAATTTCAATTAAACAATTATGGATTGTTAAATCCTTGATCCACTATTCATGTGTCTCTCATCTTTACCTCGAATGATGTTTTAAATGTAAAGTCACTAAACCCAAAGATTTACAATGTTCTGTTCAAATAACTACTCCTTGCTGGGTTTGTTATTTTTCCCAACATTGATTCTCCACTATAATTCTATATGTAATTACAATGGTTGATATAGAGTCCCATTGTATCTCTCTAGAGTCCCACATGTGGTTCTACATACTACTTTCGACAATTCTTCCAGAGTCTTACATGTATGCTTTAGAGTCCTACTAATGACCTCTTTCTCGTTTCTTTCACAAGTTATTCTTCTTGATTAACTATGGATGGATCTTCTAATTTTACCTCATAAGGTTGATTAATGACAATTTTTTGTTAATCTCTTCATGACTCTTCAAATTTCTTTTGTATGTTTTTTTGACCGTGCTAAATAAATCAGATCACCTTCCTAATCAGTCCTCAGTCTCAATAATGCACAGGAAATTCTATCTTCTTCTGATGAAGACCTGGCTTAACATAAGGGTTTAACAATTTTCCACAAAATATCATCATTATTTCTAGAGTGATTCTTCAGAATATTAGCTCAATCTTCCTTCTAGGACTGTCAATTACTGAAAAATCAGATCAAAGAACATCTTTAACTATGCATGGCTCCACTATCAAGAATCACTTACTTCATTCATGGATTTCATGGGATCCAATACATCTTTAATAAGGATGCCTCACATTTTTATTCTTTAATGTCATAAGTTAATTCACTAAAACTTCTCTTTGTATTATTGGAAAGAATCACATACACATACGTGATTGTTCAAACACTGAAGATCATATCACTTGCCAATATCTGAAGAGATTTTGCCTCAAGCATGAGTTGGATGGCATTGATTCTTCATGTTTACACATGCTCACAAATAATATAGATTATTCCTTTTTAGTGTCTTCTCATGTGCATGTTAATACATGCATAATCAGGTCGGCTCCCAAAAAAGAAGGTGGGTCTTGTTGACATGAGTCATAAAATTTAGTCATTTAACCCTATATCATTTGGAAATGTTACAATCACCACCCCCCATAGAGAAAAACATCTTCATTGTGGGCCCTAAAATCTCAACCCAAGATGTAGACCACACATAAGGTTGGGTTCCTCCTCTGATGCCTAATGTGACAACTGTGTCTTAGTGACAGCACATACACCCCGCCATAACATGGCTGTCAGGTCCTGGCCTACTAGGTACCACCCGCTTCCCCACAGACATGTGGTCCCAACCCAAAAGTCCACCACCATGCCTAAACGGGTCATCTGACTAATTATTTTCCCCACAATCCAAAACATGTCCTTTCCAACTTGATTTTTCCTCACTCACACAAAACCTAGGAAACTTCCCTGAAGGTCACTAATCCTGATCACTACTCCTGGACAAACATGCTTAACTGTGGATTTATAATCAGGTTGGATCTAAAACAGTAAGGTGAACCTTATTGACACAAGTCATATCAATTATCCATTTACCCCTTTATCATTTGGGGGTCTTACAATAAACCCCCCTTTGGAGCACAACGTCCTCACTGTGGGCCCTACATCTCAACCTAGGCAGTGCACTTCAGTTAAAGTCGGGTACCACCTTTGATACCAAATGTGACAATTGGGTCTTAGTGATAGCACAGACACATCCCCTTAACATGTCCATATTTTCATGGCCTGTTAGGTACCTCCAATTGCACCGCAGACATATGGTCCCCACCCTAGGGCCCACCCATGTGCCTGAACTTGTAATCTGACTAATGAAAGTATATATAGGCCAACACATATCCTTTTTAGTGTGCTTTGTCCTCACTCACACACACACTAGGATATATCCTAGATAGTCACCCATCCTGATCACAACTCCATGCGAAGGATGCTTAAATATGGAGTTCTAACTATGTAGGCTTTCAAAAAGGAAGGTGCACCTCATTGACATGAGTTATATCATTTATCCATTTAACCCTTTATCATTTGGGTGTGTAACACATAATTTTATTATTATTTTTTTGTTATGTGAAAACCCCAATGTGTATAATTTCTTAAGAACATTCACTTTCTTTCTCATTTCCTCACATAATATCACACACACATTTTGAATTTGTTTCTTTTCACACTCACACATATTATTAGATTTAGGTTTAATATGAGTGTGCGTCATCAATCACAAATGGGTGTAGTATGATATGTGCATTATTCTTCTTTTATACTCCTTCATCAAATGTTCACAAACATTAAATCCTTGATTTTTTATATTTTCCACAATCAAATAGGTATATTCAATATAATGTCTTGTTCTAGCACACATCAGTGTCTCAATTAATTCATATGAATTCATGTGCATCATGATTGAATTCTCCTCTCTCCATTGTGAAAGCACTCAGTCTCAGATTTGTTCTTCATAAATAAAAGTACAAAAGAGCATCAAAAATCATATAATAACAATTTTACTAATAGGAAAACCCCTAAAAATAGTAAATAAATAAGACGTAAATCTGAGGGTCTTCTTCTTCTTCGTGGAAATAGGAGGGCACAAGGTTATCCTCCTTCACGCATAGGGTGAAATAGAGCCTCCTTCACTGAACCCGAGAGGTTCATGGGTCTATTGTCTTGAATCACTACAAGGGTGTATAGGTTGAGTTGTGTACTCACGGGATCACCTACTCATGAAGAGATATAGTGATTCGAAAGAACTGGTTGTGTGCTCATAGGTTTCATCGCACAGAGGGTGTGGATTCTCTTCTTCTTTTCAAGGATGGTTCATGAGTGTGTAGCACATGTTGAATGCTTGCAGGAATTCTTACCATTCACATTTCCTAGCTACATGGAAACCTATGATCCATCGTATAACAAAACAAACATGGTGTGATTTGTTTCTGAGAAACAAAAACACCCAATGTGATGTAAATTGAAACAACCTCTTCATGGATTGGGATAATACTTTAATATGTGTGGAGTGAGTTAAAAATGAACAGATAAATATTTTGAATGCCTGAGATATATGGCCTTTTGAAATCATCAAACATGGATCACAGTATGGCTATAAGCCCTTGTTTCTTTATGTTCAACATAAACTCCTTATTTCCTGGTGAAATTCTCATATTCATGCATTTTTGAATGCATGAAAATATTCTCATTGTACATCAAACATCTAGTTCAACATCAAAAACAATGTTTACCATGGTCTCCTATGATTTTTTTGTTTCCATTCATGTATGAACCATTTATTTCATGCATGATACCGTGTTTCTCAGACGATCATTATGAATGATATATCATCATCAAAAGTGATAGAGAGATCAATCACAAATGATTAGAAGTGAAGATGGTGAAAAAAACATCAGGTGGCTCTCCATCAAGTCAGAGGTTCAAGACAACACCACAGAGTTTGGATCAGATCGGATTAATCAGAGGCGATGGTGATTAGATCATGGGACGCATGATGGATCGTGCAGTTGAGATCTCACAAGAGATCAGATGAACATCCAGAATTACCTCCACAGTTTTTAAACCCATCCCACAACAAAATGGGGTCACTTACATGGATCGTTTATAATACAAGTTACTGCAACCACAACTCCTAATACTCCTCCTCCCTCATGGTACTACCCCGTAACATGTTCACCCTATGGGTGCACTACCAGCGCTAATTATTCCTGGTGGCCACATGAGCATACCACTGTGAATGTAACTATAAGATTATATAGAGCCTGTGATCTCCTTCACCTCTTGCTGGTTGGATTTGAGGCCTTTCCTTTGGATGCGGTTGACCCTCAGGTACCACATATTCCTTGGGTGAGGTCTTTATCTAGCCTATATGGTTGGCCCCTTAATTTTTTTAATGTAATGGCATATATACTTGGTTTAAAACCATGTGTACAAGAGTTCATGGACACATTATTTCTACTAAAGGACATTCATGGGAAATTCATTTATTATATTACATATTAATACCTTCCTCATATCTTCTTCATCTTCAAACATCAACTTTCTTTTTCACATAGATAACTTATCCAAAAGAGCTTCAATGTGTTGTTTTGATCCAATCATTGATGATGCATGTATCTTTTCATAATTCCTCATTCATTAAGGAATAATAAATGACTTCTGTTTATTTTGAGGGATGCATTCATCATTAACACATATCTTGGACAATGAGTACTACCTCAAAAAATCATCTGATATCTAAGAATCATCCATTTAGATTCAATGGATGGATTTTCAACACTTTATCCACATTGTGACTATGGATGGATCATTACATCATTCCTCACGAAATTGAATATTTAAAAGACTTCATCCAATGTTGTAGAAAAGTGTCTTCTAGTGAAATATGTCTAGGAATATAGGTTCAGTTCTACAATTGTCAGAATTATTTCATTAATCTTAATCTATAATCATAGTAGGATCATCAAAGAATTAAAAACCTCACCACTTCAATCATTTGAAAAACATCAATAATCATTTTTTTATACATATATTGTCAATATATTGACAATTGAATCTCTATAGATTCATTATAGACAAAAAAATGCGACACCATGATCTATATATGCATTTATCTAATTGATATAGAAGATACTATATTTGTGTACCGAAAACTAATCATGAAATGATGTTTGTTCAACATTCTCGTACCACCTTTCTTGAATGAAATTCTAATGGAACAATATTTATATATTATATATATTATATTTAAATATTCTCTATGGTTCTATAATTTTTTATTTATAAAATTATTTAACCATTTCTAGGTTGTGTACGTCGAACAATTTCATTTGAGGAAGTGTGGACTACCACCCTCTTAATGTTATGTGATGTTTTCCCAAAATACATGGAATTTATAAAGGATAATTTTATTAAAAATATGATACGAACATGACCTTAAAATAAAAATAGTATTGCGATACACATTTATATCATTTGGTTATTGTTCATTTAGTATGAAAAATAAAAGAAATTATTTTTCATGTGTATGTACGACTTATCATCTCCATAAATTGTGAATTTAATTTTTTACCTCCAACACTTATAAACTATTTTAAATACATATATACTATATATACATGATATTTTAATCAAGAATAATATTACTGGGATAATGTAATTTGACCAAATGTAGAATTTAAATTAAATCATGTTCATTTTCGACTCATGTTATGAATATCGACAAAACGACTGATAAGAACATAAATATTTACGAAATTTATTTAACATGATAATAAGTAATATAAAATGAATGACAAAAATGAAAAAAATTCTGAAAAATTTAGAAATTAAATTATATTAATTATTCAAGAATATAAATAATTTATGATAATTTTCTGATTAATGGTATGGGACTTCATCCCAATCTCCTTTCCTTAAGGAATATTTTGATGTTTTACACTGCCTTTATTTATACGATGCATAATAAAACCCATTGAATTTTATTTAAATTAAAAGGGATAATTTTTTCTACAATGTGTCTTACAAAATGATATAAATGAATATTTTTAACATATGCGGGGACAATGACTCTCTCACATCTGTAATCTTTATTGGATTTTTGGTATTTTAAATAAGAATTAATTTTTAAAAGGTTGAGAAATCACTTTCTATTTTTTCGGTATTTGGAATTGAAAATGATTTTAAAATTGTATTTATGATTTAAGTATCATGAAAAATTTCTTATGATTGAAATTGATATTTTATGAGTGAAATGTTGATAATTTCAATCTTTTACGTTTTATTATCATATAATGGTACATGGACATTTGAAGGGTGGTTCTGTGATAAACCAATGATGGGTAGTTATGTGAAAACCCAAATATGGGGGGTTCACTCATAAACCATGGATGGGTGGCTACGTTATAACCTCTAATTCATTGGGTATGGAAGTTGGCGGGTTGGTTATTCCATTTAAGAATGTTTACGTACATATTTACCTTTATATGTAAGATGTTTCTTCTAATGGAACATATGATAATATTTTGGTTATGAAAAGGGAAAAGAATGGGATTATATTCAGGGAAGTATATTTACTACTTCTTAATGGTGTAAAGTATTACATTATGATAATGTATTCATGAGTTACATGTTTTTTCTAGAAAAATTGGTTTTAATCATAATGGATCAATTATATGATTTTTATGCTCATCTCATGTTCAGAAATGTTTTTCCCAGAACATAAAGAAGAATATAGTTAAGGATAAAATAAAGGAAAATCCATGTTATTTAACATGAAACAAACAATGATCCATTTTAAAAGGTTTTTGTTTTATGAAAACATTGATAGTGAGTTGAAGGGTATACTTTAAATATTTAAGTTGGTATGTTTGATTTATGACCTAATTCCATAAAATCTCTAAACCGTAACATAGTTTCCAAGATAAATAAATTCAATTTTTTGACTTATCTCACGATTATATAATGTTTAAGTCTGGGGCCTTATATAGATACCTAAAATTTATAATTTTTAATTAATATATAAACTAAGGAGTCCAAAAAAGACATAATGTATCCATAATGAAATAATTGAGTGAATGATAAAGAATATATAATTGAAAAAAATATATTTTAGAACACCATTATTTAAAACTCATATCATAAATAGGGAAATGAAATATCAATTTTAAAAATGGTGATAAGAAGTATGAGTATCTCATGAATTTATCTATAATTTATACCCAAAATCATAACAAATATGAGTTTGAAAGAACATTTAAGCAATGGAAAATTTATTATTTTCATGAATATGGTTTTTTATTTATAAACACTACATTCAATTAAGAAAAAATGTTTTCAAAAATTTAGTACCCAAGACCTATACACTCAAATATCGTTCTAAAAATTCATACATAACAAACATGATATTATACAAACTATTAAGTCTTGAAAATAAATATACTATATTAAATGGACATAAATCAAATATTGCACTACAATCATTCCCATGACCTTTTTGGTTTAGATCATTAGTGGTCTAGGTAAAATAATTAACCAATACATCCCATTTCATTTTCATAAATTGAAATATTTTTCAAAATATAATAAAATATATATTCCATAATAATTAACCAACCTCACAAATAAATTCAATCATTTCAAATAAATCTCATCATAGTATTGGGAAATGGAAACATAATAAGTCGTGAAGTAAAAAAATTATTAATTGTAAATATAAGTAATGATAATACATGATCATATTTGAATTTAGATTAGATAAAATAATGTTGAATGTATATTGAATAAAAAATAAATCCACTATAGAATTAATATCGATGAATAATATGTCTATTATAATAATAGAAACATATATTAGATGTACATCAATAAATAATTCCTCTATAATTTAATGCATAACGTCATACAACTAATTCAATTACCTAATAAAAGACATCAATACAGTATACATAAGGAACATACCATAGTAGTCCTATTTTAATGAAATATCTTTTTATATATAATAATACCACTTAACATTCTTGAAAATATGTCTCATGAGACCAATTGATGTATCTAAGGGAATATAATTTTGGTCCCCACCTATCATTTAGTTATGTCCAGTAGATTCATTATAATATAAAATTATTAAACAATTTAACATCCACTTTTACAACAATTATTAGTATTAGAATCATGAAATATAAATCACCCATAATTTCACTGATGATAGGGAATTATATTATATAATCACCAACCATATATCTATATGAGGTGGATGGTTTGACAATACATAATAAATTTTAAATTAATATTTCTTATTTGAAAAAAATATATATAATGCCAAAAAATATACCCACGTCAATAAAAGGTTATAAATGATCTTAAACCATCCAAATAAATACGGTGAATAGTGGAAAAGTAAAAATTCAAATTCCAATATTCATATATACTGGAAAAAACATACAATATGATAATATTTTACAATATGTTAATAAATGGTATAACATTATCAAAAACCGTCTATATTGATATTGTGGGTCATTAAATATTATATAGTAAACATTATTATAACCATATTTATTTAATATCAATATAAAAATATGAATTCTTTTAGCCATGTCAATAAAATGGATGATATGATAATAACCAACCAGAGGATATAAGGTGTATGGTTTAACATTACATATTCAACTCAAAAATATACATCCTAATTAGATAAAGAAAAAAATATTACAGATTCCATTATAATGCCAATAAATGGGATAATAGGATCCTAACTCTTGTATAAGATGATTTTTTTGTAACATTCTAATAATATTCCTAATTAGAATGAATACATGTTAATGGAGTATTAAATAGACGTGAAACGTTTTTAGGAGTTTCAGAAAAACCACATTAGATATTATAAATATCCATACTCTTCAGAAATCCTCTTAATTGACTTAATGCCCCTAACTAGTTGATGATTTATTTGGTTTATAAATCATTAAAATATATACAGGATGTTTCACATAGAATAATTTTTTTGGATGGTGGATTAAAATTTGATTTTAAAAAAATTTGTTTGTCAAAAAATGGTGATTTTACATGTCACTTTTGAAAGATATTTAAAAAATATATGATTTGAAATATTGATATTGAATAATTTTGTAAAATGGACATCAATAATATATCCTTTAATGTATAAAATGGTAAAAATAATAAATTTTGGGAACAAAATGAAAAATGTTATTTATAAAAGATCGTAAACCTCTAATAATATTTGTAAATAATTTTAATGAAAATAGACATTATAATAAGTGTATAATTTATATTTTGAAAATTGAAAAGATAATTATGATAATTAGAGTTAATAATACATAACATGATTATAATAAATTGTGGACTCATAAGAAGGAATATTTATCCACTTAAGAATTCATTTATTGGAATGGGTGGAACATATTCCTACCAATGTTATAATTTTATATAAAATAAAATTATCAAGTATGTGGTAATTGAATTATATATATAATTTACCTAGTGTAATGTGTATATAAAATATAAAATAATTTAATTTTATATTAAAATAATGATTTAATTGTATAATAATGTAAGAGAGAATATATTCCAATGTATCTGAAAATATTTTTCTGAACCATTATTCTATTGGGAATTTCGTGATGAAAACCCCTTGAATGATATGATTTCAACTAAAATATAAATATCATGAATAACGATATTATAGTGATATAAAATATTAAAGTTTATTTTGATAGACTATTATAATGAAATCATAATGTATAAAAAATATTTAGCATCAAGGATTGAAAACATAAATATAACGAACCATAAAAGTTAAAAAAATATATGGTGATAATTTTTTTAATTATGTTATAAAGAAGAATATTACATCCTAATAAAAAATAATAAATAAAATATATTTCATTAATTTCATATATTAAATCCATCATATATTAATATATTTCAATAATTTTTTTTAAATAAATGTAATAAAATTGAAATGTAAAAAACTGAATATTATTCTTCAATCATGTTATGAATGTTCCTGGATTCTTAAATAATAAAATTTAGTATGATAGATATATTTTTAAGAACTATATTAATTTATATCAAATATAATCCAAATAAATTATTATAATATTCTAATTAATTAACATGTAGTTGTTTTAATGATTTTGTGAGAATTTAATTCTTGTCGTCTAATATCCGTAATTTTAAAAATCAATGTTGCCATTTAAATATTAATTTAAATTAATATAATATTATTAATTAAGCCATTAAACAATAATTTTTATCATTAAATTATAATATTAGTAGTATCCATTTTCCCATTATAATCCACGATAGTGTTTTTTATCATTAATCATGTAGGTGGTTAAACCCACACCAAATATGAACACACCATCTCCCTATGGGTGAGTATAGTGAAGGGAGTGTATAATATCATTGTAATTGGGTCATATTAATAATATCTAGATTTATTTATGTTAATTATTTTTATTTTTATATTTTCAGAGAATGAATGAAATTAATAATGAAATATATGTTACTTTTTGGAGGGGGTAGTCCACATAATTCATGAAAAACAATATTTGGGATTTTACATGGATGGAAAAGAATAATAATTGATTAACAATTAATGTAATAAAATATTATTTATAATAATGATCCTGATGTCATTATGTAACTGCAGTTAGGATGTATTTTTATTATAATTAATAAGATATAAAAATATATGATTAGGTAACAATCACTCGCACCTTTAATGTTTTTTGAGAGTCTGATCAGAAATGATGGTCTTAGGATAAATAATTAAGTCTAGATAATATTAAACATTATAATGTTTTATTATTGGATAATAATTTATGTTATTTAGGATGGAATTTTATGTAACCTTTTTGTCATGAATGTTTATAATTTTTTCCTTTAATATGTGATAAAAATTGTACTTTTATAAAAGCCCAATATTTTTCAATGATATCATTACAATATTCACGGTTTTATGGATCCAAAATTTCCAAATAATTTTCATGAGTTTAAATATGGTCTAATATTCCTAAAAAATAATTTCCAAAAAATTGTAAAGATTTTTATGGTTATTTAAAATTATTTTCTTAAATTTTTATAATATTGGTTCCATTATTTGTAAATAGTTTTGAAAAAAGAATATTTCATTTCACATAAAAACTAAAGTATAATATATGAAGTTTTTTGAATATTCTGAGCCTAAATATAATCTCAATTTAATATGCTTTAATGTATAAATATTATAAAAGTATCATTTAAAAGACATCAAATTATATATGTATATATATATTAGTAATTTGTTTATAGAAAGAAAAGGTGAACTAAAAATTATGTGTTATTTTTTTATTTAAAATTGATTCTGAAATATATATGGGAGCATTTAGTAAAATATAAAATTAAAAATAACTTTAGTGACTTAATTTATAATATATTAATTTAATTTATTTCATAAAAGTTATATTATTTTAATTAGATAATTACTTGATATTACCTTTTTTATCATTATAAATAAAATTTAATTTATTCATTGAAGTCATAATTTTATGCCAAAAAAACATATTTTCCAAATTAAATAAAGATATAAATTTTGATCTAAAATAGAAAATATATTTTCATAAGATTAATTTTTATTATTTACATAATTTTATATTTAATAATAGGGAAAACATAATAATTTTTGAGTAAAATATAACATAAGTCTCCCAAAAATTTCTCATGGGAATAATGAATTCAACATATTTTTATTAATGATTTATATTTAGTTTATAAATCCATATTTATATATATATATATATATTTTCAAAAACTATGAAGTCATATATTTATTAAGATAATGTTTTTAATCTAAAATTTATCGTAAGTTAATATGTACAAGATAAGTTAAAAAATTGGAATTATTTTTTCAATGTAAATTTTTACTTCTGAATATTTCAACATTTCAATAAGAAATAAAAAAATATCAAAAAAGATTTCATAGGAAAAATAAATTTTGAAAAAATATTGAATGTTCATATTCCTTTAACCAATATATTATTGATTATACAGGTTTTAACATCTTATTCATAATAGATATTTAATTTACCCATAATATATATATTTTAAAAAACAAAATATTTTTTTTAAAAAAGATACAATTTAATGAAAAATAAATTTTTATTAGATTTTTGGATTAACTAATTTCATTTTATAATGCATTGCTATATATAGTGACTTTTTTATATTCCACATAATATATACAATGGATGAATTTATTTTTCCCATCATCTCTGTAAATAAAAATAAAAATTATAACAGGTTCAACATTATAGTGTGGTTTAGTGTTGTGTTTGACAAATGTTATCAAATATATTATTCTTTATAGGAAAGAATAATTTAAAAAAACTGGTGTAAAATTTTTCCCATTCAAAAATTACGTCATCGTAATTTTAATTATTAGAAAATAATTAAATATTTTAAGTGTTTTTAAAATAAATAATAACTATAGTTATATTTCCTAAATATGTTTTTGCTATAATATCTTATGTAAGACTATGAAAAAATAATTTAATTCTATAATTTTAACTAATCATTTAATTTTTACACAAAAAATATGTTATATGCATCTTCTTTTTTCACTAATAATGCATCTCCCAATTCATTTGGGACATTTAATTTGGTTATTTTTCCCACATTAATTAATGTTTGAAAGATTAATCTTCTTCCCATCATCATCATTTTCACCCAAACCATCATAATATGTAATGAAAATCTTTATTAGTTTATTTTTTAATTCAAATATATTCATTTTATTAATCACAATTCATGACATTAACTCTTTCATAATCACAATTTTTTAATATCTAGATCATATATCAGAAGGATTCTTGTAGAGAAAATAAAATCATTTTCCACTACATTAATTGTTCATTTGGATCCTTAGACAATTAGAATATAATAAAAACTAAAAGTCTTATTCAAGAGAAATGAAAAATTTGAGATATAATAAAAATATTTTACAATAAATCATTGAAGAATTTTCCTCAAATTGTATTATTATTTTAAATTAATATCAATAAGTTCAGCCTAAAAAGCTCTTGGTTTAATTTGGGTTTAATAATGCTTTTTTATCTCTAAAAACTAATCCTAATTACTTCAAATAATAAACCCCAAATAATTCTAAAAAAATTAAATAATTCAACCAAATCATATCCCGGAGATTATTATAATAGATATATAGGTAGGCCACATTTTCATGCACTAGGTGAAAATAAAAACAATAATCCATCCACAATTTTGGTTTTATTAACCCTAGTTATATCAATGATATAACCTGCATTAAATTTTTCTATACAATGTGGGATGTATTTACTTCATAAACTAAAAAGTCTCCTCTTCAACAAAACATGAGATGTCATTTGATACATTGAATTATTTCATAGACATATCTCAAGGGGTTGCAATTATTTTACACTCTCCTAAACAAAAAAAATATTACTCACTACTTAAACTAATCTAAAGGGTTATTTATACCATTGAAATTTTGACAAACCATAACAAATGAAAATTTAATGACATTTAAATCCTGAACTGAAAACATTTAAATTATAATGGTATCTAAAAACTACTCTGGTAAGAACTATAATTCCTTGAATCCTCAATCACATATGTAGATCAAAAAAAACATACCTTTTATATTACCTTTGATACCAAATGTATGTTTCTACAAATAATTATTCCACAACGGTGAGACATAAAGAGAAAAAAATTTATATACTCTCCCAAGACCTTTTAGGATTATAACATCATTGGATTAATAAAAATCAAAAAATAATAAATCTAATGTATTTCTAAACTAATCAAAATTTATTTTAAAAATATATGAAACATAATTTCTAGTAACTATTCGTCAAAAAATCCCACAAATTTTCAAAAATAATTAATTTTTTAAATAAAAAGTTTAATAAATTTCCTCAGATCTTTGGTAAATAGAAATGTAAATAAGAGTGATCTAAAAAACTCAAAAATGGTATTCATAGGTGATAAAAATCCAATAACATAAGAGAGATTATAAATAGAATAATGAATATGAAATGAGTATATTTTAAAAAATAATTCATTAATTTAATGAAACTATATCACTAACATATCGACAAATAATTATGAAATAAATATTTCACATTTTTATCAATTATTCATTATATAGAAGCGAAATTCATAATAACATTCATATAATTCCATGAACTGTGTCAGGAAATTTTTATCCTAAACATCATGATCTTATTATAACAGAACTATGTTTAGAAAATACATTATACTAGGAAAGAATATACCGAAATACAGGGGATAGTATGTCTATTTTGGATTCCTGAAACATCATGTGGCAATATAATTTCAGACCCAACTGATAACTTTTTTATTCTAAAGCATTTATCATTTGTTAAAATCAGTAAAAAAAATCATAATAATCTTTTCCAAAAATAGTCTATATTAGAATACTAACATGTAAAACACCTAAATATTTCGACATTCTATAAACGGTAAAAAATTATGACATTCCAATTTGAGATATATGGTGTATGGTTGAAAAATAAAAAGACAACATTCTAATAAATATTTTAATTCCAATAAAAACAATATCAATTCATATACATTTAATCATGTCAATTACAGTGACATCATGATCAAAACCCTTTCTGAGAAAGAAGGTGGATGTCTAATCAATAGATAATAATTTTGAAAATAACAATCTAAGTCAATATAACTATATATGATACAAAATTATCATTCCCTATGACATAAATGGGGTTAAAATGATCAGAACACTATTTTTTATATGTTTTATTCCCACACTCATTTTGAGTCAATGCGAACATGCGTCCCAAAGGCAGGCAGTCACTGGTACATTCCCAATGGCATCGTAGAAATTCACTGACCTATTGGATGGGAGATTAGTCTCTTTACACCCCTTTGGGAGGAATAACTTATTACATTGGGACTCTCTTATAGATTTATGATGTGTTCATCAATCCTTCCCAAATCATTGTGTATCACATGTAACCCATATCCAAATGATTCAAAAGATTCCAAGTGTTTGATGTATACCTATATATGAATTAGATATTTATCACATACCCATATTAATGTTTGATAATTTTTTATACAGACTGATAGGTGGGATCTCATGAATATATTGTCATCTAGGGAGGTGGATGGTGTATTAATAGTTTTATTTATCCTTAAAGAGGAATCCAATAGATAATGTAATATATAAAAAATCACATGTAGTTACATGGAATGGATGAGACTTATACTATAATTAATTGGACCATAATGGATACTCTTTCTTAATTAATATGGTATGATCATCATTGATCTATAAGACCACATGAGTCTTGATCGATGTGAGAAACCAAAGATAGTGGTAGATCATTCACATCACATGAGAACGTACCATTAGATTTGAAGGTCTTGTTGAGGCTTACACTTACAAAGATGTCATTATTTATGCAACCAGGAAGATTATATCGACCCATGGAGATTTAGAGGTTTGGTTTTTCCTTAAACACAGGAGGATTCCTTTATTTATAAAACCATAAGGGGGGCCTAGACTCTTTCTGATTTAGTAGTGTGGATAACAGGACCATATAGGGAGCATAAAAAGATTCCCCCGACCTAGATGGAAAATATCATAGTGAGACTCTTCATAATTCATGGTGGTATAATGATAGTATTGGAGAGATTTTTATACAGGGCTCACACTGTATACCATCAAGGATCTTGGCTAGGAGCGCGGTGGCGATGACCCTACGAAATACACCAATAGAAGTGAAGGTCATGAAACATATTTTTTATAGTTCTATCTATATTCGGTATCCATAAAGTGGATTCCACATAAGATCGCAATAAAAGGGATTCCAAAATAATAATTCACAATTGAAATCATGTATAAAGGATACATAATGGGGTTCATCATATGGTCTCTACAAGGGGTCTCTGAAAAGGGGTTTTGTCATAGGGTCTCTATAATGTGGCTTACATATAAGGATATGTATATGGTATGACACATAGGGGTACCACCAAGGGGCCTCTATAAAGGGGATCCACAAAGGCACTTCTCATAGTGTTTATGAAACCGGCTTCCATGAAGGGTTGTTTGTATAAGGCTCTCATAGTGATTTCTTCTTTATTATGGATGTCATAAAATGATGAATTGTTATGAAAAAAACCACAGTTTTTCATATCATTTATAATTTTCTCATTTTTTGAGGTTATTTATTTACATGGGTCCTTTATGGGATTGCATCAAAATGTCCCCCTATAGTTTGGAGATTTGGGATTTTACCCAAGGGATTCTAGGACTATTTTCTATAGGCAAAGAACCCTCTATATAAGTTATACTTTTGATTCTAAATTTTCTCACAATTTGATAATATTTATAGGAATGGGTGAATAAATTATTTATCAAAATAGCCTTCCTATTAGTAATAGTATGCTTCATAGAACATCAAGAATGAGGGAAACTGCGTATGAGTTTAGAATGATAGTCTCATAATGGGTTCATAATAAAAGGATATCTACAAAACTAATCCACAATAGGCCCAATAATATTTGCTCTATAAAGGGGATATACAAAGGGGTTAAAAAAAGGTTCTGACTAATGGAATTATAAAGTGGATACACCGGGGGACTCCACACTAGAGTGTATTTTCTATGCAGGTGTAATTAAATGATTATGAGACCACAAATTAATTTATTTTCTAGGGTTAATAAATCCACCGCATGATTTTATAAATACATACATATTGTGGTATGAGTTTTCTATAAACTGATTAAAATAATAAGCAGTTATAGAAAAGTGTTATACAGTCATAAAAAACAGTTCTGTGGTCGGATAAAAGTTATATATTGTATTTTAAATGTCTTAAAAAATTAATATATACTAAATTGAATAATTATTTTTAACATAAATAAATATTGATCTATATTTCTATTTAGGCCCCATGAGTTGTCGAATTGAAACCAGCAAAGAAAACAACGACATGGTATTTTACAACATCTATTATGTATCTCCGTCTCTCATAGTATGATATGAATTTTTTCTCATGGATATTAAATACCCTTGTTATTCTAACATAATGTAAAATATTTACTAATATCACTATGTTTTTACTAGTTGGGGTTAATATCATGGGTCATGTCTAAAAGTGCATAGCAAGAATGTATTGATGATTGGAAACCCATCTAGTAAAAGAATGTGTATTTATAAACAATATATGTTCAAATTTTCATTAATAATCCACAATGAAATAACAATATATAGAACACACATACTATTTTCTATGTCAATAAATTTCATAACTTTTTCCTAACACATCATAAGAAAGACGATGTATTATTAAACCATACATAGTATACATTCTAGAAATAATCTCTATTATAATGCTAGTATATAAAACCAACATACATTTACCTATGTAAATAAATGGTACATATTGATCAAAACACATCTATAGAACAAATATAAATATAAAAACTGATTAATAACACCAATAAAACCAAAAATATATCCAATGAAAATGATTTATAATAGAACCACATTATTGGTTATTTATAAAATTAATTTTAGATATTATAATTATACATGATCTGTTGATAGAATGTAAATTGAAATTTGTAATAAGACTAAGGTAAAATAATTTTAATTAATAACCGTGAAAACATATATTAAAAGTTTCATAGATAATAAAATATGATATATTTATGTGTTCGTAATATATTTTAGGAAATAATTCTAACATTATCATTTGAATACGGAGACAAAATGTGACCTGAAATTTTTTGAATTGAATAAATTTTAAAAAAATTATTTATTAAAATAATAATCAATAAGGCATACATGATAATAAATAAAGGAAATACGAACAATCATGTCGTGAAGAACACAACATTTTATTTTGAAGGATAAAAAACAAATTTTATAATTTTAAAATAGCTTATTTTTCAAAACCATTAAAAAATTGTATCATATTTTTATTTTATAATAGGTTAATTAGAATTCAGACAATAATATTAAATATTATACATTATATTAATGGAAAATAGAAGTGAAAATTTCTGGGAATTAAATTATAGACAAAAATAAAAATATATGTTGTTATGGATGAGAGTTTTTTATTCAAAATTTATACAATTATATATATTTTTTATAAAAAAATTTGTTTTTTTGTGGATGAAATGTAATTTCTACAGAGGAAAAAAGGAAATAAATGATAAAATAGTTTAAATAAAGGATTTATAATCTCTATAAATTTTCACATAGGTATGATTGCCTATGAATAATTGAATAAAAATTTGACAAATTTACAGCTTGAGATAGATAGATACTTTACAATAAAATCCAATTGAAGGATATAATTTCAATTGAATAATTGAATATTTTTAAACTGACAATAATAATAATAAATATTAAATTGTATGAGGATAAAACATTCAAAATAAATCATTATATATAATTATATGTATACATAAAAAAGTGAATCATCGACAAAAGAATCAATATAGAGTAACATAAAAATGGATGTACGAATAATTTTTTATTATATTATAATTAGGAATTATATATCCATAATATAAAAGGATAAAATAATATAAATATTACTAATTTGATAGAATTTATGATTTTTTTAATTGGATAGCATAATATGAAATTTCTAACTCAATAAATGAATATTAATTTACCATAAAACCATACAATATTCCTGATTCGTTTTGTGAATTCTTCTATATATATAAATTATAAAATTTATTTTATTATATATTTTTTATAATCATAATATTTTATATTTTATATAATATAATCCATTAATTATAAAATTATAGTTAATTAATATATAGTTTTTTCTTATGTTTGACTGAAATTTAGATCAGTATAGAATAAATTTGTCAATTTTTGCAATAAAAAATGTAATATTATAATTAGAAAAAGATGTAATATAACCTTTTCTGAATAATAAAACTATCAATAAAATCTTTTTATCATATAATTACATTTTTCATTCCCATATACATCTAGTACATGGTTTTATTGCACTATTCATTTAAGTGATGAAACAAATCCCAAACATGAACACACAATATCTCAATGGGAGAGTATGGTTTTGGAAGTGTAAAATATCTTTATAAAATAATTATAATTAGTTTATTTTTATTTTTTATGTTTTGGAATCACATTTTTGGTGGTTTATAAAAATAATTGAAATCATGAAAAAAATTAAGATATGTTTTTGTAGGAAGCAGTCCGCATAGGAAAATTTTAAAATTACATTTTTTTCCTATGTATATGGAAAATAATAATTAATGTTGTTCACCATTAATATAATTGCACAAATTTATACCATAGATATTGAAATAATTATATAATTATTTTTGGGATATGTTTAAAATGAAATAATTTGAATTAAAATATATGTATTGATTAATAGTTACATTGGCACATAAGAAATTTATCTTTAAAGTATCCATAGAAATAAAGGCATTTGGATTAATAATTGAGACCAAAGGGTTAGGATAATGAAATAATATTTTTAGGGATTCATGATGGAATTAAAATGAATGGGGTGTGTAATAATGGAGTGAAATTCTCCCTTATTATAAGGGAAGAAATATAAATTTTGTGAAACCACATAACATCACAATAATATTATAAAATTATTGAGATGAATGTAACTAAAATAATTTTACAAATAAATTTTAATTTTCACTTGGATCTATATTTCATTAACTAAAATTTCCTAGAAAAGTGATAAATATTTTTTAGTTGCCATTTGATTTCAATTAAATTTTACTTTTTTTGTTTTTCAAAAAATATATTTAATATTAAATTAATCGAAAAATTTATTAATTAAATAAAATTTACATTTGTTCTAAAATAATTTTTTTACAGAAAAATAGTGTAAAATATATTTTTTGTGATTTCCCTTTTATTTTAATAATAATATTTTATATTGGTTACCAAAAAAATATGTTTTAATATAATTGTAAATAAATTTAAATATATTATTAGATTCATCATTTAATATAGAATTTCATTAATTGGTTGAAAATTACATTATATTTAAAAAAATTCTTGGAAATGAATTGTTTTACCATTATCATGGTAATTAATTTTTACCATTGTATTACAACATTTATTCATATTATGTAATTTTAACAGTGTAATATTTTCATAAATTTTATCTAAAATTTGAATTCAATTTTAATATATTTAATATGATGACCCATACATTACATAAATTATAATTACTTCAAAATTGAAGCACACATATTAGAACATATAACAAAACCATGAAAGGATAGTATAGATATAGTGTCTTTAGAAACTGGGAAACATAAACAATTGGTTCATAAATCATCTACACTATCTGCCTTCTATTTTATCATATCTAAAGTATCTTTTGGAATATATTAATTAATATCCTTCTTCCTAATCTGGGGAAAAGAAATCATACAAAAGGCTGAGCTCAAATGCTTATTAAGGGTAAACAAAAGAAATATCAATCATATCATATTCATTAGAACATAACATTTTGAACATCATAACCTGCAAAAGAGATCATAATATCATAACATGGGATAAATCATTGTAGTGAAATGTAATCCCAATAATCATAACATTAATCTTTGTGGAATACACACATAATCATATAGAATCATTTCTTAGTAGTCAAGACTCATTACCAAGACTATCCTAGCGGACAAAGACAATTTCTGAACTGAGTTCACTCCTTGTTTCAGTCCTGTATAAATAAACCAGATTAACCTTCTGTTCCATCCATGTCTATCTAGTGAGATATAAATCATTACCCAATTCATTGGAGGGAGATATAGTTCCCACCCATCTCATAATGATACCATTCTTATTTTTTCTAGAAGTTCATAACTCTTACATCATTGAATAACCCATGTAATAAAAATGGGATTCCTTATCATCATCCCATCATAACATAATCCATATAAGATAACAGGACATCATAAAAATAATTACATCATAAAATAATAAAATCAATTTAAAAATAGGGATAGAAACATAACCTTATATAATCGTAGATGGAATATAATTTCAATATAATGCTTGAACTCCATTTTTGAAGAAAATATCCTTTCTACTTCAAAAACATTTTTCATTTCTAAACATGTCATATTATTTTTAACTAATATAAGATGATTAAAAATAAACTTTAAAACATGTAAAGGAAGCATCATGGAAATTATTTTCTATGAAATCATAAAAATCCATTCATGTCGTATAAGTTAAAAAAACATTTTTTTCTCGTACATTGGCGGGAAAAGTCAAAAAGTTCCTCGTACTAAAAACGACAAAGGATTACTTTCATATCTTTTACTAAAAATTCACTAATGAGTAAAATTGGATTTAAAAAATTGTAGGAGGATAGAAATAATGTTACATATTGTGGAAACATGGATGTGGATGATAAATATACCCTTGTAAATCAAGAAATATAAAAATCTCAGATAAAAATGAGATTGTGAGATTTTCCCTTACCTTAGTTCTGATTTGCTTCGTACTTATCTGAACCTCATGTATAATGATTTAAATAATGTCGTTGAATTATTACAGAATCATATTAATTGTCATGATATCATATATGGTCATATTCCTATCTTCTTATTAGTAATATTTCCTTGCCACTTGTTATTCGGGTGTTCATGGATTTATGTTATTTTGCATGTTTTGTCGAATATATTATTATTATTTCATTTTAGGTTATATATACCTAATTTAAAGAATGATATTAATGTAATATATATCATATTTATTCATTAAATGCATTTATATAATCATTATTCAATGAAGATCATGTACAATGAGTCACATCACATCATGGAGACGGTAGTCCGTACATACGCACGAGTGATGCTATCATTCCCATTACTATTGAATGGTATTGGAGTGGAAGATGGAATGTCTCAAAATTATTATCTTGTTATAATAATAATATATAGTTATTATTTACACCATTATAACAATCCATGTAAGGTGGTGGTGGAAAACAGATTACACGACGGCCTGGAGATGATATTCCTTTCGTACGCACACGCGGTTATTTCATTTTCTATAGGATGGATAGAAGGTGAAATAGGATTGTTTCATATTTATAATAACATATCAGTATATGAGTGATACTTATTATATTAATTTATGATTAAACAAATAATTAATAAGAAGTAAAATAAGAAATAAATTGGAATGAATCGATAAAGGATATTACCTCTTCTTTGACGCGCCTCTTCTTAACCTCCTATTAGAGTACTAAAGATGGTCTTTGAAAAATAAAATGACCTATAGGATTTTTATAGGGAAGTAGAGAAGATAAATTGGCTTCTGTTGGCCAAGCCTAAAGGCTCAAAGTGGTGTGAGGAGGAGAGGGATGAGGTTCCCTTTTATAATGGAGGAGAGGGGCACCATAGGAAAATGTTAAAATAGTATTTTATAATAAAGTCATATTCCGTTTTAATAGCTCCAAATTAATTTATTTCGATGTTAAGGGTGGGATGGGTCGATATAATCTCATCCGATAGGTTTTATACAAGTTTAGGTAACTATTTTAACCTTATCATTTAGATTTAACTCTAAGTTAGATAATTTGACTTTCACTATGCCTTCTTCTTTTCTTACACTATACGGTTAATAAACGTACTATAATAAGACAAACGAACACAAGTGGTTCTTTATTAATAAATATAACCTTATATAAGTCATTTTTATGAACCTAATATTTTTAGGAATAAAATAACAATTAATAATATAATATTTGTTTTAAATACTATTTTAGGTCAATTTTGAAACTATTTGGTAATTGATTTTTGTAAAAATCATAACAGCTTGATTAGTTAGAAAAAAGTTAATTAAATAAATACTAACATGTCATATTAACATATAAAATTAGTGTAATTAATAAAAACGCCCAAATTAAATTTATTTGGGTATTCATATTATCAATTATGTTAATATTTCATTAATAAGTTAATTAATACATCATCATTGTGTCATAAATAAATTAAAATATATAATGTCTAAAAATTATAAATAAAATTCCATTATGTAGGAAATATTTTTATCTTTCTAATTAATATTTATAGTCGAATTTATCTGATTTATAAACCTATATTAAAAATGTTTTAGTTATTAAAAATTGATTTTAACTCTTTTAACTCTTCCTTAAATAAAATAATAATAAGTGTCCTAATCTAATCCAAGTGGACCTAAATGGTCATATTTTATTCCAATGGTTGTGTTTTGTCTAATTAATCTTATCCAATAGAAATAGTACATGTGTTAGGGTAATAATAATATCATTTTTACGCTTAATTACCCTATTTACTTTTAACCGTGGTAAATAAAAGTAAAAGTTACTATTCCCCAAAAATTATGTTTATCTTATTGAACTAAATTTTACTACTTGATATAAACCATGTCTCTCAGATTTTCGAAATTCAACTCACAAAAGCGGTAAAATTATGTTTTATGTACAATTGCAAATGCTCCGGGGAGGTGGGTAAAAGACGGTAAAAAGTTCAATAAAATTTTTGTGTATCTATGTTATAGAAAAATACTCTAATAAATTACATTGAAATTATGTAGGTATTATTTATCTATTTTGAACTAAAATTTATTTAAATAAAAGAATGATTATTTAAATAAAAAGTCAGGTTTAACCAATAACTTAGTGTTTTCACTATTCATCAAAAATTGAATGTTTTCAGAAAAATACCAAAAATTCACCCTAGGATAATTTAAATATTCCGAATCCAAAAATGAAGTCCATTTTGAATGATAAAATTTATAAAATTTCAAAAAGTGGGTATTACTATTTATAACGGCTAGTTTATATAATATTTTACTAACATTTCGTTTTTTAGTGAAACTCGGTATTGCGTAGAATGAAAGCTATCGAGGAAGGTTGCTCTGGCGTATAACGCATGCCAAGAAAATGTTGTGTGTAATGAAATATTCCTTTGGTGATTCATATAACATAAAAACAAAAATTTCTCATAAAATCTCTGGTGTTACATTCTCCCCCCCCCCCCCCTTAAAATGAATTTCACCCTCAAAATTCGTCACTTTGTAACAAAAAGATGGGGTTAACTCTCCCTCATCATATACTCAAGATCCCATGTAGCTTCTTCTAATTAGTGGTTCCTCCATAAAACTTTCACCAAGTGTGTGGTCTTGTTTCATATGACTTTTTCACTACGATCCAGAATCTCTATCGGTTGTTCTTCATAAGAAAGATCTTGCTCCAGCGGTACAACTTCTGAGCTGAGTACATGTGAAGGATCAGGTATATATTTTCACAAGAGAGAAACATGGAACACATCATGAACTTGAGACAGATTCTGTGGAAGCACCAATTGGTAATCTACCTTCCCAACATGATCTAGTATTACAAAAAGACTATTATACCTAGGGCTCAGCTTTCCCTTCTTTCCAAATCTCATTACTCTCTTCCAGGGAGATATTCGTAAGAACAGTTTATCACCCACTTCAAACTCTACGTATTTTATTCAATTATCGGCATAACATTTTTTTCGACTCCGAGTTTCTCTTATGTGTTGTTGAATAGATCTTACCTTTTCTATAATCTCATCAACAAGATCAGGTTCTAATAGATGTCTTTCCCCAACATCATCCCATCATGTTGGAGTTCTTTATTTCATTCCATAGGGAGCTTCATAAGGGTCCATTTGAATAATGGAGTGAAATCAATTATTATAAGAAAATTCCACCAAAGGGAGGTGTTGATCCCAACCACCTTTGAAATCCTTAGAGCAAGCTCTCGTTATATCTTCTAGAGTTTTAATTTTCCCCTCAAACTGACCGTCTGTCTGAGGATGATAAGCAGTGCTGAAACTCCACTCTGTATCTAGAGTATGTTGATGAATTTGCCAATACTTCGAGGTAAACCTTGGATCCCGATCAGATATAATGGAATGTGGTACTCCATGAAATATTACCAATTCCAACACAAATATCCTGGCAAGATGATCACGAGAGAAATATTCTCTAATAGTAATGAAGTGCGCCGACTTCGTAAGACGATCAACTATGACCCAGATAGCATTATTGCCTTTGGACATTTTAGGAAGTCCAGTGACAAAGTCCATAGTGATGTTTTCCCATTTCCATTCGGGTATGGGTAATGGTTGTAACATCCCCTTAGACATCTGTCTCTTAGCTTTAACTTGGTGACAAACCAAGGATCGATAGACATATTCAGCAACATCTTTTTTCTTGTCATCCCACCAAAATTACCCTCTCAGGTCCCTATACATCTTCGTGCATCCAGGATGAATAGAGAATAAAGAACTATGAGCCTCATCCAGCAGCTCCATCTTTAATTCAGGGATAGGAGGAACCCAAACCCGATTCCTGAAGCTTATTATCCCACCACAATCAAGGTGGAATTTAGGAACATTTCATACATTCCTTTGTAACCCTACATATTCATTTAGTGCCTCTTTAATCATCACATGTATAGATGGTTGAACATTCATTTGAGAAAGATAAGATTTCTCCCATTCCATTATATTTCCAAGATGCATCCTTTATAAATCCATAAATATTGTATCTTTTGTGATCCTCATCAGGGATAATCTAGAAGGTCTTGTCGACTTAATGCATCTACCACCTTATTTGCTTTCCCAGGTTCATAATGAATTAAGTAGTCGTAATCCTTAATAAGCTCCAACCATCTTCTTTGGCACATATTCTGCTTTTTTTGTTACAATATAGTTTATACTTTTATGATCAGTATAAATATCACACCTTTCACCATAAAGAAAATCCCTCCAAATCTTTAATGCAATGATTACCGCAGCCAACTCCAAATCATGAGTTGGGTAATTTTGCTCATGGATTTTAAACTGCCATGAGGAATAAGCTATCAGTATATCATTTTTCATAATAACACACCCCAATCCCTTCTTGGATGCATCACAGAAGATCACAAACCTTTCTTCACTACAAGGCAGTGTGAGTACAGGTGCACTAGATAACCTTCTTTTCAACTGATTGAAATTCTCTTCACACTCCTCCGTCCACACGAACATAAATATTTTTCAAGTCAACCTGGTGAGTGGATTAGATATCCTTGAAAAATTTACCACAAAACCAGGATAATATCCAGCCAGACCATGAAAAATTCGGATCTGAGTTACCGTTGTTGGTCTCGACCATCTTTCAATAACCTCTGTTTTTGCTGGATCCACAGATATCCCCTCTTTCGAGATTATGTGACCCAAAAATGCAACTTTTTGAAGCCAAAATTCACACTTGGTAAATTTGGCATAAAGCTTCTCCTTTCTCAGGGTATTCAATACAATTCTCAAGTGATCTTCATGTTCTTACTTGCTCTTTGAAAAGACAAGAATATCGTCTATAAATACTTCCACAAATTGATCAAGATAGAATCTAAAGACTCTATTAATTAGATCTATGAAGATAGTAGGGGAATTAGTAAGACCAAATGGAATCACTATAAATTCATAGTGTCCATACCTTTTACGGAAATTCTTCTTTGATATATCATCCATTTTGACCCTTATTTGATGATACCCTGAATGAAGATCAATCTTTGAGAATTATTAAGCTCCACGTAGTTTGTCAAATAAGTCATCAATTCATGGGAGAGGATATTTGTTCTTGATAGTTATCTTGTTATGTTCTTGATAATCAATGTAGAGTCTCATTGATCCATCTTTCTTCATAACAAACATAATAGGTGCTTCACAAGGTGATGTACTAGGGCATATGAAACCTTTATCAAGATTGTCTTGGAGTTTCTTCTTCAATTACAACAACTCAATTGGTTCCATTCTATAACGTGTCTTTGAAAAGGGAATAGCACCCTGTATTAGTTCTATTGAAAACTCAACTTCACAATTTTGTGGAAGACCTAGAAATTACTCTCGAAACACATCATCAAACTCTCATATAATGGGAATATTCTTAATCGTGAATTTCTTTCCAACCATTTAAGATAAATAACCGTAATTTATTAGAATCAAGACACATAAGATGAATGAAATTTCCACTAGATGGATATATTAATCCTTACTTCGATAGGTGATCATAAATTGATCAGGAATATGAAATGTGAATTCCCATATTTGGAAATCGATTTGAGATCCATATATGGAAAGCCAATCCATGAAAAGAATCACATCAAATTCCACTATAGGAAGGATCACAAGATTTTCAGGAAGCACTTTCCCACAAATGTCAATTGGAGAAGAATTATAAACATTTGATGCAACCGTTGGGCCATTAGGATTTGTCACATCTAACTCAACACCTAATTGTTGAGGTATTATGGTGATACACTAAGAAAATACGTCAGAAATAAAAGAGTTGGTGGATACAGAATCAAATAAAACATTTTCTACTTTGGAGTGGATAGTAAGTGTACCTTTCACCACTTCATTATAGTAATCCACAACACTAATTGAAATTGAATGTGACTTTCCTTTTTCTTTTTCCTTAAGAATTTTTTGGCGTCGATCATCATCAATGACACCTGGATTAGGACATTGATTATCATAATTCCCCATTTCCTTGCACTTGAAGCATTGAAGTGTAGGAGGTGCATTCTATGTTCCCCTTTCTTTTTTTTCATCATTAGATATCTTCTTCCCATTATTTCGACATTCAACGTCCCGATGACCTTTTTTTCCACACTTAAAAATTTTACATGTCCCTTTAAGATAATTCCATCCCTTTTTCGTTCCACACTTTGAGCATAAGGTAAAAATAATCGTCCTTTTAGTGTGGTCTTAATATTTTCCTTTGAATTCCATTTTATACTTCTTATCAAACCCATATGACTGATGGGTTAGTCTAATCTCCATTTCAACCTTGATAGCACATCAAACAATTTCCTCATAACTATTAAAGTCCCTTATGGATAATGCCCTTCGGAGACTTGGTTTTAAGAAACTAAATAATCGATCGATCTTACTCTCAGGTTATATAATAATCCCAAAAGCATACCCTAAAAACATTTTAAAATTTGCTTCATAGATACCAATATATTCATCATCCTTTTTCTATAGTTCAAGAAACTCTTTCTCCATCGTTTTTCGAAGAATATGAGGGAATTACTTATTGAAAAATATGTTCTTGAACTCATCCCATTCCATGGACTCAATTTAGTCTCTTTTCCTTGTATTCTTGATAAGAATCCACCATTGATCATCATCACCTTCCAAATTATATACTGCTAATATAACTTTATCATGTTCAAAACATTAATGAACTGAAAATATCATTTCCATGGTACTGATCCATTGTTCAGCCACTAATTGATCAGTAGACCTGCTGGATGAGGGTGGACGCTACCTCATTAAGGATTGAACAGAATGTTTCTCTTTACATTGATCGTTTGGATTTCCTGCATGATTCATAGCTTGATAAAGTTGTCTGAGCATGGCTACAAGATTTTTTATTCCATCTCCCAAAACATTTGGTTGCTCAGGGGGACAATCATTGCATTGCCCATCGCATTCATCATTAACACGGTTCCTTCAGGTTCTAGCCATTGACTAAAACTAAGAAGAATAGTGTGAGAAACAATAATCATAACCATAAAACCACATAATCATGACTAAAATTTCACACTTTAGGTATTATCATACGTTATTCATGGCCATTTCTAAAACACTACGATTTTTTCCTATGCTTAGACGTATCCTTAGGGTTCTTACTAAGGATTTCTCATCCTAGTTTCTAAAGGGTGATTATAACCTCCCTATGATACCAACTATAACGACCCATTCATTACATAAATCATTATTACATAAAAAATGTAGCACACTTATTACAACATATTAAAAAACCATGAAATGAAAATATAGGTATAGTGTCTTTAGAAACTGGGAAATATATACAACTGGTTCAAAAGTATTCTACAATGTCTCCCTTTTATTTTATCATATCTATAGTACCTTTTGGCATATCTTACTTAATACCCTTCTTCATAAAATGGGGAAAATAAATCATAAAAAAGGGTGAGCTAAAATACTCAGTAGGGGTAAACAAAAGAAATATCAATCATATCAAATTCATAAGAACATAACATTTTGATAATAATAACCTGAAAAAGAGTTCATAATATCATAACATGGGATAAATCCTTGAAGTGAAATGTAATCCCAATAATAATAACATGAATAATTTTGGAATACACACATAATCATAGGGAATCATTTATTTGTAGTCAAGACTCATTTCCAAGTCTATCATAGCAGACAGAGTCCAATTCGGAACTGAGATCACTCCTCGTTTCAGTCATGTATCACTGAACTGGATTAACCTATAATTCCAGCCATTTCTATCTCATGAGATATAAATCTTTACCCGATGCATTATAGGGAGATATAGGTCCCACCTATCTAATAATGATACCATTATTATTTGTGCCACAATATTATAAATCATATATTATAGCATAAACCATGTAATAAAAATGTGATTCTTAAACATAATTCCATCATAACATAATCCATATATGATAAAAGGACATCATTAAAATAATTACATCATAAAATAATAATATCAATGTAAAAATAGGTATACAAACATAACCTTATATTATCTTATATGGAAAATAATTTTGATATAACTCTTTAACTCCATTCTTGAGGAAAATATCCTTTATACTTCAAAAACATTTTTCCTTTCTAAACATGTCATACTATTTTATACTAAAATAAGATTATTAAAAATAAAATTGAAAACTTTTAAAGGAAGCATCGTGGAAATAATGGTCTATGAAGGCATAAAAATCCATTCATGCCGTATAAGTTAAAAAAACATTTTTCCTCGTACTTTGGCCGGAAAAGAGAAAAAGTAACTCGTACTAAAAACAACAGAAGATTCCTTTCATATCTTTTACTCAAAATTCACCAATGAGTAAAATTGGATTCAAAAAATTGTAGGAGGATAGAAATAATATTACTTATTAAGGAAACATGGAAGTGGATGATAAATATACCTCAGTAAATTCAAAAATATAATCAATCTCGGATAAAAATGAGATTGTGAGATTTTTCCTTACCTTAGTTCTGATTTTCTTCATACGTATCCGAACCTCCTGTATAATGTTTTAAATAATGTCATTGAATTATTATAGAAATATATTCATTGTTATGATATCATATATGGTCATATTCATTTCCTCTTAATAGTAATATTTCATTGCTACTTGTAATTCGGGTGTTCATTGCTTTATGTTATTATGCATGTTTTGTCGAATAAATAATTATTATTCCTTTTTAGGTTATAGATACCTCATTTAAAGAATGGTATTAGTTTAATTTATATCATATTTTTTCATTAAATTCATTTATATAATCATCAATCAATGAAGATCATGTATAACGAGTCACATCATATCGTGGAGACGATAGGCCGTACGTACGCACAAGTGATGTTATCCTTTCAAAAACCTTTGAATGCTATTGGAGTAGAAGATGGAATGTCTCATAATTATTATAATGTTATAATAATAATATATATTTATTCATTACATCATTATAAAAATCCAAGTAAGGTGGTGGTGGAAAGAATATTACACCACGACGTGGAGACGGTATTCCGTAAGTACGCACACGCGGTGATTTCATTTTCGGTAGGATTTATAGAAGGTGAATTAGGATTGTTTCATATTTATGATTACATATCAGTATATTTATGATAATGAGGTTATTAATTTATGATTAATATAATAATGAAGAATAAGTAGAAGAAGAAATAAATTTGAAATAATCGATAAAGGATATTACCTCTTGTTTGATGCGCCTCGTCTTAACCTCCTCTTAGGGCTCTAAGAATGGTATTTAAAGAAGTACAGGAAATCTAAGACATTTCTAGGGAAGTTCTGAAGATAAATTGGAAGGGGTTGGAAGAGAGTGAAGCCTCAAATTGGTGTGAGTACGAGAGGGATGAGGTTCCCTTTAATAAGGGATGAGAGGGGAACCTAAGGAAAAACTTAAAATATTATTTTTAAAAAAAGTCATATTCGGTTTTTAATAGCTCCATATTGAGTTATATCGAATATAAGGTGGGTATGGGTAGAAATAATCTCAAACAATATGTTTTAGGCAAGTTCAGGTTACTATTTTAACCTTATAATTTAGATTTTATTGTATGTTTGATAATTTATCTTTTACCGTGTCTTCTTGTTTTCTTACACTATATGGTTAATAAACATACTATTACAAGCCCAATGAACCCCAAGTGGTTCATTATTAATATATATAACCTTATATAAGTCATTTGGAAGAACCTTAGATTTTTAGGAATAAAATAAAAATTAATAATATAATATTTTTTTAAAAAACTATTTTATTTCAATTTTGACACTATTTGGTAATTGATTTTTGTGAAAATCATAAAAGAATTATTAGTAAAAAAAAGATAATTTAATAAATAGTAACATGTCATATTGACCTATATAATTAGTGTAATTCAAAAAAAGTCTCAAATTACATTTATTTGGGTATTCATAATATCAATTATGTTAATATTTCATTAATAAGGTAATTACTGCATCATCATTGTGTCATAAATAAATTAAATTATTTAATGTCTAAAAAATATAAATAAAAAACCATTATATAGGAACTATTTTTGTCTTTCTAATTAATACTTATATTCAAATATATCTTATGTATACCCCTATATAAAAAATGTTTTAGTTATTAAACATTGATTTTAACTCTTTTAACGCTTCTTTATATAAAATAATAATAAGTTTCGTAATACAATCCAAGTGGACCTAAATGGTCATATTTTATTTCTACGGTTGTTTTTTGTCGATTTAAACATATCCAATAGAATTAGGACATGTGTTTCAGTAATAATAATATCATTTTTACCCTTAATTACCCTATTTACTTTTAACTGTGGTAAATAAAATTAAAATGTTACTATTCACCTAAATTTATTTTTATCTTAATGAACCAAATTTTACTCCTTGATATTAACCGTGTCTCTCATAGTTTTTAAATTCAACTCACAGAAGCCATAAAATTAGGTTTTATGTACAATTGAAATTGCTCATACGAGGTGGGTTAAAGTTGGTAAAAAGTCCAATTAAATTTTTATGTTTGTATATTATAAAAAAATTACTCCAATGAATTACATTGAAAATATATAGGTATTATTTATCTATTTTGATATAAATTTTTTTTAATTAATAAATTATTATTTAAATAAAAAGTTGGGTTTATCCAATTACTCAGTGTTTTCACTATTCATAAAAAATTGAATGTTTTCAGAAAAATACCAAAAATTCACCCTACGCTAATTTTTATATTCCGAATCGAAAATTGAAATGAAATTTGAAAATTAAAATTTATAAAATATCAAAAAGTGGGTATTACTATTCATAACGTCCTGTTTATATAATATTTTAATAACATATCGCTATTCAGTGAAACTCAGTATTGTGTATTATATAAGCTATCGAAGAAGGTTTATCTTGTGTATAATGCAAGACAAGACAGTGTTGTGTGTAGTGAAAGATTCATTTGGTGATGCATATAACATAAAAACAAAATATTTCTCATAAAATCTCTGGTGTTACATTTATTCTCTACAAGTGTTGAAATCTATATTATAATATAAAAAAATAAAAACGTATTTTTCGGTTATTTTTTTTTCAATCATCCAAAATGACACCCATGTATTATATTAATTAAAAATAGAATCAATATTAATTTATTTTAAATTATAAATTTATAATTTCATATGTAATGTGTGAATAAAATTTTATGTTAGTCTTGTGTTGTGTTAATGTCATAAATGTGATGGTTTTAGGAATATCAATATTTTTTTCTATCCCTTAAAAATAAATAATTTTAGTATATTGAAATATTATATCATGGAATAATATGGAAATTACATATAAAATAATGATTTATATTTTTCAAAAGTAATATTATAAATATTAAAAATTAAACTATTAAATACAATCAAAAAATATATTACAAAATGTTTTCACGGATTTTATTTTAAAAAAATTATCATTGTTCTTATTTTTTAACACAAGCTAATAAATTTTTTTATAAAATATTATTCACCTAGAGAAAAAAATTACAAACAAATTTAAGTATATAGTATAAATAATTATTTTTTAATGATTCATTTTAAGGAATAATTTATTATTAATTAATATTTAGTTATGCTAATTTAAATTGTCATTACATGAAATTGATATAGAACTTTATTATTTATTTCAAAACATATTTCATAACGTTGTAATATTTTTTCAGAAATTTTTCATATATATGTTTATTTTCATATATAGTTCCGTGATTCGTTTTCATTCGGTGTTGCATGTTTTCAATAGATGAACCACATTGTATTTCAATATTAAATATAATAAAAAATATAATGGTCTTACAAAAGAAGTGTTTAATTAAAATGAGGAATAATTTATTTAAGAAAAAATAAATACAATTGATTATACAATAATTCTAGTGTCAATTGTAGTATGAAATTTATATTAACGTTTGAAAGAATATGAAATAACATTTTAAAAAATTATTCAATTAAACCCTTACACATTAGAATCATGCGAATAAATTACCTATGAAGGTTTTGATATGAAATAAACACCCAAATACCACAAATAATAATTTAATCATCATACTGAGTATTAATGGAGTATTACATTCAACTTCCAATTAAAACATTATCTATCAAATGAAATATATCACATAAAATAAATTTTTTGATATAAAATCCTTACATTGTTCTTCACTTTTAAAATACTCGGTCCTAACATAATGAATTATAAAATTTTGTTAAATATATAAATTCATTGTAACATCAACCATATGTATATCATTTAAATATTTAATTTAATTTTAATAAATAATTATTTTCATATTTTTCATATTTTCAATGAAAATTAATTTAGTATCTTCGAATTTTAGAAATGAATTTGAGTGGAAAATTTTAAATAAAAATTATTACAACTATAGTCCAAAAAATAAATCATTATTTTAAGACTGTTATATAATATTTTTATTTATATTCTCATAGTCTTATATAATATATATTTATATATATCTATTTCATTTTCATGTATGTGTTGAAGCCATTCCAAACCTGAACATTACATTAATAGATGGTTGAGTGTGGTTAAGTAATTTTTTATTTTGACATATTTTAATTATAATATAATTATAATTATAATATTTTTAATTTTTTGAGTCATATATTATGTGGTTTTGAAATTTATTGAATATCCCAAACAATAATGAAAAGCAATATGTCCTTGAGGTCTTAGTCCACACAATACGTGGTTAAAGACCTCATTTCCTAAAGAATGATATGAAGTGAAGTTCAATTAAATTATTCTATTTATATTCATAATTATATAATTTATATTAATTTTATTTTTTAATTCCATAAATATAACTAGCGAAGAGGGGCAGCAGTGAAAACCTAAGATGTCACTCCGTGATGGTTGGTGTCCACCAACGACCTGATCAATGTTTTTTATTTTTTTATATGGATGAGAAAGAAAAAATGGTTTCCCATAATATAATAACTCTTTATTACACTTATTATATAGAATTGATTATAAATTAATAGTAACTGTTGGTATGGAATAGAGATATATGATGAAAAAGAAAACAATTATTTAATAATCACTTTATGACCTCGATCATTCTCTAGGATATTTTTTTTTGTAAATGAGTGTATTAGGATATAAAATTGAAAAATAGGGGTTCTAAAAGGTGTTATGTATCTAGTATTATAAAAAATACCAGGTTATGGAAGGAAAATATAAGGAAATCGTGTTTCATAAAGGGGTTGAACTGTTTTCTTCTTTTAGGGATAAAAAGTGAACTTTTGCGTAATCCCATTGTTTTAAATAATGGAAGGATACTATTCCTTGTAAAATGGTTTCATAAGTGAAAAATAATGGATTTGGGTGTGATTTTGTGTAAATTATATCTAAATATATTATCTCTATACTATTTTAAATCATGTTTGAAATCATTTCATTTTGTATTTTAACATTTACCATTTTTAATAAGGTAACATGTCTTTATAAATGTGTTTTTTGTTTTACTATTACATACAATTTATCTTCATAATTTTTTTTACTTTGAGGAATTTAAATTTAACCTCCCTTTAATATATCTAAACTTCAAAATAATATAAATTTTATATTTTCATTAAAATATTTTAATGAGAAAAAAACTAACGTTAGTAGAAAATGATGTTTTAACTATTATGTGTTGTAAATATTATATGGAATTGATTAGAAATAAAATAATTCGTTGTGTAAATATATATGTATTTAAACATATTTTTATATTTATTAATAAAAAATATCAATTTAATTGTTTAGATAACAATTTCAGTATATTAATAATAAATTTTTTGAAAATAAATGTTTTACCTATATCATTGAAATTAACATTAATCTTTTCAATAATACCTTTATAAACAAAATGGAAATATAAATTATTTAATAATATGATCATTTGGCTAAAAAATAGAAAATTTATTTTCATCTATTTAATAACTAAAAATGTTGAAATATATATTTTTAATATTATTTAAATATTCATTTTTTAGAGAAAAATATTATATACGTTTAATAAATTTTATACATATGTTTTATAAATTAAGAATTCTAACTAAAATTTAATGATATTTGACCGCGTTGTCGAGCACGTCAAATTAGATGTTTATTTTAAACTAGAAATTCTGTAGTATAGCAGCAACCCTAGGTCGTCTCTCGACGGAGCCTTAGATCATTAATTTAAAAAGAGGGATATTATTATGAAAGTAGAAGGTGAATTAGGTTTTTTGAAACTTGGGGGTTTTATGATTAATGATGAAAATAGAAAATGAAAGCGATAAAACAAAGTAGAAATGAACAAGATTGATTAAGCATGATCAACCCGGGGAATTCTCGTGAAGGGATGGGGTTATGATCTTTTAATCCCTGGTTTGTAACACCATGAACCAGAATGTTACTGAGTTTGTACTAGGATACCTCCTAGGGTTCAGTCGAAAACACATACCGATTCACCGGACACCGCCGATGATTGGGTGAATTGTGTTTGACTTCATAACCAAAACTCACCAAGGAAACACACGAAAAACTCGATGCGCTGTCCAGATTTGTGTTTTATTTCTTTGTGATACCATTACATAAATGTACATAGCCTTGAATGTTCTTGTGTGAGTTCAATTGACCAATATAAACCACACAAACACCGCAATTGAAAGGGGGAAAGAAAGTGGTGAACAGAGTGTGAAACATCTAATGAATGGGTACCCCCAAACATGATCATATGAGTTGAGCATGACATACCAGTACATAACTCAATAAAATAAGAATAGAAGATGATGAAAAACAACACAACAATCTGGAATTTAAAAGATCATTCAAATATTACAAACATGAAGCTCGTGATGTACATCACGTTCCTCCCCGGGTGATCACAAGGGGTTTAGAAACCCATGGGAGAGGAAGAAGAAGAAGATGTTGAAGTAGCACATCCAATAGCCTCCAGAACAGCTACGGATGCTGAGAAGACTCCTTTGGGACTCCAAAATGGCATCACCTTGCCTCTTGGCCGAACTTGCAAATGGGGAGCCCAAGGTGCCATTTTATAGGAAAATTGGAAGGTGGTTTAGGCACACAGATTTCTTCAATACACTTTTACCACGAGTTTTGGACTTTAGACAGTCTTATCTCGCTTTGGAGAAAATAGAACAGTTGTAGCTCTACCTCTTGGCTATATCCACCGAAAGTTTAGCACCCTTTGGACAAATACAGATCATCATATTGATAAAATACATAACACCGCATTTGACTTGGTCCAAATTCGGTGGCTTGGGCAGATCAGTTCGGCTGGGCCCCATAGAATCCGAATCAGCATTGGGATCCTTAATATTAAATGTAGCCTACTCCGTTTTGGACAGGACCACAAAATTTCAGCCCATTTGGATTCACGGATTTCGTGTACTATACAAAACAGTGGATAGATGTCAATGGATCCATGCAACTTTGGCCCATTTTTCTTCCACTTCATCAAAGGCCCTCCAAATCACCTCCACCTACATTGAAACAATAAAATCAAGTAACATTGCCCATTATAATATTGATTAACATTAATTGATTTATAAAACATGAAGTGAAATTTATTATTATATTTGGAATATTCATTACAAAACTAGTTTAAAACTGCGGTGTAAGGGTGGAATAAAACAGTGAATCGTGGTACGATCACACCCCCACACCTAAACATTTTCACTCCTAGGAAAAGTCACATATCCAAATACAATGATTCATATATATATATATATATTTCCAACATCTTAAAGATTTATCATTTGAGGAAATTTTATTTAATGTAAAGTGATCAATGCACGAACCACACTAAGGAGTTCTTCCTAGTGAAAGTAGAAAAAGATGTCTTACAAATCATATCATAGTGAAATTCAAAAAGATTAATGATACCCAATTGAGAAAGGAATTAAGAAGTAAACCATGACACTAAATCTCCATGTGTGTGTGTGAAAACCATTCCATGCTATTCTTTCCACTTGATATCCAATAAATATATGTTATTTTAACATTTTTCAGCTTAAATGATTTTGTCACCGAACTTGACCTACATCCTTTGCAATCATATTTCAAGACCCACTCTTTTAAGCATTCCCAGAAGTCAAACCATAAGCTCCTGACCTAGATATCCCCATATGTTTCACATTTCATCACTCCCCTCATTTATAATATTTTTTTTGAAGTTGCAATTGGAACAAATCTCACACTCATCTCTCAACCCTTGTTTGATCTCATCACAACACTAATTGAAATAGTTATAACAAGATCAAAGATTGAGGAAGAGTGGTTTTTGACCTTCCCAAGACACAACATTTTTTTTGAGGGTGTACAACAGTCGGACATTAGGTACACACGCATAGGTCAATCTGGTATAGTAATGAAACAGATCGGATAAGGAACGAACATAAGGAAATTTCATTTAAAGATGAAAAATATTAACCCAACATATATTTAACTTATATTACGTGAGAAATAATCACACCTTGTGGTTTGGTACAAAAAATTGTGGAGATATTAGTGACACAGTTTTCCAAAAAACTAATCACACAAAGGGCATCAATCATCTCAAAGGATTCACATAGATACAACCATTTATATCATTGACAGAATAACAATTCACTAAAAATCACTCCTTGATGGTAAACTCATACACAATCTCTTTTTAGCCTTCGTTATGGTATTTTTACATTCTCCACTTTATGGTTGCCACATCATGGAATTTCGAAATTGTTGATGGGGAAATATAAAAATACCATAAAGAAGGCCAGAAAGAGAAAACAAAAGGACAAAACGATGAAGAATCCTAACTAACCCAGGAATGTATCCACCCCCCCACACCTATAATGTGCAGTGTCCTCACTGAAATTATTGAAAATGTGAGAAGGAAGGATAAAACCTGGTGTGTTTTATTGGTATGATGCGTCAAGAAGGTGGATTTCCTCCACCGGATTATTTGGAAAATCCTCATAGAAGTGTTTAAGTCACTTCCCATTGACGGTAAGACTTTGTCCACTCTGGTCATGCAAAACCTATATTGCACCAAAAGGGTAAACATTAGTAACAATATAAGGACCGAGCCATCGGGAACGACGCATACCTGGGTGGAGCTTAAGCCTGGAATTGTACATGAGGACCTTCTCACCAATATGGAACTTCCGTTGGTGAATCATGCTATCATGAATATACTTTGTCTTCTCTTTATAGATTCGGGAGTTTTCATATGCATCACGTCGAATTTCTTCCAACTCTTGAATCTGCAGCTTTCTTTCCTCACCTTCATCTGAAAGGATCATATTACATTGTTTAACAGCCCAATATGCATGGTGTTCTACCTCCACCGGGAGGTGAAAAGATTTCCCAAACACAATCCTATATGGTGACATTCTGATCGGTGTTTTAAAAGCAGTACGGTACGCCCAAAGTGCATCATCCAAGCGCAAACTCCAATCTTTCCTATTGGGTTGTACAGTTTTCTCCAAGATTCGCTTAACTTCCCGATTTGAAATTTCTGCTTGTAAGTTAGTTTGGGGATGATATGAAGTGGAGACTTTATGAACAACCCCATAATTACGAAGTAAGTTTTTAATGTTACGATTGCAAAAATGTGAACCCTGATCACTAATGATGAATCTTGGTAGACCAAACCTATTGAAAATCTGGGACCTCACAAAATCAACAACCACTCGAGAGTCATCGGTTCTGGTGGCCTTTGCTTCCACCCATTTAGATACATAGTCAATAGCCAATATGATGTACACAAAGCCAAATGAAATTGGAAAAGGCCCCATGAAGTCAATGCCCCATGCATCGAAGATCTCACAAAATAACATGGGTTGTTGGTGCATTTCATTCCCCTTGGAGATATTCCCTGTGAATTGACATCGAGTACATGATTTACAAAACATATGGGCATCTCTATACAATGTTGGCCAATATAATCCTGAGTCAAGGACCTTTAGAGCTGTACGTTGAGAGCCGAAGTGGCCCCCACAGGCCAAAGTGTGGCAGAAGGTCAAAATATAGGTGAACTCATGGTCAGGGACACACCGACGAACTACTTGGTCACTACAGATTCTCCACAAGTATGGGTCATCCCAAATATACCAACGAGAATCATGCTTAAGTCTATGGGATTGTGAAGTGCTAAAATCAGGGGGGAACCTAGATGTTGCTAGAAAATTCACAATGTCCGCATACCAGGGGGTAAGGTCCACAACATCAAAAAGCTTCTCATGATGGAAGAATTCTCCAATGGGTAGGGGTGAGTCAACATGATGGTCCAATGGTGGGGAAATCCTACTAATGTGGTCAGCTACAACATTCTCCACCCCTATCTTATCTCTAATCTCAAGGTCAAACTCTTGGAGGAGGAGCATCCACCGAATGAGGCGGGGCTTGGATTCATGTTTCTTTAGGAGGAAACGAAGGGCAATATGGTCAGAAAACACAATCACTTTTGACCCAAGAAGATATGAATGGAATTTTTCCGAGGCAAACACAATAGAAAGGAGTTATTTTTCTGTGGTTGTGTAGTTTACCTGGGCAGGGTCAAGGGTATGCAAGGCATATGCAATGACATGAGGAGCCTTTTCAACCCTTTGTGATAAAACTGCCCCAACTGCAAAGTTTGAGGCATCACACATAAGCTCGAAGGGGAGACCCCACCTAGGTGGTTGGATTATGGGAGGTGATGTGAGACTCTTTTTTAGTGAATTGAATGCATCCTCAAAATTTTTATCAAAAACAAATTCAGAATCCTTTTGTAACAACTGAGATAAGGGAAGTGCGATCTTACTAAAGTCTTTAATGAATTGTCGGTAAAAACCAGCATGACCCAAGAAAGACCGCACCTCATGAACACATTATGGAAATGGAAGGGATGAAATTAATTCAATTTTAGATTTATCAACCTGAATTCCCTTCTTTGAAATGATAGTCCCAAGAACTATCCCCCGCTCAACCATGAAATGTCATTTTTCATAATTCAAAACAAGATCTTTTTCAATGCAACGGTGGAGGACAGAACCTAGGTTTTCCAAACAATCATCAAAAGAAGAACCATAATCCGTGAAATCATCCATAAATACTTCCATACAACTCTCAAGGAACTCAGAAAAAATACTCATCATACATTGCTGAAAAGTACCAGGAGCATTACATAGACCGAATGGCATCCTTCTGTATGAAAATGTTCCAAATGGGCAGGTAAATGTTGTCTTTTCTTGATCCTCAGGGGCTATATGGATTTGGAAATAACCCGAATAGCCATCAAGGAAACAATAATGAGACTTACCAGCCAATCGTTCTAACATTTGGTCAATGAAAGGTAAAGGAAAGTGGTCCTTTCGCGTGGCTTGATTCAGTCGATGGTAGTCAATACAGACTCGCCAACTGTTTTGCACATGCATTGGAACCAATTCATTCCTTTCATTTGACACAACTGTTATTCCTATTTTTTTAGGCAGAATTTGTACTGGGCTGACCCATTTACTATCAGATATAGGATAAATGATCCCTGTAGCAAGTAATTTACTGACTTCCAATTTTACCACTTCAAGGATAGTGGGATTCAACCGGCGTTGAGATTGTCTTATGGGTTTAGCCTCATCATCCAAAAGTATATGGCGCATACAAATAGATGGGCTAATCCCGGGAATATCAGCCAATGTCCATCCTATTGCCTTTTTACACTCTCTCAAAAGTTTGATACGTTTCAATTCCTATTGTGGAGAGAGGTTATTGGCAATAATGACGGGAAATTGGTCAATACCCTCAAGATATGCATATTTTAAATTAGAAGGAAGTTGTTTAAGTTCAAACACCAATTGTTTATGGATTGAGGGAGGGGATTTATGGGGAGTGAGGTCCATGAAACTATCTATCTGCTCATTTTTATTCCCAAAGGAAATAGAATCTATTGAAATGAGATTTGCAGAATAATCGATAGTCATGGGTACCTCAGAATAAACACACTCATCAATTAAAGCACAAAATTTACATTTTTCTGAACCCACACAACATTCAAATGAAGAACCAAAACTCAAATCATCCAAGGGTGAAGAAAACAAAAAAGAATCAGATTTTGGGTGGAGGAGAGGATTGTGTGTGTGTGCATCGCTTGAGAGCACTTCCATCGAATAGACATGAAGAGTGGAGTGATCTTCAACGGGGTGTTTCATAGCCTCAAGGATGCTAAAACGTACCTTTTCTCCTCCAAATTCCATGGACAATGTACCATTGTGAACATTGATGATCGTCTTTGCTATTTTGAGGAATGGCCTCCCATGTATGAGAGGGGCATGTCCTTGGGTTCGGGTATCTTCCATCTCAAGAATGTAGAACTCATCGGGGAAGATGAGATTCTTTACTCTAACAAGGACATCCTCAATCACTCATTTTGGATGTGTTGTACTCTGGTTGGCAAGTTGCGCGATAATTCCTGTCGGTTGAAGCTCTCCAACCTGTAGAGAAGTATATACGGAGTGAGGCATTACATTAATGGAAGCACCTAAATCTAGCATAGCATCAAAAAAGAAGGTCTCACGTATGGTACAAGGTATGGTGAACGTGCTGGGATCCTTGAATTTGGTTGGCATTGCTGGTTGAATCAAGGCCGATACATTCCTCCCCAGGTTGACTCTCTCATTCCCCTTCAACCTCCTTCTACGGGTGCAAAGGTCTTTAAGAAATTTGGCATAACGGGGAATTTGCTTGACTGCATCCAACAATGGAATATTAACTTGAACTTTTTTAAATGTATCCATTATTTCATTGTCAATCTCATTATCAAAGTTTTAATTAGATTTAGAGAGTCTTTGTGGAAAAGGAAGTGGAATTGATTGTTCATTTGAATCATCAATGATTATTTGAATGCCCTTTTTATTTTGTTTTTCATTAAATGAAATTTTTGAGGGTTGTGAAGAAGTGTTTTCATGTGGGGGACATACCTACTGTGTAGAATCAGTAGAAGGAGAAACTTCTTTACCACTATGAAGTGTAACCGCACATACATTACCTTTTTCCATTGGATTGGAAATGTGTTGGGATGGTAGTTGTCCAGAACCTTGCATCTTAAGCTCACCAATGGTGTTTGCCAATTGCCCCACTTGGGTTCGTAGGTCTTGAATAGCTGATTGTGTGGTTTGTCGGAACTGAAGGTTCTGGGTTGCCATTTGTTTCACCATGTCCTCGAGGCATGGTTCAGATTTGGGAGGAGGGGGAGGATGATTTTTTTGAGAAGATGAAGGATAAGAAGGTTTCATACCTTGGCCTTGTTGATACCAATTTTGCATTGGGTAACTTGAGTTTCCTTCTTGTCGGTATTGGGGTAGTGCTTGCCACCCTGGATTTGGATTTGACCTAAATTGTTCTTTCTTGAAGGGAGGCGCTTGTTGGAATGGACGCCCTGGGAACACAGCTACACTGGACTCAGATGAATCTTGATGTTGTGGGCACTGGTCAGAAAAATGAGTGTTATCAGAACAAAACCCACAATGTAATGGAATAGAAGTAGAGAGTGAGTTACCTTGTGCTTGATCTAATTGCCTTAAAAGGGGATGCATCTCATCAAGTTTAGTATCTACCTTTTGTTCGAGGGCTTAATGACTTACCTCATGAACTCCTCGGGTTGGTGCAATAGCTCCTGTACCAAATTTTTGTGCATTTTGAGCCATGTTGGCTATTAAGTCACGAGCGTCAGAAGGAGTTTTGTCAACTAGGGCACCACCAGCTGCAGCATCAATCATTCCACGATCCATGGGGATAAGTCCCTCATAGAAGTATTGGATTAATAGTTGTTCACTAATCTTATGGTGGGGGCATCTTGAGCAAAGTCTCTTAATTCTCTCCCAGTATTCATGAAGGGTCTCTCCTTGTGATTGCCTAATTCCACAGATTTCTTTCCTAATTGATGCAGTTCGGGAGGCAGGGAAGAACTTCTCTAGAAAAAGTATTTTTAGGTCATTCCAGCCCCCAATTGTGGAAGGAAAATATTATATCCCATCTTTGGCTACATCATCAAGGGAGAAAGGGAAGGCCCTAAACTTAATGAGGTCCTCAGACACATTTTGGGTTTTCATGGTGGAGCACACTATGTGAAACTCTTTTAGATGTTTGTGAGGGTCCTCTCCGGGAAGAACATGGAATTTTGGAAGAAGGTGGATTAGACCTGATCTAAGCTCAATGTTGGCTGCTTCCTTGGGATATTGGATGTACGCAGGTTGGTACTCCACATCAGGGGTAGTAAGTTCTTTTAAAGTTTCATTATTTGCAGCCATGTTTTCATGGGTTTGATTGAGTTCAATTTTGGGTTGGTTTAGAAACACTTGAGGTTCAAAATGAGGTTCCACAATGTTACTTGATTGAAATTCTCTAGATTCATTGATTTGTGTGTGAAGTGACTTTTCAATTTCAGGATCAAATTCAAGTAGTGTTCCTTTACCAGATCTTGTCATGCAACAATGATGTCCAGTTTGATTGATTGATTTTTTTTTGTGTTTTTTTATTTGAGATGGATAAAAAATACTTAAGAAGTGTGAAAGAAGAATATAATGTTATACTATAAAATTATAGAGGGAGATTGAGAAGAAGAGAGAGAGAGAGAGAGAGAAAGAACACATCAAAAACAACAAAAAAATAAAGACAAAACCCAAAACAAAAACAATCAAATGGGGGTGGGGTATTTAGAGGAGTACTAATCAAGAAGTAAAATGACCCAATAAAAATAAATAAAAAAAATGATATTGGCTCCCCGGAAACGGTGCCAAAATTTGACCGCGTTTTCGAGCGCGTCAAATTAGATGTTTATTTTTAACTAGAATTTCTGCGGTATAGCAGCAACCCTAGGTCGTCTCTCGATGGAGCATTAGATCATTAATTTAAAAAGAGGGATCCTATTATGAAAGTAGAAGGTGAATTAGGTTTTGTGAAACTTGGGGGTTTTATGATTAATGATGAAAATAGAAAATGAAAGCGATAAAACAAAGTAGAAATGAACAAGATTGATTAAGCGCGATCAACCCGGGGAATTCTCGTGATGCTCGTCCTTCATCGCTTCAAGGGATGGGGTTATGATCTTTTTATCCCTGGTTTTTAACACCTAGAACCAGAATGTTACGGAGTTTGTACTAGGATACCTCCTAGGGTTCAGTCGAAAACACATAACGATTCACCGGACACCGTTGATGATTGGGTGAATTGTGTTTGACTTCATAACGATAACTCACCAAGGCAACACACGAAAAACTCAATGCACTGTCCAGATTTGTATGTTATTTATTTTTGATACCATGACATAAATGTACATAGCCTTGAAATTTCATGTGTGAGTTCAATTGACCGATATAAACCACACAAACACCGCAATTGAAAGGGGGAAAGAAAGTGGTGAACGGGGTGTCAAACATCACATGAATGGGTACCCCCAAACATGATCATATGAGTTGAGAATGACATACCAGTACATAACTCAATAAAATAAGAATAGAATATGATGAAAAACAACACAACAATCTGGAATTTAATAGATCATTTAAATATTACAAACATGAATCTCGGGATGTACATCACATTCCTCCCCGGGTGATCACAAGGGGTTTAGAAACCCATGGGAGAGGAAGGAGAAGGAGATGTTGAAGTAGCACTTCCCATAGCCTCCAGAACTACTAGGGATGCTGAGAATACTCCATTGCGACTCCAAAATGGCAGCACCTTGCCTCTTGGCCGAACTTGCAAATGGGGATCCCAAGGTGCCATTTTATAGGAAAATTGGAAGGTGGTTTAGGCACACAGATTTCTTCAATACAATTTTACAACGAGTTTTGACCTTCAGACAGTCTTATCTTGCTTTGGAGAAAATTGAAAAGTTGTAGCCCTACCGCTTGACTATCTCCACCGAATGTTTGGAACCCGTTGGACAAATACAGCTCATGATATTGATAAAATACAGAACACCGCATTTGACTTGGTCCAAATTCGGTTTCTTGTTCAGATCAGTTCAGATTGGCCCCATAGAAGCCGAATCAGCATTGGGTCCCTTAATATGAAATGTAGCCTATTAAGTTTTGGATAGTCCCACAAAATATCAGCCCATTTGGATGCACGGATTTTGTGTACTATACAAAACAGTGGAAAGATGTCCATGGATCCATGCAACTTTGGCCCACTTTTCTTCCACTTCATCAAAGGCCCTCCAAATCACCTCCACCTACATTGAAAAAATAAAAACAAGTAACATTTCCCATTATAATATTGATTAACATTAATTGATTTATAAAACATGAAGTGCAATTTATTATTATATTTGGAATATTCATTACAAAACTAGTCTAAAACTGCGGTGTAAGGGTGGAATAAAACAATGAATCGTGGTACGATCAATATTAAACTATAAATAATATTATATAATTAAATTTGAATATAATGTTTTAGGTTTTCATTATATAATGAAAATTTCAAATATGTATACATATATATATAGTAAAAACTATTTTTTTCGCTATTCAACTAAAAAACTATCTGTTCTAGAAAAATCCAAATATTTAAGATTAATCTAATATAGAACTGATGATTTTAGAAATTTTGTAATTAATTTCATAATAAAAAAAATTAAATTTTCGAATTTATCTATTCAATAAATCTATAATATTAAATTTCCAACTATATTTTTTAGAAAACGTGCATTTAAATCTTTAGTGGTTGTAATCCTATTTTTTGATCATTTATAATTTATTTATATAATTTTATCTACCAAAAGGAATAATTTTAATTTTTAATAGTCTATACATCCTTTTAGTTAATGGTTTCTTATAGAAAAAGATATTAAAAATGTATGTATTTAATGAAAAAAAATTGAGAAATGGTGGGTCATCAAATTATCCACCTTTAAATAAATATATTCTTCTCCATTTTAATTATTAATAACTAATATAATATTTAAGGGTGTCCATATGATTCACAGTACATATATTTTATCTCCAAATGTGGCTTGATCCTCATCCAATTTATTATGACTAGTGAACTCATCATTTCCACATTTGTATCCATATAAATAACATTGGGTTTTTATATCCATTTGAGTTAAATAACCTAATATTTAATCATGCGATTATGTTCTGATATATATTAATATTATATCATGTGTTTAATTATATATTTTTTGTGAAATAATTCCGGATTATTTCTCAATATATGTTATGAGTGAGAATTAATGGATAATATAAAATCGAATTTGGAAAAATTATGAATATTTTATTTTTCAGGAATCAAATTCCTATAAATCTCTATTATAGATGTGTTATATATATTAGTTAAAATAACCATACTAGAAAATGTTTTTATTAATATCCCAACATTGTTTTATCTAGGACGTGGATTTATCTTCTTAGAAAAAATACAATATATTCTATAATATCTTGAAAAAGATAATAATACAATAGTAATTTTTTGTTAGTATGTTATATGTGTTTCTAAATCCAAATTATGTTCATAATATACATCCATAGTTATTGTTTCATGGGAAATCCATTTTCATGAAATTGTATGCTCCCTATAATCCTTCTTGGACCATGGATCAGGGGATTATAATTTATAATTTCCATAACCCACATATTTGTGACCCTGCATTTTTCTCGTAATTTAGGATAAACCCTTTTTTCATTTCCCAATGTTTTTAGATCTATTAACATTTCTTCCATTATTAGTTTCTATAATCCCTTTTTTACATTATAAAAAACAACTTATGATTTATTTTATTTATATGTCGTGGACCTTATTCAATTAATTTTTACAAGATTTAAATTTAATCTTATTTCTTTCATTATCATCATCACATAAAGATTCATAAGTTTCCATCCTTCCCTAATTTAGAGTTCTTTAAAAGTAATCTAGGTTTATATAATTTTTTATAATGGTTGATTGCTATTTTATAATAATAATTATAATTATAAATACAGATTATCACATTTTACTTTTATTCATAGAATAATTATTTAATTTACCATGGTGTCTATTATAAAATAAGTTCCTTTAACATTTATTAATTACTAAAATTAAAATGATTTAACCAAGATTAATTAATATTTAACACCGTATGTGAATTATTATAACATAATATCATGATTAATTCATATTCAAGATATCATACATTTTGAAATTCAATAATTAGCTTTATGTTAAAAATAAATCACTCTTAGTTCCATATTATTTTTATTAGTAAGGTTCACTCATATATATTATCATAAATCATTAACAATATAGTTCCATCTTAATGGCCTAAAATTTTATTTAATTAATCCAATCATATCCTTGAAAAGTTTTAAAATAGTCATGAAGTATGGCCACTTTATTTTTTAGTTATTGGTGATTGGTTTAATACCTAACATACCTTTTATAATGATATCACCACTATGTAAATCTATTACTGATCCTAAATGAACAACTAGTATCTATAAATGGATGATATATCTAGGATGACCATATAATCTTCACTTTACTAAATTGTTTGTATGTTATCAATCACATATTACTTATCCATTAGATTTATCAATATATTTTTAACAAATTAACTCTTAGTAAAATCCCTAAATAATTTAGTATTACTTAAACTAGCCTAAATGGTTTTCCATTTTATTGAAATTATAATAAAATATAACATAACGATTAATAAACTATACCAAAATAATAACTTAATCAACAGATTTTAATAAAATTTTATTTAATTAAAACTCTAGAACCCCTGGAAATCACTCCCATTTCTCTTTATAAAAAACATCTTAATTAGATATTTGATTTTATATAAATAAGAGTTCCATTTTTATCCATCATTAATTAAAATATTTCAAAAAAATATTGTTTTAATGAAATTGTATTGAAATTATAGAATTAGATTTTTATAAAGTTTTGTGAAATGTTTTAAGAAAACTCACATACATATCATAAAATGTGATGAGTTCCCACTATATAAGTAAGTACATTATTAGTAACAAATTTTAATCCACTCCCTAAAATTATCCACACATTTTATTCTATTATATATATAATGTGTTATAAGATTATTTATAACCAATTTAAATGGATTCATAATGATAATAATAAAAAATCACACTTGATAAAATAATGAGTGTAAATGATATATTTGTAACATTTATGAGAAATAATAACAAAATCATTTGAAACTATGATAATAAAATACATCTAGGTTAAATATCAATAAATAAATTAATGGATAAAAATAGAATGTTCCTTAGTAATTATATTAAAATAACATATAAAAATTTCCATGACCATATTATCTATATCAATATATTAGCTAGAGTTTATCAAACAATAAAGGACCTATTACTATAAAAAGAAATTTCTACGAATTCTCCAAAAAACCCAGAGATGTTTTTCTTATGATATTCATCGATTAGCCGAGGGAAAATCTATATAAATACTCACCCATCATTAATTTAATCTATTTTATTCATTATATTAAATAATTAATATACTTTACAATACATAAAAATGTTCCCACATAATCAATAATCTTATTTTTTGAAATATAATGCATAATGATTTTTAAAATATTCTTAATCAATACATTGAATATGACCACATTAATTCCTCATACAAAAAAAGGTAATAATAAAATGGCTTTATGATTATTTAAATAATAATCTCTAGTAAATATATATACTATATAAACGTTGAGACACATTAATAAAAAGAATTTTAAATAGGTTTTTCATTTAGGAATGATACTTTAGTAATAATTATCATTCTACTATAAAGATTATTAGGAAAGGAAAATCATTTTATAAATGAATTCAAATATCGATATTTAATGTTTCAATTTAATAATAACTGAGGTAATGAATCAATAGGTATATTTATAATACTTTTATATGAATAATATAATTTTAAAAAGTAAATAATTACAAAAATTGATATTTATTTAAAAAAATTATTTAAAATTCATATTATAACAATTAAATAATTTTCCATATAAAACATTTACTACATTGAAGTAATATTCCAATGTATGAGATATCTACTCTTAAAAAACTAATTTAAAATAATATTATTTTCTAACTTATGTAGTGAATCTCTATGTGAAAATTTCTCTAGATTCATTTGAGTATCCATGTAAAAAATAGTTAAAAATAACACATTTATTATATATTAAAGGATTAATTATTCAAAAATCACTATAAATGGAGTCATGAATTGTAAATAAATTCTTTATAGTTAAAATTTATATTTGATGATATGAAATATACAAATGTTATATAAAAAGATTAAATTTTTTGAAACACCTTTATTGAAATTTCATAGACTGAATGTGGAAACAAAATATTAATTTGAAAAATAGATATGAGATGTAAGACTGTCCCTTTAATTAATCCATATATTAGTTCCCACAAAGGTATGAAAACCATTCATGTGGTGGAAAATATGAATAATGAAGAACAAATTTATTAGAATGAATGTGTTTTATTTATATAGATGTTATACTTTTATATTTTAAAACATTTGACAAAGAAGGTTGTTTAATTATAAGGAGAATTAATTTCCATAGAGAATAAAATAATATGAAATAAAAAATATTGGAATGGAATGATAAATGAAATCTAGAAAATAATATTCATTTATGAAAAACTACGACCACATGTATAAAAATTTGAATAAAGTAATTCCTTAAGATATTATAAATATTTGGATGTAAAACCATTGAAAAACATAATTTCTAATGAATTTTATTTCATGAATAATTATAATATCATGAAAAAAATTAACCACTCTAAATAAAACATTGTTGATTATAATAATTATGTCTCGTGAAATTAAATTTGATACAAAAAATCCTTACCTTGTTCACGATTAATCCTGGTTATGCGCATAACATTCAAATATAATAAAATATTTTGATTAGATATTGTATATGGAACATTAATCATAAATATATAACATAGTAATTGTAAAGAACTGAAAATTTCAAGGAAATTTTTTTCATAATTTTTTTTGAATTTTATGAGTATGCAGTTTCTAACGGCACCTGATTCCAAGGCCCGGTGTGCCCGGAATCAATTTTCGAAGATAGGATCGGGTACATTCAGTGAATTAATGAGAGGCTTTTTCAATCTTTTAATCCGGTGCTCGGAATCGAAATTCGAGGGCACTGATGAATTCACAGGGCCGGTAATTGCTAAGGGGGACCTTTATTGCGATCATGTTTGCACGAGAGGGGAAGATAATTTTTGAGGATTAAGTATAAAGTGAAATATAATTGTGTTACAATTTTATTTCACATCTAAGTGTTTTAATCCCATGTGTGGGAGTTGGGGTGGGATCCACTTGATCCTAAACTCCTATTGATGGGATATTAGTGAGGTGGGGCCCACACGAGTCCCCAACTATTCAAATTCTCTAAACCCTCTAAACCTGCCATGTAATAAATGTTGTGGCTACCTCTCTTCTTCATAAATGCATGCCAACCTATCTCACCGTTAATTTTGTCAATTTAAGACTAATTAATTACGTGTGTTATGGTTTTTGAATTTTTAAAATGTATGCAAAAAGTAATAAAATAAGGAAAATGCCATTTTTTATTTTGGTTTCTTCGATGTGTTGATAGAGGAAGTGTTATTCCCATTTGAAGAACTTCATCTTCTTCGCAAAGAATGCCAAGGCTCCGAAAAAGAACATTGACTCAGCAATCACGGTTCTTCATCCTCTTCTTCCTCCACGACAAGGGAGAAGTTGCTGACCGCTGTAATCATCGTCAACGACAACGTGCCATCCTTATTCATCTCCGCAACAAGTCAGGAGATGTAATTTCCTCCTCAGACGCACCCCGACATCCACAGAATCTACGTCCGACCCCTGCGGCGCCATTCTCCACGACGCCCGACATGCGACGTCAAATATCCAAGTAGGGGTTTGTATTTGTGTTCGTGTTTATTCTTTTTCCATCCAACGTTAAAATTTTGGGCCGCCTATTATCGTTATTATGGGAGGAGGTTGGACCGCATGAACACGGCCGACCATCCCCCCCCCCCCCCCCTTTAGTTTTTGATTTCATTGCGGCTCGAACAAAGGAGGAGCGGTGCAACGGCACCACGTAGAAACAAGGAGGAACACGACGAAGAAGCGCGGTGTCGTCGCGTTGCGCCATTGAGACCGGACAAAACTGTGGCTGGAGTCGGGGCAGCAGACACGATTCGAAGACTCCACAGATTGTTTATTTGACATGCGGATCAACGGGTGATGACAGAACGGGCTGCAGAGGCGATTTGATGATTCCGTAGTGAAATTCGGGTCCCGTAAGGATTTCAGTCATAGACGGTAAGTGAAATGGACAACTGGTGCACATTTGGTCGTCTGCGGAGAGCTGCGGCGGTGGAAGCTCACCACCGGAGGAGATCGCCACAGTTGAGCCATGGCGGACCGGAATGGCTTTGTCGTTCTGGGTTTTGGGGAGGGCACGGCTTTATGTCGCGCCGTTTCGAGACAAGGGTGAGGGGGTTGTGCACCTTCATTTTTTCGCTCGGCCGTTACGGCCGAGCTGCCTGGTCACGCGGGCACCGCACCAGCGCCAGGCCAACCGGCCACCCAGGTTGGGTCGGACCACGCCCTAATGGGCCGGACCCGGACCCAGGTAGGGTCGACCTGGTTCGGGCCGACCCAGGGGGTCTCGGGCCGGGTCGGTCCGGGGCCCAAACCCCCTAAAACCGGATAGGTTCGCTTAAAATCCCATAAAATGGGCTATAGACCTCCAATCAATAAACCGTCAGTTGCGATGCGATCCTTGGATCAAGAAGGTCGTTTAGGTATTTTACACTCAAGGTTTCGGAGAACTTTGGGTACGGTTAGGTTGGTTTTAGCATGAAACCAACTGGGCCCTCGGAACGGAAACACTTATAACATGAGCTCTGGATGTCCGATATACGTGTCGTCAACATTGTTGGATTCGTCTTGATGAGAATGAACTTTTGGCATATTCCGCCTCAGGTTTGGACGCAGTTTGATAGTGGCTGGGTTGGATTGAACCTGAAATCCAACCGGGCACCTAAAACGGATATGCTGATAACATTCAGACCGGACGTCCGTTTGACAAACCGTCAGTGGTGTTGGTGATCACGTTGAGAAACGATCCCTATGAGTATTCCCTATGAGATTTCAGGGTACATTTGAGATACAGTCGGGTTGGTTCGTACATGAAACCAACCGGTCCCCCCAGACAAAATGACTGATAACACACAAATCGGGCATCCAATTGACGTGTCGTCTGTTGTGTTGTCTTTCCTATGATGTGCCTGACCCATGAGATACTTCTTCGTATAATCTTGTGATACTAGGAGTATCGACCAGTAGCTCGTGGAGCGGACCGTCCCTGTGACGAGTTAGCAGAGTGTAGAGACCTAGTAGCTGGCTGAGACTTGATGACTACTGATCGATCATCTCGGAGTGATTCAGATAGCCCAGTGGGGTGTGATCGGTTGTAGCAGCAGACCCACGGCGGAGGTGCTCTTGTTTGTAGCGGTAGACCCGCGGTACTTGACATAAGGAGTACCTCTGTTGGCTTTGATGGGGTGCGCTTGTTTGTAGCGGCAGACCCATGGTGGGATGCGTTTGGTAGTAGCAACAGGCCCACAGTACTCGACAGGTGGAGTACTTCACCTGTCCAAGGTTAGTGGGATGTGCTTGGTTGTAGGAGCAGACCCACTGTACTCAATAGAGGAGGAGTTCTCCAGCAGTCGTTGTTTCAACATCATGAATAAAATCCTGGTTTGAGCTAAGTCAATAACCTTTGTTTTTTCCTCATGAATGAGATGAGTTATTTGATAACTTAGATATATGTATGGGAATATACCTAAGTAGAGGTTATCTGTTGAGATATTTCTTTGTGGTTATCCTTCTTGGATTTAGTGAGACCATGGGGGTCTCAGGGTCCCTACTGAGTATCATTATACTCACCCCTGCATGGGCTATGCCCGCACCTCGTTGTGTTGGATGCAGACGACAGACAACGCGGATGGAGGCCGAGCGTTTGGGGACTGGATGGTACCCGGTGGTGGATCTCACAACGAGTCGATACCCAGAGGTAGATCTCATGATTAATAGGTACCTAGAGGAGACGGACGGATGGACGATCGGACGTGGAGTGATAAGGAGGACATCTGTACATACCATTCATGTAGCATCTGTGGTGGACGATCTAGGAGTCGTATGTTATCTTCCAGCTGCATGTCCTTTGAGTTGTACTTTACATTCAGTTGTAGCTGTAAATTTCTTTTGGGATTGTATTTCTTTCCCCTTGTACATTCAGTACATTGTTTACTTCTTTACTTAGTGTTTGCTTCCGCTTGTACTCTGTTGTGTTGTTCACTTATATAAAGGCAATGTCTTCACTTTTTATTGGGATTTACGCCTTTGGTGCTAGTTCCCAGCCCCTGGCCTATGGAAGGTGGGCTTGGGGTAGTCATGGCATGGGCCCTGAGGACGGGTCGTGACACTAATGAATATTTAGTATAATATTCTATTATTTATTAAATATTTATTGATTATGATTTTTTTGAAAAAAAATTTAAATGGAATATTTTTGTTATTTTAGCAATCGAAGATTGAACATTATCCATAAAATAAAATATATAAAAAAATAATCAATCCAATTTTAATTATTAATATATACATATGTATGTATTATAAGTTATCATCCAAATTTCATCAATTATATGGCTTTAATATATGTTATTGTACGTTGTTAGACTGACATAAACATAGAAATACCATAAAGAATGTGTAATTATGGTTATGAACTTGTTTATTTTTAAATAATATCATTATAACATTAGATTAATTATATTATTTTGAATTATTTTAAATTATTATGTTATATTATATCTTAAGTTGATACATGTAAGAAATAAAGATGAAAAATGAAAAATGTTTCTTCATTGTTCTGGTAATCCTCACAAGAAACAATAAACATTTTAATCTCACAGTGTATTAGAGGAAATGATTATGGATTAAAATATATCACACAATATTAATAATTATATTATATATTTAATGATTAGTATTCTTCTCCTTCATTATATCTACTAATGAGTGGTGGTGGTGAATAACCAAATATATCACATTAAGGGGACGGTAGTCCGCACAATGTGTAGTCAATATTATTTTGAACATATATGATAATGTGAATAAATAAATAATTCTTATTTCATTAATATAATAAAACATTAGTATAGTCAATATATGCAGGTCACTATATAACTATTTTGAGGATATAATAAGTTATGAATGTGTAACCTCAAAATTTTTACGATTAAGTTTCTCTCACATTGTGACTACAAAAATTATCAATGAAATATCTTTTTAATTGAGTGGATTACACTTTATAATTGTGACCCGAGGAATATGAATTAGAGAAAAGAGTACAGAATGTGAATAGTGATTTTTTTTGTAGATAATTTCTATGAAATAGAAATTTCAGGAAGGGGTTGAGGTTTCACCTATAATAAGTGTATACAAGAGTACATTTTTTTAATATAAAGTAGTTTTAAGGAGATTAATAACATTATTCAATTTTTGATGGTCCTAAAAGTGGGAAATAATGTTGAGTGGGATTATCCTATTTCAATTAAACATAATTAAATTATTTACAAACATATTCTTAACAATATTTTATGATATCTATTTGTATACTTTTTACATTTTACAGTTTTTACTAGTATAAATAGTTCCTACAAATGAATAATATGTTTTAATGAAAATATAAAATAACCCCTATAACTAAATTTGGTTTTTATGTGGAGAAATTTATTTTAAATTATTCAAATTAATTTTTCTAAATAACATAAAATTAACTATAAAATAATATATATATATATATATAAAAGTATTTTTTTTAATAAAATAATTATATAACCCATTTGTGTTCATAATCATATTTATTACAGGAATAAATTAAAATAATTTTAATTTAATTATAAATTTTTTTAAAGAACAAAATAGTGATATTATTGAAAACATTTCAATTTATTTTAATATATATAAAATGAAAAAAATTAATGAGTTAATGAATTAAAAAAAGATTTATTGATATAATATTAATTAATTTTATCATAACTAATTATAACATTATGCCCAAATTTGAAATTGAAATTATTATTTAATATAACAATGTTGTTTTAATTTAAAAACTCTGTTTTAATTAAATTTATTTCTAAAAGTGATGATTATTTTTTTCAAATTTATTTGAATAAATTACAATTTGGGGAAGAATAAAAAATGATACTAAAATGAAAATAATTAGAATTAAAATTATATAATTGTATATAAAAAATAATAAATTTACTACAGAAACTTGTATTCTATCAATTAATTGTTTTTTAATGTGTGGGTCTAGATTTTATAATTATAATTTCATAATATTTATTTTTTTTGTAAAAAATAATGTTTCCAATATTCACATAAAAATAAACTATTTCAAATTTAATGCTCTGATCCTATTTACCCAGAGTCGGTGCATTATTTCATAACATTAACATGATCAAAATACATCATGTTTCAAAAAACTGATCAGTTAAGTAGCCTTGGAAGTACTATATAGATACATATGTTTTACATTACATCATGAAATAATAAAACAACATTGTGTCCCCTTTGAACAAACTCTTATCCCATAGCCTATATTTGCAGGTTAATCATAAAATAAGTCTTTTTATCATGGGAAAAAAACATAAGAAAGGGGTGAGATCATATGCTAGGTATGGATAAATATATTGCATAAACAATCATAAATAAGAAAAAACAAATAAGGCAGTGTAGAAGACTAAAATGTAATACTTTTAAAATTAAAAATCTACATAATATGGAAAGGATAAATAAAATAATTCCACTACATATTCACATGGACATTCTACTAACTGAATAATGAAATTCAATATCAATGTCCATTTTCATAATGAGGGAATGAAAAATTCCAGACATTATAACCACATAGTCAAGGCCTCATGCCAAGATTACAAATAATATTTTTTTAATGGCCTTATGCCAAGACAATAGTTTCTCTCATGAGACCTATCAATGTATCTACGAGCTATAGAGATAACCACCAGTCACTTACTTAGTCCAATGACATCCTCATATGAAAATTTTTAAACATAACATAATCATTCCAAATATAAACTACCATAAAAAATGTTAATACTTTAAACATAAACCATGAATGGAATAAAAATAACACATCCACAGTCAAATATATAACAACCCTCTCAATATAATATTCAAAATTTTATCATAATAAATCATCTTCAAAAAAGTGTAAAATCCATCAAATGGATGTTTTTGTCATGACCCGACCCTACCCGGGCTCGAGCCGCAACTACCCCAAGCCTGCCTCCAAAGGCTAGGGGCTGGCGAGCAGTGCCGAAGGCACAATAACTCGGGGAGGCCTTTTCCTAAGTACCTGTATACACACACGCAACAAACTCAATGCAAAATTGCAGAGTAAAAAAGAAAAGTAAAGGGAAACTGCTATAAATAAACCACAATGTGCATCGACCTCTAAAAGTACAAAAAAGGTGCTGAAAGTAAACTGAATAGAAAAGGGGAAAAACACGCTCCCAACCAGTAAAGTGCCAAAACCCAACAGCAGGTGAACAAAAGAAAAACAGATGGAAGGGTTCCCCTCCTGGAACCCGACTACGACCACCGCACACGGTCCAAGCTCCCGAACTCCAATGCTCCACTGAAGTCACGACCAACCTGTCTGTCGTCTTCAAGGGCACACCATGTGCGGGCAAAGACCAAGCAGGGGTGAGTATAAAAATACTCAGTAGGATACCTCGAAGGCTTGAGGGAGCAACAAAGGTCATACTGAGGGGTGATAGGTAGATCGAATAGGGAATAATAAAGGAGTGCAAAAAGGAGTGCAGTAAAGAGTAACAGTAGAGAGTCTAGCTCAACCCAACAAAAGGAAAGAAGGTAGACTCATCTAGACACAAGGAGATTGGAATGGTGAGAAGATGAACTTCTCATCGAGCCTTCGCTACTTATAGAAGGAGAGTAGACTCGACGAACCATGATATGCTAGACACAGAAAGCATGTGGCATACCTTGCGCGTCTTCGCCTCTCCTGGAAGGTGAGTAACCAAACCCAAGAAGTGGGTACTGGAACAAGGTATATACAAATTTATATGCTCTATAAGAAGCCCGAACAAGGTGGTATGGGGATCTACATCCCATACCACATCCCAATAAAGTGAGTCTCCAACAGTCCAAGAAGTAACACCATCGATGCCCAGCATACCGCACATCTGCCCCACACTACATGTCAAGGACTCAAATCACCGCACCTCGAAACTATCTGCTTTGGGCGGCACTGACTCACCCGCACGGTTTTAGGTCGCATCACAAGGATGCGTCTAAGTGGAGAAAGTTCTCTTTGTACTTGAGTGTTCTGGGGGAACACCAACCACAACTCATCACTGCCCCGTAGTCGAGAAGTATCATCCAAGTCAAGGTCGTTCCATCACTGACCCGTTCAACTAGGGTCCCACTCCGGTGATCATGGAGGAAAGCCACAGACTAGCCTAGAAGAAAGGACTGAGTCTGGAATGTCAACGAGTGTCCCACTGCCTATCCCTACTAGAGGGTAATTCATAATATAATATCGGGTGACCCACTGCCCACCCCTGTTGGAGGGTAAACCCTAATATGTTATCGGGTGACCCCTGCCCAGCCCTACTGGAGGGTAACCCTAGAATAAGCCGACAGGTGACCCACTACCCAGCCCTGTTGGAGGGTAGACCCTCAAGAGTCGTCGGGTGACCCAATGCCTAGTCTCTGTTAGAGGTTAAACCGTGAGAAGTACATGAGCAACCCACTACCTAGCACAGTTGGAGGGTAAACCTGATGTAGTCGATGAGTAACCCACTGCCCATCACTCTAGAGGGTAAAACCAGAACTGCTCTGGCCATCTCTCATGGATGGTACAACACTAGTCAACCGAACCCGGAGTGGTATCAAGAAACCATCCGTCTCCAAAACAAAACTAGGGGAAACCACTCAACTATGCTGATCTAAATCATCGAGCACCGATCCGGGGGAAGAACTCAACCCCGCTGGTCAACAATTGAGAATCGAGCGACCCTCTACATCGCGAGAGGTCAAAAGTATGCAAAGAATAACATGACAGGCACTTGGGTCCCACACGACATGTGGCGCCAAGCCAACTCCAAACAAACGCACAAACGTTCTCAGGTACAAACAACCACATGTACCCCCAAAGAATTCCCGTATACTCCCCAAAAATACCACATTCCAGCACAAAGGCTAACATCCTCACAACACCCAATGTCTATGCGAAGGCATAACGTAACAACTCCAACCTACCACCTCATCATCTGAGGCATAGGCAACCACATCTCTTCTATCATTTACATCACTCAAACGGGAGTGCACGCGATCACATGCCAGGGGTCCGCTACTAACACGGTAGAAGAAACGCCACTGTGGAACCTTCACATGTCCACATTTAATAAGATCGTGTAAGAGGCTATGCTCTCCTGAACAGATTTCTCCATTGTAATCCTCATGGAAAAACACCTAAGATAGACCACTTACTCGCCCAAAATGGTCAACCAGTGAAAACGGTACTATTCACCGTAACCAACTCGTTTGGGGCCACCCCAAGATCCTGAAACTGAGCAAACGGAATACACCACTGTGATCCCCTCAGAAAAACAAAAGGGATTGACTACTCAATCACCCAAAACGAACACCCGGTGAAAAAGGTACTATTCACTGTAGTTAGCCCAGGTGGGACCCGCACCACGATCCTGAAAAAGGTTTGGTGAACTGCGCCATTACGATGCTATCGAAAAAACATGTCCAAATCACTACTCACTTAAGTGGAACAGATATCTGGGGAAGAGATACATTCCAGCTTATCGCGCACGACCGATGCTAAAAGGGACCCACATCCCAATCCCAAAACACAACTAATAGATCACACTGTTGCGATCCTCTCGAAAAATTACAGAAGATGGACTAATCACTTGTCCAAAACGGTCTCCCGGTGATAGAGATAGAAAATCACCGGCAACGCCCAAACGGCTCCCATGGGGCCTGCTCCATCGTGCAGAATTAGAGTGGGCGGATTGCACCATTGCAATCCCTTTGGAAAAACATCCAGAATCGACTGCTCGCACGCCCCTAATAGACGCCCTGTGAGAATGTCGCTAAACGCAGCTCGCAGCTCAAAAGACGGGCTGTGGGGCACACGCCTCAACTCCGGTTTCAGTGCCCGAGACCACATTGAAACACTCCGCCTCAGCACCAGGGTCACAATGCTGCTGACGGTGCTCAAATCGGACATCCGACGCATCCGCGCCATCCAAAACAAGATCCCCCCGAATGAAATGTCAATTTACTTAAGACGCATCACACCTCCGAGGCCCATCGTTTCGAGAATAAAAAATTCTCGAAACCATCTCTAAACGTTCGTTTCGTCGATACGGTTCCACTACGATAGACGACATCTGAATCAGACACCCATAATGAAAATTATGGGCATCCTAAGGAGGGGGGACGGATACCCTTGGGCTGGACAGGCCTGGACCGACCGGTCCGCCCGTTGCTGGCTCGCGGTCCGCCAACAGACCGGCCACGAGGGCTGGTCGTTCTCACAGCACGAAGACCTGCCTTGCATGGGTCTTTGTCCCCCCCACCCCCCCGCGGGGTCGCGCCACGCGAAGCTGTGGCTGAGGAGCTCTCCACAGAGTCGTCGCCAAAGCCCGCTGGAACTGAGCCGCCGCCGCTCTGGAGCTTTCCAGACAGCCTTGCCGACAGCCGGAAACAAACGGTACCCCAAAAACAAGCCGGAAACACCCTTAATCCTGCAAACTTCGCCGGATGATTGTGGACGCCACGGAGCTCGGAATTCGAATCCAAAAGATGCGTTGGAAAGGGAATAAAATCTGGACCGCGTTCATGGGATTTTTTCAAAAATTCGACATATTTTTGATACAAAAATATGAGCTCAAAATAGGTGCGGGAAAAGGAAACAGAAACGAAAAATCCTACCTTGATGGGCTTCGCCGCAGCCCATCGGAGTCGCCTTGTTGGAGCCACCTTGCCGGAGATGTGGAGGAGAGGAGGAGGGGTTGAGGGTGAGAGGGCTTTGCCGGGGGGTGAACATGGGAGGGGGAAGGGGAGAAGGGTTAAAATAAAATTAAAAATTTTAATTAATTTCAACCCATAATTTAACCTGCATCTGAAACCTTCGAAAGAGCCGAGGTTAAGCCTCCCCTAGGCCAAAAACCACCTCCTGCGCACAACCGCGGTCACAAAATTTTAATCCGAGACACCGTTCAAAAGTTATTAAACTTAGCGCCCGAGGCCACCAAATTACGAAAACGCCCCTGGGGTCATTTTTCATAGACGGGCCGCGCCCGCCAAACATACACCCCTTCTAGGGTAAACGACATGCTCCAAACTCAACGGTACCCTCGGTTTTCCAATCCAAGAAACTGTTTAAGTGATACTTGAGTTAAGCCATTAAACCAAAAAATTAATTAATTAATTAATCCATTTAACGTTCCGAAAGCAAGCGAGGGGTCCAAACGACTCGTGCCGACTAGTTTTATGTCGTTCCTAGTATAAAAACCCCATTACGGACCCATCTGTACACTCAGATCTGTGATCTAAAACACCTTTTATGAGTTATCCCATTTATTTAGCGTTTCCAGTGTGAATGCAATAAAAATATTAATTTCAGCCACTCAGGGGCTCAGAATCGCACACCGTTTGAAGGCGCTGCTATGTAATATCATCAAGAATCTTCCAAATTCATTCACAGAAAAAATTGGGTTCTTAAATCATTACCTCCTTCAATATATTCATCCCTGAAAAGAAAAACTAGGGAACAACTCATGGTACTAAGCCCACACCTGACTCTCCCGTACCCAGAAGAACTCTCACACAACTCTGCGCAAATGCACACAAACCAATGGATTTTATCTGTTCACGTGAGGTCTACCCTTGACGATGGCGTGCATAAGATAACACAGACGTCTCTTCAGGTAAACAATGTGGGAGACATCGTGCACTCACACCATACCTTGGGGTTAGGGAAAGGCAGTAGCGAACCTCGTCATCCCTTCACACAGTCTCAAACGACCTGAAGGATTTTGGGGGAAGCTCACCTCCCCGACTGAGCCCCTATGTCGCACGCCGTGACTGGAATCACCGCCCAAAATTGGAACAAGGCCTGGTGATTCCCTCCATCAGAATATCCATACGGTGAAAGACCCAAGGATATCTGGTCATGCAAGGTTCAACGACCGATGTCTCTCAACTAAGACTCACTTACATGCTCAGGGAGTGATGGAGTCGACTCCATCGACTAAATAGGAAGGATACGGACCTTCTACTCTACCAAAACAGGGTTATACCTGACGCCCTGCGTCACCCTAGTAACAACCCAAGCAAGGAGTAGGGAGAAAAGAAATTCACAGGCAGAGTATAACAATTCTACTGTAAAAAAGTAGAAGAGCTGTAGATCGTACCTCTTATCACCTCATGCTCTGCAGGATCATAGACATCCAATGGTCATAGCTATCCGTGGTCCCAACTTTCAGCACCTAGAGCCTGATGTGGACCACCTAGTGGTGATGGGATGACCTCGTAAAGTCATCCCCCACTACCAGATCCTCCTGCTCCTCTCCTAGCACCACCTCCCTGGGTACTACTCCGATCACGGCGCTGCCCCTACCATGGTGGTGCACCTACTGCCTACCTGAAGATTTTAGCATCTCTGGTCGGGAAGTCTCATGCCAAGTGATCTCGCTCATCACAAGCATAACATCATCGATCCCTAAGCTGTCCTGGTTCCCTCCGGTGCCACTGTGGTGTACGACCACGGCCCGGAGCCCACTCACGGAAAGGCCCCCTCGGCTGAGGCCCTGCACTTTTCCGCCACTGTGGTATATGACTACGTCTATGAAATCGGCAGTGGGAGGGCCACCGATGTAGAGGTCCGGTCCTCCAGCACCTGCTAGCTACAACAGATGCCTCGGCTCTATCATGCCCACTGCCACTACCAACCGCAAAACATGATAGGAAGCTCTCTGTCACCAATGCATGCTCTAGCACTTCAGCATATGTGGAAATATACAAGGGCACTATGACATCACGAATCTCTCAGTGGAGACCCTGCTCAATCTTCCACACTCAGATATATTCGTCGTTGACCAAGTCCTGGTAAAAGCGTGCTGGTCTGCAAAACTAGTCGCGTACTCGGCCACCTTCATCCCTCCATGCTGAAACTGCGGGATCTCCTGAACTCGAATGGAGCAAAAGAAGGAGGGAAAAAACTACCCACGAATCAACAGTTGGAAGTCTCCCCACGAAAGTGACGACTTGTCAAAAAACTGAGTCACCAGACTCCACCAACGTCGAGCTGCTCCATGAAAAAGGTTGGCTGCCAAAGCCACTCTTCAATCTGTCGGCGTCTACACAAGCCTGAAAAGGAGAACCACTGTCTCTAGCCAAACCTTTGTTGCCTGAGGGTCTGACTCACCACCAAACCTCAGTGGTATCTGCCGCTGGAACTCACGGAGCGCGCTTAACCAACGCTCAAACTCAGCCTGCTCTGCTGAATCTGTCTGCTGCTCAACAGGTGGGGTGCTGCTACCTGCCCACCCGGAGAAAAGGGCTTGCATGATGGGTCCTGGACTGAGGCCTTGTAGCTCATTGGGTCTTCTTCACGCACCAAAGCTGGTGTCTTGGATGGCTATCTTTGCGAGGGCATCCTGAATATTATTAAGGAGTTCCACGATCAGATTAGCATATATGTATATACAAATAACAATGATGGGGAGCTGACTCAAGAAGAATAGTCAGAGACTCAATCCTATGTGATGCACAATCCAATTTTCCCTGCAATAAGTGTCTTCGAATTCTGAGTCGACAAGCGGGTTATCAGGGTCCTGGTGAATGGATACGTTGGCCGCCACACCATCACTGGACTCTTTGGCCTGAGAGATGCTCTCAAGACATGTTAACAATGTTTCCTTAAATCCCAAAAAGTTCCTTTTATTTTAAGGATGTCCGAACAACATCCCAAGGAACGAACCGCTCTGATACAACTTTTTCACGACCCGTCCCTACCCGAGCTCGAGCTGCAACTACCCCAAGCCCGCCTCCAAAGGTGAGGGGCTGCCGGCCATCGCCAAAGGCACAATAACTTGGGGAGGCCTTTGCCTAGGTACCTGTACACACACACCCAACACAGTCAATGAAAAATTGCTGAGTAAAAAAGAAAAGCAATGGGAAACTGCTATAAATAAACCACAATGTGCATCGACCTCTAAAAGTACAAAGAATGTGCGGAAAGTAAACTGAAAAAAGAAATGGGGAAAAACAGGCGCCCAACCAGAAAATGCCACAACCCGGTAACAGGTGAACAAAAGAAAAACAATTGGAAGGGTTCCCCACCTGAAACCCGACTACGACCACTGCACAATGTCCAAGCTCCCGAACTCCTATGCTCCACTGATGTCAGGACCAACCTGTCCATCGTCTGCAAGGGCACACAAAGTGCGGGAAAATCCCATGAAGGGGTGAGTATAAAAATACTCAGTAGGATACCCCGAAAGCTCGAGGGAGCTAAAAAGGAGGTACCGAACGGTGAGAGGTAGATCGAACAGGGAATAATGAAAGATTACAAAAAGGAGTGCAGTAAAGAGTAATAGTAGAGAGTCCAGCTCAACCCAACAAGAGGAAAGAAGGTAGACTTGTCCATACACAAGGAGCTAGAAATGGTGATAAGATGAACTTCCCATCGAGTATTCTCTATCTATAGAAGGAGAGTAGACTCAACCAATCATGAGAAGATAGACACATAAAGCATATGGAATACCCCACGCGTCATCACCTCTCCTGGAAGAAGAGTAACCAAACCCAAGAAGTGGGTACTGGAAAAAATAATATATAGAAATACATATGCTCGATAAGAATCCCGAACAAGGTCGTAAAGGGATCTCCATCCCATATTTCAGCCCAAGAAAGTGAGTCTCCAACAGTCCCATAAGTAACACCATCGATGCCCAGTATATCACACGTCTACCCCGAACTGCAACTCAAGGGCTCAAATCACCGCACCTCGAAACTATCCTCTTTGGGAAGCACTGACTCGCCCACATGGTTTTAGGTCGCGTCACAAGGACGTGTCTTGGTGGGGAAATTGCTCCTTGTACTTGAGAGTTATGGGGGAACATCAAACACAACTCGTCACTACCCCACAGTCCAGAGGTCTCCCCAAAGTCAAGGTCATTCCATCACTGATCCGTACTACTAGGGTCCCGCTCTGGTGATCATAGAGGAAAGCCACAGACTAGCCCTGAAGAAAGGGCTGAGTCTGAAATGTCAACGAATGTCCCACTGCTCAGCCCTACTGGAGGGTAATTCATAATATAATATCAGGTGACCCACTACCCAGCCCTGCTTGAGGGTAAACCCTAATAAGATATCGGGTGACAAAATTCTCAGCCCTGCTTTAGGGTAAACCCTAATACATCATCAGGTGACTCACTGCCCAGCCCTGTTGGAGGGTAGACCTGGAATAAGTCAATGGGTGACCCACCACCCAGCCCTGCCAGAGGGTAAACCAGGATGAAGTCGATGGGTGACCCACTGCCCAGCCCTACTGGAGGGTAAACCTAGAATAAGCTGACAGGTGACCCACTACCTAGCCATGCTGAAGGGTAGACCCGCAATAGTCATCGGTTGACCCACTGCCTAGTCTCTGCTAGAGGTTAAACCCTGAGAAGTCCATGAACAACCCACTGCCCAGCCTAGCTGGATGGTAAACCCGAAGTAGTCGATAAGTAACCCACTACCCGGCCCCGCTGGAGAGTAAACCAAGAACTTCTCTGGCCATCTCTCCTGGATGGTACAAAATTAGACAACCGAACATGGAGTGGGTATCGCGCAACCATCTGTGTCTGGAACAAAACCAGGGGAAACCACTCAACCCTGCTGATCTAAACCATCAAGCACAGAGCCGGGGAAAAAACTCAAACCCCCTGGTCAACAATCGAGAACTGAGGGACCCTCTACATCGCGAGAGGTCAAAAGTATGAAAGGTAGAACACGAAAAGAACATGGGCCCCACACGACGTTGGGCCCTAAGAAAACTACAACCAAGAAAACAAATGTTATCTGGTACAAACAACCACATGTACCTCCAAGAATTCCCGTATTCTTCCAGAGTATACCACATTCTAGCCCAAAGGCTAACGCGCACACGACACCCAACGTCAACGCGAAGGTGTAACGTTACAACTCCAACCTGCCACCTTAATAGATGAGGCACATCCAACCACAGCTCTTCAAGCATTACATCACTCACACAGGAGTGCACACGGTCACCTGCCAAGGGTCCGCTACAAACATGGTAGAAGAACTGCCACCGGGGCACCTTCACATTTCCAAGTTTAATACGATCACGTATGAGGCTCCGCCTGCCGGAACATATTTCACCGTTGTAATCCTTATGAAAAAACACGCGAGATAGACTACATACTCGCCCGAAATGGTCAACCGGTGAAAAAGGTACTATTCCCTGTAACCAACCCATGTGGGGCCCACCCCAAGATCCCGAAACTGAGCAAATGGAGCACACCACTGTGATCCCTTTGAAAAAACACACAGGATTACTACTCAATCTCCCAAAATGAACACCCGGTGAAAAAGGTACTATTCACCATAGCCAGCCTGGGTGGGACCCGCACCACGATCCCAAAAAAGTTTGGGGGAACTGCGATGTCGTAATGATTTCAGAAAAACACTTCAAAAGCTCTACTCACTTGAGTGGAACGGATATCCGGGGAAAAGATACATTCCGGTTACCACGCACGAGCGGTGCTACGTGGGACCCGCATCCCGGTCCAGAAACACAACTAACGGATCACACAGTTGCGATCCTCTTGAAAAAGTACACAAGATGGACTAATCACTTGTCCAAAATGGTTTCCCGATGATGGATATGGGAAATCACCATCAACGCCCAAACGACCCCAGTGGGGCCCAGACCATCATGCGGAATTTGAGAGGGCAGATTGCACCATTGCAGTCCCCTCAGAAAAAATCCAGAATCGACTGCTCGCACACCCCGAACGGACGCCCGGTGAGAAAGTCGCTAAACGCTGCTCGCAGTTCAAAAGACGGGCCGTGGGGCCCACTCCTCAACTCTTGTTTCAGGGCCCGAGACCAAACTGGAGAACTCTGCCTTGGCACCAGTGTCCCAATGCCGCTGACGACACTCAAATCAGATGTCGGACGCGTCCGCTTCGACCCAAACAAGATCCCTCGAAGTAAATTTAAATTCACTTAACGACGCGTCACGCCTCCGAGGCCCCAGGTTTCGGGAATTAAAAATTACCGAAACCATTTAAATACGTCGTTTCCGTCGATATGTTTCCACTGCCGTAGATGACCTGCGAATCAGACACCCGTAATGAAAATTACGGGCGTCCTATGGAGGGGGGACGGATACCCTTGGGCTGGACCGGCCTGGACCGGCCAGTCCACCTGCAGACCGGCCTCGAGGGTCGGTCGTTCTCACCGCACGAAGACCCACCTTGCGCGGGTCTTTGTTTCCCCCCCGCAGGGTCGTGGCGCGCGACCCCGGTCCTTCGAGTCAATTGGTCGGCACAGCCGACCGGTCCTTCCACTCCATGCCGCGTGAAGCCATGACTGAGGAGCTCTCCGCCGCACCGATGTTCACCGGAGCCATCACCGAAGCCCGCTGGAACTGAGCCGCCACCGCTCTGGAGCTCGCCGGACCGCCCTGCTGACTGCCAGAAACCACCGGAACCCAAAAAACAGGCCAGAAACACCCTTAAACCCGCAAACTTCGGCAGATGATTGTGGACGCCACAGAGCTCAGAATTTGAATCCAAAAGGTGCGTTGGAAAGGGAATAAAAAATTTAATTTCGAAAACTCTGGGGCTCGGAATCGCATGCCTTCTGAAGGTGCTGCTCTGAAATTTCATCAAGAATATTCCAAAGTCTTTCACAGCAAAAACCGGGTTCTTACAGTTTTCATAAATGAATTCAAAACTATTTGAGAGAAATATATATTTTTATTTTGAAGTCATTTAAATGACCCATATTTATAAAAAAACATTTTTTTAATTATTCTTATAATCGTGTATGGTATTATTGTTTGGTGTTATAACTATAGAAAATATCCTCACCCACCGTATAATTTAACAAAAATTATAAACTTAATTTTTCGAAAAGGTCATAATGTACCTTGTTTGAAAATGGAGAAATGATTATTTTATAAACATTTTATAAAATATCCAAAAACATATAAATAACTTTAACCCATAGTCTCTAATATATTTAATTTTTTTGAAACATATTTATATGAAAAATTGATGTCGATTTTAAAGAGTTCTAATTAGATACTCACGTACAAACAACCTCGGATAATGAATAGATTGTAGAATTAACCCTTACATTGTAATTTTCATTAGTAAAAGGTACATTAACCTCTTGTATAATTGTGAAATTATTGTTATTGAATTATATAAGAACCACAAACATAAATAGGATATCATATCAGATATTCTAATATTTCTTTGTAAATAATATTTTAGTAGTATAATTGTTTCAGGGGTCAACTGATTCATTTTCCATTATATGTTTGGTAATGTAAGTCATGTGTTTTTGGAATAGGATTTAATTTTTTCACATAAAGTTTGATATTCAGTTATTAATCATTATTTTTATTCATAAAATGAAAATTATTCTTGAATTGATAAGATGCGGAATAAATCTCATCGCGTTCGTGGATACGGTAATCCGCAGCCACGAACGGGCGACAAAAATATTCAAATGAAGGTGAAATAGTATGTAATTTGATTGTATGTAATATAAATATAATAATTAGCATTTTATATTTATTATTTATATCAATTATACTCATTATTATACCCATCCAAATAATAAGGTGTTGAATAAACAAACTACACCACGACATGTAGATGGAAAGCCGTACGCATGCACATACGGTAACATTTTCATTCATATGATGGATAAAATAATAAATACTGTTGAACCATATTTATAAAAGGATCACATTATGTAGAACGTACTGGAGTTATTACTTTGGTAAGGAAACAACAATAATGAGGAAGTGGAAGAAGAAAAGATCTTTTAAAGAGGTTATGAAATTGTTACCTCTTCTTTGGGTACTTCCTTTTGTTTGATCAAAAGGGATCCATAAGATGGATTTGTGACAAAATTAAGGCCTCTAGGTTGAAGTGAGAGTATATGATAGGATACTGGATCAAGGTATGAACAATCCAAATGGGCATGGAGGTGTGAAATTTAGGGAAGGGGTAATGTCCTTTTATAAGAGAAGTGAGGGTCACTTTTTTGAAATCATGAAATATTATATTATTATAAAATAAAATTAAGTTTATAATTCCTCCAAATTGAATATATTTTTAGACTAATGGGGTTATAGTCAGAAATACTCCAAACCAATATGTTTTAGACATGTTTAGTCTACCAAATTAACCCGATAATTTATATTCAACTCTTCGTTATATAGTATAACATTTACCACGTCTCATTGTATTTTTGTATTATATGCTTAATAATATTACTATAAAATACCAAGAGAACCTCAAGTGGTTCATTAATGATATATATATATATTATTATTATATATGTTATTTGGACAAACTGTATATTTTTAGGAATAATATAATATTTAATAATATAATATCTTTTTAAAAAAACTCAATTACTTCAATTTTGACACAATTTGGTATTTTGTTTTTTTGAAAGACATAAAACATTATCACTACGAAAAAAAATTATTTAATCAACCCTAACATGTATTTTTTCCATGAAAATTCATTTATGTCATCCAAACTATGAAATTATATTTACTTTATCATTTATAATATCATTTATTTGATTCATTAATTAATAAGAAAAATAGTGTATCATTATTTTGTCATAAATAAATATATTTATTTAATTTATCAAAATTATAAATAAAATATCATGATTTATGAACTTTTTATATATTTATAATTAATAATTATAGTAGATGATATTACTTACAGAACCTCATAGAAACATTATTTTACGAAATGATAGATGAATTTTATGTTTTTGTCTTTACATTAAATTATTTAATTTAAAATTTCATTATCACTCCTAAGTGGCTCCATGGAGTCACCAAATTGTATCAAGGATTCCCATGGTTGGGTATTTATCATCCAAGAAAATTAAGACATGTATTAGGATAATTTTAATATAATTTTAAGATTATTTGTTTTCTCTTATTCATTGGATTTACCCTTTAACAATAGTAAATAAAATATTTACTAAAGTAACTAATAATAATTTCTATAAATAAATGATACCTATTTAAAAAACATGGACCACATGATTCCAAATATGAAATCAATTTTTCCAAATTTGATACACAGAAGTTGCAGAAATTAATATAAAATTAATTCTCGTTTTCAAAACCAATAAGTAGGTTTTTAAAAAGTAAAAACTATCAAAATATGAAATTGTACTTAAAAAATAAATGCTTAAAAAATAGAAAATCCCTTTGTGGAAACCCACTTTATAAATAGGGTTTTTAATGTTTATTCTATATAAGATGGAAAGGGTAATGAAAAAGTCACCACCAAATTAAAATTTTGATTAGTAGAAAATTGGTGGAAATTATAATTGGAGTAAAAACGTACATATTTACAGTGATTTATTGAGTTTAACAATCATAAACATGTGAATGGAATACTGAGGGCCTCAAAGACAAAAATCTATAAAGATTTAAAATATCACCAGTTCAAAAAAACATAGGGTATTAGGATAAGATAATATTGGTTTTAATATCATTTCCCTAAGGTTTTTTAATTTATTTCTTCATTGAATAAGAAAAAAAGAATACATGAATGTTGAGTTACATCCATTGACTAATTTATACCACAAACTCATCTTCCAATCCAATAATGAATAGAACTCCAAAAAATTCAATTAATCCAAAAATTATAGGGTTCAAAATATAAACACATATCATTTTAATGAATAAAACTGTTTTTTAATAACCAAGAACATCATGTAGGCTAGTGTTAGGTGAAAATTCCTTATTACACATTGGTTGAGGGTTCGATTCCGGTATATTTTTCCAACGCGACGAGTTATCACCCAACTTTTAGGATGTCCTGTCATTACCCCCCCCCCCCTCCCCACAATGTTTACCCCTCCTAGGCTGGAAATGTGAGAATTGAGATAATGACCCCCCGAGCCCAGACACCTTTAGGTCCTGGGTTGGCGACTAGAACTGAGGGTATAGTAAACACACAAATGGGAGGCATTAACCTCTAAGAGAACACATGTGAAAGATAGAGATAAGATAGCCACCAACCAACTCCAACTCAAAACTGAAATATAAAAGAAACCCAAGTAAATATATGAAATTACATGAAAATTTACTACAACTGAATGGAAAAAAACTACAAGTACCCAAAAGAAAGGAAAAACATCAATGACCACAAGCCCGAATAGCTCCTACAACAACAAGCTAGTAGTAACCATCCAGGTCTCTAACCTGCTCCAAGTGACCTGAAAAACAGTTTATATGTACATATGGTGACTATAACAGTATACTCAGTAGGTTCCTCCCCGAATCCTCTCGTGCAAAAGTAATGAAAGAATGCTAAAGAACAGTGAACAAAAAGTGAAACTAACTCATCACCTAAAAAGGTATACTAAGTTCCTGATCTCACCATGGCTAATTTCACCAAGTAACGCATAAAATAATATAGCATATAGTAAATAATATCGAGGGTATCCCACTACTAATTCCCCACTAGTTTTCCTCTTTTCCCCAACGACATATGCCATGTGCATCTCTCTCCAAATGCTTGCCTGTATACACCTGGGCTAAGCTCCACAATCTGCACCACGTGCACCACAAAGTCTTTCCCGCAGACACCTGGGCTAATCACCAGACCATCCGCAAACCCAAAAGTAACAAAGTAGTTTTCAGGAGCCACCACAGCTCGCAAAACGTGTATCATATGTCGTGTATTATACCTCAAGCCATCACAACCCATACGTCGAGTAAGGATCATCAAGCCATCACAACCAATACACAATACACCTATAGTGGTCCATTGGATACTATATCCATAATATATGTGTTTGAATAAACACAAGCCACTACAGCCCTCTCCATACATATATGGGGAAAACTAACTGTTGTGCCTACTATTACAAGTATATACCAAGAGAAGAGAGTGGGGCTAAAGGGGGTAGTCAACCATTCAACCTCCCATCAGAATGTTGGGGAAAACACCCCCTAGGGCTGAGAATCCCCGGGGTGCCAGTTTCCCTTACCTAACAAGGTGGAGTAGTGTATAGAAACACAAAAACTACAAAATATATATAACTCACAACCACACTATGGGCATAACCTAGTCTTAGTCTCAACTGCTGCTAACATCTCTTAGACTTCAGGTTGCTATTTCTAAGATTAGGTATCCAATAAGCACACAACCAATTAAAGAACTTCATTAGGCAACTTAATTCACTTTTTAATCAGTTCCACATTACGTTAATTATCTCTTTTCACATTAATTAACCATGAACAAAACCACATTAAACTTCATTGGCATCACATTCAACAACAACTGTTCCATTAAATGTTAACACATCCCCATAAAATTCCAACATCTCAATCCCCACAGATTATCACCATTTAATCAAAAATTCATTACATAATTTCTTTCCCATATTCCCAGGCATTCTAGAAATGCATCTTATGCAACTAAACACAAGGGGGATCAACATGGTGAGTAGATGTACTACTCATCGAGTCAGTGCCTCCTATAAAGAGAGCGTAGACTCGTTTATCTTTGAGAAGCTAGACACGGAAATCACGTGGAATACCCAACGCGTCTTCGCCTCCTTCGGAAGAAGGGTAAGCAAGGCCAGCTGCCATGATTAGTGGGGCAATGTAAACTAGATAATTATTCAATCAAATTCACCAAGCTTCCAACAAACACATCCATCCCATTCCATCATCACCTGTGTCCTCCCCGACACTCATATGCATAAACCGATGCATATCGCAACTCTAGGCGTCATCCGCTGCAACAACCACACGACCTCCCTTCCTCCATATATCACAACACCCCTTCAGGGTCACATCACAGCACAAGCAGCAGAAAAATGAACAACACATCAAATGGGCTCCTGACCCTTTAACAAGGCAACCATCCTTCATACACAATTAGAACTCATGGATCTAAAGCACAAGGAACTTGACATTACGAACAAGAGGGTAACTAAAAACCATACTTGACATTATCTTTTATCAACCAACTTTTTATTTAATCGTTCTTGAAATAACAGATTCAATTTGTAGGATCCAATTCCAGGAAACCTATTCAGTATGCTATCACAACAGATTTAACATGCTTACTATGCTAATTTTATTAACATAAAATTAGAACAACTACAAAAATGGAAACAACAATATTCATTTACATGCCTCTTTATCTTGAGCCAATTAATTATCAATTAATTCTAGCTTTACATTTTTTATCAATTTCCATCAAGAACAAACATATAAGCAACGCAAGCATAGATATCACACTATCTAGAAAAACATGAGGCAATAACATATGAGCGATAAAAATTTCTTTATCCGGTTCAAATATTTAATTAATTCAATTTCATTGTGATATAAAGGGTTAAATATTTCTAAATGTACAATTTCACTTAAACAATTAGAAAAGAAATGAATCTCGTACCTCAAACAGTTCCTCACGTTCTTTATCCACACAACGGGTCACAATCCTCCTCTCGCGAAAAATGCATCCATCCGAGGATTCCACGGTACGACAGAACCAACCAAACCCCAAGAGAAACCAATTAGAATCCTGAAGATTACATGATATAATATGGAAATCAGAACAGTAGAAGATGAACCCCAAAAGAACAACGTTACAATAAACCTTATATTGAAGGTTGATCGAAACACCTTGGTTACATCAAAATAGAGTGGAACCCATCCGAGGGGTAGAGTTTGATTGTGAAACTCTTGTAAGAAGGATTGAAATGTTCTATCATCTCATAGACGATAAAAAAGTGGAATAAAAAGGGAGAATAATATCTTGTTCCTTTTTGAAGATTTAATGAGGCAACAGTTTACGATCCAATTAATTCTCTATTACAAATGGATCACATTAACCCACGCGGTTTGACCACGTAAAAACATCCTGACCTTAGGGATAATTAATATAGGATTTATGGAATTTGAATCGGCCTTAATATTCCTTAAAATAAGGCTTTAAATGTATTTTACATCAAAGGAAACATCAAAAGGGGAAAAACTATAGGAATCTGGAAACACTGTTCACCTACTGTTACTGTACACATACCGGTCTGTGGTACTGATCTATGCAACCAATCTGTGCTACCGATTTGTGCTACCGATCTGTGCTACCGTTCTCTGCTACCAATCTGTTCTACCGATCTGTGCTAAGGATCTGTGCTACCAATCTTTGCTACCGATCCGTGCTACCGATCTGTGCTACCGATCGGTGCTACCGATAAGTGCTACCGATCTGTGCTACCGATCTGTGCTACCGATCTGTGCTACCGATCAGTGCTACAGATCTCTGCTACTGATTTTTTCTACCGATCAGTGCTACCGATATGTGCTACCGATCATTGCTACCAATCTGTGCTATCGATCTGTGCTACCGATCTGTGCTACTGACCTCTACTACCGATTTGTGCTGCCGATCAGTCCTACCAATCTGTGCTACCGATTCGTTCTACCGATCCATGCTACTGATCAGTGAAACACAATACACCTACCGATACTGTTCATAAAACTAGAAACATTGTCCATAAAACTGAAAATTTGGCCAAGTGTTGGGGATAAGTCTCTGTGACCTCCCAGAACACCTCCAAAACCACATTTCACAGAGTAATGTACCGGAGAGGTCTGAGCCATTACATCAGATACCTCTCAAAACATTATCATCCTCGAGAATTGAAATCCAACCAAAGGAATAGAGGGGTCCAAACGACTATCCTGTATGGTACCTCTAAGGGGAAAACCACCTTGAGTTGTTCTAATGTTGGGACAAAACCACGACATCCGAGAGAAAGGGGAAAAACAATCCATATCCAAACAATTCAAGAATAACATCACATCAAAGGTATATAATAGAAATTATCAAATAAAACTCAGCCCAAAAAATTAAAACAGCTCTGGGTACTGATTACGCATATGTGACTCACACTCCCAGCTACTCTCCTACATGCCACTATATCGCCACAAGACACGAACTAAGGGGATAGAATGCCCAAGAAACAGCTTCTCCTTTCGGTCTTAGATCTCCACAGGTCACTCCTCGAAGGTTTCATCATCATCAACATTGATCTATCCCCAATCGATGATGTGAGAGTCATCATGAACATAACGACGAAGTTGTGATACATGGAAAACATCATGTATCTGACTCATCTGTGGGGGGAAGTGCAACTCGATACGCCATAGCTCCAAACCGAGCTATCACCTCAAAAATCCATTTACACCGGGGAGAATGCATACTTCTATAACCAAACCTTCAATTCCCATGATGGGGAGTCACCTTCAGAAAACACATGATCCACAACATTAAACGCCAAGGGTCTACTCCTTAGATAAACATATGATTTCTGACGATCTTGTGCTGTCTTCATCCTCTAACGAATAACCTGAACCATCACTGTTGTATTCTTCACTAGTTCTGGTCTGAGAATTGCTAACTCTCCGACCCCAGTCTAGCACAACGGAGAAAGGGAAGGCCGACCATTCAAGGATTCCAACGGTGCCATACCGATGGTGGAGTGAAAACTATTATTGTAAGATAACTCTACCATGGGTAAGTGCCTCATCCATGAACTTCCAAAGTCAATAACACAAGAGCGCAACATGTATTCAAGATTTTGGATGGTTCCCTTAGTTTGACCATCTGTTTGAGGATGAAAAGCAGTGCTAAGGAATAGTTGGGAACCAAAACATGTTGGAGACCTCTCCAAACCCTGGAGGTAAAACAAGGATCTTGATCAGAAATGATCATCCTAGGTACTCCATGAAGTCTCACCAACTCCTCTTGATACTGCCTCGACAAAAATTCAACTGAGCTTGACTCCTTGATCACTATGAAGTGGGCCAATGTTTTTAAAAAATCCACTACCACCCAAATAGAATCATTTCCTCCCAGAGCTCGAGGTAAACCTGTAACAATGTCCATTGAGATGTCCTCCCACTTCCACTGAGGAATCTCTAATGGCTGGAGAAGACCACCTGGAAAACGGTGTTCGACCATCACCCTCTAGCAGACTAAACATCAAGACACAAACTCCACAACCGCATGCTTCAACCCAGGCCACCAAAACTGACTCCGCAAGGATCGGTACATATTTGTCACACCAAGATTTACTGGTAAAGGTGAACTTTGGAACAATCTGAGGACCATCTCGTTCATATCCAATGGAATAAAAAGCCTGCCATGATACAACACACAGTGTTGTTCATCCTCCGACCAACTATCAGGGGCCTCAACACAAAAAACTATGTCTCTCCAAACATCCACCTCTGGACCACCCAACTGTGACTCTTCCACCATCTACATCAGGGATGACTACACTGTCATCTAGAAAAGACATCCTCTACCTCCAAACACTTCCATATCAAGATGCAAAGCTGAAAGTTCCTCCATTACACTCCAGGAATCACCAGATTCACGCACCGCATCACTACGTGACATTGGACTCAGCGCATCAGTTACAACATTCCCTATGCCAGGTGTATACAATATTTTGAAGTCGTATTCCTACAAGAACTACATCCACCAACGTTTTTGTAAGTTTAATTCACACTAGGAGAAAACATACCTCAAACTGTTATGATCAGTGAAAACCACAAAGCGCTCACCAATGAGGTAATATATCCACAAAATCAGAGCAAACACCACAGCTGCCAACTCAATATCATGGGTGGCATAGTTGCATTCATGGGGACCCAACTGCCGAGACCCATATGAAACAACTGACCTCTAATACATTAGAACACAACCTAGTCCCAGATGCGAAGCATCGCAGAAAACATCAAACATAACTCCCTCAGCTGGAAGATAATGAATTGGATCACTTACTAACTTCTCCTTTAGATACTTGAAAGCTTCCTGACACTGATCAGTCCATATGAACGCTTGATCCTTCCTACTCAAAGCTGATAGAGGAGTCACAACTCCGAAAAAATTGTCAAGGAACCTCCTATAATAGCCTGTGATACCAAGAAAACTTCGCACCTCTGACACTATATGTGGGGATACCCAAGACACCACTACATCTATCTTTTATGGATCCACAACTACTCCTTGTTGGGACACAACATGCCCCATGAAACAAACTTCTCGAGACCAAAACTCACAATTCGACAACTTCTCGAACAACTAATGTTGGCGAAGAACTCCCAAAATGGCTCATAGATGCTCTGCATGATCCTCTTCAGATATAGAGTACAGAAGGATGTCGTCGATGAAAACTACCAAAAACATATCCTGGAAATCAAGGAACACAGCGTTCATCAACCCCATGAAAACAGATGGGCCATTCTTCAAACCGAACGACATTACAACAAACTCATAATGCCCATGATGACAATAGAAAGCTGTCTTCATAATATCCCCATCTTTCGAATGCATCTGATTATATCCTGACTACAATTCAATATTTTAGAACCAACTTTCACCCTTCAGTTGATCGAATAATTCATCGATCTGTGGAATAGGATAGCGATTCTTTATTGTCTCTTTGTTTAAGTGACGATAATCGACACACAACCGCAAACTGCCATCAGCCTTTTTCATGAACAGAACAGGTGCACCCCATGGTGAAACACTTGGCCAAACAAAACTGCACTACCAAAGACCATCAAGCTGTAAATGTAGCTCTCGCAACTCATAAGGGGCCATCCTATATAGAGACATAGAGATTGGAGACCCTCATGGCTGTAGCTCGATCCCAAACTCTATCTCTCATCGAGGGGGTAATTCTACAACCACTTCTAGAAAGACATATGGGTACTACTCTACGACCATAGGAAAGCCTAACTTCCGAACCTCTGCTGAACTCAGCATCATCTCAGCCATCAAGCACGATAATGATGGAACACGCCTATGACCCATCCGAGGATCTCGATCACCAACAAACACCACTTTCTCTCCATCTGCACCAATGAAGATGACCTTCTTCCTGAAGAAATCCATTATAGCCTGTACCTAATACAACCAATCCATGATGAGGATGACATCATATGTTTGTATTTCTAAACATAGAAAATCTCCCCAAGAGCGGTGTTGCCCCAACACTAGCTCACAATCTCTACATACTTCAAACAAGTTACCTCGACCTCCAATTGGCGTAGTCTACGCGAAGGGCACTCGAAGCCTCTCTACCTCAAGTCCCAAGGCATGGAAAAGTGTAGGTGATATGATGGAGTCTGTTGCTTCATAGTCAAACAAGGCATACACCAATGTAGAAAATAAGGAAAGGGTACCTCGGACGATGTCTGGCTTGCCTGGTGCTGGAAACGCTAGAGCATGAAGATGACCACGACCTCCACCACGACCTCTATGACCCTGATGATGACCACCAACAGGGCCACAATATGCACTCTGAGGATGGGGAGCATCTTCGGGCTATCCTCTTCCTGCCCCATGTCCTCTCTAGTGATCTAAAGCTGGTGCAACTAGATGCTGCTGCCTCAGAGGAAACTGCCTCAAAGGAGAACCTGGAGCATAGTGCCTGGTGCACAATGACCGCTCTGAAAGGTTGGTCACTCCCACTACTAATGGACACGACCACCATAAGAAAAAAAGAGACTGGTCCCTTGGAATAGGCCTTAGAGTTGCTGCCTCCAGAGAGATGAGATAGGAAGGGCTGTGACCGACCCCCGGCTAAATGGAAACACTTTTGTCCTGAAAACTGGGAACCCCGGACCACAACTCTGCTTTGTGAGGAATCATGTTGATTCACCTCTGGTGACAATCTGGTCCTGGCCAAAGTCCTCTCAACAATCTCTTCCCTCACAAGCACCACAAGATATGTCTTCAGCATAAATGGGGTGACCTGGCGCCGGATCTCTAGACGCAAAGCCTCCTCAATATGCCTCGCCCTGGCCTCCTCATCTGGAAGTAGGTCTAAAGCATATCTTAGAATGTTCCAGAAACGGATTCCAAAATATCGAACACTAGAGCTCCCCTGTTGAAGGGTAAGAAGCTTCTGACGACTAGACGCCTTCACAGACGAGGAAAGGAACTCAACTCCAATCTTTTCTCGATACTCCTCCCATGAGATCGCTGACTCCTCACGATCCCCGAGGAACAAGAGCTGCAACTGCCTTGATGCTCCACTCAGCATTGTCACAACCAAGGACAACCAGTGTTCCTTCTGAGCATGAATCAAACTGAAGATGATCTCGACCTCCTCTTACCAGTCTTCCATGACTGCATCTAAAACAGAGCCCTCGTACTTCTGCAGACTCTGGCTCTGAAACATTAGGAGTGTCCTCCTCCAAGTGTTTTCGTCGTCAACCACAACCAGGCGGTGATCTACTGGCATATCTAGCTGGACAACTTCTATGAAATCCTGATGAGGTCGTCGAGCTGGAGCCATTCCTGAAAAAGAACAAACCATTAGAGATCCTAATCCAGAAATATGGATGACTAAACATTAATTTATTAATTGTTTTCTTTCATTCATTTTATTTTAACCTATCCCAAGATCTACCCATTCAAATACGGGCACAAAAAAGAATGATTCATGATACTTTCCTAGGTCTCTACCCTGCAACTAGTATCACCTTGTTTAGTAGCCATTGTAAACTTAATGGTATGTACATCAGATCATAGGGGGCCCTAAACACCTATGTCTCAGCCGGTCTCTAGTGTTTACCTCACTTGCTAAACATGAATGACACCATGCAACCTCACATGTGCCTAACTGGAAACTCAATCCTATCCCTCAACCAGACCTCTGATATCACTCTGTTCGGACCCCCTCCCCACAAAGTGTGCCCCTTCTAGGCCGAAAATGTGAGAAGGGAGATAATGACCTCTGAGTCCTGCCTCTAGTAGGCCCCGGGATGGAGACGAGCTCCTAGGGTATAGTAAACACACAAATGGGAGGCATTACCCTCTAAGAGAACACATGCAGAAGAGAGATATAAGATAGCCACCAACCAACTCCAAATAATAACTGAAATATAAAAGAATCCCAAGTAGATATATGATATGCCATGCAAAAGTACTACAACTGAAAGAGGAAAGACTACAAGTACCCAAAATAAAGGATAAACAACAGCGACCCCTTGCCTGATCACCTCTTGCAACCACAAGCTAGTAGTGACCAGACTAGTCTCCAAACTGCTCCAAGTGAACCTAAAAATAGTTTATATATACATAGGGTGAGTATAACAGTATACTCAATAGGATCCTCCCCAAAGCCTCTCGTACAAATGTAATGAAAGCCTTCTAAATCATAGTGAACAACAAGTGAAACTAACTCATCATCTATACAGGTATACTAAGTTCCCAACCTCACCTTGGATACTCTCACCAAGTAACACATACAAGAATATAGCATATGGTAATGAATATCAAGGGTACCCCGCTACTACTTCCCCACTAGTTTTCCACTTTTCCCAAATGACATAAGCCTTGTGCATCTCTCTCCAAAGGCCTGCCCATATACACATGGGCTATGCTCCACAAACTACACCACGTGCACCAAAAATTCTTTCCCGCATACCCATGGGCTAAGAACCACACCATCCTCACAACCAAAAGTAACCAGGTAGTTTTCGGGATCCACCACAGCTCGTATAACGTGTATCATACATCGGGTATTATACCTCAGGAAATCACATCCCATGCGCCGAGTAAGGATCCTCAAGTCATCAGAGCCTATACACATTACAGCTATAGTAGTCCATAGGATACTATATCCAGAATATATGTGTGTGAATAAACACAAGACATTACATCCCTCTACACACATATATGGGGAAAACTAACAACAGTGCCTACCAGCACAAGTATCTACCAAGAGAAGAGAGAGGGGATAAAGGGGATAGTCATTCATTCAACCTCCCATCAAAATGTTGGGGAAAACACCCCCAGGGCTAAGAATTCTCGGGGTGTCAGTTTCCCTTACTTGATAGGTTGGAGTAGCATATGGAAACACAGAAATTACAGAATATATATAACTCACAACCACAGTATAGGAATAACCTAGTCTTAGTCTCAACTGCAGCTAATGTCTCTCCGACTTCGGGCTTCTATTTCTAAGAATAGGTATCCTATAAGCACACAACCAATTAAAGAACTTCATTAGGCCACATTATTCCCTTTTTCATCAAATACACTTTACATAATTTTCTCTTTTCACATTAATAAACCATGAACAAAACCACATTAAACTTCATTGGAATCATATTCAACAACAATTGTTCCTTTAAAATTTAGAACATCACCTTAAGATTCCAGCATCTCCATCCCCGTGGATTATCACCATTTAATCAAACATTGATTACAGAATTACTTTCCCATATTTCCAGGCATTCTAGAAAAGCATCCTTTTCTACTAAACACAAGGGGGATCAACACGGTGATTAGATGTACTACCCATCGAGTCTTTGCCACCTGTAGCAGGAGCGTAGATCCATTCTCCTTTGAGAAGCTAGACACGGAAATCATGCGGCATACCCCGCACGTCTTCGCCTCCTTCGGAAGAAGGGTAATCAAGACCAGCTTCCTTGAACAGTATGGAAATATAAAGTAGATAAAAATTCAATAAAATTCGCCAAGCATCCAACAAACACATCCATCCCATTCCATCATCACATGTGTCCTCCCCGACACCCATATGCATAAACTGATGCATCTCGCCTCTCTAGGCACCAACTACTCCCACAACAACAAGGCCTCTCGGCCTCCATATATCACAACACCCCTTCAGGGTCACATCACAACACATGCAGTAGAAAAATGAACATCACATAAAATGGGCTCTTGGCCCTTTAACAAGGCATCCGACCTTAATACATAATGAGCACACATGGATCTAAATCAGAAGGCACTCGACCTTACGAACAATAGGGTAGATAAGAACCCTACCCAGCGTTAAATTTTTTCAACCAACCAGTTGTTTAATCCATCTTGAATTAACATATTCAATTCGTAGGTTCCAATTCATGTAAACCTATTCAGTAAGCTATCACAATAGATTTAACATGCTTATTATGCCAATTTGATTAACATATAATTAGAACAACTACAACAATAGAAAAAACCAGATTCATTTACATGCCTCTTTATCTTTAGCAAATTAGTTATCAATTAATTCCATCTTTAAGTTCATTATCAATTTCCATCAAGAACAAAAATATAAGCAAAGCAAGCATAGATATCACACTATCTTACAAAACATGAGGTAATAACATACGAGCGATAATAATTTCATTATACAGTTCAAATATTTAATTAGGTCAATATCATTGTGATACAATAGGCAAAATCATGCTAACTCTATGATTTCACATATACAATTATAGTAGAAAAGAATCCCCTACATCAAACAGCTCATCACGTTCTTTATCCCCACAACAGTTCACAATCCACCTCTTATGACAATTGCATCCATTCGGGGATGCCACTGTATGAAAGCACCAACCAAACCCCAAGAAAATCCCATTAAACGCCTGAAGATTACATGCTATAATATGGAAAGGAGAACGGGAGAAGATGAACCCAAAAATTACGAATATACAACATACCTTATATTGAAGGATGGTGGATACAGCTTAGTTGCATCAAAACGGAGCAGAACCAATCTGAGGAGTAGAGTTTGATTGTGAAAATATTGTAAGAAGGATTTAAAGGTTATGGCGTCTCATAGTTGATAAAAAAGTGGAAGGAAAATGGAGAATGATCCCACGTTCCTTTTTGAAGATTTAATGAGGTGACAATTTGAGATCCGGTTAATTATCCATTAAAAACGGATCACTTTAAACCATGTGGTTTGAACAAGTAAAAACATCCCAACTATAAGAATAATTAATATAGGATTTATGGAATTTGAATCAGCCTTAAATGTCCTTACAATAAGGATTTAAATGTATTTTATGTCAAAGGAAACGTCAAAAGGTGGAAAACTATAGGAATCTGGAAACACTGTTCACCTACCGTTATTGTACACCTACCGATATGTGCTACCGATCTGTGCTTCTGATGAGTACTACCGATATGTGATACCGATCAGTGCTACCAATCAGTTCTACCGATCAGTGCTACCGATCTGTGCTACCGATCTCTGCTATCGATCTGTGCTACTGATCTGTGCTACCGATCTCTACTACTGATCTGTACTACCCATCTATGCTACCCATATGTGCTAATGATATGTGCTACCGATCTATGATACAGATCTGTGCTACCGATCTGTGCTACTGATCTGTTCTACCGATCTGTGCTACCAATCTGTGAAACACTTTACACGTAACAATATTGTTCATACTACTAGAAACACTGTTCACAAAACTGGAAATTTGGCAAAGTGTTGGGGATAAGTCACCTTGACCTCCCAAAACACCTCCAACACCACATTTGAATAATGTAATGGACCAGAGAGGTCTGGGCCATTACATGCCCTTTTTATAAAACTATTGTATTATAATATTACAATAATGATCATAAAAAATGTTTTAACCATAAAACAATACTATCCAATGTTCAACTTAATCCTTTCCATCCATTATAGTTATCTAAAATACTTCTGTCCAAACTCTATGTAAAAAAATTTTAAATTTAACAATCAATTTTAACATCAGATTCCTCACAAAAGTAATATTTCTCTTATTATCACATACATAAAATATGAATACATTTATCATTCAAAATACTTAATGAAAAAGTACTGGAGTACAATCCTTATATTTATCACAATATTTTTTAACCAGATTATAATTCATGTATCCAAAATACCAAATACATTAATTTTTCCACTTCATCTGTAATAAGAACATAATGAATGCCTTGCTCCCTTGGACTTTTCATTGGTATGTTTCCTTGGAACATAGGAAATTAATTTTCATAATTCCCCATTTTTCTAAAATTGTAGCATTCAACATTAACATACTCTTTCTTTCCCTTTCAATCATGATCATCGTGACAATTTTCACCACATTTGTAGATAACTCCCATTCCTTTTAGGCAAGCACCAGAGTGTTTCTTCCAAAAATTATTACATAAGGGAAAACCATTATTTTAATTTTACCTCTTTCTGTCTCTTGATCCATCGTTATCTTCTTCTCTTGCATTACTTTAATTACATGTAACTAAGAGAATTCATTTTCTATCTTGATTGACATGAGACTATATCTTCGTACATCGAGATGGATTGTGAGACTAATTCTAGATGTTGAAATGGATTTAACCCATAAAATATTCAATCAATCTGACTCAGGTATCATATATAATCTACTGCATACCTTTCTACCCTTGTAATGTTAACAACATACTTTAGAACATTCTCATCCTCCTTTTTCCTAAGACTCAGAAATTGTTTTCCCTTATCTGCTCAATTGTCAAGAAGAAAATAGTTTTCTATAAAAATCTATTTAAACTCCCTCAATTCATACTTTATTATTCATATTCCTCCTTTGTGATTTTAAATAATGACCACCATTTATCTGCATCTCGCATGTGGCAATAAACATCCATGACAACTTTTTCCATTTCTCTACACCCCAAATCATGATTTATATTCTCTAAGGATCTTATACATTTATCATCTACAAATCAATTTGTTGTCCCATTAAATTTTGGTGGTTGATTCCTCATGAATCGTTCTATCATTTATCCTCTGTATTATGGATCATGGTGCTCTCTACGGGTAAGGTTATTATTAATATCTTGAGTGAGTTGTCCCATTATAGTGATAAGCTACTCCAGACCAGTTTCATTACTAGCTCTAATGTAATTATCTTTAGTAGGATGGAATCCCAACATCGATTACATGCATTGATACAGTTTCAATTCCTTCCATTAGGCACCATTTTTAAACAACGGAATACAGTATATTTTTTTATGAATCAAAATACATAATTCCAAATTTGTTAAAAATTAAAATAAAATGAACAGTTTATGGATATAATATATAACCATAAAAAAGTTTTTTTTAGATTGTATTTTCTCATAAATCCTTCAAAATATTTTGTAAATAAAATGTGAATTATCTCAAGCATATCCCCCATGAGTGTTGTAACCATGAGTGCAGCAAGGACCATTGTCTTGTATCTGGATACCTCAGGTCAAGCCTGAAACTCCTTGTTGGAGTTTTCACTCCAAGGTATATTTGTGGTTGAGCCACCTCTACCTGCTCATATCCAGACATGGATGTATTTCTTGGAAATCTCACCAATCTGTACATTACCAAAATTCTAGTATATTCTTTTATATGAATACTCAATGTTTATCATAGTGTAATGTTAACTAATTATAGTTTTTTTACATATATAGTTTCCAAGATTTGAATTAAAATATTTTTGATAAAAAATGTAACTCCCTGAACCAAGTTACCCAGATTCTATGCATTAATACATAACATTGGCATGGTCACAACAGATCAGGTCTCAAATGAATTATTAGTTTAGTAGCCTTGTATGTACTAGATACATACATAAATTTTACATTACATCATGAAATAAAAAAATAAAATTTTGTCCCCTTTTACCACACTATTAACCTTGGCGTATTATTTTTGGTTAATTGTAAAAAAATTATTTGCATCCTGCGAAAAATAAAACTTAAGAAATGGGTGAGCTCAGATGGTCAGTATGGATAACAATATAGCGGTAACATTCAAAAATAAGCATAAAAATTTAAAGAAATTTATAAGATTAAAACATAATAAATTTAAACTAAAAATTCACCATAATATGGAAATGATGAATAAAATAATTATATTTTCTTAATTACATTGATATTACACTAGTCGAATAATCACATGCAATATAAATAGCCAATTTCAAAATGATGTAATGCATAATGTAGAAGATCAGAACCTCATAGTCAAGGCCTCCTGTCAAGACTACAAATTTCATTTTTTTAAAGGTTGTGTGCCAAGATACTAGATTGTCTCATGAGACCAAACGATTCATCGAGGAGCTATATTGGGATCCACTTGTCACATACAATGTCTAATGCATTCCTTATATGAAATGGCTAAAACATTACATAAACATCCATATTAAAAATAGCATAAGAATTGTTAATACATTTACAATAAACCATGAATGGTATCAAAATAACACATCCACATTCAAACATATCATAAAATCTAAAATACAATATGGAAGATTTTATAATAATAAATAAACATTAAATATGTGTAAATTCCATCAAAGGATGTTGACATAGATGAAATCAAAATTATTTGAGTGAAATATCTTTTTCTATTTTGAAATCAATTAAAAGTCACATAATTATAAGAAAACCTTTTATTATGAAGTTATTTTTATAGTACTGTATGGGATGGTTCGATGGTGTTATAATAGTGGAAAATAAATGCACCCACCGTATAAGTTAAAAAATCAATTTTACCATAATTTGTCAAAAAGGTCATAAAGTACCTTCTTTCGAAAACAACAGAATGATTAATTTATAAACATTTTATAAAAAATAAAAAAAGAGTATAAATGAAATTACACCATTATCTGGGATATTGTAAAATTGTCTTGGGATACATTTCTAAGAAATACATATGTGGATGATAATGAGGTCCCAGTAGATACTCATTATAAAAAGACTCTAATAATGAATGGATTATAGAATTAACCCTCACCTTATACATTTACATAGTCATGGGTACATTAAACTCTCATAAAAGGGTGAAATTGTTGTTATTATATTATACAAGAACCACATACATAAATATGATAACATATGTGATCTTCTAATATGGATTTGTTAATGATATTTTTGTAGTATCATTTTTTCAGTTGTTAACTGATTATTTTTCCTTTTTATGTTATAAAATGTAAGTCATGTTTGTTATGGTTAGGATTTATTTGAATCATATCCATAATTATATTAAGATCTTATAAATTAATTTTAAATATAAAATGAAAATTATTCATAAATTTTTATGATGGGGTATGAATCTTATTACGATTGTGGAGACAGTAATCCGTACGTATGTCCGAGTGACAATATCATTCAATTGATGAAAAAATATTATGTAATTGGATGGTATGTAATATAACAAGAATCATTGAAACTTTATATTTATTATTTATACCAATTAGTCATTATTATACCCATCCAAATAATGAGGTGTTGAAAAACAAACTACACCATGACGTGGAGACGGAAAGCCGTACGTACACACGTATGGTGACTTTATCATTCATAAGATGGATAAAATAATGAATATTGTTGTACCATATTTATAATAACATAATAGTATGTAAAAGATAGTTTTTTTTATTACTTTGGTATGGAAACAATAAGAACAACGATGTGGAAGATGAAATGAACATTGAAATTGGTGATGAAATTATTACCACTTTTTCAGGTGCTTCATTTTGTTTGATTAAAAGGGATCCCTAAGATGGAATTATAACCAATGTATCACCTCAAGGATTATTTTAGGGTAGTTGGGAGAGTATTTAAGTAGTTTTTGGACAACACAATGGATATGGAGGTGTGAAATTATGATAGGTGGATGTACCCGTTTATAAGAGAGGTGGGGATCACTTTTGGAAAAGCATAAAATATTATATTATTTTAAAATAATTTTTTGGTTTATAATGGATCCAATACAATTTATTTCGAGAATTAAGTGTTTATGGGTATAAATACTCTCAAAAAATAAGTTTTAGACATGTTTAGGCTACCATATTAACCTTATCTTTTAAATTTAAATCTTGGTTAAGTAGTTTACCATTTACCATGTCTCCATGTATTTTTATATTATATTGTTAATAATCACAAGAAAAAATTATAAGTGAACATAAAGTGGTTAAAAATGAAATATATGTTATTATATAAGTCCTTTGTATGAGCCTTATATTTTTATGAATATTATAACATTTGATATTGTAGTATTTTTTAAAAAAACACATTTACGTAAATTTTGAAACTATTTGATATTTTGTTTTTTTGAAAGTCATAACGACTTTATCAGTTATAAAATATTTATTTAATCCACTATAAATTGTGAAATTAACCTTGAAAATTTGTTTATGGCATGAAAACATTCAAATTAATTTTATTTTCATATTTATAATATCATTTATATGATTATGTCAATAATAAGAAAAATATTGCATCATTATTGTGTCATAGATATATATTTTTATTTTATGTCTAAAAATTATAAATAAAATATCTTGATGTTGGAAATTTTCTTAGATTTATAATTAATGTTTATTTTCAAATAGATCAATTATATAACCTCATATAAAAATAGTTTTAATAAAAGATACATGCTTTTGTTATTTTTGTCTTTACATTAAATTAATTAATATAAAAGGTCACTCTCACTCCCATGTGGCTCTAGGGGGTCCTCAAATAGTCCGAAGGATGCCCATGGTTGCATATGTATCATCCAATATGGTTCGGAAACATATTATAGAAATTTTAATAATATTATTATTTTAGTTTTTACACGTTTTATAAGGACCTGAAAATTCAGTGGAAATTGTTTTTTAATACATGGGATTTTTACGTGTCCACGAATGTTTACAGCGCTTGAATCTATGGCCTAGTGTGCCCGAAATCAATATTTGATGTTTTTTTTGGGTACCATTAGTAAAAGTACAAGTGGATTTTTATAACTTTTGAACTAGTGCTTGGAATTAAAATTTGAGAGCAGTATTGGACTCGCAACACCGGTATTCGCTTAAGGGGACTTTCACATCGAATGCAGATAGTAGAGAATAAAAGTTAGTTTTTGGGTTTTCATATAAAATTAATAAAATAAAGTGAGATAAAATATATTTTATTTCACCCGCCATTTAAGTGTTTAATGGTGGGACCCACATGTAGTTGAAACCTCCTCTTGGAAGTTGAAGGTGGGACCACCACATGTTAACCTCCCATGAGAGGTTATGGTCGTGGGGCCCACCCGAACGTAACCTCCTATGAGAGGTTATGGCGTGGGGGCCACCCGAGACCTTGACCTATAATTCTAATAATAGGGGTGGGGACAACCAGAGCCCTATTAATGGGAGTAGGGTATAACCTCCAACTCTTTCACATTAATGAGGGAGAGCCTTTTGAACTCCCCTAGCTAATTCATTCCAATAGACATGAATTATTTAGGTGGAGCATCTTAATTGAATTATATATTTTTTATTTTTTTCCAACATCTAGAATTATATGACATCTAATATTATTTTGGCTTGGCATTTCACACATAGAGTAGCTTTTGAGAGAAGCGCTTAGGAGAATTAGAATTATACCGATGAAGAATGCTCTTCACAACGAAGAACGAAGAAAAAAGAACACATTCATCAACAAAGAACGCCGACGATGATCCTTCTTCGACTTCTTCCCCAGACACCAACCAACGTGCAATGTCTTCTATATCCAATATATCACGGGTCTGGGAGCATGCGACAGACATGACGAATGACGATTCTCTTCGTCTACCTTCCGAGACTTAGTCAACGAATGATGCACGATAATCAAATGGTGGGGGGTTTATTAATTAATGATGTTATACCTTTTATTATCTTGTTAATTATATAGAAATGGGTTTGTTGAAGATGTTTTAACGATCAACTTCTTATCTTGTTCTGCCAATTGATAACACCCTAAACGCATAAGGTGTGGGCCAACCTAAAATGGCCCAACATCCTCATATGTTCTTCCTTCTTGTGATGTTCTTTGGAATGTGGACTTAACAAAGCCGAGGCGATGGAGACAACAACAACTATGCTGCACTACTCACGGCCTTCATGCACTGTGCCGCCCCCGTGGAATCCCGCACCTCATCTTGCCAATCTCACGCACCCTACCAACCTGCTCACACCCTGCCTGCCTCCCCGCGCCCTGGTTGGTGCCCGCAGCATACCCATGCATCCCGCCGGCCTTCCCGCGTGCTGCCCGGTGCCCTACGGCCTAACCGTGCACTGCTCGCGCCCCACAGGCCTACCCGCGCACTGCCTGGCGCCCCGCGGCCGGACCACCCCCTGACCGACACCCCTCAACTTGACCACTGGCTACACACTCTCCCCACCGTGCTACCCGCACATGACCCACACCCCCGCGTCCTGCTCGTGCCCTACCGGCTTACCTACACCCTGCTCGACACCCCGCAGCCTGCCCGCACCCCGGATCCTGGCCGAACCGGCTGAGCTGTGCCCGTCCCCTAAGCTAGCCCGTGGCGTCCTTTGTGGCGTTGCTGGCCGAACCAGCATGGCTTTCTGGGCCAAGCCGCCCAAGTAGAACCCCATGTGGTGCTAGCAGAATCGGCCCTGGCCTCCGGGCCAAGCCACCTATGCGGCGACCTTCGGGCTGAACCACCCCTACAGTCCACTAGGCCGGGCCAGCGGACTGGGCCGAACCTATCGAGCTTAGCTGCCCAACGGGCTAGGCCAGACCCATTGGGTTTGACCAGGTCAACCCATAATGGTTCGACCCATTCTAGGTTGGGCCGAGTTGGTCTGACAGGGTCGGACCGAGCCCATACCCATTACTGACCCAGTTACTTCTATGGTCATATCTTTGGCACCAGGCGACTATTTGATAAACTGTCAGTAGCACTGGTTTTCTTGGAGCACGATGGTACCTTTGAGTATACCCCATTAGAGTTTGGGGTAATGTTGAGATATGGCCTGGATGGATCGTACAAGAATCCAACCGGGCCCCATGGACTTAAAAGACTCTAACTCACAGACTGGACGACTAATTGACGTACCGTCAGTTGTGTTGAGACCCCTATGATGCGGCGGGACTTTGTGATACTTCATGGTGGTACTTCATGGTATTTGATATAACGAAACTTGGCTTGAGCAGCGGAACATCCCAGAATCAATCATGCTTTGTGGAAACCTTGTGGCTGGCTATACACTGATGACTGTTCCGGGATAATTTGTTGGTCCGACAGTTCTGAGGACGGTTCCTGGATCATGTATTGGTTCTACAGTAATGAGTTCTGTTCCTGGATCATGTGTTTGTCTGAATAAATATCTGGTCCTAGATCATGTGTTGGTCTGATAGCTCGGACTACTGTTCCTAGATACTGTGTGGGTCTGATAGTTCTATCCACTGGTCCTGGATCCTGTGTGGGTCCGACGGCTTAGATGTTTCAGTTACTACATCTGATCATCTCTATCTCTCTACAGAAGTTGTATACCTCTGTGATCTGAGTCAGTGCCTTCTGTGTTTTCCACATGATTGAGATGGTTTACTTGATAACATAGGTATATATATGGGAATATACCTAAGAAATCGCTATCCAATGATTTCTTACTCTATGGTCTTTACTTGGTGGAGTTTGATTGAACTTGGGGATCTCGGGGTCCCAACTGAGTATCATTATACTTACCCCTACATGGGATATTCCCACACCACGTTGTGTTGGTTGCAGATGACAGACATCACCGACAGAGGCAGAGAGCACAAGGACTGGATGATTATCTTAGGTGGACCTTCCAGCGAGTTGGTACACAGAGGTGACTGATGGATGTTGAGTACTGAAGATGCTTTTTATTCCTACCCTTCACGTAGGATTCGTGGTGGACAATTCTGGAGCTTCTTTTCACCTTTCACCTGTTTACCTTTCCTTAGTTGTACTTGTTTTCAGTTTCCTTGTACTTTACGGTTGGGCCTGTATTTCCGGTCCCTTTACTTTTCAGTACTCCTTTTGTATACAGTTTTACTTGTTGTTTTTCTTCCATCTTACTCTATTGTGTGTATTTTTAGTTTATAAAGGCAATTCCTTCTATGTTTGAGGGATTTTCACCTTTGGTGCTAGTTTCCATCCCTTGTCCTATGGAAGGCGGGCTTAGGGTAGTCACGGAACGGACCCTGGGGGATGGGTCGTGAAAAATTGGAATTAGAGGAGTCTGTTCTACCGCAAAACTCAGGACTCTGATATTTCATTTCTGTGAAGCAATAGTGTTAAGGGTACTGATGTGGTTTTCAGTTCAGGGAGTCCAGAGTTGGAGCATAGGCCAACGTATCCATACACAAGGACCATGGCTTCTGATTTCTTACTCAGTGCACGAAGACATTGATTACGTGTGTGTTTTCAAGAGTTGTCTTTATGATAACTTGTGTCAGATCATTAGGTATAAATTATTGACTGTGGCACACCATTTTAATTTCAGGATGCCTCCATGCAGACAACCAGCAAGGGTTCCAAGAGTTGTACGAGATGATAGCCCACCGAGTGACGAGGCCTCAATATAGGGCCCTATCACAGCAGATACACTAGAGGTACCACTACCAGTTCGTCCATTGATACCAGCATCCCCAAAAGTAGAGAGTGTGCACCTCTTGAGAGTGTTGCATGAGTTACCACGCTAGGGGCCGCCCAGGTTCAGGTTTGAGATAGACCCGCTGATAGCTGAGGATTGACTCGAGGCTATGGTGAGAGTCTTCAGACTAGTAAGGAAACCAGCCGACCATATGGTAATCCTTTCCACGAGTCGTATTCATGCAGTAGAAGGATGATGGTAGATCCGGATGCTCCAGGTGTATGAAGAGGTGGTGCTACTCTATGCAGACTTCAAGAGCCTATTTCGGGTGGAGTATGTCCTAGCCACCCAACATGCGGTGTGGATACAGGAGGTATTGCATCTCTAACAAGGTAGCATGACTGTTTCACAATACTCAGTGAGGTTCACTGACCTCTCATGCTACTCCACCGATATGGTGTGGGACCCATTCTTTATGGCCTGGACCTTTGATCAGGGGATCAGGTGTGAGATCAAGGCATTGATGATCTCCCTTAGCATCTCCACACATGCGAGAGTGTTAAAGAGATCCCTCTTAGTGGAGAGTTTCTTTGCTGAGCAGTCTCCAGCAGTGAGACCCACCACTAGTCTACATGCATCGGAGTCTTCTATAGCTCGAAGTAGATAGATGTCACAGAGGTCCAAGCGGACCTGGCCATCTGGTGGACGACTTCTGGATAAGAGTTCAGTTGTGTGGGGAACACGAGACAGAGCCATTCATGCCAAGAGTGGGCAATGTTACTCTTGCAGCAGGAAGAAACACATGGCTCATGATTGTATGACCCTCTATACTAATGATCAGCAGACAGTTGACTGACCTCCTAGGAAGAGGTAGTTGTTTGATCGAGGCGGACCGCAGGGAGAAGGTGGACGTGGTAGAGGAGTTGGTCATGCAGCTGGTGGTGGAAGACATTTTGATGTGTTATCGCAACCACCACCAGGAGGTCTACCCTGACCACTGGGAGCAGGTGGACAGGCGAGAGCTCAATTCCATGAAGCTATGTCTTATGACCATGGTGCTCCGGATATGATACGAGGTATAATCTATGTCTACTACACCATAGATGATGTTCTTATAGGCAGAGGTGCGAGTCACTTATTCATCTCCACTGCCCTCGTTTGGAGCACGGAGATTCTGACGAAGCTGTTGGCTCGATCATTACCTATAGAGAAACATATGGTTCCAGACTCGATGATTACACACTGGTACCCACCGCGTGGGCTTACTCTAGGAGGCGAGAGATTTGGATGGGTCTCCTCATAGCAGCATCTAGGACTAATGACATCATCTTGGGTATGGACTGATTATCTATAGTCTATGCTCATATAGACAGTATTAGGCACAATGTGTGGTGTGTCATCATGGATGAGATGAGGTTCACCTTCACCAGTGAGAAAGGAGCCTTTAATACTTATTACGGACTTACTCAAAGGAAGGTGAAGTCGATCACACATCATTTGGCCTGCCTTACCCTCAGAGAAATTGATGTGGAGAGTCTGAGCTATCCAATAGTGGTGGACTGGTACGTGGATATTTTCCCTAATGATGTCCCATGTCTACCTCATCATAGAGAGGTGTACTTATACATTGACATGTACCAAGGGATGGCACCGACATCTAATACAACATATTGGATGGCTTCTGATGAGCTTTGTGAGCTGCAGGTACAACTGGAGGACTTTCAAGGAAATAGACTAATCAGTCCTAGTGTTTATCCCGGGGTAGCCCGGATTCTATTTTCCAAAAAGGTGGATTGGATCATGAGGCTTTGTGTCGAATACCATCACTTGAACCTGGTGAATGTGAAGAACAAGTACCCACTCGATAGGATTGATGAACTCTTTGATTAGTTGAAGGTAGAACGATGGTTCTCGAAGATAGACCTCAGATCAGGCTATCACCAGCTCAGAGTTTGAGATGAGGATGTGCAGAAGATGACCTTAAAATGTCAGTACGGCCACTATGAGTTCTTGGTTATTCCTTTCGGTTTAACTAATTCTATATCAGTGTTCATGGAACTCATGATCAGGATCTTCCATCCATACCTCAATCGCTTTGTCGTAGTCTTCATAAACGACATTCTAATCTACTCGACTACTGAGGAGGAGCATTTCTACCATTTGTGGGTAGTATTGGACACACTATGAGAGCACTAAAATTATGGTAAGCTCTCGAAGAGCCATTTCTGGATCTGAGAGCTTCAATTTTTGGGACGTGTCATCTCAGACGCTGGAGTTACAGTAGATCCAGCGATGATTGAAGCTGTACTTTCTTGGGAGCCACATAAGAATGTGAAAGAGGTATGGAGTTTCCTGGGATTGGCTGGTTACTACCGGAGGTTTGTAGTAGACTTCTCCGGAGTTGCAGCACCACTATCAGCCTTGATGAAGAAGGGGAAACCCTTTGTGTGGTCAGAGATATGCCAGCAGAGCATCCAGGTCTTGAGGTAGAGTGGGACTAGTGCCCCCATCTGGAGGCTTCCAGAGTAAGGTGTATGGTACATAGTTTACTGCGACACATCTGGAACCAGACTCAGGATTTTCCTAATGCAGGAGAGAGCAGTGATCTCATATGGTTCTCAGAAGCTGATACAACATGAGCAGAACTATTCTACCCATGACCTGGAGTTACCAGTAGTGGTCTTCGCCTTGAGGATGTTGTGACACTATCTGATGGGTGAACATTTTATCATGTACTCTGATCACAGCAATCTCATGTATATTTTCTCTTAGAAGTACCTAAACCTGAGACAACGACGTTGGCTTGAGTTACTCTAGGACAATGACTTCGATAAAGGATATACATTTGGGAAAGGGAACATTATTTTGATTGTGCTCAGTAGGAGATTTGGTATATAGCTGCTAGGCTAGGCTACAGATCAGTTGGATGCATTATAGATATCCATTGTAGATAGAGACAGAGCATCCATTATACAGTATATTACAGTCACTCCCCCACTTATTTAGTGAGTCAGGGAGTCAAAACATGAGGATGCTGACTATGAGACATGATGTTCTCAGATATCCACAGGGCATGCACCTAATGGATTTTATGAAGGAGGGGAGCATGTCATTCTCATCAGAGGATATACTATGGTACCAGTAGAACATCAGGAGGGAGTGTTTAGGGAGTTCCAAACATCTCCTTTAGCGGTATATCTATGAGTATCGAAGTTGTAACTGACCATCAAGGATAACACTGGTGGCCAGGTATTAAGAAGACAGTAGTAGAGTTTGTCTCTTAGTGCCTCACTTGTGAGCAAGTGAATGTGGAGCACTAGGTACCAGCAGACATGGTTCAGCCTTTAGATGTCCGAGACTGGAAGTGGGATGGGATATACTTGGATTTTGTGACGGGCCTTCCAATTATATCTAGGGTTCCCGACTCAATTTGGGTGATCGTTGACCGACTGCCCAAGTCGGCCCACTTACTACCGATCACATAGCAATTTTAAGTAGAGATATTGGGACACCTTTATGTGATGGAGATTGTGTGGATATATGGTATACCCTCGATGATTGTCTCTGATTGTGATGCACGATCCCCTTCTCGGCTATGGAAGGGGTTGGAGGAATCTTTCGGGATGCAACATCTCTTGAGAACCGCCTTCCATCCTCATAGGGATTGTTAGAATGAGTGGACCATTCAGACCCTCTAGAACATGATACGTGTTTGTGTCCTCATCTTTGGTCGTAGCTGGGTGGATCACTTACTGATGGTGATATTTTCCTACAACAATAGCGAGCACTCCACCATCGGGGCGGGACCTTTTGAGGCCTTTTCAGGTCGACCATATAGATCACCGTTGTGCTGGACAGACCCAAGGGAGTCATCACTGGTGGGACCACAGATGGTACGAGCTACCACATAGAAGGTTTTGATCATCCAATAGAGGATTCATACTGTGAAGAGTAGGCATAGGTCATATATCGATAGGATATGGGGACCTCTGGAGTTTGAGGATGGCGACCACGTCTATCTACGGGTCTCACCCCGACGTGGTCTACAAATATTTGGACGAGGCAGGAAGTTATCTCCACGATTCATTAGATCTTTCCAGGTCATCAGTAGTATAGGCAATGTTGCTTTCCGCATAGATCTTCCACCTCAGTTGCACAGGGTGCACAAAATTTTCTCCGTATCCCATCCGAGGAGATATGTTCACGACTCTTCCTACATCATCGACCATGGTGAGGTGGACGTCAACAATGGGGAAGCTTTCAAGGAGGTTCCAATGGATATTTATAATCTACAGGAGTAGGTCCTACGAATGCGGTCGATAGCTATGGTGTGCGTTCACTGGCATCACAGGAACCTCTAAGAGAGAACATGGTAGCTGGAGGCTCAAAGGCATGCTCAGTACCCCCATTTTTTCCCTTAGTTTGAGTTGTAGCATACAGGGATATAAAGCCCTAAGGTGGGGTGAATGCAAAGACCCAGATATTCCATGTAAATGTTTTTTAATACATGGGATTTTTACGAGTCTCTGAATGTTTATGGTGCTTGATTCTAAGTGACGGTATTCCCAGAATCTATTTTTTAAGTTATTTTCAGGTACGTTCATTAAACATAGGAGCAGGTTTATATAACATTTGAACCAGTTCTTGGAATTAAAATCTGAGAGAACCTTTGAACTCGCAGCGCCAGTATTCATATAAGGATAATTTCACCTCGATGGCAGATGGGCGAGATTAAATGGTCATTTTTTTGTTTCCATAAAAAAATAATAATAAAACAAAGCGAGTGACACTTTATTTCGTTGTAAGTGTTTTGAGTTGGTACCCACCAGTAGTTCAGTGCTCCTCATGGAAGTTGAAGGTGAGACCACCACACCTTAACCTCCCTTGAGAGGTTTTGGTGGTGGGGCCCACCCAAACATAACCTCCCACGATAGCTTACGGCAAGAGGACCACCCGAGACCATGACCTCCAATTTGAATAATAGGGTTGGGGACCACCCGACTACAATTAATGGGAGGAGGGTATAACCTCCCAACTCTTCCTCAATAATGAGGGAGAGCACCTTGAACTCCCCTAATTAATTCAGGAAAACACACGTGAATTAATTAGGTGGAGACTCATAATCGAATTCTCTATTTTTGATTTTTTGCAAAAATCTAAAATAATAAGAATTATAATATTATATTGGATTGGAATCTCACACGTGTAGGAGATTTTTAGAGGAGAGATTGGGAGAATTAGAATTCTCCCAATGAAGAACAGTACTCCCAATGAAGAACGAATAACGAAGAACATGTTCTTCCAATGAATAACGTCGGCGACGATCCTTCTTTGACTTCTTCCTCAGACACCTACCCTCATGCGGCGTCTTCCACAACCGACACAGCATGGGTTTGGGAGCGTGCAACAGACGCGATGAACAATGATTCTCTTCATCTACCTTCCGCGACTCCCTCAACAAACAATGCCTGATTATCAAAAGGTAGGGGGTTTATTTCATGATGATGTTATACTTTTTATTATCTTATTCATTGGATATAATGGGTTTTTTTGTGGATGGGTTTATGATCATCTGCTTATCTTGTGGAACCAATTGATACCTCCCTAAACGCGGAGGGTGCGGGCCAACCTAACAAGTCCTAACATCCTTTGATGTTCTTTCATCTTATGACATTCTTCGGCATGGCGAAGTAACAACGATGAGGCGACGAAGACAAAAAAGAAAAAGGACGTGCCACTTGTGACCTCCATGAACCGCACCGCCCCCACGGCGTCCCACACCACCTCCAACCGAGCCCACACACCCTACCACCCTGCCCGTGCCCCACTGGACTACCCGCGCGCTTCCCACACCCTTTGTCATGCCCGCGCATTGCACGAGCTCCTCGATGGCCTCCTCACGTGCTAACCGGCACCCTGCAGCCTAACTGCACATCGCCAGTGCACCTCCGACCTACCGACACAATTCCAGGTGCCCTTCGGCCTGACCATGTCCCATCCGAAGCCACACGGCCTGACCGCGCCCCACTCGATGCTGCGCGGCCTGCCCTAGCCCTGCCCCTGCACCCTGCCGGCTTGCCCGCGCCCTACCTTACGCCCTTCCAGCCACCCCGCGCCCGTCACGGCCTACCAGCGGCCTGTCTGACACCCCGCGACCTGCCTGTGCCCCAGCTCTTGACCGAACCGGATGATCCGCGCGGGCCACCTGAGCTGGCCCGCGGTGTCCTTCATGACATCGCCGGCCAAACCGGCACAGCTTTCCGGGCCGAGCCGGCTGAGCCGCATCCCCTAGTTCTTGCCGAACTGGCCCCAACCTCCAGGGCGAGCCACCTATGCAGCGACCTTCAGGAAGAACTGCTCCTACTGTTTGCTGGGCCGGGACCAGTAGACCAGGCTGACCCCAGCAGGCTGACCCGCCCTACAGGCCAGGCCGGACCCAGTGGGTCTGACCTGGTCGACCTAGACCGGGTCGGCCCAATCTGGCATGGGCCGAGTCAGTCCGACCGGGTCAGATCGGGCCCAGGGCTATTACCGACCATGTTACTTACTTTGGTCGTATCATTGGCACCAACTGACTACTTGACAAACCTTTATTAGTGCTGGTTTTTTTTAGAGCACAATGGTCTCTTTGAGTATACCACATAGGAGTTCGGGGTAATGTTTAGATACGGTCAGGTTGGATCATACACAAATCTAACTGGGTGCCCGGGACTAAAAAGCATATAACTCACAGTCCAGGCATCTTATTGACGCGCCATCAGTTGTGTTGAGACCCCTATTATGAGGATGAAATTTGTGATACTTCTACGTGGAACTTCGTGGAAGAAGATGTAACAATAGTTGTTGTGAGGGGAGGACCCTCCTAGAATCCAATGTGCTTTGTGGAAACCCTATGGAAGGTTGTTCCTAGATCCTATGTGGGTTTGATAGTTATAATTGTTGGTCATGGATCCTGTGTGGGTCCGACAGCTTTTATTATTCAATGGCTACATCTGATCATCTCTATTACTCTATAAATGTTTTATAACTGTGTGACATGATTCGGTGTCTTATGTGTTTTCCTCATGATTCAGATGGGATACTTGGAAACTTATGTATATGTATGTGCATATACTTAAGAAATGGATATCCATTGATTTCATACTCTGTGGTATGTCCATGGTGGATTTTGAGAGACCTTGATGGTTTCAGGGTCCCTACTGAGTATTGTTATACTCACCCCTGCACGGGCTATGACCGCACCTCGTTGTGTTGGATGTAGATGACGAACAATGCTGATGGAGGCTGAGATAACCAGGACTGGATGGTTCTCGGAGGTAAACCTTATGACGAGTCGATACACAGAGGAGACTGACGAATGTGGAGTGCGGAGGAGGCAATATATACATACCCTTCAGGTAGGATCCATGGGGGACGTTCTGGGTTTTTTTTCACCTTTCAGCTATTTACCTTTCTTCAGTTGTACTTGTTTTAATTTTCCTTGTACTTTATGTCTGGGCTTGTATTTCCGGCGCCTTTACTTTTCAGCATTCCTTTTGTATACAGTTTTATTTAGTATTTTGCTTCCATCTTACTTTTTTTTTGTGTTTCTTGGTTATAAAGGCAATTCCATCCCAGTTTTAGGGATTTTAGTCTTTTTGGTCTAGTCACCAGCCCCTGGCCTATGGATGGCAAGCTTGGGGTAGTCACAGCACGTGCCTTGGGGGATGGGTCATGATAGTTATTTACCGGATATAACTTTTAGCCATGGTAAATAAAATATTTACTAAATTAAGTATTTATAATGTCTAAGAAATATTAACTTTTTACAAAATTTAGTCCTCCTAATTCCAAATATGAAATCCATTTTTTCAAATTCAAAACATAGAACCTTCATAAATTAATTTAAAATTATTTACAGTTGTCAAAACCAAAAGGTGGGTTTTTTTGATGTAGAGCTATCAAAATTTTGACATGTGTTTATGTACAATTTAAATGTGAAATTACATCCAATGTCCTAAATTAACTTAAATGATAAAAATAAAATTTGATGATACTTTTAAACTACTCAAAATCATAATTTATCACTATAAATTATTTCTATTAAAAAAGTTGTTTTTAATTAAAATTTTATGTTTTCCACTATTAATCAAAATATGAAAGTTATCAGAAACGTACCAAAAAATCATTCTAAACTAATTATGGTTTTCTAAATCCGAAAATAATTTTCAAATTGAAATATGAAATTTATAATATTTTAAAAAGCTGGTATTACTATTCATAACTGCTTTTAAAATGACTAGTTTGATAGGTCATGGTTCCCTTGAACTTGGTGTTTCCTGCATCACACACTATTATATTATTCAAAGTGAAATTTAATGTGGATGTTTGGGTTGTTACATTAAAAAAACTAAATTCAACAAAAGATAATATTGAATATTTGAATCTAAAAAAATATTAGTGTTAACTTTTCAAATTATACAATTTATAAAAGCATGTATAAAATAAAATTATATTTTACAATTGAAAAATGTCATTAAAAATTCCTCGTAAAAAATAATTGTTATTAATGTTATTTTTATGTATTTATAATCTATTAATTAATTTTTATTTAATATATGATTTATTATTTTTTAATATCTCATATCTAAAATTTCATGATTCTTTTTAGTTTGGGGATTCATTTTAAACAATATTTTACAATAATAATTTTTTAAGGAATATACATTGTATAATTTCTTGTTGTTACCATGGATTATTATCATGTTTAATTTCCATTAGTTTTTTTGCTAAAGATAGTGATATGAACATTATTGACAAAAAATCATTAAACATATCTAGACAATTCCACTATCCATTGGATGTCCCAATCCATTATATTCTATAGAAAAATGACATTACTATTTAGATTACACTACCCTAATGACTCTAGATCCATGTATGTCACCCCAAGATAGTGGAACTGAAATTGACTACCCCAAAAAAATACCTCCACATTTATTAAATATAATAAATTTACATGTGATATGTACTTTAACGACGTGATATTTCATTTCATATTCTCTATAAATAAATAAAATATATTAAAAAACATGTTTCACGTATTATACCAAACTAAAAAATTAATATATTTTGATTGTGAAATATGCAAATTAATAAATAACCTTAAAACTATATGGTATAAATAAATTAGGTCATATCATAATTCTTTTTCAAATATTCTTTAAACATCGAATTCATCTATTGACAACATTAAGACTAAATGAGTATGTTACTTTTAAAAATTATATTTCATTCTTTTCGTTGAATTAATATTTTCCAAGTTTTTATTATGATTTAGTTTTATTTTAAATTCATATGGAATTTATTTGATATATAATAAACCATTTAATTTCATTAAATTTATAATCAATTATGACATTATCATTTATATAAATTTAATGTTGAAGAAATCATTTTATATGAACTATTTTAACAAAATTATGTATGTTTACATTATAATAAAAATATTAAAAATTTAGAAATTCTAATTGATGATATGATTATAAAATATAAATAAAAACGTTCATTTTAGATAATATGTACAATTATATTTTATTTCATTCAAAAAATTATAATGTGTAGACTTTAATTACCGTAGAAAATGTAAAATTGGGTAAAAGTAAAAAAAGGTAAAATGAAAAGGATTTAAACCTGCATAGTTGACTCCATGTTTTCTAGTTGATGTTAGTATCTACACAAAATCACATTATATAATAATTTTTTCCATTATATTGCCAATGAAAATTGGATAGTAAATTTACATTTTTAAAATTTAAGAGTTACTTACAAAACTATCATTCCATTCAAATTATAAATTCTAACACCTTCACCACATCATGACTAACCATATACATCAATTTATCAAGTAATCATTGACAAAATGAATATAACAGAACAATCTTCCACTTAAGAACCATCTAATCACTATTATAATTCATAAGGGATTGTTTTGAAAGTATATTCCTTAGAAAAACCTCTTGTCCCCAACATGATAATAAACTTATTCATATGAGTTCTTCATATATTTTCCCATCACAACAATCTCTAACCTAAAATTAAATGTATATAGTTTTTTGTTTTACCATTTAAATATATATATATATATATATATATATATGCATGTGTGATTTCCCTTTTATTCATCATAATGAATAGGTGTCATATGACCATGGTATTAATATATTAAACTTATTAATATATATTACACTACACAAAAACATATTTAATTGATAAATTCAATTCCAATTTATTTTGATCTTATATGGGAAATATGAGACCATGGTTTTTTCTATAATTTGTTTCTTACACATGATGTGACATAACGTTGGTTAAAATTCGGTTTTTGGTTGGGGAAACCAAATGGAGGGTACAATAAATAAATTAAATTAATAATATATTATTAAATTTAATTCATTTAAAATTTTTAATTTATAGTATTTCATAAACCAAGTTCTTACTTTATATATACATTTTTTTTTTGAAAAATATATAGGGTTTGACACATATCCATGAGATATTAGAGGATCCATTGAGGAGAACCGTTAAAGAAAGAAAACAGATTGTGGAGTAGTGATCTTTCCTTAAAGGAATTCTCTTAAATTATGTTGTTCCAAGATCTCACCAATGTCAATATTACATACTCATTCTTCATCATTGATCAATTAAAACTTGAGAAAGGGAATATTATTTGGATTTTTTTTCTTGATTATTTTTATATGAATTCTTTTATGGTTATTTTCATTTTTCCTATGATCTATAATATTTATTTTTTCATAGTTCCAAATTTATAACCATTATTATCTAATTATGAGATTTTTGGATCAGATAAAAGAAACGAAATTTTTTCCTTACTTTCTTATTTTTAATTTTCCCCTATCATTTATCACAATATTCTTTATTGTCCATTAGGCTCATTGTTTTTCATTTATTGACTAGATTTGATCATGATCAAACACTAAGATTCATGAGTAATGCTGGAATGAATTGGAGATTATCAATTTTCTATTAGATATTTAATTTTTGAGAGGTGTGGGTTTTGGAAAACATGAATTAGAAAATGGATTTTTGTTCCCAATTAACTAGAGGGGGAACTCTACACATCAAGTGATTGGAATAAGATTCATGTAGCTCATGTTTATAGAACTCACCTAATGTTGATGGACTTGTTGTGGTAAAATCTAGATCCTAGTTATTCAACATGTTAATTGTGGATCTAGTGGTAGGATTGGCATGAGTGAAATGAATTAGAATGTCTTTATTTTGAAAAAACATTATATTCGTGGTATGTAGTCTAGAAACTCATTCCAGATAGTCGTATTTCTTATAAAATATATTATCTCTAAATGATTAAATTATCATAAACCGTGTAATACACATATATGTTGTGTGATATGGTACTAGCCACTCAGTATGTACCCCATGAGTTGATGTAGACAGAATTTTCTGGGTACACTAGAAGAAATAGTGTACATTGTCCCATCCAGTTACCCATAAATGACCATGGTTCAAGGAAATGACATAATACATGGGTATGGATAGATTAATTCGTCAAAAACTGATGTTCATGGGTATGGGATTGAAGAAATGGGAAGACCCTAGGTAGACATGAAACACTGTGTATTATTGTAGGTGACTTCCAACATCTGTATCTACATTTTCAGGACTACTATTTGGGTCTATGATAAACTTATCATCTGTGTTTTTTATGAAGTACATGATGGTATTAGTAATGTGTAGAGACCCAAAGTTAGACATACATGGAAATTACATTACTTCTGTGGAATACTTAATACATGACAAAAAAAGACGCACAAAGACCGTATTAGTTTAGTGTCTTTGGAAACTCTGTACGTAATCTTATAATCATAGTGAAAGATATTCAACATCTCCCATAAAGATCTTCCCCTTTTGTTTTTCTTACCTAAATCCTTTCTTTATATCCTATGGAAAAGAAAACATAAAAAGGGTGAGATCAAATGCTCAGTAAGGGTAAATATAGAGAATATAAAACAATCAAAAAACATTTGAATGCAAAAACATGAACATAAAATCTAAACATCAAAATCTTGACCAAAGACATAAATATTGGAAGTATGTAAGGCATATATCATAAAGGAACAAAAAATCATGATAAAATAGCATGGGAATAAAACATGTAATTATGTACAACCATTAAGCACATGTTATGATTTCCATAGTAACCAAGGCATTACTTCCAAGACCATCTTAGTGGACAAAGTCCCTTTCTAAATAGAGTTCACTCCTCGTTCTAGTCCTGTATTACTGTACCAGAATAACATACCATTCCAGCCTTGTCTATCTCATGAGAATTAATATTTACCCAATGAATTTGAGGGAGATATAGGTCCCATCCATCTCATAATTAAATCATTATTACATGTGCTACAACATAAACATAAATCATTCATCATAACCCAAAGAATAAAATGGCTTTCATAAACATCATCGCATCATAACATAATCCATAAAAACAAAATGGATATCATTACATCATAAGAAATGTGAAACAATGTAAATCATAGAGAAATTATAGGTGAAACATAAACATATGAAATAATTCCGTCTTATATGGGAAATGGTTTTGATAAAACACTTGAAATGAATTCTTAAGGAAAATATCCTTTCTTCTTCAAAATCATTTAATTTTCACAAAACGTCATGAAACTTTAAAACAAAAGGATTTTGCTGATAATAGTCCTTAAATATTGTAGAGTAAGCTTAATGAAAAAAAGGAATTTTGAAACCGTAAAAATTTGTTCATTCCATATAAGTTAATAAATATCAATCTTCTCGTACTTTTTCCAAAAAAGTCAAAAAGTACCTCGTATGGTAAACAAAAGAAATATTCCTTCCATATGATGTGGTAAATTTAAAAATGGTAAAAATGACATTAAACATACATGGAAGATAATTAAACATTTTTTGAAAACATTTTTAGAACATATGGACATGGATAACAAACATAACCCCAGTAAATACTTACGAATAAACAATCTCGGATTAGAATGAGATTGGAATAATTATCCCTTACCTTATGTAGGATATGATTCATATGTATCCAAACATATTGTATAATTATTTAAATAATTTCATTGACTTATTACAGAATCATATTAATTATTATGATATCATATATGATTTACTTAGGACTATTTATTTCCCGTTCTTTTGTAAATTCCATTTCAAAGTAGTGTTTTGGTAAAATTGTTTCATTTATCGTACGTGTTTCGACTTGTTGTTCAAGAAATTATTAAATATATCCTGATTTAAATAATTACAGAATGTAAAAAATAATTTATATATAATATATATTCAGTATATAAATATATATGATAGATCGATAAATGGTATGAAATACATCGTTCATGGAGACTGTAGGTCGTATGTACGCATGAACGCTATTTTCATTTCCTTATTGAATTGAATGGAATTAAGTATATGAAATACATATATATATAAATAAATCTAGTGTCCTTATTATGTCATATATTTCATTATAATTCATTATATATACATTATAATCATTCATGAATGGTTAACATGGAGAATGAATCTCATTGCGTCGTGGACACGGTAGTCCGTACGTACGCACGAGCGATGATATCATTCCCATGATCGTGGAATTGTAATGAAGTGTATGTATAATATATCAGAATCAATATCACTTTACAATAATCATATATAGTAACTATTTACACCATTTTAACCATCCAATTAAGGTGGTGGTGGAAAACAGATTACACCACGACGTAGAGACGGTATTCCGAACATACGCACGTGCGGTGATTTCATTTTCCATAGGATGGATAGAAGGTGAAATAGGGATGTTTCATATTTATAAAAACATATCAGTATATGAGTGATACTGATGTAATTTCTTCATAATGAAACAACTCAAGAAGAGTAAGTACAAGAAGAAATAAATTTTAAAGAATCGGTAACCGATATTACCACTTCTTCGAAGCGCCTATTCTTTGAGGTGCCTCTTCATAACCTCCACATAGAAAACTAAAGATGGTCTTTGAATAAGACCAGGACCTCTAGGAGTTTTCTAGGGATGTTTATAAGAGAAACTGGCAGGGGTTGCCTGAGGTTGAAGGCTCAAATTGGTGTGAGGAGGAGAGGGAGGAGGTTCCCTTTTATAAGGGGGAGAGGGGCACCTTAGAAAAAACATAAAATATTATTTTATAATAAAGTCATATTTGGTTTTTAATAGCTCCAAATTGATTTATTTCGGAGATAAGGTGGGGATGGGTCTAAATACTCTCAACAAATAGATTGTAGACAAGTTTAGTTTACTATTTTAACCATATCATTTAGATTTAACTGTAAGTTAAATAATACAACTTTTACCTTGTCTTCTTGATTTCTTACACTATACGGTTAATAAAAATACTATAACAAGAGAAAAGAACACAAAGTGGTTCATTATTAATATATATAACCTTATCTAAGTCATTTGGTTGAACCTTAGATTATTTGGAATAAAATAGAAATTAATAATATAATATTTGTTTTAATAACTATTTTAGGTCAATTTAGACACTATTTGGTAATTGATTTTTGTGAAAATCATAACAGGATTTTTAGTTCAGAAAAAGTTACTTAAATCAATACTAACATGTAATATTAACCTATTAAATTATTTTAATTCATAAAAAGTCTCAAATTAAATTTATTTGGGTACTTATAATAACAATTATGTTAATATTTAATTAATAAGGTAATTATTGCATCACTATTCTGTCATAAATAAATTAAATTATTTAATTTCTAAAAATAATAAATAAAATACCATTAGCTAGGAAATAATTTTATTTTTCTAATTAATATTTATAGTCGAATTTATCTTATGTATAACCCTATATTAAAAATGTTTTAGGTATTAAACTTTGATTTTAACTATTTTAACTTTTTTTTAAATAAAATAATAATAAATGTCCTAATCTAATTCAAGTGGACCTAAAGGGTAATATTTTATTCCTAAGATTTTTTTGGGTCGAATTACAGTTATCCAATAGAATTAGGACATGTGTTAGGGTAATAATAATAACATTTTTACCCTTAATATCCATTTTTACTTTTAATCGTGGTAAATAAAAGTAAAAATTTACTATTCACCAAAAATTATTTTTATCTTATTGAACCACATGTTACTCCATGATGTTAACTGTGTCTCTCGGGTTTTTGAAATTCCACTCACTGAAGAGGTAAAATTATGTTTTATGTAAGTTTGAAAAAACCTCCTAGGAGGTAGGTAAAAGACGGTGAAAAGTTTAATAAAATTTTTATATATCTAAAATTATTAAAAAATGACTCCAATGAATTACATTGAAATTATATAGGTATTATATATCAATTTTTACCTAAAATAAATTTAAATAAAATAACTAAAATAAAAAGTCGGTTTTTAAATTGTAACCTAGTGATTTCACTATTCATCAAAAATTGAATGTTTTCAGAATAATACCATAAATTCACCTTAGGCTAATTTCGATATTCCGAATCAAAAATGAAGTCAATTTTCAAAAATAAAATTTCAAAAAGTGGGTATTACTACTCATAATGGATAGTTTATATAATATTTTAATAACATATCATTGTTTAGTGAAACTCAGTATTGCGTAAAACACACGCTATCATGGAAGGTCGCAATTGCGTGTAATGTAAGCCAAGTCAAGGTTGCATCTAGTGCAAGACTCCTTTGTTGTTGTGTATAACAGAATCCAACCATAATTCATTTATACATTGAATATATATATATCTATATATATATATATATTTATATACACTCAATGTTGCGTAGAATAACTACTGTCAAATGGACTTTAAATTGTGTGTAACACAATCCAAGAATAGTGTTGCGTATACTGCAAGCTAATATGGTCTTTCATATAGCGCATGATAATCTTGGTTTAGCATACAACAGAAGAAATGAATGAAATTAAAAAGAATAAATCTCATAAAATCTCGGGGTGTTACATTTTACCCCTTAAAAATGAATTTCTCCATCGAAATTTTTCGGAGATATAAATGGTTTATCATGATAGTTTCTTTCATTGAAACCCACATCGTAAAGAGGAATACCAAATCATAACTTTAAAAAACTAAATTCTGAAATGTAACGGTTAGCCAAATTAACTCATCACTAGGATTCCATATAAGAGAACATAGGTGAAAATACGGATATGGAAGAGAAATCTAACCATCAAGTTCTGATGGAGAGTGGCAGAGAACATGGCTATGAAAAATACACCAATCACAAAGCCCTAAATTTGTGATGATCTATGTTACCATCTGATTCATTGGGTATGAGGGTACTAGGTCAACATTTTTAGTTTTCAAAATCATTCCCCTAATGCTGAAGAATTTTTGAATTAAAAGAAATACTTACTTGATTATGGTAAAATCTCACTGTTGTTCGTGCCTTGAACAATTTAGATTTCATCTCTTAAAGAAATAAAGTTTAATTTGTCATTCATGAAGTGTTATAAGATCATGCGATATAAGGATAGGTCATTCCATTTGTTTCTATCGCAAAACGTTTAGCACAATTTATTAAATATACATAAGTCCATCTATCTTGAGATTAATCATAAATGGTTGCTAAAAATGGACTTATACTTCATCTATCATAGATCTTAATAAAATAATAATAGTTTCTACTAACTAGGGACTTCATATAGGCCAGGGGTATGCGATAAAGGTCTGTCGTACTTCAGTTTTTGGTTCGATTCCCACAGCCTTGTTCGACGCAACGGGTTGTTGCTCATCCTATGGGTTGTTGTTTTTCAAAAACTATACTATTATAACATTCCATAAATAATATCTAAAAACAACTTTTATCCTTAAATAATACTATCTTATGTCCAACATAATTCATTCTAATATTCAGGCTTATCCAAAATACATATATCTAATCTCATAGTATAAAGAAAATGGTTACTTGAAATGTCACATAACAAGCACGTGAATACCATCATTTATCCCTCATATATCATAATATATATCTTGTTGGTCTCATTCCAAACATGTGAATACCTTAATCATGTATTCTTTTGAAACATGAATTACCATAGAACCTTAGTGAAAACATGAGTGCTATCAAAAGTTAACACTTTCCACATACCAAAATCCCAAAAATTCAATATACTCAAACCATGATATCACTTAGTCCTTATATCAGTCATCAGCTCATGAATACTATCAAACAATTTATTTTATCATTATCCCTTCGTTATGCACATATAATCTGCTTTGCAAAATATTTGAATAACTTTTCATGGTTACTGGTAACATATTCTTATGGAAAACCACAAATACAAAGATATTTCAATATACTATAAAAGTACCTCAACAACATTATTATTGAATTCCAATACATAAGACCTTTAATCCATCCTCTTCAATGATTGCATTGAATATGTCCTTCCTCAATTTATAAGTAACTTCATAGGTTAGGTTATTTAGTTCAGTAATGCCCATGTTCTCCACATATAAGACATTGTACTCCATAATAGTCTGTCACTCTATGACCCTTTTATCCACATAGATAACATCTTCCCCTCCATTTTTGGTATTCCTCAAGGTTCTTCTTCCCTTAATTAGAAATCTCAATATTCATTTCTCTATTCTCCTCACCATTCGAACATGCATTAAATTCCATCTTCCTCTTATTTGATGACGTACAAATACAACTAAGTTCACCTTGTTAACCATATATCAAGATGACTGATTCAGAATAATCACAATATCTTTCCCTCCAATAATTACAAAATTTTGTTGATCATAGTCACCAATTTCTCCATTAGAATCAATGTTAACTGAATTCCTTCTCGTTTCCTCCATTGACTAAGACCAGAAGTCATAGTGTAAGAAACAGTTAAAATAAAGAGGAACCAAATAATCATAAAAAGTCACTTATGGGATGTCTAACTTATCAAAAATTCTTTAATCTATGACACCATAGGTTCACCCTTGGTTATTCATGATCATCAAAATAATTCTAGGACTCTAACCTATACATATACTTAACCATAGAGACATCCCTAGACATACCATAGAAATTTCTATAGGGATTTAACTAAATTTCTTGCATCCTAGTTTCCAAATGTTAACTAAACCTTCGCTTTGATACCATCCATAGAGTCCCAAATCTTGAAGTACATGGAAATTACATTACTTTTTCGGAATAATTAATACATGACAAAAACAGTTGCCCAAAGACCGTATTATTTTAGTGTCTTTGGAAACTCACTACGTAATCTTCTAATCACAGTGAATGATCTACAAAATCTCCTATAAAGATCATTCCCTTTTGGTTTTCTTACCTAAAAACTTTCTTTATATCGTGGGGAAAATAAAACCTAAAAAGGGTGAGCTGAAATGCTCTGTAAGGGTAATCATAGAGAATATAAAACAATCCATAAACATTTGAATGCAAAAACTTGAACATAAAATCTAAACATCAAAATCTTGACCAAAGACATAAATCTTGGAAGTATGTAATGAATATATTAGAAAGGAAAATAAATAATGATAAAATAGATTGGGAATAAAATATGTAATTGTGGAAAACCATTAAGAACATGTTATGATTTCCATAGTAGCCAAGGAATTACTACCAATACCATATTAGTGGACAAAGTATCTTTCTGAATCGAGTTCACTCCTCGTTCCATTCCTATATTACTGAACCAGATTAACCTAACGTTGTAGCCATGTATATCTCATGAGATATAAATCATTACCCAATGCATTGTAGCGAGATATTGGTCCCACCCATCTTATAATGAAATTATTCTTACGTGTTCCCAAACATAAACATAAATAATTCATCCTAACCCAAAGAATAAAATGGGTCTCATAAACATCATCCCATCATAACATAAACCATAAAAAATGGATATCATTCCATTTTAAGAATAGTGAAACCATGTAAATCATAGAGAAATTATACTTGAATCATACACATATGAAATATTTCCGTCTTATGTGGAAAATGTTTTTGATAAAACACTTGAAATAGATTCTTGAGGAAAATATCCTTTCTTCTTCAAACTCATTTTATTTTCACAAAATGTCATGAAACATTAAAATAAAATGATTTTTTTGAAAATAGATATTATATATTTTAGAGTAAGCTTCATGAAAATAAGGCGTTATGAAACCGTAAAAATATGTTCATGCCGTATTAGTTAAAAAAAATTATTCTCGTACTTTTGGCAGAAATGTTAAAAATTACCTTGTATGGTAAACAAAAGAAATATTCCTTCCATATGATGTGGTAAATATAAAAATGACAAAAATGAAATTAAACATACTTGGAGGAAAATTAAACATTTTATGAAAACATTTTGAGAACATATGGACATGGATAATAAACATAACCCCAGTAAATACTTGCGAATAAACAATCTCGGATAAGAATGAGATTGGAATAATTATACCTTACCTTATGTCCGATATGATACGTATGTATCTGAAATTCTTGTACAATGTTTTAAATAATGTAATTGACATATTACAGAATCATATTAATTGTCATGATATCATATATGGTCCACTTATGATTTTATATTACCCGTTCTTTTGTAAATTCCATGTTAAAGAAGCGTTTTGATAAAATCGTTTCATTTATCATACGTGTTTCAACTTGTTGTTCTGGATATTCATACTTATAACCTGATTTAAATAATTTCAGAATGTAAAACATGATTTATATATAATATATATTCAGGAAATAAATATATATGATAGATCGATAAATGGAATGAAATACACCGTTCATGGAGACGGTAGGTCGTATGTACGCATGAACGCTGTTTTTGTTTCCTTATTGAATTGAAGGGAAATAAGTAGATAACATACATATATATATACATAAATAAAGTATCATTATTATGTCATATATTTCATTATTATTCATTATATATACATTATAATTATTCCTGAATGGTTAACATGGAGAATGAATCTTATCGCGTCGTGGAGACGGTAGACCGTACGTACGCACGAATGATGATATCATTCCCACGATTGTGGAATTTTATTGAAGTGTATTTATAATATTTAAGAATCAATATCACTTTACAATAATCATATATAGTAATTCTTTACACCATTATAACCATCCAAGTAAGGTGGTGGTGGAAAACAGAATACACCACGGCGTGGAAACGGTATTCCATACGTACGCACGTGCGGTGATTTCATTTTCTATAGGATGGATAGAAGGTGATATAGGGTTGTTTCATATTTATACCAAAATATAATTATATTAGTGATACTTATGTTATTTCTTTATAATGATACATCTAATGAAGAGGAAGTAGAAGAAGAAATAAATTTGAAAGAATCGGTAACGGACATTTCCTCTTCTTTGAAGAGCCTCTTCTTAACCTCCTCATAGAAAACTAAATATGGTCTTTGAAGAAGACCAGGAGCTCTAGGATGTTTATAGGGAAGTGGAGAAGAGATATTAGCAGGTTTTGGATGATCTTTAATGCTCAAAGTGGTGATAGTAGGAGAGGTAGGAGGTGCCCTTTTATAAGGGGGAGAGGGGCACCATAGGAAAAACGTAAAATATTATTTTATAATAAAGTCATATTCGGTTTTTAATAGCTCCAAATTTATTTATTTATAAGATAAGGTGGGGATGATTCTAAATCCTCTCAACCAATAGATTTTAGACAAATTTAGGTTACTAATTTTACTTTATCATTTATATTTAACTGTAAGTTAATTAATATAACTTTTACCATGTCTTCTTGGTTTCTTACACTATATGGTTAATAAACTTACTATAACAAGACAAAAGAACAGAAAGTGGTTAATTATTAATATATATAACCTTATCTAAGTCATTTTGCCTATCCTTATATTTTTAGGAATAAAATAATAATTAATATTATAATATTTGTTTTAAATCTATTTTATGTAAATTTTGATAGTATTTGGTAATTGATTTTTGTTAAAATCATAAGCGCATGATTAGTTCGAAAAAAGTAAATTAAATCAATAATAAAATTTCATATTAACCTATAAAATTAGTTTAATTCATAAAAAGTCTCAAATTATATTTATCTGGGTATTTATAATATCAATTATGTTAATATTTCATTAATAAGGTATTTAATGCATCACCATTGTGTCATAAATAAATTAACATATTTAATGTATAAAAATTATAAATAAAACATAATTAGGTAGTAATTATTTTTATCTTTAAAATTAATATTTATAGTCGAATTTATCTTATGTAAAACACTGTATTAAAAATGTTATAGTTATTAAACTTTGATTTTAACGATTTTAACACTTTTTTAAATAAAATAATAATAAATGTCCAAATATAATCCAAGTGGACCTAAAAGGTAATATTTTATTCCTAATATTGTTTTTGGTCGAATTAATCTTATCCAATAGAATTAGGACATGTTTTAATGTAATAATAATATCATTTTTACCCTTAATTACACAATTTAATTTTAACTGAGGTAAATAAAAGTACAAAGTTACTATTCGCCAAAAATTATTTTTATCTTATTGAACAAAATTTTACTCGTTGATATTAACCATGCCTCTAGGAATTTTGGAATTCCACTCACAGAAGTGGAAAAATTAAGCTTTATGTATGTCTGCAAAAAGCTCCTAGGAGATAGGTAAAAGACGGTGAAAAGTTCAAAAAATATTTATATATCTAAAATTATTATAAAATGACTCCAATAAATTACATTGAACTTATATGGGTATTATGTATCAATTTTAACATGATATAAATTGTTATAAAATAAATACAATAAAATGTCGGTTTGAATATAGTAACCCAGTGTTTTCACTATTCATAAAAAATTGAATGTTTTCAGAAAAATACCAAAATATCACCCTAGGATAATTTCAATATTCCAAATCCAAAAATGAAGTACATTTTTAAAAATAAAATTTCAAAAAGTGGGTATTACTATTTCTAATAGCTAGTTCATATAATATTTTAATAACATATCATTGTTTAGTGAAACGTGGTATTACGTACAACACATGACATCGAGGAAGGTCGTGATTGTGTGTAATGTAAGCCAAGTCAGGGTTGCATGTAGTGCAAGACTTTTTTGTTGTTGCATATAATAGAATCCAATCATATTTCATTTATAAATTGAATATATATATATATATACACACACTCAATGTTGCATAGAATAACTACTATCAAACGAACTTGAAATTGTGTGTAACATGATCCAAGAATAGTGTTGTGTATACCACAAGCTAATATGTTCTTGCATATAGCGCAAGATAATCGTGGTGTAGCATACAACAGAAGATATGAAAGAAATTAAAAAGAATAAATCTCATAAAATCTCGGGGTGTTCCATTATTCTAGAATCATAGATATGGAAAAAAAAGTTTAATGTGAGATTCTTCTTACAATGACAATTTGATGAGTGATGTGATCAAGTGAATCACTAGAGCGATTTTTGAGGCTTGAATTTCCCCATCATACTATGGAATTAGGTTCTAGAAGTCCTTAAATATGTATATCTAGTACTATAACATATCAAATCAGGTTGTGATCTCTCTATCTATTTGTTAGGTACTCCTCCATCATCGAGCTCTAGTGGAGAGTTATTACTTAATATGATTTAGTAGTCCCCTGATTATGATGTATATAAGTGATTATTGGGCCCCTATATTGATTATTTTCAGGATTCCTATGGTTATAGTCATCACATACAGACCATTGTATTTGTAAGAGACTCATAATTCATAGATGGGATGAGAAGATAATGATTACCGTTCTCTATCACATGTGTTTCTTTTGATCATTTATGGTAGGAGTTATATCACTGTTTTTATGGGTTGGTATGGCTATTGAATCATTATATTTACCTATTTATGGTTTTCAGATAATTTTAATATATATGTAGATACTCAACCTATCATGTTAATCACCTAAAGATATTTTCAGTTTGGAATATGACATCTGGATTTGTAGTGACATTGGTAGATCTTGTTTTGGTGGAACATAGTTTTACCTATAAGAAATGATGGTTCTCTATGGTCGTCCTTAGATATTTTAGTTGGGAACTACTTAGTCTCCATTTTTAATGTTGATGTTATTATGTGACCTAGTTTTCTATTAATGTGTGTAATTCATCATTAATATTTAGTACTATGAACCCATTACATGATGATTTCTTATAGGTTGTCGCATGCACAGTTTATAATTAATATGTTCATTCAATTATTATATCTTTAAAATGTTATATTTAGGTTTTTTTATTATTTATAAAGTTTCAACAAATATCATTTTCAATTTTAATATTTCCAACACAAATCATTTCTCTAGAAAATAGTGTATTGGATGTCGGATTGGGGTGTAAAAATATGATTACTATCATCTGGGTAGTCCCCATTTGGTCAAATCATGAGATAATGTTCTGAAATGTGGCCATTACCAAAGGCCATTATTTATTGTTGGACGTTTTTTTCGATATTAATTATGGATTATAAGTAACCTTTTCCATATTGTATCATGTAAAGCATAAATCATAAGGGATTAAATGAATTTGTGGTGGTTGACATTTCTATTGATCATGATTAAGACTACATTATTTTCAAATCATCATCTAATTAAACATGTTCTATAAAAAATTGGTATGTGATTCATATTTTATTGGTTATTTTGAAAATACTTTCCCTCTAGATTCATTTCTCTATATATTCTCTTATAAAAATTGTATGTGTTGGGAACATTCAATGTGAATCTATGATAACATTCATCTATGTTATTGATACATGATCTTGATGATGATCATCTAAGTGATGTGGACATGGTTTAGGGACCAAATAATGTGGTTTTTCCACAACTGATCATGGATATGGATCCACAATATTTGGGATATCTAATAGATCTAGTGGATTGTGATTGAGATACATGTGAACATACACAGTTTCTTGTGTTCTAATGAGAGAGTCAATTGTGGTTTCATAGCGAGCTAGACTGTCAGGTTGTTGATGATTAGCTTGCATCGGTGATATTGATCTTCAAGCCTGTCCAAAACCATGATGGTCATTTATTTTCACATTAGGATAATATTATTCTAGGAGAAACATGACACCAGTGGTTTTTAATTTTCTAAATTAATGGAAAAAAACTATCCAATTAATAATCATATAACACACCATGTATTTCTAAAAATAAATTGAAATGCAATGATTTTTTTCTAAATAGATATTTATCACTGGCTTTTAAAAATAATTTTCCTAGTTCTATGTTTTGAATTTCAAAAAATGATCATCTACAATTGTGTTCATTATGTTATTTGGAGTCTGGTGAAACAAACTTTTTTTTGTGAATAGTAACATACACTTATGAATATTAATATTAATATTAATATGAACCTTGTGAATATTGAAATTTTATTATTATTTTATTTTCATAAGGGATTAATATAATAACAACATGGTTAAATTTTCATCGTGATATAAATGATTCTATTTAATTAGAATTTTTAATTTATGAATTAAATATGTTTTTTATTTAAAAATTTAATTAATAATATTTTGAAAATTATTTTACAAAAATGGACTTCATTTTTGAATTCTACACGTTGAATTCATGAATTTTTTATAAATAGTGAAACATGATAAAATACTGTATAATCAAATTATCAGTGAAATATACTATTTATGACATCATAAGTGATGTAAGGACACTTTTTTTAACTCACATGACATTATAACTATTTTAGGTAACATGAACTAATACTATTCAAAATCTTGGGAAAAAATATTATAATAATGATTAAAATAATGATAAATACCCACTCTCCTCCACTATAAATACCACACTCACTACCCTCTACTTCCCACACCTCTCAAACCTTGATCTATGCCAATGTTCTGCACAACACTCGTCCTAAGTCTCTTCCCCACGACCTAGTGTTTCCTGTCTCACCAAATGACAAAAACCAAAGGCCTTAAGATGGATCTCAATGAGAACATATAAAGAGGTAAACATCTTCTTTTATTTATTTCCTTCCATTCATTTTATGTTATTCTCTTCCTTTCTATTGGGATTATGATGGAATATTTCATTACATATCCCCCCTTACTCTCCATATTATTTTGATATTTTTTCGTTTCTTCTTCGTTTATCACCTCTAATTAACGATGAGGCATGAATGCTCCAGAATCATGTATTTTCTATATTTTATCATGTTCATAGAAAATTCATCATCACTATTCTCTTTATATCCATCTTATTCAATGAATTAAAAACATTGTCCATGATGTGTTGACTTTCATACATTATGGATGATGAGATTTAAATTTTATATATATAATTAATGTCTGTACATGAAACCATTTTTATGGTTGAACCAGGTTATAATATATGTATTATATCTCATCAATGGTTCTGGAATTTTTTTTACAAATGGTTTTAATTTATAAAGCAATATGAGGTCCTTATTATAAAATAACCACAAAAATGATCTAAACGATCACCATTACTGATTTAAATTATGAATATTCCACATGTAAGAATCAAAAAAGACAAATGATATAATTTATGGTATTAGAAATATTTAAATACTACTCCAGTCTAATTCAGGTGCTTCACTTCTAATCGATAAGGACATCCATCATGAAACAATCTTTGAAAACATGTAATGAACTCACCCAAAAAATAGTGCAAACAGAAAATAATAACAATTAAACGATGAAATGATGTTATGAAATGATAATATATAATAGAATAAACATTAACATGATTGTATAAAATATTGATAACACACTTCTAACCATTATACTGGAAACAATTTTTAAGTAAGACAAACATGAGGTAAGGGAATTCTTAACCTTATTTCTATTCTTTGCGTTGATCTTCTACATCATTAATTATATTGTATTAACAATTGGTTTTGTGATTGGTTTTTCTTATATTATGTTCCATTATATGTATTTATAGTGTTAATATATATTCCATCCACTCTGTTATGTTTCACTTCAATTATATGATGTTTATAATATATTTTACTTTTAATATCCTCTTTTAGAGTTTTGTTTTACAATGTTCAAAATTAATGCTTTTATGCTATTATTCATGTTTTATTATTATGTTCTAGTTCTTGGACATTGTTTATGATAAAGGGTGGGATCAACATTTCCCTCCAATTCATTGGGTATGTATAAGTTGGAGGTCAGCTATATGGTTACTCAAGTGTAACTTCGATGGTTACACAAATAGTAATGTCGCCTTGAGGGGTACAAATTATATGGTAGCTGAGAGGATTACATGATAATATTAGTAAATCCAAATATACATTTATGGTTCTACATATGTTCATATGTATTGTGTAAATATCATGTTTCACAATGTAAATATATAGATACATGTGATATGTATGTCTTTTGGAAAAGATTTCAAACATTACAAGTAGTCATGGATAATTGTGTTCATTCCTTATTTTTATATCCCTTAATGAGTTTTTGTTCTCATCCCATGTTTTAAATGATTTTTAATGGTTAATGGATTTATAAGAAAAATAAATAATCCATTTTAAATGTTTAATAATTGTCAAGGAATCATGTTTTATGTATTATTGTTTTAAATATTAAAAAAATGGAAACTATTTTTATTGTATCCACTCTATAAAAATGTGTAATGTTATTAATGTATTATGTCCCAATTCACTAAATCCCTATACTTGAAAGGATATAATTGTAAAAGGAGGTGATTTTTTTCACTAAATTCAAGACTATGTAATTTAATAAGGTTGGGTCCTTATAGTGGCTATCATAGGATGGTTTACATAACATTAGGGGATAAGATGATGTTGAAAGAATACTATAAATGATTTATACTCTATAATTAATTAAAAATGATATATAATTTAAAGACCACCTTGTTGTTTCATTTAGGTTATGTTTGTTCAAAATGGTTTTCCATAGAAGAATAATGGATGGTGAAGAGGAAACGCACTGATGGAATGGCTTCCTTCCAAATCTGCAGCCCGGAATGTTAGGGATTGGAACCAAGAATTTTGTGACAGTAATGGATCAGATGATGATGGAAAGAAATGGTGACTGCATCCATGTAAGAGAAAAACAAGTGGTACCACAAGGAAACTTGATAATAGTGGAAGATTTAATGACATAACACCCTCTTACATTCAATGGATCCTCAGACCCAGTAGCGCCTGAAGGATGGATTAAATCCCTTGAAAAGATATTTGATGTTATGGGATATTCAGATAATCAAAAATTATTTCTCGAAATTTATCGTTTTCAATGTGAATCTGATCAGTGGTGGTCAAGGGTAAAGAATATAAGAGATATAAGGGATTTTAATGACTTTGAGTGTGATAAATTTAAGTCATTTTTTGAAAAATATTTTCCTAAGGTGGTGCAACATAGAATGGAGAAGCAATTCCATGAATTGAAATAGAAGGCGGAACATTCAGTGGTCATATATGAAGCAAACAAAAATCGATTGGTGATGTATACTCTAAATCATATTCTGGATCTTGATATCAAAATCAACCACTTTTACTTAGGACTGAAGCCAAGGTATCGAAGGGTGTTGGCCTCTCATGATTTAAAAAGTTATGAGAAACATGTTTGATGTGCTTAGAGGGTAGAAATTGCGTTTACTGATCATCAAGTGCAATTTGGAAATAATGAGAAGAAGAGGTCCAGATGGAAAACAATGGGTAAGAATCAACCAATGAAATCTGATGGTAAGACAATCTAGTTTCTAGTTTTGGAAACATGTGGCACGAAGCACCCTATGGAATGTCTTAGAAAAACTGAGAAGTATTTCAAATTTGGTATGTTTGGACATATAGCCTGAGATTTTAATGAATATCATCAAATGACTAATCTACATTAAAAATAGTAAAGTGTTTTATATGTGGTGAGATGGGTCATTATAAAAATTTCTGCCCAAAGAGAGATCCAAGTTATTCAAAGAATCTAGACTCCAAGAAAAAAGGTGTAGTGATATCCTTTGAGACCACGTTAGAAAATATAAGACCTTCTAATGAAGTTGTATCAGGTTCATAGTTTGTTTTTTTATATTTTTCTAATTTTTTGTTTGATAGATGGTCTACACATTCATTCATCTCTGAGAATGTTTTGGGTAAATTATAAATATCAACTCCAAAAATGAAGCCAGAACATGTTGTTCAAACAGAATGGGGAAATTTTATAGAAAAGAAAAATTATTAGAATCTTTCTATTGTGGTATGTGGAATGACATTACCTATGAACCTTGTTTTTTCCTTAGTTCAGTTTGGTGTGATTCTGGGAATGGGTTGTCTTTCCTTTCTTCATGTTAATATTGACTGTAGAGCTAAAGAAGTGGTTTTTTAGAAAGAGTTTTAGTTTGTATATAAGAGTGAAGCCATAACATTTATAACATACCAGGAAGTCAAGAAAATATTGAAATATGGAAATGAAAGTTATATTACTCATTTTGTTTAAAACAAGGGATCCGTTCATATATATTATGTACTTGTGGTAAATGAATACCTTGATGTTTTTCCTAACGATTTGCCTAGTGGAATACATAATCGGGAAGTTTAATTCACAATTGACTTAGTTCCTGATGCTAAGACAATTTCAAAACCCCCATATTGTATGGCTCAAATAGAACTTTTTGTCTTGAAAAATCAGTTGCAAGAATTTCTTTATAAAGGTTGCATTCTTCCTAGAACTCCACAATGGGGATCTCTTGTTTTGTTTGTTAAAAAGAATGTTGGTTCCATGGGACTTTTCATTGATTATAGAGCTTTGAATTACATCGTAGTTAAAAAAAGTATCCTTTTTCTCTTGTCGATGACTTGATTGATTAGCTCCAGGGAGCTCAGAACTTTTCCAAGATTGACTTGAGATCTGGATACCATCAGCTAAAGGTGATGGAGGATAACAAACCAAAAAACAGCCTTTCATACTAGATATGGGCATTATGAATTTGCTGTTATTCCTTTCAGATTAACTAATGTGCCAACTTTATTAATGAATCTTATGAAATGAGTAATTCATGAGATCATGGTTATATTTTTGGTTGTCTATATCAATTAAATTCTGGTATTTTCTAAAAATATATAGGATCATGAATATCATCTAAGGGGTGTTTTACAAACCAGAAAACATAATAAACTGTATGGAAAATTTAGTATGTGTGATTTTTGGTTGCAATAAATTTCTTTTCATAGGATCATTGAAAATAATGATGGAATAACAGTTGATCTTCCCAAAACAAGTGGTAGATGAATGGCCAATACAGAGAAATGTTACAAAGATTCATAGTTTTTTGGATTAGTAGGTTATTAACTACGTTTTTTTAAGAACATCGCTTGGTTATCTTGCCTGATAACTATGTTAACATGGAAAGGGTTTAAATTTTTTGGACAGAATAATGTGATCTTTTTTTAGGAACTAAAGAAGAGATTTGAAAATGCAACACTTTTGGCCTCACCTTCCTGAAATAGTGATTTCATCATCTAACGTCATGCATCGTTCAAGAGAATTGGTTGTGTTTTGATACATAATGATTAGGTAATTACTGATTATTCAATACAAATAAAACCTAATGAGTTAAATTATACCACACATCATTTAGAATTGGCAGTTTTGGTTTTTGATTTGAAAATTTGGAGGCATCATTTATATAGAACCAAATAACACATATATACTGACCATAAAAGTCTAAATTATATATTCACTTAGATGGAATTAAACATGTGGAAGAGAAGATGGATTGAAATTATAAAGGATTATGATTTCATGATCAATAACCATCCATGAAAATATAATAATGTGGTAGATGAATTGAGTCGGAAACATCATGCATCATTAACCATGTTATATTTGGAACCTGATTCCTTGATTAATTATTTGGTTAATTTTGTATTAGAAGTTGTTGGTGTAGAAAATACCTATGTTTTTTCTATTTTTATTTCAATTTACATTGTCAAACAGAATTAAGCGAGAGCATATGGAATGTCATGCGCCGAAGAAAAATTTAGAATTAGTTAAAATGGGTATGTTTCCAGAATTTAACCTTGTTAATGATTGTTTTTTAAGATTTGGATAAAGGTTATGTGTTCCTTATGCTTCTCAGTTGAAGAACTATTTTTTGTGTGATGCTCATAGTTCTCTATTTTCATTTTATCCTTGTAGTAATAATATTTACAGATTCCATCAAGAGTACTATAGCTGGGATTGAATGATATGATTTATTACTGATTATGTTGTTAAATGATTAACATGTCAATAGGTTAAAGTAGAGTGGAAGTTAACTAAGGGGATGCATTAGCCATTTCCAGTGCCATAGTGGATATGGGATAATGTATCCCTGGAATTTGTGGTGGGAAAACCAAATACGTATCTAGGTAACAATTCAATTAGTGTTATTATTGATCAGCTAACAAAATATGCACATTTTCTTTCTATTCATGATATATTGTCTTTGGATCTAATTTCTAGACTGTACCTCAAAAAGATTTTGAGGTAACATGAAGTTACTCTTTCCATTGTATCTAACCGAGATCCTAGGTTAACTTATAAATTTTGGAAGGGACTTCAGAAGGTGTTGGGTGTATAATTAAATTTCAGTACATATTTTCATCCTCAATCACATGGGAAATTAGAACAAACGATTTAGACTTTGGAGGATATGATTTGAGATTTTTCAATGTAATATCCAAGAATTTGGTATCAACATATTTTTTTCGATGAGTTTTCTTATAATAATAGTTCTCATTACAGAATATAAATGGAACCTTTTTGGTCTTGGTATGGGAAGCAGTGTCGGACTCTAGAAGTTTCAGATCAATTTTCTTAATGAAAGCTAATGGGGCCAAAATTAGTAGAAGAAGTGGATGAGAATGTGAGGACGAACTAGCAGCACATGAGGACAAACTAGAGCAGGTAGAAAAGTTATGCAGATAACAGAAGGAAATACATCTCTTTTAAGAATGGTGACCATGTTTTCCTTAAAATCTCTCCAAGGAAATGTGTGATGTGTTTTGGAATTAAATGAAAGCTAAGACCAAGGATCATTAGTATTTTAGAAATATTGGAGAATGTTGGAACAATCTCATAATGAGTAGCTTTGCCTCCATGTTTGTCATATGTACATAATGTTTTTCTTGTTTCAAAGTTGAGAATGTATGTGCTAGATTCATTACATGTCTTGAGCCTAGAAGCAGCTCAACTATAAGAGAACCTTTCTTCTGAAAGGAAACCATTTCATATTTTTGATCAAAGAGAACAGGTATTGTAAAATAAGGTAGTCCACCCGGTAATGGTCTTATGTAGAAACCATATGGTGGAATAAGAAACATGGAGTCTAAAAATGCTATGAGAGAAAATTACCCTCAATAGTTTTATAAGTAAATAAATTAGCCAGGACATAATTTCATGAAGGTGGGGTAATGTAACTGCCCGTGTTTTTCAAAAAATAGATATAAATGCATAGAATATTTTTTTAACTAGATATTTATAACTAAACTTTAAACCTAATTTTTCCACTTCTATTTTTTGAATTAAAAAAATATTTATCTACAATTGAGTTCAGTATGTTATTCGGAGTATGATTAAAGAAAATTGTTTTTTTTGTGAATATTAACACATGCTTATGAATAGTAATATGAATAGTAATATGACCCTAATGAAGAGTATATATTATTATTATTTTGTTTTCGTATGGATTTAATATAATAACATCTTGCTTAATTTTTCATCATGATATAGAAGTTTTCATTGAATTAGAATTTTTAATTTATGAATAGTTATGATTTTAATTAATAATTAAATTAATAATATTTAGAAAATTATTTTTAAAAAAAGTGGACTTCATTTTTGAATTCTACATGTAAAAAATGGTTAGTGTAAATTTTTGGGATTTTTCTGAAATTCTTGAATTTTCGATGAATAGTGAAATAAGATAAAATACTGTATAATCAAATTATCAGTAACATACACTATTTATGAAATCCTAAGTGATGTAAGGACACTTGGTTCGAACTAACATGCCATTATTAGTATTTTAGGTAACATGGACAAAGATTATTCAAAATATTGGGAAAAAATATAATAATAATGATAAAAATACTAAAAAAATACCCCCTCTCCTCCACTATAAATAACACCCTCACTCCCTTCTTCTTCCCACATCTCTCAAGCCTTGTGACATGCATATGTTTGGACCTATACTCCTTCCAAGTCTCTCCGCCATGTCCAAGATCTTCTCATTTCACCAAAACACCAAAACCAAATCCCTTATGAAGGATCTCAAGGAGAAGAGATCATGAGGTAAACATCCTCTTTTATTTTCTTCCTTTTCAATCATTTAATGTTTTTCTGTTCCTTTCCATTTGAGTTATATTGTAATAATTCATTTAATATCCCCCTTTATTTGCTATATTATTTAAGAGTTATTAGATATCTATTTTGTCTAATAAAACTATTTTTATGATATTTTAAGAGACGACATTAGGCTGGCTAATTTTCATGAGAAATTTCTCAAGTTTTCATTTCTTTCAAGATTCCTTTATTTTATTCTTATTTCATCTCCTCCTTTTAACCAGGATTCCTGAAAGATCTAGAATCATGTATATTATGGTTGTTCTCATGTTCATGAAAAATTCATCATCACTATTCTTCTCCTATCCCACTTAATCAAGTATTTAAAAACATTGTCTTTGAGGTGTCGAATTACCGACATCATTGACGATGTGATTTTTTTTATTAAATATTTAATTTCTAGTCATGAAAGAATTTTTATTTTTGAACCAGGTTATAATATATGTATTATATCACATCCATGGTTCTAGAATTATTTTTAACATGTGGTTTTAATTTCTAAAACAAAATGAGGTCATTAATATCAAAGAACCACTAAAATGATCTAAACAAACATCATTAATGTTTTAACTAATGAATATTTATAATGTAATAATTCAAAATGATAAATGGTATAATTTATGGTACTGGAAATTTTTAAACACTACTCCATTCCAATTCTATATTTTCACTTCCAATCGACACGAAAATCCATCATGAACCAATCCTTGAAATCATGTAACAAAGTCACCCAAAAACCGTGCAAGGATAAAAATACTAACAATTGATTTGTGAAATGATGTTATGAAATGATCGAATAATATGTTATAAATATGAAAATGTTTATGTAAAATACTCATAATAGTTTTTTATCCATTTTACAAATTTGTTTTAACAGGTTTGATGTCATAAAACCCCAACGTAAGGGAATTCTTATCCTGATTTCCATTCTTTGTGTTAGCCCTCTACTTTGTTATTTATGTGTTATTAAAAATTATTTGTGTGATTTTTTTATTATATTATGTAAAAATATATGTATTTATAGTTTTTATACATATTCAATCCACTCTATGAAGATTCACATCTATTATATGATATTTATAAAAGAAATTCCTTTTAAAATCATCTTTAAAACTTCTGTTTTACAAAGATCTAAAGTAATGTTTGTATGCAATTAATCATGTTGTATGATTATGTTATAGTTAATAGAATTTTTTTATGATGAAGGGTGGGACCTATATATCCATCCAATGCATTGGGTATATGTCTGTTGGAGGTCGTCTGTATGGTTACTCCAAGTGTAACTCTGATGGTAACACAAATAGTGAGGTAGCTGTGAGGGATAGAAATTATAAATTAGCCATCAAGGTTACATGATTATGTAAGTAATTCCCTAAGATACCATTATGGTACTAATTAAATTCTTATGTATTATATAAATCTCATTTTTCACAAATTATGTATATATATATACCGGTGATAAGTATGTCTCTTGGAGATGATGTCATAGGCTAAAAATAGTACAGGGAAAATGTGTTCTTTCCATCTTTTTTTATCTCATAATAATTTTTTGTACTGATCCCATATTTAAAATAATTTTCAATGCTTCATGGATGTGTAATAAAAATAATTAAGCCATGTTAAATTATCAATAAATTTCAAGGAATCATGTTTTATGTTTTTATGTTTTAAATATTAAAAAAATGAAAACTGTTTTTATGGTGTCCACTCTATAAAAATGTGTAATGTTATGAATTTATTATGTCCCAATTCTCTAATACTATAAACATGAAAATATAATCAATGTAAAATAATGTGTTATCTAGTCTAAATTCAGTACTATGTAATTTAATAAGGTATGGTATTTATAAATCATCATGTATATTTTCTATAAAGAGTGTAAAACATTGATCTTGTTATTTGTATGTATGAAATAGTTTCTTGATTAGAAATAGGATGATATGTCTTTTTTTTTAATATGAAATGTGATTAATCATCCTTATGTAATAATCTATCATTGTGGTTTAATATAGATACATCACGTTAAAATTACATAAATAGGGAATATATAGAAACATTTGTTCTAGTATGACACCCCTATGTATTCCTGGTTATTATAGAGTAATAGTGAGTGTTATGGTTAGAGGGAGATACATTAGATTGGGGAATTGGGATGATTGAGCTAGTATTGGTGATCATGGATATGATTTCTCTATGGAATCTAACATGAATTAGATATCATTATCTCGATGGAGGAGGCGTACTCGTACTCATACATAGAATTTTTGATCTATAAGATAAGGTTGTCATAGAGAATCCAATTAGTCGAAGAGGGATGAAACTATGATTTTGATGGATGATGTTTTATGAATCATGATTTTATGACCCAACCTATTAATGTGGGTAGTTAAATAGTGGGATCACATCCATTAGGGTTGGATATCTAATATTTTTGTTCTCTTTTGAGTGGTGAGGTATTAACTCTCAGAGGTAGTGTAGATAAAGGAGAATGAGGTTCTCTAGATGGAATACAAATAGTAATATGGTGACAAAACAACCTATTTCAAAAAAATCAAGGGGTGTCCCACGATTGTCTCAAATGACTAGATTTCATAAGAATGGGGGTATTTAGACTATCGATGGATATGACTAGGCTTCTCATGAGATGAATTATGGTATGATCTAATTCATTTCTACTATTCATGCATCAGTTCTAGAAATAAGTTCATTTCAATCCATTACCTCCATATAATCATAATTATTACTAAGTCTTCCAACTGATAATATATCCCAACATATTTGGATATATGTTCTTTCTAAATAAATTCTTTTATTTAATACATCGACTGACATTATGAGTTGGGGTCATGTAGTGATACATTCTCATGATATAACATTAAAGTCATGATAATAACTTATAATGTAATCATGGGTATAGAAATGTTGGACATTTTTCATATTAATATTTTCTATAATTTTTGGAAGGTCATATGCCTTTAAGTGGAAGGAATCATATTCCTTATGGTGGGAGAGATTAGGAGATATTATGGATGAGATAGTGGGACAAAAGAGTATGAACAAGCACCCATAACCAAATATTTTGTTAGTTTATCTGATTTTGTAGTAGAATCATTAGGTATTGGGCATCCCATTGTAGTGTAGGATTATATGGGAATCTTTCCCAGTGATGCTTTGTGACTACCTTTCAGTATGGATATTTAAATCTTCATTAACATGTACACTGGGAAAAATCTAATATATTATTCATGAAACATGATTTCCCTTAATTATTTCATAGTTTATTCAGTTTATTTAGAATACCTTTGACCAAAACCGTTTTCTATAACTAGTGTGTCCCCCTTGGTGACTTCAATTTTGTTCATGAAAATGTCATATATGAGTATGAGGAATTTTTTTTGATTAGCATCACCTAATTCAAATTAATTTAATGAAAAAGTACACTTTTATAATGATTTATGTAGACATTGACTTGTATAATGGAACAAGTTAGTTCTCATAGAACAATCTGATGTTCTTTTAGTGCGAGATGATGTTCAAAAAGATTATATTTTAAAGAAGACATTCTGATGTCGTTGTGGATACTATAATTTGATGGCGATTCCTTTGGGTCAAAAATAATTACCCTATGTGTTTATAGATCCTATGAATGTCATATAACTTCTATACCTTGACTAATTATTATTTTTCTTCATTAGTCACACTCACATAAACTACATAGTTGAGGATCATCAAGATCATTTTAGAATCATGTTAGACTAAGCTCTTGAGCACCAACTTTAGGGTAAGATATTTATGTGTCGGTTTTGGATCCATGAGGATCAATTTTTGGGTAATGTCACCTAAAATAATTTTTCATATATATATATATACATATATATCTAATTAATATTAATGGTGTTATTTTTTGGGAACTAGTCAACAATATATCATAGTTGCAAAATTGTCTTTGATTAGTAGGGTACTACAGTTGGTTCACGAAAAAAATTTCTATGGTAGATAACCCATTTCCTATATTCATTTGGAAGTGGTAACCATGTAATATGAATTCTAAGTATCATACAACCATTAGGGATATGAGGTATAGGTTTACTAGTTCTCCAATGTGGATCATATAGAGTGGCTAATTAAGTACATCGTGTTTTGAGATTCCTCTAGATCAAGGCATTAGTGAATATTGATATAATAGAGGGTTATGATTATTTATGCATTAGGGAAGTTGAGAAATGATGTGATTTTGGAATAAAATCATGGTATTTATTTTTATGTTGAATTTCTCACCTAAAATATGTAGATACATTATAATTTTAGTATCAATTTTGTTTTTTACTGAAACCATCAATGTCCTAGTAACATCTTCAGTCCAAGTGAACATATCGAGAGATATAATTATTTTTAATATTTACATTAGAAATATGAATTTGAGATGATATATAATATCGGTAAGGGAAATGTTTTTTTAAATTCCATTATCAATAGATCACATTAACACATGGTGGGGGCATCTAAGCAGTAGGAATCGTTGCCTATGACCCATGTGAAGGAGAGTGTTCATAATTTCATTTATATATGAATGTGAATGTAAAATTTATTTAGTTAGTTTGAGATTATCAGTAGGGATACATAAACAATTTGGTTTGATATGACATGATTTACTCAAAATATTCATCGGAGGGATTTTCTGGTGGAGGGGAAAATGTCATCCTTTTCTAAGGATGCGTTAGGGTTTTAGATACGTTGTGTGAGGAGGTGATGGGGTGAAATCAAAAATCCACCTTTTATTAAAAACTAGAATTTAATATATGTAGTAGAAATAATAGTGTATGGTTCAGAGGGTTATAGTGTGGTGGTTAATTTTTGTGTTCGTCTATTAGTTTCAAATATGTCAGTAGGAAATAGCTAAACATTAGGTGCAATGACAAAATATTTTATCAATTGAACTCACTTCTTATAATTATTACTTATAGTATAATCACATTAGTATGAGAAATAACTTATAATGATACTAAATACTATGTGACCATTAAACATAATTTCTCCACTTTTATGTTTTGTATTTCCAAACTCAGACATACACAGTTGCAATCAGTAAGATGTCAGGTTTCCTATAGGACAAACTAATTTTTTGGTGAAGAGTAACCTACCCTTAAGAATAGTATCCTACTCTAATTAGTATTAATATGAATCTTATGGATAGTAATTCGTCCAAAATAATAGTTACCATACCATTAATGGTTAAATAAAATTTATGCATCTTAGAAGTAAGAATTTTTCTATAGTAAAAGTTTTGGTATTTTTGTAAGTTGTAAATAAATAATTATAATTAATTATTAAATTTAACAGAAATCATAGTTTCCTAAAATGTGTTCATAAATTCTCAATTTTATGTCTTTTAGTTTTAGGATATATTTATAAGACCTCATGTAATTTTTGAAAGCATTATAAAATCAGTTTAAATTTCAAAAACATTATTTTTCATGTAATTTATGATTTTAATTAAAAAAATAATTAATAATATTTATAAAATTATTTTTAAAAAATGTACCTCAATTTTTTCATTCTAAACATCTAAAATGGTATAGGATTAATTTATGGGAATTTTTTGAAATACATTCATATTTGGTCAATAGTAAAATTCATTAATTTAGCATATAAATAGATTATAATTTAAATACACTATTATAGAAATCACACGCGATGTAAGTACCCAAATATAGAAATCTCATGTCCTCTATACTATTAATGTTCATGGAAACATCACTATTTCTTATCTTGGTCGAAATTAAAAAAAGATCATTAAAATATTAAGGGAACCCATATCCCCTTCACGCCCACATTTACATAGACCTCTCAAGCTTCAAGAAGTGTGTAATATCTTAACATAAATCATACATGGTACCTAATCAACAACCAAGTGCTTTTGGTCTCATAAAAAGTCCATGCCTGAGTTCCTTAAGGATGATCTCAAGAGGGGGATTCAGGAGGAAACCCCCCCTCTTTTCCATTAATTTCCTTTCAATTTCAAGTTTTATTTTTAAACTCTCTCTGCCTATCCTCATTACCAGGGTATGTAAACAATTTTATATACCATATAATATAATATAAAGATTCTAATAAGACAATATATCATCCAAAACTCTTCCCCCCTTCTTTTGGTTTTACCAAAGAAAACATTGTTTATGAGGTGTTAATTTACCACCATTAAGAACAACATATTTTCTTTTTTACATTAACTTCTTCTGATATTTTTAGGAAAAAATTTTTATAGTTGAACTATTTTCGTATATGTATTATAACCTAATTAATGTTCTCGAACTAACTTTTGTATATATACATGTTTAATTAATCAAAACATGTTCGTTTTTGTTCGGAAACCGCCCAAATTAACCCAAATGATCGCCATTAAATTTTTATCTAATAATTCCTTCTCATGTTATATAAAAAATAATAATTTATAATGTCATTTAAATTTACATAACATCATTAATAACATATAATTAAAATTCTGGATGTTTATCCACCTTTTCTATAAACATTCATTCATGAATATATTTGATCTTTTCATGAAAACTATAAAAATGAACACTCCCGAACAAAGGATTTAAACTGTATAACTCATCCAAAGGACCATAAAATAACATTTTGAAATCATAATGAACCATATTCATGTATAAATTTTTCACTAATTTATAATTAATTATTATAATGTAATTATACAGAATATTAAAGTGATGAATGTGTTCATATACAAGCTAAAGGAAAATTCTCGAAGCCAACTTTCATTCTTCATATTCTCCCTCTTTTACTACTTGTCTAGTATGGGTTCTCCATATAAATCATTTATTTATCATTATATTACCCTTTATATGGTATAAATGTTCTCTAATTTTATTTTATTTCAAACCAAATGTCTTCCAAAATAACTATTCATGCAAATTGATAATCCCTTTTTACTTTATGAATATTAAATCACTCATCAATAATGGTAAATGGTTCAATGTCAAGAATGATATTACATCTTTATTCTGGATAACATTTTTTATGAAATTTTGATTCATTATGTGAAACCCATTTATTTCAATTGGGTATGTTATTTTTATGTATTACAAATTTTAAATGTGGCAAGTATGATAATGTAAATATTATGATGTGATAGGTGTGCCCAGAATTATACAACACTCCAATGCATTGGGTAAATTTATGAATCTAATGAGTAAAATTGAAATGACTCGTGAACAAAATTCATTTATTATTCATAATTTTGTGTGTTATTTGACCACTAATACATGATTTTTCAATTTTATGCATTTCCACATTGCAAGAATTTTATTAATGCTTCCTTTAATATTCATGATCCTTTTCCAATGTTATGATTGTGATCACTAGTTTTTATATTATTCATATAAATGCTTTTTCTGGGATTTTAGCTCATCCCATTTTTATGTATATCCTGAGGTGACAACATGTACTAAGGATTGGTCAAGATCCAATAATAATCTAGTGAAGATGGAATTAAATAAATTTTTATGCTTGTTGTTGTAAGTGTCAGGTTTGGTCCTAGTTTTCAAAAGTCACTAAAACTATGGATCCTCGTGGTGTAATACTATTATGTTGTTTATCTTTATAATGATGTAATTTTAATTTAAGAAAAGGATGGGTCTATCTATTAGGTTCCATTATTTTTTCTAAAAAAATATAGATCTTAGAATATAAGTGATATATAGTGTCAATATTTTTTCTAGTAGGGATTCAAAGGATAAATAGTCTTCATGATTCTATCTATGTGACTATTGAATTACATTATAGATTTTAAAACATCCTTTAAATCATGTATAAGGGTTTGGTTGAGTTCTATGGGAATTTATATGTGTGTGAGATAATCTATCTTCATGGGGTACCCATAAAGATCATCCCCAATTTTTTTAATCCTAAAAATTGTTTTCAAGTGGTTAAAATGGGGATTTCAGAACCTAGTTGTGGATGTGTTTATCATTTCATACCCTAAAAACATAAAGAATAAGAACACAATCCATGTTTTGAGGGATATGTTGAAAACTTATGGGTTATTATTCATCTGAATCTAAGTGCATCACATTCCATTGAATGATTTTATTTTATTATCAATTATCATAATAATATTTTTGTAGATCCTTTTGAGGTTATGTATAGTATACCGTAAAGGAAAACATATTCCTGACTATGATTGTGAGATGTGACTATTTATTCTAGATATGGTTTATGAAATGACAATGAAGGATGAGGTGATCAGTGAGCATATGAGGGAATCCAAAATCTAATGGAACCATTAAAAATAGAGATTTAATTTACAAGTTTTTTTCAAGAAGAGAGAAATTATTTTCCTTATATTTTCCACATGATAAGGATTGTGGATATTTTTTCAGGATATAAATATATACATTCATTTTATCAATATATTTGATATCATATAACGGATAAGTGTATCTGCTTACTCCTTGGAATTCCATCCAATTCTAGAATGAGGGAATTAAATATTCCTTGGGTATTTTCACTCGAGAAAGAATCATGTACCTATACATTTAATTAATTGGGATGAGATGGAAATCATGGATGGAGCCACAATTATCAAGTACTAATTTGTGATAGAGGACTGATAGGTGGGGACCCAAAGTAGACAAACCAACGAGTTTATTTAAAATATGAGGTCATATATTATATAACCAAAGAGTATAATGGTCAAATACATAATCAATATACCCCACTAGTTTTGGTATATTCTAACATATTGGTATAAAATCACAGAATTATGGGGGAATGTAATAAATATTGTTTTTAATTTTGATACTTTGATCATTTTTATATATATAATGAGTTTTTTATTAGGAGTCGGTGTTGTGTATCTATTCCCAAGGACCTAATAATTAAAATATTAAAAACATTAATATATATTAAATCAGAAAAGAACATATTTTGAGATCATATGGTATTTCCATTTTTTCATAATGTTATTGGGAAATTTAATATCTTATTGTTTCTAGAACTAAGTATTTACAACGGGGGAGGAAAAATTATTGAAGCCATTAGAATTCTAGTTGATGACAACCGTTGGAGGGTTCGTTAAATAAATTAATTGGTTAAATTTATTCAATTTATTTAAAAACCAAATTTTATTCTCTATCATTATATCCCTTGTAATATAATATATCCTACATATACTTATATCCTTCATATACTATAGGATCCGATGAGGATAAATATTGATGACCAACGATGTATCATGGTTTAGAGATCCTTCATTAAAGGATATGTATGCACTAATTAAGTTCTTATATCACAGTAATGATAAAGAAAATAACCCATTATTTTTCATTTATTGTGTTAAACTAACTATAGGGAACAATATTTAGATTTTGGTCATTGGTTAATTTTATAAGGGTGTATTATTATCTTTTTTATTTTTTGAAAATATCATTTCACCACATCATCTGGATATTTATTTTAATCGTTGTGCCCCTAATTTTATCATGTTTTATACATTATTATTTTAAATGATGGGATAACACCAACCAATGCTTTACCTTGATTACATATTATTATTTCCCCCATCATTTGTTATGTTCATCATTATTGTCCTATAAGCTAATAGTGTGACATTTATAGTTAGGAATCAAGCACAACATAACTCCTAGATTAGTGGTCAATGTGTGAATGAATTTGAGATCGAAATTCATGGAATTAGATCATTAGAAAATAAGGGATTATTGTTTTGGAAACATTATTTGGAAAGCATATCATAGTTTACATAAATGTGAGTGGATACCTGGTAGCGTTGTGTGATGGGCCTGATTTGGACATGGATCAAGAGAGAAAAAATCTCACCAAAAACAATGTATAAGCGGTGTCCAACCATATATTAGGGTTTTTTAGTATGATTTAATGTTTATCCAGTAAAGGTAGTGGTAAGAGATATATTCTTGATGAATGAATTGATTTCTAGAGAAACCCATTATACATGTCTCTTAGACCAGGAACACAAAATATGTAATTTCATTCAGTAAAAAGAATATGGTTTCTAATGGAGTTAAATATAAATTTTTATAATTAAATGATTCATTTATTGTGACATATTACTAGAGGCTCAACATGTATACCATGAGTAAAAATGTATAATATATGACTTGGTATACTGTTAATACCAAAGTACATAGGTAAAAACATTTACATAGAAGCATACAGGGTACCTAGACATAACAATGTATGTTTGCATGACCATAGTACATGGGAATTGGACAAATAACACAATCATATTCAGAAAGACTAGGGAAAAGGAAGGGATTAAAAGTAACGGTGTGTATACCCTATACACACAGTGTACTTTTATTTGTTACTTCCTCCATGTGTATTTCCTTCATTAGAAATATGATTTTGGCCTATGAGTAGCTTATAATTAGGGTTATTACATGGTTCACATATTCTTGTCCTTCCATTTCCTATAAGATATTTGATATGTGGTTTTATTTGTTTCATGCATCCCTTAGTGATGCTTGTCTGATGGGAGTGACCAAGTCATATCACAAGAGATATACTAGGGTAGGTTCTCCCTTCCCACACAATGGAATGGTTCCTCCATACTCTATAGATAAGTAGATTTGATAATACCCCATAATATTGTAGGGAATGGGTGTTATATCTATGGAGTAGATACTTATCTGATATCTATTTGTTATATGGATTAGGTAAGACAAAATAGTTTGTGCTTCGATGCCTGTGTAATTTAGTGTCAAGGAGTGGACCCCTCTATATATATTTAGATGAGGTATCTCATGATGTTGTGAATTGAAGACATAAATTTGGTTCCAAGGGATGAATCATTTGTCTTCATTGGGTTATAAAGATATATATACCTTTCATCTCTCTCTCCCTCGATCCGGGTTTTCATCTGAGCATATATTTTTGTATTTCTTACCTCTTGATTAGAGTTGAAATAACTATTATAAAGTTATATTTATACTTTTTTGGTTTTTGGGGAATACTAATGAATATGTATATACTCAAACTTACATGGTATTTTCATTCTAGTGTTGTGTCTTCAGGAAAAGATAGGAATATCGGTGGTGCATTGGTGGACCAATAATCAGGGGAGCATAGTTTTTCTTAGTGAACATTAATAAATTTACTAGTTAAACAACCCAATATTTCATCAATGAAAAGTAATTTTATATAAATACTTCATAATAACATTAAATATAAAACATAATGAACTACATAGTGCTATGTGACCCTTAAACATATATTTGTCACATCTATGATGTGAATTTCAAAAATCTAACATACACGGTTGCGATCAAAATGTTTTTTAGAGTCTCATAAAAAACGTAATTTTTTTTGAATAGTTACCTACCCTTATGAATAGTATCAAAACCTAATTAATATTGATATAACGAAATGAATAGTAACCATTACATTGATAGTATATAAATAATATTCAAGTGGATGTATGATAAACCATTGCTTTGGAATAAATAATTTTTTTTAAAACTATTGTTTTTAGAATAAGTTTTTATTTTAATTAAATATTAAATTAATCATATTTAGAGAATTATTTTTGAAAAATGGTCTTCATTTATGGATTCTACCAATTAGCCTTTATTATTCATTCTCCATGTGTGGAAATTTATTTTTCTTTCCAAATGTCCAAAATCCCTTCCCTTATAGAGGTTCAAAAAGATGGTAATTTCAAGTGGTAAAGCACCATTCATTATTTACTTTCATTTCAATGTATCTTCTTTTGTTATCTTTACCACACCACCTATATACAAATGACCATGATAAATAAAATATTATCTATATAGAGAAATTATATCATGCTAATTGAATAACCATCATCATTATCCTTACTCTCTCACTCTTATTTTATAAACAAAATCAATATTCATGAGGTTCCAATTTTTGACCTTCATGGATGATGAAGTTTTTCACTTCAATTTCTCCTTCAGTACAGGTCATGAAACCATTTTTATGTACAAATAAGACTATGATATATTTTTTATAAGATAATTAATATTCTGGAATAATTAATTGTTCATATTATTAAATCGTATGACCACAATAATTCCTTATAATCAAAATACTGCTAAACTAATCTAAGTGAATGTCATTAGTTTTTCATCTAATGAATCATCCTCTTTCCTAGTAACCAAATGATATAAATGACCATTAAAAATTTTATATGTTCATAAATAATATCAAATTTCAATTATGGATATTTAAAATCACTCCACATGATCATCATTACTTAAGTATAGGTGAACTGATTAGGAAAATCAAGAAAATGAACACTCCAGAATAACATAAATCAATATAATAACATATTAATAAAGGGATAAATTAAATAAATTAATTATGATAAACTAAATACATATCTATATGTTCTGAATTATGTTATTAATATGTAATATTTCATATTCCAATAGGTTATGTGTAAGAGCGGAACACGTTGGGATTTATTGTAAGGGTTTTCCACTCGAACTCCCATTTTCATTCGAGTTACATTGATTGACTAATTACATAAATGAAATTCTAATGTATTATTATGTACACCTCATAAATTCTATGTGAGTGTTCTATATATATTTACCAAAAAATCCTTCATTATTTTATGGAAAGTTACATTTTTTACGAGGAAAGTTCAAAATCATTTCCAAAAGAGAAGCACAATTCAATAGAATTTCTCAAATTCTTATCTATTTTCAAGGGCTCCCTAAAATCTGTTATTGGGAAAACATTATCATTATAAAATCACTCGTTTTATTATGAAAATATTACCATAATTCACTTCTTCTTTTATACAAATATTTTTCAACAGAACTCTTCTTTTCAAAGGAAAAGGCTTTTTATCTCAATAATTACTCAAAGATTTTATAAGACTATAATCATATATTTGAAAACACTAGATGATTCATATGTATAATTGGGATTAATATATCATGGTATAATATACCATATTTAATTTTTTTTGATTATTTTGGTTGTGGATTTACTATCTAAAAACCATTTACTAATTTACTCTGAATGGTTCATGTTTATGCTTAATGTTCGAAGAATGTTATTTTCACTACGTATATTACTTTCAATTGGAATGTACATGATGTTTAAATTTATTTCCATTTATATGAGGATTTAATTGGACATAGAAAGTGTGGGGTGGGCCCTACTATATCCTATTGGTGAATCGGTAGGTCTCATGAGACAAACTACAGTCTTGGCACAAGGCCTTGGAAAAATGATTATTTATGGTCTTTACACTAGGCCTTGACATAATGGTTATTTTATCTTGAATTATGAATTCTCTCTTTATGAATATAATATAAATGCTTCATGTGGTTATATGACTAGTATAATACCCATGATTATGATTTACTATGGAATTACATTATCATCTCTTATTCCTTTCATAATGTGTTCAGTTTTTTCCGAAGGAATTTGTTTATTTAGTTGTACATCTTGTCTAATTTATATATTACTTCCATTTAATTACATACACTTACTGATAATTTGATCTCACCTCTTTCTTATGTTTCATTTATTTAGGATAATAAGCATTTTATTATGAATGACGTGCTGAAATAACCTAGGAGTTATGGATGTTATCTAAGATGTTTCTATATTTTGTATCATTTAAAGTAATTATTTTGAACATATTTTTCTATCTTGTTTCCAATAATACTAAACTAATCGGTCCTTCGGGATTCTTATTCGTTGTTTATATGCCATTTTAATAAAATAAGGCACTGGATCTGGGCAACTGGGGTTGTGTCCTTATAGTTGGTATCGGAGGAAGTTTAGCAAAAATCATGCAAACTAGAAATAGAAAACGTTGATTATAGAAAAAATACCTAAGATTGAATTTGAGGATAATCATAAAATAAAATCCTACCATTTTTTATGTAATGGATTATTTGGATCTTTCTAGAAAATACATCCATGTCTAGATACAAACCTGTAGAGGTGGCGCTGGAAAAGGTGTACATAGGAGTGAATTCTATGACAAGGAGATTCGGACATGACGTATTGTATCCTAATACACAACAACAGACCATACTTCAAATTTAGTATTAAAACTCCCAGGGGATATTCTTAGGATAATTCACATATTTTTACAATCCATTATGATGGATTGAAATGTAATTTTTTCCTCAAAGAATCCATTTTTTATTATGGGGTTAGCCAAGCATAGGATTTATGTTTATGGTAATAATTTCTCTAAGTTAATATTATTAATTATGATTCATAACCTAATGTAGTATATTCCATTATTTAGAAATAGTGCCCAGTTGAAGGAATGGAAACCACATGAATGTGTGTGCGCGATATAGAGATTTCCCTCCGATGCAAGATAATGATGTTGGATCTAGTGATGTTATTGGTGATGAAAAACTGATAACAATACATGGACAACTTACTCAGTTTATAAATAATATCCATACCCTTAGGGATCATCTAGATCCACCAAAGAGAAGACCTATTCTATATCCCTTTATGAGACACCAACCACCATCATTCAATGAGACTAAAAATCCATTTGTAGAAGAACAGTGGAAATGTTCCCTATCAAAGATATTTCTTATTTTGGGATTTAAAGAAAGGGCGAAGATTGTCTTGGATGTTTATAGTCTCTCAAGAGATACGGATCAGTGGTTGTCGTTAATCCAAAAAAAACGGAGGAGGAAAAAATAAATGAAATGCTATAAAGAAATTTTAAAGAAATCTTCCTAGAACAATACATCCTTTGTAAATATAAAGAAGATATGGAGAAAAAATTCTTGAATCTGAAGCACAAGGAGGATGAAAATGTTTCCAAGTATGAATCTTAAATTACAATGTTGGAAAGGTATGTTACAGACAATGTACATATTCTAAGGAGAAAAATTGATCAATTCGTTAATGGTTTAAAACCCTTCCTCTGAAGGGCTCTAGTCTCCAAAATTTTCACAATATATGAATATATATTCGTTAGTGATATCAATATAGAAAATGAATTTTGTAAGACTTAAGACATTAAAGGAAAACAAGATAAGAAGATGGTTGCTAGAAACTAAGGAAAAAGGATATAAGAAATTTTGAATAAGGGAAGAGTTGAGTTTCCATCCTGTAGTAATTGTGGAAAGAAACACCCTAACAATTTCCTGAAGGGAATGGAAGTCTTTTACGAGTGCCGATAAAAAAGGCCACCTATCACAGGATTTTATGGGGAAGAAAGAAGCTACCAATGTTTAGTGCTATAGAAATAGGGATATGGTACATTATACATAAGAATTTTCAAAGAGTTAGGGAATCATTCACCAGTGAATAATAATTCAGCAAGGCCATGCTTATACGGTCACAACCACAGAGGATAAAGTTCCTAAAAAATGGTGGAAGGTACATTGATCATCTCATCAAGCTTAGCCAATTTTATATTTGATTCTAGATCACCAAATTCAGTTATATCTTCCTAGTTTTCAATGAAAATTAGACAAGTCCAACTTTATTTAATAAAGGATTTATCAGTAAAAACTCTTAATGAATGTATAATTGCATCAAAGGAGTGTCGATTAGTCCCCATCATGACATAGAAGCATGATTAGGTGTATAACCATATCATCATACTAGTGCACTACTACAAATGAAAATTTTATCCTTGCTAACAATGGCCTTTAATAGTGCTATAAAAGTGTTGTTAATGTTGGAAAAGATAGGGGGTCCCCTTTATCAGCGCTCGAAAAAGCGCTAATAAAAACCCCTTTATCAGAGCTAAAAAAATCACCGATAAAAGGGGTCTTTTATCTGCATAAAAATAAAGCGCTGATAAAAGGTTCCTTTATTAGCGCTTTGTTTTAGCGCTGATAAAATACCCCTTTATTAGAACTTCCTTTATCATCACTTTTATATTAGCGCTGATAAAAGTTAAAAAATATTTAATAAAATTAAAATAATTTAAAAAAATTAAAAAATGCTGCCAATCTGGGGGGATTATAGTGCTTGAGCCCCCCCCCCCATTTTACAGCGCTTTTCCACCCCCAATAGTGCCCCACGCACCCCCACCCTTTATCAGCGCTTTCTCCCATATTCTCGAATACAAGCGTGCCCCTGCCTCCACCAGGATTTGAACTCAAGACCTCCCCCTGCACGCCTATGCCCTTACCACTCCTCTATTTGTATTTTTTTTCCATTTCAATATATATATATAGTTATATTTATTCATATAGTAATATATATTTATATTAATATATATATATTTTAATATTAATATATTTATTTATTTATATTAATATATATCTCTTTGTATATATATATATTTAGTTATATTTATTCATATAGTAATATAGATGTATATAAAATTAAATTAATATATATCTCTATTTATATATATATATTTAGTTATATTTATTCGGATAGTAATATATATTTATATTAATATATATATAGTTATATTAATATATATATATAGTTATAATAATAGATCTATTTATAGTGATATAAATATATATATTTATAGTCAAATTAATATATATATATATTTGAAGTTATATTAATGTATATATATATTTAGATTAATATATATATATATATAGTTATATTAATATATAGGTATATAAATATTCATATATTTTAATTTTAAATAAAACAGATATTAGTTATTATTTAGATAAATCTAATATATTTTATATGTAAATATATTTTTTATTTATATTTATATAATTAATTTTTTATGGGTGAATATATAAAAAATATGTATATATTGTTATATATTTGATTATAAATAGCTGTTCATTATAAAAATGATGAAATTTCAAAAAAATAATATCATTAAAAATGTAATAACTTGTAATAAATTTCGTCCCCACCAAAAAATCCAATAATACCCCATTAAATGATGCTGAAAATCCACAAAATGTTAAAAAATCGGGGTACCCTGACTAAAAACTAAGTTTGGGAGGCCTTCTGGGCCTATTTTGGCCTCGAAGAAACCTTGAAAGGGGGCCCCCAATAATAATGTCTCGGACCCCTCCGATCCATTACTTTGTGAAAATGTGGTGTTGGAGGTGTTTCGGGAGGTCAAGGTGACTTATCCCAAACACTTTTCCAAATATACAGTTTTGTGAACAGTGCTTCCAGTTTTATGAACAGTATCAGTAGGCTTACATTGTTTCACAGATCGGTAGCAAAGATCAGTAGCATAGATCGGTAGTAGTGATTCGTAGCATAGATCGGTAGCACAGATCGGTAGCACAGATCGGTAGCACAGATCAGTAGCACAGATAGGTAGCAGATATCGGTAGCACAGATCAGTAGTAGAGATCGATAGTACAGATCGGTATCACAGATCAGTAGCACAGATCGGTTTCATGGATCGGTAGGTGTACAGTAACAGTAGTTGAACCGTGTTTCCATATTCCTATAGTTTTTCCCATTTTGACATTTCCTTTGATGTAAAATAAATTTAAAGCCTTATTTTAATGACTCTTAAGGCCAATTCAAATTCCATAAATCCTATATTAATTATTCCTAATGTCCGGATGGTTTTTACTTGGTCAAACCGCATGGGTTAATGCGATCCATTTTTAATGGAGAATTAACCTGATCTTAAACTGTCGCCTCATTAAATCTTAAAAAACAACGACATATCATTCTCCCTTTTTCATCCTATTTGTTATGGGCTATGAGATTCTAGAACCTTTCAATCCTTCTTACAAGAGTTTCACAATCAAACTCTACTCCTCGGATTGGTTCCGCTCTGTTTTGATGCAACCAAGCTGTATCATTCATCCTTTAAAATAAGGTATGTTGTTTCGTCGTTCTTTTGGGGTTCATCATCTCTTGTTCTCCTTTCCATATTATAGCATGTAATCTTCAGGCTTCTAATGGGTTTTTCTTGGGGTTTTGTTTGTGCGGACGTACCGTGGCATCCTCAGGTGGATGAAGTTGTCACGAGAGGAGGATAATGACTCATGGTGTGGATAAAGAACGTGAGGAACTATTTGAGGTAGGGGATTCATTTCTTCTCTAAATTTTTAAGTGGAATCGTATAGTTATCATGATTTAGCCCTTTGGATCATAATGAAATTGACCTAAATAAATATTTGAACCGGTTAAAGAAATTTTTATCGCTCATATGTTATTGCATCATGTTTTGCTAGATAGTGTGATATATACGCTTGATTTGATTTTCGGTTTGTTCTTTATGGAAATTGATAAATAACATAATGCCGGAATTAATTGATAATTAATTGTCTAATGATAAAGAGGCCTGTAAATGAATCCAGTTGTTTTCTTTGTTGTAGTTGTTCTAATTTTATATTAATCAAATTGGCATAGTAAGAATGTTAAATCTGTTGTGATATATTTCTGAATAGGTTTCTTGGAATTGGAACCTACGAATTGAATTTGTTAATTCATGACCGATTAAAGAACTGGTTGGTTGATAAAAGATAATGCCGGTTTGGGTTCTTAGTTACCCTTTTGTTCGTAAGGCCGAGTGCCTTGTGCTTTAGAGCCATGGGAACTCATTATATATGAAGGCTGGATGCCTTGTTAAAGGGCTAAGATCCCATTTGATGTGATGATCATTTTTCTACTGCTTGTGATGTGATGTGACCCTTAAGGGGTTTTGTGATTTATAGAGGCAGGGAGGCCTTGTGGTTGTGGCAGCGGATGATGCCTAGAGTGGCGAGATGCATCAGTTTATTCATATGGGCGTCGGGGAGGAGACGAGTGATGATGGAATGGGATGGATGTGATTGTTAGATGCTTGTTGACTTTGATTGAATTTTTATCTGCTTCAAATTTCCCCACATATCAAGGTATCTGGTCTTTCATACTCTTCTTCCGAAGGAGGCGAAGATGCGCGAGGTCTACCACGTGCTTTCAGTGTCTAGCTTCTCAAAGGAGAATGGGTCTACACTCTTGCTATAGGTGGAAAAGACTCGACGGGTAGTACATATACTCAACATGTTGAGCCCCCTTGTGTTTAGTAGCATATAATATTTTTCTAGAATGCCTAGGAATATGGAAAAGTAATTCTGTAAGGAAAGATTGATTAAATTTTGATAATCCACAAGGATGGAGAAGCTGGAATCTTATGGGGATGTTGTAAATTTTAAAGGAGCAGTTGTTGTTGAATATGATGCCAATGAAGTTTAATGTGGTTTTTTTCATGGTTAATTAATGTGAAAAGAGATAATTAAAGTAAATTGGAATTGATGAAAAAGGTATTAAAGTGACCTAATTATGTTCTTTAATTGGTTGTGTTTTTATAGGACACCTAGTCTTAGAATTAGCAGCTCGGAGTCTGAGAGATGTTAGCTGTAGTTGAGACTAAGTCTAGGTTATGTCCATAGTGTGGTCATGAGTTATATATATACTATACTTTTTGTGTTTCTATATGCTACTTCACCTTTTCAGGTAAGGGCAACTAACACCCTGGGGATTTTAAGACCTAGGGGGGTGTTTTCCCCAACATTTCTATGGGAGGTGGAATGGATGACTACCCCCTTTAGCCCTACTCTCTTCTCTTGGTAGATACTTGTGATATTAGGCACAACGATTAGTTTTCCCCATATATGTGTGTAGAGGGGTGTAATGGCTTGTGGTTATTCACACACATAGATTCAGTATATAGTATCCTATGTACTACTATAGGTGTAACTTGTATAGGATATTATTGTTTGGGTATCCTTACTTGGCGTATGGGCTATGATGTCTTGAGGTATAATACCCGACCTATGATACACGTTATGCGTCCTGTGGGGCTCCCGAAAACTAACTGGTTACTTTTGGTAGTGAGGATGGTGTTGTGCTTAGCCTAAGGTGTCTACAGGCAAGCATTTGTGGTGCATGTGGTGCAGCTTGTGGAGCTTAGCCCAGGTGTATACGGGCAAGCCTTTAGAGAGAGATGAACATGACGTATGTCGTTGGGGAAAAGCGGCAAAACAGTTGGGAAGTAGTAGCGGGGTACCCTTGATATTCTTTTCTATATGCTATATTCTTGTATGCATTACTTGGTGAGAGTTTCCATGGTGAGTTTGGGAACTTCGTATACCTGTTTAGGTGACGAGTTAGTTTCCCTTGTTGTTCAATATGCTTTAGCATGATGTCTTTAGTTTTGCATGAGAGGATTTCGAGAGGATCCTACTGAGTATACTTTTATACTCACCCTTTCTATATATAAATTGTTTTTCATGTCAGTTAGAGAAGGTTGGAGACCAGGCTGGTTACTACTATCTTGTGGTTGCAGGAGCTATTCGGGTTTGTGGTTGTTGCTGTTTTTCCATTCTTTTGCGTACTTGTAGTTTTTCCCCTTTTAGTTGTAGTAATTTTTCATGGAATTTCATATATGTACTTGGTTTAATTTTATATTTCAGTTCAGAGTTGGAGTTGGTTGGTGTCGATCTTATCTCTCTCTTCTGCATGTGTTCTCTTAGAGGGTAATGCCTCCCATTAGTGTGTTTACTATACCCTCGGTGCTAGTCGCCAACCCGAGGACTACTGGAGGTGGGAATCGGGGGTCATTATCTCCCTTATCACTTTTTCGGCCCAGCAAGGGTACACTTTTTGGGTAGGGGGTCGTGACAGAGTCGTATCAGAGGCAGGTTGAGGGATAGGATGGAGTTTGGAGTTAGGCACAGGTGAGGTTGCATGGGTTGGTAGGGCAACGATGTCATTCATTATTAGATAGTGAGGTAAACAATGGAGACCAGCTGAGACATAGGAATTTAGGGCCCTCTATGATCTGATGTACGGACCATTAAGTTTACAATGGCAACTAAACAAAGTGACACTAGTTGTAGGGTAACGACCTAGAAAATGATCATGCATCTTTCTTATGGTGCCGACATTTTAATGGGTAGACCTCGGGATTGGATAACCTAAAATGAATGAAAGAAAACAATTAATTAATTAATGTTCAATCATCCATATTCATTGCTTAGGAGATCTAACAGGTTGTTCTTTTGAAGGAATGGATCTAGGTCGACGTCCTCATCAGGCGCGCATAGAAGATGTCCAGTAGGATGTGGCATCAGATCACCGCCAGGTAGAGGTGGACGAAGAAAACACTTGGAGGAAGACACTCCGAGAGTTTCAGCGCCAGAGTCTGCAGAAGTACGAGGGCTCCGTTTCAGATGCAGTCACGGAATACTGGTTAGAGGATTTCGAGATCAGCTTCAGTTTGATTCATGCTCAGAAGGAGCTCTGAGTGTCCTTGGTTGTGACAATGCTGCGTGGAGCAGCAAGGAAGTGGTTTCCCTTGTTCATCGGGGATTGTGAGAAGTCATCGATCTCATGGGAGGAGTTTCGAGACATGTTTAGTGTTGAGTTCCATTCCTTGACAATGAAGGTGTTTAGTCGTCAGGACCTTCTTACCCTTTGACAGGGGAGCTCTATTGATCTAGATTTTGGAATCCATTTCAGGAAACTTCTACGATATGATTCAGACCTGTAACCAGATGAGGAGGCCATGGAGAGGCATTTCGAGGAGACTTTTTGTCCAGAGATCCAGAACCAGTTCACCCCATTTATAATAAAGACATATCTTGAGGTGTTGGCGAGGGAAGAGGTTGTTAAGAGGACTTTGGCCCGGACCGAATCATCACGAGAGGGGAATCTTCATGATTTCTCAGGATGTAGAGCTGTGGTCGGGGGTTCCCGGTTTTTAGGGCAGAAGAGTTTCCATTCACCTAGGGGTAGGTCCTATCCCTTCCCATCTCGTTTCTTTGGATACAGAAACTCTTAGGCCTATGCTAAGGGATCAGGTGCTTGTTTTTATTATTGGGGTCATGGTAATCAGCAGCGGGAGTGACCGACTTTTCAGATCAGTGATCGTACACTCGGTGCTCTACTCCACGTTCCTCCATTTATGCAGTTCCAGTGGAGGCAATAGAAGTCGGTTGCACTAGCATTAGATCACTATAGGAGAGATGGGACTGGAAAAGGATAGCCCCATGACACTCCCCTTCCTCATATAGCATAGCGCGGCCGTGGTGGTTGTCTTCATCAGGTTCAGAGAGGTCGTGGAGGATATCGTGGTCAGCTTCATGCTTTAGCGTTTCCAACTCCAGGTGAGCCAGACTTCGTCCGAGGTACGCCTTTCTTGTTTTCTACCTTGGTCTATTCCTTGTTTCATTCAGGAGCAACACAATCCTTCATATCACCAACCCTTGTCCATGCCTTGGGACTTGAGGTAGAGAGGCTTCCAGTGGCCTTGGCGTTGACTACACCAATTGGAGGTCGATATAACTTGTTTGAAGTGTGTAGAGATTTTGATCTAGTGTTTGGGAAACACCACTCTTGGGGAGATTTCAAATGTTTATGAATATAACCATATGATGACATCCATGGCATGGATTGGTTGTATTGGGTAAAGGCTATCATGGATTGCCTCAGGAAGAAGGTCATCTTCTTAGGTGAGGATGGAGAGAAGGTTTTGTTTTTTGGTGAGCGAGTTCCTCAGATGGGTCATAGGCGCATTCCACCCTTATCATCCGTGATGGCTGAGTTGATGCTGAGTTCTTCAGAGGTTCAATTGTTGGCGTTTCCTAGGGTCGTGGAGGAGTACCCTGATATCTTCCCAGATGAGGTCATAGCATTACCCCCCTCGATGATAGGACATGTTTGGGATCTAGCTACAGCCAGGAGCATCACCTATCTCTATGTCTCCGTATAGGATGGCCCCTTCTGAGTTACGATAGTTAGGTATATTGCTTGATGGTCTATTGCAATGCGGTTTTGTTCAGCCAAGTGTGTCACCATGTGGTGCACCAGTTTTGTTCGTGAAGAAGGCGGATGACAGTTTGAAGTTGTGTGTTGATTATCGTCGCTTAAACAGAGTGACAATAAAGAACTGCTATCCTCTTCCACGGATTGATGACTTATTCGATCAACTGAAGGGTGCAAGTTGGTTCTGAAAGATCAACTTGCGGTTAGGATATCATCAGATGCGGGTGAAGGATGAGGATATTCCAAAGACTGCTTTCCATTGTTGTCATGGGCATTATGAGTTCATTGTAATGCCGTTAAGGATGATGAATTCTCCACCTGTTTTCATTGGATTGATTAACGCGGTGTTCCGTGAGTTCCTAAACAAGTTTTTGGTGGTTTTCATCGATGGTGTCCTTGTGTACTCCACATCTGAAGAGGAGCATTTAGAGAATCTATGAGACATTTTGGGAGTTCTTCACAAACATCAGTTGTTTGGGAAGTTTTCTAAGTGTGAATTTTGGGCTCGAGATGTCCGTTTCATGGGGCACGTTGTGTCCCAACAAATAGTAGCTATGGATCCATCGAAGATAGAAGCAGTGGTGTCTTGGATAGCCCCAAAGATAGTGTCATAGGTGTAAAGTTTCCTTGTTCTCACAGGCTATTACAGGAAGATCGTAGCCAATTTATCACGGGTTGTGACTCCTCTAACTACTCTGACCAGGAAGTATCAGGCCTTCGAATGGACTTATCAATGACAGGAAACCTTCGAGTATCTAAAGGAGAAATTAGTAAGTGCTCCCATTCTTTGTCTTCCAGTTGAGGGAGTCCAGTTAGATGTTTTATGCAACGCTTCACATCTGGGGCTAGGTTATGTTCTCATGCATCAGAGGTCAGTTGTTTCTTATGGGTATCATCAGTTTCGTCCCCATGAATACAATTATGCCACCCATGATCTTGAGTTGGCAGTGATGGTGTTTGCTCTGAAATTGTAGATACATTACCTCATTGGTGAGCGCTTTGTGGTTTTCACCGATCATAAGAGTTTGGGGTATGTTTTCTTCCAGAGTGACTTGAACTTATGACAATGTCGGTGGATGTATTTCTTGCAAGAATAAAACTTTTAAATATCGTATACAGCTAGAAAATGTATTTTGTAGCTGATGTGCTGAGTCGAAAGTCATATAGTGATGCTGTGCGTGAATCTGGTGATTCTTGTAGAGTACTGGAGGAACTGTCAGCTTTGCATCTTGATATGGAATAGGTTGGAGGTATAGGTTGTCTTTTCCAGATGACGGTGTAGTCATCCCTGATGAATAAGTTGGAAGAGTCCTAGTTGGGTGCTCCAGAGGTGAAAGTTTGGAGAGACAGAGTTGTTTGTGGTGAGGCCCCTGATGGTTGGTTGGAGGATGAACAAAACCAAGTGTTTTATCATCGAAGATTTTTTTTCCCTTGGAGATGTGAGCGACGGTCCTCAGAGAGTTCCACAACTCTTATTTAGCAGTACATCCTAGTGTGACAAAGATGTACCGATCCTTGCGGAGTCAGTTTTGGTGTCCTGGGCTGAAGCGTGTAGTTGTGGATTTTGTGTCATGATGTTCAGTCCGCCATACGGTGGAGGCCGAACACCGTGTTCTAGGTGGTCGTCTCCAGAAATTATAGATTCCTCAATGGATGTGGGAGGAAATCTCAATGGACATTGTTACAGGTTTTCCTCGAGCACCGGGAGGACATGATGCTATTTTGTAGGTAGTGGATCGTTTAACAAAATCAACCCACTTCATAGAGATCAAGGAGTTGAGCTCAGTGGAACATTTGTCGAGGCAGTATCTAGAAGAGGTGGCGAGACATCATGGAGTCCCTCAGATGATCATTTTTGATTGAGATCCTTGTTTTACCTTCAGGGTGTGGAGGGGTCTCCAACATGCTTTCGGTTCTCAACTATGCCTTAGCACTGCTTTTCATCCTCAAAAGGACGGTCAGACAGAGAAAACTATCCAAACTCTTGAAGACATGTTGGGCTCTTGTGTTATTGACTTTGGAGGTTCATGGATGGGGAACATAACCTTGGTGGAGTTCTCTTACAATAATAGTTTTCAGTCCACCATCGGTATGGCGCTGTTTGAAGCCTTGTATGGTCAGCCTTTCCATTCTCCATTGTGCTGGACTAGGGTTGGAGAGTCAACAATTCTCAGACCAGAACTAGTACAGAATACAACATCGATAGTTCAGGTGATTTGTGAGAGGATGAATACAACGTAAGATAGTCAGAAATCAAATTTTGATCAAAGGAGGAGACCCATAGAGTTTAATGTTGGGGATCATGTGTTTCTGAAGGTGAGTCCCCATCGTGTGAAGGGAAGTTTTTCTAATGGAAGTAAGCTTTCTCCCCGGTTTTTTGGGCCTTTCAAGGTGTTATCTCATGTTGGAGCTGTGGAATATCGAGTAGCACTTTCCCCATAGATGAGTTAGATACATGATTTATTCCATGTATCACAACTCTGTTGTTATCTTCATGATGACTCTCGCATCATCGATTGGGGAGAGATTAATGTCGATGATGATGAAACCTTCAAGGAGCGACCTATGGAGATCCAAGACCGAAAGGAAAAGGTGTTGCGTGTGCGTTCTATTCCACTGGTTCGTGTCTTGTGGCGACACGGTGGAATAGAGGAGAGTACATGGGAATGTGAGTCACAGATGTGTGTCCCGTACCCAGATTTATTTTAAGTTGTTGTGATGAGTTTTATTTGATCCTATCTTTTATGTAAAATTGATCCGATGTTATGCTTTAATTGTTTGGATATGGATTGTTTGTCCTCTTTCTCTCATATGTCGTGGTTTTTTCCAAGCTTTATAACAACTCAGGGTGGTTTTTCCCCTGATAGTTATCTTACAGGATGGTTGTTCAGACCCCTCTTTTCTTTAGGTTGGGATTCAATTCTCGAGGATGAGAATGTTTTGAGAGGTATATGATGTAATGGAACGGACCCCTCTGATCCATTAGTTTATGATAATGTGATGTTGGAGGTTTTCCGAGAGGTCAAGCTGACTTATCCCCAACACTTTTCCAAATTTCAAGTTCTGTGAATAGTGTTTCCAGTTTTATGAATAATATCTGTAGGTGTACAGTGTTTCACAGATCAGTAGCACATATCGGTAGTACAGATCGTTAAAATAGATCAGTAGCACAGATCGGTAGCACAGATTGGTAGCACAGATTGGTAGGTGTACAGTAACTGTAGGTGAACTGTGTTTCCAGATTCCTACAATTTTGCCCATTTTGACGTTTCCTTTGATGTAAAATACATTCCAAGCCTTATTTTAAGGACTCTTAAAGCCGATTCAAATTCCATAAATACTATATTAATTATTCCTATTGTTGGGATGTTTTTACATGGTCAAACCGTGTGGGTTAATGTGAACCCTTTTTAATGGATAATTAATTGGATCATAAACAATCAACTCATTAAATCTTCAAAAAGGAATGAGATATCATTCTCCATTTTTCTTCCACATTGTTATCAGCTTTGAGATTCTAGAACCTTTCAATACTTCTTACAAGAGTTTCACAATCAAAATCTTCTCCTCATATTGGTTCTCCTCTATTTTGATGCAACCAAGCTGTATCAATCAACCTTCGATATAAGGTATGTTGTATCATCATTCTTTTGGGGTTCATCTCATCCAATTCTCCTTTCAATATTATAGCATGTAATCTTCAGGATTCTAATTGGTTTTTCTTGGGGTATGGGTGGTGCGGACGTACCGGGGCATCCACAAGTGGATACAGTTGTCGCGAGAGGAGGATTGTGACCCATGGTGTGGATAAAGAACCTGAGGAACTGTTTGAGGTAGAGGATTCATTGCTTCTCCAATTGTTTAAGTGCAATCGTAGAGTTATCATGATTTATCCCATTAGATCACAATAAAATTGAACTAATTAAATATTTGAACCGGATAAATAAATTTTTCTCCCTCATTTGTTATTGCCTAATGTTTTGCTATATATTGTGATATCTATGCTTGTATTGCTTATCTGTTTGTTCTGGAAGGAAATTGATAAAGAACGTAAAGTCGTAATTAATTGATAATTAACTTGATAAAGATAAAGAGGCATGTAAATGAATATAATTGTTACCGTTGTTGTATTTGTTCTAATTTTATATTAATCCTATTTTCATAGTAAGCATGTTAAATCTGTTGTGATATCTTACTGAATATGATTCATGGAAGTGGAACCTACGAATTGAATCTATTAATTCAAGACATATTTAAGAACTGGTTGGTTGAAAAATGATAACACCGGGTAGGGTTCTTAGTTACCCTCTTGTTCGTAAGGCTGAGTGCCTTGTGCTTTAGAGCCACGAGTGCTCATTATGTATGAAGGCTTGATGCCTTGCTAAAGGGCCAAGAGCCCATTTTATGTGATGTTCGTTTTTTGATGAATGTGATTTGATGTGATCCTAAAGGGGTGTTGTGATATATGGAGGCAAGGAGGCCTTGTGGTTTTCCCAGCGGATGATGCCAAGAGTGGCGAGATGCATTGGTTTATGCATATGGATTTCGAGGAGGACACAAGTGATGATGGAATGGGATGGATGTGTTTGTTGGATGCTTGGCGACATTGATTAAATGGTTATCTACATTACATTTCCCCATTTCTAAAGGAAGCTGGTCTTGCTTACCCTTCTTCCGAAGGAGGCGATGATGCGTGGGGTATTCCACATGCTTTCCGTGTCTAGCTTCTCAAAGGAGAATGGGTCTACACTCTTCCTATAGGAGAAAAAGAGTGGACGGGTAGTACATCTACTCATCGTGTTGAGCCCCCTTGTGTTTAGTAGTATATGATGATTTTCTAGAATGCCTGGGAATATGGGAAAGTAATTCTGTAATTACGGTTTGATTAAATGGTGATAATCTGCGGGGATAGAGATACTGGAATCTTATAGTGATGTTGTAAATTTTAAAGGAACAGTTGTAGTTGAATGTGATTTCAATGATGTTTAATGTGGTTTTGTTCATGGTTAATTAATGATCAAAGAGCTAGTTAACATAAAGTGGAATTGATGAAAAATGGATTTAATTGGTTTTGTGCTTATAGGATACCTAGTCTTAGAAATAGCTTCATGGAGTCTGAGAGACTTTATCTGCAGTTGAGACTAATAATAGGTTATTCCCATAGTTTGGTTGTGAGTTATATATATTCTGTGCGTTTTGTGTTTCTATACGCTACTCCACCCTGTCAGGTAAGGGAAACTGACACCGCGGGGATTCTATGCCTTGGGGAGGTGGGGTGTTCTCCGCAACATTCTGATGGGAGGTTGAATGGATGACTAACCACTTTAGCCCCGATCTCTTCTCTTGGTATATACTTGTGCTGGTTGGCACAACAGTTAGATTTCTCCATATATGTGTTTAGAGGGCTGTAATGGCTTGTGGTTATTCAAAAACATATATTCTGGTTATACTATCCTATGGACTACTATAGATGTAACATGTATAGGCTATTATAGCTTGAAGATCCTTACACTAGTACAAAAACCATTTTTTACGTCGGTTTTTTTGGCTTTTTAACATCGGTTTTTAGGCGACGTTATTGCGAGCGACGTTAAAAATATGATTTTTTTACGTCGGTTATTTAATAACCGACATAAAAATGGGGTAATATAGTTTTTTACGTCGGTTTTTAAATAACCGACGTGAAATACATTCTGGAAATGGTGATAGGAAGCCATTTTTTACGTCGGTTTTTGAAAAAACCGACGTTATAAGTCATTTTTTACGTCGGTTATTTAATAACCGACGTTAAAAGTTATTTTTAACATCGGTTATTAAATAACCGACGTAAAAAATGTTTACAATCTTGTAGAAAATTTTCTAATCTTTCATTTGACAGGTCATAGAGCTCAAACGGATTTACAGATCAAAAGTTATGACCATCAGAAATTTGATATTTTTTTCGAGGAAAGATTGAATGAGCCAACCGTAGCTTCATATTAGAAAGAATTTTTGAATCCGTAGGAGGATTTGTAGTTTTATCATGATATAAAGAATCATCCATCATTATAATAAATTAACAATCATTAAATGGTATATCAATTAAGAAAACTACTCATAGAAAATATAAATCATGGGAAAATAATTACAAATACCTTGATGAGGTCGCGGAAATAAGAAATTGTTGATTCACGTTGAAGATAAAACAAGTTGATTCGGTGGAACGATGATGGTTGAATGAAATAATCGTAAAATTGTATGTCATTTAAGAAAACAAATCATAAAAACCATAAACCATGGATGTATGATTAAATATACCTTGACGAGATCGCGGAAAGAAGAAATAATTGATTCGCGTTTGAGAGAAAAAGAGTAGATTTGGGGGAACGATAATGGTTGAAATAAATGATTGTAAAATTAAGATGGGTGTATAATGGAAACATATAATTGAGATTCTATGAGAAAACGCCGTATTAAAATTTTTGGGTGGCAATTCAAAATTTCGATGCCGTGATGTAAAAAATTGAAATTTCGAGTTCGCGGGATATTAGAATTTTCATTCACGTCGGTTTTATGATAACCGACGTGAAAAGATATTAAAATTTTCATTTATTTTTCACGTAGGTTATTATAAAACCGACGTGAATAATCAATCTTCATCACTCTTTCACGTCGGTTATTAAATAACCGATGTGAAAAATCAATTTTCATGACTTTTTCACGTCAGTTATTTAATAACCAATGTTAAAAGGTATTTTTCAGGTCGGTTATATCATAACCGACATGAAAAGTATTTACAAAAATTTAGTTCATTTCTCAAGATTTAATTTGACAGGTCATGGTGCTCAAACGGAGTTTCAGATTAAAAGTTATGGACTTCCGAAGTTTGACATCCTTAAGACATCGTTTAGAGATGATCAACTTCTGAAGGCCATAACTTTTAATCCGTAACTCCGTTTGAGCTCTGTGACCTGTCAAATTAAAGCTTTAGAAATGAACTACATTTTTGTAAACATTTTTCACGTTGGTTATGAAATAACTGACGTGAAAAATACCTTTTAACGTCGGTTATTAAATAAACGACGTGAAAAGTTATTTCATAACCGACGTGAAAAATGTTTACAAAAATGAAGTTCATTTCTCAAGCTTTAATTTGACTGGTCACGGAGCTCAAATGGAGTTACGGATTAAAAGTTATGGCCTTCAGAAGTTGGACATCCTTAAGACATCGTTTAGAGATGATCAACTTCTGAAGGCCATAACTTTTAATCCGTAACTCCGTTTGAGCTCCGTGACCTGTCAAATTAAAGCTTTATAAATGAACTACATTTTTGTAAACATTTTTCACGTCGGTTATTTCAGAACCGACGTGATAAATACCTTTTAATTTCGGTTATTAAATAACCGATGTGAAAAAGTCACGAAAAATTAATTTTCACGTCGGTTATTTAATAACCGACGTGAAAAATAAGTGAAAATTTTAATATATTTTCCTGGAAAAGGATTTTTCACGTAGGTTATTTAATAACCGACGTGGAAAAGTGACGTACATTGATTTTTAACGTCGGTTATATAATAACCGACGTGAAATATCAAATAAAATGGATTTTTAACGTCGGTTCTTATATAACCGACGTGAAAAATCGGAGAAAATTTATTTTGACGTCGGTTATATAATAACCGACGTGAAAAATCAATTTTGAGATATTTTCACGTCGGTTCTCAAAAACCGACGTGAAAAATGGTGACGTAAATTTTTTTTGTACTAGTGTTATTAGGCTTATGGGATATGACGGCTTGAGGTATAATACCCGACGTATGATTTACGGTATGCAAGCTGTGGTGGCTCCTGGAAACTACCTGGTTACTTTTGGTTGTGAGGATGGTGTGGTTATTAGCCCAAGTGTCTACAGGAATGCCTTTATGGTGCACATGGTGCAGATTGTGGAGCTTAGCATATGTGTATATGGGAAAGCCTTTGGAGAGAGATGTACATGACGTATGTCATTGCGGTAAAGAGGAAAACCAGTGGGGAAGTAGTAATGGGTTACCCTTGATATTCTTTTCAATATGTTATATTCTTGTATGTGTTACTTGGTTAGAGTAGACATGGGGAGGTTAGGAACTTAGTATAACTGTTTAGGTGACGAGTTAGTTTCACTTTTTGTTCACTGTGCTATAGCATTCTTTCATTACTTTTGCACGAGAGGCTTTGGGGAGGATCCAACTAAGTATACTATTATACTCACCCTATGTATATATAAACTGTTTTTCAGTTCACTTGGAGAAGGTTGGAGATGGGGCTGGTTACTACTAGCTTGTGGTTGCAGGAGCTGTTCGGGCTTGTGTTTGCTACTTTTTTCCCTTTCTTTTGGGTACTTGTAGTTTTTCCCCTTTCAGTTTTCGTACTTTTGCATGGAATTTCATATATGTACTTGGGTTTTTTTATATTTCAGTTCTGAGTTGGAGGTGGTTGGTGTCTATCTTATCACTCTCTTCCACATGTGTTCTCTTAGAGGGTAATGCCTCCCATTTGTGTGTTTACTATAACCTCGGTGTTAGTCGCCAACCCGAGGCCTACTAGAGGAGGGACTCGGGGGTCATTATCTCCCTTCTCACATTTCTGGCCCAAGATGGGTACACTTTGGGGGGAGGGGGTCGTGACACTGGTCATAGCAACTTAGATCTCGTCGCAGGATTCGATTTGATTTGTGGTTGAGCTCAAACAGACACCCAGATCAAAAGTTATGGTCGTTTGAAGTTCGAGTTGCATTTTCAACATATTTTGGATCTTTTAATATTTTTTTATTTTATGGGTCATCTAATTGTTATTAAATAACTATTACTCTATAATAATTAGAAAATTATTAAATAAAAATATTTTTTAAAATTTTTAAGCCATTTTCACAAAACATCTTATATATTATGTGTAACTCTATATTTATACTTATCTAAAATATATTTAAAATTATATTTAAAAATTATATATTATATTTATATCAATATAACTATATAAAAATATTTAAATATTAATATAAATTTTGTAATGATTTTTTTTTCGAATTAGACCCTTTATAAGCGCTTTTAAAAAAAGTGCTGATAAAGACCCCCCTTTATCAGAGCTAACGAAAAAGTGCTGCTAAAGGGGGGGGGGGGTACCTTTAACATCGCTAAAAAAGCACTGTTAAAGGGGTTATCTTTATCAGCTCTAAAAAAAGTGATGATAAGGGGGTACGTTTATCAGTTCTTTTTTTAGCTCCGATAAAGGTACCCCCTTTATCAGTGCTTTTTCGTTAGCGTTGATAAAAGGGTGGCGTTGGAAAAAACTGTTTTTGTGGTAGTGGTGGTTGACTATGATATCATTCTTATTATGAATTGGCTATCAAATTAGGATATGATGATCTATTATAAGAAGACATAAGTTACAATTTTTGAGAATAACAAATAATCCCATATTTTTAGAGAAGAAACCTCACCATTTGATTGTTATTTAGATCCACCCCCAGTAGCTTTACTAAATTTAATTATTGGGGAAGAAGGGAATGAAATAAATATGGGTGAGGAGAATAATTTATAGATATAGGATGTACCTATTGTGTAAGACTACAATGATTTCAGTCAAGATAATTTACCAAGACATCCTCCAGAGCAAGAAATTGAGTCTTCCAATGATTTAATTCCTTGCTCAATGACCATATAAAAGACCCCTTATAGAATGGACACTTTTGAGTTAGTGGAACTAATGAAAAATTTGTGTAATTGAGGGATAAAGGATTTATTCAACCTAGTGTTTTTATATGGGGATCCCATATCCTCTTTGTCAATAAGAAATATGGATCCATGAGGTTGTGCGTTGATTACATGGAAATCAATGTTATTACAATAATGAATAAGTATCATCTACAAGGAATAGATGATTTATATGATCAACTTCATTGAGCCCAATATTTTTTGAAGAACGATATTCGATAAGGTTATCATCAGTTTCCTGTAAAGAAGGATGACATTCCAAAAATAGCATTTCGAACTAGGTATGAACATTAGGTGTTTGTAGTAATTTCTTTTGGACTAACTAATGAACCATATGTTTTCATGGATATAATGAATAATTTTTTGAAATAATATCTTGATGAAAATGTAGTGGGGTTTATTAATGATATCCTGGTATACTATAAAAGCTATGAAGATCATTGAAAATCAGTTGAGCTCTATTCTGAAGACACTTATAAGTAAAAAATTATAAGGAAGTTTAGAAAGTTTTATTTTTAGCACCATTAAGTTTTCTTTTCTAGACCACATTACCTATAAGAGAGGAAAATATGTAGATCATGAGAAGAAAATTCTATTAATTAATGGAATAATCCAATGAAAAAAATAGAGGTACATATTTTTATTGGTTCCACAAGTAATTATTAGAATTTAGATTATATTTTCACCCGTTTAAACAACCCAATGGCCAAGCATTCAAAAACATAGGAAAATTTTTTAAGGACAAATAAATGTAAAGAATATTTTAAGGAATTGAATATAATATTAGTGAATTCCCAAATATTTACTCTACCATCATGGAATAATGGATTTGTGGTCTTCATAGATGCATTAATGAATGTACTTTGTTTTTTACTTATTCGGAATGATAGACTTATTTCAGATGCATCCAAAAAACTAAAAATTGATGAACACAGGTATCCAACTCATGATCTTGTGTTAGTAGTGGTAATCATTGCTCTGAAGATATAAAGACGTTACCTCTATAGAAAAAATGTTATATTTATACAGATCATAAGAGTTTGAAATATATATTCTCACATAAATAACTCTACATGAGATAAAGGAGATGAATTGAGCTACTCCAGGATTATGATTGCATAATACACTACCACCCAGACAATGAAAATAAGATGGCAGATTCTTTGAGTAGAGAAGACAATGGAATTTTGAACAAGATAAGAGTTGAAAGGGATACTTTGTTCATGGATCTAGTACATATGGATATGAGAATTATAAATAAATGTCACACATCAATTATTTTTGAAATGGTTGCAAAACCTTATTTACTAGAAAGGAATAAATGTTATTAGGGTGATTATGAGGAGTGTCAAATGAAAATTAAATCTCTAAATGATGAGAAATTTATTGACATCATATAGTAAGGTAGTATTTTGAAATTTGGAACTAGGATTTGTGTTCCTATAATTCCTAAGCTAAATAGGTATCTATCAGATGATTCGATCTAATTTCCCTATACATCATGCTGGATCAATGATTTATAGAGATCTAAAGTAACATTTTTATCGGAAAATGTCAAGTGGGAGATTACTGATTACGTGTAGAGATGTTTGGGTTTTCAATAGGTGAATGCTAGAATACAACATTCACGAGGATTTATGCAACCCCTTCCTATTCTTACATGGAATGTGATGATATTATGATGGAAATTGTCTTGGGGATACCATAGACTCCAATAATGAATGATGTGATATGGGAAATTGTTGATCATCTTACAAAATCATCACACTTTCTTGCTATAAAAGAAGATATACCACATGAACATTTAAAAATACAATATATTAATGAACTTGTAAGACTTTAGGGCATAACCTTGTCAATTGTTTCTGATCATGAACCCATTTTTAGATAAAATATTTCAAAATGTCTTTAGAAGTCCCTAGATACAAATATTCATTTGAGCATAACAAACCACCCACAATCTGATGTAAAATAATAACAGACAACTAAAACAGTGGAAGACATGTAGATGTCCTGATCACCTAACATTCATGTAATTTGGGATCAATATTTACCTCTCATATTTTTTTTATAACAGTAAATTCCATTAAATTATTCATATGGAACCATATGAAGCGTTGTATATAAATGATGTCTTACACTAATTTTTTAGTGGGATGTTGGAGATAGGAAGCTCGATGGACCAGAACATGTTAAGGAAATAGTACAAGTGGTGTTGATTATCTAAAACTATATAAAAAAATCAATGTAGGAAAAATATCTATAATGATAACTGAAGGAATGATTTTGAATTTCAATAAGGATATCATGTTATCATAAGAGAATCACTATAGAAGGGTATTGTATGATTTAGTAAGAAGAGAAACTTACGTCCTAGGTACATTAGAACATTTAAAATTATGGATCGAATTGGAGTCTTAAATTACTACTTGGTAATGCTACCACAAATATCTAATGTTCCCAATGTGTTCCGTGTATCGATGTTAAAGAAAATAATTGCCACACCCAAAACATGTACTCAACTATGAAGAAATAGAACTTGAGCATGATATGTCTTATTGTGAGGAGTCTATCATGATTCTCGATACCAGAGAACATGTATTGTGAAATAAAATTTATATTCTCTTAAATATACTTTGAAGTAACTATAATATAGAGGATGTAACATGTGAACCTGAGTGGAATATGTTGAATACATAACTGAATCATTTTAGGTAACAATTTTGTTATTTTTGAGGATGAAAATTTTATAAGGAGTAGAGAATGTAACAATCTGATAATTTTTCAATGGAAATTACATTATTATAAATATATGATAATCACATGAAATCATATCACAATAAACTACTACGTTCTATATGACCCATAAACATTAGTTTGTCACTTATGAGATAGGAATTTTGAAAATCTGACAATCACGGTCACGATCAGTTTGTTATTTGGAGTCTGATAACAAAAAATTAATTTTTGGTGAATAGTAAATAACCCTTATGAGTAGTAAGATAATATTATGAATAGTGATATACCCAAATAAAATTTAACCGTAATTATGATTTTATATAAACAATATTCAATTGGACATAAGATATACCTACGCTACGGAATATATACACAAATGTTTTAAGACTGTTGTTTTTAGAATTAATTATAATTTTAAATAAATAAATAATTAATCATATATAGAAACTTATTTTCGAAAAATGGACTTCATTTTGGGATTAGTCACATTGAAAAATGCGTAAGGTGAATTTGTAGTATTTTTTCGAAAAACTCAAATTCGTAATGAATATAGAAATACTATAAAATACTGTATAAAGAAATTATTATTTACATACTCTATTTATGACTTCACAAGTTATGTAAGCCCACATAGTTATGACTCAAATAAATTTAATACTGTTCTTGGACATGGAATCATCACTATTTCTGTTCTGGAGGTAAAATAATAATATATTGAATTAAAAATTATGAAAATCATCTTCTCCTCCACTATAAAACCACCTCTCACTCCCTCTTCTCATCATTCCTCAAAGCCTTGATGCCCTTAAAATTTATTCCTAATTAACAATATTTAGTCACTCCCCTCATTTAGGAATCTCTATTTCCATCCAAGAGACTATAACACCTTACCGTAAAGAGGTTCTCAAGAAGGTTATTTAAAGAGGTAAAACACCTTTTTTTATTAAGTTTCATTTCAATATATCTTCTTTTGTTATCTTCTCTCCACTTCCACAATACAAATGAACTTCATAAATCTAGTATTATATATATGTACTAGAATTATATTATGTGAATTTAATAACCATCATCAATATCCTTACTCTCTATCTTTTATTTTATAAACAAAATCAACGTCCATGAGGCTCCAATTTTTAACCATCGTGGACGAAGATGTTTAATTCTTCCATATCTCCTTCAGTACTAGTCATGAACCCATTTAAAAGTTCAAAACAAACAATAATATTTATATGATAACATAATTAAAATTCATTAACTAGCATACATATATATTATTATATCGTATGACCAAACTAATTCCTAATAATCCAAATACTGCTAAACTAATCTAAGTGAATGTCATTAATATTTCATCTAAGGATTCATCCTCATTCCATGTAACCTAATTATAGGAATTACTATTAAAAATAATTTGTATTCGTAAATAATATCTAATTTTAATTATGGTTATTTACAACCATTCCACAAGAATATCATTACATAAAAACAAGAGGACAAATTATGAAAATAATGAAAATGAACACTTCGAAACAACGAAAATCAATAAAATATCATATCAATAATGTCAGAAATGAACTAAAAATAATTATGATAAAAAAATATATGTCTATTAGGTTATGAATTAAGTTATTAATATGTATTAGTTCATATTCAAGGAGTATAAGTTCAAGAGCGGGACACGTTTGGATTTAAGGTAAGGGGTTTCCACCCGTACTCCCATTTTCATTCGGGTTACAATGATTATCTAATTAACTCAATGAAATAATGATGTATTATTATGTAATACTCATAATGTTTTTGTGATTATTTTATATATTCTTACTAAAGATAATCCTTCTTCATTATATGGATAGTTACACTTTTGAAAGGAACAGTCAAAATTGTTTCCAAAAGACAGGCATGATTCAAAGGAATTTATAAAAAAATTACCCATTTTCAAGGGCACCATATAATATTTTTTGGAAAACCATAATATTTATAAAACTAATACATTTATTATGAAAATACTACCTTACTTCACTTCTAGTTTTATACAAATATTTTTTGAAAAGAACTCTTTTTCTCAATATAAAAGGGGTTTTATGTCAAGAATTACTCGAAGATTTTTTAATAGTATCTTCATTTATTTAAATAATCATGTTTATTATTTTCTATTATTGGGATTAATATTTAATGTTATATTCTACCATATTAAATGGTTTTTGATTAATTTGGATGTGGATGTACTATATTAAAATTTATAATCAATTTACTCTGAATGGTATGTGTTTATGCTTACTGTTCGGGGAATGTTATTTACATTTGATATATTATATTCAATATGAATGTATATATTGTTTATATTTATATCCATTCATATAAGGAATTCACTGGTAATAGAATGTCTCATATTGGGCGCACTATAGACCCTCAGTGCATCCTTAGGTCTCATAAGACAAACTACTGTCTTGGCACAAGGCTTTGATAAAATGACTATTTATAGTCTTGTAAAGAGCCCTTGATGGTTTAGTTTTGTTGTCCCTCAGTATGAATTTCCCCATTATTAAAATTGTATTGATGGTTCATATGGTTATTCAACTATTATAATACCAATAATTATTATTAACTATAGAAATACTTACTCATCTATTATTCCTGCCATAATGTGTTTAACTTTCTTGTTAAGGGAATATGTTTTTTTAGTTATTAAACATGCCAAATATTTATATATATTCCATTTAATTCCATACCCTTATTGAGAATTTGATCTAACCAATTTCATATGTTTCATTTTCTCAGGACATGAATAATTTTATTATGAATGACACCCTAAAATAACCTAAGAGTAATCAAAGTTGTCTAATGATTTTTATGTTGTTTTTCATTTCATGTTGTAATGTAGAAATTATGTATGTATCTTCTTTATAATAATACTAAACCCCTCGGTCCTTCTAGATTTATAATCCTTATTTATATTCCAATGTAATAAAAATAAGGAACTTACTCCGGGATACTGGGGTTGGGTCCTTACAACTAGTGACTCATAGAGAATATAATATGGGTCTCTTAAGTCTCCCATTTTATAGTTATTTTAATTTTGGGAAATTGTCTTGTTTTGGGATCATATTTTTCTCATGATACATTTGTGTTATGATACTACAGTTTCTTGATACTTATGTGGTTGTGTCATGCATTGCTTACACTCTATATATTAATGACTATATTACATGTCATGAAAATTTATATATTTCATTATGTGATAATATGGCTACTTATGATATGGAATTAAATTTCAATAATTTTTACTCAGTGCTTCTCTCCCACACATTGCCTTTTGGATGTAGGATTGGGGTGTCTCACAAAGCTTACAACTAGCCAACCATGTCTCGATGGGTTCAGTCATAACATTTTTAATATAAGTAAATAAGTATCATTATTATACATACATTTCACTATATTAACTGAATAACAATCATTCATTTCATTACATCCCCTATGAAAAACCAAATAACATATCATGTGTACATGGAAACTAATTCCTCCCTGAATTATTTTTATTTTATTTCACATTACCAATATTTGATTATGGTGTTATTTTCGGGTGTAAAATATTAATATTATTATGATGAAATTAAATGTCTTATTAATAAAATTTTAATAACCTCTTAATAATATGAATTTTAAAAAATTATTATAAAAATAACTCACTTAAATAAGGGAACTAATAGAAAAACAATTTATTAATTCTTTGAAATTTTTTTCATCAATAAATTTTTCTCATACTTCAGTATAATAATATTATCTCACTATAATAAATAATAAAATAAATAATTTTGATCTTTTAAAAATGATATTTATTCTTAATAACCTCATAGTCATCAACTAATCCCGATATGTGTTTGTTTGAGACTATTTTACCACATACATGAATAATGATATGAAACAATTTATTGGATGAATATAAAAAATTTATTGTTTCAGTAGTATGATATCAATATGGAAATAATTTATTTCCATTATGAAAAGAATTTTTCTATATTTATCACATTAATTATTAGAAAACCATATCTACATTAACAATAATCGTAAAACAATCTTTCTCTATTTAAATATTTAGGATAAAAACTATATTAGTAATTTATAAAAATATATACACAATAAATTCATAAAAATTATACCATATAGTGGAATTAATTAATTTTAAAATATATACATATAATGAAGTAAAAATTCTGATATAGATCATATGAAATTAGTTTGAACCATTAATATAATAATCACCCAAAATGGGAAAATATGTGATATATACACATATTTGTGTGTCTATGTTCCCTAAATATTAATGGTTAGTACAAATGGTTGTGGTTACATATATATTTTTTTGTTTAGTTATATTAAATATAAATTATCTATTTAGGATTTTTTATGCTAACGAAGAAAAATTCAAAAAAAAGGAAATTATTATTACTCTAAAATTCTTCTCATGGTGTAATGTTTGATAATATAAATCTAAATATCTTATGCTGTATATATATTTCCAAATTTGGATATTTTGTCATGAAATAACCATTATTTATTATCATTTATGTTAAATTTAAATCAATATATATTTAATGAGGTTTTATGTTTGGTTTTCATCTATTTGTAAGGGGTTTGTTGTCTAAAATTTTTCTTCCTCAAGTAATGTTCTAGTAATAAATTTTAACTTTTTCATGGTGAAAATATATACAGATTATATTATTTTATGATGAATTTTTTATATCTCATGATTTATTCAATTATATTTCCGCGAATAGTGTATTATTTTAATAAAACATTATTACTTGAATGTTAAATAACCTAAATGTATAAAAGTTTCAACAACAAACCTCAATCACATAAATTTTATCGTTATTTCCAGACAACATCATGATTCCCATAAACCCTCCCTTATATTTTTGGGAATGATAATATAAAATATTTTATAATATTTTGAAATTATATTTTCACAATAAAATAGAACATTATAATAATATTTTTTTCATGGGGTTTCAAGCTTAAGGGTATATTAATAATTCCGATAATAAATTTATTTTGATAATAATTATGATTTAACACGGAATAATTTAAAAAAATTACTTTTTAATCGTTAATTTTTTCAAATTTTTAGGATTTAATTTTATAAATTACTTTTAAAGGTGGCCTATAAATTCATCATTTTAGGAATATGTTGAAAAATATCTCTATAGTTATTTTTTATGGGATCATATCGTTCTTCCGCTATAATAATTTTCTTTCAAAAAATTTCTATATGGTTCCATGGATTCTAAAATAAAATCCTTTTTCTATGAAATTATAGAAATTATTATTTTTCTAAATTTTTTGTTAATATAAACTATATTTTTTATCTCAATTTTTTATTTAGAAACACCTTCGAATTATTTTTTTTATTTTTATTTTCCTTTGAAATAATTTTTTCTCGATGAATGATTTCTTCCAAATTTAATAACCCACCCGCATTTTTTGGATAGATTAATTAATGTACTTTTATTTTGAAAAAATTAACCATCACTCCCTTTATCTATTCTAATACTTTTTCTATATATAAATATATTTATAGTAGTTAACTTAGTATATGAACACCCTATTATTTATTACTTTTATTGAATTCTGTTCACCTTGAATTCATAAAATTATTGATCGGATAACATTTTATCGTTAACCATATAACCATGGTCTATATGTTGAAAATAAAATATTATTTATCATCATGATTAAATATTTATTGCAAATAGAGTTATTTGATTTTATTGGATTTCAATTTATTATCAATAATTCTGTCTAGAAAAGACTATTGAATGAATTATGAATGTTTTTTATGTGAAGAATTATAAATAATTATGAAATAGATATTATTTGTAGGGTATATTTAAGAAGGGTTAAATGAATACCAATTTCATTACATGGGTTTATATTACAATAAAAATGACATATTTTCAATTTAATGTTTTATGAATCCAAAATTATTTATATGGACAACATATGATGTGATATGTGAGTGATTTTCCAATGACAAACATAATCATGATAGAATGATTTGGGTGGTGTTATATCATCCAAAATATAATTAGATAATAGTTCATATATCACAAGATTATGTATTCAGGTGTAAATATTGAGATTCAAATAATTGTTGCTCCACAAGATTTTAAAATTTATATAACATTAATGAAATGGTATGTTCTTTATATCATTATTCACAAGGATCGTCGAGCTTAGAATTAATATTGATTAATTATATAATAGTCATCAAATTAATGGTAATGTAAATGATTAATATAATTAAGATATATAAATATATATATTATATAAATTGTATTAGGTAATGCACAATTTACATGTATTCCATTTTTTAAAATGTTATTTTATTTTACAATTTTATTTTCCAAAAATGGTTGTTATTACTTTTTCTATGAGAATATTACAAATAGTATAAAAACATTTATAAAATTAATTTGATTAAAATGATTGAATTTTTAAGAGAAATTATCTCGATTAAAATATGGCAATGATTTGTGATTTTTCATAAATAAATAATTACTCAATGAATAGTGACATATTCTGATTTTTCAAATATTTTCTTTTATTTTCATTAAAATAAATAATTTAATGGTACAATTATATTTTTTATTTTTTATAAAAGATAAATTTTTTAGACATGATTTTTAATAACCAAAGAAAATATATTCTAATTTTAAATATTCATCATTAATATATAAGTTAATTTTAATGCTTAATAATGCATATTTGAATAATATATTTTTCATATTGATAATTTATAATATAATTTAATTATGTAACATATAGGTGTTGAATTTTTTTAAAAAAATTACTTATCGATAATCATGAATTTTTAATGGGGTTATTAGATTCCTTTTTTCCTTATGAATAGTAAATTTTGAATCTATTTATCACCTCAATATGAGAGAATGGGTAAACATAGTTAATTTGATCAGATAAGGTCTTAAAATCAACAAAACCGATTCTATTATTTTATTATAAGGAATAAATTAAACCATAGAAAACCAATATTATAATTTAACTCATTTTTATCCATTTTCCCCGAAAAATAAAATTTACATGATTTTGAGTAATGTAAATTCTAAAATTTAATTCTCTTGAATATGAAATACCTAAAATTACTACATAAGGATAATAAGTGTATTATCAATGTTATAAAATATTTTATGAAAAATGAATTAAATTTTTTAATCAAAATAAATAAATTATAAAATTTAGTGATTGAATAATAACCAAATATGTATACCAAACTGAGACATAGTATTTATTTATTTAATAGAAAAACTATGTACATGGTGGTAAAAATTGTAAAATTAATACATTTCAATAATATTTTTTCCATTAATTATTTAGATAAAATATATTTTACCTACGTGTAGATTGTTAAATTTATAATTATATTACAATACAATGGATTTTTATTATCATATTGTTATCTAATTGGTAAAATTATTATCGTTTGTAATATAATAATTCTTTATAATAAATAAATTTTAAAATTGAAAATCATGGGTTAAAACAAAAAGTTTAGGGATAAAATACCAAAAAATTGTCTAAATTCGAGAAGAAGATGATATTTATACCTTATAATATAGTCACTCAAATATCTGGCCATTTATTATCATATTATTTTGAATGTAACATGTCACGACTCGTCCCCCGGGGCCCGTGTTGTAACTACCCCAAACCCGCCTTCCATAGGCCAGGGGCTGGCGACTAGAACCAAAGGCGTAAATCCCCATAACTGGGAAAGCGTTGCCTTTATAAACGTAACCAAAAACACTACCAGAGTACAAGAGGAAGAAAAATTGAAGTACAGCAGTAACAAAAGTGCTAAAAGTACAAGGGGCCGGAATACAAGCCCAACAGATAAGAACAACTTCAATTGAAAGTAAAGTACAACAAAAAATAAAAATAGCTGGAAGACAATAGACGACTCTTGGATCATCCACCACGGATCCTACCTGAAGGGTAGGTACAGATGTCCTCCACAGCACTCCACATCCGATCGTCCGTCCGTCTGTCTCCTCCGGGTATCGACTCATCCTCGAACGCTCGGCCTCCATCAGCGCAGTTCATCGTCTGCATCCAGCACAACATGGTGCGGGCATAGCCCGTCTAAGGTTGAGTATAACAATACTCAGTAGGGACCCCGATACCCTCAAGGTCTCACTAAATCCAACAAAGATAACCACAAATAAATATCTCAACAGATAACCTCTACTTAGGGTTATGCCCATACATATACCCAGGTTATTATGTAAGTCATCTCAATCATGAGGAAAACACAAAGGTCATTGACTCATCTCAAACCAAGATTTTATTCATGATGTTGAAACCATGGCTACTAGAGAACTCCTCCTCTATCGAGTACAGTGGGTCTGCCGCTACAACCATGCACGCACCACTAACCTTGGACTGCTGAAGTTCTCCACCAGTCAAGTACTGTGGGTCTGCCGATGCAACCAAGCGCATCCCACCATGGGACTGCCGCTACAACCAAGCGCACCCCCTCATAGCCTACAGAAGCAATTCTTCTATCGAGTATCGCGGGTCTGCTGCTACATCCAAGCACACCTCCACCATGGGTCTGCCGCTATAACCAAGCGTACCCCACAGGGCTATCCGAATCACTCCGAGTCGATCGATCAGCAGTCGTCAAGCCTCAGTCAGCTACTAGGTCTCTGGACTCTGCTAGTTCGTCTCCGGGAGGGTCCGCTCCATGAGCTACTGGTTGATAGTAAAAGTATCACAAGTCCCCCGAAGAAGTATCTCAAAGAACAGACTCATCATTGGGGTCTCAAAGCAATAGACGACGCGTCAATCGGACACCCGGTCTAGGAGTTATTAGCCTTTCCATCCCAGGGGCCCGGTTGGTTTCGTGTATGAACCAACCCGACCGTATTTCAACTGTACCCCGAACTCACATACGGTATACTCATAGGGACCGTTTCTCGACATGATCACCGACGCCGCTGACGGTTCGTCAAACGGACGTCCGGTCTGAAAGTTATCAGCTTTTCCGTTCCAGGGGCCCGGTTGGATTTCAGGTACAATCCAACCTTACCATTATCCAAATGTATCCAAAACTTAGGCGAAGCATGCCAAAATTTTTATCTCATCAAGAAGAATCCAACAATGTCGACGGCACGTCAATCGGACATCCGGAGCCTGAAATATAGGCGTTTTGGCTCCAAGGGCCCGGTTGGTTTCGGGTTCGAACCAACCCGGCCATACCCAAAGTTCTTAGAAACATTGAGTGTAACATACTGAAATGACAATCTCGATCCAAGGATCGCATCGCAGCTGACGGTGCATCGATCGGAGGTTTGTAGCCCAAGATATGGGCCAAGACCGTAAGAGGTCCGCGAATAGGGGGATCGGGCCGAGTCCGACCCGTCCTGATACCCCCTGGGTCGGCCCGAGATGGATCGACCCAACCCGGGTGCGGGACCGCTCCATTAGGGTGCGGCCCGGCCCAGCCTGGTGGCCCAGCCGGGCTCGGTCGGCCTGACCGGCATGGCCGGGCGGCTCGGTCTTAACGGCTGAGAGGAAGGGTGCGGGGGGCACGCTGCTGCCCCCCCTATGTGAAACCACGGCCCCCTTGAGGGGGGCCGCTCCTGCTGTCCAGGCGGGGGTTACGACCCCCGGCTCTTCTCGGAAGCCGGTCAGCCCTGTCCGTCCGACCGGTTGCTGCCACCGGGGTCCCGCTCTCCTGCTCCGGCGCCGGCGGCCGGAAGCTGGCCGCCGCTTCCTGCTCCGCCGTGGCCTTGGTCCGACCGGCGCTGCGCGATGGCGTTGCGCCCCTCCGCTGCGGCCCTGCTTCAGCCTCGTCCCCTTCGACGTTCTTCGGCGCGGCGCGACGGCGCCACGGCTTGTTCGATTTCAACTACGCAGCGCGACGATGTCGCGCTACTTCGCCGTTTCTCATAGTTTCTGTGCGGTGCAACCACATCGTGCCGCCTTACCCGTGCCGCAACAAATTCAAACAATCAAGGGGGGAGGAGGGTCAGCCATGTTCATGCGGTCCGACCTCCTCCCGTTATTGCGATAACAGGCAGCCCAATTTGAAATGAAGAATGGCGACAGAAGAGATCACAAATAAAAATAAAATAAACCCCTACCACGAAGAAATAGTTTAACAATGGTTCGTTGTAGAATTGCACATCGCTGAAGAAGGCATTGCGAAAAGAGTATCGTCGCGTCACGGAGAAAAGATTCATCGGCGTCGCATGGTCGATCTCCGAGGATCTGACATTCTTTTCGTCCTTCGTCGGAGGTCGGCATTCTTAACATTCTTCGTCGAGGAGAAGAACTTCAAGACTTTTGAGTGATTTCTCCCAAGCCCTCTCGCACAATGATCCCCTTAATAAAATAAGACTTGTCTTACTTTATTAACACACAAGCCAAACATTTGAGAAATTCAAATTTGAATCAATCAATTAATTGAATTAATTGCAACGTTTAAACTGCCCAATTAATGAGGCGTTTATTATTCAGTTTAAATGCAAGATTTGACATACATTTAAAGTGGGGGTGCAGGTGCATTACCTAATTAATGGTGGGGGTTTCGTGGAAGTTGAAAAGGTGGGGCTCATGTGGGCCCCACCCCACAAATATCCTACCTAGTGGAGTAGGATATAGTGGGTCCCACTACAACAACTTAGCTTAGGTTAAACAACTTTAAATAAAATAAATTGGTTGCCCCACTTTATTTTATTCGTTTAATTAACCCAAAATCAATAACCACACACGAGCAAACGCAACTCCGGAAAAGGTGTTCCTAAGCAATTAATGGTGATGCGATTCCATCGGTGCCCTCACATTTCGATTCCGAGCACAGGTTCAAAAGTTAGGAAAACCCACTCGTTCGTTCACTGAACGTACCCAAGATAAACTTCAGAAAATGATTCCGGGCACACCGTGCCTTGGAATTAGGTGCCATTCAGAAACTGTGTTCTTGTAAAATTCCAAAGAAATTAAGAAAACAATTTCCTTGAAATTTCCAGGTCTTTACATTACTCCTACCTCAGGGCTTTACGTCCCCGTAAAGCTTTAGCATAAACTAGGGATACAAAAGCGGCACTGAGCACGTATCATAGCCTTCCGCTCCCAGGTGCTCCCCTGGAGGTTCATGTGCTGCCAGTGAAAGCGCATCTGAGGAATCGATCGTTCACGAAGGACCCGCTGCTGTCGATCCTCAATCTCCACTGGAATCTCTGCGCATGTCACCTTGTCATCAATGTTCAACTCCCTGAGGTCGATGATGTGGGAAGGATCATGCACGTATCTCCTCAGCTAAGGTATGTGGATGATTTCATGCACCCGGTGCAACTGAGGTGGAAAGGTCAAGCGGTAAACCATGTCGCCTACCCTGCTGAGGACCTTGAAGGGTCCGATGAAGCACGAAGATAAATTTCCACCTCAGCCAAATCTCTGTAATTCTACATCGAGGTGAGACCCGTATGAAAACATGGTCTCCATTCTCGAACTCTAGTTGTACCTGCCTCTTGTCATCATAAGGCTTTTGTTGGCTCTGAGCTATCCTCATCCACTCTTGTATGACCTGGACTTTCTCTGTCACTAGTGCAGAAAACGTTTTTTACGTCACCATTTTTTACGTCGGTTATATAAAACCGACGTCATAATATGTAAAACGAGGTTTTTTACGTCGGTTATTTCTTAACCGACGTAAAAACCTGTGTTCGGTACACCTTTAACGTCGGTTATTTTTATAACCGACGTTATTAATCGCGCGCCTTCGTTTTTTACGTCGGTTATTTTTATAACCGACGTAAAAAACGCGGTTTTTGAAGGCCTTTTTACGTCGGTTATTGAATAACCGACGTAACAAACGTGGTTTTTGAAGGCTTTTTTACGTCGGTTATAAAATAACCGACGTAAAAAAATAATCCGCAGATGTTTTTGACGTCGGTTATTCCATAACCGAAGTAAAAAAACGTGGATTTTGAGCCCTTTATAACGTCGGTTATAAAATAACCGACGTAAAAATGAATCGGAGGAAGGTTTTTACGTCGGTTATTGAAATAACTGACGTTATAAATGTTTTTAAAACAATTATCACGTCGGTTATTGAATAACCGACATGATAACTCATTTAAAAATTTACCCAGACCCGTGGATTGTCATTCGCGAGTTTACCTTCGACAGTCGCGACTCGTCTCTCTCGCGCGTAAACCCGAATCGGCTCGTCCATTTCGTTGGTTTAGATTCGTTTTGCGATCATCGTTTCTCATATTTAATCTCCTCGGATCAATCATCTAAACTCACAGCACTCAGGTAATCCTCCCACTCGTTCGTTTTTTTTCGCGGATAGTATATATATGTGTGTTGTGATTTTTTTGTTGAAACTAGCTAAGATTCTTCGATTGCGAACCCTTTTAACTCGTTTTGGCACCATAATCTTATTTATCATCCCTAGATATATTTGTTCGACTTGAAATATTGAGTAATTTTATGATTTCACTAATTTTTCATCGTTTTCTATAAATCCCCGAGAGGGTTGGGGCGTGTCCATTTGGATGGGTTTCCCTTTTACAGTTGTTACTACTTTATTCACACACAACCATGGCATAGGTGCATGGATTTGGGGTCGGGGGGAGTCCAGGGGGGTTTACAAGGGGGTGGGTGGGTGTGGGGGGCTGTCCAAGGGTGTGGGTGGGTGTTGGGGGGTGTCCAGGGGGGTGTCCAAGTGGGTAGGGGGTGGGGGGTGGTGTTTCGGAGGGGTGGGGGGGCTGTCCAGAGGGTTGGGGGGTGTCCAGGGGGGGTGTCCAAGTAGGTCGGGGGTGGGGGGTTGTGTCCAGGAGGGGTGGGGGTGCTTTCTAGAGGGGTCGGGGGCTGTCCAGAGGGGTCGGGGGGTGTCCAGGGTGGTGTCCAAGGGGATGGGTGGGTGTGGGGGGCTGTCCAAGGGGGTGGCGGCCTGTCCAGAGGGGTCGGTGGGGTGTCCAGGGGGGTGTCCAAGGGGGTGGATGGGTGTGGGGGGCTGTCCAAGTGGGTGGCGGCCTCTCCAGAGGGTATTTGGGGTTGTCCGGGTGGGTGGGGGGGGGGGGCTGTCTAGAGGGTTGGGGGATGTCCAGGGGGGTGTCCAAGGGGGTAGGGGGTGGGGGGTGGGGTCCAGGAGGGGCGGGGGGCTGTCTAGAGGGGTCGGGGGGTGTCCAAGGGGGTTTACAAGGGCGTGGGTGGGTGTGGGGGGCTGTCCAAGGGTGTGGGTGGGTGTTGGGGGGTGTCCAGGGGGGTGTCCAAGGGGGTAGGGGGTGGGTGGTGGTGTTTAGGAGGGGTGGGGGGCTGTCAAGAGGGTTGGGGGGTGTCCAGGGGGTGTCCAAGCAGGTCGGGGGTGGGGGGGTTGTGTCCAGGAGGGGTGAGGGTGCTTTCTAGAGGGGTCGGGGGCTGTCCAGAGGGGTCGGGGGGGGTGTCTAGGGTGGTGTCCAAGGGGATGGGTGGGTGTGGGGGGCTGTCCAAGGGGGTGGCGGCCTGTCCAGAGGGGTCGGTGGGGGTGTCCAGGGGGGTGTCCAAGGGGGTGGATGGGTGTGGGGGCTGTCCAAGGGGGTGGATGGGTGTGGGGGCTGTCCAAGTGGGTGGCGGCCTCTCCAGAGGGTATTTGGGGTTGTCCGGGTGGGTGGGGGGCTGCCCAGAGGGTTGGGGGATGTCCAGGGGGGTGTCCAAGGGGGTAGGGGGTGGGGGGTGGTGTCCAGGAGGGGTGGGGGGCTGTCCAGAGGGGTCGGGGGCTGTCCAGAGGGTTGGGGGGTGTCCAGGGGGGTGTCCAAGCAGGTCGGGGGTGGGGGGTTGTGTCCAGGAGGGGTGGGGTGCTTTCTAGGGGGGTCGGGGGCTGTCCAGAGGGGTCGGGGGGTGTCCAGGGTGGTGTCCAAGGGGATGGGTGGGTGTGGGGGGCTGTCTAAGGGAGTGGCGGCCTGTCCAGAGGGGTCGGTGGGGTGTCTAGGGGGGTGTCCAAGGGGGTGGATGGGTGTGGGGGGCTGTCCAAGGGGGTGGATGGGTGTGGGGGGCTGTCCAAGTGGGTGCCTGCCTCTCCAGAGGGTATTTGGGGTTGTCCGGGTGGGTGGGGGGGCTGCCCAGAGGGTTGGGGGAAGTCCTGGGGGTGTCCAAGGGGGTAAGGGGTGGGGGGTGGTGTCCAGGAGGGGTGGGGGGCTGTCCAGAGGGGTCGGGGGCTGTCCAGAGGGTTGGGGGGTGTCCAGGGGGGTGTCCAAGCAGGTCGGGGGTGGGGGGTTGTGTCCAGGAGGGGTGGGGGTGCTTTCTAGAGGGGTCGGGGGGTGTCCAGGGTGGTGTCCAAGGGGATGGGTGGGTGTGGGGGGTTGTCCAAGGGGGTGGCGGCCTGTCCAGAGGGGTCGTTGGGGTGTCCAGGGGGGTGTCCAAGGGGGTGGATGTGTGTGGGGGGCTGTCCAAGGGGGTGGATGGGTGTGGGGGGCTGTCCAAGTGGGTGGCGTCCTCTCCAGAGGGTATTTGGGGTTGTCCGGGTGGGTGCGGGGGCTGCCCAGAGGGTTGGGGGATGTCCAGGGGGGTGTCCAAGGAGGTAGGGGGTAGGGGGTGGTGTCCAGGAGGGGTGGGGGGTTATCCAGAGGGGTCGGGGGGTGTCCAGGGGGGTTTACAAGGGGGTGGGTGGGTGTGGGGGGCTGTCCAAGGGTGTGGGTGGGCGTTGGGGGTGTCCAGGGGGGTGTCCAAGGGGGTAGGGGGTGGGGGTGGTGTTTAGTAGGGGTGGGGGGCTGTCCAGAGGGTTGGGGGGTGTCCAGGGGGGTGTCCAAGCAGGTCGGAGGTGGGGGTTGTGTCCAGGAGGGGTGGGGGGCTGTCCAGAGGGGTCGGGGGGTGTCCAGGGGGGTTTACACATCGATTTGTTTTATATTTCAAAATTGTTTACATTCAAATTATGATTTTTTTCATATAAACATATATTTATCTTATCTAAAAAATATAGATATTTTTGCTATTTGTTATAGGTAATAATGAGTCGAAGTTTGATTACGGCACATCGAATGAGCAATGAATATGAGGAAGGTGTTGATGCCTTTTTGGAATTTGCTAAACGAAATGTTCCAAGTAGTGACATTTTTTTCTGTCCATGCCTGAAATGTCTGAATATTAAGAAGTTGAAAAGTATAGAGATAAAAGATCATCTGATTTGTCATGGTTTCAATCCGAGTTACAACCCTTGGATTTGGCATGGCGAAACTGGACAGAATGTCACTGATGATAATGAATCACAAGATGGTAACTCCGATGGAATTGAAGAAATGATTCGCGATATTGTAGCAGAACAAATTGAGATAGAACCGACAGTTGCACGTCTATATGGTGATGCCGAAGAACCATTATATCCTGGTTGTACAGATTTTACGGTTTTGTCGGCGGTGTTAATATTGATTAACCTGAAGGCGAAACATGGATGGAGTGACAGAAGTTTTACAGAGCTGCTACAATTGATGAAAGACATTATTCCAAAAGATAACGATCTTCCAGATTCACATTATAAGGCCAAAAAAATATTATGCCCGATGGGATTGGGATACAGGAAAATACATGCCTGTCCGAATGAATGCATTATATATAGGAAGGAATATGAATTTCTGAAAGAGTGTCCTAAATGTGGGACATCACGGTATAAGGTGAAAGAAAAATCACAAGCTGATGTAGAGATTACAAAGCTCCCTTCAAAGGTATTTTGGTATCTTTCTATAATTCCTCGTTTCAAACGTTTATTTGCTAATTCACATGATGCAAAAAGGTTAAGATGGCATGCTGATGAGCGGGTATGTGATGGAAAAATACGTCATCCAGCTGATTGTCCACAATGGAAGAAAATTGATGCCCAGTACCCTACATTTGGAAATGAAATTAGAAATCTGAGACTAGGCTTGTGCACAGATGGAATGAATCCATACCGAACCCTCAGTAGCACACATAGTTCATGGCCTGTTTTATTGGTAATTTACAACCTCTCTCCTGAAGTTTGTATGAAGCGCAAATATGTCATGTTGAGTATCATGATCTCTGGTCCAAAGCAACCCGGCAATGATATTGATTTATACTTGTCACCGCTGATTGATGATTTGAAACTGTTATGGGCTAATGGTATTAGGGTGTATGATTCTTATAAAATGGAATATTTTCAACTGCATGCAGTGCTTCTATTCACTATAAATGACTTCCCAGCATATGGAAATTTCTCTGGATAGAGTGTTAAAGGGCATAAAGCATGTCCAATTTGCGAACAACAGACGTCATATTGTCAATTGCATCATGGGAGGAAAACAGTGTACATGGGTCATCGAAAGTTTTTGCCTATGGATCACCCTTATAGAAGACTAAAAAAGGCATTCAATGGCTCACAATAATTTGATACTGATCCTCAACCTTTATCCCCAGAATTGTATTTTGAGAGGGTGAAAAACCTTGATGTGACATTGGGAAAGACACAAAAATCTGGTAATGATAGACATATTTGGAAGAAAAGGTCAATATTTTTCGAGCTACCATATTGGAGGTATCATGAAGTCAAACATAATATTGATGTCATGCATGTGGAGAAGAATATCTATGATTCTTTGATCGGAACATTGCTAGATATTAAAGGAAAGACAAAAGATGGGTTGAATGCAAGGTTAGACCTACTGTCAATGGGAATACGTTTGGAGTTAGCTCCCACTCCTAAAGGAAGACGAACATTTCTTCCCCCGGCTTGTCATACATTTTCGAAGAGGGAGAAAAGTAGCTTCTGTCAGTGTCTTCATGATATCAAAGTGCCTCAAGGTTATTCTTCAAATGTAAAAAATTTTGTCTCATTGAAAGACTTGAAGTTGATAGGTATGAAATCACATGATTGTCACGTCATGATGCAACAAATTCTACCAGTTGCACTGCGTGGAATATTGCCCATCCGTGTCAGAAAGACTATAATGAGGTTGTGTTATTTTTTCAATTCAATTTGCAACAAGGCGATTGATGTGAATGCTTTGAACATTTTGGAAAAGGATGAAATTTTTATACTTTGTCATTTGGAAATGTATTTTCCTCCAACTTTTTTTGATATGATGGTGCATTTAATGATTCATCTGGTTCGAGAAATAAGGCTTTGTGGACCTGTATATCTTCATTGGATGTATCCTTTTGAAAGGTATATGAAAATATTAAAGGGATATTTTAAAAATCCATATCGACCTGAAGCCTCCATTATTGAAAAGTATATTTCTGAGGAGGTAGCAGAGTTTTGTACGAGCTACTTGGATACGGCGCAACACATAGGTTTGCCTCCATCTCGCCATGAACGGGTTAATAATGAGGGAAAGGGGATTCGTGGCTTGAAAGTCAAATCACTGTCAGCTGAACATATGAAGAAGTTAGAATCATACATCTTGAATAACATAGCTGATGTTCAACCGTATATCACATTGCATATTAATGAGTTGAAACAATGTCATCCAAAGAAGAAAGAAATGTGGATTTTGAATGAGCACAACAAAACTTTTTTGCCATGGTTTAAAAAGACCTTGCTTGGTAGATCAGATGTATCAGAGACATTAAAATGGATAGTGGGTGGTCCATCTTTAAATGTGATAACATGGTCCGCTTATGACATTAATGGCTATACATTTCATACGAAAGCTCAGGACAACAGAAGTGCAGTTCAGAATAGTGGTGTATTGGTGTTTGCAGAAGCAATTCATTTTTCGAGTGCTAAGGACAGAAACCCAATTTCGGCATCAAGTGCATATTATGGAGTGATTTAAGACATATGGGAGGCTGATTACTTTAAAATCAAAGTTCCCGTTTTTAACTGTAAATGGTTTATCGGTAACAACAGTGTTAGACACGATGAATTTGGAATGACACTTGTAAATCTGAATAGATTGGAAGACACAGCTGATTCTTTTATAATGGAAACACATGCCAAACAAATTTTCTATGTAGTAGATCAATCAGATATGCAGTGGGCTGTTGTTTTACAATGGAAAAACCAATATGTTGGTGAGGATGAATTTGATGAAGATGCTGATTTATGTGAGATCCCTACTTCCATGGAAAGATTAACAGAACATAATGATGAGTATGTTGAAGACATGGTTTGTGCCATAAGGAACGATCACGACGAAGGAATTTGGGAAAACAATCCAACTGTACATTCCTAAAATTACAGGTAACACAAGTTTATTTCTTGTTTACATTTAGTTTTTTCATATAATGTTAGATACTGTAAATTTTTTACTTATTAAAACATGTATCAAACCAAAACGATAAAACAATAAAAAACGTAAAGAGGAGAAGTCCTGGGCGCACCGGCTGGCCGGTGGTGGATCACCGGTTGGCCGGTGGTCCAGAACAAAGCTCTGTCTGGTCCACCGGCCGGCCGGTGCTGAGCCAGCGGCCGGCCGGTGGTCCAGACAGAGCCTTCCTCTCTGTCTGGACCACCGGCCGGCCGCTGGATCACCTTCGGCCGGTGGTCCAGACAGAGAGGATGGCTCTCTGTCTGGTCCACCGGCCGGCCGGTGGTCCAGACAGGAAGGTTGTCTGGTCCACTGGTCAGCCGGTGGTGAGCCAGCGGCCGGTCGGTGGCACCAGGCAGTGGGCAAGTCTACTGCCTGGGTCCTCCGGCTGGCCGGTGAGCTCACACCGGCGGACCGGTGGACTCAGTGAGTCCACGTTTCAGCTTTCTTGGGCCAACTCCTTGGCAACCTTTTCCCTGTGTTTACCATGTTTATCATTGTTTAACATGCTTACCATATTACCAATGTTTACTATTATGTAATTTAGTACACTTTTCTATTTGTGAACTAATGTTTGTTTTTTTGATTTGAAGGAAAATGACAGATCAATCAGTTGATCAGCCACATGATTCTGGAGATGAACATATTGGTCATACATATGGGGAGGAACATTCAAATGCTCCTATTACGAAAAAGAGTTCAAAGGTTGGTAAGCGTGGGTGCACATGTTTACCAAAATTATCACTTGCCCGTACGAAGGAGGAGAGGATAGTCGTGGAGTTTGATGATGATGATCTTCCTAGAGGTCCAAATGCTAATGATTTTAAGGGTTTTGTAGCAACTCAGGCTAAGAGCAATGTAAGCATTCTCTATGATGATTGGAGAAGTGTGGATAAGGCGATAATTTCTCAGCTGTGGGAGACCATTTTGGTAAGATCTTTTGCTATTGTTTGACTATTCTTTAAATGTTTCTAGTATATATAATATTTTTAACCTCTTTTTTATCAGATGACATTTGATATTCCTGACACTGGAGGAGTCAGGAAGAAATGCTTATCGTTGGCTGCTAGGAGATGGAGGGATTTCAAATCAACCCTCTCATCTGATTTCATTTATGGTCATAGGAGTCGTGAGAATCCATGTCGTATATATCCTTTTATAGATGAAGACACATGGAGACAATTTTTTGAAAGAAAAAGAAAATAATCATTTTTGGTAAGGGCAATGTAAACTTTTATAAGCTTTCTTATATAAATGATTTTATTATTGTTTTGTTAATGATTACTTATTCTTAATATACAGCAAACAAGGAAAGCTCATCAAAATATCCAATCTAAAAATGTATACCCTCATAGTTTATCTCGGGGAGGGTATGCATTATTGGAAGAACAAATGATGGCAGAAAAATTTCAACAACTAAGAGCTGAGTCTTCAAGCTCTGGAGAGGTGGCCCCTCCATCCCCTCCATCTAGACATGAGAAATGGAAAAGAGCTCGGAAGGGAAAAAAAGGACAATATCTTTCGGAAGAATCGAGACTCGTAGTTGAGAGGATTGTAAGATATCTATTTTATTTATTTGAGTTTACTATTTTCGTCATATATTTCCAATCATTATAGAAATGTTCAATTAATTATTACAGGACTCTCTTGAGGAGCAGAGTTCACAGGGGACATTTACACCATCTGGGAGGGAAGATATTTTATCTGTGGCATTGGGAAGGCCCGAACATCCTGGCCGTGTAAGAGGATATCCGGCAGGTGTATCGGTAAGAAAAGTGTTGCCACGTTCCTTAACTTCTAACGTTGAGGGAGTTTAAAAAAAAATAGAATCCTTGGAGGTTGAAGTCCATAATATTAATGCGACAATGGAGGACAAGATTAGAGCATCGGTGCAGTTAATGTTTGCAGACTTGCAAAGACAATTTCAGGGTGCAGCTCCCACTCCACCTCTCCCAGTAGCTCCCACTCCCCCACCTCAGCCTGCGGACCCCATTTTTGATCCTCCTCCTCCGCCGCAGCTACCTACTTATTGTGAGTTGTATGTTGATGATCCTCAACATCATATAGTTTCATATGGGATGGTATATTGTATAGGAGATACAGTTCATCATCAACAGTTAGAGGTAGAGAATCAGAGGGTCACTGTACCGGATATTATAGATAGATCAGCTCGGATACCATTACCTACAGATGAGGTGACGACAGTTGGACATAGTATCGGAAATTTTTTACTTTGGCCATCCAGACTTCTTCGACTCATTACCATAGAGGTATGGATGTTATATCTTTTATTTTATATTTTTATTAATGTTTTATCATTTGAAAACTAATATATTTTTCAATTTATTTTTACAGGAATACTTCAAAGGTAAAGAAATACTGTATAGACAACAACAAAGACAGATAGCTATGACATCAGATGCAGATACTAGCAGTCTTGACAAATTGTCAAGATATTCAAATTTGTTGGCGGATCATTATGACTTTACAATGGAAGATCATGTCTGTGGACGTGAACTATGTGTGGGGATTATGAAAACTGATATCATGGAGTTTGTCACTGGAGATAAGTTGGGCATCAACGTGGTGGAAATTTTTATCATGTAAGTCTTAACACCTTTTCCTTGCGTTATATTTATTAAAAATGTATACTTATGTCTGCTTTGTATTAGGTATCTGTATAAAATTTCTGAGAGGAATGAGCTGACAGATGTATATGGATTCGTGGACCCACAATTGATTTCCCCTGAAGCATGTGCATTGGATGAGGAACAAAGAATGCTTTATATTGCTGATAGATTTGAAAAGAATGTAATCACACAGTGTTGGATGATGCCTTTTTGTGAGAGGTATGAAACACATCCCTCTCAAAGAGTTAATTATCTTTTAACATAAAAAACCACTAACGTTAAATTTCCTTTTATCAGGGATCATTGGATGTTAGGGGTTTTTTGCCCTAGGGAGAAAACACTTTATTGGATATGCTCTCTCCATGATTATGTGCGAGAAAGTTTTAAGAATATATTGGAAACGTAAGTTTCAATTTCACAATAGTTTTATATATTATAATTAATTTTAAATTTACCCCATTCGTATTATTTTCTAACAGGGCATGGGTCCACTTTCGAAAAAGCGCAAAGAAAAGGAATTTCAAGATCAAATATGTACATGCGAAGGTAAATATCCATTTATAATTTGTACATTTTGATTTATTACATAAAAATAATATATTGAATTTACACTCATTCAAACAGAAATGTCATGAGCAACAAGGCATCATCGAATGCGGATATTACATGTTAAGATTTATGTATGAAATAATAACAACTGGGACAGTTCCGAGTTTTGACCTGGTAAGATTTCCTCTTTCTCATAATATTTCAATTTGATTTATTCATTATACACATTGACTACTATCCTTTTCCTTTGTAGCTTTTTTATGACCCTCAACCCTTTACTGCTGAAGATATCAAACACTTACAAGTGGAGTGGTCAAATTATTTTACAGGTTTGATTGACTTTTAGTTGTTTGTAATGTAAAATGTAATTTTGAATATTGCCAATGTAATTGTGTATTTCGTAGTCGTTTAGGTTGGATTTAGTTTTTTTTGAAGTTGACAGTGTAAGTTTTGAATGTTATATAAGTGAATGTTTAATTTTTCTCTACTTCTTGTTTTGGTCTACTGTTGATGGTTTTTCTGGTCTGGATTTTGGTATGCGGGGAGAGGTTCCAAGGGGGTGGGTGGGTGTTTGGGGGGTGTCCAAGGGATATGGGAGGGGTGTCCAAGGTGTGTTTGGGGCTGTTCTAGGGGTCGGGGGGTGTAAATGAGGTGGGAGTTTTGTCCAAGGGGCCGGTTGGGTGTAAATGAGGGTGGGGGGGCTGTCCAAGGGGTGGGGGGTGTCCAAGGGGTGGGGGTGTCCAAGGGATATGGGAGTGGTGTCCAAGGTGTCTAGGAGTTCTGTCCAAGGGGCCGGTTGGGTGTAAATGAGGGTGGGGGGGCTGTCCAAGGGGTGGGGGTGTCCAAGGGGTGGGGGGGTGTCCAAGGGATATGGGAGGGGTGTCCAAGGGGTGTTTGGGGCTGTCCAAGGGCTCGAGGGGGTGTCCAGGGGTCGGGGGGTGTCCAAGGGGTCTGGGAGGGCTGTCAAGGTGTGGGGGGGGGGGTGTCCAATGGGTGTTTGAGGCTGTACTAGGGGTCTTGGGGGTGTAAATGAGGGTGGTGGGGGGGTGGGGGGGTGTCCAAGGGGTGGGGGGGTGTCCAAGGGGTGGAGGGTGTCCAAGGGATATGGGAGGGGTGTCCAATGGGTGTTTGAGGCTGTACTAGGGGTCGTGGGGATGTAAATGAGGGTGGGTGGCTATCCAAGGGTGGGGGTGTCCAATGGGTGTTTGAGGCTGTACTAGGGGTCGTGGGGGTGTAAATGAGGGTGGGGGGGGGGGGCTGTCCAAGGGGTGGGGGGTGTCCAAGGGTTGTGGTGGGGCTGCAATGTGGTGGGGGAGGGCTGGCCAGGTTGTTAGGTGGGTATAGATGAGGGTGGGGTTCAGTTGGGGCTTGGGGGAGGGCTGGCATGGTTATTTTTGTTTGGTTTCTGGTTGCTTTTTGGTGAGAGAAGTGCAATTATTTTAAAAAAAATTTCTTTCACGTCGGTTATTTTATAACCGACGTGGTAAATAAATCGGTAGGGGTTTATCATGTCGGGTTTTTCTAGAACCGACGTGATAAACCGTTCCTGGGGCTTTTATCACGCCGGTTCTTAATATAACCGACCTGATAAAAGGCCTGGGAATCGATTTACCACGTCGGTTATTGGATAACCGACGTGCTAAAACGTTTCCCAGGCCTTTTTATCACGTCGGTTATTTAAGAAGCCGACGTGATAATAGGCCAGGGGAAGGGTTTATCACGTCGGTTATGACATAACCGACGTGATAAACGATATCCCAGGCGTTTTATCACGTCGGTTTAGGGAATAACCGACGTGATAAAGCCCCCCGTGCATATTTATCACGTCGGTTATTATATGAACCTACGTGATAACCACCGTGATGTTAGGGATATTACGTCGGGTTTTAAATAACCGACGTAAAAAACGTTATTTATAACGTCGTCCGTATTAACGTCGCCGAAAAACCGACGTAAATAATAAAAAATAACCGACATAAAAAATGTTTTCTGCACTAGTGTGTCGTGGCCTGGACCGTCTCTGGTCCCGTAAGAGCTACTAATATTTCTTCTTTGCTGAAAAGAGAAACCTGGTCTCATCCCCTGGATGAACCACATTCTTTGCTTAAAACAGTCAATCCAGACATGAATGATGTATTCATACCATGGAAAATGTCGTAAGGCCTCGAGGTTACTACCAAAAGATCCAACCGTCACTCTCACCTCTAAGGGTCGAGCCACACTGTCGACATCAGCGTGAGGTAACTGGGTCTCCTCCAGTAGGAATATCGAAAGTGAGGGTCAAGTCAACTGTTTAAACTAGAACCTCTTAAAGCACAAAAAAAGGAAGAAAATGTCCCAAAGGTAAGTGTCTTTTTATTATTGCATCTCATAGTACAAATACACAAAAATGAAACCACTAGTTCCACTCCTATCCACTTGCTTCCGGAGCTCCATAGTCGTATGCATCTGCGGCCTGATGCTGAGCTCTCCCATTTCTAACTGTTCCCTACGGTCGGGGAGGACCCTTTGGTGGTGGTGGTGGCAACACCTCAAAGCATCATCCACCTCCAACTCCATGGCCAACTCCTCTCCCTCGGACTTCTTCTCCTTGCGGTCCGCCTCGATCGAACCTATGCCTCTGCCTGGGAGGTTCTTCATTTATCTGTTGATCATTTGTATGGCAGGTCGGATAGTCATGAGCCATGTGAATAACCTCACCGCATGAGTAACACTATCCTCTCATGGAAAGTCACTCTCCACCCCAGGTGCCCCGCATACACGATCATGTGTCATACGGTTGACCACCTGTAGGTTTGGTCCTCATGGACCTCTCCGTCATCTGTCTACTACCCACTACAGAAGACTCTGCCGCATGCCGGCTAGTGGTGGGTCCTACTGGTAGAGACTGCTCAGCAAGGAAACTCTCCACTAAGAAGGCTCGCTCCAACACCCCTGTCTACGTCGGGATGCTGTGAGAAACAACAGAAGCTCTAATCTCTGGCCTGAGCCCCTGCTCGAAGGTTCGGCCCCTGAATAACGGGTCCTGTACCATATCTGTGGAGTAGCACGAAAGGTCTGTAAATCTCGCTGAGTACTGCACCACTGTCATGCTACCCTACTGTAGATGCAGTATCTCTTGTATACGCACCGCTCGAAGGGTGGCTGGTACAAACTCTGCTCGGAACAGGCTCTCGAAGTCTGCCCACAAAAGTGTCACCTCATCATGCATCTGGAGCATCAGGCTCCACCATCTGCCTGCTGCTACCTAAAGAAGGCTGGAACCAAGGATCACCATGAATTCTCATAGAATCCCCACTAGCATGATGACTCTCACCATAGCCTCCAGCCAATCCTCAGCTGCCAGCAGGTCTGTCTCTCCCCTGAACCTGGGTGGCCTCTAGTGCTGGAACTCGTGTAGTGCGATCAAGTGACATGCAGCCTCTAATGCTGGGGCTGGTGGCATCGGTGGCCCAACAGGTAGTAGTACCACTTGTGCCTCCGCTGGTTCCTCAACTGGGATAGGGCCCTGTACTAAAGCCATGTCGCTCGGCAGGCTGTCAGTACGTACAACTCTCGGGGCTCTAGTTGGTCGTCCGCGGGGAGGCATCCTGAAAGAAACAAACATGACACGGTCAAACGATTTATACCTGGTGAACTGACCTGGTTTGAGCTGTTTCAAGGGAAACCCTTTGAAAACACACATGCATTCAGTGTTTTTGTGCACAATATCAGAAATCAGTTGTCATGGTCCCCGTGTATGGATAAGTCGGCTGCCCGCACGAACACTGGACTCCCTGAACTGAATACCACAGTCGGTACCCTTAACATTATTTCTTCATAGAAAGAAAAATATCAGAGTTATATGTTTTGTGGTAGAACCGACTCCTCTGATACCAATTTTTCACAACCCGTCCCCCAGGGCCCATGTCGTAACTACCCCAAGCCCGCCTTCCATAGGCCAGGGGTTGGCGACTAGCACCAATGGTGTAAATCCCTATAACTGGGAAGGCATTGCCTTTATAAACGTAAACAAAAACATAACCAGAGTATAAGTGGAAGAAAACACAAATTTCAGTAGTAAAAAATGTGCTAAAAGAACAAGGGTCTGGAATACAAGCCCAACAGATATCAACAACTACAATTGAAAGTAAAGTAAAATAGAAAAGACAAACAACTGGAAGACAACACACAACTCCTGGATTTTCCACCATGAATCATACATGAAGGGTAGGTACAGATGTCCTCCTTAGCACTCAATGTCTTATCATCCATCCGTCTGTCTCCTCCAGGTACCGACTCGTCCTCGAGCTCTCGGCCTCTGTCAGCGCTGTCCGTCATCTGCATCCAACACAATGAGGTGCGGGCATAGCCCATGCGGGGGTGTCTATAACGATACTCAGAAGGGACCCTGATACCTTCAAGGTATCACTAAATCCAAAAAGGATATCCACAAAGAAATATCTTAATAGATAACCTATACATAGGTATATGCCCATACATATACCTAAGTTATCAAGTAACCCATCTCAATCATGAGGAAAACACAAAGGTTATTGACTTAGCTCAGACCAGGATTTTATTCATGATGTCCAAACCACGGCTGCTGGAGAACTCCTCCTCTATAGAGTACAGTGGGTTTGCCTCTACAACCAAGCGCACCCCACTAACCTTGGACTGCTGAAGTACTCCACCTGTTAAGTACATTGGGCCTGCCACTACAACCAAGCGCATCCCACCATGGGTCTACCACTACAACCAAGCACACCCCCTAATAGCCTACATAGGTAATCCTTCTGTCGAGTACCGTGGGTCTGCTGTTACCACCAAGCGCACCTCCACCGTGGGTCTGCCGCTATAACCAGACGTACCCCACTAGGCTATCCGAATCACTCTGAGCCGATCGATCAGCAGTTGTCAAGTCTCAGTCAGCAACTAGGTCTCTGCACTCTTCTAGCTTGTCTCCGGGAGGGTCCACTCCATGAGAAACTGGTCGATACTCCAAGTATCATAAGTACCACGAAGAAGTATCTCAAAGTACTGCCTCGTCATAGGGGTCTCAAAGCAACCGACGACACGTCAATCGGACACCCAGTCTGTGAGTTATTAGCCTTTTCGTCCCAGGGGCCCGGTTGGATTCTTGTACGAACCAACCCGACCGTAACTCAACTATACCCCGAACTCACATATGGTATACTCATAGGGACTGTTTATCGACGTGATCACCAACGCCGCTGACGGTTCGTCAAACGGACGTCCGGTCTAAAAGTTATCAACTTTTCCGTTCCCGGGGCCTGGTTGGATTTCGGGTACAATCCAACCCGACCATTATCCAACTCCATCCAAAACTCAGGCTAAGCATGCCAAAAGTTTCATCTCATCAAGAGGAATCCAAAAAAGTCGACAACACGTCAATCGGACGTCCGGAGATCGAGATATAAGTGTTTCCGTTCAAAGGGCCCGGTTGGTTTCGGGTTCCAACAAACCCATCCATACCCAAAGATCTCAGAAACCAAGAGTTTAACATACCGAAACGACCATCTCGATCCAAGGATCACATCACAGCTAACGGTGCATCGATCGGAGGTTCGTAGCCCATGATATGGGCAAACGACCGTAAGAGGTCCGTGAATGGGGGGTTCAGGCCGGGTCCGACCCGACCCGATACCCCCTGGGTCGGCCCGAACCAGGTCAACCCGACATGGGTCTGGGTCCGGTCCATTAGGGCGCGGCCTGACCCGGCATGGGCGTGGCCCGACCTGGCCTGGTCTCGGCCCGCCCTGGCTCGCTCGGCCTGGCCAGCGTGGCCAGGCGGCTCGGCCGTAACTGCCGAGCTGAAGGGTGCGGGGGGCGCACTGCCCCCCCCCTGTATGAAACCGCGGCCCCCATGAGGGGGGCCGCTCCTGTTGTCTAGCCGGGGGTTACGACCCCCGACTCTTCTCGGAAGACGGACGACCGGTTGCTTCCGTCGCGGGACGGCCGGGGTCCCTCTCTCCTGCTCCGGCGCCGGCGGCCAGAAGCCGGCCACCGCATCCTGCTCCTCCGCGGCCTTGGCCTGACCGGCACGGCGCGACTGCGCCGCGCCCCTCCATGGCGGACCTGCTCCGACCGCGGCCCCTTCGACGTTCTCCGGCGTGGCATGATAGCGCTGCGGCGTGTTCGATTTCAATGGCGTGACGTGACGGCGCTGCGCTTGTTCACCCTTTCTCATAGTTTCCGCACGGTGCAACGGCACCGCGCCGCCTTACACGTGCCGCAACAAATTCAAACAAACAAGGGGGGAGGAGGGTCGGCCATGTTCATGTTGTCCGACATCCTCCCGTTATTGCGATAACAGGAGGCCCAATTTGATACGAAGAATGGAAACAGAAGAGATCACAAACAACAATAAAATAAACCCCTACGTCGAAGAAAAAGTTGAAAGAAGGTTTCTCACGGAATTGCACGTCGCGGAAGAAGGAGTTGTGGAAGGAGGATCGTCACGTTGCGGAGAAAAGATTCTTCGGCGTCGCGTGGTCGATCTCCGAGGATCCGGCGTTCTTGTTGACCTTCGTCGGAGTTCAGCATTCTTCGCGTTCTTCGTCGAGGAGAAGACCTTCAAGATTTTTGAGTGATTTCTCCCAAGCCCTCTCGCACAACGAACCCCATAATAAATTAAGACTTGTCTTATTTGATTAACACAGAAGCCAAACGTTTGAAAAATTCCTATTTGAATCAATCAATTAATTGAATTAATTGCAATGTTTAAACCGCTCAATTAATGAGGCGTTTATTATTCAGTTTAAACGCAAGAGTTGACTAAAATTTAAAGGGGGGGTGCGGGTGCGATACATAATTAAAGGTGGGGGTTTCGTGGAAGTTGAAAAGGTGGGGCTCATGTTACCCCCACCCCACAAATATCCTAAAAAGTGGACTAGGATATAGTGGGTCCCACATCAACCACTTAGCTTAGGTTAAACAGCTTTAAATAAAATAAATTGGTTGCCCAACTTATTTTATTCATTTACTTATCCCAAAATTTAATAACCACACCCAAGCAAACGCAACTCCAGAAAAGGTGCTTCTAAGTAATTATCGGTGCTGCAATTCCATCGGTGCACTCAGATTTCGATTCCAAGCATCGGTTCAAATGTTAGGAAGACCTGCTCGTTCGTTTACTGAACGTACCCGAGCTAATCTTTGGAAAATGATTCCAGGCACACTGGTCCTTAGAATCCAGTGCAGTCAGAAACTGTTTTCTTGTAAAATTTTAAAGAAATTAATAAAAAACATTCATTGAAATTTCTGGGTCTTTACATAACACCCCATTATTTCATATTACATTATCTCTTTAAAGCAATTCAATAGCATGCGCTACACGGAACACTAAGTTCGAGTGCACCATGACTTACCAAACAAGACGTTCAAAAATATGTTATGAATATTATTAACCACATTGTGAATTTTTATATATATCCTATATAATTTTAATATTAATTTTTTTAGACATAATATAAGAAAAAGTTCAATTTCTTGATAAAAGAAGTATTTTTAAAAAAAATGCAATTATACCGTCTTTTTATGGAGAACGATTTTTAAATACAATATTTAATACTTTTATATATTAAATTTTAGAAAATAAACTTTTTCTCTTGAATAATTACATAAAAAATATGTTTGGATAATTTTTTAGTATTTTTCTAAAAACATTCATTTTTTATGAATATTGAAAATGACTAAATTTTAATTAAAAATAAATTTATTAATAAAAATAATTCTTTGTGTTAAATTATTCATTTATATGGTTTTTATGTGTAATAAAAAAATATTTTTATTGTTTAATATAATTTAGGTCATGATAAGTAATTTCACATTTAAATTGGACATAAACACAAATCAATCTTTTGATATTTTCTACTTTTAAAAAACCTGTTTTTGGTTTTGAAAATAGAAATTATTTTTAAATTAATTAATGAAAATTATATGGTGTAAATTTGGTAAAATTGATTTCATTTTTTAATTCCGAATTTAATAATTATCTTTAGGGTGAATTTTTGATATTTTTCTAAAAACATTCAATTTTCGATAAATAGTGCAAACCACTGCGTTTTTGTTTAAAACCAAAATTTTATTCAATAATTATATATTTAGTTTTTATTTATTCTAAGTTAAAAATTTATACAAAATAACTATATTAGTATAATATAATTCTTTGGAGTAATTGTTTAAAAATAGTAGATATATAAAATTGTAGTGAACTTTTTAACGTCTTTTACCCACCTTCGAGACACATTTGTAAATTTGAATAAAACATAATTTTAACACTTTTTTTAATTGAATATCCAAAATTAGAGTGACATAGTTTACATCATTAAGTAAAATGTGGTTCAATAGGATAAAAATAATTTTTGGTTAATAGTAACTATTGAATTTAGTTTACCATGGTGTAAAGTAAATAGGGTAAATAAAGGTAAAAATGAAATTATAATAAACATACCAGATGTACTAATTATATTTAATAAGGGTATTTAGATGAAAAAAATCCTTAGTAATAAAATATCATCATATTTAATCCACTTTTATTAGTGTAGAATAGTTATTATTATTTTGTTTAAAGGAGAGATAAAAGTGTATAATTGAAATTATAAAAAGTAAAAAAATTAATATAGGTTTATATATAACAAAAATTGAACTATAAATATTTATTAGAATGATAAAAATACATCCAACATGATTATATTCCATTTATAATTTTTATATATTAAATAATTAAATTTATTTCTGATATAATGATGATGTTGTAATTTACTTATTAATGAAAGATTATAATAATCGTCATTATAAATATCCAAATATATGTAAATTGAGACTTTTGATGAATTCCACATATTTTATATGTTAATACGACATGTTTTTATTGATTTAATTTATTTGTTTTGAAGTAATCATGTTTTACTTACATTCACAAAAACCAAATAAAAAATAGTGTAAAAATTGACATAAACGAATTTAAAAAAACTAAATTATTAAATGATTTAATATAACTAAAAATATAAGGTTTGACTAAAAGACTTAAATAATTATATAGAGGTAATTATGGAAACAACGTTTATTCATACATATGGCCTACCGTCTCTATAAATAGTGATTTCCATTTCATATATCAATCTATAATACAAATTTAAAATTTCAATATATATGATACATAAGTAACTTTTTTTATTCTGGAAGCAATTAAGTCATGATATAAGTTATAGGATCAATAATAACAAGTCAAAACATGTATGATAAAGAAAGTTATTATTACCTGAAATGTTGTTTTAACATTGAAAATATTATTAAATGGGTTATATAATTTTATAAATGAATCAAGTATGATATAATAAACATAAATATGGTTTTTGGTATAATTTAATAACATAATATGGTCATTATAAATGATGTTAAACATTCCTTCGACTAAAGGAAAGAACAAGGTATGTGTTAATTCCTGAATCTAATTATTATTTGAGATTTTTAATGTGTATGTTTTTACTGGGAAATATATATTATCCATGCACATGATTCATAAATTTGTTTTCAAAAGGATAACTTTTAGTGGACTCTTTAACAAAAAAATCAATTTAAATGATTTAAATATTTATTCTTCTAAATCATTTTCATTAATATCAACGCTTTTATAATGGTTTTACGGATTTATCTATATGGAAATGAATATTTAAAATGTTAATTTTATCCAAAAGATTCAATGTGTTATGGGAAAATTTTATTAAAAAATGTCTTTTAAATTTATTCTTTTCTAAATTTGGGGACTTTTATATGATTTCATGAAAAAATGGATATTTCTCACAAAGAGTTTTACAGATCATTTTGATAAATGTAAAAATCCTTTACTGGATATTATTCATGTTTTAGGTTTATTTATTATAATACAATGTTCTATATTGTATTGATTGAATTATTATATGTTTAACCGTGAATGTTATATTTTTAAACCATTCATGATTAATGGTTAATGTATTGGAATTTTGAATGCTAGTTTTAATACAAATGTTTATGTTATGCTTCAACATTTTCATATGAGGAATGTATTAGAGTTAATATGTGAGATGGGGAGCTTTCTATAGCGCCTCGATGCATCGATAGGTCTCATGATACAAATTATTGTCTTGGAACAAGGCCTTGATGAAAATATTATTTTAGTCTTGGCACGAGGCCTTGACTATGTGGTTATGATTTTTGACATTACGCATTCACTCATTATAAAATTAGTTATTAGATATATTTGTTGTACTAGTAGAATATCCAGGTGCATGGTTTTATGGTAATGTTAGATTTATTTTTTCCATATTATGTTAAATATTACGTTTAAAAAGGATTTTTTTATTACACATCTTGGCTTAAAATTTAATAGCTTCTACTAAATTATGTAACCTTACTGATCATGTGAGCTCACACATTTTATATGTTTTATTGTAATGCATTGACCACAGTTACCCAGAGTCGATGAATTATTTTAATACATTGGACTGATAACAAGGAATCAAGTCCTGAAGGACTGATCAGTTTAGAAGTCTTGGAAAATTGATTACATACATGAATGTTACATTACGTTATGATATGATAAACAACAGCAATATTGTCTCCATTGACCACATTAATATCCCTTAGACTATCTGTATAGGTTATTCATAATATACTTGTTTGCATCCTGGAAAAAATTAAACATAGAAAGGGGTGAGATAAGATACTCAGTAAGGATAACAATATAGCGAAAAATTTCATAAATAATTATAAACATTTAAGTCAATGTATAAAACTAAAACAAAATACATTTAAACTTAAAAATCAGCATAATATATAAAATATAAATCAAATAATTCCATATACTTATTCACATGGATATTCTACTAGTCGAATAATCACAGGTAATATCAATAGCTAATTTCATAACGATGGAATGCATAATGCCAAACTTCATTACCATATAGTCAAGGCCTTGTGTTAGGAATAAAAATATGATTTTGTCAAGGCCTTATGCCAAGACACATGTTTTTCTCATGAGACCAACTGATGCATCGAGAAGATATAGCAGGTTCCACCCATCACTTACTAAGTCCAATGCATTCCTCATTTGAAAAGGATTAAATATAACAAAAACATTCGTATTTAGACAAGTATACAAAATTTCAATAATTTTTCCATAAACCAAGAATGTTTAAAAATAACACATCCATAGTCAAGAATATCACAAAACATTCAATACAATATTGAAGATTCATGTCTTAATAAATCAACCTCAATCAATAATAATATCACGTAAAGGATGTTGACATAATTGAAAATGCTGAGTAAAAATCATTGAGAGAAATATCCATTCTTTTTGAATCATATAAAAGTCATAAATTTTATAAAAGAATTCATATTAAAGATTGTTTTGAATAAAATTGTCCCATACCACTCTATAACTTTTTAATATAATTAACTTTTTAAAACATTCATGTCCATATAAATAAATTCTTAAAACCATTGTGAAAACAGGGACATTAATGAGAAGGGTTTATGATATTAAATCATTAAAACCATTAAAATTGTGTTTTAGTAAAAAATTATCTTAAAAATATTACTATTGTATACTCCTTTATGAAACATGGAAATGGATAATAAATATATCCTAGTAGACACCTATGTAAAAAAACCTCAGATAATAAAGAGATCCTGAAATTAACCCTTAGCTTGTACTTTCCTTTGGTCGAGGGTACGTTTAAACTCCTATATAATGAACATAGTATGTTATTAAATTATCCCATAACCAGAACCATATTCATATTTATTATATCATACATGATTCATTTTTGACTTTATACTACACATTTAAAAATGATTTCTATGTTAAATTAATATTTTGGGTAATAATCGCTTTCATTAGGATACATGTTTTAACTTGTTATTCATGATTGCATCATTTAGAAAATGATTTAAATAATTCCAGAATATAATCATTGATTTATATATCATATATATTTAGAATATAAATATTTATTATAGATATATAAATGAAATGGAAGGTACCAATTATGTAGATGGTAGGTCGTACGTACACATAAACACTGTTTCTGTTTTCATAGTGTTTTGAACGGAAGAAAGTGAATAAGATATATGTGAGTACATATATATATATATAACCAATAGCATTATTATGTCATATATTACATAAATATTAATAATATACGATTTTATAATCATAGTTGACTGGTGAACATGGGAATGAATCTAATCCAATAGAGGATACGGTAATCCGTAGGTAAGCACAAGTGAAAATATCATTATATTGATGGTGAAATAGTATGTAATTGGATGGTATATAATCTATAAAAGATAATTAACATGTTATATTGATTATTTTAATTAGATATATTCATTATTATACCCATCCAAATAATTAAGTGTTTGAATAACAAACTACAACATGACTTGGAGACAATAAGTCGTACGTATTAAAGTATGGTGACATTGTAATTTATAGGATGAATAGAATAATGAATATGGTTATACCATATTTATAATAGCATCACAGTGCATCAGAGGTAAATGAGTTTTATTTTGGTATGGAAACAATAAGGAAAGTGGATGTGGAAGAAGAAAAGTATTTGAAAGTGGGTGGTGAAATTATTACCTCTTCTTTGGGTGTTTCCTTTTTAGTTGATAAAAAGGGCTCCATAGGCTGGATTTTTGACCAAAATAATGAATCTTGGTTTGTTTAATCGACGATGGGACGATATTTGGTCAGTGGTTAGTAGAGCCAAATGGATTTGGAGGTGTGATTTTGAGAGAAGGGGTAGTTCCCTTTTATAAGAGGGGTGAGGGTCACTTCAAGAAATGATTAAAATATTATTTTATTATACAATAATATTCGGTTAATAATGGCTCCAAATTAATATATTTTTAACATTAGGTGATTATGTGTCGAAATCCTCTTAACCTACATGTTTTATACATGTTTAGGTTACCATTTAAACCTTATATTTTATATTTAATTCTTAGTTAAATAGTTTAACTTTTACCATGTCATCTTGTATTCTTACACTATATGGTTAATAAACTTACTCTAAACATCCAAGTGAACCTAAAATGGTAAAGTAATGAAATATATCATATTATTTAATCCCTTTATCTGATCCTTATATTTCAGGAATATTATATCAACCAAAAATATAGTAATTGTTTTAAAAGTTATTTTGTGTCAATTTTGACAAAATTTGGTATTTTGTTATTCTAAAATCCATAAAAACATTATCACTTAAAAAAATCTAATCAACCCTAAAATGTCATATTAACCTAGAAAATTTGTGTATGGCATGAAAACATTTAAATTAAATTTATTTTAATATTTATAATATAAACTATTTTAATATTTTTTATGAATGTAATTACAACATCATCATTGTGTCATAATGAAATTTAATTATTTAATAATTAAAAACTATAAATGAAATTCAATATTGTATAAATTATTTTTAGCTTTCCTATTATTATTTATAGTCGAATTTTTCTTATGTATAACACTATATTAAAAATGGTTTAGTTAATAAACATTGAATTTAACACTTTTAACTCTTCTTTAAATAGAATAATAATAAATGTTCTAATATAATCCATTTGGACATAAAGGAAAATATTTTATTTATATGGTGGTTTATGGTCAAATTAAATTTATACAATAGAATTTGGACATTTTCTACTGTAATTATAATATCATTTTTACGTTCAATTATCCTCTGTACTTTTAACCGTGGTAAATAAAAGTGAAAAGTTACTATTCTCCAAAAAATATTTTCATCTTATTGAATCACATTTTACATACTAATTTCAACTGTGTCTCTCAGATATTTGAAATTCAACTCACAGAAGTGGCCAAAATATGTTTTATGCAAATTTCCTTGCATGCCTAGAAGATGGGTAAAAGAGGATTAAAAGTTTAATAAACTTTTCATATCTAATTGTGTTATAAAATGACTCCAATGAATTTAATTGGACATATATAGGTGATATATATCTGTTTTGACATAAAATATATTTAAATAGAATAAATAATTTTTCAATGTAATATTATGTTTTAAATAATAAAGCGATGTTTTTCACTATTCATAAAAAATTGTATGTTTTAAGAAATAATACCAAAAATTCACTTTATGCTAACATTGATATTCAGAATTCAAAATTTAATTGTATTTTAAAAAATTAAATACATAAAAGTCTAATTTACTAATTTTAAATTAATTCATGTTGTCAAAACCAAAAAGCTGGTTTTTAAAATGTAAAAACTATCAAAAGATTGACATGTGTTTATGTCGAATATAAATGTGAAATTAATTATAATGACCTACATTGTATTAAATGATAAAAATATAATTTAATTATACATAAAAACAATTAAAATGTATAATTTAATAGTATAAATTATTTTGAATAAAAAAGTTGATATCAATAAAAATTTAGTATTTTTCACTATTCACCCAAATATGAAAGTTTTCATAAAAAAACCAAAAATTTATCTAAACTAAATTTTTATCTCCCGATTATAAAAAAGAAGTTTATTTTGTCAAATTAAAAATTTAAATGTGTCATATATTGTTATTAAAAAGGGTTCTCCATTAAAAGTCTATAAAATTGCATTTTTTTGAAAAATAATTCTTGTATCTGATAAAATGAATTTGTTCTTATATTATGTCATAGAGACACATAATATCAATGTTAATGTTATATAGAGAATGTATGATTAAAAATTTCCTTAACACTATTCATATCATCTTTTTGAACTTCTAGTTTGGTATTCTTTGATGCGTTTGAAATCGGTGTCACGAGTAGTGAAAGCTATTGAATTACATTAATGAGATAACGTACTATGAAATCGTGGGATGTTACATTATCCCCACTATCAATAAATTGCATCCTCAAAATTTGAAATTGTTCTTTCGAAAATAGATGGTTGAAAATAGAGAAACACCATTGTGGAAAACCCATAACGAAAATTGGATTAATAAAATTTAGTCTTAATAAGGGGGAAAGGGAATGAAAAAGTCACCAAAAATTTATGATCTTGATTAAAAGAACTTTGGTGGAAATTAGAGACACATAATTGGAAGAAAAACATAAATATTTACAGGCAGTGGTTGAGGTCATCAATCACAAACATGTGTAAAATTGAGGGCCTCAAAGCCATCAATCTATGATGATTTATAAAATAATTAGTTGAAAAAAATATAAGGTATTAAGATAACACATTTTCGTTTTTAATATCCCTTCTATAAAGTTTAGGAATTAATTTATTCATATAATAAGAGGAAAATAAATATACATAACATGTGGAGTTTCATCCTTCAACTAATTCCTACCCCAAACTCATATTTCACTCCAAAAGTAATAGAATTCCAAAATATTATATTTATCCTATTCATATAGGGTTTAAAAATAATTATTTTATAATTAATTTTTCATATTGTTTAAAAAAATAAATTATACAAACCAATACATCATGTATGCCAGTGGTAGTTTATCTACCCTTGTTGCCATTCGGTGGCAGGTTCATGTCTCATGGCCTTACTGAACGTGATAGGTTGTCGACCAACCTCTGGGTTGTAATTTTTATTACAATCCAAATATATTCTCAAGAAATACTTGAACCATAACAATAGTATCCAATGTCAAACCTAATCGATTCGAACCTTTAGAATTATCCAAAATACTTCTGGCCAAACTCTCATTCAAAAATTTATAAGGAATGTAAGAACAATGAAGATCCTTTTTCCCATGTAATAACATGTGAATACCTTAATAATATGTTTTTTTAAAACACTATGACGCCCTGAATTACCATAAAACCTCATTTATTACATTCATTATCCCTTATTCCATATTGAATAATAGATGTACTCTTTCAATCCAAAAATGTGTTAAACTCCAACAATGATGAGAAATATATAAATCATTAATCAGTTTCAAGGTTGTCAAGAATATCCAATCTATTTCATCCAAATCAATCATATATTATTCCAAAATCACCTCCTTAGTATCAGAACCATATTATTGTTTATCTGTCTCTCAACCATATAACTTCCAAAAAATTAACCTACTATTGAGTAACTTTTCATGGTTCCACACAATCTCATGTTCTTAATGAAATAGTACTACAATACAATCCTTTTATACTCCATAATTCTTATAACATGAACATCATTAACACAACACTCAAATGAAACAATACTTTAATAACAACATAAGAAATCTAATCAATACTCTTCATTTTTGGTAGTGTCATAAATTGATTATTATCTAATAGTATCATATGTGGTATACTATGATGATTTGGAAATTGATTCCCAGAGTTTACGAACTCCTTAGAGATGAAGCATTGTAAATTTGAAATCATTTTCATACCCTTTCAGTCATGTACTTAGTGTCTTTTTTCTCCACACTTATAATAATCTATCATTCCATTCATGAATTTATCAAGCGGATTCTTTCCACAGTTATCACATATGGGAAAATATTTTCTTCCCATCTTCCCTTTATCCATATTTTTACCCTCTATCCTTCTCTTCTCTTAATTCCCTTCAATGCCATAAGACTCAAGAAAATACATTACATATCTTATTAACAGATGACATTATTTCTTAATATGATGAGAATATGTGAGAGACTATTTCCATTTTAAATGTTCCTTAATACCTTGAAAGATATGATCCTTCTTAATATTTCGATCATCTGTATTGTTGGAGTTCTCAATCCTTCTGCTAGAAACCATTTCTAAACAATGCTATAGACAAGATTAGTTTAGGAATCACAATGAAAAATTCCAAACTTGAAAAATATATAACAATAATTGAAAATATTATGCATATGATCTATAATCATAAAATTTTTTCTTTGAGGAATTATTTACTCCTAAATCCTTCATAATGGATTTTAATGAAAATGCCAATTATCCAATGAAAATCCCCCAGGACTAACATAACCACGAGTTATGCATGGCCCATTGTCGTGTATTTGGATACCCCAGGTCAAGCCCGAAACTCCTTCTTAGTGTTTCAATCCTAGGTACATCTGTGCCAGATCCACCTTTACCTGCTTGTATCCAGACATGGATTTATTGCTTGGAAAATACACAAAATCCCTACACTACAAATGTCACGACCCGTCCTCGGGGCCCGTGCCGTGACTAATTGGTATCAGAGGAGTTCGGTTCTACCGCAGAACATATAACTCTGATGTTTCTTTCTGTGAAGCAATAGTGTTAAGAGTACCGAGTGTGGTTTTCAGTTCAGGGAGTCCAGTGTTGGTGCGGGCAGCCGACGTATCCATACACCAGGACCCTGACAACTGATTTCTGACTTTGTGAACGAAAACACTGATTGCGTGTGTGTTTTCCAGATGTTTTATTTAAATGTCATCTCAAACCAGGTCAGCTCACAAGGTAAATTCTTTTGACCGTGTCATGTTGTTTCTTTCAGGATGCCTCTCTGTGGACGACCAGCTAGAGCCCCGAGAGTGGTGCGTACTGACAGCCCGCCGAGCGACGAGGCCTCCGTACAGGGCCCAATCCCAGTTGAGGCACCAGTGGAGGCACCAGCGGTACTAATACCCGTTGGGCCACCGATGCCACCGACACCAGCAGTAGAGGATGAACGTCGCTTGAGCGCACTGCATGAGTTCCAGCGCCATAGGCCACCCAGGTTTAAGGGAGGGACGGACCCACATGCGGCTGAGGATTGGCTGGAGGCTCTGGTGAGAGTCTTCAGGCTAGTGGGGACGCCGACAGATTTCATGGTGATCCTTGCTGCCAGCCTTCTTGAGGTAGCATCAGGTAGATGGTGGAGCCTGATGCTTCAGATGCATGACGAGGCAACACTTCTATGGGCAGAATTCGAGAGCCTGTTCCGGGCAGAGATTGTACCAGCCACCCTTCGAGCGGTGCGTATGCAGGAGTTACTTCAGCTGCGGCAGGGCAGCATGTCAGTGGCGCAGTACTCAGCGAGATTCACGGACCTCTCACGCTACTCCACAGATATGGTACGAGACCCGTTCTTTAGGGCCCGAACCTTCGACCAGGGGCTTAGGTGGGAGATCAGAGCATCGGTTGTATCGCACAACATTCCGATGCAGACAGGAGTGTTGGAGCGAGCCCTCTTAGTGGAGAGTTTCCTTGTTGAGCAGTCTCCAGCAACAGGACCCACCACTAGCCGGCATTCAGCATAGTCTTCTGTAGCGGGCAGTAGACAGATGACGCAGGGGTCCAAGAGGACCAGACCTACAGGTGGTCGACCGCGTGACTCAGGTTCGGTAGTGCGAGCCACCATGGGAAGTGATAGAGCCAGACCTTCCATGAAGTGTTACTCCTGCGGCGAAATAGGTCACATAGCACGTGACTGTCTGACCCGCCATGCAGATGTCCAGCAGTTAAATGAAGAACCTCCGAGGCAGAGGCAGAGGTTCGATCAGGGTGGACCGCAAGGAGCAGGCGGCCATGGCAGAGGAGCTGGCCGTGCAGCTGGAGGTGGAAGACGCTTCGGGAGGTTTCCACCACCACCAGGAGGCCCACCCCGACCGCAGGGGACTGGAGGACATGGGAGAGCTCAGCTTCAGGCAGCTGAGGCCTATGGTCTTGGAGCTCCGGAAGCAGATGGACAGGAGCGGGACTAGCTTCCGACCTGGAGGCTATTGATCCTATTGCTTCTGGTTTTGTTGACGTTTGTTTGTAGTTGCTTTGTGTCTTGTACTATGACCTGCAATAATAAAAAGACACTTTTCTTTGTTTTCTTTCCTGTCCTTTTGTTTGGTTGATACTGAGTGGTCCCAGCTAAGACTGTTGACTTGACCCTCACTTTCGAGTTTTCTACTGAAGGAGACCTAGTGACCACACACTGATGCCAACGGTGCGACTCGACCCTTAGAGGCGAGAGTGACAGTTGGATCTCTTAGTAGTTACGTCGAGGCCTTACGACGTCATCCATTGCATGAATGCATCCTTCATGTCAGGATTGACTGTATTAGGCAATTAGTGTGGTTCATCCAGAGAGGGGATGAGACCAGGTTTCTCTTTTTGGAAAGGGAGAAATTTTAGCTGCTCTTCCAGATCGTATGCAAAGGAGGTGCAGTTCATCTAGGAGTGGATGAAGACTGCACAGGGCAGTAAGAAACAGGAAACCGATGCCAGTCTTAGAGACTCAGGCGTGTTAAATGTTTCAAGAAGAGGAATCTTAAAGGAGAGATGAGTCTACAAAGCAGCAGACGTGGAGGTAGAGCTAGGAGAGCAGCATGAGGTGGTGTACATCCTATCATGGTACAACCACCCGCCTTAGTTATTCCCTACAGGCTCAGGGAGCTGGAGGGCGGTGGAAGAATGCGGCTGTATGCAGTCAAGGAGTGTGACCCAATGGCTCTAGAAATGATTCAAGGGATAGTCTGTGTTCACTACTAGCTGCTGTAGTAACAGACGTCGATATGAATCATTCCTCTCTTTCACAAATCTTGTTCCAGACCTAGAGATTCCGGTAAACCATGGACTTGACCCTCACGTCTGGAGATACCTTGGGAGGAGACTCGATAATCACACTTACGCCGACGGTGTGGTCAGACCCTCGAGGCGAGAGTTCTGGTTGGAATCTCTTGGTGGCAGCGTCGAGGCCGTACGACGTATGTTTGAGTATGGAATGGGAAATAACTGTTCATACTCAAATTGACGGTTTTAGGCAAATTTCTGGATGGGTTTTCCTTGGTTGGCGGAAAAGGAAACCCCAGGCAGTGCAGGGTAACTCTTTCATAGGAGGGTGTGACCGATCACTCTTGAGTCGGTCAACCTTACCCTCGTGGCAGCAGTCATTTTGAGTTCCAGTTCTAACAGGAAATGGAGACCCATGGAGTTCGAGGATGACGATCACTTCCTTATACGGGTCTCACCTCGACGAGGTTTACGAAGATGTGGCCAAGGCGGAAAGTTATCTCCGAGGATCAACTGACCTTTTTAGGTCCTCAGCTGGGTAGGCGGGGTGGTTTACCGCTTGACCCATCCACCTCAGTTGCACCAGGTGCACGAAGACTTCCACATATCTCAACTGAGGAGATACGTGCTCGACCCTTCGCATATCATCGACCATGAGGAGATGGACGATGGCGATGAGGTGTTTTTCTCGGAGGTTCCAGTGGGGATCGAGGATCGACAGGAGCAGATCCTACGAGGATGATCGATTCCTCGGGTGCGCTTTCTTTGGTAGTACGGAACCTCCAGGTTAGCACATGGGAGCGGAAGGCTCAGATGCGTGCTCAGTACCGCCTTTGTATCCCTATGTTTGTGGTGAAGCTTTACAGGGATGTAATGCCCTATGGTGGGAGTAATGTAAAGACCCGTAAATTCCATGGAAATTTTTTTCTTAATTTTCTTTGGAATTTTACAAGAACGCAGTTTCGGACGGCACCTGATTCTATGGCCCGGTGTGCCCGGAATCATTTTTCGAAGTTTGGCTCGGGTATGTTCAGTGAACGGACGAGCGGGTTTTTCTAAATTTTGAACCGGTGCCCGGAATCGAATTCTGAGGGCACCGATGAAATCACAGTGCCGGTATTCGCTTAGAAACGCCTCTTCCAGAGTTGCGTTTTCTCGGGTGTGGTTTTTTAATTTTTGGGCTTAATGTTAAGAAATAAAATAATTTTACGACAACGTTATTTTATTTCACTTAAGCCACTTGGAAGCCACTTTAATCCACTTAAAAGTGGATTAAACTGAGTTGAACCGGATAGGGTACTATCCAGAAATATCCTACCCTCTTGGTAGGATATTTGTGAGGTGGGGCCCGCACGAGCCCCGCCGTTTCTTTCCGCTAAGTAACGCACCCGCGAAACCCGTCATTATGAAAGTCAACTGACGCGTTTTCATAAATTCTTAACAGACCATTTAATTGGGCGGTTTATTTCGTAAATTAAACGAGTTGTTTCTTTCGTTGAATTAATTCTACGAATTAATGGTTCATTTCTTATCTTTTGAAATTCAAATGTTTAGTTGTGTAAATAAAATAAGGATTAAGCTTATTTTATTTTGGGTTGGTCTCCTTTGCCACCTTGAGAGATTTTGAGAAGCTCTCTCCATCTTCTTCAACCTTGACGAAGATCGACGACGCCGCTTCTTCGATCTTCTTCCCGTGTCAACGAAAGGAGACACCATTTCCTCCTCGGACTGTCTCCGTAAGCTTAAGAAGCTTCTCCAGCAACGTACCTCTTCGGACGCACCTCGACATCAACGGAAACGACGTTCGATTTCCGCAACACCCGACCTCCGCGATGCTAGTCTTCCGCGGCTTGATTGGCATGCTCCGCACTTGAATCCGAGGTAGGGGATTGTTGATATTTTATTTATTTATTTTCCATTCTTGATTCTAGAATGTCGAACTTCGAGGATAAATGATTAAATGTAATTGTCTAACGAGAGGGGGGCCCCGACCGCACCAACATGGCCGAAAGCCCCTCCTATGTTCATAATTGTTTCCATGCGGATGGAACGAGATGGCGTGGTGCCGTCGCACCATGCAGGAATCGCACGACATTTATTGCGGGGCACCGTCGCGTCGCGCCGTGGAAATAAATCCATGAACGTGATGCCGTCGCGTCGCATCGAAGAAAGTCACAGGCACCGCGGCTGGAGCGGGGCCGCGGTGGAGGGAAGCGATGCCATCGCATCGCGCCAGACGGCATAGGTCGTGGCCGGTTCTGGGCCGCGGCGGAGCAAGATGACCGGCGGCCGGCACCGGGCCGCCGGTGTCGGCGAAGGAAGGATCGGCCGTCGCCGGTCCTTGCTGGCGAAACCGGCCGGCCAGTGCGGGCCGGCCGGACAGTGGTGACCGGGGGAATTAATTTCCCCCGGCCGGGTCTCAAAAGCGTCCCCAATTAATGGGTCGCGGTTCTCAAAGGGGGGCTTTGCCCCCCGTGCATGGCACCCGAACGTTGCCCAGGCCGCGCCGCCGTGCCGGTCCGCGCCGCCGCGCCGCCGGCCGGGCCGGGTTTTCCGAGCCGGGTCGGGTCGTCGGGCCGGGTCGCCGCCCGGGGCTGGTCGACCCGTTTCAACCGACCCGGGGGGGGGGGGGGGGGGGTCGGCCCGGGCCCAGACGCCCCAGTTTCGGACCACTTTCGGTCAAATGCCTGTATCTTGGGCTACGGGCCTCCAAACGACTCGCCTTCAGTGGCAACACGATCCTTGGATCGAGACAGTCGTTTCGGTATACTATACTCAAGGTGAACCTTCCTTTTCGGGAGCCTACGTAGTTAAAACTCCATAGTTAAACGTGCTTGGCCTAGAGTAGTGATCAGGATGGGTGACCTCCTGAGAAGTTTCCCAGGGTGGGTGTGAGATGGAAAAGGCCAATAACTCTCAGACCGGGCGTCCGATTGATGCGCCGTCTATTTCGTTGAGTTCCTGTTGACGATACAGAACTTTTGGCATCCTCCGCCCAAGAATTGGATGCAGATGGATAGTGCCCGGGTTGGATCGCACCGAAATCCAACCGGGCCCCTGGAACGGAAAAGCTGATATCTTTCAGACCAGACGTCTGTTTGACGAACCTTCAGCGGCGTTGGTGATAACGTTGAGTATCGGTCCCTATGAGTATACCCTATGGGAGTTCGGGGTACAGTTGAGATATGGCCGGGTTGGTTCACTCACGAAACCAACCGGGCCCCTGGGACGAAAAGGCTAATAACTCACAAACCGGGCGTCCGATTGACGCGCCGTCTGTTGCGTTGAGACCCCTATGACGAGGCGGTCCTTTGAGATACTTCTTCGTGGGACTTTGAGATGCTTGGAGTATCAAATTGTAGCTCGTGGATCGGACCCTCCCGGAGACGAGCGTACGGAGTACGGAGACCGTGTAGCAGGCAGAGACCTTAAGACTGCTTGTCCGATTCGATTCGGAGTGACTTACGTATCCAAGTGGGGAGAACTACTTTCTGAGGTGGTAGACCCACAGCGGAGGAGCACTACTATGTGAGGTGGCAGACCCGCGGTACTTGACAGGAGGAGTACCTCTGTAGGCTATGAGGGGGGAGCACTACTGTGTTTGAGTGGCAGACCCCGGCGGGAAGCACTACTGTGTGAGGTGGCAGGCCCGCGGTACTCAACAGAAGGAGTACCTCAGCAGTCTTAGGTTAGTGAACAGTACCTCGGAGTCGTGACAGGACCACTGTACACTCCAGAGACGGAGCTCTTCAGCAGTTACGGTTTCGATAAATGAAAATCCTGGTTTGAGCTGAGACTTTTGACCTTTGTGTTTACCTCCTGATTGAGATGGGTTACTTGATAATTTAGGTATATGTATGGGCATATACCTGGGTAATGGTTATCCGTTGATTTCACAATCCTTCTGTTTCTTCATGATTCAGATGGGTAACTTGATAACTTAGGTATATGTATGGGAATATATCTACGTAGAGGTTATCTGTTGAGATCTTCTTGTGGTTATCCTTGTTGGTTTAGTGAGACCTTGAGGGTCTCGGGGTCCCTACTGAGTATCGTTATTCTCACCCCTGCACGGGCTATGCCCACACCTCGTTGTGTTGGTTGCAGACGACGGGCAGTGCTGACGAAGGCCGAGTGTTCGAGGACTGGACGGTACCCGGAGGTGGACTACACGACAAGTCGGTACCCGGAGGTGGACTACACGACGAGTCAGTACCCGGAGGTGGACTACGCGACGAGACGACTCACAGAGGAGGTTGACGGACGAGAGCATGGAGGAGGCTATCTGTACCTACCCTTCAGGTAGGACCCGAGGGGGACGACCCAGGAGCTGCTTCCCTCTTCCAGCTGTTTGTCTTTTTGTTTAGTTGTAGTTTTACTTTCTTTTGGGTTTGTATTCTGGCCCATTTACTTTTCAGATTTTCTTTTGTACTTAGTGTTTTGTTTCCGCTTGTACTCTGTGGTGCTTGTTTTCTTTTATAAAGGCAATGCCTTCCCAGTTATCGGGATTTTATGCCTTTGGTGCTAGTCACCAGCCCCTGGCCTATGGAAGGCGGGCTTGGGGTAGTCATGGCACGAGCCCCGAGGACGGGTCGTGACAACAAAAATTCATGGAAGTTCATTTATACTAATCCTCAATATCTATATTTTGGAAATGTTCTCTAATATGAGTTTATTTAAATCTTGTTTACAAGGTTATTGTCAAACTTCCTCTTATACCGACTGTAACGCCCCAACCCCAGTTACTCAAAGTCGATTCATTATTTTAATACATTGGCATGATTACAAGGAATCATGTCCCGAAGGGCAGATCTGTTTACCAATCTTGGAAAATAGATTATATACATGAATGTTATATTACATTTTGAAATGAAAAAAACAATAAAAGTGTCTCCATTGACCACATTCATATACCATAGTCTATCCCTACAGGTCAGTCATAGAATATTTTTTCGTATCTGAGGAAAAATAAAACATAGAAATGGGTGAGCTCATATGCTCAATAAGGATAAAAATATAAAAAAACATTCATAAATAAACATAAACATTTCAGGAAATGTATAAAACTAAAAAAATGCCTTATAAACATGAAATATAGAATAATATGGAAAACAAGAATCAAACAATTCCATTTAATTATTCATATGGGTAGTGTACTTGTCGAATAATCACATGTAATATAAATAGATAATTTCCTAATTATGTATTTCATAATTCCAGACTTCATAACCACATAGTCTAGTCCATGTGCAATGACTATAAATAAGATTTTGTCAAGGCCGTATAAAAATACAGTAGTTGGTCTCATGAGACCTACCGATGCATCAAGGAGCTATAGTGGGATCCACCCATCACTTACTAAGTCCAATTCATTCATCAAATGAAAATGTTTAAATATAAAATAAACTATTGTATTAAAACTAGCATTCAAAATGGCAATAATTTATCCCTAAATAGTGAATGGTATAAAAATAAAAATTCCATAGTCAAACATATCACAAAATATTCAACACAATATGGATTATTTGTATCATAATAAATAAACCTCTATCAAGAATAATATCTGGAAAAGGATGTAGACATATTTTAAAATGTAGAGTAAATATATTTGAGATAAATATCCAATTATCATGAATCCTATAAAATTCACATAATTTATTAAGGAAGTCATTTAAAAGATAGTTTCCAATAAAATTGTTTCATACCAATTTGAAACTTTTGAAAAGAATTAAAATTTTAAAACATTCATTTCCATATAAATAAACCTTTAAAAACATTTTGAAAACATGAACACTAATGAGAAAGGATTATAAGAATAAATCTTTAAAACATTTAAAATAATGTTTTAGTAAGAAAGTCCCTTAAGATCCCTTTAAAATATTTTATGAAACATGGAAAAGGATAATTAATATGTCCAAGTAGACACTTATATAAAAACAACCAGAAATAATAAATATATTCTGAAATGAACCATTACCTTGCACATTCCTTTGGTCGAGGGTATGTTTAATCTATTGTATAATGAAGATAGTATGCTATTAAATTATACCAAACCAGAACCATATTCATATTTATTATATCATACATTATTTATTTATGACTTTATATTACCCATTTAATAATGATTTCGATGTTAAATTAACATTTTATGAAATAATTGCTTTCTTTATCGTATGTCATTTAACTTGTTATTTTTATCATATCATTTATATCATGATTTAAATAGTTTAATAATATAAAAATTGATTTATATATCACATATATTTAGAATATAAATATTTATAATTGATACAAATAATAAATGGAAGGAACTGTTTGTAGAGTCGGTAGGCTGTACGTACACATAAACGTTGTTTTAGTTTTCATAGCGTATTGATCAGAACTAAGTGAAGAAGATACATGAAACACATACATACATACATACATACATACATACATACATACATACATACATACATACATACATACATACATACATACATACATAGATACATACATACATACATACATACATACATACATACATACATACATACATAAATAAATAAATAAATACATAAATATATATATATATCACCAGAAGGATAATTATTTCATATATTACATAAAGATTTCTAATATATATTTTTATAATTATCGTTTAATGGTGAACGTCAGAATTAATCTCATAACATTGTGGAGATGATAATCTGTAAGTACGCCCACCGGAAATATCATTATATTGATGGTGAAATCATATGTAACTGGATAGTATATCATATATAAAGAATCACTAACATGTTATACTTATTATTTACATCAGTTATACTCATTATTACATGCATCAAAATAATGAAGTGTTTGAATGAAAAACTATACCACGATGTGGAGACGGTAAGCCATACGTACACACATATGGTGTCTTTGTCATATATAGGATGGATAAAATAAATAAAATGGTTGTACCATATTTTTAATAACATCAAAATACGTATGAGGTACTGAGTTATTATTTTGGTATGGAAACAACAAATAATGAGTAAGTTAAAGTAGAAATGAACTTGAAAGAGGATGGTGAAATTATTACCTCTTCTTCGTGTGTTTCCTTTTGAGTTGTTCAAAAGGGTTCCATAGGTTGTATTTCTGGTAAAATTAATGAATCTAGGTTGATTTGAGAGAATTTTGGAGGATATTTGGGTAGGGGTTGGTAGAGCCAAATGGCATTGGAGGTGTGATTTTGAGAGAAAGGGATTTTCCCTTTTATAAGAGGGGTTAGGGCCACTTTATGAAAATATGAAAATATTTACTTATTATACAATCATATTCTTTATATAATGAATATAAATGAATTTATTTTTAATACATAGGTGGTTATGGGTCTAAATTATCTCAACGAAAACTTTTTAGACAAGCTTAGGTTACCAATTTACATTATCATTTAGATTAATCTCTTAGTTAAATATTTTATCTTTTACCGCGTCTTCTTGTATTTTTACACTATATGGTTAATAAACAAACACTAAACATCAAATAGAACCTCAAATGATTCATTAATGACATATAAAATATTATTTATTCCATTTCTTGGATGACATCAAAACCTTTAAATTACTGTTGTTTAAATATTTATCATATAAAATATTTTAATATTTAATTAGGAAGGTAATTACTACATCATCCTTATGTCATAAATAAATATAATTATTTAATATATAAAAACTATAAAAAATAGTATTATATAGGAAATATTTTTAGCTTTATAATGAATATTTATAGTAGAATTTATCTTATGTATGATCCTATATTAAAAATGATTTAGTTAATAAACATTGATTTTAACACTTTTAGAACATCTTTAAATAAAAAAATAATAAATGTCCTAATCTAATCGTAGTGGACCTATAGGATAATATTATAATACTAAAGTTGTTTTTGGACGAATTAAACATATCCAATAGAATTAGGACATGTGTTTGGGTAATTATAATATCATTTTTACCTTTAATTACCCTATTTACATTTAACCATAGTAAATAAAAATCAAAAGTTAATATTCCAAAAAAAATATATTCATCTTATTGAATCACATTTTACATAGTGATTTCAACTGTGTCTCTTGGATTTTTAAAATTTAACTCACAGAAGTAGTAAAATTATGTTTTATTCAAATTTGCTAACTTGCCAACTAGGAGGGTATAAAAGGTTAAAAAGATAAATAAAATTTTAAGCATTAAATTTTATTATAAAATGAGTCAAATGTAATAAATTGAACATATATGGGTATTATATATCTATTTTTATTTAAAATAAATTTAAATAAGATAAATAATTGTTTAAATAATAAGTTGGATTAAAATAATAACACAGTGTTTTTGAATTTTCATCAAAAGTGTAATGTTTTAAGAAAAATACCAAAAATCACCCTAAGATAATTTTGATATTCCATATTAATGAATGATGTCTATTTTTAAAAATTCAATACATAAGAGTTACATTTATTATTTTAAAATTAATTCCTGTTGTCAAAACCATAAAGTGGGTTTTTAAAAGGTGAAAACTATTAAAAGATTTACATGTGTTTATGTCTAATTGAAATGTGAAATTACATATATTGACCTACATTGTATTAAATGATAAAAATATAATTTAATTATACTTCAAAACCATTAAAATTATTAATTTAACACTAAAAATTATTTTGAATAAAAAAGTGGTTTTCAATTAAAATTTAGTATTCTTCACTATTTACACAAATATCAAAGTTATCATAAAAACACCAAAAATTTATCGAAACAAAATTTTTATGTCCCGATTCTAAATAAAAATTAATTTTGTCAAATTGAATATATAAAAGTGTCATATATTGGTTTTAAAAAGGGTTCTCCATTAAAAGGTGTTAAAATTGCATTTTTTGAAATATAATTCTTTTATCTGAGAAAATGAATTTGTTCTTATATTATGTCTAAAAAACACATAATATGGATGTTTAAACCATATAGAGTAAATCAAATTTAAAAATGAAGTTAATACTATTCATAACATCTTTTTTGAATGGCTAGTTTTCTATGTTGTGGTGCGCACGAACTCGGTGTCGTGCATAGAATAAGCTATTGAATTACTTTAACGAGACAACATACTATGAAATTTTGTGGTGCTATATTTATTTTCCCTAAAATACAAAAAGTGTATTATGATTTATAATCATGTTTATGCTAGAATAATAATTGAATTATTAGTGGATTTTTTTGTGCGTGAATGTGTAATGTAATGTTCATGTATAGAATATATTTTCCATGACTGTTAAACTGATCGGTCCTTCGAGACAAGATTCCTTGTAATCATGCCAATGAATTAATATAATGCACTAGATCTACACATATGGGGTTAAGGAGTTTCATAGAATGAATTAATTATGTTTTATTTTTATTTTCAAATTCCTTGTGCGTCTTTTCCCTCCCTTATAAATGGACACATGTTATCCCATTTCATTACACAACATTATACATATATTGTGATCAAAACCCAAAAAATACTCTATATTGTTTTTCATAGAAATGATTTATTGGTTCTATTATTCTTTTATAGACCATTACATAGGTCACTAAAATGGTATCTAATGTAGGTTTAAATAAAAATTGGTAATCATCTTACATGATCTCTTTCAGTTTATTTTATCCTCTACATAAGATAAATACATTATATTAAACATGAAATTATTAAATTTAGTATAAGTAAGATAACTAACATTTATTATGATTATTGAACCCCCCGTATCCATCTTCTATTATATAAAATTGATTTTAATGTGTCACAAGTACAATCATGTGGACAATCACCTCTATGTAGTAATATACTTAATATTACATCACCATATTTAAAGGATGGTAATTATTGTTGGAGAAAACTTATCAATGATATTTTGGACATAATTATTCTTCTATAATTATAATTTCATATCAATATTCTAACCTTCTAATCCTTTAGGATATGAAAATGTCTTATCTATATACATGTCTACAATAACCTTAAATAATCAGATAATTTGTTTTTTAATTCCTATTTATGTGCATGTTAATAAGGATATATTCATTTAAAATATATGTTATATATATATTATATAATAGATATTAATGAATTTATAACTATTAATTGCCTTTATTTATTTTCGTCTATAAGAATCCGAATATAGTGATCACTTGTACATACGACCTACCATCTCCATGAACGATGTAATTCATTTTTATGTCCATATATTTTCTATTTATATATATATAACATATATGATATTTAATAACTGGATTATAATTATTTATATGTTGTAACCATATTAATCGTACAAGGATAAGAGATACCAAATAAAAATTCTCCTGAAAAACGAATCAATTAATGCATTGAAATGAAAATTTAAATAATGTGATTCTAAAAATGTGTGTAAAAATATTAAAAGTGGGACATATATGATATTTTAAATAAGTACAAGACTATATATTAGAAATATAAAAAAAGTATTTTTAATATATGAGGATCATGATATTTTGATGTAATTCAATATCATGGTAAGGGATTTTCATATGCCTTTTCTTTTTGTGAGATAACTACTATATTCACAACATTATTGTTTTATATGGTTTACATTCCCAACATGAATATAATTTATGATTTAACTCTTGAAAATTATATTTATGTACATATCCATAGAGTTTTATCTTTTATATTATTTTTTGATTTGAATGTTACCATAGGGGTATGCGATTTTTGTTTCAATCTCAATTTAATAAGGAATTTTAATTCTTTAATATTCTTTGAATTAATATATATGTTGTTCTTTTTTTGAATTAAAACTATTAGTTTATTATTGTATTTTCTTTTATATTTAATAAATTATTTCATCTAATTTCCCATAATTTATGTACTAATTATACCAAATGAATGCTTTCGAACAAAAATTATCATAAATAATCTTTCCAATTTGAAAATACTTTTTATTCGTTATCCATTTTTTCAAATGTTTTCCAAAATTGTTTTTATATATTTTTTTTGATTGGTTAATTCCATTTAGGATAATAATTTATTTTAATAAATTAAATAATGAAATATTATTTCTATTTATGATCTTGGTTTGTTTGAATGTTTACTACAAATTGGAATATAATATTTGTATAAAAATAGATCACATGAAAGAAAATTAATGATATCAGGACCACTCAATGTATCAAGGACCTCATTAAGAGTTTCCAAGTTCACTTTAAATTTAAAATTTAAATAATATATTTAATATTTTTATATTTTAGTTATTTTATGTCGATATGAAATGTGTACATTACTCTATAAATATAGCAATTATCATTCAGTTTAAATTTTGGTCAATAATTACATCATTGATGTTACTTATTCATCATATAGGATATGATACCATGATACCATAAACATGTATTAATTGATGTCTTGTGATTAGGATGATTTTATGATGATTCTATAAAAATTCTTTCCTTACCATTGGTTAATTATATTATGATGAAGATTTCATGAAACCCTTTTTTCAATGAGTTATGCTATAATGGGATGATAAAATTCTTATAAATAAAATTTTTATTGAAATTTTTGTTATGTTATGAAATGATGAAATGTTTATGAATTATATTTTGATTCATTAGTTTATTCTATAATGAATGAATTCCAATATTACAAGGCATATATGAATATTTTATCATTATCTGACATGTAAGACATAAATTATAAACAACTCTAATATAGTGTTTAATGATTGAAATCTCATGGTTTAATAAGATATAGAATTTTGTGTGACACTATTTATGTATTAGAAGTTTTCCTCTATGATATTATAGGAAGATAAAGTTTAATATTGATATGATGGAACTGTAATTGAACAAAATCCACTATTATAGGATTGCTAGTGATCCCTTGTTGGAGAAATGATTATCTATGCTTATGTATATGCCAAAAGATGATGTATTATTGTAATGATACACTATCATTGATCATGTACATTTATTTCATTATAATTTATTTCTTTTTAAATTCCAAGAAATATTACATGATTCTTGTTTATTATCGAGGAATTATTGGGTATGACTTCCAATTATTTAGATCTTTTTATCATACCAAGTACGATCAGGTTTCATTTAAATATTTATTGATTTGTCTAGTTTTGTCCCATACTAAAAATTTAATAAGATCATTTCTTATTATTTCATTCCCCTTGTTATGAACTGTGATTTCATTTTTTGTATACCTAATAATTTATTACCATGGGAGTTGTTGATGATCATTAATAAAATAAGTGTATTATGAATCTATTCACTAATCTCACCAAAAAATTATGGTTTTTAATGGATCATAATGATTTATATTAAATATTAATCCAATAACATATAATATTTATTTACATAAATCATGGGTTGTTATATTTGTGATAAGGGTAGGGTTTAGTGAAAAATTCAATATTTTTTTCAGAAAAAATTATGGAAAACTCTAGGAATAATTTTATATATATGATAATATCATATAGTTTTGTTAAGATAAAAATTATATGTTTTTCCAATATATGAATACTTTTTTGGAAACTATAAGTGGAAATTGATTTTGAAAAATGAGAATATTGTATAATACCAATAAAAAGTGTTTGTAAAGTATATCAGGGACACCATTCTCAAGAATAGTGAGTGTGAACTTACAAGGGAACAAGTTTGACACTCCCGCATAATATGGTTAAGTTAATTAATATTATATTTAGGAAATATTATAATGGATCATAATTGAAAATAACTATTGGTGATCTTGGTTAGTCTTAATGTCTTTAAGAATTAAAAAAATTTCTTTTGATTTAGACTTTATATAATTTTTTTCATAATCTCTCACTATGATTAATGTTTTTAACAAATAGTTTTGGATTTCGACATTGGATGGAACAATGAGGACTCAGGTTAATAGTGATTATGTAGAAAAATGGAATGAAATTCATCATGATAAAATAAATTATTCAGGAACTGTAATGGTAATAATTTTTATAGTGAATAAATATCTATCATGACATATAACTAACAATATAATATTTATGGAGTTCCCTAATGGGTAAATTAAATGAAGATTGAATTTTATAAATGTTCTTATGGTGGAAATCATAAAAGTAATGAAGTTAAATTTTATTCATTCTATGAACATGGAAATGGGAACCTTGGAGAAATACAAGAATGATGGGAAATATTTTTTATATCTATAAATGAATGTCAATGAGAAGTGAAATATTGGGGAATTAAATGTTTTATTTTTTTGGGAAAATGGGAATTATTAGAGTTAATGATCAAAACCAAGGATTAACTCCAATTTAAATGAAGGACCTATAATAGTTATGTCTTTTAATTGAATTGATTATAATTCATATGAATTGTGATTAAATAAATAAGTTATCAAGGTCTTATATCAATTTTATACTGAAAATATGAACCGCAAAACATTTACCTTTTCCTCAACAATATTTTTGATTTATATATTTTAAAATATATGTTGAATAGAAATTATAACCAAGTCTATTTATATAGATGAAAGTTTATGTTTTCTTAGATGACATAAATATGGTAATAATAACAGTTAATATTTTCCTTTTGATGAGTTATTAATTTTTTTTGGATAAATAGAGAATTGACATTTATGATATAAATTGTATAGTATTACTAAACTTCAAATAGGTCATTGATTTGATCAAAAAGTGATTTAGGTCTTCTATGATGATATTTATTAAATGTTTGGAAATATTTAATATATTAAAAAATCTTTTTTTAGAAAAATGGATCTAATAATTCTTGGAATGGTATTTTTTCTATCATATTTCACGTTGATTTAATATTTATCCTTTATTCATGTGAATAAAGGTATTCACATGTTTTTTTGTGATGCTAATTTTGAATTCATGTTATTTTGGGGTAAATGTAAAATTTGACACTGAAAAATGATGGTATCATATCTTTTTTAAATTTTGGAATATGATTTGGTCGAGAAAATTTTAGTGGTTTCCTATGGTTAACTATTTATATTATATATTATGATGATATTAGGGTTATAATGTTGATTTTTTAGAGACTAATGAATTTTATTGGACACTAATATATATTATATAGAAATTATTCTAGTTTTGGTAAATATTTACAATGATATTTATTTACTGCTTGATCTTATAATTTATTAAGATGAAATTTTAGTTCTCATAGAATTAAAAATTCACCATAAATATCAATTTCATTGGTTAATAGATGAGAGAGAGGGGGACTTGATATAATTACCTAGCCTTAAACATTACTTAATCTTGAGTTATTACAAGATTACTCATTGAGGATATTTTCAAGTTTATAGTTTTAGAGAATAAGATCATAAAACCTGCATTACATTCTACATTTAAACAATGTGGTTACATAAAAGATAGTATTCATTTTTCCCATCAACGGAAACATATTTAAAATTAAACATGGATCTTTTCTTGGAACTTCCTTGACACTATCATCATATCATGTACCATTCCCTTTACCTTTGAAAAACATTTCAAAAACTTTGGATGAGCATAAAAAGCTCAGTAAGGGTTATAAAAAGTAAAGAAAGGAAACATGAGTACATATATATCTATAAGAATGAAATCATACTTTACCCATAAAACATATGAACTTTAACATACCACATTAAATCATGAATAAATCATAGAAATCATAAGAAATAAAGGTAAATTGAGGCATTCATAACATTCTTACGTAGGGAGTAACCATCATGGTTACGTTTGGAATACCCATCACAGTATATTCCCTAAATCTCTTTGGAGAAACCTTAACGTTTAACCCCTTTGCATTACCCAATGCATTAGAGAGCTATATCGGGCTCACATGCCCTTAGTTTATCACGGAACCACCCATATTCATAAAAATTCCCAAGAACCATAACATAATCATAGCACATAACTTAAGCATAAAGGAAAGATTACATTCCCAAATTGCAATAACAATATAACATTTTAAGAGATTGAAGTAATGAATCCATTCTAAAAACCATTTTCAAAACCATATAAAACATTTAATAAAGTTATTTTTGAATCATAGTGTCCCATACCACTTTGAAGCTTCTAACATTTAAAACAATTAATATCCATATAAATAAATCCTTAAAACCATTTTGAAAACATGGATATTAATGAGAAATATTTATAAGATTAAATCATTAAAACATTTAAAACGATATTTTAGTTAAAGGGTTTTTAACAAAATGAGAGACACTTGAATAAAATAATTGAGGAATAACATTTAATAAAAACATTATAATATCCTGAGAATAAAGGGATTCAGGATATAATATCCCAAATGATAGTATATACACCATATAAGAGTGAATTGGTGCATAACAACAATAAAGTCTCAATGTAAATTTAATTGAGATGAAATCCATTATAAAGATGGTATCCTTAAATTAAGGATAAATAAATCTCATAATTATGTGTGAAAAATATAAATACACCCAATATAAGTGGATATTAAGTGTAAAATAATAAAAGGTCATTCACACATATTCCAAGGATGAAATATTCAATAACTACATGTTGAACCCAAGGAAATCGAAATTGGGTTAAGAAGTTCCCTTGACAGCCTAACAGCGTCACATCAAAATGAGTTGATGAAGGATAAATAGGGTATCTCATCACTTGGACATTAAATTTACATCTATAAGGATATATAATAACATATATTAACATAAAAATATGTAAATTAAAAGACACAACAAAAGAAGTCTTTTAAAAAGTGGAGGGTGAAAGGTTCCCTTACCGACTTGGGTATCTTTCGAAACATACACCCCATGAAAGAAGAACAATACATCATTTATATAAATACTCATAAACGAATTTATATAACAAAATTATTAGAATAATGGAAATTATATGTACCACTCAAAAGAAATGGAGGCAAATGTAGCATAAATCTCACGGGAATAAAAGTGAGACGAAAAATCCCTTACGAAAACTCGACAGCCTTACGACACAACTTTAAACTTCCAAAAATGGATTTATAAGATCAAATAGGGTCTCTCATAATATGAAGACAAAAATTAAATAATGAAGAATATAAAATAACATCCCCAAACATAAGAATGATGAGCTTAAAAGAAATGACATAAAAGAGAGTTCTTAAAAATGAAGAGAGAGGTTGGATCCCTTACCTCGTGTCTGACATGACTCGATCATTATTTAATCTCATGAATAATAAAATTTGGTCAATTTATAATTGCTTAAGGACTGCCTTTAAATTTTATTATTCAGTTCATATCACATATTATAATGTTATAATAATTGGTTAATAAAGTGAGTTCATATCAGACGTTTTTGTCGATGTTCAGTACATGAGTAAAAATTGAACTTGTTGGAAAATAATTTTCCATGTAGTTATAGGTACATCATATACAGAATAGTATTTATGTTTTAAATATAATATATATCCAGTATATATTCATTTTATACTATTCCATAGCATTGGGAGATAAAAAATTAAAAGCACCGTTCATGGAGACGGTAGGCCGTACGTACGCATGAACACTACTTTCATTTTTTGTCATATTAATGGAATTAAAACAAAATGAGAGATATATATATTATAATTCCAGAGTGATATCCATAATTTAGATGTAATATATTACATATATATCCTTTATATATATTTACATATAATAGTACATTACATTTGGAGATAATAAATGAAATGTACCGTTCATGGAGACGGTAAGCCGTACGTATGCATGAACGATACATTCATTTATCTTCTTTGTATGCAATGGAATGAAATAATAAATATATAAAGGTATATTATAATTCGAGTAGGATAACATATGTAATACCATTAATTCCATCCTTTATACGTCCTACATAGGGCAGTAACAAATCAAATCACTTTGAGGGGGCGGTAGTCTGCACTTCCTAAAATGAAGATATCGCGTTTACCCATAATAGAAACCATAAAGGTATGCCATAAATGAAAAATACAGAAGATTAAGGGAAACATAAACATATAATATATCATATAAAAATATAGTGACATCTTAATAGACACCTTTGAAGGTGTTAAAAAAATATTGAACAATCATCGTTTCGTGAGGCAGTAATTCGCCATCCACAAAAACAGTATGTTCATTAATCATTAGACGAAGGTGTGTGTAAGTGTAGTTCGAATACATTACATAAGAACATCCTAGTATATTTAAGATACTAATTTTGTTACAACAGAAAAGAATAAAAATATTTTAGGGGGTTGGAGAAGCAAAATAAAACAAAAGAACACAAGGGAAGACATTACCATTAAATCGGGTAACTTCCTTTGATTTGAGCTCAAAGGATTACTTGGAAAGGATTCTCCCAAAGTGAGGATTCAATGATTAAGAGAGGGATGTGGAGAGGTTAAATGGTCAGGGGTTGGCCGTCCCAAAGGCTTGAGATTTGTGTTTATGGTGGTAGAGTTGGGGGCCATTAATAAGAGGAGAGGAGGGTCTCTCTTGGAAAGTTACAAAATCTTACTTTATTTTCAAATTATTTTCGGATTTTAAAGGTCCCACATTGATTTATTTCGAGGATAAGGTGGTAATGATTAAAAATATACTCATCCAATAGGTATTTTACAATTGTATGTTATAGTTGTAACATTAACTTTTCATTTTATTTAAATCCTTTATTAATGAGGTAATTGTTGAATCATCATGATATCCTAAATAATTTAATTTATATAATGTATAATAATTATAAAAAATTATCATGATGTAGGAAATCATTTTATCTTTCTAATGAATATTTATTGTCAATAATATGACTTGTATACCACCATTTAAAAATTGTTTTAGGGAAACATCTCATGCTTGTGACATTTTTATTTTAACTTTAAATAAAAAGTTATTTATGTCATTTTCCAACCAAAGTGGCTCCATGGGGTCCCCAAGTTGACTCATGGATTGTCTTGGTCGGCAATGACACATCCAAGGAGGATAGTACATGTGTCTAGATCATTTCATATTATTAAAATATTGTTTTTACCTTAAACTACACTAATTACCTCTAATCGCGATTAAAAACATAAAAGTTACTATTCACCAAAAAATTATTTTATTCCCATTGAACCACATTTTACTTCTTAAAGAAAACAATGTATGTCGGATTTTTGAAATTCAAAACACAGAGGTGGAAATGTTTCATTTAAACGAAAAATCAGTTTCTTTAACTACCACTTAGTGGTTTCACTATTCATCAAAAATTGAAGTTTTTATAAAAAAATACCAAAAATTCACCCTAAGTTATATTTGATATTCTGAACTCAAAAATGATGTCTATTTTAAAAAATTCAAAACTTTTAAGTTGAATTAATTAATTTAATAATTAATTCCTGCTGTCAAAACAAATAGCCTATTTTTAAGAAACAATATCTATTAAAAGATTGACACTAGTTTAAGACCAATTTCAATGTGAAATTAATTCAAATGACCACTATTGGATTAAATGGTAAATATATATTATAATTTTACTTTAAAAAAAATTCAAAATATAATCTAATCATATAAATAAATTATATTAAAAAGAGTTTTTGAATTAAAATACAACATTTTTTACTATTCATTAAAAAAATGAACTTTATCGAAAAGATACAGAAAATTTACACAAAGTAAATTTTGATGTCCCTATTCTAAAGAAGAATTTTTTTTGTAAAATATAACACAAAAAATTATCAAAAAGTGGATTTAAAAGTGGTTCTCCCTCAAAAGGTGGTTAATCAAACTTTTAATGTATATGATAATGTTTAGGCTTAAAATTGGATTCATTCGCATTTTTAATCCTCTATCATTTATTGTAAAGAGTAAAAATATTTGACAAACATATATAATAAATTTTGAGTTAGTTCTGTTCATTCCTGCCATTACAATGGATAGGCGTTAACTACCATTTAAAATAATATTATTTTATTATTAGAGTGCAACTTATGATTTTAAAGGAACTCGTTGTTCTGTATTGGGTAAGCCATCGAGCATAGCATTACCTTTATATTAATATTGAAATTTTATTAACAAATAGGGATAAATATAAAAATGTCATATTCTTTATTTATCTGGGGTGTTACATTCTTCCCTCCTTTTGGGAATTGCATCCCCGTAATTTCAAAATTGGACTTGGAAACATCCTTGAAAGTCCCACATCAGAACAAGAGTCGGTAAAACAATCACTTTAAAAGAATGGGAGAGAAGTACAAATATCACCCAAGTTAACCCATACTAGGATTCAAAGTATGAAAATATGGATATGGAGAAGAAAACAAAGGGTCATTATCTGATGGAGAGTGATAGTAAATATGTCTAGGAAAAAGTTAACCACAAGAAATTCAAAAACTTATGATGGGTTAAACGGTATTCGATTCCCCAGTAGGAAACGTTAATGGACAATATTTTTGTTTTAAGTTACTATTTATTGAGGAATTTATTTTTGAGCTTAACTAAATCATAATGAAACATACTTACTTGTCACGTAGACTATCAACTTTTTCTAGATTCCTTAATCAAACTCATATTTTCTCTAAAAGACGAGTTTTTAGGAAGACTTGTTCGCATTAAGAGTACTATAATCAACTTATTGAGAATCAACTAATCCAAAAAAGAGAACTATATATTTCCCATGCCTTTAGACAAAACCCTAAACCAAAAATTGTTAGTATGAGATCAGATAATCCACAAAAGTATAATCCTTTATAAAAATAAAAACTATTTTTAATCTCCAAAATTTGTCCAAAAAAACCCAAAGTTCAATGAAGACCATTCAATAAACAATTGTCCATAAAAATCTTCAAAGTATACCAAACTAAGATTGAAACCAAAATTTTTGAAGGATTTAGTCACATAGTCTTCCAAGTTAAATCGTAACATTTATCTCCAAACAACATCAGTTTCTCTTAAAGTCTCGTACTAAAAAGTACTTAACCTAATCACATATCCTCCATGATAGGTTAATAAATTTCCATAGATAACCTAATATAAACTTACTCTTAATTCATAAAATCATCTAAAGAAAAAGAATCAGTCAAAATAACCAGTGATTTCATGTAGTCCAGTGGTAGGCGATAAATACCAGTTGCACTTTGGTTGTGGGTTCGAATCCCACAGCTTTGTCCGACACGACGGGTTGTCACATGGTCTGCGTCTTGTCCTTTTTCTAAAACAACATAATTCTTAAAACATTCCCCAAAATGTGATAAAATCTTCAAAAATAATCATAACATATTTTATCCTCAAGTTTGTCTCATGCCTTTCATTTTCCACCATAACATATAATAACCCATAATTAGCTCAAAAGTAGGGATCATATAAACTCTAATGGTTACAGTTATAGTTATTACCTGAACTTCCACATCGATTGGTCATCTCGTACATGATGCATTACAGAACATACCAAGGTTCAAGTTGTTGATCATGACTCCTTTATAGTTGGTTTAGAACAACCACGAGTTTCCTCATTAAATCCCCTATTTTATCTAGTATCTTAATCAGAGAACCACCATAGTTTCCTTTAAACCTTTTGTCTCTTTGGTGCCTGCTAGATCTATCCATTCACTAAAAACAGAAATGTCAGTGTGAGTATATCAACAAAACCATCATGTACAAATGAGGAAGGTAAACACTAATATATACTTACTCATTCACTTTATCTAAATCTAGGACTCTTTATGAAATCCTAACCATTATTTTAATGTCACTTATGCTTAGAGATTACCCTAACCTCTAAAGTTATCTAAACCGACCTCAGATACCAACAATAAGGCCCCAACCTTAAACCTTACTTAATCTTGAGTTATTACAAGATTAAACATTGATGGTCTTTTTAGGTTTAGAGTTTACGAGAATTAGATCATAAAACATGCATTACATTCCACATTTAAACAAAGTGGTTACATAAAAGATAGTATTCATTTTTCCTATCAACGGAAACATATTTAAAATAAAACATGGATTCTTTCTTGGAACTTCCTTGAAACTATCATCATATCATGTACCATTCCCTTGACCTGTGATAAACATTTCAAAAACTTGGGATGATAATAAAAACCTCAGTAAGGGTAATAAAAACTATGCAAAGGAAACATGAGTACATATATATACATAAGAATGAAGTCATACTTTACACATAAAACATAGGCACTTTAACATACCTCATAAAATCATTAATAAATCATAGAAATCATAAGACATAAAGGTAACTTGAGGCATTCATAACATTATTACGTAGGGATTAACCCTATTGGTTATGGTTGGAATACCCATCATAATATATTCCATAAATCTCTTCAGATAAACCTTAACGTTTAACCCCTTCGCGTTACCCAATGCATTGGAGAGCTATATCGGGCTAACCCGCCCTTAGTTTATCACAGAACCACCCGTATTCATAACAATGCCCAAGAACAATAACATAATCATAGCACATAACATAATCATAACGGAATGAAAACATTCCCACATTGCAATAACAATATAACATTTTAAGATATTGAAATAATTAATCTATTCTAAAAACCATTTTCAAAACCATTTAAAACATTTAATAAGGAGATTTTTGAATCATAGTGTCCCATACCACTTTGAAGCTTTTAAAATTTTAAACCATTAATATCCATATAAATAAATCCTTAAAACCATTTTGAAAACATGGATATTAATGATAAATATTTATAATATTAAATCATTAATACATTGAAAATGATATTTTAGTTAGAGTGTTTTTAAGAAAATGAGCAACAATTGAATACAATAATTGTGGAATAACATTTAATAAAAACATTACAATATCACGAGAATAAAGGGATTCCTGATATAATATCCCAAATGATAGTATATACACCATATAAGAGTGAATTGGTGAATAACAACAATAAAGTCTCAATGGAAATGTAAATTGAGATGAAATCCATTATAAAGATGGTATCATGAAATTAAGGATAAATCAATCTCATAATTATGTGCGAAAAATATAAATACACCCAATAGAAGTGGATATTATGTGTAAAATAATCAAAGTTCATTCACACATATTCCAAGGATGACATATTCAATAACTACATGTTGAACCCAAAGAAATCTAAATTGGGTTAAGAAGTTCCCTTGAGAGCATAACGACGTCACATCAAAATGAGTTGATGAGAGATAAAAAGGGTATCTCATCACTTGGACATTAAATTTACATCAATAAGGATATAGAAGAACATATCCAAACATAAAAATATTTAAATTTAAAGACCCAACAAAAGAGGTCTTTTAAAAAGTGGAGGGTGAAAGGTTCCCTTACTGACTTGGGTATCTTTCGAAACATACACCACATGAAAGAATTAAAATACATAATTGATGTAAATAATCATAAGTGAATGTATATTACACAAATAGTAGAATAATTGGAAGTATATATACCACTGAAAAGAAATGGTGGCAAATTTAGCATAAATCTCACGGGAATAAAAGTGAGATGAAAAATCCCTTACGAAAACTCGGCAGCCTAATGACACCACTTAAAACATCCAAAAATGGATTGATGATATAAAATAGGGTCTCTCATAATATGAAAATAAAAAGCACAGAATGAATAATATAAAATAACATCCCCAAACATAAGAAAGATGAGAATAAAAGAAATTACATAAAAGAGAGTACTTAAAAAGGAAGAGAGAGGTAGGATCCCATACCTCGTGTCCGACATGACTCGATAATTATTTAATCTCCTGAATAATAAAATTTGGTAAATTTAAAATTACATAAGGAACTACTTTAAGTATTATTATTCAGTTAATATCACATATTATAATGTTATAATAATTAGTTAATAAAGTGTGTTCATATCAGACGTTTTTGTCAATGAACAGTACATGAGTAAAAAATGAACTTGTTGGAAAAGAATTTTCCATGTAGTTAAAGGTATATCATATCCAGAATCGTATTGATGTTTTAAATATCATAAATATCCAGTATATATTCATTTTATACTAATACATATCATTGGGAGATAAAAAATTAAAATCACCGTTCTTGGAGACGGTAGGCCATACATACGCATGAACACTACTTTCATTTTTTGTCATATTAATGGAATTAAAACAAAATTATAGATATATATTATAATTCCAGAATGATATCCATCATTTTGATGTAATATATTACATATATATCCATTATATATATGTACTTATCATATTACATAACATTTGGAGATAAGAAATGAAATGTACCGCTCATGGAGATGGTAATCCGTACGTATGCATGAACGCTACATTCATTTATTTTTTTTGTATTCAATGGAATGAAATAATAAAGATATAAATGTATATTATAATTCCAGTAGGATAACATATGTAATACCATTAATTCCTTCCTTTATACGTCCCACATATGACATTAATGAATCAAATCACTTTGAGGGGGCGGTAGTCAGCACTTCCTAAAATGAAGATATCACGTTTACCCATAATGGAAACCATAAAGGTATGCCATAAATGAAAAATACAGAAGATTAAGGAAAAAATAAACATATTATATATCATATATAAATATAGTGAAATATTAATGGCCACCTTTGAAGGTGTTAAAAGAATATTGAACAATCATCGTTTCGTGAGGCAATAATTCACCATCCACAGAAACAATATGTTCATTAACCGTTAGACGAAGGTGTGTGTAAGTTTAGCTCATATCCTTAAAATAAAAACATCCTAGTATATTGATGATATTGTTTTTGTTACAAAATAAAAGAATAAAAAGATTTTAGGTGGTTGGAGAAGCAAAATAAAACAAAAGAACACAAGGAAAGACATTACCTTTAAATCGGGTAACTTTCTTTGATTTGAGCTCAAATGCTTCCTTGGAAAGGATTATTCCCAAAGTGAGTCTTCAATGGTGAAGAGAGGTATGTGGAGAGATGAAATGGGCAGGTTTGTCTGAGCCAATGGCTTGGGAGGTGTGTGTAATGTGGCAGAGGTGGGGGCCTTTTATAAGAGGAGTGGAGGGGCACTCTTGGAAAATTACAAAATGTTACTTTATTTTCAAATGATTTTCGGATTTTAAAGGTCCCACATTGAATTATTTCAAGGATAAGGTGGTAAGGGTTCGAAATCTACTCAAAAAATAAGTCTTTGAAAAGTGGAAGTTATAGGTTTAATATTATCTTTTTATTTTATTTAAATCCGTCATTAATGAGGTAATCGCTGCTTCATCATGATGTCATAAATAATTTAATTTATTTAATGTCTAAAAATTAAAAAAAAAAATCATGATGTAGGAAGGATTTTTATCTTTCTAATGAATATTTCTAGTAAAAAATATGACTTGTATAACACCATTTAAAAATTGTTTTAGTGAAACATCTCATGCTGGTGACATTTTTATTTTAACTTTAAATAAAAAGTTATTTATGTCATTTTCCAACCAAAGTGGATCCATGGGGTCCCCACGTTGACCCATGGATTTTCATGGTCAGACATGACAAATAAAATGAAGATAAGACATGTTTATAGGTCATTTCATATTATTAAAACATTATTTTTACCTTAAACTACACTAATCACCTCTAATCGCGATTAAAAACATAAAAGTTAGTATTCACCAAAAAATTATTTTAATCCCATTGAACCAAATTTTACTTCTTAATGAAAACCATGTATGTCTGATTTTTTAAATTCAAACCAAAGAGGTGGAAAAGTTTCATTTAAAAGAAAAATCAGTTTCTTTAACCACCACATAATGGTTTCACTATTCATCAAAAATTGATGTTTTTCAGAAAAATACCAAAAATTCACCCTAAGGTGTATTTGATATTCCGAACTCAAAAATAATGCCTATTTTACAAAATTCAAAACTAATAAGTTTCATTAATTAAATTAATAATTAATTCCCACTATCAAAACAAATAGCGTGTTTTTATGAAATAATATCTATTAAAAGATTGACATTAGTTTAAGTCCAATTTCAAAGTGAAATTAATTACAATGACCACTATTGGATTAAATGGTAAAAATATATTCTAATTTGACTTTAAAAACAATTCAGAATATAATATAATCATATAAATAAATTAGATTAAAAAGAGGTTTTGAATTAAAATACAACATTTTTTACTATTCATTAAAAAATGAACTTTATCAGAAAGATACCAAATATTTACACAAAGTAAATTTTGATGTCCCGATTCTAAAGAAGAATTTTATTTTGTCAAATATAACACATTAAATTGTCAAAAAGTGGATTTAAAAGAGGTTCGCCCTCAAAAGACTGTTAATCGACCATTTAAAGAATATTAGAATGTTTACGGTTAAAATTGGATTCATTCTCATTTTTAATCATCTAACATTTATTGTAAAGAGTAAAAATATTTGACAAACATATATACACATTTTGTAATTAGTTCTGTTCGTTTCCGCCATTACAATGACTAGGCGTTAACTACCATTTAAAATAATATTATTTTATTATTAGAGTGCAACGTAAGACTTCAAAGGAACTCGTTGTTGTGTATTGGGTAAGCCATCGAGTATAGCTTTCCCTTTAAATTAAAATTGACATTTTATTCACAAATAGGGATAAGTATAAAAATGTCATATTCTTTATTTACCTAGGGTGTTACACTTGATTAATTAAAAAAAAGTGATAGAATATTTCATTTAAACATTAAATATATAATGTATATTGGTTTAGTATGTACTCTATATTGATAGTATAAAAATTCCACAAGATTTAGAAATGGGTTAAGAAATAAAAAATTTATCCTTTTACATTCATTTATGATGATTTGATGATTTTTCCACCCATATAAATTTATTGTTTATGGTCATTTACATTATTAATATCAAGTTCTATATCACATTTAACTAGTAATGTTTTTAGTTTTCCACTACCTGTATATATATTTAACTCTCACCACTATTCAGATTATCTGAAAACTTGATTATGTGTTATTTATTGTAACCTTTAAATACCATAGATCCCCTTTTCATATGATGTTTTATTATCCTTTTTTATGATATAGTATTTCAAAAAAAGGTATTTTTCAATTTTGATACACTTTTTATAAGGATAAAAATTCCCATGGTTTAATTTATTTAAAGGAGGAATAATGTGACACCAAATGTTTTTAGAAAACATTTCTGTTTACATAAATTTAATGTGTGTTGTATCTTGTTTGAGAAGAATCAACAAGAATAAAAAAACATTGTGATATATAATGACATTGAAATTAAATTGTATGGTATTAATATAAATATCTATAAATTGATATATATATATATAAATTTTATAATTCAACTATATTAATGTATTCATAACATATATTTAGTCAATTGTTTGTAATGTAATTAAATTTTTCATAAATATGGCTACATAAAAATGAATTTTATTAAATTTTATGTGAATTTAGTATAAATAATAACAACCACTTTAATAAATTAAATTTTATAAAAATGACCTCAATCATGAAGGCATAATATCAAAATTAAATTAATAAGAAATCTTGGGGGTTTTATAAAATAAAGGATTTTTCATTGAATATGAAAAATATAGGTTAATCAAATACATTAAATTTTTTCAAAAAATAAATTAATTTGTACTGTAAATTATTTTTTTTTCTTTTTTCTTAAAGTGACATAGGATTCGTTGGATTTATAATTATCTAATCATTCATTTGAATCAATAATATTAAGGATTTTGAAATGAGTTAATTTTAATGCTTAAAAAACCATTTTCTTAAAAACTATATTTCTGTCCATTTAAATTTTTTATATTATTAGTTAATTATAATAATTAAATAGATTTAATCATGAAAAATTAATTTCATATATGGAAAATAATGATCAAATTTTATAATTATCACCATCTTATTGACATTAATTATGAAAATTAAACATGGTGAATATTTATCACCTATTTTAATATAAAATAAATAAAAATAGTTTTAAACCTTGAGATATTTTCTCTAAATAAACCGAAATGATGTCTCAATTTATTTATATGGAATAAAATTATCCATAGGTATCCAAAAGTCAAATATATGGAATTTTGTTTACATTACCCCGTCATAATTAAATTTATATTATTTTTTCAATGGAAATTCAAAAAATGTCACTCTCTTATATTTAATATCAATAAAATTATTACAAAAGTTTAAAAAATGACAAATATGGGTCTAAAAATATTTAAAATGTAAATTAATTTTATTATTTGGGAATTTATTATTATTATTTTCAATTGAATAATGACAATAAATTCTTATTCAACAAAAAAATTATTTATTCATTTAATAGAAAACAAATAATTAACTATAAATATATTAAAAGTAAAATAATTTGTTAATTTAATGTTTTTTTAAGAATTTCATATATATATATAATTTTATTTCTTAAGGGTTTATGATTTAATTCTTTCATTATATTTAGGAAATTACTATAAACATAAATTATTTATTTCTAAAATAATTTAATGGATTTTTATAGAAAAATAATATTTTATTAAACAACATTAAAATAATTTATATATATATATATAGTATTAGGGTGATTAAAATTTGTCTAAAATATAATCCAGTGGGAAATTATGAACCCATTATAACCATATAAGTATCAATATACCCCCATTAACTTTAAAGATTTTATTGTCACAATTATTGAAAAAAGTGGCTAAAAATGGGTTATATTAAAAATTAATATTTTAAATGATATAAAACCCCATATAAATTTAATTGTATGGTGATTTTTCTACCTTAATATAATTTTATTCAAAACTATTTTTGGTTTGTTTCATTTTAATTGGGAAATATGTAATTGTATTATAATCTTCTTAGTAACACCCCTGATGTCATTCCCCTCCCTTCTAAAAGGACACTTACTAACTCTTTTATCTGTGTCACATTGATCGTTCTAGACCGAACATCCCAGGTCTAAATATCTTCTCAATATCAATAATTATAAAGAATTGGTGTTGTTATTATCTGGAGTCCATTCCAAATTCCTTAAAGAAGGGACATGTGGGACACTTACTAAATAATCAATATTCATATTACTTGAAATATCACAACATATTTTTTCATATAAAACATACAATTATGTGGTAATAATCACGGAATAATAACTTATGTGTAATAATTATACTAAAATGTTTCAATTATTAAATAAAAACCAATATATACCCTCTTTGCATCGCATGGGATGTAACTGTATCACTCATGTGTACTTGTGGACTACTACCACTACGTATTGATATATTTCCTTTTCTACCTCCACCATTTATTAATTGTTATTATTATGGGTTAAATAATTATATATGGTATTTTTTAAATTAAAATACATCAAGAATTATACTATCAAATGTTCCTTCTTACCTTAAAATCTGTTGGAAAATGATAATGTATTTTGTTCTTACATGTGGACTATAACCCTTATATAGTGGAGTGATTCGTTTTCCGATTCCTATATGAATGAATTATAGTATGAGGATACTAAATGAATATATATGTATATGATATATATATGTATTAATTAATTATTATATAAATGTTATTTAATATTTTCCCCTCATTTATTCCATCATTCAAAAAGTGAAATTAGAGTACATACATCTGAACAGTCAACCATCTACATAAACTATGTATTTTTTATTAACCATGATTCTTTTATTTGGGACTATTAAAATACACATAATTTATAAGTAGTATATTTATATCGGGACTAACTTTTTTTATATTATGGTACCATGATTAATTTAATAGTACCAGTTCTACCGAACTCATATTCTCCTGAAAATGAAATGTTTATTGAAGGAAATGATGATTTTAATACAGATGTATAAATATATTCGTGTTAAAATATTATATGTTGATAATATATGATATTTTAAGAATTTATTGGTCTCTTTTATATAACTATAATAATTATTAATTTATTATATATGATTTTAATGTGATTTCAAATAAATTTCAACTTGAGGTAATGAATTTTTATCTCAATTTTACATCTACGAGACAGAAGACATATTGACCAATTATTTGATTTATGTGGAAAATATATTTCCATTGAATATATTTTAACATTATTATAAATAATACTATCAGGATTTACATATCATTATATGGTTATATCATTCATTATATATAGATTTCAAATTTACTCAAGTGTTAAGAGATATATGTTTCCATCTCATTTTAATCATGGTATTTTATAGTTTAATTTCCATCGATGTAATTATTTGGCCCATTTTTGGTGAAATATTTTATATTTTTATCTAGTTTTTCTTTGGGATTTTGTTTTTTTCTTTCTATTTCCTATCAAAATTTACTCAGGAGATGAAAATAATTTATTTATATGAAATTGATAATAATATTATCTTTTGTAAAAAAATCCATTATCTTCCATATCCATTTTTTGATAATATTCTTACAAAAAAATTACCATTTTTTATTACATGACTAATTTTGTTTTTTACCATTATTTATTTTTTTATAAAATGGTTTAAATTGAATATTTTTACCATTTTCCATATGAGTTATTTTTTATATTCTATCAAAACTGCCAATGTGTATAACCTAAGGCCAGATTGACCACTGTGATGGGATGGGTGAATAATTAGTTTCTTTATAATAATTCTATTAATATATAATTAAACAAAGAAAACCTATTAATGTTATCAACCCAATAAATATTATCTCTAAATTTCACTTTGTGTATTGTTGTAAAAAAATAGAGAGGAACACACATTATTTATGATGTTCATTACTGTAAACCCCAGACCCTATTTACCCATAGTTGATGTAATATTAAAAAAAATTATCATGATCACGAGAGATCATGTATGAAAGAACGATCAGTTTAATAGGCTTGGAAGTAATAGATACATATATATGTTTCACAACACATTATGATATGTAAATAAAAAAACATTTTTCCCATATGAATACACTCATATCCCTTATCCTAATCATTTAGGTTAATCATAATATACATTTTCGCATCCTAGAAAATAAAACATAAAAAATGTTCGAGCTCATATGCTCAGTAAGGATAGCAGTGTAACAAAAACAATCATAAATAAGCACAAAAATTTAAATAAATATATAAGATTAATAAAAAAGCCTTCTAAAATATAACTTCTTATAATTAGAAAAGATAAATCAAATAATTAAATTTACTTATTCACATGGATAATTACTAATCGAATAATCACATTCAATATTAATAGCTAATTTCATAATGATAGAATAAATAATGCCAAACATCATAACCACATAGTCAAGGACTCGTTTCGAGAATAAAAATAATTTTTTTCAAGGACATGATTCAAGACACTATTTTGTCTAATGATACCTACCAATTAATCAATGGGATATAGCAGGCCTAACTCGTAACTTACTATTTCCAATTGATTCCTTGTATGAAAATGTATAAACAAAACATAAACATTTATATTAAAACAAGAATATTAAATGTCAATAATTTAATAATAATCCATGAATGGTATAAAAATAGCAAATCCAATATCAAACATTTGACATAACCCTAAATACAATATGGAAGATTTTATCATAATAAATTAACTTCCAACAAGCATAAAATAAAATAAAGAATGTTGACTTTGAATAAATCCAAACTATTTGAGCGAAATCTCTCATTATATTTTGAAAACATTTAAAAGTAACGCAATTATGAATTTTTTTAATATATTTTTTTTGGATTTTATGATTACCTTCTAAGGTGTTATAATGGTGTAAAATTTCCACACCCACCATATAAATTAAAAAACATTCCTTCCTTAATTTATCGTAAAGGTCATAAAGTTCCATGTTTCAAAAATTACAGAAAGATTCCTTTAAAATAATTTTATAAAAAGATAAAAAATGGTTTAATTGACCTTAAACCAAGGTATAGGCCAATTTAAAAACGTTTTTAAAAGAATTTTTAAGAAAAATAGATGTTGATGATATGGAAGTCCCAGTAGATACCTACGTATAAATGACCTCGGAAAATGAAGCAATTGTAAAATTAACACCTTACCATATGCATTTCCATAGTAGAGGGTAAAATAACATCATTTAAAATAGTTAAATAATTTGATTGAAATTATTAAATAATGAAATACATAAATATGATATCATATATGATCTTCTAATATTGATTTATTTATAATATTTCAATAGTATTATTGTTTCAGTTGTTAACTAAATCATTTTCATTTATATGATTTGTTACGTAAGTCATGTTTTATGGATAAAATGTATTTTATTCATATACATAATGATACTATGTTCTTAAATACTATTTTTAATCATAAAATGAATTTTAGTTTTGAATATTTATTATTGGGAAGGAGATCTCATCATGTCGTGGAGATGGTAAGCCATACGTACGCCCGATTGACAATATCATTCTTTTGATGGTGAAATAATATGTAATTGGATTTTATATTTTATATAAAGATTCATTAAAATTTTATATTTATTATTTACATAAATTATACTCATTATTATACCATTGAAAATAATGAAGTGTTGAATAACAAACTACACCCTGATGTGGAAACAAAAAGTCATACATACAGACATATGGCGACCATGTCATTCATAGGATGGACAAAATAATGAATATGGTTATACCATGTTTTCAATAAAATCTCATTATTTAGAAGATATTGGAGTAATTATTTTGTTTTGTAATCAACAAAAAAGATGTAAGTGGAAGAAGAAAATAACTTTGAAAGTGGTTATGAAATAATTTCCTCTTCTTCGGGTTCTTCCTTTTGATATGAACAAAAGGGCTCTATAGGATGAATTTCTGATCAATGTAAGGCCTCTATGATAAACAGATGGTATTTAAGAAGATATTTGTGTAAGGTTTGGAAAATAAAAATAGATTAGGAGGAGTAAAATTATTATAAGGTAAGTACCCTTTTAAATGAGAGGTTAGGGTAACATTAGAAAAAGCTTGAAATATTTTTAATTATAAAATCATTTTCAGTTTATAATGTATAAAAAGGATTTATTTTGTGGATAATGCATTCATGGGACTTCATCTAATCAACTATTATATTTTAGGCATTTTTATATCACAATATCACTTTATCTTTTAGGTTTAACTCTTAGTTAAATAGTTTATCTTTTACCATGTTTCCTTGTATTTTTATATTAAATTATTAATAAAATTACAATAAATTACCAAGAGAACATCAAGTGGTTCATTAATGATATTTATAACCTTAAATCTGTCTTTTGACTGAATTTTAGAATTTTGGGAGTATTATATCATTTAATAAAAGAGTATTTGTTTTAAAAACAAATTTATGTCAATTTTGAGTGTATTTAGTATTTAGATTTTGATAAAGTCAAAAAAACTTTGATACAATGACAAAAATTCCTTTAATCAACCATATCATGTCATATTCAACTAAAAAAATCATGCATGTAATTAAAATGTTTAATTGAATTTTTTTTAATATTTATAATATCAATAATTGTAATCATTCATTAATAAAGTAATTACATCATCATCATTGTGACATAAATAAACATAATTAATTAATGTCTAAAAATTTTAAATAAAATTCCATGATTTAAGAAATCATTTTATGTTTCTAATTAATGTTTATAGTCTAATTTATCTTATGTATAACACTACATTAATATTTGTTTTTCATTACATTTTTAATTTCACAATGTTAACTCTACATTAAATAAAATATAATAAATTTATTAATATATTACATGTGGATAAAAAGGATAATTTTTTTAATAAAGTATATCTTGGTCAAAATACCCTTATCCAATAGAATTTTGACATGTTTTAGGGTAATTATAATATCATTTTTACATTTAATTACCCTATTTACTTTTATCTATGGTAAATAAAATTCAAAAGTTACTATTCACAAAAAACTATGTTTATCATAATGGAACACATTTTAATTAATGAATTTAACCATGCCCCTCATATTTTTTAAATTCAATTCACAAAATTAGTAAAACTATGTTTTATGGAAATTTGCGAATGTGCTTAGAAGATTTGTAAATGGCGTTAAATTTTTTAATGAAATTTTATATATATAATCCGATTAGAAGAAGACTCCAATGAATTAAATTGAAATAATATAGTTTTTATGTATCCATTTTGACATCAAAATAAATATAAGTAAAATTAATAATTATTTAAATAAATATTCAGTTTTAAACAATAACGCAGCGGTTTTCACTATTCATAAAATATTCAGCAATTTAAAAAAATACAAAAAATTCACCCTAATATAATATTGATATTCCAAATACAAAAATGAAGTCCATTTTAAAATATAAAATTTATAAAATTTTAAAAAATGGCTTATACTATTAATAACTACTTTTTAATCGGCTAGTTTGATTGGTCATGTTTTGCTAGAAATCAATGATGCGTACATCACAAGCTATTGCATTATTCAAAGAGAAACATGTCATAGATGTTTGTGGTGTTACATTCTCCTCACCTTCAAATAATATAGTCCACAATATTTAAAGAATATTATTACATAAAAAGATTTGGTTGGTTTTTCATCATAAGTTCCTCAGGATCATACATTTCCTCTTCCATTTAATTGTTCCCCAATGAACTTTTTCGAGATGAGTCATCATGTTTTTTAACACATGTTATATGGTCTCAGGAATTCTAATGGGATCTTCAAAAAAAGAAATATTGGGTTCATTTATATTTCATCATAGTTGAGTGCATGCATTGGGTGGAGCATGTATTTTCTTGGACAATGATATGTGGAACACATCATGACCATGAAACAGACATGGAAGCATTGCCAAATGGTAAACAAAAACTCCAATTCATTATAGAATTTTGAAAGGTCCGATGTATCGGGGACTTAATTTTCCCTTCATACCAACTCGTATAACACCCTTCCATAGAGAAACCATAATGAAAACATGATATCCTACTTGAAGTTCCATATCCTTATTTCAGTTATCATCATAGTTATTTTGCCTACATTGAGCTATATTGATGTGGGTTTTGATAATCTTTACCTTTTCCATTATTTCCACCTTTTCTATTATTTCCTCAATATGTCATGATCTTACATGTTTTCTATCACTATCATCATCTGAACTAGTTGGCATGTGAAATCACATTCCATATAATTCATCATTTGGATCCATCAAAATACTTGAAAGGAACCTATTATTATAGAAAAAATTTACAATTGGTAAATACTGATCCCACATCCCATGAAATGTATTGTGAAATCATAATCCATTAGTAGTTCAATCTATCGCCTTTTCCTCATATTGAATTCTTTCTGTGAGAAAATATACATCAAACTCATTTTAATATTATATATCTCCTAGTTTTTACCATAGATATTGTGTCTCTATATCTTTAGTGCAATAGTTATAGATAATAACATAAGATCAGGGGTATAATTGTTTTATTCTGAATTTTTAGCTGACATGATTCAAAGGAAATTAATCTATTATTCTGCATAAGTACACAACCAAGTCCTTCATTGATTCATCACTATAAATAATAGACACATCATTCCCTGATGGTAGAGTCAAAATAGAAGCATTGAATAATATCTATTCAGTTATTCAAAACATTCTGCACACTCTTTTTTCCAAAAATAATTTAACCCCTTTATGCGTGAGCTTGGTAAATGGGTTAGCCAATCAAAAAAAATTATAGACCGAATAACTATAATAACATTCTAAACCAATAAAAATGTGTACCTTAGTTATACTCATCGCTGTTTTCCATTCTTGGATTGCACTATTCTTAACAATCAAGAGAGATTTTATCAATAGAAACAAAATACACAAGAAAATGAAATTTCAAGATTCAAGAATTCACACTTGCTAAACGACACATATAATTATATCTTCTAAGAATCTTCAGAATTATGTGAAAGTTGTTTTCATGATCATAGTTGCTTCTAGGGTATACCAAGATATCATCATTAAATAAAACTAAAAATTCATCATGATATTCTTTAAAAATTCTATTCATCAGATCCATGAAAATATATGGTGCATTAGTCACTCCAAAAGGTATTAATGTAAACTTGTAATGCGTGTACCTAGTTTGAAATGTTGTCTTTAGAATGTATTCCTTCTTTACGCACAAAAAATTATATCTAGATTGAAGGACAATGTTTGATAAATATTGATCTCCTTGAGGATGATCATGTAAATCATCAACGTGATGTAGGGTTACTTTTTCTTTATTGTAATAGCATTGATCTCCCTATAGTGAATTCAAAACATCAATGATCCATATTTCTTCTTAACAAATAGAATATGGGATCCCCATGGAGAATCAATATGGTGAATAAATAAATTATTTATCAATTCCTCCTGTTGTTTCTTTAGTTCCACTAATTCCACAATGACCATTCAATAAGGGGTCTTTGTTATAGGCCCTGAATAAGGAATTAAATTAATGGAAAACTAAATTTCTTATTCTGGGGGATGTCCAGGTAAATCCTTTGGAAACCCATAAAAATATTCTTTTATAATATGTAAAACTTCTAAGTGAACATTATTTTCCTCACCCATAGTCATTTCCCCCTTCCTCCTAAATAATTGAATTTAGTAGAGCCTAAGAGGGTGGATATAGATGAAAATCAAATGGTGATGCTTCTGCTCAAAATAAAATGGATTCATTATCATCATCATAAATTATAACCAATATTTTTGTACAATTTTTTTAATCGTGGTTAGAAAGCCAATCGATAATGAAGATTATATCAAATTAAGTCATGGGTATGATGATGAGAGGAGTAGATAAATCACATTTATATGCCATAATAGTACTTGATTCACAAAACATTGCTGCATTGTTACATATATTAAGTGTTTTGACTAATAACTCACTTGTTAAATAAAATTATAAATATATACTGTCCATGAAAAAATGGGAAGATATGAATGAAAGCATTGATCTAGAATCAACGAATGCATTGGCTAAATTTAAGGAAATGGTTAATGTACCTTCCTTTATGTCATTTTTAACTTCAACCTCTACAGTTTTAATGGTATAAACTCACCCTTTCTCCTTTATCATTTTCTGAGGTATGTTACCTTGGTGCATAGGACATGCAATTTCATAAATCCCCATTTCATTAAAACTGTATCATGTAACAGTGATAACCTCTTTCTTCCCCTTGCAATCATGATCTTGATGGTATTTTTCATCAAACAGGTAACAAACTCCCATTCCCATTAGGCATGTACTAGGTTGTTTCTTCCCACATTTACTATAGGATGGAAATTCTACTTTTCAATTATTCCCCTTACTTCGTTTTCCATATTGTTTAGAAGATATCTTCTTCACTATATTATCTATAATGTTTTAAGACTTAGAGAATTCATTCTCTATCTTGATAGTGTGTGTGACTATATATTCATACAATGAGAAGGATTGTGAGACAAATGATAAATGGAGAAATGTTTGTATCCCATTAATGAAATGACCAATCATATTATTTGGGTTACGTATATAATCTCCATCATGATTTTATATCCTTGTAATATTAGTCTCATACTTTGCGTCATTATTATATTCTTTTTTCCTCAGACTCAGAGATTTCCTTTCTATATCCGCTCGGTGTTCACGATGAATGTATTTTTTCTAAGAAAAGATCTGTAAACTCCCTCCATTCCATATATTATACTTCATTATCCTCTTTTTTTTTGAATTAATAACCACCATTGATCTGCATCTCCTATGAGGTGATAAACTACCATGAAAACCATTTCCCTTTCGCTTCTCCCTAATGCATGAAATATTTTTTCTAAGGAACTTATCCATTGCATAGCTACAAATGGATTTGTAGTCCCATTGAATGTTGGTGGTTATTAACTCAGGATTTTTTTAACATTGATCCTCCACATTGTGGATATGGGTGATTCATATGGGTAAGGTTATTATTCATAACCCGGGTTAGTTGTCCCAGTATGTTTATAAGTTGTTCAGCACCAGCTGCATTACTATCTGCACTATAATAATCATTATTAGGAGGGAAATACCAACATAGATTACTTGCATTGATAAAGATTCCATTCCTTCCACTAGGTTCCATTTTTAGACAATGTTATACACTGGATTATGTTATGAATCACAATGCATAATTCCTAACATGTAAAATAATTTACATAAATTTATATGTTTATGCATATAACCAATAACACTAAAAAAGTTTTCTTTGGGGAATTATTTACTCATATATCCTTGATAATGGTTTGTGAATAAAATTTTAATTATACTGAGAATATCTTCTGGGAGTTCCATAACCAAGAGTGTGACAAGCCCCATTATCGTGCAGTAGTTATTTTTTGAGTCTATCTCGATGTAGTGTTTTATGGTCTTACCTCTAGTTAAATATTTTCCATAGCCGCCTCTACTAACTCATATCTAGATAGGATGTATTTCTTGAAAAACCAACATAATATCTACATTACAAAAAAATTATGTTCTTCTATACTAATCCTCATAGTCTATTTTAGTGTAGTGTTATTTAATTAGAGTTATTCTAAATCTAGTTTCCAGGGATTTACTAAACTTGATCTGATGCCAACTATAACACCCTGACCCTAGTTACCCAGAGTCGGTGCATTATTACATAACATTGGTATGATTACAAGAGATAATCTATGAAATACCGAATAATTTAGTATCCTTGGATGTACTAGATACAAACATAAGTTTCACATAACATAATTAAATTGAAAAACAAAAATATTATGTCCCCGATGAACATACTCATATCCCTTAACATATTCTTATAGTTTAAATAAAATATAATTATTTTCATCCTGTAAAATTAAAAAATAAGAAATGGGTAAGCTTAGAATCATGGTAAGGATAATAGAATAGGGGATCCTTTTATAAATAAACATAAAATTTAACGCAATTTATATGAATAAAACAAAACTTTTAAAATGTAAATTCATAATAATATGAAAAATATAAATCAAACTATTACATTTACTTATTCACATGGATATTCTACAAGTCGAATAATGACATGTAATATCAATAGATAATTTCATTATTACAGAATCCATAATGTCGGACATCATAACCACATATTCAAGTCTTTATTCCAAGACTAAGAATAATGTTTTGTCCAGGCATTATTCCAAGACACTAATTTGTCTCATGATACCTACCAATGAATAAGGGGATATATTAGGCCCCACACAACACATATTAAGTGCAATTCATAATTCATATGAAAAGGTTGAACATAACATAATCATTCATATTAAAACTAGCATAAAAAATGTCAATATAATAACTATAAACCATAAATTCAATAAAAATAGCACATCCAATGTCAAACATATCACAAAAAAATCAATACAATATGGTTTATTGTATCATAATAAATCAACTTCTAATACGCATAAAATCCTAGAAAGGATGTTGACTAAGATGAAATCAAAACTATTTTTGCAAAATATGTCTTTCTATATTGAAATCATTTAAAAGTCATGTAATTATAAATGAAAATATTTATTTTGAAAATATTATTATAAGATATTAAGGGAATCATATATGGTGATATAATGGTGGAAAATAGCCTCACTTTCCAAACATGTTAAAATAAATTTCCATAATTTATCAAATATGTCATAAAGTACCATCTTTAGAAAATGAGGGAAAGATTCTTTTCAATAATATTTATAAAAATAAAAAATACAGTATAAATGAATTTAACCCATACTCTATGAAATAGTAAAAATGATTTGAAATTAATTTTTTAGAACTATGGATGTGGATGAAATGAAATTCCCAGTAGATACTTACGTATAGACAACCTCAGAAAATGAAGAGATTGTAAAATTAAACATTAACATGTACATTTACTTAGACGAGTGTATGTTAACCTATTGAACAATAGTTAAGTCAGGGTTATTAAATTATACAATAACCACATACATATATATGATATCATTTATGATCTGCTAATATTACATTGTTAATAATATTTCAGTAGTATTATTGTTTCGGGTGTTAACATATTCATTTTCCTTTATTTGTTTTGTTATGTAATCCTTATTTTTTATTTATATAATTTAATACAATCATATCTAGAATGATATTTTTTATTAAAAATTATATTTAATCATCAAATGAAAATTATTCTTTAATGGTTACGTTGGGGAATGAAATATCATCACGTTATCGAGACGGTAATCCATACGTATGCATGAGCGATAATATCACAATTTTTATGATTAAATCATATATAATTGGATGTAATATTATATAAAAATAATAATTAAAATGTTATATTTATTATTTACATCAATTATAATCTTTATTATACCCATCCAAATAATGAAGTGTTGAATAACAAATTAACCACGATGTGGAGATGGTAAGTCGTATGTACGCATGTATGCTGGCTTTGTCATTCATAGGATGGATAGAATAATGAATATGGTTGTACCATATTTATAATAAAATATCTGTTTATAGATGGTATTGGAGTTATTATCTTGTTATGGAATCAATAACTAATGAGGAAGTGGAAAAATAAAACAATTTTGAAAGAGGTGGTGAAATAACTGACTCTTCTTTGGGTTATTCGTTTTAATTTGAAAAATAGGGCCCCAAAGGGTGGCTTTATAATCAATGTATGGCTTCTAGGTTGAAATGAGAGTAGTTGAGAGGAGATTTTAGTAGGGTTTGGCTGAGCCAAATGGCTTTGTATGTGTGAAAATATGTGAAGGAGAATTACCCTTTTATTAGAGAGGCGAGGGTCACTTTGGGAAAAGTTTGAAATATTAATTTATTATAGAATAATTTTCAATTTCTAATGGCTTTAAAAGGATTAATTTTTATCCCAAGTTGAGTATCAGTCTAAATAATCTCTACCAATAGTTTTTAGAAATTTTAAGGTTACCATATTAAACTTATCCTTTAGATTTATCTCTTAGTTATGTAGTATAACTTTTACAATGTCACCTTGATTTTTTATATTATATGGTTACTAAACTTAATAAAAAATGCCATGAGAACATCAAGTGGTTCATTAATGACATATATGACCATATATATGTCCTTTGGCCGAATATTATATTTTTAGGAGTATTATATCTTATAATTAAATTGTATTTCATTTAAAAACGAATTTATAACAATTTAGACTCTATTTAGTAATTGGTTTTTGTGAATGTCATAAAAACATTGATACTTAAAAAAAAATACATTTAATCAACCCAAACATGTCATATTCAACATGAAAATTCGTGTATGGTATCAAAAGATTAAATTTACATATATTTTGATATTTATAATGTTAATTATTTTAGTCATTCATTAATACGGTAATTACTGCTTCGTCATTATGTCATAAATAAATTTACTTTTTTATTATCTAAAATTTATAAATAAAATACCATGATATAGGAGATATTTTTCTATTTCAATTGAATATTTATAGATGAATTTATCTTATAAATTACCCTATATTAATAATAATTTAGTTACTAAAATTTTAATATAACACTTTTAACAATTCTTTAAATAAAATATAATAAATGTCATAATCTAATCATAGTGTTTCCAAAAGGATCATATTTTATTCCAAATTTTGATTTCGATAGAAGTAAAATTATCCAATAGAATTAGGACATGTTTTAGGGTAATTGTAAAATCATTTTGACATTTAATAAACCTAATTACTTTTAACCGTGATAAATAAAATTAAAAAGTTATTATTCGGAATTTTTTATTCATCACATAGTTCCAAATTTTACTTACTGATTTCAACTGTGTTTCTTTGATATTTTAATTCAATTCAAAATAGAGGAAACATTATGTTATATGAAAATTATCGAATGTGTCTAGAAGGTGGGTAAAAGATGTTAACAGTTTAAAAATTTTATATATCTAATATTATTATAAAATTACACGAATGAATTACATTTGACTAATATAGGTATTATTATCTATTTGGAATTTATAATAATTTTAAGTAAAAATAATAATTATTTAAATATAAATACGGTTTTAAACAATAACACATTGGTTTACACTATTCATCAGAATTGAATGTTTTCATAAAAATAAATAACAATAAACCTAAGATAATTTTGATATTCTAAATCAAAAATGGAAGTCCATTTTGATAAATTAAATTTATTAAATTTCAAAAAGAGGGTATTACTATTCACAACAGCATTTTAAATGACTTTTTTGATTGGCCATGGTGTGCTTTGACTCGATATTGCACACAACGTAAGCTATTGCATTATTTAAAGAGAAGCGTGCTATGGAAGCTTGGGGTGTTATATTTTCTCATCCTTCATATAATTTCATCCATGAAATTAATAGAATGTTACTGCATAAAATGATTCTTGTGGTTCTTCATCATATGTTCCTTAGGTTCCCATGTTTCCTCTTCCATTTTGGGGTTTCTCCAATGATCTTTTACCAGAATAATCATCTGTTTTTTCAACATTTGTTCTCTAGTAGCAAAAATTTTGATAGGATCATCACAATAAGACATATCTGGTTATAGTTATATTTATTCATAGGTGAGTACAAGAATTTTTTCATGAATTTATTTTCTCAATAGAGACACATGGACAGCATCATGAACTTTGGAGTGACTTGGCGGCATTTCTAAATAGTAAGATACAACACAAATTAGATCTGTAATTTCAAAAGGTTTGATATACTGGAGACTTAATTTTCCCTAATTACTGAATCGTATAACAACCTTCCCTAGAGATACCCTCATGAAAATATTATCTTCAAGATGAAATTACAAATCCTTCATTCTGTTAGCGGTATATCTCTTTTCCATACTTTGTGATTTTTTGATGTGAGTTTGGATAATCTTCACCTTTTCTATTGTTTCCTCAACAAGTTCTAGACCAATGAGTTTTCCTTCACCATCATTATCCAAACAATTTAGTGCATAATATCTCTTTTCATATAATGCTTCATATTATGCCATCTGAATACTTGAATGGAAGACATTATTATATGAAAATTCTACCAGAGGTAAATAATGATCCCACCTACTTAGATTGTCAAGTGAGAAGGATCTCAAAATTCCATCCAAGGATTGAATAGTTTGTTCTGATTGTCTATCTATTAGAGTGTGGTAGGAAGTGCTCCAACAAAGTTCAACATATAGGTCTCTCTACATACTTTTCCAGAATATTGATGTAAAACATGTATCATGATCGGAAACAATTGATAGGGGTACACCATGAATTATTATAACATCATTAATATATAGTTTTGTTAAACGTTCAATTAGTAAATCTTATCTTATAAAAAGAAAATGTGCTGAATTGGAATAAAGATATATAGTGACCCATATTGCATTATTCCTTCTAGGAGTATTTGGATTCCCCATGACAATGTCCATCTTAATAACATCCCATTTCTACTCTGGTATGGGAAGAGATGCATGACTCTTCCAGTATGTTGCCTTCCCGCATTCACATATTGAAAAACCATATATAATGACACATAATAGGAAATCTCCCTCTTTATGTTGCCCCCAAAAATGATCCTTAGAATAACAATACATCATAGTGATACAATGGGTGTATGGTGTTATAGGATCTATGAGAATCATCCAACAATTCTGTTTTTAGATCCGGTATATCGGAAACATAAAGCATCTTTCCAAATTTCAAAATTCCATTTTCATATACGATGTCTTTCAATATCCCATCATTCACAGCTTAAATTTTCCATTTAAAATCATAATCATCATTCTGAAAACTTTTTATAATTTTCTAGTAATGATTTCTTGGTAACCATTCGAAATGTATTGATGTTTCACCTTACATGATTATTCCCATATCATTATTAATAAGATCCATGAACATAGGGTCGCTTTCATCAATCATATTGTTTAGAACTCCATTATACATTCTGCTCAAAGCATCTTCCACCTTATTTGACTTCCCGAGGTGATATAATATAGTGAAATTATATTCCATGAGTAGTTAAAGCCATCACCCTTGCCTCATATTGAGTTCAATATGTGAGAAAATATACATCATACTCTTGTTATCAGTATATATCACACATTTTCACCATAGTGATCGTGTATCTATATCGACAGAGCAAATATTTCAGCTGCTAACTCAAGATCATGATAAAGATAGTTTTATTCATGATTTTTTTGCTTTTGTGATGCATAGGCAATAAGTATATTATCCAACATAATGACGCAACCATGTCCTTTTCTTATGGAACATAGAAAATAACAAACCAATCATTTACCAATTGTTGAGTAATGATAGAATAATTGAATAAAAATCTCTTTTGTTAATCAAAACAATATTCACACTCTTTTTTCCAAACAAATTGAACCCCTTTTAGCATGAGCTTTAATAATGGGTTTTCCAATCAGGAAAAATGATAGACGAAACGCCGATAACAACCTTCTAAACCAATAAATCTACGTACCTTAGTTATACTCATCTGTGCAAGAAATTCATTGATTGAACTTTTCATTAAAGGATCGACAGATATTCCATCCATAAAACCAATATTTCAAAGAAAAGAATTTTACTTTAGCAATAATTAACATGTGATAAAATTCCCATATAATTCATTTTTTCTTAGAGTATTTAGAATAGGGTGAAAGTGATTTTCCTGATCCTCATAGTTTTTGGAGTATACCAAGATATCATCAATAAATATAACTATAAAGTCATCAAGATATTCCTTAAATAAACTATTTATTAGATCCTTGAAAACAGATGGTGCATTATTAAGTCCAAAAGGCATTATTGTAAACTCGTAATGCTTGTACCTGGTTCAAAATGATCTCTCTAGAATGTATTACTTCTTCACACACAACTGATGATATCAATTTCAAAGATCAATCTTTGAAAAATATTGAGCACCTTGAAGTTGATCAAACAAATCATTAATTTGAGGTAGGGGATACTTGTTAATTTTTTGTAGCATTGATATCCCTATTGTTAATGCCCAACCTCATAGATCCATATTTATTCTTATAAAAAAGAATAGGGGTTCCCCATAGAGATATACTAGGTTGAATAAATACTTTATTACTGAATTCCTTAAGTTTTTTCTTTAGTTTTTCTAACTCCATAGAGGTAATTCTAGAAGTGTTCTTCAATATGGGCCTTGAACCAGAAATTAAATCAATAAGTAACTCAATTTCTTGTTTGAGAAGATATCTAGGTAAATCCTTTAGAAACACATGAACATATTTTTGAACAATTGGTAAATCATTTATTTAAACTTTATTTTCTTATCCATTGTTATTTCACTCCATTCCACCCCAATAATTGAATTTAGTAGACCTATGTGGGGTGGATCTAGATGAGAATCAGATGGAGATGCTTCTTCCCTAATGATAAGGGATTCCTAATCATCATCAGAAATTGTATCCTTTTTCTTATTACAATAAATTTTTCCATCATGAACAGAAATCCAATCCATATCGAGTATTATATCTAATTCCATCATGGGTATGATGTTGAGATCAATAGATAAATCACATTTATATACCATAATGGTAACTGATTAACAATACATTGTTGCAATGATACTTTCCTTAGGAGTTTTCATAAAAATTACCTTGTTAAATCAAATTGGAAATATCTAATTTTCAGGAAAAACAAGGAATATATTAATGTTTGTGATGATCCAGAACCAAATAAAGCATTGGGTTATATTGGGGAAAAAATTTATGTACTTACCACCATGTCATTCAAAACTTCAACCTGTGCAGTTGTGATCACATAAGCATGGTCTGGATCCATTTCCCTATTTTTGGTATGTTTCATTGGCAGTTAGGAAATTTATATTCCAATTTCTCCATTTCATTACAACTGTTTCATTCAATGTTGATAACTTATTTCTTCCCCTTATAATAACGAGCTTCAGAGCCATTTTCACCACACTTATAACAAACCCCCATTACCTTCAGGAAATTATTGCAGGGTTTCTTCCCACATTTACTGAAGTATGGAATTTCTCTATTTCCCTATATTACCCTTATATCCATCTCCAAAGTGATTATTAGATCACTTCTCCACTTTCATTGGTTTAATGTCGTAAGACATAAAGAATTACTTTTATATTATTGAAGCACATGAGACTCTACCTTTGTACAATGAGAGGTATTTTGAGACTAATGCTCGATAGAGAAATTGTTTTAACACATAAAATAATTGATTAATATTACTCCTTATATTTTGTATATAATCATCATCATGTTATTGTAACCTTTTAATGTTACTCTCAAACTATGGTATATTCTCATCCTCTTTTTTCCACAGACTAAAAAATTATCTTTCCAAATATGTATGAAGATCATGAGGAAATAGGTTTTCTATAAACAACTCTTTAAACTCCCGACATTATATATTTCATACATAATCATCCTCCTTTATGTTTTTAATTAATGACCACCATTGATCTGCATCTCCTCTAAGTTTATAAACTCCCATTACAACTATTTCCCTTCGGCTACTCCCTAATAAATGAAATATTTTCTCTAAGGAACACATCCATTTCTCAGTAACAAATGGATTTGTAGTCCCCTTGAATTTTGGTGTTTTTTTACTCATCAAGTGTACTAAAATTGATCCTTTATGTTTTTTATTATGGTTTTCTATACAGGTAAGGTTATTATTCATAACATGAGTGATTTGTCCACATATGGTTATAAGCTATTCATCACCAGTTGCATCACTATCTCCACTATAATTATCTTGAGTGGGAGGAAACACCTACATGTATTACATGTTTTGATATGATTTCCATTCCTTCCACTAGGCTCCATTTATAAACAACATCATACACTAGATTAGTTCATGAATCCTATTGCATAATTCCAAACTTGTAGAATAGTTAACATAAAATGAATAGATAATGCATATATTCTATAATAATAAACAAATTATTTCTATTGAGAATTATTTAATAGTAAATAATTTAGAATAGTTTGTAAATAAAATATCAATTATCCTATTCATATCCCCGGGGAGTTTCCTAAACAAGAGTGCAACAAGGATCATTTTTGTGCACCAATTCATATTCGAGTCTAGCTCAAAGTTGACTTTTTGGGATTTACCCATAGTTACATCTATGCCAGAGCATCCTCTAACCACCCATATCTAGACAGGGATGTATTTCTTTGAAAATCCACGTAATATCTACATTACCAAAACTATTGGATGTTTATCTATACTAATCCCCAAAGTCTCTCTTAGGGAAGTATTCTATAATAATTGTTTTTCTAAATCTAGTTTCCATGGTTTGTTCTAAACATTCTCTAAACTGTAATTCCCCGACCCTAGTTACCAAAAGTAAGTTCATTATTACATAAAATTGGCATAATCACAAGAGATCATGTCCGAAAAACCAATCCTTATAGTAGCCCAGGATGTACTAGATATATATATATATTTCACATTTCATTATGAAATAGAAAAACAACAACATTTTGTCCACTATGAACACACTCATATCCTTTATACTATTCTTGTTGGTAAATCGTAATATACATCTTCGTATCTTTAAAAAATAAAACAGAAGAAAGGGGTGAGCTTAGATTCTCCGTAACGATAACAGTGTAGCAGAACATATTATAAATAAGCATTAACATTTAATGCAATGTATAATATTAAAACACAAGACTTTTAAAATCAAACTCTAGCCTAATATGGAAGTGACGAAACACATACTTCTATTTACATATCCACATTGATATTCAACTAGTCGAATAATCACATGTAATATCAATTGTTAATTTCATAATAACAGAATTTATAATGTCATACATCATAACCAAATAGTCAGATCCTCATGCCAAGACTACAAATGATGTTTTGTCAAGGGATTTTTCCAAGACACTAATTTTACTCATGATACCTACTGATGCATCGAGGGCTATAAAGGGCGTCATCCGTCACTTACGAATTCCAATGAATTCCTTATATGAAAAGGTTGAAACATAACATAAACATTCATATTAAAACTAGCAGATGAAATATCAATAATTTAACAATAAACAATGAATGCGATAAAAATAGAACATACGAAGTCATACATATCACAAAACATTTAAAACAATTAGAAAGATCATATCATAAAAAATCAATGTCAAACAAAGTTAATATCCAACAAAGGACATTGATAGAGATGAAATCAAATATATTTGAGAGAAATAACTCTTTCAATTTTAAAATCTTGTAAATGTTATGTAATTATAAAATAAAACATCTATTTTGAAAATATTCTTGTAATCCTGTAAGGGATGCTTAGAATGTGTTATAATTGCCGGAAATAGTTTCACTCACCCAATAAGATAAATGAAACAATCTTTCCCTAATTTGTCAAAATGGTCATAACATACTTTTTTTGAGAAATAATGGAATGATTCCTTTATAAAAAAATTTAAAAAATTAAAACATGGGTATAATTTACCTTAAAACATAGTCTACAAAATAGTAATTTTTTAAAAAAAATACATTTTTAAGAAACACCGACGTTGATTATATGGAAGTCTCAGAAGATAATTACATATAAACAACCTTGGAAAATTTAATGATATTAAAATTAACCAATATCGTTTACATTTCCTAATTTGACCATACATTAACCGCCCATATAATAGTTAAATCATTGTTATTAAATTATAAAATAGCCACATACATAAATACGACATCATATATGATCATCTAATATTGCTTTGTTAATAATATTTCAGTAGTATTCTTGTTTCAGTAGTTAACTGAATCATTTTCATTTATATTTTTTGTTATGAAATTCATTTTTTATGGGTATAATGTTTTTCAGTCATATACATAATGATATTAAGTAATTAAACATTATTTTTAATCTTCAAATTAAAATTATTCTTGAATTATTACGATGGGGAATGACATTTCATTACATCGTGGAGACGGTAAGACGTACATATGAACACGCGACAATCTCATTCCTTTGATGGTGAAATACTACGTAATTGGAAGGTATATTATACGTAAATAACCATTTACATGTTATATTTATTATTTACATCAATCATACTCATTATTATACCCATCCATATAATGATGTGTTGAATAACAAACTACACCACGATGTGGAGACGGTAAATTGTACATACACACGTATAGTTACTTTGTCATTAATGGGATGGATAGAATAATTACTATGGTTATACAATATTTATTGTAACATATTCATATTTATATCGTACTGGAGTTATTATTTTGTTATGGAATCAACAAAAATTGAGGAAGTGGAAGAATAAAAGAGCTTTGAAATATGTGATGAAATAATTACATCTTCTTCAAGTCCTTCCTTTTGATTTGAACAAAAGGACTCTATAGTATGGATTTATGATCACTGTATGGAAACTATGTTGAATTGAGGATATTTTCGAGGAGATTTGAGTAGGGATTTTCTAGGAAAAATGGCTTTGAATAAGTGAAATTAAGAGAATGGGATGTAACCTTGTATAAGAGAGGTGATGATCATTTTAGAAAAAGCATGAAATATTATTTTATTATAAATACATTTTCATTTTCTAACGGCATAAAAATGATTTATTTAGAGGATATGGTGGGAGTGAGTTGAAATCCACTATGCCAATAGGTTTTAGACATGTTTAGGTCACCATATTAACATTATCTATTATATTTAACTCTTAGTTAAATTGTTTAACTTTTACCATATCTCCTTGTATTTTTATAATATATAGTTAATAAGAATAAAATAATATGACAATAGAACCAAAAGTGGTTCATTAATGACATATATAACCTTATCTAAGTCCTTTGGAATAATAATTTATTTTTAGGAGTATTATATCATTGAAAAATATATTATTTTCTTTAAACACTCATTTATGTCAATATTTATAGTCAATTGTATTTGGTTTTTGTGAAAGTCAATAAGTATTGTTTTCGTAAAAAACTACATTTAATCAACCCAAAAATTTCATATTAAACTATAATTTTTTTTGGATGGTATCAAATGTTTCAATTTAAATTTATTTTTGTATTTATTATTTCAATTAGTATAATGTTTCATTAATAAGGTAATTACTACATCATAATTGTGTCATAAATAAATTTAATTATTTATTGTCTAAAAAATATATACAAAATACCATGATGTAGGAAATATTTTTATCTTTATTATTAAATATTTATAGTCTAATTTATCTTATGTATAACCCAATAATAAAAAATTTTGAATTATTAAAAATTAAATTTAAAACTTTTAACACATCTTCAAATAAAATATAATAAATGACCAAATCTAATCAATATGGAAAAATAAGTATCTTATTTTATTTATATGGTACATGTTTTCCTATAAATTATAATTACGACATGTGATAAGATATTTATAATATCATTGTTATGTTTAATTACCCTCTTTACTTTAAGTTGTGGCAAATGAAATTAATACGTTACTATTCATCTAAAATTATTTTCATCCCAGTGAATGAATAATTACTTAATTAATTCAACCATGTATCTTAGATTTTTGAAATTCAATTAACAGTAGACTAAAAGTTATGTTTTATGAAAATTTGTAAATGTTCTAGAACGCGGGTAAAAGGAATTAACAAGATTAATAAAATTTTATATATCTAGTAATATTATAAAATCACTCCAATGAATTAAATTAGACTAATATATGTATTATGTATCAATTTAAACATATAAATAAATGTACATAAAAATAATAGTTATTTAAATAAACGAGTCAGTATTAAACAATAACATATTGGATTTAACTATTCATAAAAAATTGAATACCTTTTGAAAAATACAAAAAATTCACCATAAGTCTATTTTGAAATTCCATATCCAAAAATGAATTTTTTTTAAAAAAATTAAAACTAATAATATTTCAAAATGTCTGTATTAATATTCATTACTACTTTTTTAAATAGCTAGTTTGATTTTTTCATAGTGTTCTAGAACATGATGATGCGTACAACGCCAACTATTTCATTATTACAAGAGTAGTGTACCATGAATGATTGGGGTGTTACAGTTACAATGACCTACTCCATTCTATGTTGGTCACCAAACAAGGAATATTTAGTATAAAATAAGTGATTATAATGCCCTATATCTAACTAAGAGATGTTTATTCATTATAAATCTAACTAAATAAATTTTCCTCCAACTCCAACTGAGAGACTCCTCATTCTCCTCATTCTAACCAAAAGAAATAAACTCATCTTAAAAATAACTAGAAGTCATCACCTCCATTCAATGTCTGGACCCAGTGTAGGATTTTTCTCTGATATCCCTTCATTTCCATGTAGTTTTTAAATTCTTCATTTAATTATTCATGTATCTTTAATAGTTAGTAGTCGATCGAATGGAATTTCTCAATTATTTATGATCACTGGTGATGTACTGTTTATTCAGTGAAATATTTATATGGATGATTATTAATTATACATAATGTCCCTATCTAACTTATATATGTTAATAATATGAACACAATATTCTTCAATATTTTATGCAAGGAAAATACTATAAATGTATCAGATCAAGTTCTTAATTAAATGTCTATTCAGTCACACATCCTGTTCAATTAATGAATCTCATTGTTCAAAAACCTTAAAAACTTGTATATGTTATTTTTTTATTATTTATGTTCCTTTTATGTTTATGATAATTTATTTTTCATCACATTATAATTAATGAATTATTTTACTTCATCATGAAATCTCAATTCATTCTTTTATTATCCTGGTAGAGTGAGTCCACATTATCTTTCTCACACATATGTGTTTGCATGATACCATCTAAAATTGTATATTTCCATAAACTTGAAGGATCCCCAGTTGTATTCTTACAACAATGACTAATGGGTAGAAGGAAATGGTTCAAATTATTCTTTTTTATAAAAACTAATGGTTATAATATTTTATTCTTTATGCATCGTCATCATTACGAGACATAGTATACATATACATTTCTTCATTGTCTCATTTTGTTCGCACAAATATGGGATATACATTATCAAAAAATACTTATATGTTTGAGGTAACAAGTTATTCACAATGAATAATAACTGTTCAATGGAGATGTTATATGCCTACCGATTTCACCTTTCCATTCATTAAATCGAAGGATTATGGTTACTTAATTTTTTTAGAATGAGTTCATGGTTGTTCAATTATCTGGTGCTCTATGAATATAATGACATAACACTCATTTGGCCTAATTATCATCCATTATTATATCTGATTATCAATTAAAATTACATGAAATCATATCTCCTAATCATATTGTGTCTAAGATCTACTCAACCACCAAAAAAACATCATTGTCTCAGAATATTAAATACAATGTGATCTTGGGTTAGTTAAGTCATCTTGTAAATATTAAAAACATATTGTCTAGGATAGATAGACCTATAATGATATGATTACCTCACATTAATTTGTTATGGATTATAAAAACCTAACCAATTATGTTTGAACTCTCCATGGATGAATGGCCTCCTCATTCTATCAATTTTAGTATAGTCATATCTCATTATTCATGTTATCACATTCATGATAAGAATAGTTGAGTGTATGAACTTAGTTAAATACCAAGGTGCTTAGCCTATTTGAACCTTCTTCAATGATGTTTGAAATCAGTCAATTTATGCCTCATATGTTCTCCAATAGAATGAATATTATTCTAGAAGATTGAGGTTAAAGAAGTGCAAAAAAACTACTAGACGACTTAGATGATTCATATTGTGAAACTCACATTCAATCCATCATTTTAATGAATGAAGAATAATATGTTGGGTCATTTTTACCACATCTATTTCTCTATATGTTGCGTCCATGGTTTATCCACAAAGGAACTCCATCAGAGGCCAAAAATACAAACCCCCAACCAATGTGCTTCCCAGCATGGAGGCACAACTTCTCCTCTATGCGCTTTAGTCTTACTTAAACAAAATACCATGTGCAGACACTCTTGGACACACCCATGAAACCATAATTCATAGAGCAGGATAGTTCACATTGTCCTCATAAACCCTTTAGGTCCCACATATCACAAGGGTTGAACATTCATTTGGTTTCCATTAGGCTATAATTTTTTTAAGTAATCCCCATTTATATAGTTATAAAAATATCAATGCTTTGAAATAAATTTAAATTCCAATATAAATTCTTTAACACAATTACATATTCACAATAGATTATATATTGTTTTATGGTATTTGAATGAATTATACACTAAATAATAAAATCTTTATTATGTGTCCATCTATAGGAAATTATATTTCATAAAAATAGTTTTTAAATAGACTTCACTTGATGTTACTAATGCGAAATGTCCTTAATACTTGTATATAACAACTAAATATCAGTTAAAAAGACATTATAGATACATCATGGAAAAATTATTAGGAGTTACATCTAATTATATGACTCCATATCAATTATCTACGACACACCACATCATCTGTATCCATGCGACACATATTGACACTTAACATCTACAAATAAAACAATATGCCAAAAATACCACTACTTTTATTTTTTCTCAATACTTATTTAGATAACTTTTTCAGGGACTCTATGAATACTTCAAACATTATCCCCCTTTAACAATCAAATGGAATGGATATGTGGGGAATTTGTATCATCTTATTATTCATTCTTAAATAAATGATCATATCCTTCATATAAAAATTCCTTGATATATTCTAAATAGGAATGGTCTCAAATTATTTTTTAGAAATCATACTTTAGTTAATAATATATAATTCATTGTGGGTATCATGGTCTAAAAATAACATAAAAACAAACAAGGATATTTATTTAGTCAATAAACAACAATGAATGTGAAATTAGGCTCCGATATTCTCAATTATCATTCATGTGGTTATAAATAATCAAATTAATCAATGAAATTTCTAAACTGAAAAGATATATCTGCAAAATCATTATGAATATTGATGCTCAAAAGATAAATCTCCCCCTTTCTCTCATTTTGACATCAATAATGGTCTCTACCTAAATAAATAACACATTATAATAAAGCACAATGAATTATGGTTTGAATGAAATAACTTGATCATTCATCACTGAATTCATACAATTATTTTAATATTCATTCTCATGGTTTCTCATCCATAAGGGATGGAAATTTTAATCAATTTCATTGAATTAAGTTGAATTAATGATGAAACAATCATTGCGGTATCCAAACGTGACGTCTTAAAACATCTCATTCCATTCCCTACATTGTTATTTCAAGACACATTAAAAATTTGGAATGAGGAGGATCCTATTAGATTCTATGAAGAAAAATTTAAAGATAGAGATTTCTATAAAATTGTTCCATTCATATCTACCAATATCATCATGGTAATATTTTTAGATAATTTATTTTGTTTTGAGTATCATCAATTTGACAATATTCAATATTCCCTTGAACATATTTTTTTTTTCAAATAACTGTTCCAAACAAAGCATTCGTGATATCCAAGTTTTCACCTATAGATAAATAGATATCATACTCATCCTCATTTTGTGAATATACATATTTTTCATTTAGATTTATTAAGTTTCCCAGATTACTCAAATATTTTTGCATGTTTAATCTTATTTTTTGAAACAACTAGTAATCCTTTCTCGACATTCATAGTATTCTCGATATGATTAAATAATTTTTCATTACTTTTTTTGAATCCACTTCAGTTTCAAAAAGAATCTTTCCTTATAACCATTTCATGCATTCCTCATACTTTTTAAATTCCACATTTCATGTTCCAGAAACTTCTCTAAAATGATAAATTAATTCTGGGTATATAGTTTTGAGGAATACATGCTCAAACATTGTTTTTTTTTTGAGATTTTATCCACATATTAACATTGAACCACACCTTATTCATGGATAATTCATATTAAATACATGAAAACCAGTAGTAATTTTATTTGTGATTATCCTTACTGAAAAACTAATAGAAGACATCAATATTTATTCTCCTAGAGTGTTTCATGATGAATCGATATATGTTTTGTTTGTTTTATTATGATATTATGAGCCTATATTTTATTGGCTTCATGTGTCCTTAATGGATGATTTTTATATTCCTCATTTGTGGTTTATTGACTCTAGTTATTATTATACATTTTATTACAAGATTTATATATCACAGATGAATTATTATATGTAACTTATCCTTCAAAAAGATTATGTTCACTTTAACCTTTCTTCTCACCAGACTGAGAAGATTCTCCCTTTATAGTAATATACATATTAAAATATTCTTTGTCCAAATTAAACTCCTATTGAATTGTGAGACATATGTCTTGTGTCTTTAAAAACTCTTTTTCCCTGGTAGTTATCTTCTCTTCAAGATCACAAATCATTTTATCAGGATAAAAAAAATTAAATATCTATATATTTATCTCTGCAACTAAAGAATATTATTTATTTATTGGATTATACTTTTCATAATGAAAAAGTATTTATTCTTATTTTTTTGATGACGATTATTTATTTTTTTATATCACATGAATTTTTATTTATTTTTTTATATGTGTGATCTATTACATATAGAATTATAATAGTTCATTATGCTTACCCATTGGTTTTACACTTGCCTATACATCGTCACTACTACTTGAAGCCTCATTTCTTCCCATTTCTATGTCAAATAAAAAATGCATTATTTCAAGAATAGCTTAATGATGAATATTTCATATGTTTTCTCATAAGATTTATTTTTAACTTTAATATAGTTTTTTTATTATAATAGAATTTATGTTAATGGGATAATTAATTGTCTAATTTTGATTCTAAATTATGATTCATCAGCTTTTATATTCATACAAAGTTTTTTAAAAAAATGACCACTATCACCCTTTTTGAAGCACTGGGTGGATAATTATTATTTCCCTTCCATTTTGTGATCCTAAATTTCTTTTATATAAATAAAAAACATCAATTTATGTGGTCATCATTTTCATTACTATATGAATATTCCAATTAAATTTCCAATAATTCTTTATCTTTTCCCATTATCCTAACAGCAAAGGCAATTTCAATTTAATGTTTATTCTTGATAGGTACAATAATCATTATATCAAAATATAAGGGATAATTGTTTAATTCATCAAGTGATAAATTAACTCTTTCTTCTAGTTTTGATACATTGGAATAAAAAATAACGTAAAACACAACATCAATTATTTGAAAATGATAGAGTCATCCACCTTCTCCCCAGATCCTATGAATTTTCTAACTACCTCATTAACTCAATTCAAATAGAAATCAATAATTTCATCATCATTACTTTTAATGTCCACAAAATTACTCCTCCATACATGATTTTTGGTTTCTTTGTATTTGAAATTTATTTCATTGCTCCTTCTATGTTTATCCCATATCACCTTGGTAGTATTATGTCCCATTAACTTTCTGTAGAAATTTTATATTATACACATAAATATAAAATTCTAAAAAATTACATAGAACTCTATATTTCTCTTATCATCATGTGTCTTGGATAAATTATCTGTATTGGGAGGAAATACCACTATAATAGAATCTCCCATTTCTAGAACATTTGATAAGAGAAATCGTATAATCATGTTACTAAATCTGTGATAATGAATCATTTAAAATTTTGGAACACTTTTTACATTGTTAGAATCCACATTATCCATCAATTAGAATTCATCTTTGATATCTGGAGGGAACCTAACACATTGACAAACATTTTACAACTCCATTCCATATGGAACACCTAGAGGGGATTTTGAATAAGTGGTTTCCTTTAAAAAAGTAATTTTATTTCCAATTAACCCTATCAAACATTTTGAGGTTCTTGATGAAATGAATATTATTTTTCAATATCACTTCATGTGAAGTGGTAAAAATATAGAGATAAGGACATAATATTTACCTGGTTTGATATAGTGAAAAACTTCCAATATTTTTGTTCCGCCAATATAGATTATTAACTTTGAAAAATGTTATTACAAAGCTTTGGATCTAATATATGATCTCCATTTTCATAGTTATCCAACTAAAATAATTTTTCTCAAGCTAAAACTGAGAGTTTCTTTCTCCTCTTGGCTCTAACCAGATGGCATCAAATTTTCCCACCACCAACATGACTAATTCATGTCTATTCAATGAATATATCCACTATAGGTTGATTCTTTGATCTATATCAATGAGCTTATAGGATATTATTTACCATTTACTTGTTCATTTACATTCAATAACTACAAGTTGGGTATGGTTTTATTATTTAATTTGCGTAGTTACACTTTTACCATGATGATTATTCATATACACTGATTAATGGTCTCAATTATATGTTTAATATATATGCACACAATCTTACAAAATATTTCAAGAAAGGAAAACAATTGAAAATATCAGATCATTTTCTTCTCAAAAGCTCAATTCAGTTACACTTCATGCTCACTTCATGAATTTCATTGATCATACACCTATAACATAAATATATTATCATGTTTATTAATTCATATTTTTGAGTAATATTCTTTTTTATGTTTCTTCATTTTTTCATGAAATCATGCCTAAACATCAACATAAAATTTTCATCCATCCTTGCACTATAATATATTGGTCAGTTCATGGTCTTCTTTATCACACATAGGTGTATATATGGTTCCTTATCAAATAGTACCTTTTTTTAAACCCAAGGAATGTTAAAATTTATTATAATCCTAAATACTCTAAGAAATATGAAAATGGTTCTTCTTATTGTTGTGAACAATCCCATATGGGTGTATTATTCCACTTTATATGGAACCTCTTAGTTGATAGACATTTTTTAATTGTAAAAGGCATGGATGTCCCAAGTAATTCACACAAAATAGCGATAATAGTTATCTTTCTATAATAATAATGTTCATGGGACCAATTTTCTTTAAATACCAGAAAAGCCAGGAGCCGGTGTAAGCCGGTCCTAATAAAATTAAATAAAGAAAGTGAGAAGAGTCAAGAATACATGGGAATATTACATAAACGAGTGTGCACCACCCCACACCTATCTGCCTCCACCATTGAGGCACAATAGTTTGTGGTCGTAAAAGACCACATCTCTGCAGAATCAGTGAGCGCTCGCTTTGCCAACACATCCTCCACCTGATTATCCTCTCTGTAGACATGTGAGACCTCCACCTGCATCCGAGCTATATCATTAAGGTAACCAACCTATTGCGGTAGAAGACACCAATGGACCTGGCACGTCTGGTGCACAAGGCAAGGATAGTGATCTGAGAGTCAGATTCAATCCATATATGTTTCCTATTAAAACAGATAGTGTACCTGATGGCATAAATCATTACCCAAAGCTCAGCTTGAAACGCGGTACCAGTTCCAATGGCGTGGTGATAACATCCTTCAACGAACCCACAGTAGGTACAAAACACACCTCCTTAACCCAATGGGCCTAGAGCACCCAACGCAGCCCCATCAACATTTACCTTGAGGTAGGGTCCGATGGGTGGGACCCATCGAATATACTTCAGCATCCGAGGTAAGCGTGGCCGCCCCGAGACACCATGCGTACACAAAATTTGAAGGTCCAAAACTGCATTAGAAATTGTGCCATCCTGCTCACGAGATGCTAGATAAACATCTCTATGAATCGCAATAACTCATTGATGAACATTGGGGCACACACAAGTGAAAATAGTAGCATTTCAGGATTCCAAAAGGACTACAACAGCCACAATAATGGCAGTCAAAAACAGATTAAAAATATTCTCACTGAACCTGCCATGGGAAGTAGCAGACAACATCTGAATAACTGTCTTGCATGTGTCAACAGATACCCCAAACACAGAACCGATGTATTCCCATAGTTGTTTTGCATGAGAGTAGCCCATAAAAACATGCTGAACTGATTCCTCATCGGCTTTACACATGGAGCACATGGAGGCCATATGAAACCCGACCGTATTGAGAGCATCAGATGTGGGTAGACGGTTTTTCCAGATCCTCCATATCAGAGAAAATCGAGCGGTTCTGATGAAACACACTATGTATTCCAGAAATCATGAAGGTGCAAGGGATTGGCCCCCATAGAGGATCATGTAATAATCTCTACTATTGAATTGTCTGGTTCTACTAAGCATCCAGATCAGAGTATCCAACTCTATAAAGACATAATCAGTGACATCATGCTCCACCTACACAGGAACACTAATGGAATCATATTGCAGTTGTGAGAGAAAACATGAAATTGAAAAATTCACAGCCTCATGTGGCACATTTTAATCCCAAAGGGGCTGCGTGGGCCACTTTGTGCTCCAGCAATTCAGTGTGGAATCCATGTAAACCAACCATCGGGTATCATGAATTATGCTGATATAAGCCTACTTGATATAGTCCCAAACCGATGAGGCAAGGTGCCATTTATGTCCATTTAAGAGCCTCTTTATGATCCTGTTTGAAAGAATTTCATCTCCAGCCTCATGAGTAATCAAGTTCCAAGTGAACTTCCCAATCAAACCATCATTAAAAGTCCAGAGATCCTTGATTCCTAGACCCCCATGCTCCACAGGCTTGATTCACTCCTTCGATGACACTGTAATTAGCTTCCTCTCATGTGGTGACCTCATCCATATGAAATTCCGTACCATACTCTGATGTTCCTTGAGAAGTCCCCTCAGCCATCGATAAATGGAGGAGTAGACAAACATTGATGTGATAACTGAGTTCACAAGGCAGACCCTCCTGGACATGGACATAGCATTCCCCTTCCACCTCTCCATCCGATGAACAATTCCAGCAGAGATTCCTTCAAGTTGCTGTCTTTTCAATTTTCCCCAAAACATGGGACCCCAAGGTATTAGAATTGTAAGGAACCCCTCCTCACCCCAAGAAGTCTGACAATTCTGTTTCGTTTCCCAACTGGAATTCAATTTCCAATAATAATGGAAGATTTGTCCCAACTAATGGCTTGTCTAGACACCTCCTCATAATGACTGAAGAGGGCTTTAATAGATGACATAGTTTTCCTTGATGCCTATCGAAGGAGGAATATGTCATCGACATACAATAAATGAGACGGTGCATACTCACTCACACCCGCCCTATATATTTTATAAATACCCATTTGAGCGAGATCATTATTACACCTACTCAGGTAGTCCTCTGCCATGGAAAAAAGCAGGCCAGAGAGTGGATCACCTTGGCGCACCCCCCTGGTGTGAGGAAAGAAGCCCCTCGGGGCACCATTGACAAGAACTGATAACCTGAAAGACTACAGAATGGTATGGATCAGATTCACAACGCCATTTGAGAAGCCATACCTTCTTAGGGCATCAAGTAGAATGCTCCACTGAAGAGTGTCAAAATCCTTGGATATATCAATTTTGATGGGAAAATTCTCATCCTTTGTCTTCTTTCTCATAATATTGACACTCTCTGAGGCCATAACAAGGAACTTTTGAATGTTCCTCCCAGGGACAACTCCAAATTGATTCGCAGTGACTATTCCATTAACCAACACACCCATCCTGTTCACCAAAACCTTTCAAATAATTTTGGATATTAGGTTCCCAAGAGCAACCGGTCTGAAGTCCTTTATGTCAAGGGAATCCTTTTTCTTGGGGACAAGAGCAATAAAATAGGAATTCATTCCATGGGGAATATATGAGTGTGAGAAGAAATACTTAATTCTATTGACAATGTCATTATTCAAGATGTCCCAATAGAACATAAAAATTTTATTTGTGAACCCATCAGGACATGGGGCACTCTCATGATTGAGAGATGGGAGAGAAGATCTGATATCCTCTTTGCATGGGGGAGCATTAAGAAGCTGATTCGTGTGGTCATCAATACAGGGGATGATGTTATCAACCATGCGATTAATGCTGAGTTGCCCATTATCAGAATATATTCCATTGAAGTGTTCAGCAACATCCTATGAAATCTCATTTTCTTCACTGTAAAGGTTCCCATCAATGCTGATCACACTATTCCCTACCTGCGCCCTCTTTTCATTATGTATCCTGTTACAAAACTTGGAGTTTCTATCCCCATCCGTTAACCATTTCACATTCAGTTGACTTCTAACCAGCCATTCCTTTAACATTAGGAGGTCATCCAGCCTATTATGGGCAGTTATTTCTTCTCTGGATAGAGTGGGATGCTGATCATGATAAACCATAATCCTGACCAGCTACTCCTATACATTCCTGATGTCCTCATCAAATTTTGAAAAAGATTTTTTACTCCATTCTCTTATCAGCCCCCTAAGATACTTTAGCATCATGGGAAGTCACTAGAGGGGACTCCCGATGTCTTCAGAATTCCATGCCTCCAAGATAATCTCCCTGCAACCTCGAGTCACAAGACATCTATTGTTGAATTTGAAGGGAATAGGGACCGACCTTGTGAGCTGGGTATTAACCTCAATAACCATCGGATTGTGGTCAGAATGATGCTTAGGGAGCATGAAACCAGAAACTCCATGAGTCGTGTCATGATCACAAATAAAGACGAAACATATAACAAGCTTTCCTGCTTACTTCCCCTCCCACGTTAACATGCACAATGTAAAATCTACACCACCTATGGTAACTTGTTCCAGATTACAATTGTCAATGCATTACGAAAATTCAGCAGCAGTAGCCCTATTGATGTTTGGACCAATATTCTCCTCAGGCTTCATTACTCTGTTGAAATCACCAATAACCACGCATTGTAGAATCATCCTCCTAGAAGTGGATTTATGATCTCCCCATAATTCCCTCCTCTTTATATAAGAATTGGAGGCATAAAAAAGAGACTGAGAGATCCTGTGCAGCAAATAAGTAGTTAATCAAGACACTTTGGTTCCCATTAGCACAGTAAGTGATCATAATGAAATCATGCCTTAACAACCATAAGTGGTCCATATGAGATGCATGATGATTATTAGAAACAAAATTGTATCCTAGAGAGCCCCATTTGAATCCTTTTTAGTTTTTAAAGAGTAGTTTTGGCCTAGAAATACCAACGAACATCGGTTTATAGGTCAGGAGATAATGTCAAAGTTCCCTGACCGTGTGGGAGTTACCTAGCCCCTGACAATTCCAAAAAAGGATCTTCATTTTTAAACGGCCATGCCTCTTGTCAAAGGCCCCCATTTCCGATCCACCTTTATCTATTTCTGCTTTTTCTTCCCCTGACCACTCTGCCCTTGCTGTCTAGTGGCAGTAATGTTATGAGGATCTTTGGTCACCTAGCATGCCCCACTGTCCCCATAATTCGGTGGGACAATGTTAGCACTCAGCTCCAAACCTGGACCAGCTGAAGCCCAATCTGCACTCCCCTTCACCAGCTCAACCTTGCTTCCAGCATTCACATTCCCAATCATTTCCTCACTACCAAATCCACTGGATGTAACATCATTCACTTCTGGGAATGTTTTGTATTCATTATTCCAAGAATCGCTATCAGAAACCAGACGCCCATCCAATCCACCATTGGATGCATCAATGCCACCCCTACCATGGGCATATCAGATTTTTCAATACCTTCCACCTCATCAGCCCATAAACGGACACCCAGTGGCATGCAAGTGTTTCCATATTTGAGAGGGGAGTCACTGCTAGCCAAAAACCTTCTTTGGGCATCCTTGGAGGGGGATATCTGTGTTAACATCCCTCCTGGATCATAAGATGGGTAGCATCCCAAACCTCTGCCAACTTCATCATATTCTGCCAGTTTTGTAGTTTTATCCCCCAACACATCAGGTACATCCATTTCTGCAGAATCACACTGAGGCAAGGTGGCTGGCCCAACTACTACCTATCCAACGTGTACTTTATTGCTAGGCAGATCAACCCTGGTAGCAGATGTAGAACCTCCCATATTCAAAACTTCATGCTGCCTAGCTCCACTACCATGGTCATCATCTTGGCCCTTAAAGGGATTTAGAGAATTCTTCTCCTCCCCTTTCCTTCTTCTGCACACCCTCCCTTCATGACCTTTCATCATGCAATCATTGCACTCCTTGTCCCGTTTACACTCAGACATCATATGCCCAAATAATAAGCAGTTCATACAGAACATGGGTTTCCTTTCATAAAAAATATCAAGCATCATTCTATGATCCCTTGTGGTAAGAATTACCTCCCCAATTAGCGTGCTCGACATGTCAACTTCCACTAGGATTCTCTCATAATGTCTGAGCCTCGGATTATCTGTCTGTCGGTCCACATGAATGGGATTTCCTAGAGAGGAAGAAATTTCCCAAAGGATCCTCAGATGCCAATACAACCAATTCAACTTATAAATTCTAATCCATAACTGCGTATTAGTGTTTCTAACATTCATAGGGTCAAAATTTCGATCTCATTCATGCACTTTCAGAAATCCAGGGTTCAAAGAGACCGTGCCCTTACTCTATGATTTTTTCTTACCTTCAAATGTGGGGAATCCCACATAGTAATATCCCCTTCCAATCGTAATCATTTTCTAGTCATGAAATCCCCAAACCCCCACGATCCTCTTATTTAGATCCCTAAATTTTCACAAATGCTCACCTTTCGGGGTAATTACCCTCATGATAATTGAATACCGGCATTGATTTACCTGTTTCTCCACTGCTTCCTGGTTGGCCACAACATGGACAGTTCTCCCCTTCCATATCACTCTCCTAGGTGGGGGTTCTTCGCAGTCCGAAAATGATGATCCCGCTGCATTTCGCACCACTTCTGCAAAATTCCTCTTACTCCCCACAGGATCCCTCGAAGAGACAACATTGAAAATTTCACCTTTCTTAGAAAATGAGAACATCTCCCTGTGACTAATCGGCTCAGTGCCTGGCCTCTCATCACTAGCATTCTCTACGAGCATCCCAAGACTGGGGTTCAATGCATCATCTTCCTCAGCAGGCTTAGGGTTTTTTCCTAGTTCCCCTAGAGCCATCATCTCGTCCCCAATTTTCCATAAATAATAACAATTTTTATATGCAATATTTTTATGGATATATATTGAGCCTTCTTCTTCACAATAGATAAGGATTCAAGGTACTCATTGAAATTCATGAACATGTTCATAGTTTTTCTATTTTTTGAGATTTCTCTATAAGTAATGATCGACCACTCCCACAGTTAAGTGATTTTATATTTTTATTGGTGATGATAAAATTCTTGTTACACTTCCTATAATGTAACACCCCATGATTTCATAGTACATTATTTTTTCAAAGTAATTCAATAACTGGCACTACACGCAACACTGAGTTCAAGCGCACCACGACTTACCAGACTAGTCATTCAAAAGCGTTTATATATATTATTAACTGAATTTTGAACTTTATATAATCCTTAAATTTTTTGAATCGATAATATGAGTTTTTTAAACATAATGTAAGAACAAATACATTATTTTCAGATAAAATAATTTTTTTTAATAATGAAATTTTACTACCTTTTAATGGAGAACCCTTTTTAAATCCATTATTTTATACTTTTATATATTAAATTTGACAAGATAATTTTTTTCGTTAGAATTGGGATATAATAATTTTTTTTCATTAAATTTTTGGTGCATTTCTGATCACATTCATATTTGGGTGATTATTGAAAATATTATATTTTAATTGAAACAACTTTTTTAATAAAAATAATTTATAATGTTAAACTATACATTTTAAAAATTTGGATGTATAAATAGATTAAATTTTTATCATTTAATCAAATTCTCACCATTTTATGTAATTTCACATTGAGATTGGAAATAAACAAGTGTCAATCTTTTGATAGCTATTGTTCCTTAAAAATACACATTATGGGTTTGATAACAGGAATTAATTTTAAATTAATAAATACAACTTCTATGTTTTTAATTTGTTAAAATAGTGTTTATTTTTTAATTTTTAATGTCAAAATTATCTTAGGGTGAATTGTTGGTAATTTTCTGAAAACATTCAGTATATGATGAATTGTGAAAAATACTTAATTTTAATTAAAAACAATTTTTTTAATCAAAATAATTTATAGTGGTAAATTATACTATTGAGTGGTTTTAAATTATAATTAGATTATATATTTACCATTTATACAATTTTGGTCATTGAACATAATTTCACATTTAAACTGAACATAAAAAGTGTCAATCTTTTGATTGTTATCATTTGTTAAATACACGCTTTTTGTTTTGATAAATGGAATTAATTTTGAATTCATTTATTCCACTATTGTGTTTGGAATTTAGAAAAATGGATTCCAAATTTATAATTAGGAGGTCCAAATTTTGTAAATAGGTAAGTATTATATTTTGACATTTTGAATAATTACTTCGGTAAATATTATATTTACCATGGTTTAAGGATAAATCCGTTAAATAAGGGTAAGAATAATATTATATTAATATTAAATTACCATAAAACTTGTCATATCCCTATTGGATGATACATTTCCGAAAATGGGCATCTTTGGGTCGATTTTAGGACCCAATGGAGCCACATTAAGTGATAATGTCACTTTATATTAATTAAGTTAAAGTAAATACAAAAATGACATATGACTATATCTTTTAGAAAAACTTACATAGGGTTATATATGTTATATTTTAGACTATAAATATTCATTAGAAAGATAAAAATATTTCATACATCATGATAATTGTTTTATAATTTTTATACATCTAAATAACTAAATTATTTATGACACAATAATAATGTAGTGTTTACCTTATTAATAAATGATTTAAATAAATAAGATTATAAAGACTAAAATAAAACGAAAAACCTATCCAATTTTTATTGGATGATTTAATTTAGATCATGAGTCATATTATCTTCATCTTTAATTAGTTTTGGAGCTTTAAAAAAATAATATCATTATATAATAAAATAATATTTTCAATCTTTCCTAAAGATCCCCTCTTCCCCCTTATAAAAGTACACCACTTCTATCCAATTCCTCACACCTCTAATGCCTTTTCCCTCATCCCAAATCTTCCAAATTAAGCTCCCTACATCCCTATCCTCCTCCTAGAAGCCCTACCTTAGGTAGAAAGCACTTCAAGAGTCCTTTTTTGTTCTATCCAAAGGGAGTTACCCAAATTAATGGTTAAGATTTATCTTAGCCTCATTTTTTTATTTTACTTCTCAAACCCCTAAACTCTTAATTTTTTTGTAAAAAACCCAAAAAACTCAATATAATAGGACATTATTATAATAATTTCTCCAACTACAATTACACACACCTCCATCAAATGGGTGAAGAACATAATGTTTCTGTGGATGGAAACCAAACGCATCACGAAACAATGATTGTTGAATTATCTCCTACCACCTCTCATGGTGGACATTATGATGAAAATGTAATTAAATTTGATATTAATGATATGAATCTTATATATAAGATTCTCTAATTCCTTTTTATAGAATACGATTATTCGTTTCATGTTGTATATATATACGATAATTTTATTTTAGGAAGTGCAGACTACCGCCCACTCAAAGTGATATGAATCGTTCATACCATACCAGGAACATATAAAGGATGGTGTTAATGAACATAAGAAACATATTTAAGATATTATATTATACTGGAATAATAATATACCTATTTATAATTTGTTTTTTATTCCTTTTAAAATGAAAAAATGAAATGGATGTAGCGTTCGTACGTACGTACAGATTACAGTCTCTACGAATGTGATGAGATTCATTTCCACATCATATCCATTCAAGGAAAATTCTCATTTCATGATTAAAAGTAATTTTTAAGGAAATGATATCATTCTAGATATGAATAAGATACAACCTATCCCTAACAAACAAGACTTACGTAACGAAGCATATAAAATAAAATGAATAAGTTAACACCTGAAATGACGATAATAATAATACATTATTAACAATGAAATATTAAAAGATCATATACAATATCATATTTATGTATATTATTCTTGTATAATTTAATAACAATTATTTAACTATTATACAAGTGGTTAACATACCCTCTACCAAAGACATGTTTTAGTTAAGGGGTTTTCATCTCCCTCTTTATTCTCATGGGATTCGTGCCATATTTCCACTATTACATTTTGTGTGGTGTATGTAATGACCACAATTGTATTCTTTGTGTAATACACATTAATTTAAGTGTATTTAGATAATCATTACATGATTACTCATTCATGGGGTGTATGTTTCGTAAGTTACGAAATTGGTAAGGGTAAATTTCAAAATCTATTTATAATCCAAGGTTGTTTTTACGTAAGTATATAATGGGATATATTAATTATCCATATCCATGTTTCATGAAAGAGTTTTCAAAGGGATTAATTTAAGGCACTTTTTACAAAAACATCATTTCAAATGTTTTAAATATTTATTCTTCTAAATCTTTCTCACTAATGTTCATGTCTTCAGAATGGGTTTTAATGATTTATTTATGTGGACATGAATGTTTTTAAAATGTTAATTCCTTTCAAAAGATTCAATGTGGTGTGGGACACATTGATTCAAAAAAATTTTTAAATGTATTACTTTCTAAATTGTGTGACTTTTAATTGTATTCATGATAATGATATAAGTCTGTCAAAGAGTTTTAAAAATCATTTTCATCTCTGTCAACATCCTTTGATGGATTTTAAACATGTTTGAAGATGATTTATTATGATAAAAATATTCAATATTGCATAGAAGGTTTTGTGATATTTTTGACTATGGATGTGTTATTTTTATTCCATTCATGGTTTAAGGATAAAGTATTGACATTTCATATGCTATTTTTAATATGAATTTTTATGTTATGTTTAAACCATTTCATATGAGGAATGCATTGGACATAGTAAGTGATGGGTGAAGCCCGCTATAGATCCTAGATGCATCGGTAGGTCTCACGAGAAAAACTAGTGTCTTGGAAAAAGGCCTTGCCAAAATATTATTTGTAGTCTTGGAACAAGGCCTTGATTATGGGGTTATGATAGTCCGGAATTATGCATTCCATCATTATGAAAGTGGTTATAGATATTGCATATGACTATTAGATTAGTAGAATATGCATGTGAATAATTAAATGACATTATTTCATTTTATTTCTTCCATATTATGACGATGTTCAAGTTTAAAAGGCTTTTGTTTTAGTTATACATTTCTTTAAATACTTATTATTATTTATGAATGATTATGTTGTATTTGTTTCCGATGCTTTCTCCGGGGCACGCACATCCGTCCGTGGAGGAATCGCTGCCTGTTGCCTCGCATTCCCGCTTTCCAAAGGCGGGCGGCATTCGCTCCTTATTCAGGGACGTCTGCTCCTTGATCAAAACGGGATGATGGGATGTCGGTTCTTCCTCCTGTGGATTCCTCCTCAGAACTCATCACCTAGTCCGTGTCTCCCTTATAGATTTAATACGTAGTTCGTGAAACTCTTCCCAGTGCCATGTTTCCATGGACGCCGGTTAATTACACTGCTTTTGTCGGGACATTCCATAGGGTCCAGTCAGGGCAGCAACCTTCGGTCAGGGGAGTAGTCACGTTGAGGCATCAATAGCATGTCTGGATGCTGGGGTACCTGGCATGTCTGTCTGTTATCATTGACCACAAGGCTTCTCAAGGGCGTGGAAGCCCGAGGCATCCCACATTGGGCGCGGGGAATTATATGTCATAGGCACATATCTGAGGTTTTCCTCAGCTTCCTGTGTTCAACACAGGGTATGCCGCAAGTTTAACGTCCATCGGAGACGGATCAACCCAACCAGAGCATTAGCTAGGATAGATCGGATTGAGGGACCCTCCTTGAAGGGATATCGATATTGGGGCCAGCCTATGGGCGACTCTGAAGAAGAGCGTACCGACATGGTCTCACCAGGATAAGACGGTCTGGGTGAGAATCAGAACGGGTGGTGGGTTGATGAATGGAGTGGAAGGAGAGTGAAATGGGACCATCGCAGGGGGCGGCAGTGAAGTTGGGCTTGAGCCTTGACAAGGCTTCCTACGTATCCCCGTGGTAGGGAATCAAAGTCCGCGTAGTTCGGGAATACAGTTTAACGTCATGCGGGACGATAGTGAACCCTACCGTGAATAAACGACGGGCGATGGGTGTCGGCGAACCGACGTAAATGAGGGACCTTGGTCCGGTGGGAGTTGGGATTGAACCTCTGGGAGGCTTCCTACGTACCATGCCTTGACATGGATCAAAGACCTCGTAGTTCGGGGTGGTCACAACGGCTTGCCGTCGGACGGGAATTGGGTGTACAGTTTAATGTCATGCGGGACAATAGGAGGCATGCGATTTAACGTCATGCTGAACGAGGGCAAAACTCGACGTGAATGAATGACCGAGAAATGTGGCTTGAACCTCATAGAGGCCTCCTACGTACCATGCCTTGACATGGATCAAAGTCCTCGTAGTTCAAAAGGTGGGAAAGGGTCACAATGGCTTACCACTAGACCAGAATGGGACCCGACGTGAAAGCAGACTCGTGAGTCCACTAGTGGTGGGCTTGAACCTTGTAGAGGCTTCCTACGTACCATGCCTTGACATGGATCAAAGACCTCGTAGTTCGGATGGGGTTTGTCGGTAAACCGACGTGAAAGTAGACCTTGGTCCACTATTGGTGGGCTTGAACCTCGTGAAGGATTCCTACGTACCATGCCTTGACATGGATCAAAGTCCTCGTAGTTCAAAAGGTGGGTCGCAATGGCTTACCACTGGACCGGAACGGGACCCGACGTGAAAGAGCGACTGGTGGGCTTGAACCTCGGGGAGGCTTCCTACGTACCATGCCTTGACATGGATCAAAGACCTCGTAGTTCAAATGGGGTTTGTCGGTAAACCGACGTGAAAGTAGACCTTGGTCCACTATTGGTGGGCTTGAACCTCGTGAAGGCTTCCTACGTACCATGCCTTGACATGGATCAAAGACAGCGTAGTTCTCTAGGATGGGTCGCAACGGCTTACCACTGGACCGGAACGGGACCCGACGTGAAAGAGTGACGGGTGGGCTTGAACCTCGGGGAGGCTTCCTACGTACCATGCCTTGACATGGATCAAAGACCTCGTAGTTCAAATGGGGTTTGTCGGTAATCCGACGTGAAAGTAGACCTTGGTCCACTATTGGTGGGCTTGAACCTCGTGAAGGCTTCCTACGTGCCATGCCTTGACATGGATCAAAGACCTCGTAGTTCTCTAGGATGGGTCGCAACGGCTTACCACTGGACCAGAATGCGGTTTAACGTCATGTCGGACGGGGGTGAGACCTGACGTGAAATGACGGGTGGGCTTGAACCTCATGGAGGCTTCCTACGTACCATGCCTTGATATGGATCAAAGTCCTCATAGTTCTCTAGGATGAGGGTTCAGGGTCGGTGCTCACTCTAAGCCCACGTGAGTCATGCTCGGTGTGAGAATCAAGAGGTTGCACGGACCTGACGATCACGTCGCGAGAGGTGCGTCCGTGAGAAGCGAAAAGGGGCTTACGCATTGGGCGGCCCATGGTGTTGGGACTTACTCCAGGATGGAGGCCCAGAGGGGGGTGCCGCGTTCCCTATCACTCCCTCCACTGACCTTGGTAGTGGGGAAATACAGAGATGGATGGGTGCAATCATCCTTACGAAAGGTTAGGGGCTTACGCTCTGAGGCAGCCCTTCACCTGCGAACATACGCCACTCCGACAAGGAGGATCTCATTCCATGCGCGGAAAAGTTCCATTCCCGTGGAGATGAGTGGTGTAAAGAATGTTCGACCTAGGGGGACACTTCGTGAGGGAAACGAGGTTGGGTCACAGTTTAACGTCATGTGTTGAGGACGTGGTGCTTGGCAGTTTAACGTCCTGCAGCTCGGATGAGGTGCGTTCACTCCACACCCCTAGGACTTACATAACCGGTACCCTCTGGTCCTTGGGGAAGGGAAGGTGCCGGTAAGGCCATGGTAAAGGGGGGTAGTGGGGCGAACCATCGAGGGGTCCACGTTAGCGTGGCTATGCGAAGAAGCAATAGTCGTTAGCGTGCCTATGCGAAGAAGCATTAGGCGAAGCAACGCTACGGGTGGTATTGTCCATGGGACTTTGAAATCACATCGTGCAAACCTGGAGGGTCGCACGGAAAGAGGAATCGCTAAGAAGAGGAGTGTGCTTTGCGAATTGGGGTGCCTTGGCCTTAGCATGGGGCATTGGTGTGATTGGAAGGTGCTTCGCGAAGTGGAACAGTGTTCGCGGAGCACTGCCTCGCGAAGGAGGAGTGTCTCGCGAAGCAGGGTCCTGCAAAGCAATGTGCTTCGCGAAGTGAAGCGATCCTACCTTAGCATAGGGATCACTCGTATGGGTTGGGTGTTTCGCGAAGCACAAGTGCTCCGCGGCTGCCCGGGTTCCCTTGGGAATCCCCTTCCTCCGCGAACTCCCTTGAGCTTCGTGAAGGACATCCCTCCCGGAAGAGGGGCTCAAAACGAGACAAAGCAGAGTCGTCTTGCGAAGTAGAAATACCTCGCAAAGCTCATGATTCTCGGGGCAAAGCGTGCCTCGCGATTCAGGAGAGGAGAAGCCGAAAGGTCGGATTGTCCGTCCTTGGGACTCAGGGGGATTCCAGTATTTATAGGGAAGGGGCACCGTGAAGCAGGGCTCACGCGCCGCCTTCGGGGCTTCGCGGCGGCTCGCGAACGTCAACTGGGTTCGCGGAGGATTACCGCCTCTGGTGCTTTGCGGCGGCTCGCGAACGTCAATTGGGTTCGCGGAGGATTACCGCCTCTGGCGCTTCGCGGAGGCTCGCGAACGTCAAATGAGTTCGCAGAGGATTACCGCCTCTGATGCTTCGCGGCGCCGCCATGGTTGGGGCACTTCGCGGCGGGGCTTCGCGGTGGCGCTTCGTGACGGAGCTTCACGAGGCAGTGCACCGGCCTTTTTCGTTCCTTTCTTTGGGGCCACATTTTTGGCGCCAACAAATGCCCCCCCTCAGACTTGGAGCCGCGGAGGGCGAAGGGTCGAAGTCTGAGGGAAAATCGCCAAAATTGTCGGTGGTTCGCGATGCAGCATCACGAAGGGGGCCCGTGATGCTCGCCGGTGCCGCAGATCCGGACGCGCCGCGATGCTTCGCGCGGGTGAGGCGCGCTGCGATGCTCCGGGGTCGTCGCCTATAAATAGGGGGTCCGCCCTATTTTGTCTTCACGTGCCTTCCTTGTGTTTTTGCGCTTTCAACTTCGCGACACTCCGCGTACTCCGCGACGGCCCTCCGCGAATCGAGCTTCGCGGCGAACCGCGGGTCTCCGACTCCACGTCCACGCTAGGTGAACTTCTTGTCGGCCTTGGCCAGACTTCGCGACTTGGTCTCGCGACCGATCTTCGCGATCCCACTTCGCGGCCGAGCTTCGTGATTCAACTTCGTGGCCGAGCTTCGCGATCCAGGGGAAAAAAACTTTTCTGAGGGTCGGCATCAAAATGGACCATCAAGAGGTTGTGCTGGGAGTGCTTGCAGATGCTGCTCGTTGGGATGAGATGGCCAACCGTCCAGGCTTGGGGGAAATGGTTCGAAGCCACTCGGACCACACTTCCTTGACAGATCTGCTGTCAGAAGGTCAGAAGGATTATCCGCAGTGCAAGAAACTGCCGTTGTACGGCTTCGGGCTGAGGGATGACATCTTCATCCCTGAGGCGAGAAGGGATGAACCAGCTTGATGGTTCAGGAGCACACCGTGCCAGCACCAATGGTTCAGGGCGGCCGATGCTCATGCGTGGGAGGATTTCACACCCATCACCACTGACTGTCTCTACAACCATGTGAATGATTTCGACGAGAGGCCACTGCAACCAGAGACGTCCCCTCCTCTCTACCGCACCATGCTGAAGGCGGCTCTGCAGGATCCGAAGAAGGGATGGTCCGATGAGTGGGACCTGCGCCAGGGCGGCAACTTTACCGATGACTGGGCCTGGGCCTACTGGGTAGGCACCTCATGTGAGGAGTTCGGGGCCGAGCTGAGGAGAGTGGGATTGTATGAGGCGACATGGGCCTCCCAGTTCCACATTTACCAACCAAAGCAGCTGATGCCGGAACTGCTGAGTAGATGGTCGTCCAGGACCAACACTTTTCACCTTCATCACGGGGAGGTGGGCATCAGCCTGTGGGATGTCCACCAGATTTCCGGGGTCCCTATCTTGGGGGCCATGTATGAAGAGTTCCTCCCCATTGCCAGCGCGTGGGGAGATGCTGAGAAAATGCCGCGATTGGCGTCGGTGCTTATGGCACTTGTCCCTGGAGAGGACAAGGAGGCAGTGAGGGATGTCCACTTCAAAAGATGGTTCAAATGCTTCCTGAATTTCCCAGAAGATCGAGAGTTCCCACCGAGGCCCCAAACTTGTCCGAGGGCGGCCCAACGAGGCAAGGGGCACTCGTATTGGCGGGTCTTGGAGGACAGCCAATGGAAGACTTGGGGTTTCAATGTCAGCACCGAACAACAGCCGATAGTCAGGCTGGTGGCGTTCATCGCGGCTCTCATCTGTGGCTGGATCCTACCGGTGAGAGATACAAGCATGGGGGTACGACCCAGCTCGTTCATCATGGCGTCGATGTTGGCCATGGGGCAGCGGATCAACCTGGGGATCCCGATGCTCACCAAACTGTACAGAATGCTGCGACATATTAGCGAGGGCAAGAAGCCGCCAAGGATATGCGGGCCCTTCCACCTCCTGTATGGGTGGATCGCAGCGCACATCAGGGGGATTTACGAGTATCCAAACCCCATTTCGCCGCCGGGATCAGACTTTCGCCCCTCCATTCTGAACGCAGTTGGGAGCTTCCCGTTCAAATTGGTCGTTCCAATGGTGCTGAATCGGGTGTGGAGGGCGGATGAGTTCAATTTCCATCCCTTCCCGTTGCCGACGGGAATACTTGCTGACGACGTGCGAGTAACGGAAGAACATCGGGCTTACCTTCTGGCCTTCCGATGTGGAGTTTTGGTGGCTCAGATAGATCATGAGCCAATCTGTGAACCGTACACCCCACATCGTTTTGCGAGGCAGTTCCGGTGCCTCCAGCGGCTGACCCCGCAGGTCTACTGGGAGGTGCGCCACGAGGAGCACCCGTGTGTGATGAGGCAGTTGTGGCTCATGTTCACACGGGAAGATGGGAAGATGCATATTGTCCTGCCCCCATCCACCGCAGCCTTCGGATTAGTGAAGGAGTACGCCATCAGTTGGGAGGCCGCTTATCCGGGGGAGATGTTGAAGCAGCCAACGATCCGGGTTGGTGACGGTGGGCCTCCTCTATCTCGAGGTCGAGGTCGGAGGGCAGCTAGGGCCGCTCGTGGCAGCGGGGCTGCCATGGCGGCGAGACCCGCACCGGCCGAGGGTATGGCAGCAGCGGTGGATCCGGTGATTTCGGGAGAGCAGGGTCATCCGGAGGGGCGGCCACCGAGGGGATTCCGTAGGATATCCACTCAGGCTCTGTGAAAGCGCCTGCATCACATTGACATGGCAGAGGATGTCGTCTTCCCGGAGGCTTGGGACATTTGGGATGTCAACCGGCAATTCCTCATCCCACCTGAGATGTGGGCCCACCTGAATCACCTCGGGATGGAATTGCCGGGCATAGGCCCAGTTCGGGCTGGATTTATGGTGTCTCCGGCGGAGGCGGAGCAATACCTGGACGAGCCGGAGGATTACGTCCACTCCAGCGGTGTTCCTCGCCCAATGACGGATCGGGTGAGGGTACTGTTGAATCAGACTGTGCCCTTGCAGTTATCGGCTGCCGATCTGAGGGAGCGCTTCCCCTTGCCGGAGGAATTAGAGGACTCTTCTCGGGGGGATGAGGATGGAGGAGGGAGCCCGTTGGAGGAGGGCGAGGTCGGAGACCGAGGCTCAGAATCCGACGACTTCGCAGAGGCTCTCGAGGTAGCATTCCGAACTTCTCTCCTTACGACCTATTTTCGAGCCACCATGGGCTTCTCACCGATGTTTAGGCCATTCCGGAGGAACTTGTTCGCAGGCCTCGTTCTCGCCCCTTGGCGGGTGATGATGCAGGACCTTCAGAACCCGCGCCTATGACTGCATCCAGTTCTGCGTCTGGTGGGACCAGGGGGCCTGAGGTGGCTCCTCTGGACTCCCCAGATCTTCCAACAGTATACGGGGGGCCTCGTCTCGGAGTCCCATCAGTACCGGCTCAGGAGCAGCGCTCGGAGGTCGATCTTCGTAAGTCTCCTCCACCGGTCTCCTCGTTGTCACATGTAGGCCATGCCAACTAACGTTTATGTCCCACTTTGTCATGCAGTTCTTCGACTGGAGTGGGCTGCTGCAGCAAGACTGGTCGGGATGTCTGGTGGCATCCCTCCTAGGGGCATGCCGGTGATGGTGGCGATAGTCCCTCCATCTCCACAAGCTGCGACGCACATCATCACTGGTGGGACTACCAGTAGGGCCATACCTGAAGTCATCGAGGTGGACTCTGAGGAAGAGGATCAACCGGTCGGTCCCAGTCCTGTCGTGCCCGCGTCGGCGTCAGGTGTCGTACCAGACTCAACACCAGATGCAGATCCTGCTGAGGAATTCATGCAGGCATATCCTACGTACAAGCCTGCCAACCGCGCGGATTAGGACGAAACGACCTCCGATGAGGAAGACAGCAGCATAGTCCGTCGCCGGTCGTGGAAGCTGATCACGCGCTTTATCAGGGACACTCCCCAAGCGCAGTGGCTGGCCGAAATGGATAGGCTCCGCTCGCGGTTGCGCGAACTGTGTGCCGGGGGAGTGGATGCCCAACGCCCTCACGCGCTCATCCGAGACCTCATGGCTGAGAAGATCCGGGAGCATGATCGTGAGCTGAGCGTGGGATGGCAGCGGAGGAAGGAGACCAGCATTAGGAAGCTCCAGGAGGCTGAAGGCGAGGTCCAACAGATGAAGATCCGGGCCAACGAGCTTTCAGCCACTCTTGATACGCAGTCTGAGCTGGTCTCACGGTTGAAGGCCCAACTGGCAGAGGCTGAGGAGCATATGGGGCAGACCTCTGAAAAGATGGCTGCCGTTCAAGCTGATTTGGAGAGGGCCAAAGCTAGGACTGACGAACTACGCCCCGCTGCTGCTGAAGAGGAGCGGGAGTTGAATCAGCGGCAACAAGCTTTGGACGCCGCAAGTCAGCGGGTGGCGGAGCTGCAACGCTCTTTTGACAGGGTCAACCCGTCCATGGGGGAAGTCAACCCCCGAGTATTGTAACAAATCCAAAACCCTTTTATTGGTACTTTCGTGCTTCCAAATTTTACCTTTGTTTTGAATGCCGTAGCACGAACTATTTCCACTGTTGAATTGCCTTGTTACATCCCTACAATTTTTGCGGGACGTTTGACGACAATTCCCCAAGCCAGTCCAGATTCTCGAAAGATGGGGAAGGCTTGATCGGAGGAGGAACTTCCAGGATAGCCGAATTACCGTTTCTTCAACGTGCTCTTATGCATGAATGGGGCAACGCCAGGGGCGCTGACATCGGTCCAAACATATGAAAATGGGAAGTGTGAATCACGATACCCAAATTCGGAACACTATGGGGATGGCGTGACAATAAAGGACAACCGTCAACCGTGGCGGAAAAACGGTATCCTTACTGCGTTAGCCTGAAATGGGGACAACAAATGAGCATCGACCGCTGACCATATTCGCATCGCGGGATTTTATCAATTTGTTGTCGATAAATCCTTCGGGACATTGGCCCGTAACGGTAGGAGAGCCCTTGGGCGTAGTATCCAAGCCATTATTGGGGGTCCATCCAAACATGACCAGTCTTCCGGAACGTTGGCCCAAGACGGTAGGTGAGCCGATGCAGCATGAGACCGGGCCGTTAGGGGGTTCCTTCAGACATGAAAGAGGACGAGGGTCCGAATAAGGGGAACGAAAAGCGTGGAACATGGAGTGATGGTTTGTTCAAACAGAATCCAACACTTGGGTAGTTACACCACCGTGGTGGGATTATGCCAGATGGGCGCATTGGTATGACCACGGATTGTTCTTTCTTCTAGATAGGGCCTCTCTGGCGAGGGCTGGAAATGGGGAGGAACAAGATTTTGTGATTCCAGGGGCTGAACCCTAGGTGAAATGCCTGGGTGTCTCTACGTATCCCACGTGATGATGGGAATCAAGCCGCACGTAGTTCTGGAAGCGCAGTTTAACGTCAAGCAGGACGGGGAGTAGCCTGACCGTGTTGGTACACATCCTGCCAAAACTACTAAGCCCACATGAGTCGTGCTCGGTGTGGGAAACAAGCAGTAGTGGTGGGAATTTCCCGACGCAGAGAGGGGCAGGTTAGGGAAAAGGGATGCTCGGTGACTACCGGCCCAATGACACTAACACGATCATTTAGCGCACCAAGATGCGTGAAGAGAAAGAGCCGAGTATTATGGAATTCCACTTGAACATGAGGAAGTGGAAATGTGTGAATCATGGTGCTCGAGATTCAGATCACAATGATGGCGGCGTGACGACGGAGAGTAACTGCTGACCGTATTCGCAACGCAGTACCCTATCGCGTTAGCGTAGAATGGGGACATACAAATGAGCATCGACCGCTGACCATATTCGCAACGCGGGATTTTATCGATTTGTTGTCCAATATCCGTTGGGACGTTGGCTCGGAACGATTGAAGGGCCCTTAGGTTCAGCATTAATGGAGAGCCCTTGAGCTTGGTATCCACGTCGTCCGAGTGTCCTTTTGTATGTGGAAGAGGGTGAGGATCCAAATAGCGAGCTCACGAAGCTTGGTCATGGGATGAGGGGAACGTCCCCAGGAAAATCCCACGCTTCGGGCTCTTTGTCAAAACACATCTGAATACTGCAACGAAACGTATTAGAGACAGGGAGCAGATTCCTTTCCCTTGGGGAGATCTTAGTTTAGGGTCATAGAATTCGGACCATGGATGGGTAAAGGGATCAGGGAACGCATGGCATCAAAACCTGACGTGAAGGAGGACCTAAGCCCTACTTACCGTGCGTTCTCGGAGGAAATTCTCGAGTCGAGGGACCGAACACAAGGGTTAGGCTGGGCCTGCGGGGAAGCACCTGGGCGCTCCTACGTATCTCATAAGGATGAGAATCAAGCCATACGTAGTTCTGGAAGTGACATGGTAGGATACCAGTGCCAGGGGAAAAGGGGAGTGCGGACGTGGCCCTTGCACTAAAAGAAGCGGAATTTGATGTATCTTGTTTGTTCTTTAAGGTGAATGGTTTTTTTTGTGAAGCGACCGGCCTAGAAAAGTAGGTCGTGATGTCGCCACAAGAATCAAGACGTGATGGGCGTTGACAAATGGCATGGTAGGTGACCAATACCCAACGTGATGCCCTCTACAACGAGGTCACCACAATGCGGTGCCGTTTTTCGTCGTGCGGCCAGGACGATAATGTCACAGTTTAGGGTCGTATGATAGGACCGAGCATGCATTTTATCGTCATGCAGCGCAGACGTAGCAGAGACGATGCTAGGCGGTAAATGTGTGCAGTGTTATAAAACACAATTGACAGAGACATGATCCCATATCAAATTGTACGCCATCCAGAGAGGGAAACCTTAGGCCGAGGGGCCTACACAGAGGTGAAACAGGGAGAGAGACTGGCTTCCTGAATGGGTTGTACCCGGAGACAGGGCGTCTGGGCGGTCCTACGTGTCCCATGAGGATGGGAATCAAGTTGAACGTAGTGCCGAATGGATCTTAGTTTATAGTCTTAGTGCTCGGACCATGGGAGCCCCAAAGGACGACAGATTGCAGCTTTGTCCCCCTAGCATGCAAAGGTGCACTGAGGGATAGTGCCAAAAGTGTCGAGATTCCACCTAAACATGATGGGGTGGAAAATGATGTGAATCATGCAACCAACATTCAAGGACTGAAGGGGCTGGCGTGACGACAGAGGATTACTGCTGACCATGTTCGCAACACAGCATCCTGTCGCGTTAGCCTGAAATGAGGACTAACAAAACGAGCATCGACCGCTGACCATATTCGCAATGCGGGATTTTATCGATTTGTTGTCCAAAACCCTCAGGAGCCTTGGCCCGTAACGTTAGGAGAGCCCTTGGCCGTAGTATCCAAGCCATTATTGGGGGTCCCTCCAAACATGACCAGTCTTCCGGAACGTTGGCCCAAGATGGTAGGTGATCCGATGCAGCATGAGACCGGGCCGTTAGGGGGTTCCTTCAGACATGAAAGAGGACGAGGGTCCGAATAAGGGGCACGCAAAGCGTGGAACATGGAGTGATGGTTTGTTCAAACAGAATCCAACACTTGGGTAGTTACACCACCGTGGTGGGATTATGCCAGATGGGCGCATTGGTATAACCACGGATTGTTCTTTCTTCTAGATAGGGCCTCTCTGGCGAGGGATGGAAATGGGGAGGAACTAGATTTTGTGATTCCAGGGGCTGAACCCTAGGTGAAATGCCTGGGTGTCTCTACGTATCCCACGTGATGATGGGAATCAAGCCGCACGTAGTTCTGGAAGCGCAGTTTAACGTCAAGCAGGACGGGGAGTAGCCTGACCGTGTTGGTACACATCCTGCCAAAACTACTAAGCTCACGTGAGTCGTGCTCGGTGTGGGAAACAAGCAGTAGTGGTGGGAATTTCCCGACGCATAGAGGGGCAGGTTAGGGAAAAGGGATGCTCAGTGACTACCGGCCCAATGACACTAACACGATCATTTAGCGCACCTAGATGCGCGAAGAGAAAGAGCCGAGTATGATGGAATTCCACTTGAACATGAGGAAGTGGAAATGTGTGAATCATGGTGCTCGAGATTCAGATAACAATGATGGCGGCGTGACGACGGAGAGTAACTGCTGACCGTATTCGCAACGCAGTACCCTATCGCGTTAGCCTAGAATGGGGACATACAAATGAGCATCGACCGCTGACCATATTCGCAACGCGGTATTTTATCGATTTGTTGTCCAATATCCGTGGGGACGTTGGCTCGGAACGATTGAAGGGCCCTTAGGTTCAGCATTCATGGAGAGCCCTTGAGCTTGGTATCCACGTCGTCCGAGTGTCCTTTTGTATGTGGAAGAGGGTGAGGATCCAAATAGTGAGCTCACGAAGCTTGGTCATGGGATGAGGGGAACGTCCCCGTGAAAATCCCACGCTTCGGGCTCTTTGTCAAAACACATCTGAATACGGCAACGAAACGTATTAGAGACCGGGAGCAGATTCCTTTACCTTGGGGAGATCTTAGTTTAGGGTCATAGAATTCGGACCATGGATGGGTAAAGGGATCAGGGAACGCATGGCATCAAAACCTGACGTGAAGGAGGACCTAAGCCCTACTTACCGTGCGTTCTCGGAGGAAATTCTCGAGTCGAGGGACCGAACACAAGGGTTAGGCTGGGCCCGCGGGGAAGCACCTGGGCGCTCCTACGTATCTCATAAGGATGAGAATCAAGCCATACGTAGTTCTGGAAGTGACATTGTAGGATACTAGTGCCAGGGGAAAAGGGGAGTGCGGACGTGGCCCTTGCACTAAAAGAAGCGGAATTTGATGTATCTTGTTTGTTCTTTAAGGTGAATGGTTTTTTTTGTGAAGCGACCGGCCTAGAACAGTAGGTCGTGATGTCGCCACAAGAATCAAGACGTGATGGGCGTTGACAAATGGCATGGTAGGTGACCAATACCCAACGGGATTCCCTCTACAACGAGGTCACCACAATGCGGTGCCGTTTTTCATCGTGCGGCCAGGACGATAATGTCACAGTTTAGGGTCGTATGATAGGACCAAGCATGCATTTTATCGTCATGAAGCGCAGACGTAGCAGAGACGATGCTAGGCGGGAAATGTGCGCAGTGTTATAAAACACAATTGACAGAGACATGATCCCATATCAAATTGTACGCCATCCAGAGAGGGAAACCTTAGGCCGAGGGGCCTACACAGAGGTGAAACAGGGAGAGAGACTGGCTTCCTGAATGGGTTGTACCCAGAGACAGGGCGTCTGGGCGGTCCTACGTGTCCCATGAGGATGGGAATCAAGTTGAACGTAGTGCCGAATGGATCTTAGTTTATAGTCTTAGAGCTCGGACCATGGGAGCCCCAAAGGACGCCAGATTGCAGCTTTGTCCCCCTAGCATGCAAAGGTGCACTGAGGGATAGTTCCAAAAGTGTCGAGATTCCACCTAAACATTATGGGGTGTTAAATGATGTGAATCATGAAACCAACATTCAAGGACTGAAGGGGCTGGCGTGACGACAGAGGATTACTGCTGACCATGTTCGCAACACAGCATCTTGTCGCGTTAGCCTGAAATGAGGACTAACAAAACGAGCATCCACCGCTGACCATATTCGCAATGCGGGATTTTATCGATTTGTTGTCCAAAACCCTCGGGAGCGTTGGCCCGTATCGGTAGGAGAGACCTTTAGCGTAGTATACATGCCGTTATCGGGGGTCCCTCCAGGTGTGAAAGGTGATGGATGTCCGAATGGAGGGGAACACGAAGCTTGACAAGTGGAAGGAACTTGATCAAGTTGAATCTGACACTCTTGGTCCCAGACCAGAGTACTCTTAATACATGGGTGAACCACTGCAAGGAGTCAAGGGACTCAACATTGAGGGTGATCGAGAGATGGGGCTGGACCCGAATCTTGGAAATCCAGGTGGTCCTACGTATCCCATTAGGATGGGAATCAAGCCACACATAGTTCTAAAGGGTGCCTTTTAACGTCATGCAGGACAGGGAATAGGAGGACTGAACCTCAGAATGGGGGTGTACGTGGTGCAGCTATTGCAAACCCGACGTGAATGAGGATGTAGTCCCTCACTGCACCACGCAGGCCTATGATCAGGGTCCTGAAGGCAGGATTAGAGAGGTAACTTTGCTGAACTCAAGCTGGGCCCGGAGACGAGGGGTCCGAGCATTCCTACGTATCCTATCGAGATAGGAATCATGCTGAACGTAGTTCCAGATGAGAATCTTAGTTTATGGTCTTAGAGCTCGGACCGTGGGTGGTGACAACTCCCGAGTAAGCACTGATGTCAACCCAATCCCTAAGCCAACGTGAGATAAACTCGGTGTGGGAAACAAGGGGGGTATCCTCATCGCAATACTTGGGGCGTCCATCAAAGGGGAGTCAGCAGAGAGTTCCGAAAGACACTTTTGATGTAGCTTGTTCCTCCAACGCACAGACGTGCACGGGGGAAAAGTACCAAGAGTCCCGAGACTCTACTTGGACATGATGAAGTGATGAAGGGTGTGAATTGTGTACCCGACATTTGGGTTTAATGGGTTGGCGTGGCGATAGAGGAAGACTGTTAAACATGGTGGAAACACAGCGTCCATATCGCGTTATCCTGAGGTGGGAATAACAAACGAGCATCGACCGCCGAGCATATTCGCAACGCGGGATTTTATCGATTTGTTGTCTGAAACCCTGGGGGGCGTTGACCCGTATCAGTAGGAGAGCCCTTGGGCGTAGTATCCAGGCCGTTCTTGGGGGTCCCTCCGGGTGTGAAAGATGATGAAAGCCCTGATGCGGGGATACGCAAAGCCTGGAAAGCGGGTGCGGACGTGTCCGAGTAAAGCTTGGAATTCCAGGTAATAAACTAGAGTACTCTTAAGCACATTGGTGAACCGCCGAAAAAGGGATCGACGAAACAGCTCAGTAGGGGGTGGGAGCATGGCGTGGTCATTACGAGATCATCGTGAATGAGGATATAATCCCAGACCACACCATATGATCCCCTCATGGAGGAAGGATAGGCCAAGGGGTCAAGATGGGATGAGGATTCCCGAGAGATGGGGCTGGACCCGAATCTTGGACTTCCAGGTGGTCCTACGTATCCCATTAGGATGGGAATCAAGCCACATGTAGTTCTTGAAATGCAGTTTAACGTCATACTGGACGAGGAGGGTAGTAATATACTCCGAAACAAGGGAGGTGTGCGGTATGGCGAAGAAGCCGACGTGAATGCGGACGTAGTCCCACACCACACCATACACCCTGGGTAAGAGGGGACCTGGGCCGTGGCCCGGAAAGGCCAAGGGGCCTAAGGTCAGGCATCAGTCAGGAAGACCTGACTGGTTTGCAGTTTAACGTCTTACATGAGGACGGGGGTCGGGGATCCAAGGAGGCCAAGGGGCCTGAGGCTGGGCCTCGTAAGGGGAGTCGTACGGCATGGTACATGATCCCGACGTGAATGAGGACGTAGTCCTACACCACACTGTACACTCCAGGTGAGAGATTGGGGAGAAGGCCAAGGGTCCTAAGATCAGGCATCAGTCAGGATGGCCTGACTGGTTTGTAGTTTAACGTCTTACATGAGGACGAGGGTCGGGGACCCGAAAAGGCCAAGGGGCCTGAGGCTGGGCCTCGTAAAGGGAGTCGTACGGCAAGGTACATGATCCAGACGTGAATGAGGACGTAGTCCTACACCACACCGTACACTCCAGGTGAGGAATCCTGGGCCGTGGCCCGAAGAAAAGGGGAAGTTATCAGTCAGAAAGGCCTGACCGGTTTGCAGTTTAACGTCTTACATGAGGACGAGGGTCGGGGACCCGAGAAGGCCAAGGGTCCTGAGGCTGGGCCTCGTAAGGGGAGGGCGTACGGCATGGTACATGATCCCGACGTGAGAGAGGACATAGTCCCACATCACACCGTACACCCTTATGAGGAATCCTGGGCCGTGGCCCGGATCGCTAGCACCACTTGGGGGAAGTTTGTCACCTCGGGATGGGGCAGAATGAATCGTTGTTCTTGATGCCTGGGGCATCTCGGGGTGGACCTGTAGATCCAGGACACTGTTGACCATGTTCGAAACACAACGTTCCTATAGTGACCCATATGGGGGGCAACAAATGAGCATCGACCGCTGGCCAAATTCGCAACGCAGGAGTTGTATCGGCTTGTTGCATGAAAACCCTCGGGGGCATTGGCCCGTATCGGTAGGAGAGCCCTTGGGCATTGTATCCAGGCCGTTATTGGGGGTCCCTCCGGGTGTGAAAGGTGAAAGAATCCCAGTCAAGGAGTGGGTGAAGCTTAGTTGTATCCATCCACAAAAGGGGAAAACACCTCCAGGGGGGAATGTGCAGCCGGGTCGAGGCTTGCTCGATGTGGGTCGGGGCAAAAGTGTGCACCCTGCCATGTCTTGACCCGAGGGGAAGATTTTGGCTTTTGGGCTGGGCCAACGGACGAAATGTCCGGGCGTTCCTACGTATCTCATAAGGATGAGAATAAAGCCATACGTAGTTCTTGAAGGCCATGCAGTTTAGCGTCATGCGCTAAGGACGTGGGAGGATAGAAGAACGGGAGTGGGCGCATGGTGCGACCTTTACAATCTTTGCGCGAGTGGGGTTGCATGAGCGGGGCCAAGAAATCCTACTCCCTCCCACACAAAGATCCTCCAAGGAGACTATTCCTAGGGGGAATAGCGGAAGAGAAAAGATTGGGGCTGGGCTCAAGACGAGGCGTCCGAGCATTCCTACGTATCCCATGAAGATGGGAATCAAGCCACACGTAGTTCTTGAGATGCAGTTTAACGTCATGCGGGACGAGGGGCATTTCATTCGGGGAGGTGTACGGTATAGTACACGATCCCGCCGGGAGGACGTAGCCCTACACCGTACCGTACGATCCCGTAAGAGGGTAAGTCGGGGAGAAACGAGGGGGCCCTGGGGCCAGACCACGGTCAGGGAGACCTGACTGGCTTGCAGTTTAGCGTCTTGCAGTGAGGACGGAGATGCAGTTTAAGGTCGTGCGGGACCTAGTCGCAGTTTAGAGTCGTGCAGGACCCTCTCGCAGTTTAGGGTCATGCAGGACCACTTTTTCCCTAGGCAAAGTATCGCTTGAGGAATTTGGCATTGGTGGGAGGGGTTATACACTCTCCATCTGTGGTCACCAAGGAGTATGCTCCGTTGGGGTAAACCTTATGGATGATATAAGGCCATTCCCATTTGGGTTCTAACTTGGGCAGTTTCCTACTGGGAATCATTGGCGCTCGAAGGGCCAGTACCAGGTCACCCTGTAGAAAAGAGCAGAGACGAACCTTCTTGTCAAAAGCTCTCGCTATCTTGTCCTGATGCCTTTCCAGATTGTGCAGGGCACGAAGCCGGTTCTCGTCATGTGCCTCTAATTCAGTTAGACGGATCTCGACTACCTCATCTGATGTTTGGTGATCATAAACTGCAGTGCGTAGCGATGGAAGCTGGATCTCAATGGGTAGGACGGCCTCAGCTCCATACACCCGGGAATATGGGGTCACCTGGGTAGAGTTGCGAGTCGTCGTCCGGTAATCCCAGAGGGCGTTGGGGAGCTTGTATGACCAACTCTTCTTGTTCTGACCAACCATCTTCTGCAGAATGTTAGAGAGGGTCTTGTTGAACGCCACGATCTGTCCATTCACCTGCGCGTGGTAGCGGGAGGTATGGTTCGACCTAATGTCGTACTTAGCGTACAATTTCTTCAATTCAGCTGCTCGGAAGTTGGTTCCATTATCGGTGAGGACGGCGTGAGGGACTCCAAACCGGTGGATAATGTTGGAGCTCACAAAGTCAACGATGGAACGAGCCTTGACCTCTTTGAGCGGAACTACTTCTGCCCACTCGGAGAAGAAATCTGTAGTAGTCAGGATGAACCTACACTGGCGGGCTGTTGCTGGTGGATACGATCCCACTACATCAAGTCCCCATACCGCAAATGGCCAAGAGTACTTGGTGGGGTGGAGGGGTTCTGGCGGCCGATGCAAGAAGTTGGCGTGTACTTGGCACGCGTGGCATCTCTTGGCATATCCAATGCAATCATGGATCATGAAGGGCCAGAAGTACCCTAACCTCCGGATTTGATGGGATAGCTTCGGCCTAGCTTGATGGGCGCCACAGGAACCAGCGTGAAACTCTTGCATATCTTGAGGTATCTCTACTCCTTGGATGCAACTGAGGAGGACACCATCAAAACTCCGCTTATAGAGGATCTGCTCAAGACCGAGGCTTCTCTGGAGGGTAAACTGAAGTGCGCGGCGTCGGATTCTCTCGCGCTCGGCCCGGTCATCCGAGATCTGACCATTTTGGAGATACTCGACAAAAGGTGCTCTCCAGTCGGGGGTGGTTTCAACCACTGCGTCTGACGAACCCGGGACTCCTGATAAGGAGGGTCCGGTGGTGAGATGACATACCCACAGGCTATCACGGTCCTCTTGGGTGACGGGAGCAATGACTCTCCGGTGGGCCACGTTTATGACCAAATCATCTTGCTCGGGTTCTGCGAGCGACGCGGCTAAGCCAGCCAGTGCGTCCGCTTGGCCGTTCTACGACCGTGGGACATGGGTAACCTCTGGCCGAGAAGAGAACTGGGCCATTTGGAGGAGGGTGTACTCCAGCAACGGTGCATGCTCTGGCTTCCTGACGATGTAGTCGCCATTAACCTGTTTGATTACCAGCTCGGAATCTCCCTTCACATGTAGGTGGGGAAGATGGATCTCAAGGGCCAACTCGAGGCCGGTGATGAGAGCTTGGTACTCTGCCTCGTTGTTCGTACAACCTTCTGACAACAGGAACGAGTACGGCAGGACGGCCTGTGACGGGGTAATGAAAACAATACCCAGACCCACTCTGTTGAGCATGGGGTCGTTGAGCCTTCTACCGGTGGGGCTCCGGGAGGCACCGTCGAAATGCATTTGCCAACACGGGACATCATGATCGACTGAGAGGATCGTCTCGTCGGGGAAATCCAGGTCCAGGGATTGATCCGCGGAAGTTGGATGGGCAGCTAAAAAGTCTGCCAATGCCTGTCCCTTAACGGCCTTCTGAGGTACAAACCTGATATCAAACTGCTGGAGAATCACCGCCCACCGTGCTAGTCGGCCAGTCAGCATGGGGCGGTTCAGGATGTACTTCAGCGGATCTACCCGAGAGATCAATTGCACCTTGTGGTGTTGCAGGTAGTGTCGCAACTTCTGCACGGCGAAGACGAGCGCAAGGCAGCTCTTTTCGATAGGGGAGTATCTGACCTCCGTATCGAGAAGCATGCAGCTGAGATAGTAGAGACTGTTCTCAGTGCCCTCGTTATTCTTCTGGGCGAGCAGCGCGCCGAGGGATCTCTCCATGGCGGTCAAATAAAGGACTAGTGGCTTTCTGGACATGGGTGACATCATGACCGGAGGTTGGAGCAGATACTGCTTGATTTCCTCGAAGGCGATCCGACACTCCTCATCCCATTCGTAGGCAGCGCCTTTCTTCATGAGCCTGGAAAAGGGATTACACTTGCCGGACAGATTCGAAATGAATCGGCGTATATAGGCTAAGTGGCCTTGGAGGCCTCGGAGCTCTCGAATGTTGCTCGGGGGAGGCATTTGGCTGATGGACTTGATCTTCTCCGGGTCGATCTTGATACCTCGGTATCTGACAACGAAGCCCAGAAACTTCCCGGAGGTGACTCCGAAGGCACACTTCAGCGGGTTCATCTTCAGGTGACGGGAACGGAGGAAACCGAACACTTTCTCAAGGTCTTTGAGATGGTCTTGGCACTGGCATGATTTGACTACAAGGTCATCCACGTAGCATTCAACCAATGTCCTGAGAATCGGTTTGAATATGCGATGCATGGCCCTCTGATAAGTGGCACCTGCATTTTTCAAACCGAATAGCATTACCTGGTAGAAAAAGGTACCCTGCGGAGCCCTGAAGGTAGTGGACTCCTCGTCTTCGGGGGCCATCCGGATCTGGTTATACCCGGAATACCCATCCATGAAGGAGAGGTCTTGGAACCCGGCCGTGGCGTCAATCAACAACTCCATCACCGGGAGTGGGAAGTCATCCTTTGGGCAGTGGCGATTAAGATAGCGGAAGTCGATACAGACTCTGATATGCCCATTTTTCTTTCTGACTGGCACAATGTTGGCAAGCCACTTGGGGTATTGGACCTCCTTGACGAAGTTGGCTTTGATAAGCTTGTCAACTTCGGCCTCAACCATAGCACCATGGGAAGGGTGCATTTTCCTGGGAGGCTGCTTAAACCCACGATGTTTTGCCAGGAGGCCCAGACGGTGGACGACCACTTGGGGATCCAGCCTTGGCATCTCATCGTAACTCCAGGCAAACACATCACGGTGCCGTTTGAGGAAGTCTATGTACTGCCGCCGCTCCTCGAGGGACATGACCGCACTGATCAATGTAGGTCTCGGATATGCCTCGCTACCAAGGTTCACCTGTACCAGTTCATCGAACGTGGTAGAGACGCCTTCTTCAAAGGATGGGGGAGCATCCTCCAAGTCTTCCTCCCCAGCCGTGGGGGGACTTCCCAGGACGGAAGATACTTCTGGGCTATCAAGATTCACGGGGCAGCTGGTGCTGGCTTGGGCAGCAGCGGTCATCACATCAGGAGACTCACTTGTCGTTGAGACCATATCAATGAATGAATTTGATCCTATCCCATCTGGCCTTCGGCCCAAGGGGCCACATTTGATGATATCAAAGCAGTGGTGATGTGTCGGCCTGAGCCGGTTAATTCCAGCCCGGCGAATAAGACCCATATGGCGCACCGCCGTTGTCATGAGCTTGACGTCCTGGTACCGTACAGGGGTAGGGCGTTCCGGGATGACCCGAGCCTAGTTGATGTAGGAGTACGAGGTGATTTTCCGCCGTCGCTTGGACACGGGAACACGCCTTCCTTGCGTACCTGAAACAACAAAACATTGCCCCATGTCGGGGGTCGTGGCCTCCAACCGGTGGATCGGGAAGATGTAGGTGTCGTCCATGCTTGCCCAGGGATCACTTGTGATCGGGGCGGGCTCATCCTCGCTTACCAGGATTTGCTTGTCCTTACTTTTGTAATAACCCGCATCTAGATAGCGGGCCTCACAAGAAGCGAAAGGGGACGCGTCTCCTTGGAGCACGCCTACTCGAATGTTGAGCGAGTACTTGAGGCACTGGTGATACGATGAGGGGACCGCTTCATGCAGATGGAGCCATGGCCTACCCATCAATGCGTTGTAGGCGGTGTCCTGAGAAACAACCATGAACTCGGTGCTGGCAATTATGCCACCGAACTGAGTTTTCAGGCGGATCTTGCCGACTGGGGTTTGCTCTGTCCTATCGTACCCCTGGATCCTGAGGTCAGAGGGAGTCAAATCACCTTCGGACAGACCCAGCTTTCACAGCGTCCGGGTCGGAATTAGATTGATTCCAGAACCTGTGTCAATGAGGCAGCGACGGACTTCCACACCGTTGAAGTGGCCAGTGATATACAGCGGGCGAATGTGCCCCTGTATGGGAGGGTCCTCATCTTCACTGGAGAACGAGATAACCGCCTGACATTCGGCGTTTTCAATCGTCTCGGTATGGAAGGCTTCCGCAGCTGCTACTTCTGTCTCGAACTGGAGGGGGCTCCTTAGGGCCTCGACAAGTGCCTCGCGCATTTCGGATGACAGGCGCAGGGCCTCAAGGATGGAGAGCCTCGCCGGAATGTCGGCCAGGTGGTTTAGGACATCATACTTGCGCGCCAAACGCGAACCTCTGCTTACAGGGGGTTTTTCGGCATTTGGAGGCATAACGGGTCCTGACGGTTGAACTGGCGAGTAACTAGTACTGGGTACATCTTGCTGCCTACCATTAGAAGCCTGAAGAGTAGTCGCCAGGCTAAGATCGGGCAGCGGAGGCTGGCCTGTAGCCGGGCAAGACTGCCTGTGATACGAACGAGGCAGCTCCCCCCGATCCAGTAGCACGAACGGTGGTGGAGGTAGAGCCGAGGATGTTGGATGGTTTTGCGCGTGCTGAGATCTGCGCTGAGCCTGCTGCCTGGTCTCGGTAGCGTGCACGGCTTGGCCACAAGTGCCTGCTGACGTGCCTCGATGACCAGCGCGATTGCGATTCTGCTGACGTTGACATCGGCTGGAAACGTTGGGGAGGTCTGCCTGGGGTTCCCCCTCGTCAGGGGTCATATAGGGCTTTACCAGCTCCACGGTGTTAACCGAAGCGCACCCTTGACTGTCGCTCGAGGAGTCATCCACCGCTGGGCGGATCCTAGGAGGAATCCCCATTTCGGGAGGCATAATGTCGCTGAGAGTGCGGGACGACGACGACACTGGCGGTGCACGTTGCTTCTTCTTGCGTCCCCGCTGCTTGCCCTTTTGGGCAGAGATCGACTGCGAAGACGATGCGGAGGCACCGGCTACTTCTTCTGAAGGTTCCGACTGCTTCAGGCGCACCCGGATGATGCCCTGGGCATGGAAAACAGTTTTTCGAGCCATCCAGTCGTCATATTTCTGGGATCCGCGGCTAGGGACCTGCTGCCATTCACCTTCGCTGTCGCTGCCGATTTCTGTTCCTGCAAAGACGCCTGCCACTTGCGCTGGCGCTTGGCCCAACTTGACTATGTTGTTGTTCACCTGGTCCGGAATCCAGTCTTTAAACACATAGCATCGCTTGAGGGTGTGCCCCAGGATCCGATGATAAGGATAGTAGTTGGGGTGATCGGTGAGATGCGCCTCTGCCGGCCTTCTGCACTCAGGCAGACGCACAATCCCTTGCTCTAGAGCACTTCAGAAGTAGCCAGGGGCCGGATTTTCGTTGAATGAATAGGTCTGGTACCTTCTTTCCGGATAGGGGGCCCAGGGGGCCTGGTCCTGTCGAGGGACCGGAGGGGCCTGCCGAGGAGGCGGCGCCTGGTTGTCTCGCCTAGGTGGCGGTGGCGCGTTGCGCAGGGGAACCTGTCGGTTCTGAGGCGGTCGCTGCTGGGCGGGAGCCTGTGCCTGAGGTGGAGGACCTCTGCGGGGTTGCAGGGGTGGTGCCACCGGCATCAATTCCAGCTGCCTCGGGGATTCTATTTGAGCCACCACAGTAGGTTCGGCCCTGGCAGTCCTTCTGGCTGGGATCATAGGGGGAAGCAAACGTGCCTGACTAGCCTGTTGCAGGGCTTCCTCGAGGCGCTGGGCCTTATCCGAGAAATCTCTGAACCCTCCAGGGTAGTTCTGGGTAATCAAGGAGGGTACCAGCTCTGTCTTAACGTTCCCCACACACATCGTCAGTAATTGCTCCTGAGTCAGTGGCATATCGAGGGAATACGTAAGTCCTTTCCACCGGGCGATGAAATATGCAACCCGCTCATCAGGCCTCTGTTTGCACTTGAAGAGGTCTGCAATGCTGGTCTTTCACGTGGTGGAGCTGAACTGGTATAAGAACTGCCGGCGAAGATCCTCCCAACCGGTAACCGATTCGATAGGGAGCTGGCTGTACCAGACGAATGCCGGACCTTCCAATGTCTGTACAAAACATCGGAGTTTGGCGGCTTCTTGCTGAGTCGGGGTCCCCAGCATGGGGCCACACCTGGAAGAGAAATGATCCAAGTGATGGGGTGGGTCCCATATCCCATTAAAAGGCGATAAAGTGGGGTTCCCAAAACCCGGAGGCGCGGGCATCTCATCCACCCACGCGGGATAAGGCTTGTCATCCGGTGGGACCACCACCTGCCGCGTTTCCAATGCCTTGAGGCGGGCTGTGAGTGCCGCAATAAGGTCCTTCGGGTGGGGGTCCCTGTCTTGACGGGGATCCCTAACCCCGATTGCATATCAAGGTTCTTCAACACGGTAGACGGCTTCGGACGCTAGTGGGTCAACTGGCTGGACGACCTGCGGGGCGATTGGGGGAACCCGGGTTAGATTCTTCAGATTGCCCCGTCGCTCAGGGGGGTTTGGCGAGACGTATCGCGCCCTCTTGCCGTATGTTCCAGCATCCGCCCTGTCTGCGGCAGTAGCATGATCAGGGTTGCCCGGAGGCATCTCACCAGGGGGAAATTGTTCCTTCCCCTGCTGCCCCGGCCTGGGATTACCATAGTCGGGTCGCCGCTCTGCGGCGCGCTCAACCAATAGTTCGTCAACCGGCCTCTTCTGCTTAGCAAGCTGCTGGCGTAACGTGGCCTTCTCAAGATCCTCGTCTGTTTTCTGCACGGAAGTGGACGGGTCAGAGTGCTTGACTGTTCCGACCTGCTCCTTACCCTTGCCAGTGTTTCGACCGAGTACCAGCGACTCTGTGGGTACGGGGAGGCCTTGCAGGTTCCTCTGCTGACGGGTAACTCTCCCTGATGGGTCGAGTAGTGGCGGTGCGCCCTCTGGGGGGAAGTCTCCATCAAGGAGTTCCAGTTCGTCTTCCCTGTCCACAATGTCAGCCATGTGGACCGTGATTCCTCTCGAGGGCATGTCCTCGATGTCGCATAGCGAATCGGGTTGTCGTCGAATAGGATCGAACAGAAGGGCAGCATAGTGTCCCCCACCACGGACTTGCACATGGGGGGTGGCTTCCATGACGATCATGCGGTGTGCTTTGAAACTCTGAACGCATTTTTGTTGGAGGGCACTCTGGTGACCTGGCGACTCAGGGTGCTGGGCCACAAGAAGTGCGGCTGCATCGATCAGGCGACATTGCTCGCCGATTTCTTCTAAGTGCTCACGACTTCTGGGGTACCCCACCCGTTCATAACGGAGGCGGAAATGTGTCGCCCACAGGGTTCGACAAAAGAATCCCACTTCTTCAGGGGTAAGAGACTCGGGTACGCGGAAATTCAGCGCCGCCGTGGGCCAGAACTTCTCCGGGAAGTAATCCGCTGCAAGGATACTCCAGAAGCTCCTAGGCTCGGACTTAGGGTCTGGCCCTGTGTTGCCCCACTTGTCAACCGGGGGTGGCTGAGGAACCGGAAGCGGTACCGAGGTGGACCATTGTGATAATAAGCTCGGCAGTGGAGAATACGGCAAACGAGCTGACTGGATGCCGAATTCCGGGCCATCCTCCGAAGAGTGAGGTGACCTGGCCACGATGTCACGATACTACGGGCTGATAATCACAGCTTCCGGAATGGGAGCCGCGGCTACCGGCGATAGGTCGTGTCGTCGCTCTACCATCGTGGGCCCCCAAAATAACTCTACGTGATCCCTGGTAGAGGTAGAGGGCTCTTTTGGTGATAGAGGCGGTGATCGCGTGGTCGAGACCTGCAGAATTCCCAGGATTTCTTCCTCCTGGATGTACCTGCGGAGAGAGACGGGAATCCGGTGGACCTCAAATTCTGGGAGAACGAGGCTGACGCGTCTGGTTCCTGCCCCAGTCCTTGATACAGAGGAGCGGGGAGAAGGTTCCATCGCTGAATCGCATTCCGCTTCCGAATCGGAGAAGCGGGAAGGTTTGATCTCCACTTGGGCCTTACCAGGATTCTTCTTGTGGCGGTGACGACTCGCTCTTCTGCCCCTGGGTGGCTCTTCGGGACAGGGTTGACCCCTATCAGGCAGCCTCGGGGTGGCGCTGGCACCGTGGCGGAGAGGGCCCCCACTCGAGATAGCCGGGGTGCGAGGGGCACCAGGGCAAATGTCGAAGGGTACATGTGGAGGACCTCCATGAATAGTACCCATGTGGGCGGGGCCTCTGTTGGAACTGGCAGGAGCATGGGGAAGACCTCCATGGTCGATGCGAGTGGAGCGAGGCCGACCTTCACTCCTCGAGTTTCTGGGGCGAGGAGGACCTTCGCCGGTTTCAGAGAGGACGTAGGGTGGCCCCCCACGTTGGAGAAGGACCGGATGGACGGTGCCTTTAGAAGAATGGACTCCATACCCTGTACAGCGGGCGCGGGAAATGTTTCCGCGCTGACCGTCACTGCCGCGGGGCAGGTCTTCCTGCAAGATGGGGGCAGCACGAGGCATGCCTCCATGAAGAACCTCGGAGCGGGGAAGGCCCACGCTCTGTGGAGTAGTGGTACGGGGAGGACCTCCATACGGGGTGGCATCACCGCGGGTTAGCTCACGGCGATCACCACTTGGGCCTGCAACCCGGAGAGTCAACCCAGCCTGCCCATGGGGCGGTTGGGGTCTCAATCTTGGTTGGGCGAAGGGGTGCCCCTGCTCAATGTATGCGGGGGCTTCATAATGCACGTCGGCGTTGGCTCGGGCCACTGTAGCTGTCGATGTGGACGCGCCTGAGCGAGCGTCCTCATCCCGGGATCAGCGCTGACGTCGGGTCAGGCGAGCCGGTGCAGGTGGTGCAGGGACGTAGTCTGCCTGCTCTTCCTACGGGGCCAGACGGCGGTGCTGACGCGGCCGGACGGGGGCTCTCGCCTGGGGCCCCCGGGTCGGGGCCCTGAGTGGACTGAGCTGGACAGCGCCCGCCTCTTCAGCGTAAGGCGAGGAGTCGTCAAGGCGTTCCGGGGATAGACTCCCGAAACGGTTGAATGTCGGGGTGGGGAGCAGGGGCTCCCTGCGCGGCCTGTTAGGGCGGCGTTGACAGCGGGGCCTGGAGGCCTCCAGGTCCAGGTGGGCCATATCCCGGGTTGGGATGACCCCTTCTTCCTCATACCTGCGCACGAGGCTGTTGATCACCCTTCGTTGGATGACCTCTGATGGGGAAAGGGGACGTGGGCGTCCCATATTCCGTGATGTGGCAGCCGTCGTGGCGGTAGTGGCGCCATGTGGGGTGGTCGTCGCGGTGTTTCCCCTGCCCCTGCGTGGGCGAGGAGCGGATGGTGACCGCATCTCCGAAATAGCAACCGGGTTCCCGGGAAACGAAGGGATCAAATCATCAGTACTGAGAGGAAAAGGATTGACAGCCAGTGCCCTAGCATTCTTCCATCCTCCATGTCTGTGAGAAGGATCCAGGCCAACATGCTGCAGAGCGGAGTGCCCCACGTTCTACTACCCCGACTTCCGGTGAGTTTCACGACAGGCCCGCTATTTTCTTGGCGGGACCAGGCACCAGATATCTGGATCCGGTGACACGTCAATCTACTGGTGTCTCTAAAGATACTAATATCCATGCTGAGGAGAATAATTTCATGTCGGGTTCACCATTTCTGTTTCTGACGCTTTCACCGGGGCGCGCGCATCCGTCCGTGGAGGACGCGCTGCCTGTTGCCCCGCATTCCCGCTTTCCAAAGGCGGGTGGCATTCACTACTTATTCAGGGACGTCTGCTCCTTGATCGAAATGGGATGATGGGATGTCGGTTCTTCCTCCTGTGGATTCCTTCTCAGAACTCATCACCTAGTCCGGGTCTCCCTTATAGATTTAATACGTAGTTCGTGAAACTCTTCCCAGTGCCATGTTTCCATGGACGTCGGTTAATTACACTGCTTCTGTCGGGACATTCCAAAGGGTCCAGTCAGGGCAGCAACCTTCGGTCAGGGGAGTAGTCACGTTGAGGCATCAGTAGCGTGTCTGGATGCTGGGGTACCTAACATGTCTGTCTGTTATCCTTGACCACAAGGCTTCTCGAGGGCGTGGAAGCCCGAGGCATCCCACATCGGGTGCGGGGAATTATATGTCATAGACACATATCTGAGGTTTTCCTCAGCTTCCCGTGTTCAACACAGGGTATGCCGCATGTTTAACGTCCAGCAGAGACAGATCAACCCAACCAAAGCATTAGCTAGGATAGATCGGATTGAGGGACCCTCCATGAAGGGATATCGATACCGGGGCCAGCCTATGGGCGACTGTGAAGAAGAGCGTACCGACATGGTCTCACCAGGATAAGACGGTCTGGGCGAGAATTAGAACGGGTGGTGGGTTAATGAATGGAGTGGAAGGAGAGTGAAATGGGACCATCGCAGGGGGCGACAGTGAAGTTGGGCTTGAGCCTTGACAAGGCTTCCTACGTATCCCCGTGGCAGGGAATCAAAGTCCGCGTAGTTCGGGAATACAGTTTAACGTCATGCGGGACGATAGTGAACCCTGCCGTGAATAAACGACGGGCGATGGGTGTCGGCGAACCGACGTAAATGAGGGACCTTGGTCCGGTGGGAGTTGGGCTTGAACCTCTGGGAGGCTTCCTACGTACCATGCCTTGACATGGATCAAAGACCTCGTAGTTCGGGGTGGTCACAACGGCTTGCCGTCGGACGGGAATTGGGTGTACAGTTTAATGTCATGCGGGACAAAAGGAGGCATGCAATTTAACGTCATGCTGGACGAGGGCGAAACTCAACGTGAATGAACAACCGAGCAATGTGGATTGAACCTCATAGAGGCCTCCTACGTACCATGCCTTGACATGGATCAAAGTCCTCATAGTTCAAAAGGTGGGAAAGGGTCACAATGGCTTACCACTGGACCAGAATGGGACCCGACGTGAAAGCAGACTCGTGAGTCCACTAGTGGTGGGCTTGAACCTTGTAGAGGCTTCCTACGTACCATGCCTTGACATGGATCAAAGACCTCGTAGTTCGGATGGGGTTTGTTGGTAAACCGACGTGAAAGTAGACCTTGGTCCACTATTGGTGGGCTTGAACCTCGTGAAGGCTTCCTACGTACCATGCCTTGACATGGATCAAAGTCCTCGTAGTTCAAAAGGTGGGTCGCAATGGCTTACCACTGGACCGGAATGGGACTCGACGTGAAAGAGCGACGGGTGGGCTTGAACCTCGGGGAGGCTTCCTACGTACCATGCCTTGACATGGATCAAAGACCTCGTAGTTCAAATGGGGTTTTTCAGTAAACCGACGTGAATGTAGACCTTGGTCCACTATTGGTGGGCTTGAAACTCGTGAAGGCTTCCTACGTACCATGCCTTGACATGGATCAAAGACCTCATAGTTCTCTAGGATCGGTCACAACGGCTTACCACTGGACCGGAACGGGACCCGACGTGAAAGAGCGATGGGTGGGCTTGAACCTCGGGGAGGCTTCCTACGTAACATGCCTTGACATGGATCAAAGACCTCGTAGTTTAAATGGGGTTTGTCGGTAAACTGACGTGAAAGTAGACCTTGGTTCACTATTGGTGGGCTTGAACCTCGTGAAGGCTTCCTACGTACCATGCCTTGACATGGATCAAAGACCTCGTAGTTCTCTAGGATGGGTCGCAACGGCTTACCACTGAACCAGAATGCGGTTTAACATCATGCTGGACGGGGGTGAGACCCGACGTGAAATGACGGGTGGGCTTGAACCTCATGGAGGCTTCCTATGTACCATGCCTTGACATTGATCAAAGTCCTCATAGTTCTCTAGGATGAGGGGTCAGGGTCGGTGCTCACTCTAAGCCCACGTGAGTCATGCTCGGTGTGAGAAACAAGAGGTTGCAAGGACCTGACGATCACGTCGTGAGGGTTGCGTCCGTGAGAAGCGAAAAGGGGCTTACGCATTGGGCGGCCCATGGTGTTGGGACTTACTCCAGGATGGAGGCCCAGAGGGGGGTGTCGCGTTCCCTATCACTCCCTCCACTGACCTTGGTAGTGGGGAAATACAGAGAAGCACGGGTGCAATCATCCGTACGAAAGGTTAGGGGCTTACGCTCTGAGGCAGCCCTTCCCCTGCGAACATACGCCACTCCGACAAGGAGGATCTCATTCCATGCGCGGAAGAGTTCCATTCCCGTGGAGACGAGTGGTGTAAATAATGTTCGACCTGGGGGGGACCCTTCGTGAGGGAGACGAGGTTGGGTCACAGTTTAACGTCATGTGTTGAGGACGTGGTGCTTGGCAGTTTAACGTCCTGCATCTCGGACGAGGTGGGTTCACTCCACACCCCTAGGACTTACATAACCGGTACCCTCTGTTCCTTGGGGAAGGGAAGGTGCCGGTAAGGCCATGGTAAAGGGGCGTAGTGGGGCGAACCATCGAGGGGTCCATGTTAGCGTGGCTATGCGAAGAAGCAATAACCGTTATCATGCCTATGCGAAGAAGCATTAGGCGAAGCAACGATACAGGTGGTATTGTCCATGGGACTTTGAAATCACATCGTGCAAACCTGGAGGGTCGCACCGAAAGAGGAATCGCTAAGCAGAGGAGTGTGCTTTGCGAAGTTGGGTGCCTTGGCCTTAGCATGGGGCATAGGTGTGAGTGGAAGGCGCTTCGCGAAGTGGAACAGTGTTCGCGGAGCACTGCCTCGCGAAGGAGGAGTGTCTCGTGAAGCAGGGTCCTGCAAAGCAATGTGCTTCGCGAAGTGAAGCGATCCTGCCTTAGCATAGGGATCACTCGTATGGGTTGGGTGTTTCGCGAAGCACAAGTGCTCCCCGGCTTCCCGGGTTCACTTGGGAATCCTCTTCCTCCGCGAACGCCCTTGAGCTTCGCGAAGGGCATCCCTCCCGGAAGAGGGGCTCAAAACGAGACAAAGCAGAGTCGTCTCGCGAAGTAGAAATACCACACGGAGCTCATGATTCCCGGGGCAAAGTGTGCTTCGCGATTCGGGAGAGGAGAAGCCGAAAGGTCGGATTTTCCGTCCTTGGGACTCAGGGGGAGTCCAGTATTTATAGGGAAGGGGCGCCGCGAAGCAGGGCTCGCGCGCTGCCTTCGTGGCTTCGCGGCGGCTCGCGAACGTCAACTGGGTTCGCGGAGGATTACCGCCTCTGGTGCTTCGCGGCGGCTCGCGAACATCAAATGGGTTCGCGGAGGATTACCGCCTCTCGCGCTTCGCGGAGGCTCGCGAACGTCAAATGGGATTGCGGAGGATTACCGCCTCTGGAGCTTCGTGGCGCCGCCATGGTTGGGGTACTTCGCGACAGGGCTTCGCGGTGGCTTTTCGCGACGGAGCTTCGCGAGGCAGCGTGCCGGCCTTTTTCGTTCCTTTCTTTGGGGCCACATTTTTGGCGCCAACTGTATTTTTATCCTTACTGAGCATCTTATCTCACCCCTTTCTATGATTAATTTTTCCTAGGATGTGAAGAAGTATTTTATGAATGACCTGTAGGGAATGTATTACGGGATATGAAGACAAGATTTTGTTGTAGTTTTTTGTACTTTATGATGTAATGAAAGATATATGAATATATCTAGTGATTCCAAGGCTACTAAACTAATCCTTCTTTCGACACATGATCTTTTGTGATCATGAAAATATTATGTAATAATGCACTGAATCTGGGTAACTAGGGTCGGGGCATTATAGTTGGTATCAGAGGATGTTTAGTACAAACCATGGAAGCTAGATTTAGATAAAATTTGATTAGAACACATAGCCCTAAGATGGGATTTTAGAATTAGTATAGAATAAATTCCTAGTGATTTGGTATTGTAGATAATTTGAGTGTTTTTCCGAGAAATACATCCCTATCTGGATACGAGAAGGTAGTGGCGGCTCTGTTAGAGATGTACCTAGGGGTAAAACCTGAAAATACCACTTTGAGCTAGACTCGAATGGGAACTGGTGCATGACAATGGGCCTTGCTGCACTCTTGGTTACGAAACTCCTGGGGTATATGCTTAGGATAATTATAAATTTATTTACAAAGAAATCATTTTTATGATTTTGGATTATATCCATAAAATATTAAATCTAAGTTAGGTATTTTAAATGTTTGGAATTATTCATTCCAATTCATAAGCTGACATAGTGTTTTCGATTGTATAGAAATCATGCCCAGTAGAAGGAATGTGAACTCCATCAATACATATGATCCAAAGATTAATAAGGATCATATCATTCACGATATTAATCCAATTATAAGGAGGGAAATAGTCTCCCATGTATTCTCAACATATTAATAAATTATATCATGTGTTAATAAGATAAGTAATGATTTCTATGAGTCCTATGGCTTCGAAGGGAAGCAAGATATGAAAAGGATGGAAGAGAGAAAGATGGGTAAAGGGAATAGGGAAAAGAAGAATTTTCCAATATTTGATAATTATGAGACGAAACATCATGGAACTTTCCTAAAGGAAATGAGAGTTTGTTATAAGTGTGGAGAAAAAGGGCACCAAGTACGTGACTTCAAGAGTAAGAAAAATGTTTCAAATGTACAATGATTCATCTTCCAGGAGTTGGGACACTATGCAAACCAATGTCGAAATCATCAAAGTATGCCCCAATGATGTTATTGGATAATAATCAAGTTAACATACTTCCATAGATGAGGAGGAATGATTATTGTTCTTATGTTGTTATTATAATTATGTCATTTGAGTGTTGTATCAATGATGACTGGTTATAATAATTATGGAGTATATAACGATTGTACAACAGTACTATTTCATTAAGGACATCAGATTGTTTAGAACCATGAAAAGTGACTCAATAACAGGTTAAATTTTTGGAAAATATATGGTTGAGAGAAAGATAAACCATAATATGGTTTTGATACTGTGGTAGTGATTTTGAAATAAAACATGTTTGATTTGGATAAATTATATTGTATATTTTTGGCTACCTTGAAACTGATTAATGATTTGTATATTCCATAATTGTTTGAGTTTACAACATTTTTTGGATAGGAGTATATCAATTATTCTATAATGAATAAGGGTTCATGAATGTAATCAATAAGGTTTTATGGTAACTCAGGATGTTGCAGTGTTTTACAATAATAAATGATGAAGGTGTTCACAAGTTATTACATGGAAAAAAGGATCTTCATTGTGGTTAACATAACTATAAATTTTGGACTGTGAGTCTGTATAGAAGTATTTTGGATATGTATATTTTGAGATTATTTTTCGATTTCCATAAAAAGGACAACCCGGAGGTTAGGCGGCAACCCATCGCGTCCGGTAAGGCCGCGAGACATGAACCTGAAAATAAATGGTTATAAGGGTGTATCACCTACCACTGACCCACATGATGTCCTCGATTGAATAATGTAATTTTTTTAAAAGGTCTAGTAGAATAATTATAAATTCATTTTTTTGGAACCCAATATGAATAGGATAAATAGAATGTGTTTTTAGTTATATTATATTTTAGGGAAAAAGATGAGCTTGTGGTAGAATTTAGTTAAAGGATGGAAATATACTTGTCAAGTGTATATATATATATATATATTTTCTTATACTCTTATTCTATGAATAAATAAATTCTTAAACTTTAGGTAAGGCATCTTAAAACTAAAGATGTGTTATCATAATACCTTATGTTTTGTTGAAACAATGATATTTTAAATCATCACAGACTGATGACTTTGAGGCCCCCAATCTATAATTGATTGTGACTGATGACCTCAATCACTCCCTATTAATGTTTTCTTTTTCCGACCAATTATGTGTCTATAATTTCCATCAATGTTCTATTAATTAAGATTATAATTTTGTGGTGATTTTTAATTCCCCTTTTATTATTATTAAGACTAAATTTTTTAAACCGAATTTCTGATGTGGGTTTTCCCACAAAGGTATTTTCTATTTTCAACCATTTATTTTCTAAGAACAATTTCAAATTTTGAGGATGAAATTTATTGAAGGAGGGAAGAATGTAACAACCCAAGATTTCATAGTATGTTTTTTCGTCAAAGTAATTCAATTACATGCACTACAGGAAACACTGAGTTCAAGCACTCCACGACTTACCAGACTAGTTGTTCAAAAGATGTTATGAATAGTATTAACTGAATTTTAAACTTTATATAATAATTATATTTTTAGAATCCATATTATGAGTTTCTTAGACATAATTTAAGAACAAATACATTTTTTTTAGATAAAAGAAGTATTTTTCAAAAAATGCAATTTCACTGCCTTTTAATGGGGAACTAATTTAAAATACATTATTTGAACCTTTTATATATTAAATTTGAAAAAATTAACTTCTTCTTTAGAATCATGACATACTAATTTAGTTTCAATTAATTTTTGGTGCTTTTCTGATCACTTTCATATTTGGGTGTATAATGAAAAATATTATATTTTAACTGAAAACAACTTTTTTAATCAAAATAATTTATAATGTTAAATTATAAATTTTCATAATTTGGATGTATAAATAGATTATATTTTTACCATTTAATCCAATTCTATTCATTTAAATTAATTTAACTTTGATATTGGACTTAAACAAGTGTCAATCTTTTGATAGATATTGTTTCTTAAAAATACGCCTTTTGGTTTTGATAACATGAATTAATTTTAAATTAATAAATGAAACTTATTTGTTTTTAATTTTATAAAATAGAATTCATTTCTGAATTTGAAATATCAAAATAATCTTAGTGTGAATTTTGGTATTTTTAGGAAAACATTCAGTTTTTGATGAATAGTGAAAAATACTAAATTTTAATTAAAAATAATTTTTTTAATCAAAATAATTTATGGTGATAAATTATAGTATTTAGTGGTTTTAAAGTATAATTAGATTATATGTTTAAAATTTAATAAAATTTTTGTCATTGGACATAATTTCACATTTTAACTGAACATAAGAAAGTGTCAATCTTTTGATAGTTATTATTTGTTAAAAACAAGCTTTTTGCTTTGACAACGAGAATTAATTTTAAATCAATTTATGCCACTTTTGAGATTTGAATTTAGAAAAATGGATTCAATATTTAGAATAAGGAGGTCCAAATTGTTTAAATAGTTAACTTTTTTTATTCATTTCGAATAATGACATCGGTAAATATTATATTTACCATGGTTAATAGGTAAATCCGTTAAATAAGGGAAACAAATTATATTATAATAAGATTATATTACCCTAAAACGTGACCTAAACCTATTGGTTGATACATTTCCAAACATGGGCATCTTTGGGTCGATTTTGGGACCCCATGGGTCCACTTTTAAGTGATAATGACACTTTATATTAAATACATTAAAGTAAATACAAAAATGACGTAAGCATATATCTTTTAGAAAAACAATTATTACATAGGGTTATCTATGTTATATTTTCGACTATAAATATGCATTAGAAATCTAAAATGATTTCATACATCATGGTATTTTTTTATATAATTTTTAGACATCTAATAAACTAAATTATTTATGACACAATAATGAAGTAGTGTTTAACTCATTAATAAATGATTTAAATATATAATATTATAAAGACTGAAATAATACCAAAAACCTATTTAATTCTTATTGGATGATTTCATTTCGATCATAAGTCATATTATATTCAAATTTATGAGTTTTTTTCATTTAGAAACCGAATATCTTTATATAATAAAATAATATTTTCAATCTTTCCAAAAGAGCCCCTCCTCCCCTTGTAAAAGGACACCACATATAACCAATTCCTCACACCTCTCAAGCCATTTAGGTCATCCAAAATCTGACCAATTATTCTCCATACATCTCTATCCCCCTCCTATAAACCTTACCTTAGGCAGAAAGATCTTCAAGAGTCCTTTTTGGTTCAAACCAAAGGTGGTTCCCCAAATTAAAGGTTATGATTTCTCTCAGCTTCTTTTCTTTTATTTTATTTCTCCAACCCATAAAATCTTGTTATTCATTTATTTTGTAACAAAACCAGTATACCCAATATAGTAGGATATTGTTATAAAAAGTTTTCTAACTACACTTACACACACCTACATATAATGGGTGAATAAAATAATGTTTCTATGGATGGAAACCAAACACCTCACAAAATGATGATTGTTCAATTATCTCCTACCACCACTCATGGTGGAAATTGTGATGGAACTGTAATTAAATATGATATTAATGATATAAATTTTATATATAATCTTATTTAATTCCATTTTGTAACATACCATTATTCATTTCATGTAGTATATATATACGAATATTTCATTTGGGAAGTGCAGACTACTGTCCCCTCAAAGTGATATGACCTGTTTAAACCATACATGGAACTTATAAAGGATAGTGTTAATGAAATTCAGTAACATATTTAAGATATTATATTATACTAGAATAATAATATACATATGTATCATTTTTTTTGATTCCTTTTAAAATGAATAAATTAAATAGAAGTAGCGTTCATGCGTACGTATGGATTATAGTCTCCACGAACGCAGTGAGATTCATTTACCCATCATATATATTCAAGACTAATTATTATTTTACGATTAAAAGTAATTTTTATGTACTTGATATAATTATTGATATGAATAATATATAATCTATCCATAACAAACACGGCATATGTAACAAAGAATATAAAGGAATAAGAATCAGTTAACACCTGAAATGAAGATAATACTAAAATATTATTAACAAAGAAATATTAAAAGATCATATATGATATAATATTTTTGTATATGATTATTGTATAATTTAATAACAATTACTTAACTATTATACATGAGTTGAACCTACCCTCTACCAAGGAAAAGTACAAGGTAAGGGGTTTTCATCTCACTCCTTATTCTCGAGGGATTTGTGCCAGATTGCCTCTATTACCTTTTGTGTGGTGTATGTACTGCCCATAATTGTATTCTTTGGGTAATAAAAAATAATTTATGTGTATTTACATAATAATTGTATGATACCTCTTTCATGGGGTGTATGTTTCATAAGTAATCAAATTGGTAAGGGTTAATTTCACAATCTCTTTATTATCCGAGGTTGTTTTTCCGCAAGTATCTAATGAGACATATTTATTATAAATGTCCATGATTCATGAACATTTTTTCATAGGGAATATTTTAAGTAACTTTTTACAAAAACTTCATTTCAAATGTTTTAAATATTTATTCTTCTAAATGATTCTCATTAATGTTCATGTTTTCAAAATGGGTTTTAAGGATTTATAAATATGGACATTAATGTTATTAAAATGTTATTTCCTTTCAAGAATTTAAAAGTGGTATGGGACACATTGATTCAAAAATTTCTTTAAATTTATTCCTTCCTAAATTTTGAAACTTTTAAATTTTTTCATGATAATGGGATATTTCTCTCAAAGAGTTTTACACATCATTTTCATCTATGTCAACATCCATTGATGGATTTTAAACATGTTTGAAGATGGTTTATTATCATAAAAATCTTCCACATTGTATTGAAGGTATTGTGATATATTTGGCTATGGATGTGTTATTTTTATACCATTCATGGATTAAGGATAAAGTATAGACATTTCATATGATAGTTTTAATACAAAGTTTTATGTTATGTTTAAACCTTTTCATATGAGGAATGAATTGGAATTAGTATGTGATGTGTGGAGCCCATTATAGCTCCTCGATGCATCGGAAGGTCTAATGAGACAAACTAGTGTCTCGGAATAAGGCCTTGACAAAATCATATTTGTAGTCTTGGCACAAGGCCATGACTATGGGGTTATGATAGTCTGGCATTTTTCATTCCATCATTATGAAAGTGGTTACTGATATAGAATATGATTATTTGATTTGAAGAATATCCATGTGAATAAGTAAATAGAATTATTTCATTTTATTTCTTCCATATTATGCTAGAAGTTCTTGTTTTAAAGGATTTTGTTTTAATTATACATTGCCTTTAATGATTTTGATTATTTATGAAAGTTTCTACTGTACTATTATCCTTACTGAGTATCAGAGATCACCCCTTTCTATGTTTTATTTTTCCCAGGATGTAAAGATGTATTTTATGAATGACCTGCAGGGAATGTAATAGGGGATATGATGACATGATTTTGTTGTACTTTGTTTAACTTTATGATGTAATGTATGACTTATGAATATATCTATTGATTACGAGGCTACTACACTAATCGGTCTTTCGAGACTTGATCTTTTGTGATCTTGACAATATTATGTAATAATGCACCGACTCTGGGTAACTAGGGTCAGGTTGTTACATATAATATATAGTTAATTACACATCCATGATCTATTGATATTCTATAAAATACATCTAATTCTCATACTATTGGATTCATGATGGTCTCGTGTAAATTAGATCATCATGTGACACTAAAAAAAATGGTGCCTCTGCTTCTGGAACCAATTTTTTATTAAGAAATCCACATGTATGTGATTTGGATCCATTACTTTAACATGTTAAGATCATACATGTTATGGATTAATTCCCTCATGAAACTAGCATTTTCAATTCTGATAAATCCCATTCGTAAAGTTATAATATTAATACCGACCATATTTCACTACATGAGATTAGATCCATCTTATGGTGATCATGTTATAAGAATCCTTTTCTATAATAACAACAATATTTTTATCAGTACCGTTTTTTCCACTAGCATAAATAAGATTCTCAAGGATGATTGAAGATGAATACCATCACCCGAAATGATTGGATGTGTCGGATGAGCTTCATCGTAGGGCTCACATTTTTCTTTCCTTTTATTGATGGAGGAAAGTGTTATACGATAAGTTTGACCATATTGATCTATCTATTAATTAGGGTCAGTGTTTATTAATCATGGAACTACATCAGTATATTGAAATATCAAACACCATAGTTTCATTCCACCATAGACAACAGAACTACTTTTTCTCCATTTTTTTCATTTTCCCTTACCAACAGTCCCATGTGGGAAAGCTCCTATGCCCATCCATACCGTCTTTTGGTTTTTCCAGGGAATGTTCCTTCATTGGATTCCACCCCTCATGTCCCACATATATTTGTGGTCATTATTTCATTGGATAGACCTTAGGTTATCCAATTTTTTAAGTAATCCCAATTAATACACATAAAAAAATATCTAATTATATAAATATACATATATTCCAGTCCAAACTCATTAACTTCCTTCCTTGATCACATCATGGAATTTTTTATTTCATATAATTAATATTAATTACTCATTCATTAATAAACTCCCTATTTCATAGACAAATTTAAAAAATAATGCATCATGAATATATTGTTTACATGCACTTCACATGATGCATAAAATGCAAAAAATGTTTAACACGTGTGTTTGATCTTTGATGATTAGTTCAATAATCATTATAATTATAACATGGATATTTTCTAACGTGTGTTGAAATCTTTAAATATATAATAATTCTCCATGAATAACCACTTCATACACACTCATGAAACACATATTGAAACTCAATGTCAAAAAATTCAATAATGGGGGCAATATAATTAAATCATTTTGTAATTTATATAGAATAACAAGAATATCATATCATCATTAACAAAATATTCCATTTTGATTCCTTTATATGTTTATAATGTTCTATTCATGAGACAAATATTCTTAACATTTAGAAATTTTGTTATATTTAAAATATTATATTTTTATGTTAAAAGTGTTAATTCATCACAAATGACCCAGTGATATTTTTAATTCATTTAGATTCAATGATAACATCGTTTTTTTTAATTTACTTGGGATATAATTAGATGATACCACCCAATTAATTTTTTATAAGCATTGATGGGATGAATATTTGATGATTATTATTTTAAACTCGATACATTCCCACAAGGTAATTATATTATGAGTAAACATTTCTAAATATCATTTTCTTTTCATTGTATACGCTATAACGGTTGGATAAAATGTTCATATATCATGATTTTATTTCATGGGTTATGCTTTAATGAATTATTTATGATCACGTGGAACACATATGAATATTTTATGATTATGTGATCGGTTTTATGAGATTTATATAACCCTCCAATGAATTTTATAATGATGGGTTTCTCATGAAATAATATATCATAAAATAAGGAGTTCACCCAAATTAGTGTCAAACTCTTCCCATTATGATAATCATATGTTTAAACGATGAATATAGATTTTATAGAATATATAGTGAACTCAATCCAGTATGATAGTCATGGTACTTACACTTTCCTAAGGAATTTATTTTCCATGTTTATGTGCATGAAAAAATATGTCTAATTAAATTTTTATGCACTCATGGATAATTATCATTTATTATTTTATGAATCATAGCATATAAGCTACCAATATTTATTTCATGACTAATTTTTAGGACAAAATTATGTCAATGATTTTTGTCAAATGTTATCCTTATGCTCTATTATATTTTATGTTTATATTCTATCCAAATGTTTACCAATTTTATAAATTTTTACCCTTACTGAACACCTAATTTCAAACATTATAATATTTTTCTCAGTGTTATGAATATTGGTTTTACATAGTGTTTACGAAAGAACTATTTTATATGGTAATCATTGAATATAATTAATAAAATATGGGTATTGTATATATAGAAACCAAAGAAAAAAAATTATTATGTTTTTGACATGGATATGAGTCAATATCACTTATGTTTATCATATTTATGACATCATCATATTGAGAGGAATTATTAAAACATGCTTTGGAATGTGGAATTGTATAAAAATGAATGTCATGTAATACTAGTTTACTACCACACAAAGTTTTAATAGAAGAAAATATCATGTTGACACATATTTAACAATTTCTCATGAGATATATAACATTACACAATTAATTAGAGTGATATATAATTCCAGTTTCACCTATCACATCATAACATTTTCATTTTAATATAAAATTTTGGGTGCAACTGCCATATCATAACATTTACATTATCATGCATGCCACATAGAACATACATCAATCATGGAAGTAAAAAAACATGGAAATTATATACTAATAATTTAATAAATAATAAATATATAATCATAGGGTTCTAAAATTGAAGAGGTAATAATATACTTTATATAAGAATCATCAACCTTGAGTGAAAACGAAACAATCTCATGATGTAAACCATGTATTTTTAAAGAATTGTTATTTTTGGAAAACAATGTGTTTTCTATAAACACATGTAGAAAAAAATTATAGGAAAAAGAGCAAATATAATTATGATTAAATTATATTTAAGAAATATCCATACTGAAAATGTGGTGTAATAGGGGAAACCCAAAGAAAAATAGTTGTGTTCGATAATTCTTATCACCTTTTTTCTAAAATCTTCATTAATATTAATATCATATTTAATCACAATAGATTCATTAATTAAAAATTTAGAACATTTAATACTATTAGTGTTTTCATTATAGTCTCATTATATTCATTTATGAGCTTTTCTATGAGTTATATTGATTAATTTCATCATTTGGGAGAATTTGTTTTCATGGTTTTCATGAATGGATTTCTTGTATACATGAATAACTGTTCATGTAAAGTGTGGATAAATATGTATAATTTTTATTAAATTTAATTAATGATATTACAAAAGTTGAAATGAAATTTTTATGATTTTTATATGGTTTGTTTATTTATGATTAGATAACAATAAACGATGATCGTTTTAGGTTAATTTTGTTAGTATCTCTATCACAACAAACTCATATTATTTTATCATATAATATAATTTATATTTTATAGTATAGAAATAGTAAAATTGTTATAACATAAATTTTAAATTATTTTTAAATCATTATGATGTTTTTATGAACATACATGATTTTCTTAATAGAAAATGAAAGTCCAACTCCCAAGATGTTGGTAAATTGACACATCATGGGAGATGATTTCGTTTTTAGAATAACAGAGTGAGAGAGAGGGAGAGAGAGAATGGATTTTTTTTATGGTTATTATATTAAAATTATTGAATACTTTTATATAAAACATAATATAGTTTTTGTTGAATTTGGAAAGTATAAGGTTAGAATAAGATATTAAATTAAATGAAATTTAAAAGAAATTAAAAGTAAAAGGAAGTGGATTTTACCTATATTATTTATCCTCCATGATAACCTCCTAAGGGAAACGTTTTTTTCCTTTTGATGAGACCATGAGCTCAAAAATTTTATATAGGGGATTGTGAAGATATTCAGATACAATAAAGGAATTGATAAAATTTTAAAAGGTGTGTGGGGAAGAGGGGGTGAGGGGTGGTATTTATAGTTGAGGAGATATGTGTTTTATCATTATTGTGTGCATTAGTTTATTATTTTGGCTCAATATTATGAATATTTTGAGAATTATCCCTAAATATATTTAAATAATAAATATATTTTTAGATATTGGGAATACATCAGACTTAAATCATTTATGACTCTATAATTCATGTATTCAGCTTTTATTACTAGTTTTCGTCTTTTAATATTCATTACAAAAGTCATGTATTTTTGAAAAATATCCAAAAAAACCATAACAATTATTCAACATGGTGAATTAAAAAATAAACTTCATTTTACAATTTTGTTTTCTAAATAACAATAATTTATTTTTTAATTAGATTTTTCATTTATATGGAAAATACATATTTTAAAATTATTAAAAATTTAATAACACATTGAAAATTTACATATTCTCTCATAGAATAATTTGAAAATCATAAAAGATAAAAATATTAAATTTTTACTACATTTTATGAAAGTATATATTTCATTAAAATTATGTAATTAATCTGTAAAATTTAACTATGTATTTATGACATAAAAATATTGCAACACTTAATTATTAATTTTTAAAACACTTATTTATTTATACTATGATATAATTATTCCATACTCTAAATTATAAGATAAATAAATTTTATTTATACATTAATGGGTTATTATACATTTTATTTGGTAGGTTTACTATTCATAATGGTCAAATTAATATTCTTTTGGTAATGTTACTATTTAATCTCTCTTGGTTCCTTAACAACATAAAATAATAATTATTTAATTATTTAATCATTTATAAACTTTTTATTAGGGTATCTATGTGATTTTATGTGAAGTAGTTTTCATGAAATTACTATAAGAAGGGACAAATTCTATTGGTAAAAGTTTGGGTACTTACATTCTTCCCCCTTTTGAAATTTCTCCCTCTAAATTTTGTTTTACATAATCAGGTGAAGGTACTTCTCCTTAATCACATACTTTAGTTCCCATGTTTCTTCTTCATATATTGGGTTCTTCCAAAACACTTTTCAAAGGTGGCTTTTCATGTTGTGTAGATCCTTATCTATCTAGACTAGAATCACTATTGACTTCTTATAGTATGGGAGATCATCTTCCACCTATACCACCTCTAATATTGACACATATACGGGATTACATATGAACTTCTACAAGAGTGATACATGGAATAGATCATGACCATGGTCTAAATTTGGAGATAGTGAAAGCCTATAGGCCATGTATCCTATGTGATCATGTATCTCAATGGTGCAAATATACCATGGGATTGGCTACCCTTTATTTCCAAATAGCATGACTCATCTATGGTTATATTCGAAATAATACATTATCTATAACATCAAACTCTATGTCTATTCTATAGTTGTCATGTTAGAATATTTTTCAACTCTGAACATTGTTTAAATGTTTTTAGATACATTAATCCTTATATGACATCACTTGCAAAATATGAATTCAATGTAGATTTCTTTAAAAAAAACAACATCCCAACATGTTGGATTTCAACATCCCATTCTTACATAGCTTTATATGGAACCATGTGAATACTCGAGTGGAAGCTATAGTTATATGAGAACTTAACCAGTGTGAGATGCTAATCCAGTAAAATTTTGAATTCTAATCCGTAGGAACATAACATATATTTGAGAATGTAAATATTATTTTTTAACCCACCATTATTTTATGGGTGAGTGGTTGTGATGAAATTTGATTCAGTACTCAAATCATGTTAAAGACTCATAAAAAATTTAGATCTAAACCTATGCCCATGATTAGAGGAAATGGAGAGTGGAACCCCACACAGTCTAAACAATTCCTTCCCCTATATCATTTCATATTTTTAACCAATTGATCACCTCTAATAGAAATAGTGTGGTTATTCTTGGTGAGTTGGGCAAAAAAAAACATGTCACATTATTTCCTTTTAATGGCCTTGATAGACATTTTAAAAATATTATAGTGACATTATTTCATTTTTACAATGGTATACAAAATTGTTTCATCATACCATTTGAAAAATGTCTCTCTATATTAACTTGATGGAATATTAAGAAACAAGAGATATACTCATCAATCTCATTCATCATGTTGTCCTACAACAAGTTTTGAAAGAGATCATGGAACATATTTGTACACATGGTGTGTATTTAGAATGTTGAGCTATGTGAATTGTCCAACAAATAATTCTTTATCCAAAGAGATTAAGGAATACGAGGAATCATTCCAAATCAAATGACACTATCATCATCGATATGGAACTCTGAGAGCTTCCTTTAATTTACTGTATTCACCTTATTTAGTAACTCCGAATAATCACTTTGTAAAATTATATATAAAGGTATAACTCATGGGATTCATATTTTTAGAAAAATTTCTTGTGTGTTAACATATAAGATTTCTTACCATAAGGGGGTTTCATATGTTTCTATAATCCTAATCCCCAATATAAATCATGTGTGTTAAGATACAAATAATAGAGACCCAGATTCTTCTTACTTCAATATTAAATAATTATAATGATATGAAACACAAAATCAATACACAATAAGGATATAAAAGATTTTTTTTGAAAACTAGGACCACACATAACATTTAAAAAATAAAAAATAAATATTTTTGTCATCCGTTATTCTCTGGATTCTTATACTCCCATGAATTCCAATTGGTATAGGTAGTCAACTAAGGATAGACCTAAAAAAAATGGGTGAGCTAAAATCCATGTAAGAGAATATATATGAACATGAAACTATATAAAATTGGTTAATCATATTCATAACATAGTTATAATTATAGGAAGCATTAGATAAATTCGTGGAATGTTGAAATGCATAAAAATTAAATTTCATTTCATAATGGTTAACTACCCAACATAATTGTGAAATAATATAATATTATGATCACACATATTTCAAATTTTATTATGAGATAAATCACAATCCCCAATGAATTAAAAATATATATAAATCCATGAACACCTGTCAAATTATATTATTTATGTTGCATTATATCATTCAGGGCACACCCATCGAATAATAACATTTACATTATCATGAATGCCACATAAAACATATATCTATCTTGGAACGATAAAAAGACATTGAAAATAATGGGTTTAATTTCATAAATTACAAATTTATAATATTTTTTTTAATAATAAATGAGAAATAACATACTTGATATAATAATAATACTCCCTATGAGAAGAAGAACCAATCTCTTGAAGTAAAAGGTAATTTTTAAAACAAGAGTTCATTTAAAAGATATTATATTTTTCATAAACTCATTTAAAAAATATTTATATACCATAAAAGATTATATAATTATGGTTAGGTCATATTTATACAGTATCCTTAAAGAAAATGGGGTGAAAGAGGTGAAAAACAATTAAAGAGAGTTAGGTTCGAGAATTCGCCGTAAATTGTGTCCAAGAATGTCCATCAATTTATTATCTTGTAAATACCATTACATTCAAAAATTAAAAATATATAAACATTTATACTTTAATTTCTTACATTATTTTTTTATTAATTTAATTTATTGATTTTTTTTTGAGTTATGGAGTTTAATTTAAATCTTCAAGACCATTCATTTTCATGGTGTTCATGATCAGATTTCTTGTATACATGAATGGTTGATCATGTAAATTTGGATAAATATCAATAATTTTTTTATATTTTATAAATTATCCCAGAGAAGATTAAATTATCTTATAATGATAATTTTTATATGGTATGATGATATATTATTAGATAAAAGTTAATAATGATCATTTTAGGATAAATTTGGTAATTATTTTATCATAACGATTACATTTTGATTTATAATTTATATTTTTAATATATGATAGTTCTAGAAATGAAATAATGTTTTAACATATATTTGAAAATATTTTTCAACCATTATAATGGATTTATTAAAATAATTTATTTCATTAAAAGAAAAAGGAAAGTGAATTGCCCAATATGTCGGTAAATTGACCCATTGCGGGCGATGATTTGTTTAAACTGTGAATGATAGAGATAGATTATCAAAGGGGGTTTATGATTGTTATTTTTCTAACATGATATAAAAACATCATATAAACCATATTAGAGTTGTATTTATATTTTTATATGATAATGTTAGAAGAAGGTAATAAATTAAATGAAATTCAAATGATATAAAACAAAAAAGGAAAATGATTTTATTTCGTAGATTTATCCTCCTTGAGAACCTCCCTAGAGAGAAGGTTATTTCCTTTTAATGAGACCAAGTGCTATTAGACGTTGGAGAGGGGAATGGGTTGAGTTATGGGCATAATTTAAAAATTAAAAAATATTGATATGTGTGAGGAGAAGGGGGTGCAAGGTGGTATTTATAGGGGAGGAGAGTTGGGTTTTGTCCTTATTATATTCATTAGATCATTATTTTTTCATAAGACAACAAATAGTTTGATAATTATCTATAAATATATAAAAATAATGAATTATATTTAGATATCTTGTTTCTTACATCAACCATACATCATCCATGACTCCATAGTTCATGTATTTAGCATTTATTGTAAATTTTTGTATTTTACTATTCATAAAAAATTCAATTATTTTAGAAAAATACCAAAAATTCACCCGAACCATTTTAGAATTATATAATTCAAAAATAAACTCTATTTTATGAAAATGTAATTTTAAATAATATTCTTTTAATTTTGAAATAAATTCATCATTTACATGGAAAATACAGATTTTAAAATTATAAATCCTTTTATAAAACATTGAGAAAATTACATAAGGTCTCATAAAAATATCATCAATCTATACATATCAAAATATTAAATTTTTTAATAGATTTTTTAAAAATAAATTTTCATTTAGATGATAAAATTAATCATAAATATTTAATTAAGAATTTATTTATTACCAAAATTCCAACACTTAAGTACAATTTTCTAAAATATATAATTACATATACTAAGATATAATGATAATATATATTAATTTATAAGATGAATAAATATTATTTATAATTTCATGTTTGAGGATAGTATTCATTTTTCCAGTTTACTAATCATAAGTATCATATTACTATTCCCATAGTGAAGTAACTATTTCAATAGTAATGGTTTCAAAAATTCTTGAAATAGATATCTTTTAATTAATTATTCAATTAAAATGTCTTTATTATGGTCTCTATGTGCTTTTATGTAGTATTTGAAATGTTAAATTAGTATAACAAGGGAGAAATTCCATTGATAAACATTTGGGTCATTACATTGAATGCTTATCATTAATTTAGTTATTTCTCAAAAATTATATAACTACCTTAAAAGGATTCACATAATCCTCATTAGATATTTAGTAAACATGGAAATAATCCATAAATACAACCATGAACGTTTCACTATACTCATAGAATGTCCTCTTCATCAAAGCCAAAAATACATCATGGGGATTTTTTTTGAGAAAATGGAAAGATGGTATATTCATAATATCGATCCATTATTTAGAAGAATGTTTCCTAAATGCCAGATTTTTTATGGTGATAGCCAGATTGAAGATAAATATCAATGTATCATTTTCTCCTTTTCAACTAGTTAAAAAGATAAAAACTCTTAGGTAATAAATAAATGTTCTTTAACATAAATTTATTGAGATTCTTGTAATAAAAAAATAGTGGGTATTCCCCATCAGGTTATTGAAAATAGAATATGCACCTCCAAAGCATACACAATCAGTGTTATAAATCCTATATCTAAAATAGCATCCAACCGGTTTTTAAACTCTCCATTTTTGATTGTTCCATTTGGTACTAAAGAATTGATACTGGTTTAGTACCATGTTCTTATATAATATAAACATTCTACCTACCATAATGGTGGAAAACTTGAGAATACAGAATGAAACACTGTGACACACTTGATGAAAATTAGAGTGAGATAACCACCCATGGATTCTCACTCCAAATCAAAATCAGGAACAAATATCACATTCCCAATTTCTAGATAATAAATTTTGGTTCTGCTCGATCTCACATCCAATTCTTCTTGAATGATACATCAAACCCCATCAGGTACAATAAAGGATACTTTTCATAGAAATTAATAAATTTGGGATTTATTAAAAATAATCCAATCCATCTTGAAAATAAAATCAAGGGAATTCAGGTCCATAACTATAAAATAAAAGGTATTCCCAATATCATGGAAAGAGAAAATAAAAGCAGGGCAATGAAGACCCTTCTCTCTATTATTTATAATGGGTATAGTAATATTCATCATATATGATAAAATCATTATACCAAGAATTATAATATTCATATTATATGAATATGTTATTTTCACTATAATCAAATAATGAAATCAATAAAGATGATATTATAGTGATGTTAAATTTCATAGTTTTTAGACTTGTTTTTGAATCTTCTAGACACACTTCCACTGTGTAATGATTCTTTATTATAGATTCTTGAGGACAGAACCACTTGAATCATTAATTATTTGATTTCATAATAGTAATTTTTGGTGTGGATTATATTGTAAAAATATTCGGTGAATATAGCATATCATATAATTTATTCATGTGACATTAATGACTATAAGAACCACATATATTAGGTGTGTTAGTTAAAACTAGTTTATATCTCCCATACTTTCTGAACAGGTAACAATTAAAAGTGCTTGATTAGGTTACATCATGAGTTATACAAGGTAATTTTTGTTGATATACACAATGACACTCATTAAGTGTTTTTTTTCTATTTATGGGAACCCACTGAACTACAATTATTAGAAAGGGGAAATCCTAACAATCATAAGTGAGATTCCAGATCGTGTTCTTCTTTCTATGAATTATCCCACATTTTAGCGTAAGAAGAGAGATAACTCATGAGAACCTGATAATGAATATCAGATCAGTTCTCCATATCAAAGCACTCATACATTATTTTCTCATAAAAAATATTTTAGGTGAAAACTAAACATGAACTGTTAATTGATTCTTGTATTTTTTCACAACACTATCTTCTATATTGAGTTTGAAAAACTCCATAGTCTTAACAAGTAACACAGATTAATGATGTTAGTAGATGGTAAAAAAAACCATGATCTCTATCTAATATTAAATATGATGATTCTCTACTATCAACATTGAGTTCCACTATCCCGTGCTATGACCCTATATCATAAATGTAATACATTTTACAATAATAGATTCTGGAATATCTAAGAAATCAAACAGAAGGTATTAGTTTCTGAACTAGTACTAATCCTATTAAGGATCATTAATGAATAGTAATGAATGTTGTTTTTTATAAAGGAACTTCTTGAAGATGATTCTAGCTTTTTTCTATTTGAGGTTCCACAATTGGAGCTTGAATAGGTCTAGGTGCTGATGTTTTTTCCAATGCTTGGAGAACACACATAACAACAACTATTATATCTTGGTCCACAAGAGGAATTTTCTACTGTATTTCTTAAGAAAAATCTTACTGAATCATATTCACACCCCTTATTATGGGTGATATGATACAAACAATTCGAAAAAAAATTGAAGACATCATAAGATTACCTAGATCAACAGTAAAACAATATAGAAAAGGAAAATTAATCACATCATATAGATAATTTTTTTTGGGTTTACTCCAATCCCAATATAAAATAGGTAAAAGACTATAACCAATTATTAATAAAATTTTCTCAAACCAACGATTGTAACATAAGGATCATTACGATGATAGATGGAAAAGAACTCATTCACAACTACCTCTTATTTTCTGAAAAGATTTATCAACTCGATACTAAAATTAATGAATGATTTATAACTAGCACCTACGAGACAAATTTTTTCAAGAGCTATCCCATTTTTGTGGGCACACTAATACTTGATTTTAAAATGAATACCTCAAAAGAAATTCCAAATATACATGGGTTTTCAACTAGCATGTGGATGCCTATAATATTTTCATGGGAACAGATTTTCCTCAAAAAAATGAAATGAAATAGATATATATCAATATAATAAAAAAATCAAAAATGAGATAATTATAGAAAAAAACATGTATATCAAAAACCCAAAAAGTAAATAATCAATGTGTAATTACATGAACATGAAAAATACCATGTCACAAAGGACATGTCACACAAAAAGCACAAGGGAAAACTAACATCAATGTACTCTAAGAGGGACCCCCCATTACCCAAAACAATATGCATGAGTCCAAAATCATCTCAATTAATGGAATTTGTAAAAAATTAATCGAAATAATAAAAATTTTAATTTTTCCTAATGTACAATAGTTCCATGTTATGTGATCCTCTAACATCACATATATGTAATCATTGAAATATTTTACACATGTCCTATAGGATCAGTCGAAATTCGACCTTTCAACATCCCAATCGATATAAGATATTTCGAAAATGGATTTTAATATTTTCAAATCATCAATCTATTTCCTGGGAATTTCCATCCAATTATTTTTATTCTCAAATAAAACACCAACTAATTAATCTCACATGATCTCAACAAATCTATAGAAAAATGGAAAATATTATTATTTCAAAACACTCCACCTTTTCTAACTTTTCCTTTTTGAAATGCCAAAATTCCTGTTAAAAAACAAAACATATGTTTTTTAGATTTTCATGTATTTTAATTTAAAAACCAATAACAATTTTGCATCAAATTTATTTAGTAAATTTTACAAGACCAATTCTCAAATAAATTTAAAATATTATATAATTTTATATAAAAACCCAATTTCCAATTCATTTAGAATTGTTGGTTTCACCAAAATTCCATTCCAAGTCAAATAAAAGTTCAATCATTCAGAATTTTTTTTTTCAAAATTAAATTAAATGATATTTAAAATACAATAAATTAAAGGTTTAATAAAATATAAAATCATAAATATAATCCCTCTACATTCTCTAGGAAAATACATGATCTGCAAAGGGACTCACCATATGAAAATGAAGATGAAAAATATCTAGGAACACAACCAAGAATCAAGATTCAACAACATAGATTATGGATCCATCAATCCAAATATGATCGATTAATCTAATAAAGGGAATTAAAAGGACATATAAGTGAGAAGGATACTACACACTAGGAGAGTATAAATTTAATAACCATGAAAATCAATTGTAGAATAGACAATCTAGCGGGATTGAAGATCAGCATAATGACATGGGATGCCTCTTTATCAAGAGGGACATAAATATAGAGGAATAAAATTATAATTTCAGTTGATCTACATTAAAAAAATATTTACTCAAATTTTTACGTGGTTTTAAACCCAATAAAATTTCATGTAATTTTTGTGTCCTAGGTACGCTAAAAAACCTGTCACCATTTATAAATATATTGATGGATCATATTGGAAAATTAGTTAATTTGTTAACTATATATAACCTTTAATATTTTGTACCAATTTCATTTCATCATCTATTATATTATTACCCCTCATATAACATAATTAAATGGAATCTAAATCCCCATAACACTGAAGAAACTACATGTTTTAGGCAAAAAATATGAACAAAGCCCTAGTATGACCGTTAATGGTATCCTCCCAATTCATTGTTGGCCACACTAAAACAAAATAAAAATAAAATAAAATTTACAAAAATACATGATTTTAACTTAATTATTTATTATAACATTTTAGGTAATAGTTTCCTCCCCACACTGAATACTTTTTGGCATTTACAAAAAATTCACTACTCCATAATAATTAAAGGGAACTCAATACCCTCAATCATTCACACATAAAAATCCAATTTTCATTGAAAAACCATACCCATATCACATCCCAACATCCCTCCATCATCCATGAATTATTTCTTGGGAATTAATCTATCCGGGGAATGATTTAGTGCAAACATTAGGATGATACCCGATGAAGATGTAATGTTCTTCAATTATAATATTTATTTTACATCACACCGTACATCATAAAATTAATATTTAACAATTATAATATAATATAAATATTATATTACCTATCTTTTAGTGTTATTATAATAATTTCATGATATAAACACATCTCCACTTTTATAAAATTGGTTGTAAAATAAACTTTCAGGTGTCTAGAGGACTAATGCCTCATGAACCGATGTCATTCTTTTTCACATTACCATCTATCATAGTTGGTTATGAAGATGGATATAAAGTATATATATGATATTTATAACATTATTATACCAATGGAGTAATTATATAATACATAACTTTTTAATTTACATTCCATAGGTGATAAAACTACATTAATCATTTTTATAGAGGAATACATCCTTGGTAAATCGTGTGATTCATTTTCCAATAAGACGTTTGATTGAAAATATCCAAAGTAATGATAATATTTATATGGGAAATATAATAAATAATTATGATAATAATTTCATATTTATAAATCTATAAATATAATATATCATTTTCTCTCTTACCTATTCATTCACTAAAAAAGTAATGAAGTCATTTTTTAACCTATGGACTATATCCTTCACAAAATGATGTGAGACTCTTTTGTACAAACCCCCCATGAATGATATGTATATGTATATATAATTAAGAAATATGGTACTTATGATATTATGATAATTATATAATTTTTATATATTATTTACCTTATTTCGATAATGATCATTGAAAAATAGGTTCGTTACTCATTTGTACGTACACCTTAACGTCTTCCTGATTATAACATTAGTTAATATTTCAGAACCTTCAATAAATATATATTTTAAATGTATAATTAAAATTTAAATATGATAATTATTTTATGATGATTATTTTTTAGATGATATAAATATATTATATGAAAACGTGTTTTATCATTCATAATAAATTCTGAATGAAAAAAAGGAAATTAACTTCTAAAATGATGAGAATAAAGAATTATTATTAATGAAAAGTTGATTAGATATTTCAATAGGATCATATAAGAGAGTATAAATATTAATATTCTTATATAATAACATAATATCATGTTTAAAACCATTATACATGAGGCCAAAATATGTTCAACTATAAGGATGTCTGGGGTTATGGTTTTCTTATCTCACATTAATTCTTTGAGACAATGTCATATTCCCCACTTGTTTTATTCTATGAATTATATATCTAACAAGATCATATTTTATTATAAATATAAATTAATTTATTGATATTTAAATATACATTTTATGATCACTTTTTATGGGGATTGTGGTTTCAATGATACCAAAATAGTAGTATATTTTGACACAATTTTCATTCCTTGTGACGTATGGTATACTATATACCTATATTCTTTTATGAGGTCAATATAATACCCATTTTACTTGTAATATAATTAATATGTTATGTTCAAGATATTTTATTCTTCATATAATGATTTTATATCATTGGAATTATGTTTCAATGTTAATAATGTGGTAAGAGTCTTATAATACTACCTCATCATGGATTAATATTGTTTATAATTATGCATATTATTATTAGATCATATTATCCAAATCTTAATAAAATAATAAATTTTCATATCCTATTGTTATTCATTAAAATTTAAAGTAATATTACTTTTTTCCCACTCAATTGATCTTTCAATAATGATCATATATTTTTAAAGTAAAATCATCATTTTCAACTCTATGGTTGAAAAATATCATCAAAATTTTTTTTTTATAAAAATATTCTAAAAATGTGTTATTCAATATTAAAAAACTTTTTAAATATTCATAAATATATTTTTATTTTTATTTTCAAATAAATTTATTATCAATATTTAAAATGTATTATAAAATGAAATTCATATTTTCCACAGGGAATTTTTTAATTATTTTCTAAAAAACATCCTTTATATGATTCCATGTTTTTTTAAAATGTTTTTTATAATATATTAATATTTTTAATGTTTTTAAATATGAATGTAAAATTAATAGTTTATTTTCATAAACATTTAATTAATGATCATATAATGGTATTTGAAATCATGAACTTAAATAACCGTTGATGTTACATATGTTCCAATGGGTTTATTATGTAATGATTCCACCCCCATTCATTATCTTGATGGGTTAATATTATTTCAATAATATTTATAACAAACCATGTATTTATAGAATAATATTTTTTATTTTCAATTAATATTTATGAATAAGATATTAATTTTACATTAAAGGGGGAAATTTTTCTGATAGCATACTCAGCATGCAACAACGGGTTTCTCGGAAATCATACTTTGCACACCACATTAAGTTATACTCAAAAATAATACAACAATATTGCTATTAATTTAAATAGTTGTTAATTACTAGATATTATAATACATGTAATGATTAATATAAACTGAATTTTGATGAATGGTTTACAAATGTTTAATTAATAATTCATTAGTTACCAAATTTATTAGTAAGGGAAATAGAAATCAAAATGACTATAAAGGATATGTTTTTATGAAAACCTATTCTAAAAGAGAATAATTGTATTTATAAAATCATATCACTCTTTATAGATTTTTATTTCATTAATAATATATATTATATATTCAATATAATTTTTTAAATTCGTTTTATATGTTTTCTAGATATGATATATGAACAAATTCAATTTTTCACATAAAAATATTAACATTCCGAAAATGCAGTTTTACCACCTTTTGATGATGAATACCTTTTAAATATATTTTTCTCACTTATTATATGATTTATTTGACAATATAATCTTCTTATACAGAATCAGGATATACAATTTTTCTCTTTATGTATTTTATGAATGTTTTTGATAATGTTCATTATTTAATGAATAGTGAAAAATACTTCATTTTAATTCAATACTACTATTTCATATAATCTATTTATATAGGTAGATAGACCAAATAATTTGCTTTAAAGTATAATTGGATTTTATTTTCATCATTTAATAATTTTTTTAATTGAAAGTAATTTAACCTTTTAATTAGACATAAACACATGTCAATATTTTGATAGTTATGACTTCTTAAAACCTCATTTTTTGTTTCAACAACGGGAATAAATTTTAAATTAATTAATGAATCATCTGTGATTTGAATTTGGAAAAATGGAATCATTATTGTTATTCAAATGGATCAATTTTTTTAAATAGGTTCATTTTATTTTTAACATTGTGAATTGTAACATTAGTAATTATTTTATTTATCATGGTTGAATGGTAAATATAGTAATTAAGCATAACAAAATAATATTATAATAAGATAAATCTAAACTAATGTGGGTAATTATCCTATTGGATGATATATTTCTTTTCATGGCCACCCTTCGATTGATTTTGGGACCTCATTGATCCAATTGGGAGTGATAATGATATGTTATATTTATTAAATAAATGTAAAGAGAAATATAACACAAACATGTATCATTTAACAAAATATTTTTAATATGTCGTTATATAATTGATATATTCGACTATAAATAATCATTATAAAGATAATAAGATTTCTTACAAAATGATAAGTTATTTTTTTTATACATTAAATAAATCAATGTTATTATGACACAAAGATGACGCAATGATTGCTTCATTAATGAGTGAGTCAAATAAATGATATTATAAATATTAAAATAATTCAAATTTAATTATTTTAATGCAATACAAGAATTTTTAGGATTGTATTGAATTATTATCTTTGATATAATGCCTTTGGTGTGAAGGAATCAAGATTTTTTAGCTTTATCAAAAATCAATTACATTCTAGTGTCAAAACTGACATAAATGAGTTTCTAAAACAAATACAATTTCATTAGACGATATGGTAGTCCTAAAAATATATGATTCCAAAAAATAAATTATATAATTTAAAAATGTATTTATCAATCCACTTATGATTCTCTTGATATTTTATAGTAAATACAATACCCATAAATTATGAAAGTGAAATAATATATTGTATGATTTAATGTTTTTAACTAAGGATTAATGAAAAAATATAGTTAAATTTGTGCCCTCAAAAGTCTAAAACATATTGGCTGAGAGATATTCAACCCAAATGCATCTTATTTTTGAAATAAATGAATTAGTGACTATTTGAAACCGAAATTCATTTTATAATAAAAAATTATGTAAAGACTTTCCAAAAGTTCCCTTCCTCCTTATAGAAGAGAATATTCTATACCAATTTTCTAACATATCAAAAGCCCCTTGCCTCATCCAGAATCTTCTAAAATAATATCCCAATATCCATATATTCCTTATAGAAGCCTCAGATTGGGATGAAGTAAATTCAATAAATCATTTGGGATCAATTCAAAATATGTTACCTAATTTAGAGGTAATGTCTTCTCTCAAAACCATTTCATTTATTTTTATTCTCTACTCTCTATGCTTTTCTTACTCATGAATTACATATAAACTCTAGTGTCCTCAATATACTAGGATATTTTTATGATAATTATTTGAACTAAAATTATACATACCGTTATATAATGTATAAGGATGTACTGTTTCTGTGTATTGAAAACTACTAACTCATGAAACAATGACTATTCAATTTCCCATACCACCTCTCATGGTAGCCATTATGATGAAAATGTATTTATATATGATATTTAATTCATGAATAATATTATGGATATAATATAATTTTTACCACTTGGAAAATTTGTATTTAGAACAGGTTCATCTTTGACTCATGTACCGATCAATGACAAAACGACTAATATGAACATGAATAATTATATGATTGTTATAACAAGGTAATATGTGATATAAAAGAAATAATAAAATGAAAAGCTTATTAACAATGTATAACATGAATTTATTTTATTATTCAGGGAAAAAATGAACGAAAAAGAAAAGTCAGACTTAAGGTAAAGGAACCTTGAACCCTCAACTTATAGTCAAATACTTATTTTATGTTATGTATTTTAATTCCCATTTTCTTATGTTGGGATATGTGCTTCTATATCCTTATTTAATTGAGTTAAATAACCATGTGATTGAAATCTTTTTTTTCGAATGTGTTTTAATTTTTCTTATTTCTTTAAACATAATATCCACATATATTAGTTGTATTTATATTTTTCACTCATAATTATGTCATTTATATATACTTAATCTAATTATATGATATTTTAAAGGGACTTCATCTCAATCTACTTTCATTGAGGAATGTTTTGGTTTATACATGACCTTTTTGATAAGTTGTATAATTATATCCTTTTTCATTCAATTTAATTATACAATTTTCATAAAGAGAGTTTTCTATGAAGCATTTTATAAAATGACAAAATAAATGTTTATTTTTAATATATGTGATGAACGAATCCTTTTAGTTGATTATTTTATATATTAAAATTATGTTATCGATCATGGTCATCATTTACATATACGGGTGGTTCGTTGATAACCCTAGGGTGGGTGAGCCTGATATCGATCTCCAATGCATTGTGTAATGTGGAGGAGGTACACTTTTATGTTTCTCTTCATAGATTTATGTAATATACTATGATTGATATTACAAACTTAAATCCATATACAATTGTGGTATATACAGTGTATGTATGTTATAAATGCCAAAAGTTACCTTTATGATTTATTATTTCTGTGTGTTATTAATAAATCGTATCATATCATGATGTATGTTATAGGGATTGTGATTTATGATATAAATGTATGATTTCATTGATTTTAATATATTCATGGATGGATGTTTTCTTTCCTTGTTTTATATAATTTACTAATCATTTTGTGCTCATCCCATATTTTGAAAAAAATTCACATGGTATAAGGAAGGGTAATAGAAAAGATGAATTCCAGATGTTTTTAGTGAATAAAAGATTCTTGTTTTAATTAAGGAGTTTTATTATTGGGGATAATGGCATAGAGTATAAAAATATACATTGTAATATTTGAGATGTAGTGATATAGTTATACCCTAATTATCTAAAACATGAAATCGAAAAATATCTTTAAAATGAATTATTTACAATCCTCAAGATTATGTAATTTTTATGGTCAGGTCCTTATAGTTGTTATCAAAGGAAAGGTTTATAAAAAATTTGATATTAAGATGTTTTCATAAGGGTTAGGTATTTGATCATGGGTTTATATTTTTAAGGTATATTATAAGTTAAATTACTTATAATACCCTTTTTGTATTATGTCATTCCAAGGTGATTAACGGTATTTTTGGATACATGTACATTTGAAATAATTATGGATTATCTTTTTTAGGATGAAAAATGCGAGGTATGAGAGGTTAAAATATATTTTTGTTATTTTGGTGGAAATTATCTTATATTTTATAATTTTATAAGAAATATATGGTTTTCAAAAATGGAAAACCAGCAAGAAGGGTGACAACCCATCACATCAGACAACAGTCAGGGGAATCAAACCCACAACTAATGTGCGACTTGGATTTATTTTCTACCATTGGAATACATGAATTTCTAGTTTAGTATGACTAAATATTTTTTATATAAATAAATTTTAAGGATCAATAATATGTGGATTTTGGATGTTATGTTTTATCAAATTGATATATTTATTATAGGAAGATGATTTTTTTAATTAAGTGACGAATGTTATTTTAGAATAATTTCGCTCTCTAACAAACAATATATTATTAAGGAAAATATAATGCTATGGGATTTCATTTGAGGAGTAATGGTGTAATTTTATTTTTGAAAAAATATTGGTTTTTATTATGGACATTTATAAATTTGGGTTATTTATAGAAATGATAAACCTATCTTGAAGAATATGTGATTAGGGTAATTATTTTTTAGAATGAGACATTAAGAGTATTTGATGTTATTTGGAGATAAATGTTATGATTTATCATGGAAGAATATGCGATCAAATTCTTCTCAGTTTTTGATTTCCATATTAGTTTGTATTATATTGATGGATTTTAAGGAAAATTATGTAGTGAATGGTTTTTGTTGAACATTAGGTATTTTTTGTTAAATTTTGGAGATTTAGAGTAGTATTTATTTTTATAAAGGACTAATGTTATTAGTGGATTATCATATCTTGTACTAACCATTTTCGATTGGTTAATATATTAATACAAAATAAATATTGGGATCATATTTTTTGGATTATTTTATTTTTTAGATGATGATTCTTGCACTTCATTTGTGACAATGTCCTCTTGAATACACATCATTTAGAGAAAAGATCAGTTTGTTGTAGAAATTTATTAAAGGATGAAACTCTACTTATCAAGTAAGTATATTTTCTTATGTTCTTGGTCAAAATCATAAATAAAATTCCCAATATTATGTAAATTATCTAAAAAAACTTCGTCCATTTAATTATTCAATTTTGGAATCATTTACCATTTAACCATCACAAGTTTACGGTTTTCTGGACATTAACATTCTCCTCTTCTTGTTTTTAATCCCTATCTATCAGAACATAATGTCTAGTTACTCTTTTATATCCATGTTTTTATACATGTAATCCAAGGGCATGTTTTCTTGTGTGATATTTTTAATTCTATTTCATTCGTTTAATTTGGTAGTTTTATTAACCCTTTTTCCGATGTGGTATTTTAATGATGTTTCAGAGCCCAATTTTAAATTATTAGTATGCAATTTCAAAAATGGGGAATGATGTAACAATCAAGGTATTGATATAATAATACATTTTTATTAATATTTATTATTAAGATACTAATTTAACATTAAATGGGACACTTTATCCAATATTGTACTCAACATGCAACAATGTGTTTCTCTAAAATCTTACGGTGTAATCAACTTTGAGTTATACCAAAAAATAATAAATTTTTATTATTATAATTTTATATGGTATTTAATGCCTAATTATTGGAATGATGGTAATGAATAATATCAACTGAATATTGGTATAGGGTTTAAATATATTTAAAAAATGATTTATTTTTCAAAAAATTTATTAGAAATGGATATAAAAATCCAATTGAATATAAGAGATTTGTTTTTATGAAAAATTATTTTAAAAGAAAATATTTTGTTTAAGAATTGTATCAATATTTTTGGTTTTTAATTAATGAATAATATATGATATATATTCAATAAAATGTTTTCAATTAATTTAATTATTTTATATATGATATAAGAACAAATTCAATTTTTTAGATAAAATAATTATTTTTCTCAAAGTTTAATTTTACCACATTTTGACGATAATCCAATTTTCAATCTATTTTTATTCACTTTTAAATATTTTATTTTAGAAAATAAACTTCTTATATATAATCCAGACACCAAAATTTACTTTGGAAAAATTTTAGGTAATTTCTTGATAATGTTCATTTTATAATGAATAGTGAAAAGTTATGCAATTTATTTAAAAACTACCTTTTCATGTAATTTATTTATATATTTATATAGCCCTTTAAATTTCTTACTGTGTAATTGGACTATATTTTAAAATTTTAATATAATTTTGGTCATTGGAAGTAATTTCACTTTTATATTGTACATTAAAACGTGCCAATCATTTCATAAGGTGTATGTTTCGTATGTTACCAAATCGGTAAGAGTTAATTTCACAATATCTATATTATCCAAGTTTGTTTTTACTTAAGTATCTAATGGAATATATTTATTATCCATGTCCATGTTTAATGAATGAGTTTTCAAAGGGATTCTTTTAAGGAACTTTCTACAAAAACATCATCTCAAATGATTTAAATATTTATTCTTCTAAATATTTCTCATTAATTTCCATGACTTCAAAATGGGTTTTAAGGATTTATTTATATGGAAATGATTGTTTTTAAAATTTTAATTCCTTTCTAAAGTTTCAAAGTGGTATGGGACACTTTTATTCAAAAATTCCTTTAAATGTCTTACTTTCTAAATTCTGTGACTTTTAAATGTTTTCATGATAAATGGATATTTCTCTCAATGAGTATTACAAATAATTTTAATCTATGTCAACATTATTTGATGAATTTTAATGTTTCTTGAATATGATTTATTATGAAAAAAATCTTCCATATTGTATTTAAGGTTTTGTGATATGTTTAACTTTGGATGTGTTATTTTTATACCATTCATGGTTTAAGGATAAAGTATTGACATTTCGTATGCTAATTTTAATATTAATTTTTATGTTATGATTAAACCTTTTCATATGCGGAATGCATAGGACTTAGTATGTGATAGGTGGAGCCCGCTATAGCTCTAAGATGCATTGGTAGGTCTCATTCGACAAACTAGTGTCTTGGCACAAGGCCTTGAAAAAATATTATTTGTATTCTTGGCACAAAGCCTTGATTATGGGGTTATGATAGTCTGGAATTATGCATTCCATCATTATAAAAGTGGTTATTGATTTTTCATATGATTATTCGATTAGTAGAATATCCATGTGAATAATTAAATGACATTATTTCATTTTATTTCTACCATATTATGTTGATGTTCAAGTTTAAATGTCTTATGTTTTAGTTATACATTGCCTTAAATGCTAATTCTTATTTCTGAAAGATTCTGCTATATTGTTATCCTTACTGATCATCTATGCTCTCCCATTTCTATGTTTATTTTTTCCTAGGATGTGAAGAGGTATTTTATGAATGACTTGTAGGGAATGTATTAGGGGATATGAAGACAAGATGTTGTAGTAGTTTTTTTTCACATTATGATATATTGGAAGACTTATGAATATATCTAGTGATTCCAAGGCCACTAAACTAATATGTCTTTCAAGACATGATCTTTTGTGATAATGAAAATATTATGTAATAATGCACTGACTCTGGGTAACTAGTGTCAGGGCGTTAAAGTTGTTATCAGAGGATGTTTAGTACAAACCTTGGATGCAAGATTTAGATAAAATCATATTAGAGCACATAGCCCTAAGATGGACTTTGAGTATTAGTATAGAAGAACTTCCTAGAGATTTGGTATTGTAGATATGTTTTGCATTTTTCTAATAAATACATCCCCTTCTGGATACAAGAAGGTAGTGGTGGCTTTGGCACAGATGTACCAAGGATTAAAACCCTAAAACACCACTTTGAGATAGACTCGAATAGGAACTGGTGCACGAAAACGTGCCTTCCTGCACTCTTGGTTACGACACTCCCAGGGGATATGCTTAGGATAAATCTCATTTTATTTACAAACGATTATGAAGGGTGTATGAGTATATACATTCTTAAAGAAATAATTTTTATGATTATGGATTAAATCCATAAACTGTTCATTCTACATTAGGTATTTTAAAAGTTTGGAATTAATCATTCCAATTCATATGCTGACATAGTGTATGCCATTGTATAGAAATGGAACCCGGTAGAAGGAATGTGAAATAAATCAAAACATATGATCCAAAGTTTAATAAGGATCATATATTTCACGATATAAAGCCTATATTTAGAAGGGAAATAGTCTCTGTTGAGTCAAAAGTTCCCTTTTGACTTCTATATCCTGTTTTTAAAATCACAAATGTCTTTTTAATGGTACTGACTTTATCAATAGTATCATACTTTTCTTGTCAATTGTATCGTACTGACTCTGTCAACGTTATCGTACTGAATCTGTCAATATTATCATACTGAATCTGTCAATTGTATAGTACTGACTCTGTCAATTGTATCGTACTGAATTTTCTATTCATACTATCATTACATACTTGTTTTGGTACTTAGTCAAAAAACACATGTTTCGTATTAATCGTACTATTGTTTATCATCTTCATATATCTTGTTTTAACCAATACGATGTCGTTGAGTTAGTTACAAAGTAATCAAAATGATGTCTTGATTTCCGTTTCAATATGACTGTTATAATTCCAGGTGTCCAAGTCTCTCCGAGTTTTTTGGAGAAATATGACCATTGAAGAAAATGTGACCATTGGAACCTGAGGCCTATAAATAGGAGGTCATCTGAAGCCGAGAGAAACGAACGGTGAACGTGTGTGAACAAATTTGAAACATTGCTTCTATCAAGTTCTAGAGAGAGACGCTGTGACTTCTCTCAAGCTTTGTGCTTTGTGCATCTGATCATCTTATCAATGTCTTTCAAGTAATTGAAAGGCATAGGTTCCAATTATCTACAAAATTGAGGGATGCCGGGGATAGGCAGAAAGACGTTCCGATCATCGTATCGAGGGCTGCCAGGGATAGGCAGACAGATATTCCGATCATCGTATCGAGGGCTGTCGGTGATAGGCAGACGGACGAAACGATCATCGTATCAAGGGCTTACCAAGGTGGTGGTAAGACAGACCTCTTATCCTAAGTTAATGGATAAGCCTTCTCTTTGGGTCACAAGAATTGTAATACTTTTAAATTTCCACTACTGTTTGTATTAGAAAGGAATTTTTATTGTTTCCTTTCTTCTTTACACATTCAATTGTAATTGTTTCAATTAAAATTATACTATTACATTTTGTATTAACAGATTCTATACATTTTATGGTAGATTCTCTCACACATGTATTACTCTGATTATTGTATTCATCTTGACTACAATTACATTAATTTTCTAATAGTATTACATTACATCATACCTTTATTTTCAATATAATTGTGGTTGTTTGAATTGTATTAGTTTAAGATCTTTTAAACTAATTGCTTTCTATGTTTAAACTCAAAGTTTTTAAAAATACAATTCACCCACCCTCTTGTATTGTTCCATCTAATATACATATAAATCTACATTTTTGATCCAACAATTGGTATCAGAGGAGGTTTTACACTGATTTGTATTACTTGTTCTATTTCTTTCATATTACCATTTTTAACTACTTTCTATACTAACGTGTGGAGTAGAAAAGTTTTCGTTTTGTTAGATGAAAGGACTAAATATTGGGTCAATAGACAATCTAAATCCTTCTAGACCACATATCATTGATGGGAACGATTATGAGTACTGGAGAGATCATATGAAGTCTTTCGTGATCAATGCTGGTGTAGACAATTTTATTATGCTTACTGGAGGTTACAATATTTCTGACAAAGAAGTCAGTACATTCACTAACCAAGAGAAGCAAAAATATCAACTGAATTAAAAGGTACGCAATACATTATTATGCTCTATGACCAGGAATATATACAGTCAGATATCATCATGTGAAGCAGCCAACTATATTTGGAAGAAATTAGAAGTCACTCATTTTGGTACATCCAAGGTTATAGAAACAAGAAGAGCAATGCTTCGAGCATAGTATCATGGATTTGTTTTTCCGTATTGAGAGCTAGTATGTAAAGTGAAACAAAGGTTTATGACAATGGTCAACATCGTAAAATCCATGGGTGAAAAAGGCCTTGATGATGAAGCTATAGTAGATAAGATTATAGATATAATTCCAAATGAATGGGAGTAAAAAATGGAAGCTATTGATGAAAACAGAAAAGTTTCCCAGATTACTCCTGATGAAGTCTTTGGAACTCTTCTACAGCACGAGACAATAATGAAAAGAGATGATTATTTCATCAAGAAGAAGAATGGGAATGGAAGTGTATCCTTTACATCTAAAGCTAAAACACCTGAAAGGCTTACAAGATCCAAATCCAAAAAGTTTTTTTATCAGAATCAAGTGATAGTGATCACTCGGATAATGAGTTAGCCAATCTTGCTCGAAGGATGAACAAGATTGTGTGAAATAAAGACTTCCAATATAGATTCAAAAAGAAATATAGGAAGGATGAAAAAGATTCAGAGGTTTCTTATTATGAATGTAAGAAAGTAGTACATATAAGGCCTGATTGTCATTTTTTGAAGAGGATTGAAAGAAAAGATAAACACTCTAAAAGAAACAGGAAAAAGTATTATAAGTCAAAGAAAGTCATGAAGGTAAATGATTCTTGGAGTGCAAGTGGTAGTGATTATTCAGACAATTCTTTAGAATATGAGTCCTTGGGACAAAGGAATATTGGACTTATAGCTAGATTATCAATTTAAGATCATTGTCTCATGGCTAAGGTACACAATGCTAAAGCTATTACAAATATATCTTTAAATTAAAAATATACTGATAATAAATATTATGAATCTTCTAATGATGAATCTTTATCATCAGAAGATGATACATTACCTTCTTTTAAAGAAGTATCTATATTTTCAAAATTACTTGAAAAAGAAAATTCTAAACTCAAGAAGAATCTTGAGAAAGAATACTCTAGGATTTCAGTTTTAACTAAAGAAGTATCAGATCATTCTACTGATCTTGATATGAAAACTTCTGATTTTGAAAGTATTTTAAAAACCCTTTATAAAGTCAAATATGATAAGGATAAACTTTCTACGGATCAAGAATATGTGATTTCAATGAAAAATGTTTTAGAGCCTAACTCTAGTTTAAAATTAGATGTTTTGAAAGATAAAAACATAGTTGTAAAAATAAACTCAGAAATTTTATCTTTAAATAAATGTCTGTTAAACATTACTCGTGGGAATTTTTTTTTTACAAAATGTATTCCAAAATCCGGCCTTTGAGTAATCATTCTGGACTTGGATATACACATTCAAAACTTGTTTTTAGTAATAACTATTTTGTTCCACAAAAAACCTCTTTTTGTTCTTAGTGCCAATGTGGTGGACACTGGAGAAGAGAGTGTTCTCTTAATAGAACTCAGTATTTAGGATTCCATAAATCCCATTTTTCAAAACAAATCTAGATACCTAAAATTCTGTTATCTAACCATTCTGGATCCAAACAAGTTTGGATTCCGAAAAAATAATTCTTTCTTATTTAGGAAAATGAGAAGTGTACCAACAAAAATATTTGGTACATGGATAGTGGTTGTTCTCGACACATGACTGAAAACAAAGATCTCTTTGAAAAGGTTATCAAAACAAAAGTTGGAAAAGTTACCTTCGAAGATAATGCTCAAGGAAAGATTGTTGGTATAGGTAATATTGTTTTTCTTTGGAAAGTTCTCATATAAAATGTTTTCTTTGTTAAAGGTCTTAGGCACAATCTCATCAGCATAAGTCAATTATGTGATGAAGGTTACCATGTGAATTTTAGAAATGATAAGTGTCTAGTTCACAATTCCAAGGACGACTTCATTCTATCTACCCATAGGCAAGAGAATGTATACACTATTAACTTAGAAGACCTTATGAGCCAAAATTTACCCTGGTTAAGTGCAATAGAAGACCATTCATGGCTATGGAATTGAAGACTATGACACTGCAATCTATGAAACCTTTCTAAACTCTCAACGAAACGACTTGTAAAGGGACTACCGAATCATAGATATGATTCTTCAAAAGACTATTATCCTTGCCAATTTGTAAAGTATCATAAAACTAGCATTAAATCAATTAACGAAGTTTCAACTTCTAATGCATTATAGTTATTACATATGAATCTTTTTGGTCCTTCAAAAACTGGAAGCATTAGAGGTAAATACTATTTATTTGTTTTAGTTGATGAATTTACAAGATTTACCTGGGTCTATTTTCTCACAAAGAAATCTGAAGCCTTCTCCTATTTCAAAACTTTTAGAACCCATGTTAAAAATGAGAAAAATCTACAACTGATAACTATTCATTGTGATCATGGTGGTGAATTTCAAAGTTCAGATTTTGAAACTTTTTTAGTAAGAAAGGTATTACTCACAATTTCTCAGCTCCAAGGACTCCTCAGCAAAATGGTGTTGTTGAAAGAAGAAAATGTATTCTTCAGGAAATGAAAAGAACCATGTTGAGTGAATACTCAATTGCTAAGCACTTTTGGGCTGAAGCTGTTAGTACTGCTTGTTATTCTATAAATCGTATTTTAACTAGACCATTTCTTAATAAAACACCCTATGATTTATGGACTAGCTGAAAACCTAAAGATTCATACTTCAATGTTTTTTGGTGCAAAGTATTTAATCTGAATACAAAAGATAATCTTCATAAATTCACACCAAAATCTGATGAAGGGATCTTTCTGGGATACTCTACAACTTACAAGGCTTATAGAGTTTTCAAAAAAACACTTGTACTGTTGAAGAAATAATACATGTGAAATTTGATGAATTTGATCCTTTTATTTTTAAATCATCCCAACAGGCATCCTTAGATGTGTTTTCAAAAACTGATTATCATCCTTTGATAGAAGATCCTTCTGATAAGGAAAATATTCAAGAAGATACTTCCGAAACATTTACCACAGAAGATATTCTACCATATTGTTGACGCTCCTTTCGTCACAGAATCTAAAGATCGGAAAAGGGAATATCTGATCTCAAAGTGATTAATCCTTTGAAGAAACATCAAAAATCGACAAAGGGATGAAAAAGGAGAACATTGCCCATAGGTCGCGCAAGTTCCCTCTTGGTCGCGCAAGTACACTTGCGCGCCGCCTCAACACTTGCGCGACTCCTCATGGTCGTGCAAGGGACTTGCGCGACATATGTGGTAACCGCCTGATAACCGCCCAGTAACCGCCCGGGGTCTTCTTTTGCCTATAAATAGACCCTGTGGGCCCCCCATTCGAGAGGATCTTTTTTTCAGAAACTCGGATCGAAGCTCCCGACGCCCAAGTCTCTTCTTAAAGCTTCCATAACACTTCTAAGGTAATTTCTTACCTAGAATGGAAGATCTAAAGAGAAGAAGGAAGGCCTAAGTGTTGAAACTTATCAAACACATGCGCGCCGACTTAATTCCTTCAATATAACTTGCGCGTCCCTCTTCTGGAAGAACCTCAAGAGGATGGTAAAGGGTTTAATAAAGAGTCTCTCAAGCATTTCAATACGTTTGAAAATCGCGCAAGTACCCCTAATGTCGCGCAAGTATACTTGCACGACCAATACTTGCGCGTCGCCGCAGGACTTGCGCGCCTTTCAAGACTATTGCACCCCTATCTTTTTGGGTGCCCATCTTGCCCATTTTTACCCCTCTTAAGCCATTTCACCCTTCCTATTCAAGATTCAGTCTTCAAGATACTCTTCAAAGCCATTTATGGCATGATTTCTTGATTTGACATCTTATCTGAAAGGAATTCTATGAAATATCTCTCAAAACCTAGTGATTTAAACATCTTTATGTCACCAAAGATTGAGAGTTCATTCATTCAACCTCATCCTTTAAGATGAGAGAATCCTAACCTGGGTCTCCTTTTCAGGAATAATCCCCAGTTATAAAAACTTTGATCTGGGCATCTTTCTTAAGAATAATCCCCAATCAAGTCCTTTAATCATGGGCATCCTCCTCAGGAGTAAGCCCCAAACCTTAATCCCTAACCCGGGTCTCCTGTTCAGGAATAAGACTCAGTCATAACCTTGGGCTTCCTTTTCAGGAATAAGCCCCAAGTCCCCTTAAACTTCTCTTAACCAGTCATAATTTACCTTTGATTTGGGTTTCCTTTTCAGGAGTAAAACCCAATCATAAGTCCCCTCCTAACTTGGGCATCCTCCTTAGGAGTAAGCCCCAAGATTAGAGTATTCAAATCTCCATAAAGCACATATAACTTTGTGGACCCTGTTCATGGATTTTCTCCCTAAAAGTAAATCCTAAACCTTCATCTATCTGGGCAGTCATCCATACATAAGCCCCAAACAAATTCTTATGATTGCATCTTTCATGGCACAATTGTCTAAATTTTACCAATACCTCTTGTTTCTCACACCGATCATGACTCACGTGAGCTTAGAGTGTAAAAGTAATTATGACATTCATCTTTGAGCCATCAATCATAAACATCATACCCCATTCCTCGAACTACGTGGGTTCTGATTCCTTTTCCAAAACAAAGGATACGTAGGTAGCCCATTTATGGGTTCGATCCCAACTTTGAAATAATCTATGTCCTTCTGAATGACGATAAACTTCAAGTGCCCCACTGAGTGGCTTTAAAACCAGCCTGGTCATCATAATGACCAAGAGACTTTCATATAAATGTTTTGAAGGATACCATTAACCAAGAATCTCTAAACAGATATGGATGATTCTCTATTGATGAAGAACCTCAAATACATATAAAAGATTCTCTAAATTTCTTGCATATTTAATCATTGATTGTTAAAACTAAAGGAAAGCTCATTTTATTCTTGGTAATATAATAAGGATTCACGAACATAACTTAAATCTATAAAGAGAGTCCCGGAGTAGACAATAATTCCCCTCAAAAAGGTGTGATGAGTCCGACCTCCCATCCTCTCGACCAATGCAAATTCCTAAGCCTCATCAGTCCACAAGATAATGAGCGCCTGCCTTTGGAAAGTAGGTCCAAACGGATGTGGAATCATTGGATGTTTCCGATTCTACAAACAAACCCGCTAGAAACCGATCAGAACGTTTGAATCTCCTGTCCAGGAGGTCATCCCCGTAATCCGTGTGGAAACAAAAATGGTGAACCCGACGTGAATCCTTAACCAAGTTAAAGTGATGTTCTTCTTATTTGTTAGGCCCCTTGGGCCAACAAAGCAATCATTGACATATGCCCATCCAAAAGATACAGTAGCCATATTCATCTTGATTATGTCTGTTACATGGAACAGGCACTCTTTTCTCAAAGATCTTCTGCAAAAAATGGCTTTCCTTAAATTCACCCCTGTGAATACTGCTGCTGTGAACACCTCTACTGTGAGGTCTGCTGCTGTGAACAACTCTACTGTGAGGTCTGCTGCTGTGAAAACCAATGCTGCTACTCCTGCTGGAACGTCATCCGCTCTGAGGATGACATCACCAACTCAGCGTCTTCAACGCTGTGTTTCTAATGCACTGGTTAAGGAGTACCGTCGCAACGGTACTATCCCAACTCTGGAGGCCGCTCGTCAAGCCCTCCAAGTTAACAATTCTACCTGGTCGTCCGGACAACGGCGACTAGCAATCAAGAAGCAGGCGGTGCTGACTACCGTCTCTAACCGTTTCAGGTCGTTATCCCCGGAACGCAGTTTCCATTCACTCCCTTACTCCGAGGAAGTGAATGAGCAGGTCCCGCAGGACCTTAATTCAAAAAGACAGGAGTCCTTCTCAAGGGCTCCCATCAACAATCGCCGCCAGACTCGTGCGGTAGTGCGCCCTCAACATGATGAGGGTACCGACTCCAGGCATTCAGCTCAGGTTCCTCGAACCCGAGCAGGCAAGATGAACCGCCAGAGACGGAATCCGGTTAACAATAGGCAGGTTGTCATCCCTTCCATCTCCGGAGAAGTCCACCAACCTAACTTGGTGGCAAATAACGAGCAGGCATACACACCTGTTCGTTTTAATCCCGCTGTCCAGCAGACTCGTCTGGCAGCATCAAGCCGATCCCGCCAGGCAATTCCGGCGGAGTACCATAGGCAGGAACATACACCTGCTTATACATCAGCAGTTAGTCAGCAGGCTCGTCTGACTACATATGATGGATCTCGTCAACCGCGTTTGGCGAAGTGTAATCAGCAGACACATACACCTGCTAATACTAATCAAGCCTACCAACAGTCTCGCTTGGTAGCGCACGGAGAAGTCAGTCGGAAAGTCCCGACGACAAACAGGAGGCAGACTAAACTCCCTACCTCCACACTTGAGTACTGTCAGGATTCACTGACAGGAAAAGGAGGACAGGAGCAGGCACATACACCTACTCTAAGCCCGGAATGGACGTATATCCCCGTTCCGGCGGCTGAAGTCACCAAACATATTTTGTCAATGGTGAAGGAGTAGAAGCAAATTCCTGCTCATATTCTGGATGCTTTCCAGGATATCATAACAACTTCAGCATCATCTCAGGGACATACACATAAATCTATCCCTAGCAATGGAGTGACACATCAACGATTCACTCCGGAACAGACACACACATCTGTTCCAGTCCAAGAGGGTTATGGGTAATACTCCCCCATATCATACGGACAACCAAGTCAGGAACATACACCTGATTTGAGCGATGATCGTCAGCCTAACCTGACCATCTTTCCTGATCAGGCACATACACCTGCTCAGAGCAATCACTTTCGTCATCAAGTGGTTTCTAAAGCGAGTAAGAAGGCATCTAAGAAAAAGATCCGCCCAGCACAGTCAGGAGATCAAAGGCCAATCTGCAACAAGGCCTTGCTCGATGCTGGAGTTCTTGAAGCCCTCAGACATTTATCTGTCGAAATTCAAGATTCTACTCCCTCAGTTCCCAATAACAGGAACATTAATCCTGAAGGTCTTCAACAGACACTTCCTCATGAAGACTTTCTTCATGAAAATTCGGTCAATCTTGAAGTTTCTTCTTCAGATGAGAGCCACAGAAACCCTCTGTGTGGTCAGAAGACCAAGGAGCAAGAGATCACATCTTTTGCTGTAACCCATCATGATGGTCCTACTCATGGTGATGAACTTCGCTGCGAAAGTCCTCTCCGCAGTAGTGATTCACGTTGTCTCGAAAATTCTTCAAAAGGCAATGTAGTGACGAGAAATCCCTCCTATCTCGAGGCACTTGCAAACGTAAAACCAGTCATGTCTGATGCTTTACTATCGGCAGGTGAAACTCTTTCTCCATCAGAAGATAGCCTGGGGTTCAGGTTATTCTCCGAACCTTCCCTGGGTCATTCATCTTCTAGCATGAATAGTGATTTCTCTACCAATCTTGTTGAATCCGATGAAGCAACAAGGAAACACCAACTCTGGTCCAAACAGGTAGAAGAATCTTCATTTAATGATAAAGAGGAAATGCTGAACATGTGGAAAAAACTGGCAAAAGGTGAAGTACCAGTCATGTTTTGGCCTTTGGCTGATTCCCAGTATGACATTCCAAAGATGTTGACGGATGATGGAATCCATGATATTCGTCTCAACATATGGAAAAATCTTTGTCAATTAAAGAAGAAGGTATTATCTTACGATGAATATGAAAATCATCTTAAGATAATAGAAGGGTTACAACGCCAGATTGATTTGGAATCTCTATCAGTCTCTCGGTATCCGAAGGCTGAAAAGCAACAGAGAACCCTTCAACATTCATGCCTTGGCGCACTAAGAAGATTGTGTCAGTTAATTTCCAATGCTCCATCTAATGTTCATATCAGAGGATGGGGTGTTCACGGAGCACTACATTTCACAGTGCTTTCCGGTCAGCAAAGCCCGCCAAAAATGGTCTCATGCAATGTTATTGCCCATGGCCGGCCACAGTCAATGGGCTTTGTTCATAATCAAAATCTTTCTCGAGATCAAGCTTCAACTAGTTCCTCTCAAAATCAAGTATATAGAGAACAGGTTGTTGAATTTCTCCTACACCAAGCAGGCGAGAATATTGCACAAGCCTCTCGTCTGGAGCAAACACGTCATCAAATGACAGAAGTTTCGGAAATCATCCAACGGTATATTGAACCAGGTGATAAAAGTGGATACAGGTTAATGCATCCAGCTAATTTCCGAACTAAGATTCGCAAGATCAAGAGAGATTTCAAGAAGATCTCAGACATAGCATGTCAAGAGACACCCCAGCTTGCTAGACTGGGGACTTCTCTAACCCAACCCTCAGAATCAACGAATGGGATTCGAGGAGTTGAGCGGAAGCAGCAGAAACACCCCCAGTCCACCGGACTGGGGACTTTTTCAAATCATCAATCCCTCCCTCATAGAAAGTCAGTATTCTCTCGATTAGGGAATAAGCCTCAAGAGGAACGAAGAGCCAATATATCCGGAGATTCTCTCCAAGTGACGGTTCTCCAAGAAATTCCTGAGGGATCAAGTCAACGGAATGCTATGTCTCATCATGGACATAGAAGGAGACAATATCACAGAAATTCTAATAGAAAGGATTCCATGCAATATGCATCCATTAATGTCATCAATGCTGTTGCTGCTGATTTACCAGATGAGGCTCAATCAGAGGGATCAGACGAAGAGGTTCCTGCTCAAGAAGTCACGCACACAGACCTAAATGAAGAAGGTGTGCACACACGTAATCAAAGGCTTACCCAAAATCTGGGTATTCCTTCAAGTAACCCACTACCCCTCTCCGAAAAGAATCTAATAAGGGGAAAGGAAAGAATCAGGTTACTTCTCACCCTTCCTCTGAAGGAGGTCAATCGCTCTCATTAGAGAAAATATTTGCACAACAGGAGGAAGAAATGAAAGAATTAAGAAGGTTGAATGCAGAACAATTCAGAGTAGTATTCTTCTTAAGAATGCTGAAGTCCGACAGCCGAAGGAATTTGTTGTAACTACTGAGATGGATCAAGAATATCCTCCTTTGTCAGTACACCCACAGAGGTCTAATCCTACGGGTCAAACGCAACAACGGTTGGAAGAACTACCATCAGTTGCAGCACCAACCACCACGTCTGTCCAAGCTCCATTCATTGCACCTACCCAAAACCAAGTTCAACCTGACGTTTCTCAAAAGTTAATAACTACTATTGAGTCATTAACAGCTCGGTTAGAAACTATGGAAGGGAAACGGGCGCAAGTTCAACCTGAAAAGAATGTTTACCCTGAATGGGTAGATTCAATTTCTCCTCCATCCAGTTTTGGAAACCCTATTTTCCCTACTTTCAATGGATCAGGCGACCCTGAACAACATTTGACGCATTACGTATCTTGTTGTGATCCTATGATGGGAACTCCAGAGCAGCAAGAAGCAGTGAAACTCAGATGCTTCGTGCGAACCTTGCAAGGACCAGCTTTTGTCTGGTATACAAGCTTGAAATCCCGGTCAGTCATCGGATGGGAGGATCTTCGTCAAAAATTCCTTCTTCAGTTTAGCTCAACTTTGCCAAAAACGATAGTTTTCGATCTTACAAACTGCAAGCAAAGGGAGAATGAAAGAGTCTCTGATTTCATTGCTCGTTGGAAGGGATTAACGTATTCCTTGAGTTTATCACTCCCTCAGGAAGAATTTTTTCCAATCTGTGTGGCAAATTTGCGTGACGAATTACGCACACCATTGATCCCTGTGAAATACACAGGAGGGTTTCGAGACCTTACTTCAATCTCTCAACAGATTGAAGATTCCCTTATACAGGCTAAGGTTAAATCTCGTGTAATTCCATCAGCTCCAGGAAGAAGAATGGGTAAAGCAGAAACTGCTACAGTTATGCTTAAACAGGCACCTGTACCTATTTCTACTTCAAAACCTTCATCTTCTCGAAGGGCTCCACCTCCTGAACGCCAACAACAAAGGCTATTTCTTCCAAATGATCAAAAAGATCAACGACAAAAACAATTTGAGGATATGAAGAGTAAAACATACTCTTTCCGAAGTGAGAAAGTTCCTGGTTACTTCATTTCAGCTCTGGAAAATAATTTGGTTCAATTACCAGTGCTGAAGAAACCAAACAAGGAAGGAGATGAAGACCGTCCCAATTATTGTCCCTTTCATCAAATGTTGGGACATCCCATCCAGGAGTGTTTTGTCTTTAAAGACCTCCTACAAAAGATGGTTGACTTGGGACAAGTCAAATTGAAGGGTTCTTCAGATCATGTAGTGTGTATTACCGCTACAGATCCAGAGGAAGGAGGCGAGTGGCAGGAAGTCAAAAGCAAAACTGTGAAAAAATATGATGATTGGATGGTCAGAAAGACAATCAATCGGACCCATTCCATTTTGCGAACACAATTGAAGAAGCCAATTGTGTCTCCTACAAAAGCTGCAGTAAAGCCTCCATCAAAGGACAAATCCTCAAAAGGGCAGCGCAATTCAAAGAAGAAAGATGAATCAGGAGAAGATGAGTATGTATCAAAGCCTAAATTGTCTTTGACTCTGGCAGATTTCATGCCATCTACTTCAAAGCCACGGGCACCGTCCCACCAAACGGCACAACCTAAATAGGCCAACCAGGCAGAGTCTTTATCAGACGAAGAATTGATCTTTGGTTCTGTTAATATGATTCAATTAACAGATTCATATTCCAGTCTTGATGAGCCTGAATTCCCTGTATCAAATAAAGGAACCCGAGGAAGTTCTAGAGGTTCAGGATATAGGGGAAGACGTGGATCTTTCCGAAGCCACTACTCTAATTCTACCCCTGCTAGCACTGTATATGCAGCAGAAACTCGTGGTAGAGCCCTTCAGCGAGCTCAAAATGAACAAGCAAGTTCTTCTGCCAATGGCCAACTCAGCTTCGGCACAGTTATTTTGGAAGACCGATTAAAGGTTCCATCTTCTTTATCTCAACAAGTAAATGGATCTAATCAGTCTAATTTTCCAAAACCAAAGATGTTGCCAACTTCAATAAAAGATGCATCAGCTTCCAAAGCATCAGCTTCCAAGGTACCTGCTAAACCGCATATTCCTATTGGGAAACGCAGGCCTCTAGATCAAAAGTATGATATATTGAAACACTTGGCCCAAGTACCAGCCAAATTATCAATTTTGGATGCTTTGAATCTATCAAGAGATCTTCGGGAAGCACTCATCGAAGCTTTGTCAAGTCCTCAGGAATTTGAAGCTGAAATTGCTGCAGCTGAAATTTATCACATAGAGAATAATCCTGCAGAATGACATGCAGTGATATCTTTTACTGATAAAGATGAAGATGATGTTGTGCATGGGCACATAAAACCTTTGTACCTATCTGGAAAAGTCAATGGTATAGATGTTCGAAGAGCTTTTATTGACAATGGTTCAGGAGTCAACCTCATGCCCATTCGTACACTTCGTCGATTGGGCCTCACGGAATCTGATTTATCTCCTTCTACCATGATGTTGCAAGGATATGATAAAAATGAACAAGAACCACTGGGAGAAGTTACACTCAGAACTCAGTTTGGAGATCTTGTTTCCAATTCGGATTTCATGATTGTTGATCAAGACTCAGCTTTCAATATCTTGCTTGGAAGACCCTGGCTACATCAGCATGCAGCTATTCCATCGTCATACCATCAATGTCTCAAATACTGTTTCGATGGTCATGTTGGAACATTGTATGGTGATAAGGCCCCGTTCAAGACATGTGAGTCTCAATACATTGAGGCGGAATTTTATCACATGAAGGGAAGAGAAAAATCTACAATGAAGGAAATTACCAAAGTTAATGCTCCATATGGTTTGGAAAAAATTCCAATAAATCCATTTTCACATGTGAGTACAGATTATGTGTTACCTATCAGTCAAATTGACAAAATAAGCCCAAATCAAAATACTCTTATGGAAAGATCCATAATGTCAATTACGGCAATCGAGCCAGACAACATGGGAGAAATTGGTAACTTACCAAGCAGTGATGAAAGCATAAGTGGTGACGTTTTCATTTCGTCTTCTGAAATCCAACAAGTCTATACTTCGATAATCAGACCAGAAGAAGTTATAGCGACACCAGAGGTGAATATTGATGTCGATTCTCAATCCATCATCTCCTCTTTATTTCCCAAAGAAGACCCTTTTTCATCAATAGGGTCGGAAATGGAAGCTTTTTCTTCAAAATGTGAAAATTTCGACATCTCTTATGATCATGAGAATTTCGTTGTTTCATCTACTTTGCAAGTAGAAGCGGAAGAAATAACACATAATGAAGAGGAAGAGGAAGATCTTAGAGATGCTCCTCCAGCATTTGAAGAGGGTATCTCTACCACTATGGATGAACTCAGAGAAGTAAATCTGGGTACAGAGAAAGATCCACGCCCCACTTTAATTAGTGCGGCCATGACCCTTGAAGAACAAGATATTTATTTTTATTTTCTAAAGCAAAATAAAGATATTTTTTCTTGAAATTATACAGAGATGCCTGGCCTTGATCCTGATATTGCCACCCATCATTTGGGTTTGCCAAAATAACATCGAGGATTCAAGCAAGCCGCGAGAAGAACACACCCAACCTATGCTTCCAAAATCGAGGCTGAAGTGGATAAGCTTATCAAAGCTAACTTCGTCAGAGAAGTTCAATATCCCAAGTGGTTGGATAATATTGTCCCTGTAAAGAAGAAGAACGGACAAATTAGGTTTTGCATCGATTTCAGAGATCTTAATCCGTATTGTCCCAAAGATGATTTTCCAGTTCCGATTACAGAACTCTTAATTGATGCAACGGCTGGCTATGAAGTACTTTCTTTCATGGATGGATATTCTGGATATAATCAGATCCGAATGGCCCCAGAAGATGAGGAATATACAGCCTTCAGAGCTCCTCAAGGTGTGTTTTGTTACCGGGTGATGCCCTTTGGTTTAAAGAATGCAGGTGCAACATATCAACGCGCCATGCATCGTATCTTCAAACCTTTTCTAGGGAAATTTGTTGAATGCTATGTAGATGATTTGGTGGTTAAATCCAAACAACGTTTTGATCACTAGGCTGATTTGGAAGTCATATTCCGCAAGCTTCGACAACATAATTTGAAGATGAACCCCTTAAAATGTGCTTTTGGGGTAACCTCAGGAAAATTCCTCGTCTTTGTTGTACGCCATCATGGTATTGAAGTCGATCCTGAGAAGACCAAATCAATCCTTGGTATGTCACCTCCTCATAATTTGAAAGAATTAAGAGGACATCAAGGACACTTAGCCTATATTCGGCGTTTCATCGCCAATTTGGCAGGCAAAAGTTTACCCTTTACCAAATTATTGAAGAAAGGAGTTACTTACCAGTGGACTAAAGAATGTCAAGAAGCATTTGATGTTCTCAAGAAATACCTCTTGAGTCCACCAGTACTCATGCCACCTGTTGAGGGTAGGCCTCTTATCCTCTATGTGACAGCTTTAGAGCGATCATTGGGTGCCTTTCTCGCTCAAAAGAATGATGCTGGGAATGAAAATAGTCTCTACTATCTCAGTAGAACTATGCTTGAAGCAGAAACACGGTATTCAAGTATTGAAAAGTGCTGCCTAGCATTAATCTTTGTAGTTCAGAAACTGAGACACTACCTGCAACATCACGAGGTCCAATTGGTATCTCGTAATAATCCACTCAAATTCATCCTTAGTCGTCAAATGCTTACAGGACGTCTGGCAAGGTGGGCGGTTATTCTACAGCAGTTCGACATCCAGTATGTGTCTCAAAAGGCAATTAAGGGCCATGCTCTGGCTGATTTCCTGGCTGAACACCCTTCAGTGGAAGACACGTATTCAGATATCGAACTCCCTGATGAAGAAGTTTTTTCTATTCAAGAGAGTCCTCAAACATGGGAAATGTATTTTGATGGTGCTTCTAGAAGTCCAACAGGGAAGAAAATGGAAAATCCTAAATTCAACAAAGTTGGTTTAGGAATTGTGCTCATTTCTCCAGATAAGGCAGTGTTACCTTATTCCTTTTTGTTGTGGGAAGGTGGTACCAATAATGAAGCTGAATACCAAGCTCTCATTGCAGGCTTGGAGTTAGCACTTCAAGCACAAATGAATCACTTAAAGGTGAAAGGTGATTCAGACCTGGTAATCAAACAAGTCAATGGGGATTATGCCATCAGAAAAGAAGAATTAATCCCTTTGTATGATTACGTTAGAGAGTTAATGTCGGAATTCCCTTCAGAACCGACATTTTCTTATGTCCCAAGATCACAAAATGCTCATGCTGATGCACTGGCTAATATAGCCACAGCTTTATCAGATCCAAATCGGGATGAGACAACCATCGGTATTGCCCACCGTCGTGCAATTTCACCTTATGTTCAAGACAGAACAGAGGAAATTAATGAAATTAGTCCCATTCCTGAACCGTATGGTCATACTACAGGATGGATGTCACCTATCAGGGAGTACCTTCAAAATGGAACACTACCACCTGATAGAGCCGAGAAAGAACAAATTCGGCGACGTGTGGTCAATTTTACTCTTTATGATGGTCCAAACCACCTCGAGAAAATTCTCTACAAACTTGGTTTTGATGGAGTTCTCTTCAGATGTATTGATGGTGAAGAGACAATGGATGTCATAAAAGAAGTGCATGCAGGAGTCTGTGGTGCCCACCAGTCAGGACATAGATTGTCTGATCAAATTCGAAGGCTTGGATACTTCTGGCCTTCAATGATACAAGATTGTGTTAATTTCACAAAGAAGTGTCATTCATGCCAAGTATATTCCAACTTCATCCATCAACCTCCAGAGTTTCTTCATACAGCTAAATACTCATGGCCATTTTCCACATGGGGAATGGATGTGGTGGGACCTTACCCTTCAGCTACGGCCAAGCAGTTTAAGTACATTCTTACTGCTACTGATTTCTTTTCCAAATGGGCAGAGGCAGTACCTCTCAAAGAAGTCAGTTCTAAATGCATTGTTAGCTTCATCAAGTCTAACATCATTACTAGATTTGGTGTCCCTCATACCATATTGACGGACAACGACACCAACTTCTGTTCTTCTAAGGTAAAGATATTGTATCAAGAATACAACATTAAGTCCAACCATTCATCTCGATATCATGCAGCGGCTAATGGCCAGATAGAGGCCTTCACCAAGACTCTTTCAAATATACTGCAAAAGATGGTGGATAAAGATAAGAGGTCATGGCCTGATAAACTCTTTCATGCTTTATGGGCTTATCGGACTACCACTCGCAATGCAACGCGGTCTACTCAATATTCATTGGTATATGGAACAGAAGCAGTCTTGCCAATTGAAGTTCAATTGCCCTCACTCAGAATAGCCATTTGTGATCAGTTATCGACAAATGAGCAATCCCAAAAGCGTTTGAATGAATTGGAACAGTTAGATGAGAAGAGATTGTGCACTTTGCACCACTTGGAAATCTATCAGAATCGGATAGCACGAGTTTTTAACAAAAAAGTTCGTCTTCGTTCATTCATTCAGGGAGAATTGGTATTGGTTCTTAAAGCACCAATGATACCAGGAAAGAAACCTCCCAAGCTTGAACCAAAATGGGAAGGACCTTATTCAATACATAAGGTCTACTCCAATGGAACGTATTCTCTAATATGAATGGATGGAGAACACATCACGACTCCAACTAATGCCAGATTTCTGAAGAAGTATTTTGTATAAACACAAAATATTGTTCCCAGAACCAAGACTCTTACATTTGGTTCATACAGCAATGATCCAGTATGACCTTAAACTACAACTACGTCCAGCATGACGATAAACTGTACGGTCCATGAATATGACCTTAAACTATTCGCACTACGGTCCATGCATATGACCTTAAACTATTCGCACTATGGTCCAGTATGACCTTAAACTACAACTATGTCCAGCATGACGATAAACTGTACGGTCCATGCATATGACCTTAAACTATTCGCACTATGGTCCAGTATGACCTTAAACTACAACTACGTCCAGCATGACGATAAACTGTACGGTCCATGCATATGACCTTAAACTATTCGCACTACGGTCCATGCATATGACCTTAAACTATTCGCACTATGGTCTAGTATGACCTTAAACTACAACTACGTCCAGCATGACGATAAACTGTACGGTCCGTGCATATGACCTTAAACTATTCGCACTACGGTCCGTGCATATGACCTTAAACTATTCGCACTACGGTCCGTGCATATGACCTTAAACTATTCACACTTATGTCCCTGCAATGTGACACTAAACTGTGCAGCACCAATAGTCCTAACTGCAAGACTTTAAACTGCATAGTCCCTGATTTTGTCCTACATAACAATAAACTGTATAGAAGTTCCTATATTTTTTCCGAGATGACATTAAACTATATTTTGTCTGAGATGACATTAAACTATATTATGTCCGAGATGACATTAAACTATATTGTGTCCGAGCAACATGACATTAAACTGTGTGACACTTCCATCGTCCAGCATGACGTTAAACTGTGTTAAGTCCCTTATTGTCCTACATGACACTAAACTGTATTTTGTCCGAGATGACATTAAACTATATTGTGTCCTAGCAACATAACATTAAACTGTGTGGCACTTTCATCGTCCAGCATGACGTTAAACTGTGTCAGTTCCCTTATCGTCCAACATGACGTTAAACTGTCACATTGGTTACTAATTCGTCCAGCATGACATTAAACTGTAAAAAAGTCCCCAGAACTGATATCCTCATATTTGTTCACCTTAGTCCTAGTTACATGACTTTAAACTGTACAACACCAGTTAGTCCTAGCTACATGACTTTAAACTGTACAGTAATGGTCCAATATGACCTTAAACTGCAACTTCGTCCCACACGACATTAAACTGTGAAAAAGTTCTCTAAACCGTCCAGCATGACCTTAAACTGCATCATCCCTGGTCCATGTATATGACCATAAACTATTTGCAAATCTCTTATGTCCAGCAAGACGTTAAACTGTGACGTCCTAACTACATGACGCTAAACTGTATAAAAGTCCCTCATGTCCGGAAAGACGTTAATCTATATAATCATCAAAAGTCCAGCATGACATTAAAACTGCACAATCCCCCTTTCGTCCAATATGACGTTAAACTGTATTGTCCCCATCGTCCTAACTACATGACGCTAAACTGTACAGAAAGTCCTTGATATGTCCTACATGACATTAAACTGTGCATCGTTAAGGTTGTTATTACCTCTTGTTTCTCACACCGAGTATGACTCACGTGAGCTTAGAGCGAGCATCAACCATAACACTCCCTTTGGGCCACTAACCATGTGTAAGTCCCAACAACATTTTTTTTAGATCATTGTCCACAAGAACAACTTGATCATTAATTCATTCTTTAATTGAACTACACAGACTTTGATCCTTGCCCTCCAGGCTGGGTATGTAGGCAACCTCTCAGGGTTCAAGCCCAAAGAACAATCTCTTCACATCGTTTCACCACCATCTCATATGATGATAATTTGTGAAACCGCCCTTGGAATCAATATCTTTACATTGATTAACTTTCGTCCTTGTTATATGACGTTAAACTATACAACACTTCTGTCCGGTATGACAATAAACTACAATATTCTTTGATTTCCTCATTTGAAAGAGAACTATTATTGACATTGATTTTTCAATCATGGTTTTCATTTTTTACGTGCATACATGGTAATGCCTGGACTTTTTATCTTAGGTTAAACCATCATTGCATTAAAATCCCCTTTCACCCTTCACATGTACGAACCAAATTTGTACAAAGGGTAGTTCTAGAACTACGTGGACTTGATTCCCATCCTTATGGGATACGTAGGAACATTCGAGTGTCCCTCGAATCCAGTCCCAAGTCTTTTGGGCCTAACCCCAAATTTCACTTTCAGTCCCTTGGCTGAAAAGTCCTCATGAAAACACACACTGTGTATTCATTATTATGGTCCGAATTCTATGACCCTAAACTAAGATCACTCATACTTTCGTCCTGCATGACGTTAAACTACATTTCAAGAACTACGTATGGCTTGATTCTCATTCTTATGAGATACGTAGTGAAGTCCAAAATTTCAATTTAGGACCCAGCCACAACATGATTACGGTTTTCATTGACCTATGTATCTCTATATACATTGGACAATACCCATCTTTATGTATTATAATCCTAACCTTAAATATTTTCAGATCTTCATAACCCTTTTCATGACTTCTAGTCACAAAAATGTCAATATTCTGAGAATTCTTTTGCCTGACTATGCAGCACGTGCCCATAGGTGGCCTTGCATAAACAGTCCACATAAAAGACTTGTCAGCCAAGAGATGCTATTTATTTGACCATGCAGCCAATGCCCATAGGTGGCCCTGCATGTTTTCAACCCCCTAACAGGTTTGTTAAATAATAGTAACTTCATTCTTGGGAAGAATGCCTCTTTTGTCCTTATTTGTCTTAAACGACAGTATGTAGGGATCCGCAAAAATAGCCATCCTTAACGTATTTGTCCCATATCCTTTTTCATGATCTGAAAGTATTCAAGTCTATGGTTTATTCTTCTTCCCTACGTTTGGGTCAGACCTTCGTAGGAGTGATATTCATCCAGTTCTTCGATATTCTTGTTTGGAAATATCTTCTCTATATTCAAGTACCTCTTTCCATACAACAAACTCTATGCTTTAGAAAATTTGAATCTTCATAAACTTTCACTGGCTTTTAGCACTAGGAAAGTAAATTTCTGGGAGTTCTTTTGCCTGACTATGCAGCACGTGCCCATAGGTGGCCTTGCATAAACAGTCCACATAACAGACTTGTCAGCCAAAAGATGCTATTTTATTTGACTATGCAGCCAATGCCCATAGGTGGCCCTGCATATTTCAACCCCCTAACGGGTTTTGTTAAATAATAGTAACTTCATTCTTGGAAACTACTTCTTCTAATGCCTTTTAGCTCTTTTTTCATATCATTCCTCATATTCAAATATTCTTAAGCCATAGTTTACATTTATTCCCTCATACTTGAGTATGGTAAATATGTTTTCAGATAAATTGTCAAGGAATTGAATCCATTTTAATCCATTTTCGGTCAAAGCTATTTCGACCTTAAACATTAGCCCCTTTATGTCCGGCATGCATGACTTTAAACTTCCCACACAAAAGACAAAGGAACTCTGAATAAAAGTCAAGTTCTAGCTCACTAAATATACATTTTTTGTATGATTTAGATAATATTGAGCAGTTAAAAGATTCAAAGTTTTTAGGGTTATTTGTAATAATCCAAGTAAAAATCAAACTATGATTACTAGGCCCATTGGCTTAAGTAAATTTGAAGCAGGTAATGGAAGAATGAAAGCACAAATGATTGGAGACAAAAGTGTTTTTCATTGATACACAAGAGTTAGAAGGACATCCACAGACTGGAATCTCTTCTCTTTTTCAAGAATTACAGAAGATTGTCAACATAAGTCTTCATTTGATGTATAGCATCCTGAGCCTTATCAACAGTTACTTGAAGCTCGTGCACTTGACCAGCTTCACTCTTTTCAGCTTGCTGAAGTGCCTTCTTGGCATCTGTAATGGCTTTCATGCCATTCATATGAGTTTCATCCAATGATTTATTAAGCTGATCAAGTTCCCCAGTAACAACATCTAACTGTTGCTGGAGTTGCGCCTGCTGGACGACCTTTTCTTTGATTTTTTGCTTCAGATCCTTCATCTTGACAGCATAATCAGCTTCAGCCTGGGATATCGCAGCCTCAAATTCGCCTATGTTGACTGACAATTTCACTCTGGTCAAATCTTCTTGACTTGTCTGCATTTGCTCCCTCCTGAAAATAATCTGTTTCACCGCAGCATGGATCTTTTCATACCCAAAACCACCAAGTCCCATTATAACAAATTGGGATGACAATCGGGAAATTTTTGATGGTAGCTCTTCTAAAGGCACCCCCGATATGATGTTCCATATGTTGTTCCATGCCTTACGTCGTGAAAAGCTGAACGCTTTGAGCATCTCTGGATCTGATTCAACATCTTCGTCAGAAGGGGGTATGTAATCTGGAATTAACATACTTAAGGAAGTGCCTTGTCCTGCTCTTTCCCCTCTGACTTGGGCTTCTTCACTTTCAATTCTCGTTGGGGCAGAGGCTGAAGCCTCATCTCCGGATCTAGCCATTACAGTTGATGGCCCTACATGATCAATTGAAAGATTTTAGTTGAATCTTAAAAGATAACAAAAGAATGGATTGTCTTGCAAATAAAGTACAATCACAAATATTGTTATCCCTTACCCAATGGTGGTTCAGCAATATGAGAAGACTTCTCCCCATCTTTCCCGGTTTCAACAGGATTTTCAAGATGGGTCTCAGGAGAGTTTATTGGATTTAGCTCTACTTGGGCTAATGTTTCTGCAATGATAGGGTTGACATCAGTGTCCACACCCTCTTCGGGCATTGGAAGTTCAGCAGCTTCTACGGAAGAAACTGCATATTATTTTACATCATGGTTAGAAATATTTTTTTTAAGAAAAATTTGGGCGAAGGGTAACACTCACGCCCAAGGTCTTCTAAATCACATGACAATCTAGCATGATCATAAAATTCTTCAAAATTCATTCCTTGATTCATCATTTCATCCAATGATACTTCAGAATCTTGGTTAGTCTCACCAGTGGGAGCATTTGCTACGTCTTCTTGCTGACTTATGTCCTGCAACCCCTGACCCTGGACAGCATCTTCAGTGATAGGAGGGATACTGGGAATGGATGGTAGCTCTTCTCCAGGAGCAGCCAAGTTAGCTTGAGTCTGTGGTTGTTCTACAGCACCCTCCACGACCTTTGAAGAAGGATCAGTCCCTTCCCTCAAGGGGGAAATTGAAGAAGCCCCTGCAATCCTCAGAAATATGAGTAACCATATGATTATGGGTATAAACTCATGATTGTTCGAAGGACTTACCACTGCTAATGAAACGTTTAGCTAAGGATTTCCTCCTTCGTTGCCTTGGCTTCTTTTGTTTTTTTGGAGTTCAATTATCTCCCTTATTGGCACTTGGATTGGAGAATGAAAGGCTATGTCCAATGCCTCATTCATGGCCTGCTGGCCTGGAGATATCTCGCCTGGTTCGCGAGGAGAATCAGCAGCAGCCCCAACAGCGGTACCACCCGGGCTATATTGTGGCGAAGGAACCCTAGTCCCTTTCTTTGCAAGCTGCAAGATGAAGAAAATAACTTCCTTAAGTAACAAAGCTTCAACTAAAATCAAGTTGCAAAGAAAATAAGGAAAGAAAACTTACATCTTCATGAGCCACGTACTCTTGCCACTCCTCATCTCCAGAACCACCAGCCCCCTCAGTGGTGCCACGATCAATCATTTCCTTCACCCGCCTGGTGATAGGAACTGAATTATCGGTGGCATATATGAGCATTTACAGCTCTCTGATGTAAGCCCGCACTTCATTGGGGTTATCTCCGTATTGAAAGTCTTTAGAAGCTAGAAGATATCCTATCCCAGAAAGTTGTAGGCCCTCACACAAATCCAGCCAGGCGGTCTCAGTATCACAATATAAGCTCTGCCATAGCTGAACAGCCTCTGGTCTTAGATATAAAGGCTGTGAGGAAGGTCCTACAATTTTTGATTTTAATTTCTTCCCGATTCCTGCAACTACAGATACAGAATAAGAAAGTGAGACTTATTACTTTATAAAGTAGCAGTGATTGAAGTTATTACAATCAAATAACTCACCAAGAGCTGATGGAGTGGGTCTTTTAACTCTGGACGGAGGATTATATCGGGCATGAAACCGCTTTGCTGCCGGTTGTGCCTCATCATCCCCATCATGATAATTCTAGGAATCAGTTCTAGAGGAGGAGTCTGTTGAACCTATTTCAGGAGGAGAAGCATCACCTTCATGAGGAAGAGTTTCTTTCTCTACAGTCCTCTTCCTCTTTCCCACTTGATATACAGGGTGATTCAATATCCCTTTAGGGTATGATGCTATCCAGTGTTCGGCATAAAATGTAGTCAGATAATGTGCCGCTTTTTCAACTGGTAGATCAAATACTGCCCCAGTCTTCTCTCTTGATGTCAGCAACCATAGTTGTCGAGCAACCATCAGATGTTGCTCTAACCTGACATGTACTGGAGGGGATACAACAATCTGTTGCAAACATTTGAATTGGCGTGCAAATCTATATGGAGCATAGGCCTCACATATGATTTCTCCATCAACCCTGGCTACTAACACGCCATCCCTGCAAGCTAGCATGTATGCCCTCAAATCCAAAGGGGCTTTCCCATCATGAACAAACTGCCCAGATGGCGGACTTCCATAAGGAAAGAAGTTGAATTCCTAATACATGCTTAGTCTTACTTTTATGTCATAACCATTGAAATCTAATGGAGAAATTCAAGAGAATGCTTGCATTGATTGTCTGAAAGAGCTTCTAGGAATTTGTAATCCATTCTGTACATTGTAAGTCCTGAAATGAGTGGCGATCCATCCCCACAAAACCTGGAATGGTCCCACTATTCTTAAAGGAGATTAACCCTGGAAGACGTGATGTAAACTCCTGTGAATCTTTGCTAAAATGGGGGTAGCTAACCCAACCATTTTTCCCTCAGCCAACTTGGCCGCAATGACGAAGGTCCCTGGCCTAACGCCTCCCTTCGAATCCCTGACCGGCAAGAGATAAATACTGACCCACATTTCCAAGAAACCCGCCAGACGAGTTTTCTTTGGAATTCTTTGATTCACTTCATAGCCCCATTTTTCAAACTCTCCTGCTTCTAGAGTTGTCCAGAATGTGCCAGGAGCTCCTCTCTTCTCAGGTTTTGGACAAGTGGTAGGACGTCTGGGCCGGGTATCCTTGGATTTCTTTTTCTTGGATCCTTTTTCCTTTGGCTCCATCCCTTTCTTCTCAGTAAGAAACACATTCATCCATTCTTCCGGATGGATATCTTTTCTGAAATGAGTTAATGAGGTCTCTGAACTCTTGAGCTTGTGAAAGATTTTGAATAATTCTCGAGCCAAAGCAGGAGTCTTCTCTAGATCATTCCAAGTCACCTTGGGAGGAATAAATTCATCATACATATCGCCCAAGATTGGAGCTCCTGAAATCTTGTGGACATCCCACAAACTGATACCTACTTCTCCATGAGTCAAGTAGAAAGAATTAGTCGCTGGACTCCAGTGGCTGGGTATCTCTGGCACGAAGATATCATGTCTGGAAATATATGTTTTCCCAACCCAAACAGCCTCATATATTGCATCTCTCTTCAGATCCTCAATAAACTCTGCGCAAGTCTGTCGCACCCAGTATACCCACATCCAAGTTGGCTTCACGCCTCCCCCAGGATGGAAATCCCAACTTTTCTTCCAGCCTTTGGATTGATCCATCTGAGCATTTCGGAAGATTGAAGGATGACAATGTGGTTGAAGCTCAGGTGTATGTTTTTTCAGATCTGGTGTGCAAGGGCTATGATGCATCACATAAGCCTTTTCCACTGTTCCAGCAGTTTGAAATACTCCTCCGCCTGAGATATTTGCTGAAGCAAAATTGGTATAATTCTGAAACCAAGAAAATGGAAGATAATTCTTTACTTCTGGAATAATGACTTCTTGCAGATGACCATGACCATACAAAGGTAGATAAGTGCAGTGAGGAAAGTCGCGATGATATTTCTTCAGATACTTAGCCAAATCTGGAAGAGTACTGTCTTTTACAGTATAGTAATTAGGGCCAATGATATTCATCATATCATCTATCCGCTTGCTAGCCAGTTCATCAATTAATCCAGGTCTAAGAGCCATTGAATCTGCACAGGAGTTGAATAAATTAAACTCTTAAGTGGGTTTATTTTTCATAAAATTTGTGAAAGAATTTGGAAAACAATGGCCAAGGAATTAAGGCGCGCAAGTATGGAGATGTCGCGCAAGTGATACATGTGCCGCGCAAGTATTTGTCGCGCAAGTATGTGCCGCTCAAGCCTTATTACCTTGAGAGTAGCGCGGCAGTGAGAAAACAGTGAAAACAGGAGACTTGCGCGGCGACGAAGACCTGCGCGGCGAGAGCTCGAGAAATTCGGGGTCAGATGCCATCTACGACCGGAAGCGGTATATTTATAGGCCAGGAAGCCTACCTGCGCGCCGTACCCAGAGGGTTTAAGGCCTGCGAGACGAAGACTTGCGCGCCTCCCTCTGCACACTGAAGACTTGCGCGCCCTCCCTTTTCCTTTGGAAATATTCAATTTCCTCAGAGTCAAATCCTCATTTCTTTCCGGATCCAACTCTGAGGGGGGACTTTTGTTGACGCTCCTTTCGTCACAGAATCTAAAGATCGGAAAAGGGAATATCTGAGCTCAAAGTGATTAATCCTTTGAAGAGACATCAAAAATCGACAAAGGGATGAAAAAGGAGAACATTTCCCATAGGTCGCGCAAGTTCCCTCTTGGTCGCGCAAGTACACTTGCGCGCCGCCTCAACACTTGCGCGACTCCTCATGGTCGTGCAAGGGACTTGCGCGACATATGTGGTAACCGCCTGATAACCGCCCAATAACCGCCCGGGGTCTTCTTTTGCCTATAAATAGACCCTGTGGGCCCCCCATTTGAGAGGATCTTTTTTTCAGAAACTCGGATCGAAGCTCCCGACGCCCAAGTCTCTTCTTAAAGCTTCCATAACTCTTCTAAGGTAATTTCTTACCTAGAATGGAAGATCTAAAGAGAAGAAGGAAGGCCTAAGTGTTGAAACTTATCAAACACTTGCACGCCGACTTAATTCCTTCAATATAACTTGTGCGTCCCTCTTCTGGAAGAACCTAAAGAGGATGGTAAAGGGTTTAATAAAGAGTCGCTCAAGCATTTCAATACTGGTTGAAAATCGCGCAAGTACCCCTAATGTCGCGCAAGTATACTTGCGCGACCAATACTTGCGCGTCGCCGCAGGACTTGCGCGCCTTTCAAGACTTGCGCGCCCCTATCTTTTTGGGTGCCCATCTTGCCCATTTTTACCCCTCTTAAGCCATTTCACCCTTCCTATTCAAGATTCAGTCTTCAAGATACTCTTCAAAGCCATTTATGGCATGATTTCTTGATTTGACATCCTTATCTGAAAGGAATTCTGTGAAATATCTCTCAAAACCTAGTGATTTAAACATCTTTATGTCACCAAAGATTGAGAGTTCATTCATTCAACCTCATCCTTTAAGATGAGAGAATCCTAACCTGGGTCTCCTTTTCAGGAATAATCCCCAGTTATAAAAACTTTGATCTGGGCATCTTTCTTAAGAATAAGCCCCAATCAAGTCCTTTAATCATGGGCATCCTCCTCAGGAGTAATCCCCAAACCTTAATCCCTAACCTGGGTCTCCTGTTCAGGAATAAGACTCAGTCATAACCTTGGGCTTCCTTTTCAGGAATAAGCCCCAATTCCCCTTAAAATTCTCTTAACCAGTCATAATTTACCTTTGATTTGGGTTTCCTTTTCAGGAGTAAAACCCAATCATAAGTCCCCTCCTAACTTGGGCATCCTCCTTAGGAGTAAGCTCCAAGATTAGAGTATTCAAATCTCCATAAAGCACATATAACTTTGTGGACCCTTTTCATGGATTTTCTCCCTAAAAGTAAATCCTAAACCTTCATCTATCTGGGCAGTCATCCATACATAAGGCCCAAACAAATTCTTATGATTGCATCTTTCATGGCACAATTGTCTAAATTTTACCAATACCTATTGTTTCTCACACCGAGCATGACTCACGTGAGCTTAGAGTGTAAAAGTAATTATGACATTCATCTTTGAGCCATCAATCATAAACATCATACCCCATTCCTCGAACTACGTGGGTTCTGATTCCTTTTCCAAAACAAAGGATACGTAGGTAGCCCATTTATGGGTTCGATCCCAACTTTGAAATAATCTATGTCCTTCTGAATGACGATAAACTTCAAGTGCCCCACTGAGTGGCTTTAAAACCAGCTTGGTCATCATAATGACCAAGAGACTTTTATATAAATGTTTTGAAGGATACCATTAACCAAGAATCTCTAAACAGATATGGATGATTCTCTATTGATGAAGAACCTCAAATACATATAAAAGATTCTCTAAATTTCTTGCATATTTAATCATTGATTGTTAAAACTAAAGGAAATCTCATTTTATACTTGGTAATATAATAAGGATTCACGAACATAACTTAAATCTATAAAGAGAGTCCCGGAGTAGACAATAATTCCCCTCAAAAAGGTGTGATGAGTCCGACCTCCCATCCTCTCGACCAATGCAAATTCCTAAGCCTCATCAGTCCACAAGCTAATGAGCGCCTGCCTTTGGAAAGTAGGTCCAAACGGATGTGGAATCATTGGATGTTTCCGGTTCTACGAACAAACCCGCTAGAAACCGATCGGAACGTTTGAATCTCCTGTCCAGGAGGTCATCCCCGTAATCCGTGTGGAAACACATATGTTGATGAACGGGTTTTACAAAACCCAAATCAATTGTTTCTTAGGAATCATCCCAGTGATAACATCATTGGTGATGTAAATCAACCTGTATGGACCAGAAATTCCGTATGAAATGAAATAGAACATCTTGATTTTCTTTCCCAATTTGAACCTAGAAGTCCAAGTGAGACCTTAGGTGATGATGATTGGATCAAAGCAATTCAAGATGAACTAAATGAATTAGAGAGGAATCATGTCTGGAATTTATTTGAAAGACCTAAAGAAACAACTGTAATTTGTGTAAAATGGGTTTTTAGAAAAAAAATGTGATGAAAAAGAGAATCATTGTATGAAATAAAGCAAGAATTGTTGCTAAGGGCTATAATCAAAAAGAGGGAATAGACTATGATGAAACATACTCTCTTGTATAGAGACATGAATCTATTCGTATTCTATTAGCCTTTACAACATACTTTAATTTCTAAAATTTTCAAATGGATGAAAAATGTGCTTTTCTAAATGTTTTTTTTTCAAGAAAAAGTTTTTTTCGAACAACATTCTGGTTTTCTAGACCTAAAACATCCTAATTATGTTTTTAAACATACCATGGCTCTATATGGTCTTAAGCAAGACCCTAGAGCATGGTATGATATACTTACATGATTTCTTTTACAAAACAATTATACAAAAGGTACCGCAGATCCAACCCTTTTTATAAAAATGGAAAATAAAAATGTTTTGATTGTTCAAATCTATGTTGATGACATCATATTTGGATCAACTCAGAAATATTTAATTGATTCTTTTTCTAATGTATTGAAATATGAGTTTGAAATGAGTATGATGGATGAGTTGACATTCTTTTTAGGTTTTCAAATTTCTCAAAAACCAGAAGAACATATATATCCCAACATAAGTATATTAATGATTTACTCAAAAAGTATGGTTATGACAAAACTAAAAGTATCAGCACTCCAATTGGTACCTCAAATACACTTGATCTTGATGAAACTAGGAAACCAGCAGATCAAAAAAAATTAGAGGTATGATAGGATGTTTGCTATACTTGACAGCTAGTCGACCAGACTTAATGTTTTCTGTATGCTTATGTACGAGATACCAATCTATTCCAAAAGAGTCTCGTTTAAAAGCCGTAAAGAGAATATTTCGGTATTTAAAAGGAACTACAGATTTAGGTCTCTTTTATTATTCTGGAGACGATTTTGTTTTAAAAAGTTTTTCAGATGATGTCTTTAGCAGTTGTATAATGGATAGAAAAAGAACATCTGGAACATGTCATTTCTTAGGAGATTCTCTGGTTTCTTGGTCCTGCAAGAAACAACACTCAGTAGCACTTTCCACTGCTGAAGCTGAATATGTAGCAGCTGGAAGTTGATGTGCTGAAGTGTTGTGGATGCAAAACAAACTCACTGACTATGGATTGAGTTTTTCCAAACCTCAAATTCTATATGATAATACTAGTTACATAGCTCTTAATAAGAACCCAACACATCACTCTCGTGAAAAACACATAGATGTTAGGCATCACTTTCTTAGGGATCACACGCAGAAAGTAGATGTTATTTTACAATTTATCAGAACGAAGGAGCAACTTGCTTACATTTTCACAAAACCATTACCTTCCGAAAAATTTGAGTTTATAAAAAAGAAGCTAGGAATGATTACATTAAAATAATCATTCATATCCTCTTCCTGTTTTACATTTCTCCTTACATCAAATAACTCCTCTAGAAAGGGGGAGAACATTTCTTACTGTGTTTTCTTCTTATCTTATGATCTTTAATTATTTACTCTCCTTGTATGTGTTTTTTTGTTTCTCTGTTTATCATATTGAAAATTTTTTCGTATCATTTACTTTTCTATATATCTTATTGACTTTTCTATTGTATCGATAGGTCATGGTAATGAATTTCTTTTCCATCGTATTGTCAGATCGTGGTAATGAATATCTTTTCCATCGTATCGACGGATCATGGTAATGAATTTCTTTTCCATCGTATCGTCAGATCATGGTACTGAATTTCTTTTCTATCGCATCAACTGATCATGGTAATGAATTCCTATTCAATCTTATCGTCATATCATGGTAATTAATTTCTTTTCCATCGTATCAACCAATCATGGTAATGAATTTCTTTTCCATCGTATCGACTGATCATGGTAATGAATTTATTTTCCATCAGCTTGTCCGATCATGGTAAAAATATTGTTTTCCATCGACTTGTCAGTTCATGGTGACAAGATTGTTTTCCATCGGCTTGTCAGTTCATGGTAATAATATTGTTTTCCATCGTCTTGTCAGTTAATGGTAACGACTTTGTTTTCCATCGGCTTGACAGTTAATGGAAACGATTTTGTTTTCCATCGGCTAGTCAGTTCATGGTAATAATATTTTCTTCCATCGTCTTGTCAGTTAATGGTAACGACTTTGTTTTCCATCGGTATGATGATTGAGAGTATTATTTTACATCGTACGCTTGTGTTTTTCTTTAATACTATATAAAACCAAAAATTACCTTACGATCTCCGGTAGGTACATAAATTTTTTTAAATTGTTTTTGTTTGTTTTAATCCTATCCGTTGATCTTATTTCTTCTAATATCAACCGAAGAAGATCAATGGTCACCCCTTTTGACCCGTATTAATAGACCCCCATCCCCAAACCCATATTGGGTTTTCAGGTTTTGAGGTGAAGCTCCGCTCCACTGTTTTTAAGTCATCGTACGATCATTCATCGGCATCAACTATATGTCTCAGTCCTCTACTAATACTCCTGCCGAAATGTCTTCAAAGACTTTTACAGAGAAAGTCATTTTCAGAGAAAGGTTAGTTTCTCAGGACTTTTTTGATTCGTATGATTCCACAATCATAATAATCATTTTGTTTTAAGGATGTGAGCATTTATGTGTTGAAATACCTATTTCTCAAGATCTGGTTCTCTTTGATGAAGTCAGTCAGTTCTATAAAACTGTATCTTTCAACAAAGACATGATTATCAATTTTTCCATGTACGATAGAATGTTGTCTATGTCTGTGAAACAAGCGGCTCATTTTATGAATGTCCCAATAGAAGGTGATTCTTTCTGTCCATCTCATAAACTACCAGAGGAGGTCGGTACGTTTAATAGAGAAAGTGTTGAGAAGTCTTTGTTTTTTATAAATGAAGAGAAGAGAAAAGTGGCTCATATATCTTCGGACAATAGGTTTGGGAAACTTTGGATGCAAGGTTTTCTCATCACTAGGAAAGGAGATAGATAAACTCTTAAAGTTTTAGATGTTTTTATGCTTGAATATCTTGTAAATATGAGAAAAGTAAATATCATGGGATATGTTTTTGAAACTATCAAGAATGTCAAGACAAGAGGAATTAAGTCCCAAATGATTATGTATTCAGCCATCCTTACAAAGTTTATTCTTGAGAGCATGATGTTTTTCAACATTCCTTTGAAAAGAAAAAAGATGATAGATCTGAAGCCATCCTAGATTAGTAAGAGTATGATGAAAAAGTTGAATGTTTGTTTTGATCCAAATTCAAAACATTTTATAAGAGATGTAGAAGCTGAGTCGGCTCAAAATCAATCGGCACCTATGCCAGCCAAATACAGTTTTTCTATTTGTGTTCCTCAAAAGTTTGATCCGCAAACCAGCTCAAAGCCAAAGAACATGCCAAAGTACAGTAAGGAGGTCGTAGCTAAATGGAGAAAGGATAAGGAATAGAGAAAGGATGGTGATCCAAAGTTTGGACTTGATCTAGCCAAAGCCTATTCATAGTGATTATGGGTTAAGGATACCCTTTAGGATGAAAATAAGAATAAGATGCTTTTGAATTGAAGAGCACATGAATTTGATGTTTCTAATCTCTTGAAAGTAGTTGAGGATGCTAGTGCTCAGCTTACCACAGAAGTACATCAAGAACCAATTGTACAGAGTCTTCCAAAGAAAGAAAAATGAAAACAAATGTTGGAAGAAATAGAAGAGGATAAAGAAGTGAAAGGAGAATTTATTTTAGAATTCCTTCAGAGTTCGAAGAAAAGTAGAGAGGAATCAGTTCACAAGCGAAGTGAAGATATTCAACAAACCACTCATGCCGATCAAGAACCTATTGAAACTTCTGAAACTCCGAATAAAACACCCCCTCAAACAAAGAAAGGTGCTCAATCCTCTCATACTGAAAAATTTATTATCATCATTGAAAAAGTAGAAGAAGAAAGAAGATAGAAATAAAAAGAAAAAGGAAAATAGCCAGTTGTTGACTCAAGCCGATCAAATGAATTTCCTTCGTTCGATGAAGACACTGATTCAGAACACACAATCTCTCTCAAGAAGAGTGATTACATTGTTCATGTTTTAAGAAGGGTTGAAAAGACCATTCCTTACGTTCCCAGGCTGGAAGGTAAAATTGATTTTATTACTGACAATCAGAAAAAGAAGTTTGGTTCTATAAGAGAATTGAGAACGAATGTTTTGTCAGTTGAAGATGATTTGAAAGTTCTATCTGAAACTTCGGCTACTCATAAAAAATCTTGCAACAGGATGACCAAGTGGTCATATAATACAGAAAGCTCGGTAAATGACCATGATATAGAAATTGATGATATAAGGAGGTTATCAAATGATCTTGCGATTGATTTCAATAATCTTGACAAAGAAACCGTTGAAAGGGTGAATCAGGTAACTCATGGAGATGATATTCTTTTAGTGAAATAATTGAAAGAGTGAATGAATGAATTTCAGTCTAAATTCTCAAAGGTTTCATCTTTCAAGGATGAAATGGTTTTGTTGAAGAATCAAAATTCTGTGTTATCCAAAGATAACAAGAATCTGCAAGATAGAATTGATACCCTTGAGGAAGTAATTAGAGTCCAGGAAGAGACAATCAAGAATCAAGATCATATTTTTCCACCCAACAAGAGATTCTCAGAACTCAGGGTAATTCAATCTCTGAAGACAATAAATAAATCAAAAAGATGAGAGTTGTTCTTCCTGAGCTGATAAAGAAGGAAAATGAAAGAGAAAACAAATGACTGTTTTATTTGTTTTTCTTTTGTTATGGAACATGTATTTTTTATAATGACATTTATGTTACTCTTTCTTTTGTCCTGCAATTCATTTCTCTAACCGTTTCAGGCAACTCAAGGTGAACCCATTCTTTTTGTAAACCAAAAAGGGGGAGAATGTTTGAAAAAGGGGGTGAATTTTTTACAAAGGGATAATTATTTAATCAAATACTTCGAAACCAAGGAAAATATGTGAATACAATCCTTATGAAAGTATATACCTAAGGGGGAGTTAGTTGTATTCAAATTCATATTCAGAAGAGTTTCCAATAACTCAGGGGGGGATAAGTTTTTCTTGTTGTCTTTACAATGTGTTATGTGCTTTCCAAAATGGGGATATTGTTGAGTCAAAAGTTCCCTTTTGACATCTATATCTTGTTTTGGAAATCACAAATGTCTTTTTAATCATACTTACTTTATCAATAGTATATTACTTTCCTTGTCAATCATATCGTACTAACTCTGTCAATCATATTGTACTGACTCTGTCAATCATATCGTACTGACTCTATAAATAGTATCGTACTGACTCTGTCAATTGTATCGTACTAACATTTTTGTTCATACTTTCATTACTTGCTTGTTTTGGTAATTAGTCAAAAAACACATATTTCATACTAATCATACTCTTTTTTAACACCTTCATATATCTTTTTTTAACTAATACGATGTCGTTGAGTTAGTTACAAATTAATCAAAACAATGTCATGCTTTCTATTTCAATATGACCGTTATAATGACAGGTGTCCAAGTGCCACCGAGTTTTTCGGAGAAATATGACCGTTGGAGGAAATTTGACCGTTGGAACCTGAGGCCTATAAATACGAGTTCATTTGAAGCCGAGAGAGATGAACAGTGAACATGTGTGAACAACTGTGATACTTTACTTCTATCATGTTCTAGAGAGAGACGTTCTGACATCTATCATTCTTTGTGCTTTGTGCGTTCGATCATTGTATCTAGGGCTTTCAAGTAATTGAAAGACCGAGGTGCCAATTACCTACAAAATCAAGTCCTGCCTTGGATAGGTAGACAGACGTTCTGATCATTGTATCGATGGCTACCGGGGATAGGCAGCTATACATTCCGATCATCGTATCAAGAGCTGCCGGGGATAGGCAGACGGACGAACCGATCATCGTATCGAGGGCTTACCCAGGTGGTGGTAAGACAGAACTCTTATCATAGGTAAAAGGATAACTCTTCTATTTGGGTCAAATGAATTTTAATACTTTGAAATTTCAACTGCTGTTTGTATTAGAAATGAATTTGTATTGTTTCCTTTCTTCTTTGCACTTTCAATTGTAATTGTTTCAATTACAATTATCCTATTACATTTTGTATTAATAGATTCTATACGCTTTATGGTAGAATATCTCACACTTGTATTACTCTGAATATTGTATTCATCTTGAATACAATTACTTTACTTGTCTAATAGTATTACATTACATCATACCTTTATATTCAATACAATTGTGGTTATTTGAATTGTATTAGTTTATGATCTTTTAAAATAATATCTGTAAGTGTTTAAACTTAATGTTTTTAAAAATACAATTCACCCCCATCTTGTATTGTTCCATATAATATACATATACATCTACAGTTTTGATCCAACAGTCTGCCATTTATTCTCAACATATTAAGAAATTGTATCATGTTTTAATAAGATAAGTAACGAATTCAATGAGTCCTATAGATTTGAAGGGAATAAAGTGAAGAAAAGGATGGAAGAGAGAAAGATGGGTAAATGGAAGAGGGAAAAGAAGAATTTTACCATATGTGATATCTCTGGGAAGAAACACCTGGAACTTGCCTAAAGGAAATGGGAGTTTTTTATAAGAGTGGTGAAAAAAGGCACCATGTACGTGACTTCAAGAGTAAGAAAAAGGTTTCAAATGTACAATGCTTCATCTGCAAGGAGTTGGGACACTATGCAAACCAATGTAAAAATCATCAGAGTATGCCCGAAAGGATGCTATTGGATAATAATCAAGTTATGATACTACTACAGATGAGGAGGAATGATTATAGTTCTTATGTTGTTATTAGAATTATTTCATTTGAGTGTTGTATCAATGATGTACTGGTTATAATAATTAAGGATTATATAATGATTGTACTGCAGTACTATTTCATTAAGGACTTGAGATTGTGTGGAACCATGAAAAGTGACTCAATAACAGGTTATATTTTTGAAAAATATATGGATGGGAGAACAATAAATCATAATATGGTTTTGATACTGAGGTAGTGATTTTGAAATAATACATGTCTGATTTGGATAAATTATATTCGATATTTTTGGCTACCTTGAGATTGATTAATGATTTGTATATTCCATCACTGTTTGAGTTTACATAATTTTTGTATAGGATTATATCCAATATTCTATAATGAATAAGTAATCATGAATGTAATCAATAAGATTTTACGGAAACTCTAGATGTTGCAGTGTTTTATAATAATACATAATGAAGGTGTTCACATGTTATTAAATGGAAAAAAGGATCTTCATTGTTTTTAAATTCCCTATAAATTTTGAACTCTGAGTTTTGATAGAATTATTTTGGATAAGTATAGTTTGAGATTATTTTTCGATTTCCATAAAAAGGACAACCCGGAGGTCAGGATTCAACCTGTCGTGTCCGACAAGGCCGTGAGACTTGAACCTGAAAACGAAGGGCGAGAATGGTGTATCACCTACCATTGACCCATATGATGTCCTGGATTGAATAATGTAGTTTTTTTAAAAGTCTTAGTAGTTCAATTATAAATTCATTTTTTTGGAACCCTATATGAATAGGATTAATAGATTGTGTTTTTAGTTCTATTATCATTTAGAGTGAATCATGATTTTGTGGTAGCAATTAGTTAAAGGATGAAAATATACTTGTCAACTATATATATTTACTTTTTCTTCTTCTCTTATTCTATGAATAAAAAAATTATTAACCATTAGATAAGGAATCTTAAAACTAAATATGTGTTATCCTAATACCTTATGTTTTGTTGAAACAATGATATTTTAAATCATCATAGACTGATGACTTTGAGGCCCTCAATTATATAATTATTTGTGACTGATGACCTCAATCAATCCCAATAAATGTTTTCGTTTTTCATCCAAATTTGTGTCTCTAATTTCCACCAATGTTTTCCTAATCAAGATCATAATTTTGTGGTGATTGTTCATTCTCCTTTTATTATTATTAAGACTAAATGTTATTAACCCAATTTTCGATATGGGTTTTCCCAGAAAGGTATTTTCTATTTTCAACATTTTATTTTCTAAGAACATTTTCAAATTGAGAGGAATCAATTTATTGAAGGAGGGAATAATGTAACAGCCCAATATTTCCCAGTACATTATTTCTTCAATGTAATTCAATAACATGCACTACACCCAACATTGAGTTCAAGCGCACCACGACTTACCAGACTACCCATTCAAAATCAGTTATGAGTAGTATTAACTGAATTTTGAACTTTATATAATACTTATAATTTTATAATCCATATTATGAGTATCGTAGACATAATGTAAGAAAAAATACATTTTTTCAGATAAAAGAAGAATTTTTCCAAAAATGCAATTTTACTGCCTTTTAACGGAGAAATCTTTTTAAATACAATATACGAAACTTTTACATATTAAATATGACAAAATAAATTTGTTCTGTAGAATTAAGAAATAATGATTTAGTTTCAATAAATTTTTGGTTATTTTCTGATCACTTTCATATTTGGGTTAATAGTGAAAAATATTATATTTTAACTGAAAAAACTTTTTTAATCATTTATAATGTTAAATTATAATTTTTAAGAATTTGTATGTATATATAGATTATAATTTTACCATTTAATCCAATTATGGTAATTCTAAGTAATTTCACTTTGATATTGGACATAAATAATTGTTAATCTTTTGATAGATATTGTTTCTTAAAAATATGCCTTTTGGTTTTGATAACAAGAATTAATTTTAAATTAATAAATGAAAAATATACTCTTTTAATTTTATAAAATAGACTTCATTTTTAAATTCATAATATCAAAATTATCTTAGGGTGATTTTTTGGTATTTTTCCAAAAACATTGAGTTTTTGATGAATAGTGAAATATACTAAATTTTAATTAAAAAAAACTTTTTTAATCAAAATAATTTATATTGATAAATTATAATATTGAGTGGTTTTCATGTATAATTAGATTATATTTTTATCATTTAATAACATGTTGGTAATTGGACATAATTTCATATTTAAACTAAAGATAAGAAAATGTCAATCTTTTGATTGTTATTATTTTTTAAAAACACGCTTTTGGTTTTGAACACGGGAATTAATTTTAAATTAATTTATGACACTTCTGTGTTTTGAATTTAGAAAAATGGATTCTATATTTAGAATAATGAGGTCCAAATTGTGTAAATAGGTAACTTTTTTTATTCATTTTTAATAATTACATCGGTATATATTTTATTTACCGTGGTAAAAAGGTAAATCCGTTAAATAAGGGTATAAAAAATATTATAATAAAATTAAATTACCATAAAATGTGTCCTAACCCTATTGGTTGATATATGTCCGACCATGGGAATATTTGTGTCGATTTTGGGACCCCATGGGGCCACTTGTAAGTGATAATGAAACTTTATATTAATAACATTAAAGTAAATACAAAAATGACAAAGGCAAATATCTTTTAGAAAAATAATTTTTACATAGGGATATATATGTTATATATTTGACTATAAATATTCATTAGAAAGATAAAAATATTTTCTACATCATGGTATATTTTTAATAATTTTTAGACATTTAATAATCTAATTTATATATAACACGATAATGATGTAGTGTTTACCTCATTAATAAATGATTTAAATAAATTAGATTATAAAGACTAAAATAATACAAAAAACCAGTCCAATTCTTATTAGATGATTTTATTTCTATCATGAGTCATATTATCTTCAACATTAATGAGTTTTGGACATTTAGAAACCGAATAAAACTATATAATAAAATAATATTTTCAATCTTTCCTAAAGAGCCCCTCCTCCCCCATATAAAATGACACAACATCTAACCAATTCCTCACACCTGTCAAGGGTATTGGCTCATCAAAAATCATTCCAATTAAGCTCCATATATCACTATCCTGATTATATAAGCCTTACCATAGGCATAAAGAACATCAAGAGTCATTTTTAGTTCAAACTAAATGGAGTTCCCAAAATTAAAGGATACGATTTCTCTTAGCTACTTTTCTTTTATTTTACTTTTCCAACCCCTAAAATCTTCTTAATATTTTCTTTTGTATCAAAACCAGTACAACAAATTTACTAGTATATTGTTATAAAAATTATTCTAACTACACTTACACACACCTCCATATAATGGGTGAAGAACATCATGTTTTTGTGGATGGCAACCAAATGCCCCACGAAACAATGATTGTTCAATTATCTCCTACCACCTCTCATGGTGGCAATTATGATGGAACTATAATTAAATATGATATTAATGATATTTATTTTATATATAATCCTATTTAATTCCATTTTATAGTATACCATTATTCGTTTCATGTAGTATATATATACGATAATTTCATTTGAGGAAGTGCAGACTACCACCCCTCAAAGTGATATGACTCATTCAAACCATACATGGAACATAAAAAAGGATGGTATTAATAAACGTTAGTAAAATATATAAGATATTATATTATACTAGAATAATAATATACCTATGCATCATTTGGTTTTGATTCCTTTTAAAATGAAAAAAATGAAATGGAATTAGCGTTTGTGTGTACGTACGAATTACTGTCTCCACGAACGTGATGAGATTCATTTCCCCATAATATCTACTCAAGAATAATTCTCATTTTATGATTAAAAGTAATGTTTAAGTACTTGATATCATTGTGGATATGAATAATATACAACCTATCCATAACAAACATGGCTTACATAACAAAGCATATAAAGGAAAATGAATTAGTTAACACCTGAAATGACGATAATACTAAAATATTATTAATAAAGAAATATGAAAAGATAGTATATGATATCATATTTATGTATATGTTTGTTTTATAATTTAATAACAATTATTTAACTATTATAAATGAGGTTAACCTACCCTCTACCAAGGAAAATTACAGGGTAAGGGGTTTTCATCTCACTCCTCATTCTCATGGGATTCATGAAATATTGCCTCTATTACCATTTTTGTGGTGTATATACTACCCATAATTGTCTTATTTGTGTAATACACTTTAATTTATGTTTATTTACATAATAATTGTATGATATCTCTTCAATGGGGTGTATGTTTCGTAAGTTACCAAATCGGTAAGGATTAATTTTACAATCTCATTATTATCCGAGGTTGTTTTTATGTAAGTATCTAATGGGACATATTTATTATCCATGTCCATGTTTCATGAAAGTGTTTTAAAATAGATTATTTTAAGTAACTTTTTACAAAAACATCATTTCAAATTTATTAAATATTTATTCTTCTAAATCTTTCTCATTAATGTTCATGTATTCAAAATGCTTTTTATGGATTTTTATATATGGAAATAAATATTTTTAAAATGTTAATTCCTTTCAAGAGTTTCAAAGTAGTATGGGACACTTTGATTCAAAACATTATTTTAATGTATTCCTTCATAAATTGTGTGAATTTTAATTTTTTTCATGATAATGGGATATTTCTCTCAAAGAGATTTACAAATCATTTTCATCTATGCCAACATCATTTGATGGATTTTAAACTTGTTTGAAGATGATATATTACGATACAAATATTCCATATTTTATTGAAGGTTTTGTGATATGTTTGACTATGGATTTTTTATTTTTATACCATTCATGGATTAGATATAAATTATTGACATTTCATATACTTGTTTAATACGAATGTTTATGTTTTGTTTAAACATTTTAATATGAGGAATGCATTGGAATTAGTAAGTGATGGGTTGAGCCTATTATACCTCCTTGATGCATCGGTAGGTCTCATGATACAAAATAGTTTATTGGCATAAGGCCTTGAAAAAATTATTATTTGTAGTCTTGGCACATTGCCTTGACTATAGGGGTACGATAGTATGGAATTATGGAATACATCATTATGAAAGTGGTTATTGATATTGAATATGATTTTTTGATTAGTAGAATATACATGTAAATAAGTAAATGTAATTATATCATTTTAAATATGCCATATTATGATGATGTTCATGTTTAAAAGGATATTTTTTAGTTATACATTTCCTCAAATGCTTTTGCTTATTTATGAATGTTTCTGTTGTACTGTTTTCCTTACTGAGCATCTGAGCTCACCGCTTTCTATGTTTTATTATTCCCAGTATGTAAAGAGGTATTTTATGAATTACCTGTAGGAAATGTATGAGGGGATATGAAGACATTATTTTGTTGTACTTTTTTCACTTTATTATGTTATGTAAGACTTATCAATATATCTAGTGATTACGAGGATACTAAACTAATAGGTCTTTCTAGACTTGAACTTTTGTGATCATGCCTATATTATGAAATAATTCACCGAATCTGGGTAACTAGGGTCAGGGCATTACATATAATATATAATTAATGATACATCCATGATCTATAGAAATTCTATAAAATACATCAGATTCTCATACTATTGGATGCTTGATTGTCTCGTGTAAATTATATCATCAAGTGGCACTGAAAATCATGGCACCTCAGCTTATGGAACCTCTATTTTAGTGATAAATCCACATGCATGTTATTTGGATCACACGGCCATAACATGTTAGTATCATACATGTTATGGATTAATTTCCTCCTGCAACGAGCATGTTCAATTTGGATAAATCACATTCATAATGTTATAATATGCATACCGACCATATTTTACTGCATGATATTAGATTAAGCTTATGGTGATCATCCTATAAGAATCATTTTCTATACCATCAAAAATATATTTATCAAAACCATTTTTCCCCTAGCATAAATATGATTCTCAAGGATTATTGAGGCTATATACCATTACCCGAAATGATTGGACGTGTCAGATGAACTTTATCATAGGGCTCAAATTTTTCATTCCATTTATTGATGGAGGAATGTTTTATATGATCCGTTTGACCACATCGATATCTCTATTCATTGGGGTCAGAGTTTATGATTCCTAGAACTAAATCAGCAGATTGAAATTAAAAAAACCATAGTTTTATTCCACCACAGACAATAGAACTAATTTTTCTAGATTTTTTTCATTTTCCCTTACCAACCGGCCCATGTGGGAATGCTCCTATGCCCATCCATACCAATTTTTGGTATTTCCAGGGAATTTTCTTTCATTGGAGTCCACCCTTCATGTCCCACATATATTTGAGGTCAATATTTCATTGGATAGACCTTAGGTTACCAAATTTTTTATGTAATCCCAATTAATACACATAAAAAATTATCTAATTATATAAATATACATATATTATAGTCCAAACTCTTTAACTTCCTTCCTTGTTCACATCATGAAATTTTTTATTTCATATTATTCACATTAATTACTCATTCATTAATAAACACCCTATTTCATAGACAAATTTAAAAAATAACGCATCAAGAAAATATTGTTTACATGAACATCACATGATGTATCAAATGCGAAAAATGTTTAACATGTGTGTTTTATCATTGATTATTAGTTCAATAATCATTAGAATTACAACATGGATATTTTATAATGCGTGTAAAATTCTTTGAATATATAACAATTCCCCCGGAATTACCACTTCAACCACACTCATGAAACACATATTGAAAATCAATGTCAAAAAATTCAACATTGGGGCCAAGAAAATTAAATTGTTCTATAATGTATATAGAATAACAAAAATATCATATCATCATGAACAAAAAATTCCATTTTGATTCCTTTATATGTTTATAATGTTCTATTCATGAGACAAATATTCTTAACATTTAGAAATTTTGTTATATTTAAAATATTATATTTTTATGTTAAAATGTTTAATTCATCACAAATGACCTAGTGATATTTTAAATTCATTTATCATCAATGATAACATCGTTATTTTATTTTAATTTACTAGGGATATAAATATTTGATACCAACGAATTTATTTTTTATAAGCATTGTTGGGATGAATATTTGATGATTATTATTTGAAACACGATACATTCCCAAAAGGTAATTATGTTATGAATAAAAATTTCTAAATATCAATTTCTTTTCATTGTATATGCTATAATGGTATGATAAAATGTTCATATATCATGCTTTAATTTCATGGGTTATTCTTTAATGAATTATTTATGATCATGTGGAACACATATGAATATTTTATGATTATGTGATCGGTTAATTGAGATTTATATAACCCTCCAATGAATTTTATAATGATGTATTTATCATGAAATAATATATCATAAAATAAGGTGTTCACAAAAATTAGTGTCAGAATCTTCCCATTATGATAATCATAGGTTTAAGCCATGAATATGGATTTTATAGAATATATAGTGAAATCAATCCAATATGATAGTCATGGTACTGGTACTTTCCTAAGGAGTTTATTTTCCATGTTTATGTGCATGAAGAAATATGTATAATTCAATTTTTATGCACTCATGGATAATTATCATTTATTGTTTTATGAATCATAACATATAAGCTACCAATATTCATTTCATGACTAATTTTTAGGACAAAATGATTTCAATGATTTTTTTATCAAAGGTAAACCTCATGATCTATTATATTTTATTTTTATATAATGTATAAATGTTTATATATTTATTAAATTTTTACACTTACTGAACACCTAATTTCTAACATTATAATATCTTTCTCAGTTTTATGAATATAGTTTTTACATAGTTTTTATGAAATAACTGTTTTATATGGTAATCATTGAATATAATTAATGAAATAGGAGTATTGCCTATATAGAAACCAAAAACAAAATATTAATTATGTTTTTGATAGGGAGATGAGGTAATATATCATATGTTTATCATATTTAAAACATCATCATTATGAGAGGAATTATGAAATAATGTTTTGGAATCTGGAATTTCAAAAAACTGAATGTCATGTCACACTAGTAAACTACCACACATAGTTGTAAAGGAACAAAATATCATGTTGACACATATTTAACAATTTATCATGAGATTCATAACATTACTCAATTAATTAGAGTGATATTTAATTCCAGGTGCACCTATCACATCATAACATTTTAATTTTACTATAAAATTTTTGGTGCACCCGCCATATCATAACATTTACATTATCATGCATGCCACGTAGAACATATATCAATCATGGAAGAAAACATGGAAATTTTATAATAATCATTTAATAAATAATATATATATATAAACATATGGTTCTCAAATGAAACATGGAATAATATACTTTATATTAGAATTATCAACCTTGAGTGAAAAAGAAACAATCTCATGATGTAAACCATGTATTTTTAAAGAATTGTTATTTTTGGAAAACATTGTGCTTTCTATAAACACACGTAGAAAAAAATTATATGAAAAAAATCCTATATAATTATGATTAAACTTTAGTTAAGAAATATCCATACTGAAAATGAGGTGTAATAGGGTAAACCCAAAGAAAAATAGTTGGGTACGATAATTTTTAATACCTTGTTTCTGAAATCTTTATTAATATTAATATCATATTTAATCACTATATATTCATTAATTAAAAATTTAGAACATTTAATTCTATAAGTTTTTTCATTATAGTTTCATTATTTTCATTTATGAGCTTTTCTATGAGTTATATAGATTAATTTCATCATTTGGAAGAATTTGTTTTCATGGTTTTCATGAATGGATTTCTTGTATACATGAATAACTGTTCATGTAAAATGTGGATAAATATGAAAAATTTTGATTAAATTTAATTAATGATCTTACATAATATTAAATTAAATTATTATGATACTTATATGGTTTGTTTTTGTATAATTAGATAACCATATAAATGATGATCGTTTTAGGTTAATTTTGTTAGCTTCTCTATCGCAACAAACTCATTTTATTTTATCATTTAATATTATGTCTATTTGATAGTAAAGAAATAAATAAATGTATATAACATAAATTTTAAATTATTTTTAAATCATTATGATGGTTTTATTAACATACATGATTTTTTTAATAGAAAATAAATGTGCAACACCCAAGATGTTGGTAAATTGACATATCACGGGAGATGATTTCATTTTTAGAATAAAAGAGAGAGAGAGAGGGTGAGAGAGAATGGATTTTTATAATGGTTATTATATTAAAATTATTGAATACTTGTATATAAAACATAATATAGTTTTAGTGGAATTTGGAAAGGATAGGGTTAGAAAAAGACATTAAATGAAATGAAATTCAAATGAAATTAAAAGGAAAAGGAAGTGGATTTTACCTATATTATTGATCCTCCATGATAACCTCCTAAGTGAAACGTTTTTCTTGCCTTTTGATGAGACCATGAGCTCCTAAATTTGGTATAGGGGATTGGGGAGAGATTCAGATAGAATAAAGGAAATGATAAAATTTTAAGAGGTGTGAGGGGAAGCGAGGCGAGAGGTGGTGTTTATAGTTGAGTAGATATGTGTTTTATCATTATTATGTTCATTAGTTTATTATTTTGGCTCAATACTATGAATATTTTGAGCATTATCCCTAAATATATTTAAATAATTAACTATATTTTTAGATATTGGGAACACATCAGACTTAAATCATCTATGACTCTATAATTCAGGTATTGAGCTTTTATTGCAAGTTTTCATCTTTTAGTTTTCATTACTAAAGTCGAGTATATTTAAAAAATAACCAAAAAACCGTAAAAAGTATTCAACATGGTGAATTAAAAAATAAACTTGATTTTACAATTTTGTTTTCTAAATAACGAAAATTTATTTTTTAATTAGATTTTTTATTTACATGGAAAATATATAATTTAAAATTAAGAAAAATTTAATAACACTTTGAAAATTTAATTATTCTCTCATTGAATTATATGAAAATCATAATGTGATAAAAATATTTAAATTTTAATACATTTTATTTAAGTATATATTTCATTAAAATGAAGTAATTAATCAATCAAATTTAACTATGTATTTATGACTTACAAATATTCGAACACTAAACTAATAATTTTTAAAACACTTATTTATTTATAATATGATATAATTATTCCATAATCTAAATTATAAGATAAAAAAAATTTATTTATACATTCATGGGTGTGGATACATTTTATTTGGAAGGTTTACTAGTCATAATGGTCAAATTAATATTCTTTTGGTAATGTTACAATTTCATCCTTCTTGGTTCCTTAACTACATAAAATAATAAAACTTATAATTAGTTTATCATTTATAAAATTTTTATTATGATATCTAAGTGATTTTATGTGATTTTTTTTCATGAAATTGCTATAATAAGGGATAAATTCTATTGGTAAAAGTTTGGGTACATACATTCTTCCCCCCTTTTGTAATTTTCCCTCAAAATTTTGTTTTACATAATCGGGTGAAGGTACTTCTCCTTAATCACCTCCTTTTGTTCCAATGTTTCTTCTTCGTATATTGGGTTCTTCCAAAACACTTTTCAAAGGTGGGTTTTCCTGTTGCGTAGATCCTTATCTATCTAGACCAAAATCACTGTTGACTTCTGCTAATATGGAAGATTATCTTCCACCTATACCACCTCTGATATTGATACATATAAGGGATTACATATGAACTTCTAAAAGAGTGATACATGTAATGGATCATGAACATGGTGTAAATTTGGTTAAAGTGAAAGCCTATTGGTCATGTATCCTTTGTGATAATGTATCTCCATGGTGAAAATATACTATAGGATTGGCTACCCTTTATTTCTAAATAGCATTACTCTCTTCCATGGTTATATTTGAAAGAATACATTATCTACATCATCAGACTCCATGTCTAATCTAATGTTGTCATTTTAGAACTTATTTCAACTCTGAGCATTATTGAAATGTTTCTAGATACATTAATCCTTCTTTGACGTCACTTTCAAAATAAGAAGTCAAAGTAGTTTTCCTTAAAAAAACATCATCCCAGTATGTTGGATTTGAACATCCCAATCATAAAAAGCTTTATATTTAACCATGTGAATACTTGAGTGGATGCTACATTTATATGAGAACTGAACCAGTGTGAGATGTTGATCTAGTAAAATTTTGAATTCTAATCAGTAGGAACTTAACATATCTTCGAGATTGTAAATAGTCTTTTTACACCCACCATTATTTTATGGGTTAGAGTTTGTGATGAAATTTGATTCAGTACTCAAATCATGTTAAAGACTCAAAAAAAATTTAGATCTAAACCGACGACCATGATTAGAGGAAATGGAGAGTGGAACCTCACACAGTCTCAATAATTCCTTCACCTATATCTTTTCATATTTTTAACTAATTGATCACCTTGAATAGAAATAGTGTGGTTATTCTTGGTGATTTGGTAAACCACAACCCACAACCCATTATTTCATTTTGATGGCTTTGATAGACATTTTAAAAATATTATAGTGACAATCTTTCATTTCCACATAGGTATACAAAATTGTTTCATCATCCCATTGGACTTATGTCTCTCTATATTAACTTAATGAAATATCATGAAACTATAGATATACTCATCAATATCATTGATCATGTATTCCCACAACATGTTTTCAAATAGATCATGGTACATATTTGTACACAAGGGATGTATTTTTAATTTTGAGGTATTTTCATTGTCCTAGAGCTCATTCTTTACCCAAAGAGATTAAGGAATTCAATGCATCATTCCAAATTAAATCACTCTTTCATCATCGATATGGAACTCTGGGAGCTTCCTTTACTTTACTGTAGTCACCTTATTTTTTAAGTCCAAATAATCAATTAGTGAAATTATATGTAAATGTATATCTCATGGTATTCTTATTTTTAGAAATATTTCTTGTGTGTTAACATATAAAATTTCTTACCATAAGGGGATTTCATATGTTTCTATAATCTTAATTCCCAATCTAACTAAAGTGTGTTATGATACAAATAATAGAGACCCATATTCTTCTTACTTCAATATTACATAATTATAATGATAAGAAACACAAAATCATTCCACAATAAGGACCCAAATGATTTTTTTTGAAAACAAGGACCACACATTACATTTTAAAAAATAATATTCAAACATTTTTTTCATCCCTTCTTCTATGGATTCATATTCTCCCATGAATTCCCCTTGGTACAGGTAGTCACCTAAAGACAGACCTCAAAAAATGGGTGAGCTAAAATCCATGTAGGAGGATATATATGAACATGAAACTATATAAAATGGGTTAATCATATTTATAACATAGTTAAAATGAGAGGAAGAATTAGATAAATTCGTGGAATGTTGAAATTCATAAAAGTGAAATATCTTGTCATAATGGTTAACTACCCAACATAATTGTGAAATAATATAACATTATGATCACACATATTTCATATTTTCTCTTTAGATTTATCACAATCCCCAATGAATTAAAATTAAATATAATTCAATGAACACCTCTCACATTATATTATTTATGTTTCATTATATAATTCAGGGAACACCCATCAAATAATAACATTTACATTATCGTGCATGCCACAGAGAACATATATCTATCTTGGACAGAAAAAAAGACATGGAAAATAATGGGTTTCATTTCCTATATTACACATTAATAATATTTTTTTTCATAATAAATGATAAATAACATACTTGATATAATAATCATATGCCCTGAGAGAAGAAGAACCAATCTATTGAAGTAAAAGGTTTGTTTTTTTAAAACAAGAGTTTTTTTGAAATATATTATGTTTTTCAAAAACTCATTTAGAAAATATTTATATACCATAAAAGATTATATAATTATGATGAAGTCATATTTATAGAATATGCATTCAAAAAATGGGGTGAAAGAGGTGAAAAGCAAATAGAGAGAGTTAGGTTCGAGAATTCACCATAAATTGTGTCCATGAATGTACATCATATTATTATCTTGTATAATCACATTAGATTAAATAATTACAAATATATATACATTTATACTTAAATTTAGTTTATTATTGTTTTATTAATGTCATTTATTGAAATTTTGTTGAGTTATGGAGTATAATTTCATTGTTCGGGAAAATTCATTTTCATGGTGTTCATGATCAGATTTCGTGTATACATGAATGAATGATCGTGTAAATTAGAATAAATATAAATAATTTTTTTATATTTTATAAATTATCCTAGAGAAGATTAAATGATCTTATAATAAAAAATTTTATATGGTATGAGGATGTATCATTAGATAAATGTTAATAATGATCATTACATGAATAATTTGGTAATTATTTTATAATAACGATCCCATTTTGTTTTATAATTTAGTATTTTTAATATATGATAGCTATAGAAAAGAAATAATGTTTTAAAATATCTTTGAGAATATTTTTCAACCATTATAATGGTTTTATTAAAATAATTTATTTCATTAAAAGAAAAAGTATTTTGAATCGCCCAATATGTCGGAAAATTGACCCATTGCGGGCGATGATTTTTTTAAACTATGAATGATAGAGACAGATTATAAAATCGCATTTTATTATGGTTATTCAGCTATCATGATATAAAAATATCATATAAACCATATTATAGTTATATATATATTTTTATATGGGAAGCTTAGAAGAAGGTAATAAATGAAATGAAATTTTAATGATATAAAACGAAAAAGGAAGATGATTTTACTTCGTAGATTTATCCTCTGTGAGATCCTCCCTAGAGAGAAGGTTATGGCCTTTTGATGAGACCAAGTGCTATTAGATGTTGGAGAGGGTAATGGGTTGAGTTATGGGAATAATTTAAAAATTATAAAATGTTGATATGTGTGAGGAGAAGGGAGTGCGAGGTAGTATTTGTAGTGGAGGAGGGTTGGGTTTTGTCCTTATTATATTCATTAGATCATTATTTTTTCAAAAGACAACAAATAGTTTGATAATTATCTATAAATATATTAAAATAATTAATTATATTTATATATTTTTTTCTTACATCATCCTAACGTCATCCATGACTCCATAGGTCATGTATTCTGCATTTATTGTAAATTTTAGTATTTTACAATTCATTATAAATTGAATTATTTTAGAAAAATACCAAAAAATTCACCCAAAACATTTTTGACCTGTATAATTCAAAAATAAACTCTATTTTATGAATATTTTTTTTAAATATGATTCTTATAATTTGGAAATAAATTAATCATTTACTTGGAAAATACAGATTTTAAAATTATATCTTCCTTTATAAAACTATGAGAAAATTACGTAAGATCTCATAAAAATATCATAAATCAATACATATAAAAATATTAATTTTTGAATAGATTTTCTAATTTTTTTTTCTCTTATAGATGATACAAGTAATCATAAATATTTAATTAAGTATTTATTACGTACCAAAATTCCAACACATAAGTACAATTTTCTAAAATATATATTTATATAGTCTAAGATATAAATATAATATATATTAATTTATAAGATGACTAAATATTATTTATAATATCATGGGTGAGGATAATATTCATTTTTACAGTTTACTAATCATAAGTATCATATTACTATTTCTAAGGTGAAGTAACTATTTCAACAGTAATGGTCCCTTAAATTTTAAAAATAAATATTTTTCAATTAATTATTCAATTAAAATGTTTTTATTATGGTCTCTATGTGTTTTTATATAATATTTTCTATATGAAATTAGTATAACAAGGGAGAAATTCCATTGATAAAAATTTGGGTCATTATATCGATAGATTATCATTAATTTATTCATTTCTCAAAAATTCAATAACTACTTTAATATTATTCACAAGATCCTCATTGATGTTTAGTAAAATTGGAAATCATTCATAAATACAACAATGAACGTTTCAGTATACTCATATAAAATCCTCTTCATCAAAGCCAAAAATACATCATTGGTATTTTTCTGACAAAATTAAAAGATGATATATTCATAATATCGATAAATTATTTAGAATAATGTTTCCTAAATGACAGATTTTTTTAGTGACAGCCAGATTGAAGATAAATATCCAAGTATCATTTTCACCTTTTCAACTAGTTAAACAGATCAAAACTCTTAGGTAATAAATACATGTTCATTAACATGAATTTATTGAGATTTTAGTAATAAAAAATAGTGGATGTTCCCTAGTAGGTTTTTGAAAAAATAATAAGCACCACCAAAGCATACACAATCAGAGTTATAAATCCTTTATCTAAAAAATCATCCAACCAGTTTTTCAACTCTCCAATTTTTGATAGTTCCATTTGGTACTAAAGAGTTTATACTAGTTTAGTACCATGTGCTTATACAATATAAAAATTATACCTACTTTAATGGTGAAAAATATGAGAATACAGAATGAAACACTATGACAATCATGATGAAAAATAGAGTGAGATAACCACCCATGGATTCTCACTCCAAATCAAAATCATGAACTAATATCACATTCCCCATTTCTAGATAATAAATTTTTGCTCTGCTCGACCTCATATCCTATTCTTCTTGAATGATACATCAATCCCCATCAGGTACAATGATGGAGACTGATCATAGAAAATAATAAATTTGGGATTTATTAAAAAACATCCAATACATCTTGAAAATAAAATCAAGGGGATTCATGTCCAGAACAAGAAAATAAAAGGTATTCCCAATATCATGGAAGGAGAAAACAAAAGCAGAGTAATGAAACACTTCTCTCTATTTTTTATATTCGGTATAGTAATATTCAAAATATATGATAAAATCATTATACCCAGAATTATAATATTCATATTAGATGAATGTGTGACATGCACCATAATCAAATAATGAAATCACTAAAGATGTTATTATAGTGATGTTATATTTCACATTTTTTGGACTTTTTTTGAATCTTCTAGAGACACTTCCACTATGTAACGAGGCATTATTTATATTCTTGAGGATGGGACCACTTGAATCATTTATTATTTGATTTCATAATTGTAATTTTTGGTGTGGATTATATTGTGAAAATATGTGGTGAATATAACATATCATATAATTTCTTAAAGTTTCAATAATGACTGTAAGAACCACATATATTAGGTGTGTCAGTTGAAACTAGTTTATATCTCCCATACTTTCCAAATTGGTAACAAGTAAAAGGGCCTGACTTGGTTACATCATGAGTTCTACAAGACAATTTTTGTTGATATCCATAATGACACTCATTAATTGGTTTTTTTTCTATTTATGGGAACCCGCTGACCTAAAATTTTTAGAAATGGGAAATCCTATCAAAAATAACTGAGATACTAGATCATGTTCTTCCTTCAATGACTTATCCAACATGTCAGCGTAAGAAGAGAGATTAGTCATGAAAACCAGATAATGAATATCAGATCAGTTTTCTATATCAAAACACTCATACATTATTTTCTCATTAAAAATATTTCAGGTGAAAACTAAACATGAATTGTTAATCGATTCTTATATTTTTCACAACACTATCTTCCCTCTTTAGTTTGAAAAACTCCAAATACATAATAAATAACACAGATTCATGATGATAGTAGTTGGTAAAAACAACCATGATCTCTATCCAATATTAAACCTGATGATTCTCTACTATCACCATTGAGTTCCACTATCCCATTCTATGACCCTATATCATAAATGTAGTACATATTTCCATAATTGATTCTAGAATATCTAAGAAATCAAACAGAATGTGTTATTTTTTGAAATAGTACTCATCCTATTAAGGATAATTAATGAATAGTAATGAATGTTGTTTTTTATAAAGGAACTCATGAGAACGATTCTAGAATTTTTCTTTTTGAGGTTCCACAATTGGAGCTTTAACGGGTCTTGGTGCTGATGTTTTTCCCAATGCTTGGAGAACACAGATAACAACAACTACTATATATTTGTCTACAATATAAATTTTTAACTATAGTTATTAAGAAACATATTCCTGAATCATATTCACACCCCTTCTTATAGGTTAGATTCTACACACCATATGAAAACAACATTGATGGCATCAGAAGATTACCTAGATCAACAGTCGAACAATAGAGATAAGGAAAATTAATCTCATCATATAGATAATTTTTTTCGGGTTTACTCTAATCCAAATATAAAATAGGTAAAAGACTATAACGAATTCTTAATACATTTTTCTCAACCCATCCATGGTAAAATAAGGATCATTACGATGATAGATGGGAAATCACTCTTTCACAACTACCACTTATTTTCCGACAAGATTTATCAACTCCATATGAAAATTAATGAATGATTTATATCTAGCACCTTCGAGAAAACTTTTTTCAGGAGCTATCCCATTTATGTGGGCACACTAATACATGATTTTAAATTTAATATCCCAAAATAAATTCAAAATATACATCGGTTTTCAACTAGCATGTGGAAGCCTATAATATTTACATGGGAACACATTTTCCTCAAAAAAATTAAATGAAATAGATATAGATCAATATAATAAAAAAAACTAAAAGAAATAATTATAGAAACAAAAAATGTATATCAAAAACCCAAAAAGTAAATATTCATTGTGTATATAGATGATCAAGAAAAATACCATGTCACAAAGGACACATCACCAAAAAAAACACAAGGGATAACTAACATTTATGTACTCTAAGAGGGACCCCCAATACCCAGAACAATATGCATGAGTCCAAAATCATCTCAATTAACAGAATTTATATAAAATTAATCGAAATAAATACAATTTTAATCTTTCCTAATGTAAAATAGTTCAATGTTTTATGGTCCTCAAAAATCACATATATGTAATCACAGGAATATTTTACACATGTCCCATAGGATCAGCCAAAATTCGACCTTTCAACATCCCAATCGATATATGATATATCAAAAATGGATTTTAATATTTTCAAATCTTCAATCCATTTCCTGGGAATTTCCATCGAATTCTTTTATTCCCAAATTAAACACCAAATAATTAATCTCACATGATCTCCACCAATCTATAGAAAAATGGAAAATATTATTATTTGAAAACACTCCACATTTTCTTACTTTTACTTTTTAAAATGTCAATTCTTGTTAAAAAAACATATGTTTTTCAGAATTTCATGTATTTTAATTTAAACAACAATCACATGTTTACATCAAATTTGTTTAGTAAATTTTACAAAACTGAATCACAAATAAATTTAAAATATTCTTTAATTTTATATTACCACCCAAATTTAAATTCATTTAGAATTGTTGTTTTCACCAAAATTCAATTCCAAGTCAAATCATTGTTCAAACATTCATCAATTGTTTTTTCAAAATTAAATTGAAATATATTTAAAATACAATAAAATAATGGTTTCATAAACTATAAAATTTTAAATATAATCCCTCTACATTCTCTATGAAAATACGTCATCTGCAAAGGGACTCACCATATTAAAATGAAGACGAAAAAGTTCTAGGAACACAACCATGAATCAATATTCAATAAAATAGATTATGGATCCATCAATACAAATATGATCGATAAATCTCCAAAAGGAAAATAAAATGACATATATGTGAGATGTATACTACAGACTAGGAGAGTAGAAATTTAATAACTATGGAAATCAATTATAAAATAGACAATCTAGGTTGATTGAAGATCATCATAATGACATGGGGATGCCTCTATATCAAGAGGGACATAAATTTAGAGGAATAAAATTATAATTTCAGTTGATCTACTATATAAAATTCATTACTCAATGGTTTATAAGGTTTTAATCCGAATCAAATATCATGTAATGTTTGTGTCCTAGGTACGCTAAAAAACCAGTCACCATTTATAAAACAATTTGCTGGATAATGTTTAAAAAGTAGATAAGCTATTCACTATATAGAACCTTTAATATTGTGTACCAATATCATTTCATCATAGATTATATTATTACACCTAATATAAAACAATTAAATGGCATATAAAGCCCCATAACACTGAATGAACTACATGTTTTATGCCAAAAATACGAACAAAGCCCCAGTATGACCGTTAACGGTATCCTCCCAATTATTTGTCATCCACACTAATATAAAATAAAAGAAAAACCAAATAAAATTTAAAAAAAATAAATGATATAAAGTTAATTATTTATTATAACAGTTTAGGTAATAGTTTCCTCCCCACACTGAATACTTTTTGGAATTTACAAAAAACTCACTACTCCTTAATAATTAAAGGGAAATCGATACCCTTAATCATTCACACATAAAAATCCAATTTTCATTGAAAACCCATACCTATATCACATTCCAACATACCTCCATCATCCAAAAATTCTTTCTTTGGAATTAATCTATTAGGGGAATGATTTAGTGCATACACTAGGATGATACTCTAGGAATATGAAATGTTCTTCAATTATAATCATTATTTTATAGCACACCCTACATCATAAAATTAATATTTAACAATTATAATATAATATAACTATTATATTACATACAGTTTAATGTTATTATAATAATTTCATGATATAAAAACATCTCCACTTTTATAAAATTCTTTGTAAAATCATCTTTCTTGTGTCTGGCGGACTACTGCCTCGGTAACCGATGTCGTTCTTTTTCACATTTACATCTATCACGGTTGGTCATGAATATGGATATAAGGTATCTATATGATATTTATAACATTATTATACTAATGGAGTAATTATATAATACATAACTTGTTAATTTTCATTCCATAGGGGATACAACTACATTACTCATTTTTATAGAGGAATACATCCTTGGTAAATGGTGTGATTCATTTTCTAATAAGACGTTTGATTGAAAATATCAACAGCAATGATAATAATTATATGGGAAATAAAATAAATAATTATGATAATAATTAAATATTTATAAATCTTTAAATATAATATATCATTTTCTCTCTTACCTATTCATTCACTAAAAATGTAATGAAGTGATTTGTTAACCTATGAACTATAACCTTCCCAACATGATGTGAGACTCTTTTGTTCAAACCCCCCCCCATGAATGATATGTATAAGTATATATAATTAATAAATATGGTACTTATGATGTTATGATAATTATATAATTTTTATATATTATTTATCATATTTCTATAATGATCATTAAAAAATAGATTTGTTACTCATTTTTACGTACAACCTAACGTCTCCCAGATTGTAATAGAAGTTAATATTTTAAAACCATAAATAAATATATATTTTAAATGTATAATTATAATTTAAATATGAGAATTATATGATGATGATTAATTTTTTGATGATATAAATATATTATATGAAAATGTGTTTTGACATTCATAATAAATTTTGAATGAATAAACAAGGAAATTAACTCCTAAAATTAGGAGAATAATGAAATATTATTAATGAAGAGTTGATAAGATATTTAAAGAGGATAATATAAGAGATTATAAATATTAATATTCTTATATAATAACATATTTTATTGTTTAAAACCATTATACATGAGGCCAAAATATGTTCAACTATAAGGATGTCTTTGGTTATGGTTTTCTTGTCTCACATTTATTCTATGAGATAATGTCATATTCCACACTTATTTTATTCTATGGATTATATACCTACCTAGATCATATTTTATTATTCATATAAGATAATTTATCGATATTTAAATATACATTTTATGATCACATTTTATAGGGATTGTGGTTTCAATGATACCAAAATAGTAGTGGATTTGGACTTAATTTTCATTCCTTGTGACGTATGGTATATTATATATCTATATTCCTTTAGGAGGTCAATATAATACCCATTTACTTGTATTATAATTAATATATTATATTTAATATATTTTATTCTTCATTTAATGATTTTATATCATGGGAATTATGGTTCAATGTTACCAATGTGGTAAGATTCTTATGATACTACATCATCATGGATTAAGATTGTTCATAATTATACATCTTATTATTAGATCATATTATCCATATCCTAGTAAAATAATAATTTTTCATATCCTTTAGTTATTAATAAAAATTTAACGTAATATTACTAATTTTCCACTCATTTGATCATTAAATAAATGATCATATGTTTTTAAGTGAACTCATCATTTTTATTTTTTTGGTTGAAAAAAATTCTTCATAAAAACTTTTTTTATAAAAATAACATAAAAATATTTTATTCAATATTAAAAAACTTTTTAAATATTCATAAATACGTTTTAATTTTTATTTTCAAATAAAATTATTATCGTTATTTAAAATGTATTACAAAAGGAAAATCATATTTTCCATAGGAAATTTTTTAATTATTTTATAAAAAATATTATTTCTATGATTCAATGTTCTTTTAAATTTTTTTTATAATATATTACTATTTTAAATGTTTTTAAATATTAATGTAAAATTAATAGTTTATTTCCAAAAAAAATTAATTAATGATCATATAATGGTATTTTAAATCACGAACTTCAATAACCGTTGATGTTACATATGATCCATTGGGGGTATTATGTAATGATTCCACCCCCATTCATTATGTCGATGGGTTAATATTATTTCAATGATATTTATAACAAACCCTCTATTTATAGAATAATATTTTTTCTTTTCAATTAATATTTAAGAATAAGATATTAATTTTACATTAAAGGGGGAAATTTTTCTGATAGCATACTCAACCTGCAACAACGGGTTTCTCTGAAATCTTACTTTGGACACCACATTGAGTTATACTGAAAAATAATACAATAATAGTACTATTAATTTAAATGGTAGTTAATGACTAGAAATTAGAATACATGGAATGAATAATATAAACTTAATTTTGATGAATGGTTTAAACATGTTTTAATAATGATTCATTAGTTACCAAATTTATTAGTAGTGGAAATAGAAATCAAAATGAATATAAATGATATATTTTTATGAAAACCTGTTTCAAAAGAGAATAATTGAATTTATAAAATCATATCATGATTTATGAATTTTTATTTCATCAATAATATATATTATATATTCAATGTAATTTTTTAAATTCATTTTATATGTTTTCTAGATATCATATATCATCAAATTCAATTTATAGATATAAATTATTAACGTTCAAAAAATACGGTTTTACCACCTTTTGATGATGAATAACTTTTAAATTAATTTTTTTCACTTATTATAAGATTTATTTGACAATATAATATTCTTATATGGAATCGAGATATAAAAGTTTTCTCATTATGGATTTTATGATAATGTTAAATTTTTAATGAATAGTAAAAAACACTTTATTTTAATTAAATACTATTGTTTCATATAATTTATTTATATAGGTAGATAGACCAAATAACTTGTTTTAAAGAATAATTGGATTATATTTTCATCATTTAATAAAATTTATGTCATTATATGTAATTTAACGTTTTAATTTGACATAAACATATGTCAATCTTTTTATAGTTATGACTTCTTAAAACCCCATTTTTGGTTTTTAAAATAGAAATTAATTTTAAATTAATTAATGAATCATATGTGATTTGAATTTGGAAAAATGGAATTCATATTAATATTCAAAAGGATAATGTTTTTTCAATATGTAACTTTTATTTTTAACATTATGAATATTAACATTAGTAATTATTTTTTTTACCATGGTTGAATGGTAAATATAGTAATTAAGCGCAACACAATAATATTATAATAATATAAATCTAAACTAAAGTGGATCATTATCCTATTGCATGAGATATTTCATTCCATCGCTACCCTTGGGTTGATTTTGGGACCTCATAGATCCATTTGGGGTGACAATGACATGTTATATTAATTAAATAAATGTAAAGAGAAACATAACATACACATGTATCATTTACTAAAATATTTTTAATATGTTGTTATATAATTTATATATTTGACTATGAATAATCATTATAAAGATAATAATATTTCCAACATCATGATAAGTTATTTTTAATTTTTATACATTAAATAAATTAATGTTATTATGACACAAAGATGATGCAATCATTGCTTCATTAATGAGTGAGTCAAATAAATGATATCATAAATATTAAAATAAGTAAAACATTATTAGTTTAATGAAATACACGAATTTTTAGGATAATATTGACATCTTATATTTTAGATAAGGCCTTTGGTGTGAAGGAATCATGATTTATTGACTTTATCAAAAATCAATTACTTTTTAGTGTCAAAACTAACATAAATGAGTTTCTAAAACAAATAATATTTATTAGATGATATGGTAGTACTCAAAATTTATGATTCAGAAAAATATCATATATAATTATAAATATCTATTTATCAATCCACTTATGGTTCTCTTGACATTTTAATGTAAATAAAGTATCCATTAATTAGGAAAGTGAAATCATTTTATAATGGATAAGTACATACTGTTTCTGTGTATTGCAAACTACTAACTCATGAAACAATGACTGTTCAATTTCCCCTACAACCTATCATTTTCAACATTATGATGAAGATGTATTTATATATGATATTTAATTCATGTATAATTTTCTGGATATAAATAAATTTTTACCACTTGGACAATTTGTAATTAGAACAGGTTAATCTTTGACTCATGTATCGAACAATGACAAAATGACTAATATGCACTTGAATAATTATATGATTGTTATAATAAGGTAATATTTGATATAAAAGGAATAATAAAATTAAAAGGTTATAAACCAAGTATAACTTGATTTTAGTTTATTATTCAGGGGGAAAATGAATGAACAAGAAATGTCATACTTAAGGTAAAGAAACCTTGCACCGTCAACTTATAGTCAAATAATTATTTTATGTTATGTATTTTAATTCACAGTTTTTTATGTTGGGATATGTGCTTATATATACTTATTTAACTGATTTAAATAACCATGTCATTGAATTATTTTTTCTAGAATGTGTTTTAGTTTTTTTCATTTCTTTAATCATAATATCCAGATATATTAGTTGTATTTATATTTTTCACTCATAATTATGTCATTTATATATACTTAATCTAATGATATGATATTTTAAAGGGACTTCATCTCAATCTACTTTCTTTGAGTAATGTTTTGGTTTATACATGACCTTTTTTTATATGTTGTATAATTATATCATTTTTCATTTATTTTAATTATAAAATTTTCAGAAAAATAGTTTTCTATGAATCATTTTACTAAATGAAAAAAGAAATTTTTATTTTTAATATACGTGATGACCACAACATTTTTGGTTGCTGCCAGTATTATTTTATATTTTTATTTATAAATAATATGTTATGAATTTAAAAGAAAAATAAATGCCATATAATTTTTTTATGTATTTTGGTATTGAAAATGGTTTTGACAAAGTGTTGATTTTGTCAATTTCATTAAACGATTAATTTTGATTGTAATGTAGAAATAATATTGTTGCTTTTTGATTATTTTATATATTAAAAATATGTTATGGATCATGTGAAATATTTAAATATATGGGTGGTTCATTGATAACCCTAGGGTGGGTGAGCCTGATATCGATCTCCAAAGCATTGTGTAATGTGAAGGAGGTACACTTTAATGATTCTATTAATAGATTTAGGGAATATAATATGATTGGTATTCCAAACATAAATCCCTATTAAACTGTGATATATACAATGTATGTATGTTATAAATGCCAAAAGTAACCTTTATGATTTATTATTTCTGTGTGTTATTAATAAATCATATCATATCATGATGCATGTTAAAGGGATTATGATTTATGATTTAAATGTATAATTTCATTGATTTGAATATATTCATGGTAGGAGGTTTTATTTACTTGTTTTATATCATTTACTGATCATTTTGTGCTCATCCTATATTTTGGAAATTTTTTTGACATGGTATAATGAACGGTAATATAAAAGATGAATTCCAGATGTTTTTTATGAATAAAAGAATCTTTTTTTAATTAAGGAGTTTTATTATTGGGGATAATGGCATTGAGTATAATTATATACATTTTAATATTTGAGATGTAATTAAATAGTTATAGCCTAATTATCTAAAACATGAAATCTAAAAAGATCTTTAAAATGAATTATTGACATAACTCAAGATTATGTAATGTTTATGGTCAGGTCCGTATTTTTGTTATCATAGGAAAGGTTTATAAAAAATTTGAGATTATGATGTTTTCTTAAGGGTTAGGTATCTGATCATGGGTTTATAATTTTAACTTATATTATAAGTTAAATTTCATAGAATCCCCTTTTAAGTATTATGTCATTTCAAGGGGATTAATGTTATTTTTTGATATATTCACCTTTGAAAGAATTATGGATTATTGGTTTTTAGGATTCAAAATGCGAGGTATGAGAGGTTAAAATATATTTTTGTTATTTTGGAAAAAATTATCTTATATTTTATAATTTTACAATAATGGTATGTTTTTAGAAAAAGGAAAACCCACAGAAAGGGTGACAACCCATCACATCAGACAACAGTCATGGGAATCGAAACCACAACTGATGTGCGACTTGGATTTATTTCCTACCATTGGAATACTTGAATTCCTTGTTTAGTATGACTAATTCTTTTTTATATAGATAAATTTTATAGATCAAGAATATGTGGATTTTGGATGTAATGTTTTATCAAATTGATATATTTATTATAGGATGAATTTTTTTTTAATTAAGTGAAGAATGTTAATTTAGAAGAATTTCTCTCTTAAAGAAACACTATATGCTAAAGGAAAATAGAATGCTATGGGATTTCATTTGAGGAGTAATGGTGTAATTTTATTTTTGAAAAAATATAGGTTTTTATTATGGACATAAATAAATTTTATGATTTATCATGGAAGAATATGTGATCAAATACTTCTCAGTTTTTTTCCATATTAGTTTGGATTATATTGATGGATTTTAAGAGAAATTGTGTAGTGAATGGTATTTGTTGAACATTAGGTATTGTTTGTTGAATTTTGAAAATTCATAGTAGTATTTATTTTTATAAAGGACTACTGTTATTATTGGATTATCATATCTTGTACTAAGTTTTTTTTATTGGTTAATATATTAATAAAATATAAATATTGGGATCATATTTTGTGGATTATATTATTTTTTAGATGTTGATTCTAGCACTTCATGTGTGGAAAAGTCATCTTGAATACTAATCATTTAGAGAAAAGATGAGTTTATTGTAGAAATTTATCCAAGGATGAAACTATACTTATCAAGTAAGTATATTTTCGTATGTTCATGGTCAAAATAATAAATAAAATTCCCAAAATTATGAAAATTATCTTAAAAAACCTTTTCCATTTACTTTTTCAACTGTGGAATCATTTACCATTTAACCAACAAATGTTTATCATTTTCAAGAAATTAACATTCTCCTGATCTTCTTTTTACTCACTGTCCATCAGAACATGATGTCTAGTTACTCTTTTATATCCATGTTTTTATACATGTAATCCTAAGGTGTTTTTTCTTGTGCGATATTTTTAATTCTCTATCTTTATTTTAATTGGTAGTTTTATTAACCCTTTTTCCGATGTGGTATTTTAATTATGTTTTGGAGCCCAATTATAAAATTGTTAGGATGTAATTTCCAAAATGGGGAATGATGAAACAATCAAGGTATTGATATAATAATAAATTTTTATTAATATTTATTATTAAGATAATAATTTAACATTAAATAGGACACTATATCCAATATTGTACTCAACACGCAACAACGGGTTTCTCTAAAATCATATGGTGCACACAACTTTGCGTTATACCAAAAAATAATAAATAATAAATATTATTATTTTATATGGTATTTAAAGCCTAACTATTGGAATTTTGGTAATGAATAATATAAAATGAATTTTTAAATAGGGTTTACACATATTTAAATAAGGATTCATTTGTTACCAAATTAATTAGAAATTGATATAAAAATCCAATTGAATATAAGATATATGTTTGTAAGAAATACTATTTTAAAAGAAAATATTTTGTTTAAAAAATTGTATCAATATTTATGGTTTTTATTTAATGAAAAATATATGATATATATTCAATAAAATGATTTAAATTAGTATAATTTGTTTTTCATATATGGTATAAGAAAAAGAAATTTTTTTAGATAAAATAAGTATTTTTCTAAAAGAGCAATTTTACGTCCTTTTGATGATAAAACTATTTTAAATATATTTTTATCACTTTTAAATCTTCTATTTTAAAAAATAATATTCTTCTATATATTACAGACATCAAAATTTACTTTGGAATAATTTTTGGTAAATTTCTGATAATGTTAATTTTATAATGAAAAGTGATAATTTTGCAATTTATTTAAAAACTAAATTTTCGTGTAATTTATTTATATATTTAGATATCACTTTAAATATTTTTAATGTGTAATTGGAAAATATTTCAATCCTCTAAAATAATTTTGGTCATTGGAAGTAATTTCACTTTTAAACTGTATACTAAAACTTTCCAATCATTTGATATTTATTACATCATAAAAATCCGCTTGTTGGTTTCGACGACATGAATTATTTTTAATTCAAATACTGAATCATCTATGTTTTTAATTAGAAAAATGGATTCCATATTGGGAATCAGAATGTTGAAATTGTATAACTAGGTACCTTTTATTTTTATACATTACAAATTATAACTTTAGTAATTATTTTATATACCATGGTTAAAGGGTAAAGCTGGTAAAGATGGTAAAAGATAATATTATAATAACACAAAAATACCATAACATGTGTAATAATCCTATTTTATTATATATTTATGACCATGGTAAACCTTTGGGTCGATTTTGGGATCCTTGGAGCCACTGAGAAGAGATGATGACATGTTATATTAATTAATTATATGTAGAGAAAAATATAATATAAACATGTATCTTTTACTGAAAAACATTAATAAGGGGTTATATAATTGTTATCTTTGACTATAAATAGTTATTATAATGATATAATTATTTCATATATCATTATATTTTATTTATAATTTTTACACATTATAAATTAATTTAAATTCAACAGAATGATGAAGCAATGATTGTTTCACTAAATAATGATTCAAATATATGATATTATTAATATTAAAATAAATGTAATTTGATTATTTTTAATTCATCAACTAATTTAATGAATTTTATTTACATATTATATTTTATTTAATGAATTTGGTTTCATGAAATAATTATTTTTTGACTTTAACAAAAATCAATTACAATATAGTATCAAAATTGATAAAATAATTTTTAAAAACAAATAAAATTTAATTAAATGTTATAATATTCCTGAAAATCAATTATTCATAAAACTAACCTATATATTGTTAATATTTCATTAATTATCCAATTATGGTTCTCATGTATTTTTATGGTAACTATAGTGTCCATAAATAATGAAAATGCAAGAAGACATTGTAAGAATAATTTTTTTAACTAAGGGTTAAAGAAATAATATATTGTTATCTTTGTAATATAAACTTGTCTAAAACCTATTGGAAGTGTGTTTTCTTACCGAAAATCGTCTTATATTAGAAATAAATAAGATTTGGGAGAATTTATGATGGAAAACCATTTTATAATAAGATAATTCTCCAAAACATTCAAAAAGTACCCCTACTCCCACTAATAAATGGGCATCACATCTACCCATTTACTCTCATCACTATAGCCCCATTTCTCATTCAATATATACTCATATAATCTCCTAACATCCCTCCCTTCCTTTTAGAGGCCTTACCTTTGGAACTAGTAAATTATAGAATGTGTTTTGGCTCAAATCAAATAATGTTACCCGATTTAGAGGTAATTTCATCTCTCAAGTTCCATTAATTCATTTTCCCTCTAAAATACCTCTACTATTCTTATTATTTGATTAAATAACAAAAATATTATTCTAAATATACTAGTATTTTTTTATGATAAGGATTCTAACTACACAAACACGCACCTCAATATAATGGATACAAACAAACTGTTTTTCTGTAAGGTGAACTACTGGCTCACGAGACAATGATTGTTCATTTTTCCACTACCACCTCTCATGGTGACCATTCTGATGGTACTATATTTATATTTGATATGAAAATCATTAATAATTTTTTGGATATAATTTAATTATGAAAACATGGAAATTATGTAATTATTACAAGTTCATCTTTTACTCACGTATCGAACATCGACAAAACAAATGATATGAACAAGAATAATTATATGATTCTTATAAAAAAGAAGTAATTTATATAAATGGAATAATAAACATGAAAAAATTTCTATAGATATTATAAATTCACTTATATTTATTATTATGGGAAATAAATAATGAACATGACAATTCATAATCATGGTAAAAGAACATTTCACCCTCCTCTTTTAGTCAAAGACTTATTTTCTGTTATTTATTTTAATTTACATTTACTTTTGTTGTGATATGTTCTTGTATATCATTATTTATATAAATTTTATATCCAATTTATTAGAGTCCCACTTCACTCTAATAATATCTTTTTCAGAATTTTTTGATTTACAACGTTAGGCTAAAAAAGTTTCATAAAGGAATTTCTAAACTCAATTTGAATACGTTGGATTTTGCACATACATAATTTGTTATATTATGTCCAGATTATGTGTGGAATCACTATTTAATTATTTATGATCTAATTTAAAATTAAAATTGTGTGAATATACATTTGAAACACATTATCTCCCCATTGATAAATGAATACCCCATTTATACAAATATTGTATGGGAAATCATAGCTCAATCATCATTAATTGAGTTAAATATCCATGTTGTTGGTTTTTTTCCAATAATTTTTGTTAATGACATATTATTTGTTCAAAATTAATAAACAATTCTATTAGAGTATTTATATTTGTTGCAAATAATTATTTCCTTGATTTATCCTTAATATGATGATATTTTTTTTAAGAGACTTCATCACAATCTTGTTTCATTGAGGTATATTTGGATTTATACATGACCTTATTTTATATAGTTTATAATAATACCCTTTTTATTTGAATTTAATTAAACTATTTTCAAAAGGAATAATTTTTTACGAAGATTTTAACTAAACAACCAAATGAATGTTTCTTTTTAATGTGCATGATTATAAAAACCTTTCTACCGTTATGAGTATTTGTTGATATTTGGATTCCATTTCAGTATATATTTTTAAAAAAATGAAAATGAATAACATATATCATTTTTATATATTTTGGTATTGAATATTGTATTGAGAAAATATTTATTACTTCATCATCTTGAAATGATATATTTTTATTGTAAAGTGGAAATGTTATCATTCCTTTATGCTAGTTTTATGTGTTGTGAAAATGGTATGGTTCGTGGGAATTGGTTACATATATAGGTGGTTCCCTAATATATCATGGTTAATTGATCCCGATATATCTCTAAAATTAATTGGGTAACAAGATAGAGGTAAATGTTAATATTTCTCTTAATAAATTTAGTGAATACACTATGATTGTTATTCAAAATGAAACTCTCTATATAGATGTGAATGATACTGTGTAAATATGTTATTGATGCAACAAGTTACCTTTATGATTTATGATTTCTATTTTTTATTAATAAATCACATTATTTCATGAGGTATGTTAATGAGATTATGTTTTATGATTGAAATGTATGATTTATTTTATTTTTATATATACAAGGAGAAATTTTTTATTTCATTATTTTATATCCCTTACTAAGGTTTTTATGTTCGTATAATTTTTTTGAAATGTTTTTCATAGGTTATAAGGTAGGGTAAGAGAATTGAATAATTAAATAATATTTTTATAAAAAGTATATTTCTTGTTTTTATTAAGGATTTATTCTGTTGTGAAAAAAGGCATAGATTATAAGTGTCTACTTTGTAATGTTTGATATGTAATGAAATTGTTATGGCCTAATTCTCTAAAAATCTAATCCTAAAAATATCCCTAATTTGAATTCATTACATACCTCAAGATTATGTAATGCTTAAGGCTGGGGACTTATAATATTGTTATAACACCATTTCTTAATAATTGTTAATCATGTTTTAGTGATATGGTTATATATCTTATGTATTACCAATCGCTTAATCATGTTTCAATAACAGTTTTTATAACCGTTTTCATTTTTATGGGTCAATCACGTTCCAAATTGATTGAAATTAAAAACATTTATTTTTATGCTTTAATTGGGTTATCAAAGAATAATAATTATTTTCTATATGTTTTTCGATTAATTATATATGTACTATAATTATGTTTTTGTTATCGACATTATATATAATGCTCGAATCAAGATAGCACTGAGTGAGACCATTATAGCTTAAACAATTAGTGTACCCAGATAGTGCTCTAATACACCGGTTAAGGATTATTCTATCTAAGGAATATTAATGGATATTGACTATATGGTTTAACAAATTATATTTTGTTTTCATATGATCATTGATTGTTATGTTCCATGAAACCAACATGTTTTATATATGATTTAAATGAGATTATAATGTTTCCCTTCATAAAGTTAATATCACATTAATTGTGATTGTTTTTTATGAATATTTTTTTTTCATAAATCCAAATGAAATGATTTATGATTGATGATTCTTGTCTTGATGGGAATTAATTTTTTTATAATTTAGTCATACACTCTAATTATGACTTTATACCCATATAAACTTCCTATTCTCATTGATTAAATTGTGTTTTTGAGGATTATGATATCCAATTGTGAGTATTTGTTTTCAATCTCTATGTGGATCCTTTTCCCTAGGACCTAAATAATGTAGTTGAAAAAAACATTTCACGAAGTCTCTTCATATGTATGAGGATGATGACTTTATGATAAATAAAAAATGATGGGAGATATGGGAAAACATTTTATTTAAATAAATGTTTATTATATATGTATAATTTTTTCTTAAATACATATATATATAAACAAAAAAAGTTATAAGAAAATTTATGTTTATTGATTATCCTATTATTATTGTAGTGTTTTATTGGAAAAAATTTGGTCACAATTATTGATACTAATTCATGAAATGTAATTTTCATTATTTGAACACCATTTCCAAGAGTGTGGCTTCTAGGCTGTTATATATATGAAATCTAAATCTATTATAACATTAATTGTCTATCCATTATATGCCTCATTATGATATACATTTAAATATAACATCTAATTTTAATTATTATAGAGTCCCCATGACTACACCATCTATTAAATTATAATTATGTTTCTACAAAAAAATAATTATATTAATGCATATAATAATATGAAATTAAATATTATAATTTTCTTACCTATAATTTTAAAAAATAATTATAGATTTTTTCAAATTAGTTTTTCTCATAATGGGTGTCTGGATTAAAATGATTTCACCGAATCTAGAAGTGCGTCTCAATAAAACTCATGAAATTTCTCCACATATTATAAATCATTTGATTATCCTCATTATAATTGACCATCACCTATGTGTGTTGTTCTCAGATATCATGCATGAATTTATGCCCACATTGAATTAAAATATACGATCCTTCTATGAAATAACAATAAATAAATATTAATTTACTATATCTTATAATTAAATTAAAATATGGGAAATAATTATATAGCTTTCTATTATTATACCACATCCATTGTGATCAATGTGTACTATTGGATATACAGGCTATGAAGGATCACTTACCCATATAAAACTATTGGGGTCCAATGTATGGTTGTGATGAAAATTATTCATCCGATGTTCATAATGCAGTAGAGTTGTAGTCGAATGAGAAATAATATAAAATACTAGAAAGAATGATGTACTATGAAATGGAACATGCATATAAGTATTTGTAAAAATAAAATATATTTGGGATGTGTGATACATAATCAGATAAGAAAATGAAATTTAGTGATCAAATTTAAATTATTGTGATAAAATATGATTTTTAGATAAACATTGATCCATTAATTGATCTATGGGATACAGAATTTTCCTACATGTTATATCTGATGAAGTTTTTGTGATTAAGCTGGTATAACGGGTGTTGAATGTATTTCTAGTATACCCACTCAATTATTTAGGCTAATAACTAATAATAATAGGATGGATAGATAGTAGTTCTCTCATATGAGATGGATCCATATTAAAATTTTACTAATTAACCACTACATGAAATTATATGCCATTGATACATATATTTGAAATTGTATACATGCAATTTGAACTAAATGAAGAATTCCCATCTCTCTCATGATGATAATATTCTTAGATATTATCAACCATCACATATCAACATTTTCTTATTCTCATGATTGGATGTCAAATATGAATACTGTTATGAATTATTAACTAATGTTTAATCTAAACAAGAATAAGGAAATGAGGTGACATAACAAAGGGATACCAATTATTAGGCCAAAAAAACTAAATCCAGTTACATTTCATTAAAATTTTATAATTTTAATTTCATCAAATGTATATAAATTACCTAATTAATTATATTAATTTTTTTTTATTATTATAGATATGATGTCTTTTAAATTCATCATTATATGGAATTTCTAGTTTAAATTTACTATATTTTATAAACTATAAACAATTTTTAAAAATGGTTCATTTCATCATTCATCGAATAACACAACGCAAAGGGAGAAATTGCAGTAAACACGTAGGGTAGGGGACTTGACCCCATGAACTACCCCTCACCCCTGTGGCCCCACAACCCCACCACCAATGGTGGGGATGATAAAATTTATATTTAATTATATATTTTCAACAAAATATACATAATATAGTATCACATATTTAATCATCATTTTATAATTATCATATCAATCATGCAAAAATCATTTTACATATATTAAATAATATCCAAATAAAACCCAGTTGACTTAAATAATAAATTTTTTTAGTTATCGACAATTCATAATTTATAAGGAATCATTTTATAGTTTTTCATTAATTTATAATTTAAAACACATTATATATTATCACTCATGATTCCAAAATGATGAAATTTATTTTTATATTATATATCATGCCATAAAATTTTATTTAAGATATTTTTAATATTAATAAATAATATATGACAATAAAATGTTTCATAAAATATAAAAAAATTATAAAATCATAATAAATTAATTGATAAACATTTTATAAATTAAAATGCCACAAAAAATATTTATAATTAATTATAAACCATTTAAAGATCAAGAATATAATTTTTACTAATCTAAATAGATTATTTCAATTATAAATAAATTACTACCACCCTTAGAATATGGGTATTCCATTATAAGTTAAAATAATTATATCCTTACTTGGTTTATACGAAAGACCCTATATAATGTAATTCAATTACATACCAATATTTATATATATAACCGATAAACAAAACACTCTATATAAGGGTTGTGTCATTATTAAAAAAACAATTTCCTTTAGAAAGACACTATATTAATGGGGTTCATCATCCTATGTATTGAACGCATTAAAAATTCAGAGACAATTTGAACTATTCATTTTTGTGATGAGTGAAATTTCAAACCAATCATCATAAAATGATTTTTGATAGTTTTAACTATAATAATTTTTGTTTTCTGACTGATTTTATATCCCAAGAGATGTGTCAAAATTTTATAGATTTTTTGAAGCATAAGAATATCAAATTCCATGTTTTTGGAATGCTAAATAGAGGAAAACTATTAGGTCATGGTTAATGATAACCATGCTCCTCAAAAATGTAGGGCCTAGACGGAGTCACATGATTTTTCAAACCATGATCCCATGGTTGAGAAACCATGCATGAAATATGTATAAAATTAAAGATTAAAATTTTATATATTTCACACTATAAGAAAAACCATGTGCTGAGCCCACATGGATAACATAAAATAGGTAATGGGTGTAAATGGTTGGTAGAAGGGCTTTCAAATGGTACATCCAAATCAATGAACATGTAAAAATAGACTTTTTTTGACTTTTCCCATTCTCGCATTAAGAGTTCTACCCTTTTTCCTCACTCAACATTTTATGTGTTACCACATTCATATCCCATCATCATCCACTTCCTTTGGTGCTTCTCCATCAATAGTCATGTAAATTGAATAATGATCCATATGTTTTAACTAGACTGGTATATATAAGTCTCACATTTCAAACCATGTTCCTTTTTATATCCCTTTGTAATGATATTTATTTATGACTGAATAATTCATTAGTGTATGGTGTTTTTTATTTTATTATATTTATCTTATATCATATTGAATCAATTCCAGATAATATATTAGTCGAGTTTCCATAGAAAAATGTATGCGGTCTGGATTTTTCCCAAAAGATGGATCGTTATTATAACATGTCTTTAATTCTTCAAGTCTAACATTATTATCATGTACCCATATATTATGGTTTGTGTTTATTTAAAATCATAGACCTTGATTTTATAAATTTGTAGGATATTGACATGGTTAGATTTCATTACCTCAAACCCAACCATCCCTTTATTTTAGGGTTCTTTAAGCACTCATAATGTTCATCATTTTCATAATACAGAATGATACCATGGATATGTTAATTTTATAATGCCTATGGAATTTAATAGTGTTATTAAATAAGTTGTTAGTGGTATAGAGTTGATATAAGAATCATTCAAATAATTATGTGAATTTAGAATTATGATTGAATTATTTAATTCGATTAAATGACATTCCTAATCGAGATTAATTGAAGGGATTCTTGTTTAATTGAATCAGATGTGGATATATGGAAGCATTAGGTCATTTAATTAATTTATAGTTTTATTTATATCATTAATAGAAATATATAATTATGGAAAGTATGATCCCATGTACATTTTTAATGATATATTATAGAGTATGATACAAATCTACAACACACATTGAGCAATATCAGGTTCATTCTTATAGAGTGCATTCATTAAGGGATCATTGTAATTTGAGATTACATCACACTATATTATTAGATAGGTACCTTGTTTAGGGTTTGAAACATGGAATTTCAAACCCCTTTGGATGGGGCTGAGGACATTGGAAATGGCAATTCACATGACATTGGTTTTTTTGGAATGATATTCCATTCTCCCTTAATTAAGATGTGAGGAGTAAAACATCTCTATATTATTCATAATACCATGGAATATTTCCACACATTATTCCCAAAGACTTAGAGTCATGGAGACCATAATATAAAAATACAAGATTCTTATAATTATAAATGAATTCATATTTTATGAAAATGGTCTTAGGTATTACTACATATATATATATATTACTACACATATATTTCATATATATACATACACACTTCTATATATATATTTATATTTATGTAGACACACACACACACACACACACACATATATATATATATCTTAAATCACATGTTATGATATATTCTGGTTTATTGAGAAGAAGGCAGTGTTAGTCAGATATCCTTAAAAGAGCAGATCTCTACAAGATTGCATTTATTTACTCTCTACATTATTTTAGTTATAGGAGCCCACAAAATTATTTATTATTTATATATTGTATTGTATTAGACACCATTTTTAGTATCATATTGGTTATGTCTCACAGTCTATTAGAGCCAGTGATTGGTAATTGGATAGACCTATTTATTGAATGATTTGGGTTTTGGATTTTTCTATTAGTCCTATTATTAGATATTTGTTCTTATAATCATAGGCCTAAGTTAGAACTTATGATTATCATGAGGAATAATTTAATTTTTATATTACTATAATTATCCTTTTATTGTACACTGGATTTATTTCTACTATATGTATATAATATCATTATATGGTCAAAAATGATTGTTCAATGATTGTTGAATATTTAAATCATTATTTATTTATTGTCACTTATTATCATTCAAGGATATGTAATTTAGTATTCATCATAAATATTTACTGTATTACTAGAGAGTATAGTCTCCCCACTATACAACCATCAGTACATAACTTCTAGTTGGTAGCCTTTGTCGAATGGGGAGGGGAACTCGATGACACATAAAGACCTATGCGGCTACTAATTATAGAGTGATTCAGTGAGGGATGTGACAATCTGGTATCTGATTAATATTTTTTTCTTTGACATATGGTGTATTGATGATATATATGCCACTAGGAATGAGTCAACACTTTTTACATAGATAGTGTATAGGTCTATCCAACCCATGCATTTGGGATACCTAATATTAATAGGGATGGCCTTTTAATTTTTTATTTAGGTTGATTATTTTTTCACATTGGTTGTGTGATTTACATTATCTATTCATTGATATGTATATTTACACCATTTTTTCAAGTAAACAAATGATTAATTGTTATATGTTTCTTAATAAGAATGTATATATTCACATGCAATGAATATAACATTCTATGTATGTGTAATTTCTAGACTTCATGATACATTTTAGATATTACTAGTCAAATATAATAGCCTTCTTTCTTTAATAATTTTTTTCTATGGTTTTCTAATTAAGTTTGTATATGACTTGATCTAGGATAGAATTATTATCTATATATATGATATCTGAATGGATATCAATGTTAAATAAAATAAATGGTGTTAACCAATATAGCTTGATGGTGAAAACTAAATTAAACATTTATAACAAGTTTACGGTATGGAAGATAAGTTGAATGGAATTAGGAATTTATTTTTGGGATTCATTTTTTTCTAATAATAATTTTAAAATTTATATTCATTCATAAATTTCGAAAGGAATACGATACAATCAAACCATATTTAATAATAATTTTAGATCTAAAACCAACAATAATAACATGGTTTTTTTTATTTAAATTCTAATCTTGACATACAATTGTGAGTACAATTATAACATCAAAAGTTAATTCCAAAACTAAAAAATGATATATATATATATATATGTATATGTATTTGATTATAATTATTACACAAAATTATATCTTCTATATCAATATATAATTCATAAACCTATAATTGTTTTACCTATATGGCATGGTCATCACAAATATTATTAGTAAATCAATAAATGAAAAAATACACACATGTATGTCTATAGGGGAATGATTCTGATATCATAAATCCCTAAATTTCTAATAGGACCCATATAGGTTATTTATGAAAATATTCTTATGATATACACAAATTAGAGGTATTTTGAAATTTTAATAATTTAAGTTCCATGGGATGCACATTACTAAACCGATTTTTTCTAATATGGACTCTATTCTGTTGCATTTTTCTTTTATGGTTTAGTGATTTTCCCCATGATGGTATGTGTATTAAAAATTTATAGGATATTTAATGTTTTAGTTGCTACTTATATTGATTTTTGAATACATTTATAATAGAATATTACCTTATAGGCCCCATTGAATTTACAAAAGTCATGTTATCAAAATTGATTCTTTATTTCAAAAAGGATTTAGATTATTAAAACACCAAATAAACGAATAAAGTTTTTCATTAATATTTTGGGAATGTAATATTCTCCAACTTTACTAGTTGTGATTATTTCGTGGTAAAATATTTAATGATTAAACATTATATGTAAATTATGAGATATTTTCATATTATGCTACACAAAATCATCCACATAATGTACCTATTACAGATCATTTTGATAAATAGTACTTCAAATCATTTCTAATTTTTGTTAATGATTTCATAAATTAGAATTTGTTATATTCCCAAAACATAATACTTTAATAATTTTTATAACATCAACTGTAAAGATAGTTTAAAAATTAATTTTTTATTAGATAAGAACATGGATGTTACCCATATGTCAATATTTACCTCTATCATTTTCTTTCAGTATAGAGGATATGCTAGAAAGTCTCATGAACTTCTTGGTGTAACATATTTATTGGGATGAGACTTTTTATTTCTATATGTGTCTATCATAATATATGTATATCCCAAGAAAATTACAGGTTTTGTATTGAATTATGAAAATTTTTAGATGACTTGTCTCATTCTAGTGAATGTTTTCTCGAATATTAATCTAAATAATAAATCAACACCCACATTTATAGATGTAAATATTTAGTATAATAAGACTTGTGAAGGATGAGAACATCGTATAAATATTCAGTTTAGTGGGTTAGACATGGCTCTTGCATATTTATCCATTTGAATTGTTATATGACTTTTATGCATTTTTATTGAGTATGAATCGATAATTTTTATCTAATTAATAGTAGTATGGGTGACACATATTTGAAAAGATCCAATGGTATTATATTATATGATTGAAATGTGTAACTCTTAATATTCTATTTCAATATTCTATTATCACATGTTTTTAGACATTGTCCTCAATGATTAATGAAGATATGTGTTAAAATATGTATTGTTTATGGGATATGGTCTCATAAAACTCTAAATGGTATCAAATTAGGATTTCTTGAAATTAATATATATTTTGAGAAGGATCCATTCTTATTTAATCTCTTGGGTAGAGTGAATTTGGTGTGAAGTATTGTTGAGAGTGATTTAGTCTTGATCCGTCATAAGAATGATATGTTATCAACATTACTGATATACTGCTTTAAAAAGTATTTGTTGTAATAAAAAATACAAAACAACATTAGTTTCGGATTTTATAATAAAATATATGGACATAAATGAACAAGACCGAGGATGAACATTACATATGCGTATAACAAATATTTCTTTGAGAATTCCAATAAGAGGCTAGTTTATCTCACTTTTCATTATAGCTACTAGAATATGGACATTTTCTATTCATAATATCTGTGATTAATGATAAGGGATTATCTTTAAAGTGATAAGATATTCTGTCTAGTAGTTTATAAATAGGTATGTCCTATAGTGGGTATTTTAATGTTTTACAGGTGTAAGAATGTCCTTCCTTGTAGTGGGAGCACACTCATAATGAGCCAATATCAAATTTTCAGTAAACCATAACAAGCATGTTATTTTTTAAATATTATCTTTCAAATGTCAATCATGATGATGATTTTTATAATTTAGTTTTATTTTGAATCTAAGTTTTTACTATCACTACCCATCCCATGGGGAGCCCATGTCATGACTACCCAAATCTTGCCTCTAATAGGCCAGGGTCTAGTTACTAGAACTGAGTAGGCATATCCCATAAATGGTTGGCATTAGCCTAAGTACTTTTATAAACACACATACCTTTTTAGGCCACAAAATGATGAAATATAAAAACTATTATGATATCACAATAGAGTATGATAGTTAAGTTTCTTGGAAGTTAATATAGACAAATAAAAACCCATGAAAAAATGACTATAAACAAGTACACCATGGAAGTAATGGTACATATACTACTTTCTAAAAGACATATGAACACACCCCATTATGTCTGGTCTCACTAAGAATCATCTAGTACTCGACCGCCTAGAACTCCATCAAATTGTTATCATATTCAAAAGAAACGACACATGCGATCAATTACCATTCAAGGGTGAATATATAAATACTAGGTAGGATACCATAAAACCAAAAAACAATTCCACAAAAAATACTATAATGTAATTTATAGTTATTTGTACATGTATATATATCTATAGTACATATAACTTATATATCTTGATACACTTATAAGAAACACCACACTATCGGGAAATCACTACCAACTTCCAACAACATCATTTTGCTTGAAGCAATCTCATTTTGAGAGAACTCACTCCTCGAACCATTATATCATTAAAGAAACTCATGAAGAGGGATTGGAAATACTAAAACCTACCCAAATGAGAAAACAATTTTGAAGTAATACATTGATACACATAGAGGGGTATATGCCAATAAGTGACTATGAGACACCTTGGATTGCACCCAGACTCACTAAAGGATACCACATACCCAATATAGATCATCGCTCTACATATGGGATGATTCCCAAAAACACTAGGGCTACCATGGACCCTACCGATGTGGAACTCTAAACAGAGTATCGGAACCCTACTCAAATAGATCACATTATTCCACATACACCACTAGGGGTGATATAGGATTTCACTCTAATATCTTGGAGGGATACCATACTCTATTTGAGAATCCCCCTCTAGAGGGTATTACAATCTAGTGTTGTGGACGTAATGTTTTATTGATCCCTCAATGAAAAAAATGGAACAATATCACCCTATAATGGTCCATACTAAAAATTAACAACACATTCCAATACTAGTGACTCAATGTTAGGAAATCTATCTCATATATGAAATGTCGATTGGATGCTACATTTAGAATATTTGATCATTTGTGTGAAGCTACACATAGGCATGTCTAGGTCAGTTGACCTACCTCTATAGTAGGTCCAACATACCACCATAGTTGACATCTATAGATGACCACCATCGTCAGACAACTAAACTCCTAGTCCGTGCACCCATGGTCTGCCGTCATGTTTGACAATCATGGTCGGTGCACCCATAACAGCTCAGGGTACCACGCTACCATGGTCGACCTTAATTGTCAAATGCCACGATCGACTACAACCAGTCTCAAAATGGTTTCCTTGGATCTAACATGGTTATGAATTGAATACAACCCTATTCCCCTTTGGATGGCTTAGTCCATTAACCCAACCCAACCCACTGGTCAAACACGACCAATCATGTTCCATCGCAATCGTGAATCATGTGGCTCATCACCACATCGACCTCCACCGGCTCTGATGGATCCTCAATGTCTTCCACCTATGAGTATCTACCATCACCACATCGTTTCTCCACCACCACATCGTCATTCACCACCACTAGAATTCACTCCTCCATCGTACACGACTTTTGGTCACTTGTGCCACACCATTGGTCCATCCTTGACCACCACACCTCCACTAATTCATGAAAAATATACAGTCGTTGATCTGAGCTTGTTAAATTTCGATATACAAATATCCTACCCCGCTTTTTTATTCACCATGACCCCGGGGGTCTGATCATTCTTTGGACCACCCAAAAATGTCTATCCATGAATATTTTGGTTCTAATGATGAGTTATGTAAATAAAATTAGGATAAATAAACATGATAAATATTTTAATGTCAATGGGCTAGTATTCGTGGCCAACAATCATGAATGAGTGATTTAGGGTTATAAAATAAAAAGATTTAACAAACCCTGGAAAACCTCAAAAAAACCACCCCACAAATATGATTAATTCACATGATAATATATTCATGGTTTAGTTTGCATTCATTATAGGATTTTTGGAAGAGGAAATATGAATCAAAACGACACATCATACAATTATTTGGATTGGTCTCTAATGAAGAATGTTTGCTATGTCATCATCGATCCTCAATCTCTCAACGTTCATCAGAGAGGATTCTAGAATTCCTCTCTCTAACGTCTCTCCAATTTCTATAGAGTTATGTTTATATCCCCAATAATACTCAATAAAAATATACTTAATGATTGTTGGCCTTTATGTCAATAAAATGAAATAAAATAATTTTATATAATTTTTATATTTACAGTTAATTACTCGATGAATTATTCCTGTAGATGAAACAATCTAACTAGGGTTAAGTCTTGTTTATGGTAAAGCTACTACTCTGAACTCAATGAGGACTTAGTATTTTGGACTTGGGCCTTGTTTAATTATTGTCCAATTATTCATGAAAATACCTTGTGTTCTATTTAATGTTTTAATGTTTTTCATACATTTATTCTTTGCTCACCAGGCCCTAGAATCACACTCCATCTCAGTGCCTTAACTCGAATTCATTCCATATAAAATTTAAAATTAATACATGTAAAAATATGAGATATTATATTCTCCCCAAATTGGGGATTTACATCCCTAAAAATCTAAAACAAATTCTACTCAAACATATGAGGGTACAAAATCTGATTTTCATCCTCCTTATCTAATGCGCTCCCCAGGAGATTTCAGTGTTACCACCAAACTTGAACCAAAGTAATCTATTTACCCTGAAGGATTCTATATTTCCCAATCTTGATCTAGAAAATGTGTTCATAAATGTTTTCTTCATCCTCGATTTCCAGTTGGCCATATCTTATGCAATGATATGGGTAATGTAAGGACCTCATTATATATGAAATGTAAAAGATGTAGTGTATCCAATATTACTGCGGTGGTAGAGCCTCCTGGTATGCCACCTCTATAACTCTATATAGTATCTCATATGGACTTATGAACCTCAATGATAGCTTATTTCCCCATCCAAATCATGGTAATCCTCATGAAGTTGAAAAATAAAGGAACACATGGCACCCTCCTCAAAATTTATATGTCATCATTTCTAGTCAGCATTAGACTTCTGAAGGCTCTATAAAGACTTCATCCACTCTTATATGATTTGAATATTCTTCATAACATATCACACTAACTCTAGGAAAATGAGTGTTGAATCTCCTAGGCTAGTAAAACAATGTTGTGATCTATAGAGTCAATTGTGAAATGCATCGAATGGTGAAATATTAATAGAGGAATTGTATATTTTGTTTTTTTAAAACTAACCAGTTGTAGATGATCCTCCGAAATATTTCCAATGTGTAACATGAACATCTACAACATGTCCTCCTGAAATAAAATGGTTCACTCAGTCCGACAATCCTTTTGTTGGTGAAATTTTGTTTTGAACTGTAATTGTGTCCCAAATGCCTCATGTAATCCCTTCCACAACCGGGATGAAAAGAGGTAACCACTATATAAAACTACTTTAAAAGTATCTCAATGGAGTCTAACTATCACCAACATGCATAAGAATACCATGTTCACTTCGGAAATCTTCTCTAAGATAGTCAGGAAGTGTGATGACATGTAGATTCAGTCAATGATCACACATATAGCATCATGTCCACTAGAAGTATGTGGTAAACCCATCATGATATTCACTAATATATTATCACAATACAATTATGGATCCTCAAGGGGTTGAGCTAATCCCATTGTAACTTTATGCTTAGCCTTCTCCTACTGATATGTAAGGCATCAGAAAACAAATTATGCAACTCCCATCTTTATCCCTGAACAAAAAACTAAGGTCAGAGGTCATAATACATATTCCCCACAATAGGATGTACCGCAAATTATAATGTATGAATCTCAATCAGAACCTACTCCCATAACACTACCAGTACTAATGTGAATCATTTGAAAAGAGTGATATTCTCCCCACCATTTGGGTATCCATCAAGAGAAATACCTATGGATATCTAATCATATAGGGTCCTACAATAAGAATCCACAACCTGAACCTCCTTAACTCAACGTATGAATGGATGGTGACAACCTTTATCTAGAGGTATGTTTCTCCATCTCCATCTATAATGGATAATTAGAATGAGGCAAACTACGAACTAGATCTCTTTCTTGGAGCATCATACACCACATTCCCCTTACCATGAGTAAATAAAATATTATATTCAGAGATTTTAATAAAATCTATCCATCACATCTATATCAAGGTCATATCCTTCTAAGATATGATATACATGAGGATTTTTTAGTCCGAGTAGAAGATAAAATGATCGACCATCAGGCAGTGACTCCACATCATCAATGCAAAAACTACCACTTTAAAATCCAGATCATGGGTTGGGTAAGTCTTCTCAAGAGATCCCAACTGGTGCAATCCATATGAAATCCCAACTTTATCTTACTTTAGAACACAACCATGATCATTCCCTAATACATTATTGATGAACATTGTCACACATTCTCTCAATAAAATTTATTTCATATTTAACTATGTGCAACATAGTGGCTTATCATAGTCATTAATTCAAAAAGGAAGTTAATTAAACAACCCTTAATAGACTATATGAATTCAATAATAAAATAACTAAGTGATGAAAAATGAAACACAAGATGAGGGGTGTGGTTTTGTGACTTTTGTATTATACACTAATCAAATGAATGAGATAGAACAATCAAATAAACAATTTCTATAAAATTAATTATATGGGAATTCCTAATCTATATAATATGTCCCATTAATCATTAATTTATCCTTATACCATTTGATTATAATTCATTCAATTGAATTTTTGTAACTTTGTCAACCCCTGAATACTATGAAAACTAGCAGGACAAAAATTATTGAAAAAATGAGCCTTTATCAACTTTAGGACATCCAATTATAGCACCCTACCTTGATTGTGTTCCTAAGGCCAATGTATGGTAAGTAGGTATTTTTTTCATTTTATTACCCCTACATTTTATAATTAATTGTGTTCGTGATGAGACATGAACCCTATAATTCTATCGCAATTTGATTAGATTTTGTGATAGTAGTTTCACTCACACAATTTACATAAGCCCGAGCACACGGTCCAATGCAAGTACCTTGAGGAAATTAGAAATTATAACTCAATTAATTGATTAAAATTTATGAATTAATTAGTATGTAAAGATTAAATGTAAATAATATAATTTAATGGAGATTAGATCAACTACGAAATAAATCCCTCATCTATGGGAGGATTTTTCATCATGGAGACATTTTGCATAAGCAATGGGTTGGTTGGGGAACAACCAATATTTTCTACACTCATATATTCTATCCTAAGAAAAGAAAATATGATGATGGAAAGAGAATTACAATGAAGATTAATTTGATGAAAAAATCAATATACAAGCATGATTGGAATGTAATACAAAGAGGAGGTGGGAGAGGAGATCCTTCTTGGAAGATATGTTTTCAAAAGGCCTTATTTTTTCCAATATATTTGAGGGGTTCCCAAGAGCCACCCATTTAGCCACACCTTCCCAAATCCTTGATATAACCTCCCAAAATAGTGAAGACATTATATAAATTGATTGGTGGGTAGGGTTACAAAATGTTTTTAAATGTGAATGGGAAATTCAGTAAATTGTTAAACCCCACGGTGCACATCATAATTGGCCTCTATAACGCACGAATTAGCCGGACTTATAGAAGTATGATTTTTCATAAAAATGGGATTGTCCTTCCCTCCATTTTTGGGCCCAATCTAGGCCCGGATGAATAATATATGACCCAAATTTAATGTGATGTCCAATGTAGATAGTTTAGTCCAACAATGTATTCATTTCCCATTTACTCCAGTCAAATGCATGCTCCAGCTCCCATGTCCTAAATAGAATGTGTATCTCCTTATGTCAGGAACATAGTTACAACATATTAACTAATAATTATTTACATAAAAATATTTATCCATGGAATACTATAGTGATTTTTAAAATTATAAAAATGGAATTTCAAATTAATTTTCCAGTGAATGATATAATCCAAAATATTCAATAAATTAACATATGTTATAGAATGTGGGGAAATTATTTATTTTATTTTCATTAAAATATTCAATATAACTATGATTTATTAACTCCCAAAAACATATCCTTCTGCACTCCTGGGATAACCTCATATCATGCATTCGAAAAAATTGTCACAATATATGCATGTTCATATTTTTGAATCCATAGTGGAAATTTTGGGAAAGTAAGAATCCAATAATGATTCAATATCAATTAATATTAATGTTAGTGACTCATAAATTGTGTAAATATTAAATCCAGAGAGAATCATAACACTAATAACAGTGAGGTAAATCATGGGTCGATCATGCCACTAATTCTCCACGTGTCTGTGTGCAAACCATTCCTAGATCATAAATCTACCCTTTATTCAATAGATTATGGTCATGCAATACAATTCTTCATACTTTGATTAATTCAAAGAACCTATTCTACATTCCATTACAATTGAATTTCAAGACCCCCTCACTTAAGCATTCCCAAAAGTCAAACCAAAAGCTCCTAACCTCGATATCCCTATATATTGTTCATTTCATCACTCCCATAATTTATTATTATTGTTTTTTAATGTTTCACTTCAAGAAAATCTCACACTCAACTATCAATCAATTCTTGATATTCTCACAACACTAATTGTAATATTAATAACAAGATCAATGGTAAAGGAAAAGTGTTTTTTGACTTATCTAGGGGAAAAGTAATTTTTTGAGGGTTTACAAAAATTGAAAAACTAGTTCACCCACATAGATAAATTTTGTATAGTAATTAAACTGATCAAAAGATAAATAAACATGTTGATAAAAAAATTAATACTTTTACCTAACATTTCCATTCATTTAATTGATTAGGAAAAATTTTACATGTCATGGTTGAGTGAAAATTTGTTTGCAGAAATCAATCACACAATTTACTATGGATAAATATCACCAATAATGATGTCAAAATATAAAAGGTTTTATAATGACACAACCATTCATATCATCGACGAATTCAATTTTTTTAAAAAATTAACCCTTGATGATGAAATCTTACTCATGATTATCATTCTTCGAATGAATTTTGAAAACCTTCATTTTATATAATATTCACATGAGAATGTTACATGATATATATATATATATATATCTATGTATGTATATTGATTCTAGTTATGTTTTTTTGGTTTTTTTTAAATTATCAAAAAACATAATATAAAATGTACACAAAACACCAAAAAAATCCTAAATATCTACCCCAAAATGATGTCCATCCCCACAAATAATGTATTGAATTTTCCTCAGTGTGAACTTATGAGATGATATGTTCATATGAAAACCATAATTTTAAATATGAAAAAACATATAAAAGTGAAAGGGTTAGGAATAGCTTGATCTTCTCAAGTGATAATGGGGTCATGCAGTGTGATGAAATCCATTGCATTGGTAGAATGTTATTCAATGTATTTCATAAGTCATTCCAAATAGACTGTAATGATCTTTCAAGTGACCTCTTAATTGATCTCCACTACACCATAATGAAAATCATTAGATACCATATATGTACCCAACCATCTGAAATGCAACTAACCAGGAATCATCTACAGTCGTGAACTGTATTGAAGAACATTATATCCAATATGATACTCCATTTATTTGATCATTCAATTATAAGATGCCTTTGATCATTCCTTGTAGTGCCTTGAGTTCTCATATGAGAACAATCGAATCTCCTCATTTTTTTTGAATTTGTAGATTCTGTTGAATTCTAGTTTGGGTTAAATCTAGGATGCATTTCTTTATCTCCAAATAAGCCCTATGATCAACCTCGATAGGTAGATGACATTCTTTCCTAAAAAAAGTCCAAAATTGGGACATATAGATGGGAGTTTTTTACGTTGTCCTATATTCTCATAGCTCATCCTCAAAGCACTTTCTCCAATCCATCCTCATCGGATGCATCGTTCCCCCCAAAATTTATATCAATTCATTATTTCAAAACTCTTCTAGGCCATTTTTTGGGGGGTGTTATGCTATTTATGTTTTTTTGTGTCACCCAATACTTCCAATGGAGGTAATCCAAATTCCTATTACTGAAGTGTGTACCCTGGTCCCTGTTGACCGCCTTTGGTACACCAAACCTAAAAAAACTCTTTATCTTGAAAATTTCAACAAAAAAATGAAAATCATCTATCCTTATGGCCTTAGCCTCCGCACATTAACTCACATAATCAACAGAAACCAAAATATTAAAAAAACTAATTGATATATGAAAAAGGCCTATGAAATCGATCCCCCATAAATCAAATATCATGAAGAATTATACGGGTTTTGGGGGAATCTCATGTATCCTAGAAATGTTCCCAGTTTGTTGGCTACGTGATCATGACATACAATACACATGGGAATCATGAAATACGCTAGGGACATAAAATCCAGATTCTAAATAATTATTATCTATCCATTGGGGCTCAATGTGTCCCCCACAATCATGTGTATGAAAAAATTGCAGAACAGACTCAATCTCATGATCCAAAACACACCTCATAATAGAATTATCACTACACATACTCCAGAAGTATGGATCATAAAAAACATAATACATAGACCCAAATTTTAATTTTTAGACATGATTTTTTTTAAACATGTAGGGATTTTGGATGAAACATTGTGGTTCCCTAAATCAGCATGCCTGGGATGTGTAGTCGAGATGGAATAATTATTCTCATCAAGGAACGTGTCCTGAAGTGGAAACTTGCAAAAGATTTCAGCCTCTAGTATGTGATAATGCAACTCATGTGGTCCACTACCTTGTTTTCAGACCCCTTCTTGTCCGTTATTTCAATTTCGAATTCTAGATAAGGAGCATCCATTGGAAAAGTCTTGGCATTGCATATGAATTCATTAAAAGCTACCTTAGAGCTGCATGGTCAGAAAAAACAACTAATGTAGAACTCATTAAATATTAATGGAATTTATATGAATAAAATATGATGTTGAGAAACTCCTTTTCAGTTGGTTTTTAGTTTTATTGGGTGGAATCCAATGTCATCGAATCCGAGGAAATCACATGTTAATGTCCCTATACCCACTGTGATAAGAAAGCTCCAACCTCAATGTTGTATGGGTCAAACATAAGCTAAAAGTAATGTCCCACTGTGGGGGTTTTATGGTCGGTGGAGTGGTCAGACACTTATCAATTTCATCAAATGCTACCCTCCATGAGTCATAAAACAGAAAATCAGAATCCTTCTGATGTAATCATAACATAAGAAGAGAAATATTACAATTTATTTTGATGAAGCACTAATAAAAACCCACATTCGTTAAACATTATCTAATATCACGAAGACACAATGGATAGAGTAAGGACAAAATAATGTCGATCATAGATCTATCAACATCTATCCCATGCTTTTACCCCACATTATATAAGACAATGCCATGATATACAATGAAATAGAAACATTTCAATGATCAAGACTAGATTCTTCCCAATACAAGGACTCAACACCTTTTCAAAACTATTTATTATTTAATCAAATGTGGATATATATAATTTAAAGTCATCAATAAATATCTCCATTAATGTCTCATGAAAATATGGAAAAATACTCACCCTGTATCTTTGGAAGGTACCCGGGGAATTGAAAAGTCCCAATGGCATCATCCGGTAGGCAAATGTGCCATAGGGACAAGTGAATATAGTATTCTCTTGATCATCTAGTTCTATATAAACCTGATAATATCCATAAAATCAATCCAAGAATCTATAATGTGTCTTCCTACCAAGACTCACGATCATTTGATCAATGAATGGGAGGGGGAAATGGTCCTTGCGAGTGGATTGATTTAGTATCATACAATTAATACACACATGCCAACAATTTTACAACCTAATTAGATATAACTCATATTTATAATTTTTAAAAACTGCAACACCACTTTTCTTAGAAACAACCTGAATATGAAGAACCCATTAAGAATATGAAATGGGAATGATTGCACCTACCTCAAGAAATTTCTCAACTTTTTTTCAATGACTTCTTAAAGGGTTGGCTTGAGTCTCCTTTGTGGATACCTAACTGGTTTATCCCCATCCTACAAATGAATAATATGAATTAAAATGGGGTGGCTAATACCAGATTTGTCATCAAAGGTCCACCTAATTTCCCTAATGTTGTCCCTCAATATATTCATAAGTTTTTCTTTATGGTCAAAATAGATTTTGTTAGCAATGATGACAAGTAATATTTTACCACTCAATAAGTATGATTATTTGAGATTTAGTTGAAATGGCCTGAGTTCCAATATAAGGGGTGTTTTATGGATGGAGATAGGGGAGGATCTAAAATATGGTCACAAAATGCATCAGTAGTAGAATATAAATCATCAAAATCAGAAAATATTTCATCAAAGATATCCACATACTCAACAACCTTGTCATAATTAGAGTTCACATGATCTAAATCACAATATGAATACATTTCATAATCAAATGTAATAGAGTATTGTTCATTATAAATGTGAGTGTAAGTAATCTTAGACATCAAACTAGAACCAATACTCCTAATCTCCCTAAGAAAAGGACAATTAAATTCCAAAGAGAATTTATTTGGTGGTTCAAAATGGGAGATATCAAATGCAGAATGGTCCTATGTGGGTAACTTAATAGAGTCTAAAACATTAAAAATCACAACTACATCCCAAAATCTATGTAATGTGTACAATAATTATCATTTATTATAGTTTTTTAATTTTGGTGGAAGGGAATAACTAATACAATTGGATCATGAGAACATATGTGATCATCCTTTAGTTTAAGAACATATAAATTTCTTAGAAAGATATTGTCTCTTACCCGAAAAAGTACATCCTCAAGGACTCCCACTAAATATGATATAGCTCTATTCGCCAAACGCACCACCACTCTTATCATCTTCAACTCACCAACATGTAAATAAGAGATTATAGAGTGAGGCACCATATTTATGGAAGCTCCTAAATCACATAAGGAATCATAAAAGTGTATCTCCCCTATGATAAATGGGATGGTGAATGTCCCAGGATCCTTACACATTATTGGCATAAATAGAGGTGGTGTAATGAGTGCTAACACAGTAATTACAATATTGATCCTTTTATTTCCCTTGAGCCCTCTTTGATTAGTACAAGGTTCTTTAAAGAATGTCTCATAACTTGGGATTGGATTAACGACCTCAATAAGGGTGATGTTTATATGAACACACCTGCATGTGTTCAAAACCTCATAATCCATTGAATCATCATCCATATTCATGGATTGTCCAACCCAATTTGGAATAGGAATGTGTTTAGAAGTAACACAATTAATTTTTTTTACATTTGTTTTTCTCTTTGGGTTTCTCACACGATGGATTGGATTGGGGCCTCTCCAAGGATGAGGAGAATCCCGGTGGAATGGTAGGTATAAATGTATCATTATTTTTCTTCCCACATCTCAATGTGATGAAATGACATTCACCTTTGGATTTGTAGCATGTAGGAAAGATAGATTTCCATAAGACTTACTTACCAGTTCATGGAGGCCTGTGGAAATCTGGCTCATTTGAGTTTTCAATTCCCTCATCACTAATCCTTGAATCATTAACACATTCTACTGATTCAAAACAATTTGTTTCAAAATATCATTAGTATTATATTATTCCTTTTGTTGTATATTCCCTTTTTTTGGTTTGCTGATGTTGGGGATTTTAATCTCTTATGTAGTTTTTGGAAACCCTACTAGTAAGGCAAGGGATGCTGTCAGTTTTGTTGAATAGGGGGCATTTGTTTTGTCCAGATCCATAACTCATGTCTGATTGATCTTTCCACCCATGGTTGTATATTGGAGCAATGTAATAAAACTTCTTTTTTTTATATGGTTGTTGTTGATGCAGATATGGTCTTCTAGGAAACACTCATGCACAATCTTCTGGTTCTTTTAGTTTAGAACTACAGTCAGTTGGGTGTCTTGTCTCTGTTCATATGCGACAAAGCCTTAATGGAGTGGGTTGGGATGTCTTTTGTGCTAAATAAATATTCCTAACCATAGTGTTCAATTCTTCTATCATAGTAACAATTAAATAACTTTTTATGGAATATGTAATTTATTTATGTTCTCCCCATACATGTGGTTCACCACGATCAGCAAATTCCTAATAGTTTTTTTCTATCTTATTGATCAGCGCATGTGAATCTTCTGGGATTTATTAAACCAATGCTCCTCTAGATACAATATCTACCATTCTCCTATCCATATGTGTGAGTTTTTCATAGATGTACTGGATGAAGAGTTTCTCAATAATTTGGTGATGCATGGATCTTGCCCACAAATTCATGAATCTCTCCCAATACTCATACTTATACTTCCCAATCAACTACTAGATCCATGATATCTCTTTTTGAATGGTTGAGTTCCTTGATGCTGTAAAAATCAAAACAAGAAAATACATTTCATATCATTCCAACATGTTACACCATCTGGTTATAAATAATACGTCTAGTATTTAGCAGTTCCATAAAATGATTATTGGAATTCTGTATCTTTAATTTGATCTTCAGGGAAATTTATTAGATTAATTATTAGTCTCACCACATTGAAATCAATTAAAATTATGTTTGGATACTCACCACATAAGCCGAGAAATTTTGGAAGATGTTTAATAACCCCGATTTTAGTTCAATGTTTGTTTCAAGAATTGGATATGCAATGCATGTAGATTGATAATTAATATTAGTAGAAACCATCTCTCAAATATTTCTATTGAGTTCATTGTTATTATTTTCAGAAATTTAATCTTGTTTAGTATTTAATTTTTAAGAGTTTCCAATTTCAAAATACCTAGAGTGGAGGAATTTCCAAGTTGGGTAAATGTCGACACTACCCGTAGATTGAGATTGTTTGATTCGTGTTGTAAGGATGCAGTAAATATCGGGGCCTTGATCAAGGATATCCTCAGGATGTGATCATTTGATAAATCATAGAAAATATATAAATTAAAATATGAGGACACCAATATCATTAAATGATGTTGAATTTATGGTCCTAATGATAAGAAATGAGAATGGAAAGAAAGAAATTAAAACAACAAAAAATGAGTGAAAGGGAAATGGAGAAATAAGAAGTTTTAACAAAAGGATAAAATGAAAGAAATAATTTACCTCTAATTATACGAATAAAACACTTACCTCCACATGAATGGTTCCAATTTGATGAACATTGTCGTAGAAGCAATAAAAAAATATTTATTTGGGATTTAACTAAGTGAAACACACTGGCATACCTCAGACATTATTTCAAGTTGGATGTGAATAAAAAACCCTTAATAGACATAAGAAAAAAACAAATAAGGGAAGAAGAATGAAACACAAGATGGGGGGTTTTTGTATTGAGACATTCAGACAATACACTAAATAAACGAATGAGATAGAACAATCAATGACAAAATTTTATTAAAAATAATTATCGGAGAAGACATAGTAAATCACTTCATCCCCCTTCATCATTTATTTTTCATTATACAAGTTTATTATAAATCATTCATTTTTAATCCCCTAACATTTTCCTCCATCAAACCCTATGGAAATTAACACAACCAAAAATATTGGAAAAATTATCCTTTTGTCTACTTTGGGACTTCCAAATGAAGCACCCTACATTGATTGTGATTCAAAATAAAACATATGGTAAATGGTTAATAATGGATGTATATCATCCAAGATTTTATAATTAATTGAGTTGGATATGAGATTTGAACCCTAACATTCAATCCCATGTTGATTAGATTTTGCGATTGAGGTTTCACTCACACGATTTACTAAGATCGACCACTTAGTCTAGTGCATAGTTTATCTAGTAAATTAGAATTTAAAACACAATTAATTGACCAGAAGATATTAATTATAGTATTTTTATGGATTAAAAATAAATAAATCAATGGTGTTGGGATTTGATCAACTACGAAAGAAATCACTCTTCCATCGGAGAAGTTGTCATCATTGAGACATTTTTCATAAGAAATAGGTTGATAGGGGAACACTCAATCTCATCTCCAATGATAGATTCCATCACAAGATGAAAAATAATAAGATGAAAAGCAAAGAACATAGAAGAATAATTGAAGAAAAATTCGAGATACAAGAATGAACGAAATGAAATACAATGGGGAGGTAGGAGAGAAGAGAATTCATGGAAGATATGTTTTTACAAGGATATAATTTTTACACGATGTGTCAAGGGTTCCCAAGAGACACAAATTTAGAGAAACTTTCCAAAATCCCATACCAACACTCCCATAGAGTTAAAATATCCTTTAAATAGTGTTGGGGGTCAAGGGTAGAAAACAATTTAAATCTGAAAGGTAAATTTGATCAAATTGTTTAATCCTAGTTTCTCCAAATATTGGACCTCCAAAAATAGCTAATTAGATACTTTTATATCTGTATGATTTTTTCATAATCATGTCCTAGAGAATACCTCTATATATGGTCCCAATACATGACCAGATGAATAAGATACGACCCAAATAATGAATTGATATTTAATTTGGATAGTTTTGTCCAACTTTGTCTTCATGACCCATTTACTCCACCCAATTTAATGATCCATCTCCAATGTCCAAAATAGAATTTATATTAGATTATGTCATGAACACAATTTCAAAATATTATTTCTTAATAATATAAAGAAAAATATTTTTACTCAGAATACTATAATGAATTTTAATAGAGTAAAACATGAATTTCAATTGAATTTATAAATGAATTATATAATCCTAGATATTCTATAAATTAATATATATTTTCACAATGTGAGGAAATTACTCCATTTATTATCAATAAACTATTCAATAAAATTGTGTTCTATCAATCATATAACACCTTGTACCCAACATATTCCTTCAGTGACCACTGGAGAGGATAAATTTCCAACATATTCCTTAACTCCTCAATGAATAACTGAAACATTTTAGTACACATAAAGTATTACCCTTTTGATTGAAATTTTTAGGGGATATTCTACTATGGAGAAGATGATTAAAAAACTCTGATAGTACCACCAACAATCAAACGAAACTCCACACCCCTATACAACTCTTTGGATGATCCTATGAATGCTCTACATCAACCATTAATTGATCCACTAAAACTCTTGCCTCAAAGGTGATAAATCCATGAAAATGGGCCTCTCGAATCAAAACAAGAACTTCGAGAGAATCTCATAATTTTGGGTCCCTTTGAGTATATCTAGGACCATCCTCATGTATTTCATGTGCTTCTCTTCATAAGCCAAATATGATAGGATGTCATCAATGAAGGCCACCATGATCCAATATGTGTAAGGATAAAAGATATGGTTCATGATTTACATGAAATGTTGTGGGTTGTGGATCATGAGAAATTCCATCACCAAGTACTCATAGTGACAATAATTAAATCTAAAGGCTATATATGGTATGTCCTTATCTTTAACTCTAACTACTAATAGAACAATCTGAGGTCAATCTATTGGAACCACCTGAACCCTTTAAGCTAATCAAATAGGTCATCCATCTACATTAGTGGATACTTTTTCTTCATGATCACCTGGTTTAAGAATTTGTAATCAACACACAACCTCAAGCACTCATTATTTTCTTGTAAAAAAACATGGGATTCTCAGGGTGAAACAATGGGTCTCAAAGAACCCATCCCCTATAAGTCCTCAGACAATATCCTTATCACACAATTCTCTTTAGTAGGCTTCTGATATGAAGGTGCAGATATTGGTGATGTCATGTGGTTCATGTTAATGAAGAATTCCATAAAACAAAGGGGAGGTAAACATGGACTATATCTAGGAATGATATCCTCATACTATTCCACCACAACAGGAAAATGATTACTCATATCATCAACTGCACTATATTTTAGGCTATCGAACTAATGAATAATCGGTTCCACCCTACTATTTGTTAATCCATATGATGATACTTGTGTTTCCTTTTCACAATCAATATAAAATAATGTTCCATACCTAGTGACACACCACACACTACACATAATATTTTCAATGTTATCCTAAACATTTGATAACCAATCATACCAATAATTACGTTGTAAGTCCTTCAATACACTACCAAGAGATCCCAACTGAAACTCTCGCTCACAAGTGTCATGTCACACTTTTGAAGACATCGTGTGACCGTCAATTATTCTCCTACGAGAGTATCCAACAATAAGGATCAAGTCAAAGGTTAAACTAGACACTCTGTGTCTCGAATATGATGTGTGGATAAAAAGTAATTACTAACACCTTTTTGTTATAAAAACAATAGCTATGGTGGAAATAAAAATGTTCCTAAATCAAATCATCCCTTGGATTCGAGATCAAAATCATCCATTTCATACATTTTACCTCATCCCTACCCACCATCTCTAGATCCTAGCATGGATAACCAAAGGTGGAGGTGGTAATAGGTTGATCCTATTACCACCTCCTCTTACCATGCTTCCCCTCTACCAAATATTCCACCCTATGGGTCACCCTTCTTTAGTCACTTCCACTTTCACAGTGGTCCTTCAAACATATCATGATCATTTTTACTACGGTCTGGAAAATATCATTTGAAATGTCCCCAACCAATGAATGAGTAAGACTGTCTATCCATGGGATGATTCGAGTCTCCCTAGGAGCCTTTCACCACCGACCATGAGTCATGGGATCTCCCACTGAAGCAATTAACTAGCATTGATCCTTGTAATAGTCATTAGGTACCTACTACTGAGGTATCTTCTACATAGTTCCCACTACTGTCTCCCACTAATTGTAAGTTATCTGTAAAAAATATATCCACCAACATGGATCTCTCATGTACCCCAATATAGGTAGAAATGATAAGGGATACCAATGATGCCTTAATGTCCAAATGTAAGCCCTACTCGAAGGTCCAAGACTTGAAGAACTATCCCATACCATGTTTGTAGAGTAGTTAAACATATTTTTAATATTACTTAAGTACTCCACCATGGTCATATATTCGTACTGCATATATAGAAGCACATATATGCAGTCTGATCACAACATGGATAGATAAAATTCTTCTGTAAAAATATGCATGATGTCTATTAAAGAGAGGGCTTTCTCATAATGTGACCAAGTCCCTATGGACCACTATCTCTCCATAGATCTCTAAGGAATAAATGATTCAAGGACTTATGTCTTGTCTGTATCCTTTATAAAAAGTTGGAGAACACATGTGACTACCTCTAGAAAATCCTTATGCATAAGGTAGTCTAGCTCAACCAAAAAATCGGGAGGTCAATACCTCTGAAACTCTTGAAACACACTCATCCTATGTGAATCATCACCATGTAGTGTTGTTAATAATTACTGCTCAATGAGTTTGGATATGATAGTAAACCACCTTGAGGTACAATCTCTGGTACAAAACCCTATACTAGTAACTTTTCACTAGGTGGATCATCCTAATAACCACACAATGGAATCTCATATGGATATCAAGATGAATACACCCTTGACAAAAAATATGTTACACAATAAATAGAATATATCTAAAGAGATGACTCCATAATGACATAGAAAACAGAACCATTATTGTAGGATATATGTTCCATGATTCTTGCTACCATATTTTTCAAGTACTCATTCAAAAATTAATTAATCAGAATCCTGGTGTATAGATACGTTGGCCACTGAACCAAATCTAGGGTCACTGGCCAGAATGATAAACCCAAATCACAAAAAATTATTTCCACCAGATGACCTCATAGTCTACCGTTTCTAATGTACAATAGACCCCTCTTATACCAATATATCAAAACCAATCCTAGAGTAAACAATTCCATGCTCACCCAATCCCTCCTGCAATATGCAAGGGGATAGTGACTACAATTGATTAGTCATATACCAAAAATGGCAAGAAGTACCCTATATACATGAAAAGTTACACACACATCCAAGACACAAAATTCATAAATTTAGAAACCAATAAATCATAAAAAATAGTGTATGATGGTTAAAATATCTGGGTTAAATAGAGGATAATAAAATACCACCACAAATAGAATGTATCACATATAAAAAATGGAAGTAAAGGTGATTGGATAGCTTCCTAAAATTGGATGGAAGACTCCTCGGTCATTCTGGTATCACTATGAATCGGATGATCCTGGTCCGCCTATGACTCTATCAAAATCTTGATGGTTTTTACAACAAACAACACATGCGTGAAATACCCATGTTAGGGCCAGTATTAAAATACTCAGTAGAAAAACCTGAAACCAAAAATCAACAAAAAATGGAATAAGAAAAAGGAATCTGAATTCACATATACATAAATATATTTCAACAACACATATAACAGGAATATCCAAATATGTTCATGAGAAACAGAACATAATCTGGTAGTCACAACCAACTTTAATCCACACCATTCTACTTGAACCACATTCATTCACAGAGAACTCCCTCATCAATGAACAATATCATCAAATAAACCCATGAATATGTCTAGAACTTTTGGGTCATATCCAAATGAGAACACATTAGTCATGGAAGACAATGATGCATAGATAGGGGTTCATACCACGAACAGACTGGGGGAACTATAGATCACATCCAGACTCACTAGGGGATACCTAATACCCAATTTGGATTATCCTGCTTCCTAGGTGATCACACCCAGACAAAATGGGAGATACTAAATACCCTACCGATACACCCCATACGATGGAGGTTTAGATCCCAGCTGAAGGAGGTCATGTGATTCTACAAAATCCACTATGATCGATAGTAGGAACCTATCTAGATTCACATAGGGATACCATACTCTATCAGAGTGTTAGACTCTAGAATAGATGAGAATACCATGTTGTCGATGTAATATCAAACTATACCCTCAAGGGAATGACTAAGGGGACACTCTCAACCATTAATTTTACAATCTAAAAACTAACCATTTGTCCGAAAATGTGTGTCTCAAAATCAATGTATCAAATTCTTAGAAAAAATTTCTATAGGACTCTCTATACAATATATATTATTGTTTGAATGAAATCACCAGCATGCCTACCCAAGTCTAGGACCTACCATGACAGTTGGTCAAATAACTGTTTAGATCATCCTCACTTCCACTAAACCCATATTCAGCTGTCACAATTGACAATTGTGGTTGGTACACCAATAATGTAATTGTATTCAATGGTCCCCCAGTCGACCGTCATAGGGGATGTCATGATCAACATACATAGACCACCGCAACCAGTCTTTATCCTGGTTACCCCATAACCAACCATGAGTCTATATTAGATCCAACTCTGGTTTGATTTTAATGACCCAAAACATATGTACAACCTGGAATGACCCGACCCAGCCTAATCTACCATATCTTTTGTTCAATCAGCTCGTCATTGTGTCCGCCTCTACTGGTACTGCCAATACCTTTACGCTCAGTTCCAGGGAACATCATACATTTCCTATTCTAACCACTATCACTACATCACTATTTTTTTCCACCCACTCAGTCTCCACCACAAAATTCCACTATTAGTCTGCAGTGTATTTCCAGTGGTCCCTTCTATGAATCACGACACCTCATCTGATGCCCAAAAAATTAAACAATCATACAACTGACCTCATTGGGTCCCCATCTACTTATACCTAGCCTCTATTGTTGATTAACCATGATTATGGGTGTCTATTCTTGCCTAGAACAACATGGGAACGTCAATTCATGGTTCCTAGGGTTCCAATAACAAGGTACATAGAAAACATAGGTAGAAATGTACACAAGAAAAGGTTTAAAATCACTGTCCCAGTGGGTTTTCCAAAAAAAATAATAAATCAAGAAATTGGGGATTGTATTTATGATTGTTTTCTATAGATAATTTCCGAACCAATAGATTTTGGATGTTTGCGTAACAGATAGGAATGAGTGCCTTTTATAGAGAGGGGAAGTGGCACCCTTGGAATTATTAAAGAATTAAATTAATATAAATTCAATATCTATTCTGAATTGGTCCAAACAAATATATTTTCAATATATGATATGTATGGGTGTAAAAATATTCATCCAATAAAAATTAGACAAGTGTTAGTATATTTTAATTGTTATCTATTTTTTCCTTAAACCCTATGATCTTTGAACATTTTATCAAGTAAATTACAATTTGTGAGTTAAAATAATTACCAAATCATTCCAAACGACTAACGAATGTGTCATTAATGAAATTATTAGACATATCTATTTTTTTGGCCAATTATTATATTTTTGAACTTTTATATCATTGAATTAAATATTTTATATTTTAAATAATAAATTATTGCAATTTTTACACTATTCATCACATGACCGTTTAAAAAAATAACAACATGATTCTTTTGATAAAATACATTTAAATAATAAATAAATGTTATTCAATCGTTGAAATTAATTTATGGCTTCCAATTATTCATATTATATTTATTTTAATACTGTTAATATCATTTATTTGATTCTTTCCTTAATAAATTTATTACTTCATCATCTTAATGTCATAATAAAATTTAATTATTTAATTCCTAAAAATTATAAATAAATTAACATGTTGTATGTAATATTTTTTTAATTTGAATTATTATTCCTAGTTGCATATTTCAATTAAATAAACACATATTCAATATTATTCAGTAAGAAGAGACATATTTTTGACATGGTTCCCTTAACATTGAATTAAATATTATAAATGTCATGTTGACACCCATGTGGCTTCTAAAGGTCACAATTACACCCCATGGATGGTCATGTAAAATTATAACTCGTACAATAAATTCAATAAAGGGTTGTGGTTAATTTTATAAAATTATAATTCTAATTTTACCATTAATTACCTTATTTACCATTAATACTAGTAAATAAGTTATTAAAGATACTTTTAACAAGAAATTATTTTGACCCTATTAGATCAAATTTGTCAACTGAGTAAAACCATATATGTTTATTTTTGAATATTTAATTCCAATAACTGGTTAAATTAGTTTTAACAGCCATCTCATTTATGGATCATGAAAACCAGGGTTTGAAGTAAAACATTCAAAAAATCACATTGATTTTCTATTTAGTTTTTATTTTAAAATTCATCCAATGAAATAAATTAGATTAACTGATAAAAAACCATATAATTATACAATAAAATAATATAAAAGGATAATATAAAAATATAGAAAAATTATATGAAAAGTTTGTTTTGAATTGAAACATAGCATTATTCAACATTCATTCAAATATGAATATTATCAGAAAAATATAAAAAATTCAACCAATTTAAATTTTTATGTCCCACATCCAAAGGAGATATTGCATTAAATTGAACAATGAATTGTGATAAATTCTTGATGTAAATATGGTTCTCTATCAAATGGTTTTAATCCTACATTTTAAAAATATAATAGTACTTTATTCATTAAATTGGACATATTCTCATTTTATGCCTCTAAATTTTCCCATAATAAAAAATATTTAAAAAATGTGTAAATATAATATACATAGTTATGTTTATTCCCATAAAAATATTTCCTATATGATAACTACAACTTAAAATAATAATATTACAACATATTACTGTTTCTAGTACAACTCAGTATTATGCAAAACGTACGATTTCATAGAGCTCTATTTTTGTGTGTTAGGTATGCTATCCAACATAACACCCCTTTAATGAAAAATTACTATAAAATTAATTAATAAAAACATGAATGAAACAATTTTATTCTATAAATATCTATAACGTTACAGTATCATGAATGAAACTCTGAGATGTATTCAATTAATCTGGGAAATAGTGGAACACCCCATAAATTATATCCTCCAACAGATTATACAATGTCCCCAAAACAATATAAATATAGAATGGAGGTATTACCAATGAGTAAACCCCGAAATTATGTTGAAGGAAAATTCTTATTACTAATCCTTCAACACATGTACCCAAGGCTTTCCATATGATACATTTTCCAATCAATTTTTTAAAGACATTTAGGGAAAACAATTTTATAAATATATTTTTCAATGATTTGAACATAATATTTACTTATAAAATATTATGAAAAAATATATTTCATAAAACTACGATTTCCACAAACTCAAAGTAATAAAATTATAATTAAATATTATTTATAATATAATTTATAATACATTGGGAATGAAGGTACATCTTAATTATCCAATAGATTGATGAAACTAAATCAAAAGCTGGTATCAAAAGCGTATAATAGATACAAATCAAAACTATTGGAAAAAAAGATATCACTGGAGTCCATAAAAAGGATTATTATATCATATAATTAGTTTAAATATTGAAGAATTCATAAGATGAGATATATAAAACTTACCACAATGAACACACTTGTCGCACCACAATTAACATAGGTATAAGACACAAAGAGAAGACCACACAATATATATTGAAAGGATTAATAAGAACAATATAGAGGGAAAATAGAACAAAAAACTCAAACCAATGATGTTACCACAATCAATGGAAATGAATAATAAAAAATATCACTTATCTAGAGAGACATAATGAAATCCCCAAGATCTTCAAGCATCAGATGGCGAGATTCAGTTGGAGAAGAGTTTTCTTGTAACCCCATCCAAATATCATATTTTTTGACATATTAAATTTAAATTGATTGTGTATTAGAAAAAAAACACTACATTTTAACCTCATGGAATGAATTATTAATTGCATAAACCACCATTTTATTGTAAATGAATGATATTAAATTAGTACACCAAAAAACACAACACCTCGGGTTAAAAACCCCTATTTTTAATTGATGGTGTAAAATTTATTATTATTATTTTAAAAAGATTAATGTTTTAAAAGGAATTATCTAGCTAATATTATTTGTGTGTTGTAAAATTATTTAGTGTCTTTTTCTTTTTGAAAAATTTATTATGAAAATATTTCAAACATTGTATGATAATCTTTTAGGTAGTACCAATAAATGATTCTAAAATAATACAAAAAAAAACAACTCCTCTCCCAATAATAATTTTTTCCAAATTTATACACCGACAAAATCAATTAAACAAACCTAAATCTATAAACATTTATTCATATCCCCTGAAAAATGATCTCCATCCTCAAACAGTTTGAAACAAAACCAAATAAAAAGAGGTAAATAAGAAGTAAATTTATGATGCTAATGGGTTGTAACCTTTCAAAACCATTTACCACTTCCTTCGAATAATATGAGAGATGAAAGTATATCCCATGTATATGTGTGGACTAAAACCTATAAATACTATAATGATTCATTTTCCACCACCATTCTTAATAGGATGTTATTATTATGGATTTAGTAATTATATATATATTTAATTTAATATTAATAATTAAGATAATCATACATAGTAATTAAAATTATCTCATCCCATCCACAAAAAATTTATAAGTCGCTCGTATGTACGTAAGGAATAACCTCTCAACAAGGTGATGTAATTTACTCTTCAATAGAAAATTATTTTAATGATTATTAAAATGAATACCTGTAATATATATAAATATATTTGATATTTATATCCTATTGGTTATTATATAGTAGATTGAACAATGATCTATATTAAAGGAACACTACAAACTATATTAAATATACATTAAAATGGAATAACATAACAAAAAAATGATGATAATAATTAATCATTATTAATAAATATTTGATATGATGTTATATGTAAAATATGTACGGTATTATATGAATTATTTGAATATTGGTATGTATTTACAATAAAATCATTATTATATTGCATGTTTTAAATGAATTTATGAACCAATACAATCATTAGGTAATGGTTTTATATACCAATCAAATTTTTATCATTATTGTTAATGATTATATTTACAACAGTTAAATGATATAATAAATCTCCACAATGAATTATTTATATTATTCCCTAATATTTATTTCTCAATATTTCCTTTCTTACATCCATTTCCTCTTTTTATATAATGATATTTCAAAATTAATATTTTTAAATAACACCGGTAATAGTTTTACCTTAATTTCATAATCATTCTTTCAATGTCCTTAATTTTTCATTTAATTTTATTATTTTGATTTAAATTATACAAATATTTAATTAGATACATTTTATGTAATTTTAAATTTATATAAAAATGATTTAAAAGATTCATCATCTTAAATTACAAAAAACAATTTTCTCACTTTTTTTAGAAAATGAGAGTGAATTTTTTAATTCACCCCAAAAAAAATTATTTCTCCACCTTCATGAATAACATTTTTACTAAATATAAATTTTTTATTTTCATTTTATTATTTCTATGAAATTATATTATTTTATAATTTATACATATTTTTTTACTGAATTATTAATTCAAAAAACATTATTTTCATCATGAACTATTCTACTAATATGTTAGAATTATATTTATCTTGAACATCATCATTTGATATTTATTTTAATTAAATGGAAATATGATCCTATGTTACCAACATTATTATATCTTTTGATTATTTGGGATTATGATGATGAAAATATTATTAATCATATATCATTTTCATGGTTTATAATATGGTGATATGATGAATAATTTGTGATATCTTTGGACATATATGTATATTTTTAATTAGTTTATTAGTATGAATGAAATTATATATCCATATAATTCATTTTTTAAAAGAAATAGATCTCATGAGAAAATATGTAATCAAATTCAGATTGAGACTTATACTGTATAGGCCTTTTCCATTAATATATTTTTGGGACTAAACCATGAGTATGGAAGTGATGGAATGGGGAGTAAACCCAATCAATATTGATAGGCTAAGAAGTGATCCATGTTTAATGAAATGATTTATTATTCTTTTGTGCATCCAAAATAAATATTATTTTTTATTACGATTATTTTCAAGACACTATTGATTATTGATGATTATTCTCTATTATGAATTATTCGGTATTTTATCAAATTGATAAAACATTATTATATATTTCAGAATTAAAGTAGGTGAAATGATGTATATACATTTATATTGATATTATAATTTTTTGATAAAATTATTCCTATATTATATTAACTTAAGAGAATTTACAAATTTATCTACTATTTTACCATACGGAACATATGAGATCATGATTTATTATATTTCCCATCCACAAAATATGGATAAATTTTTTTAGTTTGGTATTCTATATAAGGGTACTATTTGTTAAGAAATAAAGGGAATGTTATATTGATATTTTATGTAAAATTTATTTTCATATCCATTATACTAATGAAACTACATTTGTACAACCCACACTTGTGTATTGCAATAAAATGTTTAAATATCATTCTAAAATGGTTAATCATAATTTATGAAAATTATGCATTACGAAAATTGACATTAAATTAAATATTTAATTACATTTAGAATCAAGGATTGAAAAAAAGTAACAATAACACTTATTATAATATTATGTAATGGAGATAATCTTATGTCACGAAAATGAAATATATTTTTCCTTAGAATATATACACCTCAATATACTATAAGTGGATGTGGTTATAACACAAAATCATCATTGGTTGATAACCCCAAAATAGTTTGTCGATTATATTATGTGTATTATTTTGTACAACGGTGAATAAGACATTACTATTCACCTGTTTGACACTCTCACGAGACATACATAGGTAAATTCAAATTTTATTTAAGAGTAATTATAATGAAATTTAATGTATAATGTTCATGTATGAGCTACATAAAATATAATGGTTTGTTAAATAAAATAATTTTTTTAATATTTATAATTCCCATAACTTTTTTTTATGATTTCCTACAATTATTATATAATATCATCAAATAATCTTTGGTTATAATAAATATATCAAACTATAATGAACTATGATAATCCACAATTTGAGAATCAATGTTATGGTTTTACCTCTATGTAATAAAAATTAATGGGTGATGGATTGAAAAATTATGTAAATAATATTAAAAAATATTCTCAGTCTAAGAAAAATATTTCATTTCTAATCAATAAATTTAATACGTGGAGTTGGATGAGTTTAAGAGCATATTTTTCAATAAGAGCATTATGCATATTTATCATATGAATAAAGAGATGGAATTAATTAAGCTTAACATTAAGATTAATTAATTCTACCATAACCATTAGGAAACATCTATATTTTATATAAGGAAAACTTCTAGTATTAATATTTATCTAGAATGTAATATTTATCAATTCCTATGTGGTTGAAAAATAATATCTGAATTGAATTATGCATAAGAAAAATTAGTCAAAATAATGAAATCATTTCATGTGAAATAAAGGTTGAAATGTATATTTTATTAATTCATTATTCTAATTTTCTATATGAAATGAAATAGTAAATAAAATGGAAATTCTAAATAAATACACTGGAGTGAATGAGATGAATTTTATTTGGTGCTAAAAGTGTGGAATGAAGTATATATGGAACTATCATAGAGATACTAGTAATGGTTTTCTATGTCGGAAAAAATCCATTTAGTAATCAGTTAACAGTGTAATATGAATACATTATTAAATTATTAAAATAAATATATCTATCCATAGTATGCACCATCCATTATAAAACCTCTATTATCATATTTATATCCTTTTCCATCATATCTTTTTAATCTTAATAGTTTTCCAATGGAATTATAACAACACCACATATATTAGATATAAAAATAGTTCTAAAATCGATTAATATTATGATTATTTTATGTTCAGTTTATGATTGTTCCCTAATTTATGTTTTTGGGAATATGCTTCCAAAATTTATTGGAATTATTCCTCCAGAAAAATTTCATTTTAATTTGTGAATGTGTAATAATTTATTATATAAATACCATATCTATTTATAAGGATGGAAATTAAAATTTTATATTCATTACAAATATATGATTTTTTTATTAACATAAAAAAATTAACTAATAATTGAAATTAGATTCATTTCAGGGTTCATTAATCCTATTAAAAAGGGTAATTTATGTAATGAACAAAAGTTTCATTAATGGAAATCCCTCTTCATCTAATTAAAAATCTCTATATGTTTATATAAAATTTCATCTTCATTGGTTTTATGTTAAGAATTTTGACCGTTGCTAATATAGTCGTTGAACAGTGATCACATGATTAGTATAAATATAGGACTTTAACAAATCCAATTTACTCAGAACAAAAGAAGCAATGGCATCATCTAGTAGAATTCCCCATACGTAGCCCATTTTTCGGAGATAAAAAAAAGAGGTGGCATCCTTGGGCTTCGCTAAAACCAAGCCCAAGCTGAGCTTCATCATGTCAAGCTCGAACGAGACCGTCTACGGGAGAAGTGGAAGTTAATAGAAATTTCCACTCGATAGATGTTATCTGAGCCACCCCAAGAGGCTGTCACCATCGTATACCTTACCCTTAGGTCTTATGCGGCTGTTTTAAGGGTTTATGTAACAAATCGATAGTACTATGTTCATGTACATTATTTTTTGTATATAAGAATGTTTATATGTTCTTTTCATAATTGATACATTGTAAATAGTTTTTAAAGTACAAATAGTGTTTTTAGTTATTATTTAATTAAAAATTAGTTTTTATTAAATTAAGGGATTTTTGAATTAAATAATATTTTAATAAAATATTATTATTAAATTAATTTTTATTATATATAAATGATCTTATAATTTTATGAATGCAATTATAATTTTTATTAAGTTTTGAAAGACATTTATGTCAAAACCGGTGAATTTTAGATAAATGTCGGTTTTTTTTAAAAGTGAAAATTAACATATTTAGAAAATTATTTAGATAAAATAAATGAAATTTCTGGAATCAGGACCTCAATACAACCCAACGGTGAATTTTTCATAATTTTCTCAGACAGTTAATTTTTTTGGTAAAAAATAAATACCGTTTAAATATATAATGTGTTTTATGACATCACAATGACTCAATAGTGATGTAATAAAATACTATAATCTTTATGTTCGGAACGTATATCTTTTAACATTAAAATAATGTGATTTTGGGTTTGTTTGACTTACTTCTCAAAGCATTAATGGACCCCTAAAGACTTAATAAAAACCTTGTACTTTTAAGTTAATTTCCATGGGAGTGTGAGTCACCTCCACATAAGAAACCCTATTATTTTAAGAAGTTCGGAATTTGGCCTTATAAAATATTGTTTTCCTCTTCCCTTTTCCAAAAACCATGGGATAAACTGTGTGATGGTTTGTGGTTTGGATTTATTTAATATAAGGGGTCCCAAACCTAAATAATAAAGAATTTCCTCACCTTTCCTACATAAACCCACCCAAGCTCCCACATCCTCCTCACTCAAAGCCTTTGGAGTTCGTAAAACCTCTTCCCTTATCTCTCTAGAATCCTCACAAGGTGCCCAAAGCTCCCAAGAATCCTCTCACTAGACTCTCTCTAGTCTTTGGTAGCACATTTCCAAGTGAAGGGTTTTTTCTTCCTTTCTCATTTTTTCCAATTTTCTTTAAGTTGTTTTTCCCTTTTAATTTCAATTATGAATGTTGGGGTATGGATTATCACCTCCCTAATACATACCTATTTGTGATTTAATGATGAGATACCCCTTTCTCTCTCATTAAATGCCTCCCATGTACACCCGTTACTATGTCGAAATTCCGAAAGGAACTTCTCTCTCCTCTTTTACATTCAAGAAGTACTTTTGTATCATGAATATAAATTCCAATAAAATTGTTGGGGCATGTATCTATATGACCTACTTACTGTCCAATACATTTAAATATGATGAGGAACCCATTTTTCTCTCATCAAACATTTTTTTAATTCTTATGTCACACTGTTAGCCTGCTAAAATCGCACCAATTTTCTAAGCCATTGTCATTGTATAGTGAATACCATGCCCATTTCTCCATCAAGGGTATAAAACTTTATTCGCATTTACTTATTGATTTTAATGTTTCATTTATTAAGTCAACATTCCTTTATCTTGGAATAAATTATTATGTTTTATGAATCCGTGTTTTATGATCCATGTGGAACACTTATGCATGAAATGAAATGATTAAGAAAGGTGCACCCTTATAGCACACCATTTCATTTGGTAAAGTATAGTATCCTGATACGTCATGTACAATGAGTGTTGAATCATGTTAATTCAAGTGAAATGAAGGTTTACTCGTGCTTCATGTGCAATGAGGATTTACTCATGCTCTCTGTACAATGAGCCTTGGCTCATGCTAATTCCATGTAAAGTGTTGTTGCCACATTTCTATGTTATGATTATCATGATTTATCATTCTTTTATGATCATGTTTCTCTTATGATCTATTGATATTCATATTTCCTAACATGTATTTTAATCCTCATGTTATTCCATGTGGACTCCCTAACTAGGCTTTATAGCTCACCCTTTTCTTTTGCATTTCCTCAGGGTATCCCACGCAATTCTAAGTATGAGGGAATATAGTGGTCGTGTAAAAGAAGTTTTCAATAAAGATATTGTATTTAATGTTTCATGCTTTTATGTAATTATACTAAGCCCTAAAGACACTAAAAGTCTCTATCTTCTTTGTTGTATCATGTTAAGTTGTATGTAATAAATCATGTTTATGTTTTTAATAAATTTAGGGTTGTCATAGTTAATATCAGAGGATTGGTTTAGTTATTTTTGTGATTAGGATTAGAAAACCCTATTAAAGACTTAGAGACAAGACTAAGTATAATATAAACATCCTTAAGTTTTGGTATGTACTGAGTAAGTGGTTTATCAAGAAAATACATCCTTTTCTGGATACGAGCAGGTAGAGGCGGCTCTGGCACAGATATATCCTAGGGGTAAAACCTGAAAACACCACATTGAGCTAGACTCGAACAGAAACTGGTGCACGACAATGGGCCAGGCTGCACTCTGGGTTACGACTCTCCCAGGGGATATGTTTTGTTAAATTCATAAGCTTATTATGAACCCTTGTTAAGTTAATTAAAAAAATGCCCCTAAGAATATATGTTAAAAGGTAGATCATGAAAAGCCTAGATTGAAGCCTATAGAATCATGAGTTAAGGAAATAAATGTTTATTTATAAGTCATAAAATTTTTTCTTTAGATTACCTATTACGTGTTACCCCTAACATTCCATTTATTCAAGCCAATGGCTAGTAATAAGAAAACTCAGGATAACAACTATTGTGAAGATTAGTGTGATGACTGTACTAATTAGATTCTGAATCCAATGGGAGTAGGAATCACGAACGTTTACATGCTTCACTCTCATCTAACTCATGTTTTGAATATAAATACGGGTCAAGAGGAACATTAAACCCCCCCCCCCCTATGAAAGAACAAGTCACTATTGAGTGCTTCATGAGACAAATGCCACCTAATTTTAGTGGATCATCTGATCCCACGATTTCTGAACAATGGATCAACTCTATTGAAAAATATTCTCCATCCTTCAATGTTCTGAACAAGAGAAGGTTCTCCTAGAGGCTTATCGAATGGAGGGTGAAGCTGATCAATGTTGGACATTGATAAAAAATACGAAGGCTGAGGAGGAGATTGAGGCATTGGAATGGAATGATTTTAGGAAGATGTTTTTCGATAAATATTTTCCACGCAACATCCACCTTAAGATGGAAAGGGACTTCCATTCCCTCAATCAAAAAGAAGAAAAATATGTTGTAGTGTATGATGCAAACTTCACAAGGATTGCACGATACACTTCCGGCTTTTTCGTTACCCCCAAATGAAAAGTTAACTGCTTCTTTGGTGGGATGATGCCTAGCATGTGGAAAGCATTGGTGATCCGTGAGTTCGACAGCTATGAGGAAATTTTCTGATGTGCCCTCAAGGTCGAAATGGAGATCATAGAATCACATGGGTATCATTGGGATAAGAAGTGTAAGGTGGACTTCAATGCTGGTGGTCCGATGGATAAATCCAATGGTGGTAAGATGATCCAGCACCCCACTAGCCAAAAGTGAGGAAAGAAGCACCCCAGAAAATGCCTTAAGGGGTCAAGTAAATGCTTCAGGTGAGGAAGAGAAGGGCACCTAGTTGTTAACAATTGGATATAAAGACCTATGGCTGCGACAGAGGAGAGGAACGCTCCATTCGAACCTCAACGCGTTGTTCAATGATACAAATGCAAAGAACCGGGTCATTTTGAAAATCAGTGCCCTAATCCAAGGGTTTTTTAAGGCAACCAACAACCTCCATGGAAGCAAGGAAGAGCTTTTGCCATCACTTCTGCCGAAGTGAACCCTGACAACAAAGTGGTGACTGGTACGCTAGTTATTCATTAAGGAATAGTGATCTTACTTTTTGATTCAGGTTCTATGCATTCTTTTATATCTCATATGTTTAGTAGAACAATCCCAGCACCACCACAAATCATGGAAGTGAAGATGTCGGTGAATATGGAAAATGGGGAAATAATTGCATCCCCTAAATATAAGTCCTCCTCTTTTATAATCTGTGGATTGAATTTCCCATAGAACCACATCATACTCCCTCTGGTGGAATTTGATGAAATTCTTGGCATGGAATGGATTTCCTTATATTGAGCCAACATAAATTGTCGGGAGAGGGAAATCACACTCCATATAGAGAATCGACCCCCGATTCATTACAAGTGTAAGGAGGAAGATGAATCTACTTTAGCTCCATCATCTCAAACATGGAAATTACTGACCTATGAGAACACGTATCTGGCTCAGATGATTGAGTCCAAGGAAGAAACCATACTTGAAGAAACACCTATTGTGAGGGAATTCGCGGAAGTGGTTCCTGAGGAACTGGCTGGACTTCCTCCTAGAAGAGATGTTGAATTCTAAATTGAACTTATACCCAGGGATTTACCAATATCCATGAATACATATAGAATGGCTGTTTTAGATCTTGATGAGCTGAAGAAACAACTACAGGAGAATCTGGATGAAGGGTTTATACGCCCAAGTTCTTTACCATGGGGTGCACCAGTCCTCTTCATCAAGAAGATGGATGGTTCAATGCGGCTTTGCATCGATTATCATGAACATAACAAAATCACGATATAGAAAAAGTATCCTCTGCCACAGATCGATGACTTGTTTGATCATCTGCATAGAGAACAATACTTCTCCAAGGTATATTTACTTTCGGGATATTATCAAGTAAGGGTGAAGAAGGAAGATGTACCCAAGACTGCTTTTCGTACAAGATACGGGCACTATGAAGTCATAGTAATCCCTTTCAGACTCACCAATTCTCCAACAATCTTCATGGACTTGATGAATAGAGTCTGTATAGATTACCTGGTAAAATTTTTGGAAGTCTTTATAGATGATATTATAATATACTTTAAAACCAAGGAGGATCATGAGAATCATTTAAAAACTATACTAGAGACTTTGTGCAAGGAGAAGCTCTATGCAAAGTATAGTAAGTGTAAATTCTGGTTCAAGGAGGTCTCATTCTTGGGCCATATCTTCACAAGCAATGGGATATTTGTGGATCCCTCCAAAAAAAATGCAATTGAGGGATGGCTGAGTCCAACATAGGTAACGAATATCCGTAGCTTCTTGGGGTTAGCTGGATATTATCGACGATTTGTGAGAAATTTATCATGATTGTCCAACCATCTTACCATGCTAACCCGAAACAGAGTAATGTTTTCTTAGAGTGATGAATGCGAAGAAAGCTTCAAGGAGTTGAAAAAGAGGCTTATCACTGCGCCCATTCTTACTTTACCCACAAGTGGGGAACCTTTTGTGTTATTCAGTGAGGCTTCAAATAAGGGCTTAGGCTGTGTGGTGATGCAGAATGATAAAGTGATATACTATGCCTCAAGGTAGTTGAAAATCCAGGAGCGAAACTATCCAACGCATGATCTAGAGTTAGCGGTGGTGATCATTGCCTGGAAAATCTGGTGGCATTATCTCTATGGGGAGAAATGTGAGATATATACTCACCACAAGAGTCTTAAATATATATTCACACAGAAAGAGCTTAATATCTTCCAGAAAAGATGGATATATCTCATAAATGATTATGACTGTTAAATACATTACCACCCTGGGAAAGCAAACAAGGTGGAAAATGCCCTAAGTAGAAAGGACCTAGCGATTCTATCAATAATGAGAATTGAGAAGGATCCAATATTATTAGACTTGATGAAGATGGAAATGGGAATCATAAAGAAGGGAACATCAACAATCCTTTCACAAATTATTTCTTAACCATCTCTTTTGGAGAGGTTAAAGGATGCTCAAAAGAATTATGTGGGAATTTAGGAAATGGTGGAAGCTATCGAAAAAGGTAAATCGTCAGAGTTTAATGTTAATGAAGAAGGAATTGTGCGATTTGGTAAAAGTCTATGTATTACATTATGTCCAGAGATAAAGAAGGATCTTTTGAATGATGCACATTGTTCAAATTTCTCTATTCACCCAGGGAGCAAAAATATGTATCGAGATCTCCGAGAAAACTTTTTTGGGATAATATGAAGAAGGAGATCTCTGAATATACATCAAAGTGACTGGTGTGTCAGCAAGTGAAGGTAGAGAGGCAGATGTCTAAGGGGATGATGCAACCATTACCCATACAAGAATGGAAATGGGAGAACATCACCACAGACTATGTCACCGGACTTCCAAGGACATCCAAAGGCAACAATGCAATCTGGGTTGTTGTGGATCGTCTTACAAAGACTGCACACATCATTGCTATTCCGGAGGATTTCTCATTGGATCAACTGGAATAGATATATATCAGAGAAGTGGTAAGGTTGCATGAAGTACCACTATCTATTGTGTCTGATCAAGATCCAAGATTCATATCTACGTTTTAGAAGAGTCTTCAACATGCTCTGAATACTGAACTGAACTTCAGTACGGTCTATCATACTCAAAATGATGGCCAATCTGAGCGGACTATCCAAACACTTGATGATATGTTGAGATCATGCTCAATGGACTTTAAAGGAGGATTTGATCAACATCATCCTCTGGTTGAGTTCTCTTATAATAACAGTTCCCACTCAAGCATCCAAGTGGCACTATATGAAGCCCTGTATGGGAAAAGGTGCAGAACATCGGCATGTTGGGATGAGGTCGGTGAACGTAAGCTTCTTTGACCAAAAATGGTCGATGAAATGCTGGAGAAGGTGAATACCATTCAGTAGCATATCAAGGAAGCCCATAGTCTACGGAAGAGTTTTGCAGATAATCGTCGACGAGACCTTGATTTTAAAGTTAGAGACATGGGTTTTCTATGCATATCTCCATGGAAGAAGGCCATGATGATTGGAAAGAATGGGATGTTAAGTCTAAGGTACATCGTCCCCATTGAGATTCTTGATCGTGTTGGGGCTGCAGCCTATCAATTAGCACTTCTAACTACTATGGCCAAAGTAGATGATGTATTTCATGTATCCCTCTTAAGGAAGTACAAACCATACCCTTCACATGTACTCTCTTCTGAGGTGGTACATTTGGAAGATGATCGTTCTGATGAGGAGCAACCAGGGAAGTCCTTAGATTGTAGAGAAAAAGTTCTACGAAATAAGATAATGCCCCTCGTCAAGGTGTTGTAGTGAAACCACAATTTTGAAGAAGTATCTTGGGAATCAGAGGAAATGATGAAGTTGAGTTACCGACATCTGTTTTTGTGTGGGAAAAGGAAAATTTCAAGGGAGAAATTTCTTAATGGGGGAATATTGTAACGACCCAGAGTTTCATTAATGGAAATCCCTATTGATCTAATTAAATGTCTCTGTATGTTTATATAAAATTTCAACTTCATTGGTTTTATGATAAGTATTTTGACCGTTTCTAATATAGACGTCGAACAGGGATCACATGATTAGTATAAATATAGGACTTTAACAAATCCAATTTACTCAGAAAAAAGAAGCGATGGACTCCTCCAGTAGAATTTCCCCATACAAAGCCCATTTTTCAGAGCTCAGAAAAGAGGTGGCATCCTTGGCCTTCGCTCTTGACCGAGCCCAAGCTGAGCTTCATCCTGTCAAGCTCTTACGGGACCGTCAACAGGAGAAGTGGATGTTGATAGAAATTACCACTTGAGCGATGTTATCCGAGCCACCCAAAGAGTCTGTCACCATCGGACACCTTACCCTTAGGACTTATGCGACTGTTTTAAGGGGTTATGTATCAAATAGATAGTACTATGTTCATGTACATTATTATTTGTATTTAATAATTTATATATGTTCTTTACATCATTGATACATTGTAAATATTTTTTAAAGTACAAATAGTGTTTTTAGTTATTATTTAATTAAGAATTATATTTTATTAAATTAAGGGATTTTAGAATTAAATAATATTTTAGTAAAATATTTTTACTAAAATAATTTTTATTAAATATAAATGATCTTATAATTTTATGGATTCAATTATAATTTTTATTTTGTTTTGAAAGCCATTTATGTCAAAACCCGTGAATTTTCGATATATTTCGGTTTTTATTTTAAAAGTAAAAATTAACATATTTAGAAAATTATGTAGACAAAATAAATGTTATTTCTGGAATCAAGATGTCAAAATTATCCAACAGTTAATATTTCCTAATTTTTTGAGAGAGAAAAATGTTTTGGTAAAAATTAAATACCGTTTAAATATATAATGTGTTTTATGATATCATAATGACCCAATAGTGATGTAATAAAATAATATAATCATTATGTTCTGGCAATATATGTTTTACAATTAAAATAATGTGATTTTGGGATTGTTTGAATTACTTTTCAAAGAATTAATGGACCCCTCAAGACTTATTATACACCTTGTATTTTAAAATTAATTTCCATGGGAGTGTGATCACCTACACATAAGAAACCCTATTATTTTAAGATGTTCGGATGTTGGCCTTAAAAAATATTTTTTTCCTCATCCCTTTTCTAAATAACATGGGAAAAACCCATGGGATGGTTTGTGGTTTGGATTAATTTAATATAAGGGGTCCCAAATCGAAATAATTAAGAATTCCCTCACCTTTCCTATATATACCCACCCAAGCTCCCACTTCCTCCTCACTCAATGCCTTTGGAGTTCGTCCAACATTTTCCCTAATCTTTTTGGAATCCTCTCAAGGTTCCCCAAGCTCCCAAGAAGCCTCTCACAAGCCCCTCTCTAGCCTTTGGAAGCACACTTCCATGTAAGGGTTTTTTCTTCCTTTCTCATTTTTTCCAATTTTCTTTAAGTTGTTTTGCTATTTTAATTTCAATTATTAATGTTTTGGTATGGTTTCTCACCACCCACATACTTACCTATATATGTTTGAAAGATGGGAGACCCCTTTCTCTCTCATTAAATGACTCCCATGTACACCCGTTACTATGCCGAAATTCCGAAAGGAACTTCTCTCTCATCTTTTACATTCAAGAAATACTTTTGTATAATGAATCTAAATTCCAATAATAATTTTGGGGCATGTATCTATATGAACTCCTTACTGTTCATTACATGTAAATAAGATGAGTAACCACTTTCTCTCTCATCATCCATTTTTATGAATTCTTATGTCACGCCATTATGCTACTGAAATCACACCAATTTTTTAAGACAGTGTAATTGTGTAGTGAATACCATGCCCATTTCTCTATAAATGGTACTCACCTTTATGAACATTTACTTATTGATTATAAAGTTTCATTATGAATTATGCATTCCTTTATTGTGAAATAAATGATTATGTTTTATGAATCCATGTTTTCTGATCCATGTGGCACACTTATGCATGAAATGAAATGTTTAAGAAGGTTGCACGATTATAGCGCTCCAATGAATTGGGTAAAGTATGGTATCCTGATACGTCATGTGCAATGAGTGTTTAGTCAGGATAATTCAATTACAACGAGGGTTTACTTGTGCTTCATTTGCAATGAGGATTTACCCATGCTCTATGTGCAATGAGCCTTGGCTCATTCTAATTCCATGTTAAGTGTTGTTGCCACATTTCCATGTTATGATTCTAATGCTTTATCATGACTTTATGTTAATTTTTCTATTATGATCTATTTATATGCCTGTTGTCTAACATGTATTTTACTCCTCATGTAATTCAATGTGTACTCCCTTACTGGGCTTTATATCTCACCCTTTTCTTATGCATGTCCTCAGGTTATCCCATGAAATGCTGAGTACGAGGGAATGTAGTGGTCATGTAAATGAAGTTTTCAATAAATATGTTGTATTTCATGTTTCATGTTTTAATGTAAATATCCTAAGCACCAAAGACAATAAACCTCTCGATCTTCTTTGTTGTATCAAGTGATGTTTTATGTAATAAATCATTTTTAAGATTGTAATAAAATTAGGGTTGTCATAATTTATCATATATGTTATGGTAAAAACAAATAATTGTTGATATGGCTATTGTAAAAGAGTTTTTTGATGTTTCTATTGAACATAGATTCATCCAAAAAAAAATTGCTACTGATTTTTAAATTAAACGCATACTCAGTGATAAACAATTCTGAGGATATAATTTAGAGTTTCCCCAATTTTGTTACTAGAATTGGAGAATAAAATATATAATAATATTGATAAGTGATTCAGTATTAAAATTTAATCACTATGAGAATAACCTATACAAGTTTAATGAATAATTATATATCAATGTAAATTTTAATTTATAATTGTTATGTGAACAAGATCATTGACTAGAATCAATATCATATTTCCCTTAACATTGATTTATTTATTCTAATATGTGGTTATAAATTTGTTTCCATGATTAATACTCAGCTGAAATTATTTAAAATGGTAGTAAAATTGATTCCATTCAATATAAAACATATCTTTTGAGGTATAAAAACTAGAAATTTATATATATTCCATCTGTACATACTAATTCCCTAACTATATTAATAGATTGATAGAATATAATCTTTAGAGGATACCACTATTATATTTTTGTATGTCTTTATTGATTATATTCATATACATACCATTATCAAGGAGATTCATGGATATCACATTAAGTCTATATTGAACACAAATTTTAGGGATAATATATTTTAAAAATATTATATGTTTTCATTTTGGGTTCATAACAGTACATTTTAGGGTCATATAATCTCAAATGAGGGCACACCATTAGATCCATCAAAGGTCAATGTTATTAAAAATTTTCAAATAACAACCAATGTTACTAAAATTCATATTTTTTGGATAGTCTATAAATATTCAATGCATTGTGATGTATTTTCTTTTACTATCTAATAACCTCAAAATGTGAACTAAAAATATTGTTATGATCCTATGGACTGATGATTTGTTATAAAAATTTCAACATATTAATGATAATGTTGGTCATTACATCAATGCTCAAAAATTCAATGGAGAATCCATTATGATTTACAGTGTTGACTTAATGAAATTTTACTGATTTTTCCCATGTAACATGATATGTTGAGTTGTTATACATAATTCCAATTGATGGATCAGGATGAAATTTACACGAATCAAGAGAGATGGAATTTATAGTCATAAACATTGTGTTATATATAGTGTGACGTAATCATTATAGTGAGAAGTGTGAAATATATATTAGTCATATATACTTAAATTATAGATGACCTAAAAAGAGTTTAAGATGCTTTAATGATGATTTATGGAGTTGATCAATGATTATTACTACTTAATAAATTTCCACCATATGAAAGGGAATAATGTGGATGATGCATTATGATGAAAGGAAAAAAATTATCATTCCCAAATTATTGTTTAACCTTATATCTCTATAAATAACAAAGGGGTGGTGATGGTGGGTTTTGGGAAATAAAAAAATGTGAGAATTTTTCTAGAGTTCAACCTTTTTTTATTGAATTATACAACTTACAAATGGAGTATCTTTCTCATAAATATACTACATAAAAATGAACTATTTGATGAATATCAAAACTGATAATTTCTTATTCATCACAGATTTATAATAATGTATAGTGATTTGAAATATTAATTATTAGGAACAATATGGAGATTGATATGTTAGAGTTTGTATCTCAGTTCTCCTATTATAAATTTAATATATAGTGATACAATCCGAATAATATTTTACAACCATTACCCATATCATAATAGAGATGGGAAAACAACACCTTGGATTTCCTTGTAGATCATGGAAAATCAGTTAAAGGAAAATAATAAATTTTCGGTTATTTTGATCACTTTATTTAGAAAACACATTTAATTTCTATTAGATATTTTTTTCGTGATCATATTGAAAATGTAAACATTAAAAAAATTAAGGTTATGTTGTGTAAAAACTTTTATTCAATCTGATCTTGGTCAATGGTTTATCATAATGTTCTTGAAAAGACATTAGTATGTTCATGATAAAAGGTAGTGTATTATTACTATGTATCATCATTATATTGATGGGACGTATGATACGACCATTTAATATTAGGAGGATATATTGAGATCATATTCTCTATATTTTAATGGTGTTTGGGACCAACACATTCCCCTATTCATGTTTTCATATAGTAATATCTTTCAGTTGATCTTTTAGATGAAAAATTTGTAATTTTTTATTTGGATAGAATTATCGAACTCTTACATTCTAGGATGATTATAATGATATAAATTGATTAGTATATGAGATAAATATTTATATTAAAAATAATTTTACATCCATTCAGTAGGACATCATAATCTCATAGTGTCTAGATGAGTTTTCCTAAAAATATTTTGTGATATATTTCATTCCATAGTTTTTGGATGTTTTTCAAGAGAATATTTCCATCAAACATGCTTATATGATTCAAAAATATGGGATAAATGATACTTATATATATTTTTTTATTTAATATTTTATATCATATAGGTTTTGTATCGTACCTCTAGGAACTCCCACTAAACCATTCTCATATTCAAAATGTGTTTATTGTATCTCACATAAGGATGAATATAAAAAATACTCCACATTAATAGAAATCAATGGGTTTTCTACTATATTATGAAATTTAGTATGATCAATAATTGGTAAAAAATTTCTATCCTAGGGATATAGTTCACGGGTTTATTAATAATATAATTACCTAGCCTTAAACATTATATAGTCTTCAATTATGTTAATAATTTATATTAAAGATAATATCATGTTTAGAGTTAGATAATTTTCCCAGAACTATTACATTACATATCAAATATTACAATGTAGTCACTTCTACTCAGTATCCATTTTTTAATAAAATAGAAACATTTAAAAGAAACAAGAATTCTTTTGTTGATATAAACCTTCTTGAATTCTTCCGTTCTATTAATTTTCATTATAACCTGTGAATTTTTGTTAATAACATGGTATGAGCATAAAAAGATTAGTAAGGTTTACAAAATTATGAATGAAAAATTTAGTCCATCAATAAATACAAAACATAATATATTTAACTAATATAATGACACATAAATTTTTTGAATAACACATAGAAATCATAAATAATAATGGAAACTTGTGGCATACATAACATAAAAACATTTTATCCTTCACAACAATGTAGGGAGTTATGATTGGAATACCCATAATAGCATATTCAATAAATATCTTACGACAAACATAAATATTTACCTATATCACATTACCCAATGAATTAGAGAGATATCTCATGCACACTCACCCTATGTTTATTATAGAACCACCCGTATATGTAAACAATTCCCATGAACCAAAAAAAAATTATTAAAAATAATGCATGTATAATGGAGAGGTAACATTTACAAAATTAATTCATAAGATATCATTTCAAGATATTGACATAATAAATTCATTTAAAACATTAAAAAAGAAGAGTTTTGAATCAAAGTGTCCCACACTACTATGAATCTGTTGAAAGGAATTTACAAATTAAAAAACTCATTTACATATATATAAATCCTTAAAATAATTACTAAAAATGTACATGAAAGAGCTGGATTTAGAAGATTAATTATTTAAAACATTTAGAAAGATGATTTGATTAAAGAATCATTTACCAGTTGATAAAATCATGAATAAATATCATTATATAATAACATCAAATGAAACTATAATTATCATGAGAATATAGAAATTCATGAGATAAAACGTTAAAAGGGTTTTGTAAACACCTTATAGGTTAATAATGGTGCCCATTATCATTATATTCCTTAGTGAAAGAAGATCGAGACGTAGTCCCTTACAATGATTGGACCATATGATTAAGGAAAAATAAATGGAATAATTATGTGTTAAAAATATAAATACACCCAACATAAGCATATATTAAGTGTAAAACAATCATAGATCATTCACACATATTCATAGCATGAAATAATCAAGAAGTAAAAGTTTAACCCAAAGAATTGAAATTGGGTAAAGAAGTTCCCTTATCGATTTTGTAAGTAACGAAATATACACCCCATAAAATAATGTCATACAATGAATATTTAAATACCAATAAATTAAATTATATTAAAAAATGAACAAAATCAAGTTCATTATATACACCACAAAAATACTGGAAATATAGCATGAATCTCACATGAATAAAAAGTGAGATGAAAACCCCTTACCTCAAGTCTGACTAGTCATGTATATTCCTTTTTCTTCCAAAATAATAAAAATATGATAATTTTACTTTATTAAGAACATTTTAAAGTTTATTATTCCTTTAATATTACTTATTAACATTATATAACAATTAGTTAATTAGTTGATTTCTTATTAGACTATTTTTCAATGTTTGGATCCTAAGAAAAAAAGAACTTGTAAAAAATAATAATTGTCCACGTGGTAAAAATACAATTATATCTAGAATTATATTAATGATTTGGATATATAATATATCATATATATCCCATATATTTGTATAGAGAATATTCTATGTCATTTGGAATTTTGAATATGAAATACTCTGTTTATGGAGACTGTAAGTCGTACGTACGCATGAACGCTACTTTCGTTTAATGTTTTTCATTTTTTAATGGAATAAAAACCAAATGATACATAACTATATAATAATTCCAATATAATATAATATTTTATATACTTTACATATGTTCATTAAAACTATTTTATTTACATTTCATGTATGGTGTGAATGAGTCATGTCATTTTGAGGGGGAGATAGTCCACACATCCTCAAATGATATTATCATATTTACCAAGTATGAAAACACTATATGTGTGATATAAATGAAAAATACAGAATCATAGAGCCAATATAAATATAATATATATCACATATAAATACATTTCCATCATAATGGGCACCGTGAGAGTCGGTAGTTGATAATTGAACAATCATTATTTCTTTAGGCAGTAATTCGTTGTCCACGGAAATAATATGTTCGCCTCTATTAGATGGAGGTGTCTATAAGTGTAGTTCAATTACTACTCATTAAAACATCCTTGTATATTTATTCTACTTGGTTTTATATTTAATAAAATAAAATTAATTTAATAGGGAGTGACAAAGTAGAATATAAGGAAAGAACTTGAGAAAATATGTTACCTTTAAATCGGGTAACTTCTCTTGATTTGAGCCTAAGGGACCTCTCTAATTGGCTTCTGACTATGTAAATGCATCTAGGTGTAAGAGAGAGATTTTGGGAGTTTATTGGGGAATATTGTTGATGATCCAAGAGTCTAGAGAGGTGTTAGTAAAGAGTTATTAGTGATTCCCTTTTATAAGAGGGAGGAGGGGCTCTTTAAGAATGTTTTAAAGTATTATTTTATTATAAATTAAATTTTCAGTATAAAAATGTCCAAAAATCCTTAAATTAGATTATAAAATAAATATAAGTCTAAATAATATCATCCAATAAGAAATGGATAGTTTTGGATATTTTTTAATCCCTATATTATTTATTTAACCCTTTCTTAACTTTATTAACTTTTACCATGTCTTCATGTATATTTATACTATATGGTTAGGATATTTACCATTAATATTCAAGAGACCCAAAATTAATCATTAATGAAAATTTAAACATTATATATTTCATTTGGTCAAATATTATATTTTTATGACTATTTTATCATTTAATAAAATATTAGTTGATTTAAAAAATTAGTTATGTAAATTTTATAATATTCATATCATGACTTTTTATAAAATCCAAACCTTCATGATTATTTAGAAAAAACAGACATTAATTAAAATATAACAGGTTATAATCATTTATAAAATTATTTTATTGCATAAAATATTTCAATATAAATTTATTTCAATATTTATAATTTAATTTATTTAAAACATTCATTAATGAGATAATATTTACATCATCATTATGTCAACCATAAATTTATTATATAATTTATAAAAATTATAAATAAAGTACAATGATGTAAGAAATATTGTTATCTTTTTAACGAATATTCATAGTCAAATATATCAATTATATACCCCCACATTAAAATTTTATTTTTAAAAATATTCATGTTTATAATATTTTTATTTCTACTTTGAATAAAAACATATTAACGTCATTATCTTACCAAAGATGCTTTTTAAAGGCCAAAATACATACACAATAATTTTATTGGTCATCCAAGACTCATTAAATAATGTTAGGAAAAGTGTTAAGGAAATTTTAAATTGTTATAATATTATTTTTACCTCTAATTACACTGTTTACCTTTAACCACAGTAAATAAAATTCAAATGTTATTATGGATCAAAAAATATTTTCATCCCGTTTAAGCATGTTTTACATACCTTTGAAAACCATTTATACAGAATTTTTGAAATTTCAATTCCTAGAAGCGGTACAATTATGATAAAATTAGAAAGTTAGTTTTTAACTACTATGTAGAACTTTTCACTATTCCAAAAAAATTGAATGTTTTCAAAAAAATTCCAAAACATCACCCAACAAAAATTTTGATATTATGAATTGAAAACTATTCCTATTTTATGCAATTTAATACATAGAATTTTTATTAATTAATTTAATATTATTTCACATTTTCAAAACCAAAAAGCCCATTTTTAAGAAGAAAAAACTACAAAAAGATTGACATGTACTTATGTCCAATTTAAAAGAGAAAATATTAAAAATGACTAAAATTATTTTAATTGGAAAAATAATATTCCAATTATACATTAAAACCATTTAAAAAGATAATATAACCATAAAAATAAATAATATGAAATGAAATTTTTCACATAAAATGAAATATTTTTCCTTATTCCTAAAAAAATGAACATTATTTGGAAAAACCGAAATTCCATCAAATATAAATATTGATGTCTTGATTAGAAATAATATTTTTATTTTTCCAAAAATAATATATAAAAGTAAAAAAAACTATATTTAGAAAAATATTCACCATCTAAAATGTGTTAAATCTCCTTTTAAATATTATTAGAGTATTAATGCTTAAAATTAGATTCATTACCATTTTAAGCCTTTATCTATTATTGGATAAATGTAACAAAATTTAAAAAACATGTTAAATCAAAAAATCATTTGTTTTTATTATTCCCACCCATATAACTTCATGGATTTAACTATAATTTAAAATAATAGTACTATTATATTATTTATTAGTATAACTCAATGTTGTGTAAAACAATATATTTTAATGAAATATGTTGTTGCGTGTTGTGTACATTATCGGACATAAAATTCAAATTAATGTAAAATTAATATTTTTATCACAAGTATTAATAAATATGAAAATTTAATATTCTATAAATAACTATCTCATTACATCATTCCCCCTTTTGGATATTGCGTCCTACGAATTTTAAAATTGGTCTTGGAAACATACTTGAAAGTCCCACAATAGAAAAAGAGACAATAAAACTATCAATTTAAAATAAATAAAGATAATTAAAAAGGTCACCCTATATATGAACATACTAGGATTCATAAAAACATATATATGGAGGAGAAACTAAATGTCATGTTCTGATTGAGTGTGATAGAAAACTTGATCAGGATAAAAATAACCACCAGAAAATCATAAAATTGTGATAGGTTAAACAGTCTTTAATTCCCCCTTAAGAATAGTAAATTAACAACATTTTTGTTTTAATACCCTTCTCATAGAGTTGAGAATTTATTTATGATCTTGACTAAGAACATAATGAAACATAAATACTTAAAAATTAGACATTAAAATTTTTATAATTTTATACAACAAACTCATATTTTCTCCAAACAATGAGTATTCAATATGACTTGGTCACATAAAAATCACATGAATCAACTTCTAGAGAATCACATAGTTCAAAATAGATGAAATATATATTTCCCCTATATTTAGACAATAACCAAAACTGAAATTCTTAATTCAAGTTTAGATAATATCCAAAAAGGATAATCCTTTATAAAAAGAAATATTACTCTTAACCTCTATAATTGAACAATCAAATACCTAAAGTTCTTCTAATACCATTCGATAAACAAATTTACATGAAATATGTGAAAAAAATCCAAAGTATGTTTGAAACCAAAAATTTTGAAGGATTTGATCACATAGTCTTCTATTGAAAATATTATCATTTATCTCCAAATAACATTCAGAACTCTTAAAGTATCATACGAAATTGTAATTAACCTCATAAAATATTCTCAAAGATAGGCTAATAATTTCCATAACAAACTCAAATCGCTAAAGGTCCAAAATAAAAACAAAGATTATTATAAAATAAAATTCCACCATTACCCCTCCCTGTATGTCTCATAGTATTCTATTTTCCTTTGGCATATAATGTTTCCCCAATAGAGAGAATGTATTCCAAAATAACTTTTTTCACTTAATCACCAAATCATTTTCCTATACTAAGGATATACATTTGATAAAACATATGTTCCCAAAATCAAATTATTATTGTTACATAAAATAATTTATCTAAAAATAATTAGTCATACTAACTAAGGAAATCATGTAATCTAGTGGTAGGTGATAAATCCCAAATTCACTTTAGTTTTGGGTTCAATTATCATATATTTCTCTGACATGATGGGTTGTCACACAGTCTGAATGGTGTCCTTTTTCAAAACATATATTATTTAACATCATTTCAAAAAATGAGATAAATATCTCATAAATATCAATAACATATATTAACCAAAAAATGCTATATCATATATTGCATTTTCATCCCAAAAAGTAATAATATCTATTTGCCTCAAATTCTAGGATCATATAAACCCAAAAGTATCTTTATAACTATATCCACAAAAGAAAAGATGAATCCTCCTTGAATAAAATTTAAATATATCAAACATCAGGGATACATATAAAAGAAAATGACTTCCCTGGAGATGATTTCATTAATACATTTAAACATAACATCATCCATAGATCCAACATAACTATTAAATTCCTAATATGTAGACATTTTAATCATCAAACATTATTCCTAATACATTATCCATGTTTTCAATCTTATTCATTTATACTTTTCCTAGAAACAAAATCATGAATAATGTACTAAAATTTGCATAATGATTAAAAATGAGCTAAGAAAAAATCCATACATTTCATAGGATATTTTTAGTTTCATTATCTTCATTTTCTAAGGCATTAGGAATTGGTAAACCTATATTTATATGATCCTATTGAGTCCATTCCTGAACCATCTTCATATGACATCTATTTATATAAGGACAATAAAAACCACATTTATAACATTCAATTGATCCTTTTTAATGAATGTCTATCCCATTCCTAGATTAAATTGGATGCTTACTTATTCTATGGTTGGTTCTTGCTTTATGTCATTCAATACCACATATATAACATCTTCATGTACCTTTGAAGAATTTTCCTAGGTGTTCCTTTCCACATCCTTGACACAAATGTTTTATAGTATACTTACCTCTATGATTATTCCGCAATGTTTAGTAGAGATTTGTTTCTCGTATATACGATGCCTTATAGAAATCTCTAAGGTACAGGTAATAAAACATTACTCTAGATAGTTGGTTGATAATAACCTCAAGTGTTCTTAGTGTAGATACCATTTCATTCGGTATCTTATTCATAATATCATCATATTTTTCTTCACCTCCATTGTAAATTTGTGATTTCTATATCTAGCCAATTACTAAATACAAAATGGTCAGTGTGAGTATACTAGAAAAATAATCATATAATATATTATGAGGAGGTAAAACACTAATATATACTTATTCATGTTTCCTTAAAATAACTCAATTTATCTATAATATCATTGACTCTTTCAAATATTGAAACCATTAGGGATATGTAAATTATTCATAAATAACACCCTATCCCCTGAAGTTATCAAAACTGACCATTGATACCAACTATAAGGCCCCAGCCTAAGACATTGTAATGTCTTGAATAATGTTAACAATTCACATTGAGGATATTTTCATGTTTACAGTTTCAGATAAATATTCTATAACTATTACATTACATCTCAAATATTTCAATGTAGACACTTCTACTTAGTATCCATTTTTTAATTAAATAAATAATCTTAATTGAAAAAAAGAATTATTTTCATGATATAAATCAATGTGAATTATTCCTTTCTCTTAACTTGCCATAAACCCTATGGAAAACAATTCAAAAACATGGTATGTGCCAAAAAAAACTCAGTAAGGGTTACAAAATAATGAATGAAAACATTATTCCATTAGTACATACAAAACATAAGATCTTTCACGTACCCCATGAAATAATAGTATTTATAAATAACACACAATAATCAAAAATCAGAAAGCTAACTTGAGGAATACATACCACACATACATTATAGAATTCACATCTATATAGGGAGTTATCTTTAGAATACCCATCACAGTATATTCCTTAAATCTCTTAGGAAAAATATTAATGTTTACCTCTGTCACTTTACCCAATGCATTGGAGAGCTATATTGGGATCACCTACCCTTGGTTTATCATTTAACCAACCTTATACGTAAACATTACCCATGAACCATAACATAATAATAAAACATAACATAACCATAAAATGAATGTTAACATTTACACAGTTCATTCACATGATATCAGTTTATGATTTTGAGATAATAAATTCATTTAACACATTAAAGAAGAAGTGTTTTGAATCAATGGGTCCCATAACTCTGTGAAAAATTTGATAAGAATTTAAATTTAAAAAAAAAATCATGTCCATGTAAATAAATCCAGAAAATTATTTCTAAAACATGGACATTAAAGTGATGTATTTGGAATAATATATCATAAAATATTTTATAATGATGTTTTAGTTAAATAATACTTTACCAATTGAGAAAATATTGAATAAATATAATTAAATAATAACATAAATGGAAGAAATAAATATCATGATATTATATAAAGTCATTTTATAAAATGTAAACAAGGTTATATATAAACATTATAGGATAATAATGGTGCAAATTATCATGATTTTCCTCAATGAATGGAGATTGAGATGTAGTCCGTGACAAAGATTGTACCAGATGATTAAGGATAAATCAATCAAATAATTATGTGTGAAAAATATAAATACTCCAAATAAAAGTGGATATTATGTGTAAATAAATCATAGTACTTTCTCAAATACTAATATCACTACATAGTCCTGAAGTATATGTTTAACCCAAAGAATTCAAATTGGGTTAACAAGTTCCCTTACTGATTTGGTAACTCACTGAACATACTATCCTTGAAAGAAGGATCATTAAATGAATATGTAAATACAGAAAAATTAAATAATATTACACAAAAAATAAAATAAGGAGTCTTACATACACCCCAAAAAAATAAATACTCATATATATAGCATGAATATCATAGAAATTAAAAGTGAGATGAAAAACCCTTACATCAAATCTAACATGACTTGTATATTCCCTCTTCTCCCTAAATAAAAATCATATGTTAATTTCTATGTGATTATGAAGAATTTTCATTTTTATTATTCATATAATATCTTTTATTACATTTATATAATAATCAAATAATTATTTGAGATCATATTAGACATTTTGTTGATGTTTGGAACTTGAGTAAAAAATGAACTTTTTATAATTACAAATTGTCCATGAGGAAAAAATTCCATTATCTATAAAATTATATTCATGATTTAGATATAATATATATAATATATATCCAGTATATATTTATTTATAATATAACATATCATTTGGTATATGAAAATGAAATGCACCGCTCATATGGATGGTAAGCTATACATACACATGAACGCTACAGTCATTTCATATTTTAAATTTTCAATGGAATGAAAAAAAATGAAACATATGTATATTATTATTCTATAATAATATTATATTTTTTATACATTACATATTTTCATTAACACCATCCTTTATATGTTCCATTTCTGTAATGAATGAGTCATATCACATTGAGGGGGCGGCTGCAAACAATTCAAAAAATGAAATTATCATATTTACCCATTATGGAAACCATAATGGTATGATATAAATGATAAATACAGAATCATAGAGACAATATAACAATAATATATTTCACATTGAAATTTAGTTACATAATAATGTCCATCATGAGAGGCGGTAGGATATAATTGAACAATCATTGTTTTGTGAGGTAGTAGTTCACCATCCACAAAAACAGTAAGTTCATATCCATTAGATAGAGGTGTGTGTATGTATAGTACAAACGATCACATAAAAACATCATATTATATTGAGGATACTGGTTTTGTTATGTAATAAGAGAAAAATAATAAAATATTTTGTGAATGATTAGAATAAAATGAATGAACATGAGAGAAGTCATTACCTTTAAATTACGTAACTGCTATTGATTTGATCTTAAGGGCTCTCTTGAACTACCTTATTCCTAAGGAAATATGAGAAGGTGGATGAAATGGATGTTTAGAGCTTTTTTTTTTATTTTTTATGATAAAATAGCCTTGCGAGGTGTGATTAAAGGGTGATATGTTATTCCCTTTTATAAGATGAAGGGGATCTTTAGGAATATTTGAATGTATAGTTTATTATAAATTTTTTTTCTTTCCAATAAGGTCCAAAAATATTTAAATTTGAAGATAACATGAATATAATTCCAAATAAAATCATCCAATAATAATTGAAAATGTTTTGGATATTTTTTTAATCCTTGTAATTTTTACATAACCATTTGTTAACATATTTATCATTTACTATGTCTTCTTTTATATTTATACTATATGGTTAATATATTTACCATAAAATTCCATGACACCCAAAATGGATCATTAATGACATTTTTATCATCATAATTTTCATTTAGATGAATATTAGATTTTTATGAATAATATATCATTTAATAAAATATTGAATGATTTAAAAACTCATTTATTTCAATTTTTATAATATTCATATCGTTACTATTTTTAAAAATCCAAAAAAACTTTATTAAATCAAAAAATAATAATAAATTGAAAGATAACAATTAATCCTCATGTATATGAAATTGTTTATTTTTACTTTAAATAAAAATTTATTAGTAACATTATCTTACCCAAGTGGATTCTAAAGGTCAAAAAACCTTACCCATGGATTTTCATGGTCGACCATGACTAATCAAATATGGTTAAAGATGAGTGTGGGCACACATACACCATACAGGATGTCTTCCCCATATAATGGAACACGACCATTCACAATATTACATGTCGTGTATACATCCTTCAATTGAATATTCTTTCAACAGGGGTTGTTGTACACGGGCAGTACCTAAGGTCATATGACACAATGTGAGACCTTTCTACACAACATGTTCCTTTGTATACATGGAATGATCTTATATTCCATTGTTCCCTGGACATGTTCCATTTGGGTTAGTGCCCCTTTTCTCATTCTCCTAAAGGTCATGTATCACTTCCGTCCACAGGAGTTCGACCCCTTCAGTAGAACATTCTAGATAGAGACAGAATACCATTGAGAGGCCCCGATAAAGATCATCTACTCATATGTGACCCAAGGTAGAATCTGGTAATGTCAAGACCAATCATATAGGATGCTGATCCTCTATAGAGAAGGAGAATCAGGATGAGTCATTGTATAATCCATGGCCTTGGTAGTGATCATCATCCGTGTATCATGATATTTTACAGCTCATGAGTGTGTTCTCCTAGAATAAGGGTATATGATCTCTCTTCATATCTATTAGTGAAAATATCTGTATCATTTCTTTTCATGATGAATAGTACTTCTCCGACAGACATCATTATAGCTATCAGAATCAAGGACTGATTTATCCTGGGTGCATGCTTTGTGTAATCTTATAATTGAATCGCTAGTGTGCATATATGGTCATTATGACTTTCCTCTAGTTTAAGGGTTTGGGTATCATGTATATTTGGATGTGAATCTATTGTGTTACATTGATTAGACATATACTGTGTAGAGATAACTGTACCTTAACTTTTTTTATATCATTGTGTTATTTAGGGTCCCCTAATTAATATTGTTATACTCAGCCCTAAACAGGATTTTCCCACATGTATCTTGTGTTGTGAAGATGAGTAGACATTTTATGGATTCCAAGGAAGACTAGGACCAGACATAGAATTTTGAGTTCCATGGAGGGAGAGGGGTTCCAATGATTACGAGTAGCCATCCCATTACATCATTTTTTTCTTACAAGTTGTCCTTTGTAGTTTGTACAATCTGAGTTTCGATGGGCTTGTATTCTGTCACAGTTTACATTACATACATTACTTTATGTTGTACTTTGTTGTTTATTTATACATTTATGCATGAATTTCGTTTTTAATTGGTTTTTACTTTAATTAATTTTTGGGCATGGATATGGGTGCATCTGTAATGGTACATTGGAAATACATCCCATGTTAGTGAGAAACCTCTTCAGTGAAAATAGCAATCTACTTTCCTATTGGAGGCAGGATACGTCGTGACAAAATTGAGAGAAAAAATTTATATAACCCATTTTTGAAACCAAAATTTAAAATTCATTAGTAGAACTTGTATATTCAACTGTTTCCCTTCACATGATGGGGTTCCAAAAGACAATTATCTTCATCATTAATAATACTATACATTGAAACTATTTATCCCATTATGAATATATAATCTTTTAGTTAAATAATAAATAGTGTGAAACAATATGTGTGGGCTTCTAATAGTGATATTATATATATATATATAGAAAATAATAACGAAATTAGAAATATGACTTATTTATTACAATATGATTTGACTGAGACATGATCAGTATGGGTTATTCCCAATAATGGGTACAAATGAGTGTTGGGTTAATTGTTAATAATTATATCATATATCCCTTATTTATACTTAGTATATATTCAATAAATAGATAACCCCCATGTAACAGTTACCTTCATTTTTTAATCATATACAAAATATAGAAATGTAATGCAATAAATAACACCACAGATTGTCAATAAATGATTCCACTAATTATTTTGATTTCATTATTAGTGATTTATTGTTGTTATTACATGAACATAGTTTATAAATTATTATTCTGATGAACTCTTCCATGTGTGTGATCATTGAAATATAATCTTATCTTCATCTGGGTAAAATGAATGCACTAATATATAACATTAGTATTTGAGACAATTGTTCAAATTACATTTGTTTTATAATCATTACAATTATTTTTCCCTCATGTACTAATGAATATTACCTTATATATCAAATTAATATATTATTTATAGAAAATTATCATCCTAATCAGACAATAAAGTACAATATAAAATATTCTAAAATCATCAACCCATTTTTTTTGCATATATCCTATTCTATGGATATGTGGAAATGTTCCCCTATTTCTCTTTGAATATATCTATAGTCAATAAAAATCATATTTGTCTATGAAGAACCAAACCTCCAACATATTTATGATTTCATTGGTTTTTCATTAAAAAATATTAAAAATATGATAATTCTTTTGTTATAACATCTTCAGATCCGTAGAAATGTACATAATTTATTTTTCACCAATTTAAAATTTCATTCCATCTATTTATATTCAGTTTTTTATGTGATTCATTTCTATATAATTCATAGAAATTTGATCATCCAAAAATATATTCATCTAATTACCTTTTCAAAATATATTTTAATTTTTTCAAATATATTTTATTAATATATTTTTTATCATATTATTCAATATCATTTAAATCCCAACAAAATAAATTATTTCAACAAATGTAATTATGAATTAAAATCATGCATCTCTAATATCAGGTTCATTTTTCCTCATGGTTTGTTGTAATTATATCCTTCTTTCAATTTTTCAAATTACACCTTTTATCTTATTAATATGCTAGTGGAAAAACTATACCATAATGACTTAGATTAATTTTACCATTACAAATTTATATTTCATTGTTTCCATCCATAAAAAATATAGCCACATCATGTGACTAATCATGCATCATCCAATGGAATGAATATTAATTATACAAATATTTATGATTTTAAATCATTTATGAGTTACACATGATATTTTGGAATTAATATTCTTCATAATAAATTATTATCAATTTTTTTTAAAAAAGAGCTGTGATACTGAAATTAAAAGGGTCTTGATCATATTATTTACATCGATACAATATTTTAACTCACTAAATAAATATATTATCATATTTATATATTTTATGATAATTATTATAAATATATTGTAATCATTATATTTATTTCATTAAAAGTGTTTAAATTATGAATATGTAATGGTGTTGTTTTTTATCTAAAAAGGTTATAGATAAAATAAATAGTCATATTATTAATGTTCTCATACCATGGAACCAAGATATCTATAATGACGAAACACCCTCATTATTATAATTTAGTATAGAAGAACTTAATTATTGATATTGTATAGGGAATAATATTAAATAGATAGATATAGCTAATTCTGAAGGGGACCCATAGAGAGCATGTAATATAGAGAGGGATTATTTTACTTGAGAGGTTACTGGAGAGGTAAACGATTCTTCTCAAATGTATTCGTCCAAGACATCTTTTACTTAATAGTGAAATCATAATGTATCTCAAATGTTCATTATATTAATAAAATATCAAATACTGAAATAAATATATTTAATTGAATCACTCTTTTATTCATTATTATTTGTGCCTATGTGTAAAATTAGTTTCATTTAATTTTTTTTCTAATGAGTCTCGTTCCATTTGAATAAGCTAATTATTTCATAAAGCTAGTTATTTTTTTATAATATCTTACTAGATGATTTGTATTTTGGGATTTTACTTTTATGAATAAATATTTTTTTCTAATGTTTTCCCATGTAACTTTTCATTTCTAAATGTAAGGGCTGCTGACAGTCAAAATCGAGTTATCACTGTGGATAATATTATTCTATATGAGTAGATAAAGCTGAAGTGTAAATATTGGATCAATATGATTCTAACAACTAAAAAAATGTTAGGATCATCTATATATTATTTCCACTGGATATTATGAATTTTATAATAATACATTGAATTTCAAAAAAAATTAATACAATGATATTATTATATTATCTATATTATATATCAAAAATAATAACTGGACTAGTCAACCCCAAAAACTACTACTGTCATAGAAATAGTATATAAACGATGGGATTTTCATCCATTTATGTTTGGTTTCAATTTTTTATATAATTAATTAATGATATCTATAGAGTTTATGATTTTATTAAATAATTATTTTTTTTAGTGGTAATATGATTATATATATACAGAAATAGTTGACGGTTTTGTGTCTTCAATTACTCATTCTATATAGTCTTAATATTAATAATACCATTTTCTTGGATTCATCGATATAGACTAATAAGAAATGTATTATATTTCATCCAATAGGAAATTTTAAAATGTATTAATCCGATCAGTCTTAAAAATTGTTTTCATATAGGCCATGGGAATAAATATCATTAATAGAATATGGAGAAAATCACTAATATTCAAGATTTATACAAGAAATAAATCTTCCCTCAATTAGAAATTTGTTGATATAAATTAAAAAATATTTAATTTAGAAAAAATTAATCGGTGGATGGAATATTAATTTTTCTAAAGTTGGTTGTTTACATACATTTATTATGAAATATCATGTTTTTAAATAAATACAATGTTTGATAGAATATACAGAATACAACATTAAGTGCTATAAAAGAACGAAATAATATTGTCTAAAAATGAAAATTATAACATACCAATTGAATTAGAGGGTATGCATATGGATAAAAGAATTATGAAATATATATTACGATAAAACTAAATACCAAAAAATTAATTAATTTAAATAAAATAAATCTCAAATTAAAAAAATATTAGTTTATTGATTAAAATTATGTTTTAGGAAAAAATTATTTTCAGTGATTTTTGGGGAGAATCTAATTTAAATATTTATTCTAGATTATAAAAATTCATTTTTTAATGAATATAAATCAGAAAAGGTGAATATAAAATTAACATAAAGATATTATTTGGGATGTATTCTAATAATATGTTTTAGTAAATAGTAAAAGGTATAACTTTTTCTTGAAAACTATATTTATCTTTTAAACATATAGAAGGATCCATTTTAAAAAATAAAATTCAAATTGGATCTCTTTTATTATAATTAACCAAATTATTTTTCTTATTAAATATTATGGATGAATTTATAATAAAAACATTTTTAGACAAAAAAGAACATTTAACTAGAAAATAGTTCTTCTTTTAATTAATTAAATTTCATAAAAAAATAAATTTCACAAAAATCAATGAATTGAATAGTAAAGGATTAAATATCATATATTGATTCATGATTTCAAAATATTTGTAATAGGACCATGTTAGGTCTTTTCATTATAAATATTTTCTATAGTAAATATATATCATCATATTGAGAGTAAATTTGGTAATTTAAAAATAATATTATAACGACTAAAAATAACCATAAATCCTTAATTTTTTTAAGAGTATTTATTTTCCATAAATATACACAGCTAGTTTGTTTGGATCCTATTTGAGAATGATTTTCACTGTTATAGGGTTTATGTGATTAATAAAAAAAATATTCATTTTACATCATTAAATATCATAAATATGGTATGATGGGGGTGAATAAAACGTATGTTCAATTATAAATAGTAATTTAAAAGATAAATCATTTATTTTTAAGATGGTAAATTATTTATTTATTTTAGTGATGATATAATTATATTGATTTATTTCTAATCATCGAAAAATAATTTATTTATTAAATTCAAACATAAAATAAATTCTTATTAAAATAGAAAAAATATTATAATTTGAATGAATAGTTTTGATATATGAATTTTATGAGAAATATAATTTGATAGTAAAGTTTAAAAGGATAATATTTGATTTCCCTCTTTGAATTTATATATTTTAATACAAATAAAATATATAGTAGTAAATATTATATTAATGTTATTATAACTGAAGTAATAATTTTTCTAATTAATAAACATTCTAAAAATCCTTGATTGATAAAAATGAAGAGGAAATGGTTAAAAACATAAAAAATGCTACATTTATTAGTCAGTTATCAGTTTTTAGTATTTTTAAAACTGATAAATTATAGAAAACCTTAATATTGTTCTAATTGTTTAAATGGGTAAAGGTGGTTTTGATCAAAAAGATTCTGGTGTATAAAAACCCAAAACCCTTACAAATAATACTGATTAAGAGGATTTACATTTCTCCACACCATATATTTTAATATATAAATTTAGAGACAATTGGGGGTAAAAAATAATTATTGTTAGTAATTATCAAATTACCAGAATACCACTCCCTTAAATTGTAAAACAACACCCATATTTATTTTCTTTCCACCATACTATTCCATCTAGATTGGAAAACCTATCCATTCATATTTTAAAAGTGATATTCTATTTTATGGTCATTATTGACCATCCAAAATACTAACCCCCCGGTTCCATAAGAATATATCTAGAGTAATAATACTATTGAATATGTAGTTATATTAACAGAATCTTTCATACTTATTTATTATTATACTTCCTCCCAATATGTTTTAACTACCCTATTATAGAAAATCTAGTTTTTTAAATATATTTATAGTTTATTTATGATCATTTTTGAGCATATTCCATCTCTTTTCAATCCTATGAAAATAAAAAACCTCACTCTTGCATATATAAGGCTTCCATTCTCTATGAAGAGGTGTAATTAGTTTTTCATCACCATTTCAATTATGTGATTATAAAGATAAAAAATATTTGTATAGATATATATGATACATTGACTCAAGTATTATTCAATAATTATAATATCACATATACCTTCTTACATTCAGATTCATTTGAAAATAATAATGTCACACATGAATATGTGTGGACCCCACCTCAAGGAAGGGATGTGATCAAATTTTATTTTAGACAATACGTATATGATAATAAGGATGGATATAATGATCATATATTACATAAGATATAAAAATGCTCATTAATGTACTAATTTTTATAGAAAATATTTATTCTACCTAACAAAAAGGGATATCTATATTCAATCTATTTTACGACCAACCGTCTCCAGGAACAACATAATTTACATTTCTATATTCAACCATTATAGGGAACTCAGAATATAAATATGCACAATATATTCAAAATTTATATTATAATTAAATTTTATTAATTATAGATCCATAATAAATAGAAAAGGGATACAAATATCGAAAAAATTAAAACATAAAAATGATTCAGTTACAAATGAAATAATGAAAATTAAAAAATTTGTTTAAAAAATGTGATATAATATTAAAAATTTATCATATATGATATTATAAATATGTATATAGTTCATGTTTTAATTATATTTAATAGAAATGTTTTTTACTAGATTTTGAACCACATTAAATTAAATGTAATACTGAGGTAACATATTTCATCTCAATTTACACCTGACTGAGACATCTTAAAACTGTTTCCCAGGTTTATTTAGATAGGATGTAATGCCATTACCCGAGTTACCCAGAGTCGGTTCATTATTTAAATACATTGGAATGATTACAAGGAATCAAGTCCCGAAGGAATAATCTGTTTAGAAGTCTTGGAAAATAGATTACATACATGAATGTTACATTGCACTTTAAGACATACAAAACAACATAAATAATCTTTATGAACACCTTTATTCTATTGGATTAACCTTTCATATAAATCACAATACACTTCTTGGAGTCCTGGGAAAAATAAAACATATAAAGGGGTGAGCTCAAATGCTCAGTAAGGGTAAGCAATACAGCATAAACATTCATAAATAAGCATAAACATTTAAGGCAATGTATAACTAAAAAAAATCCTTTTAAACATGAACTTAAGCATAATATGGAAAAAATAAAATGAAATAATGCCATTTACTTATTCACAAGGATATTCTGCTAGTCAAATAATCACATGCAATATCACTAACCACTTTCATAATGATGGAATGCATAATTCCAGACTATCATAACCACATAGCCAAGGCGTCGTGCCAAGACTACAAATAAGATTTTGTCAAGGCCTCGTTACAAGACACTAGATTGTCTCATGAGACCTACTGATGCATCGAGGAGCTATAGCGGGCTCCACCAGTCACTTACTAAGTCCAATGCATTCTACATATGAAAAGGTCTAATGTAACATAAAAATTCGTATTAAAACTAGCATATGAAATGTCAATACTTTCTTCATAAACCATGAATCGTAAAAAAGTAACACATCCACATTCTAACATATCACAAAACCTTCAATAGAAGTTCTGTATAATAAATCAACTTCAAATGAGCTTAAAATCCATCAAAGGATGTTGACATAGATTAAAATGATGAGTAAATCTTTTTGAGAGAAATATCATTTTTGTAAAATCATTTAAAATTAACACATTTATAAAGGATGTAATTTAAAATATATTTTTAAATCAAAGTGTCCCATACCACTTTGAAACTTTTGTAAATAATTACCATTTAAAAACATTCATGTTCATATAAATAAATCCTTAAAATTATTTTGAAAACATGGACATTAGTTAAAAAGATTTCGAAAGATAAATCTTGAAATCATTTTAAATTATGATCTTCATAAATATTACCTTTAAAAATCCTTAAAATATTCATTCTGAAATCATTTTTATGAAATGTGGACATGGATGATCAAAATGTCCCAGTAAATACTTACACATAAACAATATCAGATAATAATGAGATTGAGAAATTAACCCTTACAAATATGGTAACTTATGAATCATACATCCCTGAAAGAGGTATCATACAATGAATATTTAAATACACATAAATTAAAGTTTATTTCATAGAGAATATAATTATGGGTAGTACATACACCACACAAAGGTAATAGTAGAAATATGGAGTGAATCTCATGGGAATAAGGAGTGAGATGAAAACCCCTTACCTTGTACCTTTCTTTGGTTGGGGATAGGTTAACCTCCGGTATAATTGTGAAATAATTGTTATTAAATTATAAAAGAATCATATACATTAATATTATATCATATATGATCTCTTAACATTGTTTTGTTAATGATATCTTAATATTATTGTCATTTCGGGAGTTAACTTAAACATTTTCATTTATATGTTTTGTTATATAAGACATGTTTTTTATGGATAGGTTGTATCTTAATCATATCCATAATGATATTAAGTCCTTAAAAATTATTATTAATCGTCAAATGAGAATTAGGCTTGAATGGATATGATGGAGAATGAATCTCATCCCGTTTATGGAGACGGTAGTCCATACATACGCACGAGCGACAATATCATTCTCTTGGTATTAAAATAATATTTAATTGGATGGTATATAATATATAAAGAATCATTATCATGTTATATTTATTATTTACATGAATTACACACCATTATTATACCCATCCAAATAATAATGTTTTGAATAACAATTACCCCACGATGTGGAGACGGTAAGCTGTACGTACGCACGTATGGTGACATGTCATTCAATGGATGGATATAATACTATAATATGGTTGTACCATGTTTATAATTACATCAAAGTATATATAATATACTGGAGTTATTATTTTAGAATGGTAATAACAAAGAAAGAAGAAGTGGAAGAAGAAAGGAACTTGAAAAAGGGTGGTGAAATCATTACCTCTTCTTCAGGTTCTTCCTCTTTATTTGATCAAAAGGACTCCTTATCTTGGCTTTATGACTAAAGGAAGGCCTCTAGGATGAAGTGAGGGAAGTTTATAGAGTATTTCAGAATGGTTTGGCCGAACGAAATGACTTTGAAGGTTTGAATTAATGAGAAAGGGGAGTGCCCTTTTATAAGAGGGGTGAGGGGAACCTTTGGAAAAGCTAGAAATATTATTTTATAATAAATTCATATTCGGTTTCTAATGGCTCCAAAGTTTAGTATTTATAGTTTAAGGTGGGGATAGGTCTAATAAAACTCAAACAATAAGATTTATATAGGTTTGGGTTACTATATTTACATTATCTTTAAGTATTAACTCTTAGTTAATTAATTTCACTTTTACAATGTCTCTTTGTATTTTTATATTATATGGTTAATAAACTTACTATATACATCCAAGAGACCCCCAAATGGTACATTAATGATACACCTATCATGATATAAGTCTCTTTGACGAAAAATAGATTTTTAGGAATTTAATATCAATTAATAATGTAATATCAGTTTTAAAAACACTTTTATGTCATTTTTTTACAATATTCAATAATTGATTGTGGGAAAAATCATAACATAATGATTACTTAGAAAAAAGTTAATTAAATCAATCCTAACATGTCATATTATCCTATAAAATTATTTTTATTTATATAATGTCTCAAATTACATTTATTTTGGTATTTATAATATCTATTATTCTAATTTTTCATTAATTAGGTAATTACTGCATCACCATTGTTTCATAAATATAATAAATTATTTAATGTCTTAAAATTTTAAATAAACTAACATTATGTAGGAAATCATTTTATATTTCTAATGAATTTTTATAGTCGAAAATAAAACATATATAACCCTATGTAAATATTGTTTTTCTAAAAGATATATGCTTATGTCATTTTTGTATTTATTTTAACTTAATTAAAATAAAGTGTCCCTATCACCTACATGTGGCTCAATGGGGTCCCAAAATCGCCCCAATGATTCCAATGGTCGGACATGTATACACCAATAAGTTTATGACACATTTTAGGTTAACTTATTATTATTATAATATTATTTTTAACCCTTATTTGCCGGATTTACCCTTTAACCATGGTAAATAAAATATTTACCGAAGTAATTATTCAAAATGTCTAAAAATAAAAGTTAAATGTCTACACAATTTGGACATCCGGATACCAAATATGAAATCGATTTTTCCAAATTCAAAACACAGAAGTAGTATAAATTAATTTAAAATTAAATCCCGATGTGAAAACAAAAAGCGTTTTTTAAGATATAATAACTATTAAAAGATTGATAATTATTTATGTCTGTTTTAATATTTAAATTATGTCCAATGAATAAAATTTTATTAAATGGTAAAAATATATTCTAAATATGCTTTAAAACCACTCAAATTCATAATTTATCACTATTAATTATTTTTATTAAAAAATTTGTTTTTAATTAAAATTTAGTAATTTTCACTATTCATCAAAATATAAAAGTTATCCGAAAAGTACCAAAATTTCACCATAGGAAAAAATCAATACTCCGAATCCAAAAATGAAGTCCATTTTATGATATAAAATTTATAAAATTTCAAAAAGTTTGTAATACTATTCTTAACGGCTTGTTTGATTGGTTGTGGTGTGTGTTAGAACTCGAAGTTGAGTACAACACACACAACTATATTATTCATAGAAAAGCATACCGAGGAATCATGGGGTGTTACATTGTTAATTTTTTATTTCCCCATTCTAAAGAATAAATTTATTTAGTCAAATTGAATATATAAATGTTTTAAAATATTGGATTTAAAAAGGGTTCACCATTAAAAGTCGGTAAAAGTGCATTTTTGAAAAATACTTCATTTATCTAATAAAATGAATTTGTTCTTACATAATTTGTAAGAAACTCATAATATAGAGTCTAAAATTATAAAGATTATATAAAGTTCAAAATTATGTTAATACTATTCATAACCTCTTTTGAACGACTACTTTGGTAAGTCCTGGTGCGTTTGAACTCGGTGTTGCGTGTAGTGAATGTTATTGAATTATTTTCAAGAAATAACACACTATGAAATCATGGGGTGTTACATTCTCCCCTAATTCAATAAATTGCGTCCTCCAAATTTAAAATTGTTATTCAAAAATAAAATGGTGAAAATAGAAAATATCTGTGTGGGAAAACCCACATCAGAAATTGGGTTAATAAAATTTAGTCATAATAAGAGGAAAAGAGAAATGAAAGGGTCACCAACTAATTATGATCTCGATTCGAAAAAAATTGGTGTAAATTAGAGAAATATAATTCTAATAAAAAATGTAAATATTTACAGGTAGTGATTGAGGTCATAAATCACAAACAGGTTTAAAATTGAGGTCCTTAAATTCATCAATATATATTGATTTAAAATGCCATCAGTTCAACAAAACATAAGGTATTAGGATGACAAATTTTTGGTTTTAAGATCCCTTTAATAAATTATAATAATTAATTTCTTCATAGAATAAGAGGATAAGAGAAATATATACTTGAAATGTAGAGTTCTATCTTTTAACTAATTTCTACCACAAACTCATCTTTCACTCTAAAAGATAATAGAACATAAAAAAAATATTCTATTTATCCTATTCGTTTGGGGTTAAAAAATTAATTTATAATTCATCTACTAGACCTTATTAAAAGAAACTATATTTTTTAATCCAGGATATCTCGTGGGCCAGTGGTAGGTGATACACCCTTGTCACCCTTGGGTTGCGGGTTCAAGCCTCGCGGCCTAGCAGGTCATGACGGGTTGCCGCCCGACCTCCAGGTTTTCCTTTTTTGGCCATCCAAAATTAATCTCAAACTAGAATTATCCAAAATACATCTATCCAAACATACAGTCCAACATTAATAAGGAATGTAAACACAATGAAGATCCTTTTTTCTGCGTAATAACATGTGAACACCTTCATCATGTTTTCTTTTAAAACACTGAAACATCCTGAATTACCATAAAACCTTATTAATTACATTCATGATCCCTTATTCCTTAAAGAATAATGGATATAAACCTCAATACAAAAATTTTGTAAACCCCAACAATGATGTAATTTAAAAATCATTAATCAATTTCAAGGTAGCCTAGAATATCCAATAGAATTTATCCAAATCAATCATGTATTATTCTAAAATTACAACCTCTGTATCAGAAACATATTATGGTTTATCTTTCTCTCAACCATATATCTTGAAAAAATTTAACCTTCTATTGAGTCACTTTTCATTGTTCCTTACAATCTCATGTCCTTAATGAAATAGTACTACAGTAGAATCCTTATATACTCTATAATTATTATAACAAGTACATTGTTGATACAACACTGAAATGACATAATCAACATAAGAACTCTAATCATTCCTCTTCATCTATGGTAGTATCATAAATTGATTATTATCCAATAGAATCATTTGTGGAATTGTTTGATAACTATGACATATGTTCGCGTAGTGTCTAAACTCCTGGCAAATGAAGCATTGTATATTTAAAACCATTTTATTACCCTTGTATTCACGTACTTGGTGCCATTTTCCTCCACACTTATAACAAACTCCCATTCCATTCAGGAAAGTTCTAGGGTGTTTCTTCCCACACATATCACATATGGGAAAATTCTTCTTTTACCTCTTCCCTTTACCTATCTTTCTCTCTTACATCCTTTTCTTCCCTCGCCTCCCTTCAAATCTATAAGACTCAGTAAACTCTTTACTTATCTTATCAACACATGATACTATTTCTTCATATGATGATAATGCATGCGATACTATTTACCTTCTAAATGATGGCTTAATACCATGAAATATATGATCCATCTTATTCTTTGGATCATATGTATTATTATAGTTTACATTACTTCTACTAGGTACCATTTATATACAATAACATAAACTATGTCAGATTATGAATTGCAATGAATAATTCCAAACTTGTAAAATACCTTACGTAAATTGAATAGTTTATGGATATAATCCATAATAACAAAAATGTTTTCATTGTGTAAATATATACTCCTGAGCCCTTCATAATGGTTTGTAAAGAAAATGATAATTATCCTAAGCATATCCCCTGGGAGTGTCGTAACCAATTGTGCATGAAGCCCATTGTCGTGCACCAGTTCATGTTTGAGTCTAGCTCAAAGCGGTGTTTTTGGGTTTACCCCTAGGTACATCTGTGCCAGATCCACCTCTACCTGCTCGTATCCATACAGGGATGTATTGCTCGAAAAACTCACAAATCCTCTACCATACCAAAATTCAAGTAAGTTCTTCTATAGTAATCCTCAATTTCTATCTTAGGGCTATGTGCTCTAATAATAGTTTACCTAAATCTAGTTTCAAAGGTTATTTCTAAGCTTCCTCTGATACCAACTGTAATTCCCCGACCCCAGTTACCCAGAGTTGGTGCATTATTTTAATACATTGGAATGATTAAATGGAATCAAGTCCCGAAGGACCAATCATTTTAGCAGTCTTGGAAAATAGATTACATACATGAATGTTACATTACACTTTAAGACATACAAAACAAAATAAATAATCATTATGAATTCCATTATTCCCTTGGCTTAACATTTCATATAAATCAAAATACACTTATTGGAATCCTGGAAAAAATAAAACATAGAAAGGGGTGAGATCAAATGATCAGTAAGGGTAAGCAATTCAACAGAAACATTCATAAATAAGCATAAAGATTTAAGGAAATGTATAACTAAAACAAAATCCTTTTAAAGTTGAATGTCAACATAATATGGAAAAAAATGAAATAATTCCATTTACTTATTAACATGGATATTCTGCTAGTCGAATAATCACATGCAATATCACTAACCAGTTTCATAATTATGGAATGCATAATGCCAGACTATCATAACCACATAGCCAAGGAATCGTTCCAAGACTACAAATAATATTTTTTCAAGGCCTCGTGCTAAGAGACTAGTTTGTCTCATGAGACCTACCGATGCATCTAGGAGCTATAGAGGGCTCCACCCGTCACTTACTAAGTCGAATGCATTCCTCATATGAAAAGGTCTAAATGCACCATAAACATTCGTATTAAAACTAGCATATAAAATGTCAATACTTTCTCCATACACCATGAATGTTATAAAAATAACACATCCATTGTCTAACATATCACAAAACCGTAAATGGATGTTTTTTATAATAAATCATCATAAAATGAGCTTAAAATCCTTCAGAGGATGTTGAGATAGATGAAAATGATGATTAAAACATTTTAAGAGATATACTCATTTTGTAAAATCATTTAAAAGTCAAACATTTATAAAGTAAGTAATTCAAAAGATATTTTTTGAATCTAAGTGTCCCATAAAACATTGAAACTTTTGTAAAGAATTATCATTTCAAAACATTCATGTCCATATAAATAAATCCTTAAAATCATTTTGAAAACATGGACATTAATTAAAAATATTTAGAAAGATAAATCTTTAAAACATTTGAAATTTTGATCTTGATAAATATTACCTTTTAAAATCCTTAAAATCTTCATTCTGAAATCATTTTTATGAAATGTGGACATGGATGATAAAAATGTCCCAGTAAATACTTATACATAAACAATCTCGTATAATAATAAGATTGAGGAATTAACCCTTACCAATTTGGTAACTTATGAAACATAAAACCCATGAAAGAGGTAGTATAAAATTAATATGAAAATACACATAAATTAATGTGTATTACACAATGAATACAATTATGGGCAGTACATACAATACAAAAAAGGTAATAGTGTCAATATGGAATGAATCTCACGGGAATAAGGAGTGAGATGAAAACCCCTTACCTTGTTATTTTCGTTGGTTATGGGAAGGTTAACCTCCTGTATAATGGTGAAATAATTGTTATAAAATTATACAAGAATCATATACATTAATATGATATCATATATGATCTTTTAACATTGCTTTGTTAATAATATCTTAATATTATTGTCGTTTCGGGTGTTAACTTACTCATTTTCATTTATATGTTTTGTTAAATAAGCCATGTTTGTTATGGATAGGATTCATCTTAATCATATACATATTGATATTACGTCCTTAAAAATTATTATTAATCATCAAATGATAATTAGACTTGAATGGATACGATGGAGAATGAATCTCATCGCGTTCATGGAGACGGTAGTCCGTACGTATGCACGAGAGACAATATCATTCTCTTCATATTAAAATAATATTTAATTGGTTGGTATATCATATATACAGAATCATTATCATGTTATATTTATTATTTACATGAATGACACGTCATTATTATACCCATCCATATAATAATGTTTTGAATAACAATTACACCACGACGTGGAGACGGTAAGCCGTACGTATGCACGTATGGTGACATGTAATTCAAAGGACGGATAACATACTGAAATATGGTTGTACCATGTTTATAATAACATCAAATTATATATAATATACTAGAGTTATTATTTTAGAATGGTATAACAAAGAAAGAAGATGTGGGAGATGAAAGGAACTTGAAAAAGGGTGGTGAAATCATTACTTCTTCTTCGGGTTCTTCCTTTTTATTTAATCAAAAGGGCTCCTTAGGTTGGATTTATGTCTAAAGGAAGGCCTATTGGATTAAGTGAGGAAAGATGATAGAGTATTTGGGTAGGGTTTGGCTGAATCAAAAGACTTTGAAGGTGTGAATTAATGAGAAGGGTGAGTGCCCTTTTATAAGAGGGGTGAGGGGAACCTTTGGAAAAGCTAGAAATATTATTTTATAATAAATTCATATTAGGTTTCTAATGGCTCAAAAGTTGATTATTTAATGTTTAAGCTGGGTATAGGTCGAAAAACACTCAACCAATAGGATTTAGACAGGTATGGGTTACTATATTAACCTTATTTTAAATTATTAACTCTTAGTTAATTAGTTTCACTTTTACAATGTCTCTTTGTATTTTTATATTATATGGTTAATAAACATACTATATACATCCAAGAGACCCCAGAGAGGTCCAAAAATGATACACCTATCATGATATAAGTCTCTTGGCCGAACATTAGTTTTTTAGGAATTTAATATCAATTAATAATATAATATCTCTTTTAAAAACTCTTTTGTGTCAATTTTGACACTATTCAATAATTGATTTTTTTTGTAAAAATCATAACAGAATGATTAATTCGAGAAAAGTTAATTAAATAAATCCTAAAATGTCCTATTAACCTATAAAATTATTCTTATTTATAAAAAGTCTAAAATTTCATTTATTTGGGTATTTATATTATCCATTATTCTAAGTTTTCATTATTTAGGTAATTACTGCATCACCATTGTGTCATAAATAACATAAATTATATAATGTATAAAAATTATAAATACAATACAATTCTCTAGGAAATCATTTTATCTTTCTAATTAATATTTATAGTCGAAAATCAAAATTATGTAACCCTATGTAAAAATTGTTTTTCTATAAGATATATTCTTATGTCTTTTTTGTATTTATTTTATCTTAATTAAAATAAAGTGTCCCTATCACCTACATGTGGCTCCATGGGGTCTCCAAATCGACCCAAAAATTCCTATGGTCGGACATGTATCCACAAATAAGGTTAGGACACGTTTTAGGGTAATTTAGTATTATTATTATATTATTTGTTAACCCTTATTTACCAGATTTACCCTTTTACCATGGTAAATCAAATATTTACCGAATTAATTATTCAAAATGCCTAAAAATAACAGTTACCTATTTACACAATTTGGAAATCCGAATTCCAAATATGGAATCCATTTTTCCGAATTCAAAACACAAAAGTGGCAGAAATTAATTCAAAATTAATTCCCATTGTCAAAACAAAAAGCATGTTTTTAAGATATAATAACTATCAAAAGATTGATACTTATTTATCTCCGGGTTAATTGTGAAATTTTGTCCAATGATAAACATTGTATTAAATGGTAAAAATATATTCTAAATATTCTTTTAAAAAACTCAAATTCATAATTTATCACTATTAATTGTTTTGATTAAAATAGTTGTTTTTAATTGAAATTTAGTAATTTTCACTATTCATCAAAATATAAAAGTTATCCGAAAAGTACCAAAATTTCACCTTAGGTTAAATTCGATACTCAGAATCCAAAAATGAAGTCCATTTTGAGAGATAAAATTTATAAAATTTCAATAATTAGGTAATACTATTCTTAACGGCTTGTTTTATTGGTTGTGGTGTGTGTTAGAACTCGAAGTTGCGTACAATACACGATAATATATTATTCAAAGAGAAGCATACCGAGGAATCAAGGGGTGTTAAATTGTTAATTTTTTATGTCCCCATTCTAAAGAATAAATTTATTTAGTCATATATAATATATAAATGTTTTAAAATATTGGATTTAAAAAGGGTACACCATTAAAAGTCGGTAAAAGTACATTTTTTAAAAATACTTCTTTTATCTAAAAAATGAATTTGTTCTTACATCATTTCTAAGATATTCAGAATATGGATTCTAAAATTATAAGGATTATATAATGTTCAAAATTCAGTTAGTACTATTCATATCCACTTTTGTATGGCTTGTTTGGTAAGTCATGGTGGGCTTGAACTCGGTGTTGTGTGTAGTGAAAGTTATTGAATTATTTTCAAGAAATAACACACTATGAAATCTTGGGGTGTTAAATTCTACCCTCCATCAATAAATTGCATCCTCGCAATTTGAAATTGTTCTTCTAAGATAAATACTTGAAAATAGAAAATATCTTTGTGGGAAAACCAACATCAGAAATTGGGTTAATAAAATTTAGTCTTAATAAGAGGAAAAGATAAATGAAAGGGTCACCTACAAATTATGAAATCAATTAGGAAAACATTGGTGTATATTAGAGACATTTAATTAGAGGAAAAAATGTAAATATTTATAGGTAGTGATGGAGGTCATAAATCACAAACAGGTTTAAAATTGATGTCCAGAAATTAATCAATATATGATGATTTAAAATGCCATCGGTTCAACAAAACATAAGGTATTATGATAACACATTTTTGGTTTTAAGATCCTTTCAATAAAGTATATGAATTTATTTCTTCATAGAATAAGTGGAGAAGAAAAATATATACTTGAAAGGTAGAGTTCTATCTTTTAACTAATTCCTACCACAAACTCATCATTCACTCTAAAAGATAATAGAACTTAAAACAAATATTTTATTTATCCTTTTCATTTGGTGTAAAAAAATGAATTTATTATTCATCTACTAGAACTTCCTAAAAGAACCTATATTATTTAATCCAGGATATCTCGTGGGCCAGTGGTAGGTGATACACCCTTGTCTCCCATTGGTTGTGGGTTCAAGTCTCGCGGCCTAGCCGGTCATGACAGGTTGTCGCCCAACCTCTGGGTTCTCCTTTTTTGGAAATCAAAAATTAATCTCAAACTAGTATTATCCAAAATACATCTGTCCAAACTCACAGTCCAACAATTATAAGGAATTTAAACACAATGAAGATCCTTTTTTCTGCGTAATAACATGTGAACACCTTCATCATGTATTCTTTTAAAACACTGCAACATCCTAAATTTCCATAAAACCTTATTGATTACATTCATGATCCCTTATTACTTAAAGAATAATGGATATACTCCTTCAATCAAAAAATTGTGTAAACACCAACAATGATGGAATTTAAAAATCATTAACCAGTTTCAAGGTATCCAAGAATATCAAATATAATTTACCCAAATCAATCATGTATTATTCTAAAATCACTTCCTCGGTATCAAAACCATATTATGGTTTATCTTTATCACAATCATATATCTTCAAAGAGTTTAACATTCTATTAAGTCACTTTTCTTTGTTCCACACAATCTTATCTCATTAATGAAATAGTTCTGCAGTACAATCCTTATATACTATATAACTATTATAACAAGTACATTGTTGATACAACACTCAAATGACATAATCAACATAAGAACTCTAATCAATCCTCTTTATCTATGGTAGTATCATAACTTGATTATTATCTAATAGCATCATTTGCGTCATAGTCTGATGACTATGACATAGGTTCGCGTAGTGTCCAAACTCCTTGCAAATGAAGCATTGTATATTTGAAGCCATTTTCATACCATTGTAGTCACGTACTTGGTTCCCTTTTCCTCCACACATATAACAAACTCCCATTCCTTTCAGGAAAGTTCTAGGGTTTTTCTTCCCACAATTATCACATATGGGAAAATTCTTCTTTTACCTCTTCCCTTTATCCATCTTTCTCTCTTCCATCCTTTTCTTCCATTGCTTCCCTTCAAATCCATAAGACTCAGTAAACTTTTTACTTATCTTATCAACACATGATACTATTTCTTCATATGATGATAATACATGGGATACTATTTCCCTTATAAATTATGGCTTAATACCATGAAAGATATGATCCTTCTTATTCTTTGGATTATATGTATTACTAGAGTTCACATTCCTTCTATTGGGCACCATTTCTATACAATAGCATAAACATGGTCAGATTATGAATTGCAATGAATAATTCCAAACATGTAAAATACCTAAATCAAATTGAATAGTTTATGGATATAATCCATAATCAAAAACATGCTTTCTTTTAGTAATTATAAACTCTTGAGCCCTTCATAACGGTTTGTAAAGAAAATGATAATTATCCTAAGCATATCCCCCGGGAGTGTCATAACCAAGAGTGCAGCAAGGCCCATTGCCATGCACCAGTTCCCATTTGAGTCTAGCTCAATGCGGTGTTTTTGGGTTTTACCCCTAGTTACATCTGTGCCAGAGCCACCTCTACCTGGTCGTATCCAAATAGGGACGTATTGCTCGGAAAACTCACAAAACCTCTACAATACCAAAATTTAAGTAAGTTCTTCTATACTAATCCGCAAAGTCTATCTTAGGGCTATGTTCTCTAATCATAGTTTACCTAAATATAGTTTCCAAGGTTATTGATAAACTTCCTCTGATACCATCTATAATGCCCCGACCCCAGTTACCCAGAGTCGGTGCATTATATTAATACATTGGCATGATTACAAGGAATCATGTCCCAAAGGACCAATCATTTTAGTAGTCTTGGAAAATAGATTACATACATGAATGTTACATCGCACTTTAATACATACAAAACAATATAAATAATCTTTATTAATTCCATTATTCCCTTGGTTTAAGCTTGTATATCAATCACAATACACTTCTTGGAATCCTTGGAAAAATAAAACATAGAAAGGGGTGAGCTCAAATGCTTAGTAAGGGTAAGAAATACAACAGAAACATTCATTAATAAGCATAAACTTTTAAGACAACGTATAAATAAAACAAAATCCTTTTAAACATGAATTTCAGCATAATATGGAAAAAATAAAATGAAATACTTCCATTTACTTATTCACATGGATATTCCGCTAGTCGAATAATCACATGTAATATCCGTAACCAATTCATAATGATGGAATGCATAATGCCAGACTATCATAACCACATAACCAAGGCCTCATGCCAAGACTACAAATAAGACTTTTCAAGGCCTCGTGCCAAGACACTAGTTTGTCTCATGAGACCTACCGATGCATCTAAGAGCTATAGCGGGCTCCACCCGTCACTTACTAAGTCCAATGCATTCCTCATATGAAAAGGTCTAAACGTAACACAAACATTCGTATTAAAACTAGCATATGAAATGTCAATACTTTCTCCATAAACCATGAATAGTATAGAAATAACACATCCACAGTCTAACATATCACAAAACCTTCAATGGAAGCTTTGTATAAAAAATCAACTTCAAATGAGTTTAAAATCCATAAATGGATGTTGACATAGATGAAAATGATGATTAAAAATTTTTGAGAGAAAAATCCTTTTTGTAAAATCATGTAAAAGTCAAACATTTATAAAGTAAGTAATTTAAAAGTGATTTTTGAATCCAAGTGTCCCATACCAATTTGAAACTTTTTTAAAGAATTATCATTTCAAAACATTCATGTCCATATAAATAAATCCTTAAAATAATTTTGAAAACATTGACATTAATTAATAATATTTAGAAAGATAAATCATTAAAACATTTGAAATTCTGATCTTGATAAATATTACCTTTCAAAATCCATAAAATCTTCATTCTGAAATCATTTTTAGGAAAAGTGGACATGGATGATAAAAATGTCCCAGTAAATACTTACAAATAAACAATCTCGGATAAAAATGAGATTGTGGAATTAACCCTTACCAATTTGGTAACTTATGAAACATACAACCCATTAAAGAGGTATCATAAAATTAATATGTAAATACACATAAATTAAATTTTGTTACACAATGAATACTATTATGGGCAGTACATAAACCACACAAAAGGTAATAGTGGAAATATGGCATGAATCTCACGAGAATAAGGAGTGAGATGAAAACCCCTTACATTTTACTTTTCCTTGGTTAGGGGAAAGTTAAACTCCTTTATAATGGTGAAATATTTATTATAAAATTATAAAATAATCATATAAATTAATATGATATCATATATGATCTTTTAACATTACTTTGTTAATAATATCTTAATATTATTGTCGTTTCGGGTGTTAACTTACTCATTTTAATTTATATGTTCTGTTACATAAGCCATGTTTTTATGGATAGGATGTATCTTATTCATATCCATATTTATATTATGTCCTTAAACATTATTATTAATCATCAAATGAAAATTATACTTTAATGGATACGATGGAGAATGAATCTCATCATGTTCGTGGAGACGATAGTCCGTACGTATGCACGAGCGACAATATCATTCTCTTGATATTAAAATAATATTTAATTGGATGGTATATCATATATACAGAATAATTATCATGTTATATTTATTATTTACATAAATGAAACATCATTATTATACCTATCCAAATAATAATGTTTTGAATAACAATTAAACCACGACGTGGAGACGGTAAGCCGTACGTACGCACGTATGGTGACATGTCAATCAAAGGATGGATAGAATACTAAAATATTGTTTTACCATGTTTATAATAACACCAAAGTATATATGATATACTTGAGTTATTATTTTATAATGGTAATAACAAAAAAGGAATAAGTGGAAGAAGAAAGGAACTTGAAAAAGGGTGGTGAAATCATTACCTCTTCTTCGGGTTATTCCTCTTGATTTAATCAAAAGGGCTCCATAAGTTGGCTTTATGACTAAAGGAAGTCCTATAGGATGAATTTAGGTAAGTTTAGAGAGTATTTGGCCAGGGTTTGGCCGAACATAAAGGCTTTTAAGGTGTGAATGAATGAGAAGGGTGAGTGCCCTTTTATAAGAGGGGTGAGGGTCGCCTTGGGAAAAGCTAGAAATCGTATTTTATAATAAATTCTTATTCGGTTTCTAATGGCTCAAAAGTTGATTATTTAAATTTTATGGTGGGTATAGGTCAAAAAACACTCAAAAAATGGTATTTATATAGGTTTTGGTTACTATATTAAACTTATCATTAAGTATTGACTCTTAGTTAATTATTTTCACTTTTACAATGTCTCTTTGTATTTTTATATTATATGGTTAATAAACATACTATATACATCCAAGATACCACCAATTGGTCCACTAATGATACAACTATCATGATATAAGTCTCTTTGCTGAACCGTAGATTTTTAGGAATTTAATATTAATTAATAATATAATATCTGTTTTAAAAACTCTTTTACGTCAATTTTGACACTATTCAATAATTGATTTTTGAAGATTCATAAAAGAATGATTACTTTAAAAAATATTAATTAAATAAATAATATCATGTCATATTAACCTATAAAATTATTTTTATTTATGAAAAGTCACAAATTACATTTATTTGGGTATTTATACAATCAATTATTCTAATTATTCATTAATTAGGTAATTACTACATCACCATTGTGTCATAAATAACATAACTTATTTAATATATAAAAATTATAAATAAAATACCATTATGTAGGAAATACTATTATCTTTCTAATGAAGATTTATAGTCCAAAATCAAACATATATAACCATATGTAAAAATTGTTTCTCTATAAGATATGTGCTTGTGTCATTTTTGTATTTATTTTAACTTAATTAAAATAAAGTGTCCCTATCACCTACATGTGGCTACATGGGGTTCCAAAATCGACCCAAAGATTCCCATGGTCGGACATGTATCCACCAATAAGGTTATGACACGTTTTAGGGTAATTTAGTAATATTATAATATTATTTTTTAACCATTATTTACCATATTTTCCCTTTAACCATGGTAAATAAAATATTTACCGAAGTAATTATTCAAAATGTCTGAAAATAAATGTTATCTATTTACAAAATTTGGACATCCGGATTCCAAATATGGAATCCATTCTTCCAAATTCAAAACACAGAAGTAGCAGAAATTAAATTAATATTAATTCCCACTGTGAAAATAAAAAGCGTGTTTTTAAGATATAATAACTATCAAAAAATGAATACTTATTTTTGTCCTGTTTAAATGTGAAATTATGTCCAATGAGCAAAATTTTATTAAATGGTAAAAATATATTCTAAATATACTTTAAAACCACTCAAATTCATAATTTATCACTATTAATTATTTTGATTAAAAATGTTTTTTTAATTAAAATTTAGTAATTTTTACTATTCATCAAAATATAAAAGTTATCCGAAAAGTAACAAAATTTCACCTTAGGATAAATTAGATACTCAAAATCCAAAAATGAAGTCCATTTTAAGAGATAAATTTTACAAAATTTCAAAAATTTGGTAATACTATTCTTAACGGTTAGTTTGATTGGTTGTGGTGTGTGTTAGAACTTGAAGTTGCGTACAACACACGCTACTATATTATTCAAAGAGAAGCATACCGAGGAATCTGGGGTTGTTACATTGTTAATTTTTTTATGTCCCCATTATAAAGAATAAATTTATTTTGTCAAATTAAATATATAAATATTTTCAAATATTGTATTTAAATAGGGTTCACCATTAAAAGTCGGTAAAAGTGCATTTTTGAAAAATAATTCTTTAATCTAAAAAATTTAATTTGTTCTTACATAATTTCTAAGAAACTCAAAATATAGATTCTAAAATTATACGGATTATACAATGTTCAAAATTCAGTTAATACTATTCATAAAATCTTTTTAACGGCTAGTTTGGTAAGTCATGTTGTGCTTGAACTTGGTGTTGAGTGTAGTGAAAGTTATTGAATTATTTTCAAGAAATAACACACTATGAAATCTTGGGGTGTTACATGAGATGTGTATACTGACCATTTCTGATACTTAACATGAATATAAACTTTTTAATTATGATTAATAATTCAATATTGGTTTCTATTTTATGGATTATATTAAAAATAAAATATGACATTATTTCTCTTCTTTATCGGGTAATTTTTTTTCCGTGTCCATATTTTGAGAAATTGTTTTTAAAAAATAATTATTATTTACACTGATGATTTATAAAGGATGTTTTATTATAACTAATTATTTTAAAATTATATGAATATAATATTTCTAATATTTCCATAAAATGGACATTGTCCACAATAGCAACATAAAATTAGAAATGATTTTTTTTCAAGTATATCATTACCAATTTTTCTCATTACAATAACTATTATACAATATTTTACTATTTCTATAAAAATTAAATGTTATTACAAATAAAAACCATTGGATAAATTTTATCTAATCCATTTTGATTCTCCAAAATACATGATTTTACATTACAACAGGTATTTTTGATGAATATATGGAAAAATTTTAATTCATTAACATCATTATGAAAGATTATATTTGTTGAGATTAGTGAACAATATATTTCCCCTAATTAAAAATCATGTATATAATTATTTACTAAACGATACACCATTTCTAAATATACTACTTTATATTGATATTTATTTTATTTAGTAGGGGAATATTAATATTCCATATTCTTTACTCAATATGAATATTTAGTGTTATGGAATAATTTTCATAAATAAATTGATTAATCACCATATGAGTAATTCAACACACATTCAATGATTGATGGGACCTGCATTATATATCCAATTGATGATTCGAAAATTCTACTCCATAAAATTATTATCCTAACATTATTTGGTTTTCATATGTATACCATCCCATTGAATTAATTTTCTTTGAACAAGGTTTGGATAGTATAGATATAATAATGTTAGGAATCATGAAATCAAAAGTTAAGAATCTTCTTCACTAAGAATTAAATTATTATTATACATGAGATTAATGAATTTATATTAACCCTAGATTCATTTTTTATTAGTTATTTGTTTAATGTAAATGTTTTATATTACATTAATTTTCTTTTTATTATGACTTATTAATTAATTATATATCAGTTTATAAGTAACCCTTACTATGTATCTAAAATCACCATTTTAATTATTATTTACCATTTTATATAAATAATAATATTATGAATAATATCAAGGATGGAAGAATTATTTTCTATTATATATATTATATTTTCAATGTCGTATGAGAATCATGTCTATATTTTGTTCTTCTAGAAAACTAAATAATTCCATTCATTAGGATGTGATTACTTGTATCTAGTGATAATGTAATATAGTATGAACCAAATCAACATTACACGATTTGGGGGTTTTAATGTTTCTATATTATGTTTTTTTGAATCTATGTGAAATTGAATATTAATTTTCATAGAAAAAATTTTATTTATGATTATGCCTAATTTTTTTATATAACTTTAACTATTTTAGTGATTTTATGTTATGTATCAATATTCATAATGATTATGATCAAACATAGTGTATTCAATTTTTCAGTAACAAAACTAAATGTATGAAAGTGAATCAACAGCTATAGATCATACTTTTATTTCTCTAATGACCATACAAATTGAGGTAGTATAGGAATTGAGAACATCAAGACAATATTAAAGAATATACGTAGGTTATTAATAATATTTTTTCCAATATTGATTAATATGTATTTCTAAACCTTGATTATACTATATGTAGTTACATCATGTCACAATACCATTCCACTTATAATGAAAATACAATTCTCTTTGGTTACTGAGACATGTACTAGGTTCCTCAAAAAATATATTCCATGATTTGGGATTTGATGAAATGGGAAAAGTTATTCTATAGATGTACTATTTAAATGGATACATAGATTAATAATGATTGTTGAACCAAAACAAGAAAATAAGATGAAAAAATAAAATACCTAGAACAGAGAACCATTAAATTTATTTTCCAATAAAAATTAATCCCTCGAGGAAAAAGTTTATAAATTGACAGGGTGTTAGTACCATTAATGAGGAATAATGATTAATGTATTATATTGTATGTGGATATTTTTAGAAGCTTAATTAAGGCATATTTTGAAAAAAAAATAAGGAATAAAGATTAAAATATTTATAGATTTTATGGTATTATTGATTTTTGTCTTGGAAGGGAACTAGTTTTAATAAAATTTCAATGAATAAATGACTTATTAAAATATTCCATTATGATGGAGAAGGATTTTTTTTGATCGAACATATTCAAAGTAATTCAAAATATTATGTGGATGGTTAAACATAGAGATAAATGGAAGGGTTCATAGAAGAATAAAAACTCACTATTATCCTCTTATTCAACTATAAGGAAATGGGGAATTATTCAAAAAATGTCTCAAATATATAGGCAATCTGTTGTAGAAGAGTCCAATATAATGTGACCACTAAAATTGAGGTTGTTATTTTCAGTGATGTGGTTGTAGGTGCATTTACCCTAACATAAAATTTATCCAATGATTTATATTATTTTATATCTTATTTTATTTCATATACCATTTTTTAATATAAATTAGAAATTTCCCAAAAACATTATAAAGGGTTCTATTTATCAAAATCCATAGTATAAAAATAACCACCATATAAATATTACAATCAATTCTAACTAACAAACATAAATTAATCATATTTTTTAGAAATTAATATTATAAAAATGGTGTATTCTTTATATAATAATTTCTGGTGATTTCATATCAAAATATAACATAAAAAATTAATAAAATCGTCTAGAAATTATTATTCATGATGATGATGTAGATAAAAATTTCGTTAGTGGAAAGATACTATCACTTATTTCATGTTAAGATATCCCTGTGTTTCTATTATGCATGAGATTATTGGGGAAGAATAGAATACCTAATATGTGGTTGGTAAATATGGTCATAAAATTGTGAATTTATAGATTTTACAAGAATATATATATTTTTTCCACATGGAATTACATGGACATCCACCAAAGCATAATGGATACTATTGTATTTATTTAGTCGCCTATTAATTGACTATGTCATGGAATCCCAATAGATTTAATGATGTGGAATTTTTGGAGTTAAAAAAATTGTTATGAGAGGTTTGTTGTAAAGGATTTTTACACACAATTAAGATAAAAAAGAAATATCACATTCCCCTCCTTTATTAAATATTATAAAAAATTAATGGAGATGAATTTTTTTCAATGATTTATATTCATTATAGGTTTTTTATTTGTCTATAAATGTTGATTATATTATGGATTATAGATTTCAAAAAAAGTATTTAAATTAAGTGATTAGAATAATTCCATTTTGATTGACTAATGTTCCCTCACGTGAGGACCATTATTTAGTCTCTTATAAGAAAATAGTTATATTGGAAATTTTGAATGTGGGAATTCATTCCTTATAATGTTAATGTTCATGGTTTTATTGTCTTAAATAATGGAATCTTATATGAATATATGAAGTTAAAATGATTCATTTAATGGAATTTTCACACACAAAATAATCATCTTATGTAGATTCATTATGTGGAGATGTCAATATCAGTGATTTGTTCCCAATATTGTGTTATTTACATACCATTTAACCTGTATAACTCATAAGTAGTTTGGATCATATTTAAAAAAAGTAATGTGAATAATGATTTTATAAATTTAAACTGAGGATGGATAATGCACATATTTTTACTTTTCTATTTTGAAATGATAATTTTATAATATATAGTGGGGAATAGAATAAGGGATGTGGTTATGTCCTTATGTATAATCATAAATTTGTTTCTTATGGATCAAGGCAGTTAAATAATAATGAATAGAACTATCCAAATCATTATCTTTATTTGGAATAAATAGTTATTTTTTAAATATAGATAAATTATCTCTATATAGGATGATGTGAGATATAAAAAGATCAATAGAATTAGATATAAATGATTTCATAAATAGATCTCAATATGTGGAAAATACGATTCCTTGAGATGCATAGGGATTATGATTTCTTAAGATAGTATAACCAAAGTAATGGAAATTATATAGAAGATGGGTTGAGTATGAAAGATCAAGGACTCCTGATCAAATTAAAGATAGGGTTTCATCTAATATGCAGGGATTATGTGATTAAAAATAATGAAATTATTTTGGGAGGGGAAGAATCACATATTTTGGAAATGATTTCCAAAATAAATTCACTGAAAAAGAAAAAAAATTCTAAACATGGTGGATATTATTTTGATATTAATATTAATGTGATGAATAATGAAAACATGGTGTACATCACATATAATAATGGAGTATTAAAATTTGTAATGTTTTTAGGTATTCAATATATATACCTATGAAAATAATTCAATTACAATATGAATCTAATTTTTGGAATTTTTCTGCCCCCCCCCCCCCCCCCGACAACAGCAAGATGTATATAGATTTGAAGCAAAATGATCTGTTAGATTATATAAAGTGAGAAATTACATATTACATGTCCTAATGAATGAGTTATCAACAATTTAAGACTGAGAGGAAACAACCAAGTGAATTTACACAACCCCAACACATTTCAATGTTAAAATGGGATTACATTAGTATTTACAATGTAATGGGATTACAAAACCCTCCAATAATGAATGCGGTAAAATGGGTTATTAGTGATCATATTACAAAATATTAAAAATGTCTCACTATAAAATAATATTCACCTCTCAATTTACTAAGTATAATTGATGTTTATGTAATTGTAATCATTAATGGTAATAATATTCCAACTATTTATGACCATGACCCACTATTTACATTGAAATTATAGAAAAATATTCACATGTCTCCAGATATAAAGAATCATTTGAGCACAACTTATCATCAATAAAATGATGGTCATTTCAAAACGAATATTCTAGTTTATGATGATATGTTGATGTATTGGTCATACGAAATTAAAATTTCTTGGAGTGACTAATTACCTTTGGTGGCGTTTGACTATATCAATAGATTCCATTCATGTATCCAAATGGAACGATCTATAGAATTATAAATAAATATATGTCATAATCATATCTATTCTAAAGATGTTGGTGAATGGAAAACATTTAGCGTTGAAAATTTTTAGGACATAATATAAAATGTATATACTATTCAGAATAATATTAAAGCCTCTAAAAGAAGGGGGAAGTTTAATTTTTCAACAGAAATAATTGTTTAAAATTTCATGTTAGTGATAATGATCTCATAATATTATATCCAATTTATTATTTTATATTATTTGATAAGAAGAATAAAATGGGAACAAATAAATAATATATTTTCAAATTTTGGAATGAATTAGTAATGTCTCATACTAGATGGAAATGATTCGAAGCCTCTCCAAAGTACATAATTTGATATATATATCTCTTTTTTGACTAAGTGTATTCATTTCCAAACACATATACTAACCTAAAAATAAATAAATTGGGGACTAGATATTTCATTTCATGAGTATCCAATCATGAATCAAGAAATTTGTTATCCAATTTTGGGGAATAAAATGACACAACTAGTGATGGTACATTCGAGAAATCATAACATAGAAAAATTCCATATAAGAAACTAATGATATAATGAAGAAGAACAATAATATTTTTAAAAGATAATATTCCTGAAAATTTGGACTTTAAATTTTTTTACAAGGGAAAGAAGTGAAATACATTGTTTTTTGAATAAATATTGTTTCTGGTAGCATAAAAAACGCATAAAAACAAGCATAAGGGAACCAAACAATACTATTGTTTACATGTGATAATTATAAACTAGACACAAAATTTTCATATATTAATAGAAACAACGAAATTATAAAATATATATGACCATCATAATCAATAATGTCACGACTTGTCACTCGGGGCCCATACAGTGACTCCCCCTAGTCCACCTCACCAAGGCTAGGGGATGACGACTAGCATCGAAGGCATCAAAGTGCAAGTGAGTGGGATTTTCTTGAGTACCTATATGCACACAGACATGCCCAACCACTTCTAGACACACTGAAAGGGGGAAACAAGTATCACTAAAACAAGGGTGAGTGAATGTAAAACTAAAAGTGAGTGGGAAAAAATACAAAACCATCAAACAATTGAAAACAACTAATACAAAAAAGTGATAACTATGATATCCTTCTATAGAAACCCCACCTGATCGTTAGAGTAATAAATCATCTTGAAGCTGAAGTCGTATGTCATGTCTTCCTGGTCCTTCTAGGACCCACCTAGTCCTAGGTCACCATGTTCACTGTGTTGAATCTATCAGTCCCATCTCCCTGATCACCATTATTGATATGTCAGTCTTTTCCAAAAGACACAACCAGTGTAATAGAAGCCCATGCAGAGGTGAGTGACATAGTAATCAATAGGGACCCCAAAAAAAAGGAATGATCACAAAACAATTCCTTAATGTAAAGCATGAAACAGAAGACAACTCAAATGAGGTATATTTTGGGGATGTAACAGTTGCATCATTTGTATAATCATCGAACTCCTCGGCTACTGGGTAACATCTCCTCTAACGAATACAGTGGACCTGCTAACTAACGATGTAGTTCTTACCACTAACATTAGAATGCTTCAGTACACATCTTAATCACATATTGTGGGCTTGTAAAGTCACATAGAAGTGCTTCCCACTAGTCGAGGCCAACTAAAGTACACCACCTCATCATTTACCATGGGCCTAAAAAGTAAAAGAGATGTTCTTCCCACTATGGGACTTCAAAATCATAGAGAATTTCTTCCCACTCTGCCATTGATGAGTCCTATAGAGTCGAATGTAAGCAGTCATCAGGTCTCACCCAGCAGTTGTGTTCCATACATGGCGCACCTCGTAAAACTATTCCTCAAGCCCTTTGTTTCATATCAACATAAATTGAACTCACCATATATCAATCCAAAATATCATCCTTGTTGAGATGATACCAACACTGAAAACATATTGTCAATCAGAAATATGGTTTATATGATATGGGGGTTTTATTAATCCGGGGACTGCTTGCGATGGGTCCCAGTTTGACCCGGTCGAACCAGCATGTCCATCCAGGACCAGGGGTTTCTCATACCTTGGTTCATTTTGACATACTCGACTTGACCTAAAGGGGGTCGGGCCAGACTGGTCCGACCTCACAAGTGGGACAGACCCAACATGTCTCGAGGGGCCCGACCCAGTTTGGTCGGTGGTCTAGCCCGCTCGGTCACCCGGTGACCAGGTCTAGTCTGGCCCAACATGAACGGTGCAAGTCCAGAACGCCAGTGTGGGTTAGGGCCATTGGACCATGGGACTAGGCCACTAGCTGAGGTGTGGCCTACCAGCCTGAGGCCCTGCAGCATGAGGCATATGGGGTGCACATCATGACCGGTATGCGGCAGCCGTACCATCTCTATTCTCCACTTCCTGCGGAAAGCCGTCGGGTCTCTTCCTCCAATAGTGGTTGATGGAATAGGGCTTCACCAGCTGAATTGGGTGCCCTAGATGTGGGTCCCTCCCTCCATGTGGAAACCCTCTGAGTGCAACATCTTCTGCTATGACGACCTAATGGTCGCGTCACCAGTCTCCCCAGCACACAGACGGGTGTGCCACTCCACCCAGCCCCTTGTGTTGCCGGAGGCCCTCCATCCTACTTACTGAAAATAGACCGTTGCATGTTATTTCTGTTGTCTTTGCCACCATAGTTGCAGTGGCATATCCTTCCCTTGAAAACTAGATGTTCAATGGTGGTATGTTCTTCATAGAACCTACATCGTTGGCCTCTATAGTTATCTTTCTTCTCTATGAAGGCCTTAAATCAACATTCCATCATTATGAGATTGCCACCATCAAGAACTCCCTTGTGGAGGTTCACAGGCCTTATTCGTGTCGACCTAGGCCCTTCCCCTTAGAGGTTTATAATCAAGTGGGAGGCTCAGGTATTTGTTGTTTGAGCACACATGAATAATCCAAATCACGGATGAGGAAATCACCAATTATGATTCTATCCCACAGAAACACATAAAGTGCGATTCAACCTATTCGATGGTTGACCTGTGTTCATAAATTATTTAAAATAATGAATAATAACATCAAAATCATATAAAACCCATATCTCATTGATGTTTTATACTGAAGCGTTCGTCCTTGATGATTTAATATGTCGACGATGTAACTTTCATCTCTATTCTTTGAAGTTATTCGAATTCATTGAAGTCTCACTAGAATTTTTCCTTATTCATTATTAGAGAGTAAATTATCTAGTGTTTCGTCAGATAATCCTCCAAGTTAATTCCCAAACTCCACATGTTGGATTATTTAAATAAAACAAAAAGCACAGCAAAACTGCACCCATTAATAATGCTGAATAAATTAGCCTCATTTAATGAGTGACAATTAATGAGAAATTAGGGTAATAGTGTTGCGATTTCAAAAGATCCATTATTTACCCTCCATTAATGTGGCTCATCACTGCCTCATCGCAGCACCACAGTGTCGCCATATTCCACCCGATGGTGAGAAAGAAATAAAATATGTATTTTAAATTAGTTTATTATTTTTCTAGAAAATTTCGTTAAAAATAATTATTCCTCTCAACCTTTGTTGGAAGATATTAAATAATTTCTATTAAAATCCTCACGTTTTGAATTCAACAGTGCCCTCATATTTTCTATTCAATCAACAGTTGAAATGATTGAATATATCACTCGCACATTTAATGATCATACCTTAAAAAATTTCTATAATCTATTTCTCTCTCTTTAGACCTTAGAATCATGTGCTGTAGAATTTTTTTTCCTGGAAGTAATTCTATATAATTAAAAAAATTACTCTAAAGTTATGATATGTTACATTCTCCACACCTTATGGATTTACATCCTCTAAAGAAAAAACAAAAACTATATATACATATGTGGGTACTAAGAAAGAATTTAAGCCTCAGACTTCCATGTGATCTGATAAAGATTCATGTGCTTCCATTAGACATGCACTGGAGGAATCAACCTCCCACATATGTCCCGCACCTCTCAATCCTCTATATCAACCAAAATCATTTTATATTTCCCCCCATCGTCAACGTCCAACTTTCCCAAGTCTATGACATGTGATGGATCATTCACGTACCTCCTCAGCTGTGACACATTGAAAACATAATGAAACTAGTGCATCTGCGAGTGAATAGCTAGTCGGTACACCCCCTCGCCAACTCTTCTTAGGATCTGAAAGGGTCAAATGAACCTCAAAGATATCTTAATTCTCCAACCAAATATCTATAATCCTCATCATTCTGAGACCCAATGGAAAACATTATAGGCATCCTAAATCTCTATGAGTAACTATCTAAGGTTGTCATAAGACTTCTTCCATTTACGTTCATTCTTCATCTGATCCTGGATTATATTCACCTTCATAGTGGTATCTCATAGCCACTCGGGACCCATGAGTGCACAATCTCTTGGGTCTGCCTAGCATAAGGGTGATCTTCCCGGTCTCCCATACAATCCTTCAAACTATGCCATGATAATTGAAATGTGATACTTTTTGTTGTATGCAATCACCAATTATGGTATGTGACCACCCAACTATGACCAATAACTAAGAAACCAGCATGAATCGTTTTCCTCCAAGGAAAACATGGTCTGCTCCGTGTGACCATCCGTCTAGGGTTGAAAGGATCAGCTCAAGAAGAGTTGTGTCCCAAATGTCTCTTATAATCCATTCCATTTCCCTGATGTAAAGTGTGCATCACAGTCTAAGACAATCATTTATATAACTCTGTGGGGATGCACTATCATCTGGACATAGATGTGTCCTAAGCCCTCTACCAGTCCCTTCTCTCAGATGGGTAGGAACTGAGCTGACATGGTTAGTAGATCAATGATCCCCAAGATAGAACCATGGCCTATGGATTTATGTGGTATCCACAACCCATGGTCCATTGAGATACCCTCAAATTCCCACTCTGGTACATCGAGTGGCTGGGCCAAGCCAATTTGAACCTGGTTCTCAACCTTCAATTGCTGACAAGTGTGGCATCATGAACGAACTCATCCACTAGTTTCTTCATCCCGATCCACCAGTAATGACTTCGGATATCCTGGTACAACTTCTAAACTTCATGATGTACCACCAAAGAAGATGTATGGAATTATCTCAGCACCTCCTATTATAACTTCACTAACCCTATGATGCACCCTTTTAAAGGGGTATCATGCTCCCAACCTATTGAAACTCTTTCAGGAGCGTATCATGGGGATAATTGAGCATGTCAAGTCTCGCAATAGATACCCACCAACTATTCCTCCCTAAATAACTTTAAGAGTGGGGGGTAACAATCATCAACTAAAGGTAAGATGCTTCCCCATCATCGATGTATGATATCTGTGTCGCGGTTAACTGCTCTGTCGTCTCACATAGAAGCCGCAACGTGGTCCTCTTGGTGAGCACATCTACCAACACGTTACCCTTTCTATAAGTATAAAATATCACAAAGTAATATTCCTATATGATCTATATCCATCTTCTTTTCCTCATGTTTTTGTCCTTTTGGGATAAGATATAGCTAAGACTCATGTAGTCGGAGTGAAATATTAATTGTTCACCCATCAAATAGGGTTACAACATGTACAAGGGAATGACCACTACTACTAACTCTACATTATGGGTTTCATATTTGTGCTCATGTTTTCTCAAATTTCGTGAGTCGTATTTGATCATTTTAGGCTTCTGCTATAGGACACAACCTATCCCGGTCTCGAATGCATCCCATCAAACTACATACCCTACGCCCACCTCACGTAGCCTCTAGATTGGGGCACTATTCAGTATCTTCCTCAGCTCCAAGAAACTCTAATTGCATTTTTAGGTCAGTACAAAGGGTTTTACCTTATATGTCAATATTTATATGGGTTATTCTACCCTATAAATTTCATTTACGAACCTCCAATTGTAAACATCCAACCCCAAGAAACTTCAAACATCAGTCACACTCTTGGGTGACTCCCATGAATGAACCACCTCTATCTTCACTGGATATACAGAAACTCCATCCTTCTTGATGGAATGTCCCAATAAATGGACTTCCTAAATAAAAAATTGAAACTTCGAGAGATTACCATAAAGCAGGTTCTATTTAACTCTATCTTAGACTATCTGCAGGTGTGCATTGTGATCCTCTTCTGACGATGAGTAAAACAAGATTTCATCAATGAATACCATGACAAACAAAACATGTTAAGGAAAAAATATCCTATTCATGAGTCTCATGTCCACAACTACGTGTTTAGTAAATCTTTAGTCATACCGAAATGCATCACTGTTAACTCAATGTGGTTGTATTTCACATGAAGGCTCTCTTTGGTATATCCTCATCCCGTACCCCATGCTGGTGATATCATGATCTAAGTTCTATTTTTGAGTACCACTTCGTCCCCTATAGCTAGTCAAATATTTCATCGACATTTGGTTTTGGATACTTCTTCCTCACTATCTCACAACTTGAAATTTAGTATCTACCAACAGTTAAAAACTTTTGGTAAAGTTTGTATAACCATTGGTAAAACATATACAAATTGTGTAGAGAACCGTTGGAATGAATTTCGTGGGCATAAGCTTATACAAATGGGTTGTTAAATAAACATCAGGATATGCCACCAGAAATCATATTATATTTCCCAACAGTTTAGAAACCATTACAATAGATCTTTACCATTGGTTTCTAAAACTTGTTGGTAAATATTGAGAATAACATGCCTTTACCAATGGTTACAGAAACCAGTTGTAAATATTGATGTAACATGCTTTTACCTAATGTTTTTGAAAACCATTGGTAAATATTGAGAATAACATACCTTTACCAATAGTTGTAAACCTTTTGTAAAGAGTGGGTTTTTCAATTTTATACCAACGATTTTGGAAACTGTTGTTATAGATACTAAAATTACCCCTATACAGAAGTAAGCAGCTTCCCACTGTTTATTTACCAATACAATAATACAGAATTCAGAATAAAGAATACCTATCATTCTATACCACCAGTCTATAAATTCACATTAGTTTTATAATGATCTCCCACATTCAAAACCAAAAAATATCATATTATGTCTTATGCCTAAATTTAATAATCTATGTGTTGAGATGACTGTAGACTATAAATTTATGAGGGATCCATTATACAACCCCTAATTTGAGTTATATCAAAATGGTATCACATGCTGAGTTTGTTAATGTCAATCCTCTATTTCTTGGTTAATTCCCTCTTATTTTTTATGTTATCCCATATAGACATAAAGTAGATTAACCACATTTCATAGCTGTGTTGTTAGTGAAACATTCATTCTCTCAAAAGGTTATGCAGGATGTAATTATGAGTAAAATAAGGATAAGATGGTATCATTAAAAGTAGTTATTTGAAATGACAACATCCCAATATATCCTTTGTGATTATTATCAATTATTTAGAAGAAGAGTACAATATAACAGTATAATAGTTATTTGTTGGAATTGTAAAAAATAAAAAGCGGGACATTGATGTTCTTATTGATTTGATTGTATTTTTTCCAATGATTTTGGCATGTTATAGTGTTGAGGATTGAAATAATCTAATGATGTTAAGTGGGTGTAGGTAGTCTAGGGGGTTGGGTGTGTTGTCCAAGGGGGTAGGGGATGTCGAGGGGTGGGGGTGTCCTGGTGGTGGGCTTGTCTAGGGGTGTGGGGGCTATCTAATTGGATGGGTTGGGTGTCCATGTGGGTTATGAGAGTCCAGGGGGTGTCTAGATGGGTTTCGACATGGTAGGTACTTTTCCAAGGGGGTGGGCTGTCTTGGGGGTGGGGGTTCAGTGGTGGGGGTGCATAAGGGTTGGGGTAGTGTACGAGGGGGGGGGGGGGGGTCTATCGATGGGGGTTTCCAAGGGGTGGGGGTCCGTCCATGGGGTGGGGGATGTTCAATGTGGTAGGGGTTTATAGAAGGTTGGTGGGCTACCCATGGATTTTGGGGGGGCTTCCAATGGGGTAGGGGTGTACCGGGGGTGGGCGGGCTGTCCACGGGGGTGGAGTGGCTGTCCATGGGGGAATAGGCTGTCCAGGGGGCGGGCGGGATATCCATTAGGGTGGGTGGGGGTGTCCATTTTTTATTTGGTGTCCAGGTGGTCAGTGGGCTACCCACTAGTGTGGTGGGGCTATCCATGGGGTATGAGGTGTCCAGGGTGTGGGTGGGCTGTCCACAGGGTGGTGTCAAATGGGGTATGGGCTATCGACAGGGTGGCGGTGTTTTCCAGGGGGTGTTATTATCCAAGGGGTGGGTGAGCTCTCCATGGGGGGGGGGGGGGGTCATCTGGGGTGGGATGGTTGACCTAGGGGTGGGGGATATCTAGTGGGTAGGGGTTTCTAGGGGGTGGGTGGGTTGTCCACAGGGATTGGGGGGTGTACCGATTGAAACTCTGGGATGATTCCTAGATTTCCCTAGGGCAGGGAATCAAAGAATGCATTGTTCTGGAATGGGTAGATGAGTCACCTAAGAAGGTTTCTCATTAGAATAGATGAATGGATGGGACCTAATGGAAGTGTAACCTCTGGTCTTGGGAATGATCTTCTTAAAACACAAAGGATTGATATATAGGACAATATGTGACTTTGGTGATGGTATTAAATTTAAGGGAGGCTTCGTACGCACCATTTTCATAAAGAGAAAAGATTAATGTCCACATTGTTTTAAAAAAAGGTGGCATAGAATTGGCGTGTAAATATTGGACAACAACCCAATAAAATACATCAGTCATTTGGGTGGTTAATATCCCATCACAAGAGGTTAAATCTTTGTTGGAGGAAAATGTATTGAGTTTCGGGATTATGTATAGTTAGCTACCCTCAATGATAGGATTTGTGGTTAGGGTGTACACAAAGGAAAATGATCTAAAAGGGAGGATAGAAACACCCAAAGGAGATAGATCCATTGTGATGTGTACCAAAAATAGAATATGTCACATCTGGAGGATGAACCCCTCGGAGGGGGTATTAGAGTTTACCATTGGTTGGGATTGAACCTCGAAGAGGATTCCTATGTACCCAAAAGGGATCAAAACCCATTTTGATTAGAGAGTATGTAGTTTAATTTCACGTGAGATGGATGTGGACCGACATGAAATGATGAGGATATAGTGATGATGAGCTTGAAACACAAAAATGATTCCTACATACCCTTCATTTGAGATAGACAATAAATTCCACAGAGTTCAGGTCAGAGGGGCATGGGATTTATGCATGGTTATATGCACAAAGTGGATGTCATGGTCTATTCATACACTCAGCCTAGGGGACTCATTCTCAATGGGAGAAACAAGATGAATTTTTAGACCTTGCTATATTATTTCAAAACCTACACTTGTACAGACTATAGTGGAGATTAATCATGCATTGTGGTCCAAAAGGAATTGTGGGATTTCTCATGGCTAGTGCCTCAGGATGGATGATTGGGAATTAATTGAGGATGGAATCCTGCGAATGGTTCCAAAATTCATGAGAAGGATTTTGTTTTATTATTTAAAGCCCAATTCCTTATAAATAGTAATGGGAGAACCTTGTCATGGTTGATTAGGGATTAGATAAGGGCTGCCAGAGGTGTTTATGGTATAAATGCTCAATGTGAGAGGAGGAGTGAGAGGGTACTAGTGACCATCATATTTTTGGCCATGTCAAACATGTACACCATTTGGTGGTCAGTGTTTAATGTCATGTGTTTATGATGTGGGTTCTTGTATGTTTAACATATTGTTGCTTGGATGATAACAGTTAACTCCACATCCAAATTACTTATATAACAGACACATAAGGGATGGCACCAAAAATGTCATTGATTAACGAGGTTGCAGTGTGGTATATTCAAGGGTCCACATTATCATGGTTGTATAAAGAAGTAGTATCCATTAGCATGCCTATGCGATGAAGCATGAGGCAAAGAACCACAACATAGAGAAGTACTTGAGGGACATTGAAATCACATTGTATAAGCCTGGAGGGATTCTCCAAAGAGGGGTTTGTCAATAAAGAGGCCTTATAGAGAGGGGATTTTCAAATATTATGGGCTCTTAAGGGATAATGGCTCACCTAACACTAGGACTTGTAGAGCGTAGGGGTTCATAGAGAAGAGGGATTCACAGAGAACATGCGATCGTAGAGGATAGCATTTCAAAAAATAGAGAGAATCACAAAGAATAATAACCCAGTATCAGTATGCAACCCACATGTTATTGGAGGTTGATTCAGGAATCCTGGGTACGTTGAAATGTCCTGAGTACTTTAAGGTGTATCCCTCTAATTCAATAGACCATAGGCTTCACAAAGGACACTCCTCCTTAAAGAGGGAGTAATTTTGAGAAATGGAAAAGTTGTTTCTCATTGCTCATGTACCTTAAATGTTTAATTTTTTTTTGGTTCATTGAAAAAATAATGCTTCACTATTTAGGAATTCATAGGGATAAAAGTCAAGATCGCAATCCTTTGGAGTGGTGGTATCCTTTTATTTATTGTCTCTATGGGGATTTCTGGGATGGGGGAATTTTGTGAAGAAATTTTCCCTCACAACTAGAGGCAGACTACGTCTTGTTCCCCGATATTGCATAGCTGACTATCACTCATTTAGTGGTGGTCACAAGAGATTATGGATTCCCACAGTATTCTTGTAATAGTAGAGGAATCCGTCACTGCCTTCATGGATGTAACATAGTGTTGTTCACCCCATCATATTCGATCGAGTCACAGATTCAACCGCCAGTTTTCCTCCATAGCATTCAAAGAGGCCATAGTAGCTTTGCGTCAGCCACAACGTCATAGGGATTTTTGAAGTTCCTTCATAAAGAAACCCCTTTTCCTTTATTATATTGTTAATATATTATTTTTTCCATGGAATCGATTTGGGATCCATAGAATTCCTCCTCCCCACAAATTGGGAGACACAAAGAAAACAATGATCAGGTTCTGAGGGTAGATCTCAAAAAAAATTCATGGTGCAGAGTGGGATTGTTAAGCCAGATCACGATGTGTTTATATGGTGAGTGGGTTGAGAACACCAGGATTCTTTCTATATAGATGAATTCCATCAATATAAGGGGTTGTCTCATATAAATAGTGGAGGATGACCCTTCTTTTTTTTTCATACATGTCTCTGCACTAATGCGATTGAATTCTCAAATTTGCGATGCTCTCCACACTCCATGAATGTGCATTGCGAACCAGATTTCATAGACTAATTCTTCACAAATTGTACTCAGTGAGATGATTTTCCATGATCCTTGAATTCTTTTTACCACACATTGAGTCCATTGACTTTGCGCCCATATGCTTAATAATCAATGTTTGAAAAAATGCTCTGTGAGAGTACTATGTGACTCAGCTCTGGTACAGAGCTCTGCCAATGAGCTCTACCAATGAGATTCTTGAATGATATCTATGAACAGTGAATAAAAATAATAATAAATATTTTGAATTGAATTTCCAACCAATAATTATATCATGAAGTCCTCGTAGATACTTTTCGAAGGGAAGAGTTGGAGAATAATCTCAGAATCATGGAATATGTGTAAAGCCACTTGGATCTTGAGTCCATGGTGCAGCTTCTAATAGAAATCCAAAAGAACTATCCACACTATAAGATAATTTTTATATATGAATTTCATCCGATTGATGATTTCCCATCCCTAAGGAATGAAGGGTTGATATAACTAACTAGTTTGGGAACAAGTTGATCCAACGCTAGTGGTTCAAGGCTGCTACCGACCATACATTTGAGGATCACTTGCCCATTGATGTTGTCTTCCATTATGAAATTGTTAAAGAAATTTATGGGAAATTTTTTCAGCCTGAGGTATCTCCCCATTAGTACCATTCTATTCTGAAGGTGGATTTGGGGAATTTGGAAAAGGGGTGGCCCAAATATTGAGACCTACGTCAGGGCAATAACTTCACGGAGAATAAGCCTTGGATTACTGGGGTTTTGCATCTTGTGTGGAATTTGGGGTAGATATGGAGTGAATAGGGATTCATGAAGCATTGTGGGCCTTCCAATTCCACATTTACCAGCCGAAATGCACGATTCTTGAGTTTCTAACTAGGTAGTCATTGAGGACCATCACTTTTCTCATTCACATTAGCGAGGTCAGCATCAACCTCTAGGACCTTTATACGATCTTGAGGATTCTAATTCTGGGGACGATGTACAACGAGTTCCAACCACCAGAGAACACAAAGGAGGATCTACAATAGACTTCATGGCTTGAAAATGAACTGATGGTTATGGTTCTGGGTGAGGACAAGAAATCGGGGATGGATGACCATTTCATGTTTTAGTTTGGGGGTTTCATAAAAATCCTACTAGAGCATATCGCTGAAGGGGAGGTCGTGCCCAAGAAGCTACCGATCAGTCCTCTCACACGTCCAAAAGGATCTCTATATAGTAAATTAAATTATTATTACTGAATACTGAAGGATATATCTTGGAATCCGTGGGGATACAATGTCAACACTAAGCTACAACTAGTTATTAGGGTGGCTAGGTTTATTTCGGCGATTATCTATGACTGGATGTTTCTGGTCAGGGACACAAATATGGGTCTATGACTATGGAAGTTCATTATGGAATCCATACTAGAATTGAGGTAGAATGTAATCCTAGGCATTCTGGTACTTGCCAAACTATACAAGGTGTTTCAGAAGATCAATGTGAGGAGGATGTCATAGAAGGTGTGTGGACCGCTCCATTTATTTTATGGATTGATTGAGACACATATGGGAGTATATAAACATCTAAAACCTATTTCACCTCTAGGAACAGACTTATAACCATACATCATGAATGTAATGGGTTGATTTATGACCATGGTGACTCCACCAATTTTTAAGAACAGAGTATTGAAGTTAGATGAATTCCTGTTACATCCATTTCATCAAAAAATATTTTTTTTCAATAATATCGAATAGGTAACTAAGGACCATCAGTCTTATATTTTTTCCTTTAGGGGTGGAGTTCTTGTGGCATGGGTAGACCATGATCCTATTTGTGACCCATACATCATACACCATTATGTGAGTCAGTTACGGGGCATGTATAAGTTATCCTGGAAGTCTACATAGGATTATTTCAATAGGATCATCCTTGTGTGATGAGAATGATTTGGCTCATGTTCAAGTGATAGAATGGAAAAATACTATTGGAATAGCCTTCACCCACTTTTACCTATGGTTCAATCGAAGAATACTCAAAGTTATGGGAAGAATCTTTCCTAGGGGAAATGACGAAGTGATGAACTATAAATGCCGATGATGGGGTATCCCATCATCCTCGAGGTTGGGGGTCAGAAAAAATAGAACTCATCATGGTGGTTGAGCTAGTGAAAATTCCATTGGCTGGCTGTGGCGAGGAATGTGATCCCCTGGCCTACACCAAGTAAAGGTCAGGCATCAGTGATGGAACTAGTGGCCCTAGCTATTGGGTCTATAATAGAATAATTCGTGTCAGATGGTTAAATATGATACCCATTAAGGCTCTTGGTAAGTAGATGTACCACATAAATATGCCTCTAGATGTTGTATTCCTAAAACATTGGGACTATATGGAAGTCAATGGAAAATTTATCAGCCTTTCCCAGATGTGGGATCACATCATTCATCAAATGATTTTTTTCAGATGCAGTCCATGTCAAGGATGAATTTCTGTTGTCTCATTTGTATAGTTAATAATACATTACAATGTTCTATGTCATTTTTCATTATCGTGTTACTCAGCGTCCAATGACAGAATAGGTGAAAGTACCCCTTGGTTAGATAGTCCCACCCCAACCAGTTGTTTTAAGTGATGAGGGAGTGTTTCCCTTTACATATATAATTTGATGGGTCATCCTGGAGAGAAGAGGTGTACATGGGTATATCTTTAGGGGAAGGTGGGTTTGCAGCCTTAGAGGTGGAAGATCTTGTTTAAACACATTAGGTATATTCTAAACCATTCCGTTGAGGCACATACTCAGGTTATCCTCATTTCTTAAATAATACTTGTTCTATGTAGTAGAGTCTCATACCCAAGACCCTTTCCCATATGAACATGAGCATCATCTCATGAACTTTTCTTGGGATGATGGTGATTGTAGAATCTAGTAGGGTTACGACACCCTAGGTGGTTCTCTTGGTGACTTAGGAGTTTTTTGAAAACATATGGGGGTCCATGTCTTGGGAATTTGATAGTAACATATTGAGAATGAATCCCATTGTTTCTCTTCTATATGTCCTCTTCTTTATTGGATTCATAACTGTTGTCTATTGTGCCCGACCCACTGAAATCATTATTCTTTATGAAAAATTCTACAAATGGAATATGCCATACTAGTGGGGATGTCCAGGGCTCCTTGTTCTCCATTCTAGAAGGGAACATTAATTTTCGGGGAACAAATCATAATATTTGTGGCTCTGAGTGTGGTTATAGGAAATATAGAATAGGAAATCATCGAGGTGGAATCTAGTGATGAATAGTATCATCATGATGGGGAACGAATCCTTACAGATATGACACATGAAGAATATCCAACTTCCAAACTACTTGAGGTGCTCCCAGTATACAAACCTATCGACCTAGAGGACCGAAACAAGAATGATTCTAATAAAGAGGAAAAAAAAGTATATTTTCCAGTGGTCATGAAAATTGACCATGCACATCATCAACAAAACCCCTTTGTTTGAGTAGGTAATATATGTAGGAAAGCATCTACCACAGTTATGTGAATTATATTCAAGATGAGTTAATGCTCAATTACCCACACATTCTCATCTAGGATTAAAATTCCTAGAGGGTCTAGTTTTATGTCTGTATCATTAGTGTATGTTGTCAGTGGAGGAAGGAAATCAACATCTAGAGGATTTTCGAATGTTGAATAGTAGATATAGTGCATAGAAGTGAGGCTACATGGGTACTCCTTTTTCATTCATGAAAAACAACAATTATATTGAAATTATAGACTCGGCTGGTAGAATACGATCAGAAGCTAGGGAAATCATATCGTGAGATGGACAACGTCTGAGTTGAGAGGGATTGTGTACAAATCCGGTCGAATAAACTACTCTATTTTCTAATGAGGATGTTAGGGGGCTTGGAAGATGAAATAAAATTATGGAGGTCACACTCCAATGATTTTGTGGAGCTAGAATTCTCTATTTAGGAGGTCAATCAATCCATTGGAATGGCCAATCATTTGTGGTTGTAATTTTCATGAACTCAAAGTCATACATTCATGTTGGTATGCATATTTTATTTTCATTTATAGAAGTTGTGTTTCTTGATTGAATTAATTAGAGCATCCCAATAATATCTTTTGAAATAACCACTGATCAATCCATACTCTTACATTGGTCATACCCAATGTTAGAAACAATGGGTGACTCCATAATAATTGTCTTCATTTATGAGTGTTCCATCCAATAGTCGATAACAAAGGGCTCAGACGACTATTCAGTATTTTTGGGACTCAGAGAAGGGTTGCGACATGAGAATAGGATTCTAAAAGTATCCAAAATAAATTTCCCATTGCACTCTAGTACATCATCATGATAACACCCATGGCTTTAGAATCAATCCAAACAAAGGGGAATGTGATTTGTAAATATCAGTACCCAAAATTCAGAAGATAGTGAGAGGTGTCAGGATGATTGAGAATAGTTATTGATTGTATTCAAAACGTAGTATCCATAATGCATTACACTAAAATGGGGGAAAATAATCAGGGGCCATCTGCTTACCAAACATGAAAACACTTGGATAACTAGAAATGTCATCCAAAATCTTCTGGTACATTGGCACTAAATATTAGGAGAGTAAAATTACTTAGAATCCATACCATTTAAGGGTACCTTCAAATGTAAAATATGTTTAGGAACTGAATAAGGTGAATTCAATGTGTGGAATGGAGTTAAGTGATGTTCAAATGCATTCCAACCATCATATAAATATGCTACCGTGATAGAAATTCATTAGATGAATGTATCAGTCTAAATTGATATCAGGCCCAATTTTGGAATGGATCTATCTAGAGAGTAACAAATATAGTCTACAGTTTTACATCATGTAAATGGGGATGATACATGTAGAGTTTATCATTATATGATGAGGATGATTCATGGAATAGTTTAAATTCGTATCACCAGAATGTTGAAAATATTTTATGTTCATACAAAATGGAACCTACCCAATAGTTTAATGTCATATTATAGGGATTGGGAAAACAATGTTTATTTTCAAAGTGTTTGGACCACGATTAGTGAAAAATATCCAAGAAATTTAATTGTTATGGTCTTTGTCCCAAGGAGAAATTAAGGGGCATCGCTACATATCCCATGAGAATTAGAATCAATAGAAATATAGTTATTGAGAATATCATGGTCATAGGCCAACACTAGTGGGGGAAATCCTCTCTAGAGAGGAGCCCAAAATATCCCAAAACTATCACTCAGCATTCATAACATGTTCAGTGTAGGGTTACATTTAATGTCATTTTTCAATGAAACGGGTACCCCAAAATAGAATTATGTGGTGTGGTTAATAACAAGACATGAATGAGGACCAAATAGGTCTGCACCACACCGCATGATCCTGAAAGGGAATATGGGGCCATGAAATCCAAGATACTGAGTAAACCATTTAATAGTGGGACCCAAGGATTAGATTCCCAAATGAATCTACATTTCATTAAGGGAATGAATCAAGATTTACATAGTTATTTGTATTTCAAAATGATTAACGTCATGTGGTGAGGATAATAATGTCATTGTCTAAGGATATATTGTTGGACCACAGTCTCGTATATGGCTATTACAATAATACAAACCCTAATCCTATGTGAGCCATGATCATTGTAGAAAAAATGTTAATTGTTAAGAATTCCCCATATAACGAGGGAGTGCATGTAGAAAATATGTGTGAGGTGGGGAAAATTTTAGGTGAACCAGTAGTATTACTTGGCAAGAACAAATGCATTTTATTAAAAAACCATGGGAGTTGAGGATCTGTAAAACAGAAAGGGTAATTAAACATGTGATTCATATCATCCAGTATTTGGAATGTAATTGGAGTTGTGTGAATTTTACGGACACCTATTGACATTGATTGAAACACATTATCCATTTAACAATATCCTAGAATGGGAACAATAAATTGAGGGTCAACCGCTGAACAAATTCACATCATAGAATTTGTTTCATAAAGTCGTTTGAAATCCCCCAAGATGTTAGCCCTAGATTGTAGGATATCACTATTTCCTAGAATCCATTCCATTAGGGGATCTTTTGGGTGTAAAAGATAATGAAAACCCAAATGAATAAATGAAAAAAGCGCAAACATTAACCATGCAGTTTCTGTGTCATGCTGGAGGATCACAGGGATTGTTAATCTCGAAAGAAGTACATGGAATAGTTATTATAGAACTATCAAGAATGAAGATTGTAGAAGTCTACACCACACCCCATACATTTGGGATAACCTACTCTATAAGGGGAAGGGGTGGTGAAAGGGGTTGAGACTGGACCATATATAAGATATATGGTAATTACTACGTATCCCATAAGGATTGGAATCAATCCACACATAGTTCTAGGAGTTGGTGTTCCAGGTGGCCAATTTAAAAAGGTAGAAATATCTTCTCTTAATGTGGGATATGATAATGGATCTATAGGTTAAAATCCTGAATACATAGACATTAATTATCCTTGCTCCATGATGTTGATCATGGGACATAAAACATCCTATTTTAATTTCATGTGAATGGGAATTCTTGTGCAGTTTATTATCCAGTGGTATAAATTAAAGATGAAGAGCTATAAATGGTTGTATGTGTTGTGGTTATTTAAAACCTAATTTGAATGTGAATAGAAAAGTGCACCCCACAACACACACTTCCAAAATAATACACGTGGTCTAAATTCAAGATGGTTTCACTTTGTTACTGAGGATCCCAGTTTAGGATCCTTTATTTTGTACCATATGTTGCGGAGAGGTGCAGTATATAGCCACAGGGTAGACCCAACATGGGTAAGATAGAAGAAACTCATACCAGATCACACCTTTCCATGAATAAAGGGAATAATTGCAAAAAACAGATATGTAAGTTTTATAAATCTATGGATGGACTTGAAAGAAATGTTCCATGGTGCTGTTGCTTATCCCAAAAGAGGGAGAATCAAGCCCCACATTGATCTTAAGAATGGCATAGAAAACTGCCAATTTTAGAGGTATAATGTCTTCATGAATGAATACATAATATGGTTATGTATTTATCAACACAAAACCTAGATAAAGAATATGTATCATATTGATGTAAAATAAGCCTATAAGTTTTATTTGTTTATGGTCATAGAGCGCAGACCAAGAGAAATGCTGTTCTTCCATGTAGTCATAAAACGTACCCATGTCCCTAAGACAACATGAGATTTGTTCAGTGTCTAAAACAAGGTTGTGGACTATATTTACAACACATGGAATACTCAGTAGGGGGAGATGTTAGAGAGTCAAATATGACCCTATGATTCTAATTTATCATCATAATGTACAATGGTACACTAAGGGAAATCACCAAGGTTGTTGATATTATACTTGATTGTATTGGAGTTGAAAGGAATGTGAATCATGATACCAATATTTAGTGTGTAATGGGGTGGAATAATGGTGGATGATAAAAACTGACCATTTTCAAAACACAAAATCCATATCGTGTTACCTAGGATTGGAATTAACAAGTGATGGTCGACTGTTGAGCATATTCGTGATGCGATACCCATGTAAAATGTCATCCATGATATTCTGGGATGCTGTCACAAAAAGGTAGGTGAGCCATAAGTCAAAGCATCCATACCACATGGGGTCTATTCATATGTGGATGATGGAGACCTAAATAAAGGGACACATAAAGCACAAAGATAGATTGAAGACATGTCCATGCAGAACCTGATGCACTAAGTCATAAACCACAGATAATGTGAGGATACTGAAGAGGCATAATAGAGTTTTAGTGGTCCAGTTAAGGGTGTGTGACTTGAGAATATGAGTGGAGGCAATGGGGGAAATGAATTGATGAACCTAGGGCTGGACCCAATGAAAAAGTGTATGGGTGTTCCTACATATACCATAAGGAATGGAATCATTCCATATATATTTTTCGAAATGCCATGCAGTTTAACATCATAAAAAGAGGATGAAGGAGAAGGGGGAAATACCAATGTGGGGAGAGTACATGGTGTGACTATCATAGACCTTATGTTAATGTGGACACAAAAATTCCACACCACACTATATTCTTGAAAAGAGAATTTATGTTCATAAGACATGAAAATGGGAACATGGGGCTAGACCCAAAGATGAAGTGTTCAGCCATTCCTATGTATCCCCTACTGATCAGAATAGATCCATATGTAATTCTTAAATGCCCTGTAGTTTAGTTTCCTTCAGTGGGGGCATAGATGGTAAATGGTATGGATCTAATGGGAATGTGTATGGCATGATAAATCATACCTAACATGAATGAGGAAAAAAGATGTCCACACCACACCACATGTAGTCATAAGGGGGAACCTCTTACTAAAGGGTTGTAAAAGTTCCAGTGACATGGGGAAAGACCTAACGATAATATTTATTTGAATTTCAATATATCATTGAGGAAGAGAATCAAGCCATACACAGTTAATGAATTCCATATAGATTAATGTCATGTGGTAAGGACCTAACATGATGTATAGTTCATAAGGAAGGTACATGGTGTTGTTATTGCAAATCTGATGTTATTGAGGACCAAAGAGATCTAATTCCTCACCACAGAATCGCAGAAGCATCATTGCCAAGTGTCCAATCTAAAGAGTTTATTTGTGGAACCTGGGGCTAGACATGAAGAATATGTGTCTTGGTATTCCTATGTATCTCATGAGGATGAGAATCAAGACACATGGAGTCTCAAAATGTTCTTTCATGTAGGTTTAAACAATACATGGGAATAATATGCATTGGATGTATATTTATTTTTCATCTCTCTCCCTTTTCTGAAGCAAAAACCCAATGATGAAAGGTGTCTATGTGTCACCATAGAAATCATGTTGCATGTAGGCCTTGAAAAATAGCATGGTGAATTACCAATGCCTAAATTGATTCCCAATAAAGAGTGGAAACCAAAACCACATGCCATTTATTCTTCATGATTATAGTATAATAGTTTCATAGTATAATGTTGAATGAAAGGACGAACCCATGCATTTTAGTATTGTGTCAAGGATGCAACAGTTTAATGTCATGTTGGACATGGAAACATTGTTTGACATCATATATTTTTTTATGAGACAAATCATAGTTTAAGGTCTTAGATCTCAGACCATGGAATGTTGTCAATCTATATTTTAACATCATGTAATAAAAGTGGGGTCATAGATTAATGTCATATAACACAGACAATTTTGTAGTTTATTGTCATTCATGATGAGTTCTGGTTGGTTTTTGAGTCCTTTAGCCTAGATGGATCATGCATTTTAACATCGTGTAGTAAACACAGAATTAGGTATAATTAAGAAAAATACTATATGAGTGATATTGCATTGGTGGGAGGAGTAATGAACTCACCATCGATAGGGAATAGGGAATACGATCCATTGGGGTAATCCTTGTGAATGATGTAAGTTTCTACCCATGTAGGCTCAAAATTTGGTATCTTCATGCAGGGTATAATTGGAATTTTCAGGGTCAATACCATGTCACATTGAAGGAAATAATGTAGAAAAACATTGTTATTTAATGATCTCCCTACCTTCTTCTAATTCCTCTCTAGATTGTGCAATGCTTCGAGCCAATTATCATCAAGGGATTCCAGTTCATCCAGAAAAACATTTGATACACATTTTAATGTCTTCTGATCACATATGGCTACTCATAGTGATGGTTACTCAATATCGAAGGAAGGACTGCCTCCATTACATACACCTAGTAATATGGCATTAACTGGGTGGAATTACAAGTAATTGTCTATTAATACCAAAGTGAGGTGGGGAGCTCATCCGAACAACATTTTCTATTCTAACCAACCATCACCCCCATAATATTAGATAGGGTTTTGTTGAATGAATTGACATTCCCATTATTGTATGCATGATAACGAGTTGTATGATTAGAATAGATATTGAATATGGTATACAATTTCTTCGATTCAGATGTTTGAAATATGCTTCAATTTATTTTGATGACGACAAGAGGGACTCCAAATCGAAGGATGATTTTTGAGTTCTCAATGTCAATGATAGAATGAGCCTTCAATTACTTGAGAATAAATGAATCATACCAATTGGAATATAAATATTTTTTTGAGGGGATATACATATAGTAATGAGATATTACTGGTGGATATATCCCCACAACATCAAGTCCACAGACCGCAATGTTCCTAGAGTACTTGGCGGTATGAAGGGGATTTAGTGGTCGATGCACAAAATTAGCATAAATCGAACATGCATGAGAACTTTTGACAAATTAATGATGTAATGGATCATCATGGTCCTTAATTAGCCCAAACATTCGATCTGGTTAGAATGCTTTATCCCATTATGATGATCTTCATAAGAACTGGCACAAACTTCATAAATAACCAAGGGAATCATATCTCCTTGAATAAAGAGGAGGATAGCTCCATTGAACCATTGTTCGTAGTGGATCTTCTCATGGATGGGACCACTATAGAGGGTGAACTAAATACTGATTGATTCGTTCATGTTTAGCTTTTCCTACCCAAAGATCAATATTTTTGAGGTACTCAACTAAATGAATTGACTAATCAGGGGTCTCTTCCACCATAGCAGGAGGACCTTGGGGTTCTGTTGTGGACTAACTGGTAGTAAGATGACCTAACTATTGGATTTCATCATCATCCCAAGTTACAAGAATGATGAATCTCTTATACGCCACTAGAATGATCAGATCATTTTGTTTAGGTTATATAGGAGATGTAGCAAGGCTGGCCAAGGCATCAACTAGATAGTCTTGTGACTGGGAAAATTAAGAGATCTCTAGTGGGGAAGAAAACTACGATATCAGATAGAGAGTTCATTTTAAAAAAGGGGATTTATCTAGATTTCTAACAACATAGTCACAACTAGTGTATTTTATGACTAGCTCAGAATTCCCCTTCACATGAAGATGAGGAAAATCAACATTGAGGGCCATCTCGAGGCTAGTGATGAGATCCGCATACTTCACTTCAATTATGCTACACCCTTCTGAATATAGTAATGATTAGAGAAAGATAGCCGATGTAGTCATGGTGAACATGACACCGAGGCCAACCCTTTTCAATTTTGGATCATTGAACCTTTTTTCAGTCAGACTGCATGAAGCATTATGAAATTGCATCTGCCAATGCCAAACAACTTGATCCCCTCAGAGGATTTCCTCATCAAGGAAATCATGGTCTAGAGAATGCTCTTTGGAGGATGGATTGGCTACAAGAATGTATTTATATGTATGAATCTTGATATAATTATAGGAAACAAACTAGATATAAAAATTATAAGGGATCACTACCTACTAATCTAGATGACCAATCTACATGGATCGGTTACGAATTTTATTCTATGGATCCACTCAGGACTCCAACTTTATCTCATGGAACTGCAAGTAATGTCTCAATTTCTACCATGTGAATACCAGCACAAGGTGGATCTTATCAATAGAATAATATCTTGTCTATATATCTAGGATCATATGAATGAGATAATATAAACTATTATTTGTCCCTTCAATGATATTATAGGTAATAAGGGTGTCGAGTTATTGTTCTCGTGCGATCACATAAAGTATCATGAGCTACCCAGTGATAGGTAGCATAAAAAATGGAGGTGGTAGTATATATTTCATGATTTTCTCATCAATAATATGGAACTACTCATCCCAATGATAATATACACCTTTCTTTAGGATTCGGTAAAAGGGATTACACTTTACATCAAAATTGGTGATGAATCAGTTATTATAGTCTATGTGGCCTTGAAAAAAATAGAATTTTTATGGTTTTTGAGTGAAGGAATATGTATGATATATCTAATATTCTCTGAATCAACTCAATGCCTTATTGTCAAAAAATATTGCTGGGAAACAATCCGTAGGCTACCCTAAAGGCACATTTCAAGTGGTTTTTCTTAAGGTGATGAAAACAGAGGAAGCTGAAAACATTCTCAAGATCTTTATGATAGTCCTAGAACTGGGGGGATTTGAGAAACAGTTCATCCACACAACATTTTATAAATGTAATAAGGATCAGAATGAATATAGGGTGCATGTAACATTGATTTGTGGCTATAACTTTCCTCTGACTGAAAGACATTACCTGATAGTAGAAGGTACTTTGCAGTTCCAAGAGGTTGGTGGATTCTTCATCATCATGGGTAATTATGATTTGATTATATACAAAATACAAATCCATTAAGGAATGGGATTGGAATCTTGTGGTAGCGTCGATCAAAAGATCAATCATGTGGAGGGAAAACCATCCTTCTAATGGTGACGATTGAGATCCCAGAAGTTAGTGGAGACCCTGATCTGCCCATTTTTCTATATTAAGGGAATAATGTTGGATAATCATCTGGGGTACATGACCTCCATGAAAAAGTTGAATTTAATGAGATTATCAACCTTGGCCTCATCCATAGAACTGCGAGAGGGGTGCATATTTTTAATAGGCTATTTGACAACACAATGATTAACAAGGATAATGAGATTGTGGATGGAGACCTGACAATCTATCCATGGAATATCATCATTTATAAGAGGAAAACACATCAGGATGATGCTTTAAGAAATCCATATATAGTTTTTGTTATCATTCAGACATGGCTGCACTAATTAGTGTTACTATTGGATTATATACATACAAATATTCACATGTATGAACTCATCAATGGTGGTGGAGACTCCTTCCCCAAATACATGAGGGGAATCTTATAAATAATCCTCATCATCTCTGGTGAGAGGATCATATAAAGGAGGTAATTCATCAATGTTGGTTGATCCATACAAAATGTTGGTGTCTACCTGAGTGGCATTGGAAATCACAATTGGGAACTCCTGTACTACTGAAAATATGGAGATTAAATCTTTCAATATAATTCCATTTGGCCTTTGACCTAAGGTGCCACATTTGACAATATCAAAGTAATAATGAAATGTTTTCTTGTGCACGTTTATCATGACATAGTGAAATAGGAATGTATGATTCATTTCCACTGTCATGGGTTGAAAATCATGTTACATCATTGGGGTAAGGGGATCTGGGATTACTGATGCCTGATTAATGTATAAATACAATATGATCTTCATATTCACTTTATGATAGGTAATGAGAACTCCCCTTTTCCATTAGATAACAAAGAAGTTGTCCATGTCTAGGGTTCTAGCTTCAAATAAATAATTCTGACAAATTTGGCATCATCCAGGTCTACCCATGGGTCATCCACAATGGAAGCATGTTCAACCTCATTATCCTGAATCTGCATGTCTTTCATCTTGTAGTAGTCGGAAGCCGAGTTGTGTTCTTCACAAGAGGTAAAGGGAGATGCATCACCTTGGAGAATGCCTAATCAAACATTAAAGTAGTACTTAAGTCATTGGTTATATGAGGAAGGGACCACCACATGCAGGTGGATCCATGGTATAAAAATTAATATATTGTATGCAGTGTCCTATGAGAAAAACATGAACCGAGTGCTAGAATCTAGGCAATCGTACTGGGTATTCATGCGTATATTTTGAAATAGTTTCCTATCCATTTTATAATATCCTTGAATCTACAGGTCTAAGAGAATTAGATATATTTCAGACATCCCCAACCTGGGGAGTGTCCTAGTCATGATAGAAATCAACCCAGATCCCTTGTCGATGAGATTGTGGCGGGCCTTCATACCATTGAATATTCCATTTATGTATAGTGGGAAGTTGTTCTACTAGACATGAGATACATAATCTTCACCTAAGAATGGAATATTTGTCTAACACTCTAATAGCTTGACTGCCTCATCATGGAATTCTTATGTGGTTGTGACCACTGCTAAAAACTAGAGGGGTATTTTTAAAGCCTCTGTTCGGGAATCACACAAAACCTCTTGCAGCCATAGAGCCTCGTGGATCAAAATCCAAGTAGTAATGATTGTTGGGATTTGGGGGATATCATATTATTTCTAGGCCTTCACTTATTGTTACAAGGGGTCACTTGTTGGGTGGAGGTATGATAAGTGATTCTTTTCAAACCGGTAGATTCTGGATGGTGCTGGGAATATCCCACTACTCACTAGTCAAAGCATGTTGAGTCACAACTAGTTGACGGCTAGATGGCTGAAGTACATCCACAATGGAACATGGATGATCATTGAATGGTTTTGGGGAAATATCCTGATCAAGAATTAAAAATGGAGGTGGATGAGAATATGATGAAACAATATTAAAGCCCTCCACATGTGGATATCTACATTGAATGTGTTTCCTATTCTCGAAGGAGTGCATGTCTCGATAAGTAGAATTCACAAATATATTTTAGAAATTCACTTACCATAATCTTCATTGATGCTGGAATTGACTAGGGACGTTGTGGGGGTCCACAAGGTGATCATCATCAGTAGGAACTATATAAGGGTTTACTAGTTTTTTAGTATAGACTGAATCATATTCCTAGTTCTCACTCATAGATTTCTCCAAATTCTGGACAATTTTAGGGGAAATCCTCATCTATGGGGGCATGAAATTGAAAATATAAGGTGTTGGATTTAGAATAGGTGGAGATATAAGTTTTCCATTACATCATTTTTGCTAACTCCCAAGGGAGGAAAAAGGATGAGATGTTGATGCTGAGGTAGTATCTATAGGAAGGATAATATCTTCTAAAGGACATGGTGATTTAAATGTGCATGGATAATACAATTTGTATGGGTGAATACCATGAGAGATATCAAATTTTTATATTTTTGAGTCCCTTGGGTCAAATTTTTTACCCATTCAACCTTTTTGTCACTCTCAGGCTTTATAAACACACATGCCACATGTGTCTGGGTTGACCTAATCTCACTATGTTGTTATCAACCTAGTTTGAGAGCCATTATTTAGACACATAACAATTATTAAGTGTGATTCCGGGAACCATAGATATGAGAAATAATTGGGGAAATCAGTGAGATTCACCTCTTTGGGCCTCCTGTATTCTAGAAACCATATTAATACCTGGTCCAAGGTGCCTCATAAATAACTAGGATCATAAGACTCATTAAAATTGTAGTTCTAGTTCCTCTGATCCTGGGAAGGATCTCTAACAGCCTATCCATATTAAGGGACTGGTGGTCCCTAACAAGGAGGATGAACCTGATTATGTTACCATGGTGGAGAAGCTGCATTACATGTGTGTGCCTACCGATTCTAAGGCGTGCACTGCTAATTCAGATACTACACTAGAGTTATTGCACCTGATGTTGTAGAAGAGTCTCTTTAGGAAATAATTACAGCCACATAGGGTCCAATATTTGTGCAATAATATTTGTATTAGCATTTGAGGCTCTTCCTTCGGGAGATAGAGGAGGCACCAGTTGTTTCTTCATGTATTACTACAATCATTATTAAAATATTTGAGCTTTGTCAGTGAAATCTCGAAACGCACCTGGGACGATTTGAGTGATAAAATGAAGGACTAGTATAGTCTATACATTCCCCCACACATTTCATTATCACTTATTACAGAGTTAGAGGTATTTCTGTTGAATAGGTGAGGTCCTTCCACCTGGAAACAATGTCTATGAATCGCTTATTTGGCTATTGATTTCACTTGAAAAGATTGGAAATTATAGTATTTCATGTGGTGTAATTGATCTAGTAGGGAGACTGCAAATGATGCTCCTCCCAACAAATTATTGGAACAATGGGTAACTAACTGTGCCAAACAAATGTGTGTCCATCAAATTTATATATGATCCAATGGAGCTTAGCATCATACTACTATAATGGAGTTCCCAAAAAGGGTCCACACTAAGAAATAAATTGGTTTAGGTGATACAATGGATCATCATTCCCATTTATAGAGGATAAATTAGGATTTCCCAAACCTGAGGTTGTGGGAATATCGTCCACCCTAGCTGGATATAGTTTTCAATTATGAAATATTTCCATAAGTCATGTTTCGAGAGACAAGAGGCATACAGTAAGAGTAGACATCAAGTCACCATGGTGAGTGCTCTTGTCTTGGTGACTGTCTATGACCTCTAATTAATTGTCATGCTTTTCAACGTGGTAAGGTTTTTCAGTAGCACGTGGAGGAACTAGATGAATTACCCGATGAGCTAGGTGAATAGCCTATAGAGAAACTAGAGGAAACTGAGGAGTGGTTGGTGAAGCCTATTGAGTAACTGGAGAAACTTGATCTGGATCACGAGGCATGTCATCACACATCTCATGTGGGTTTTTTGACTCATAACATAGTATCTTGCCCTAAATAATGACATGTACCATGTCCAGATGGGTAGGGATGTTGAGATCACCAAGAGGAAACTCCCAAGTAGGAAGCTCTACTTGGCCCTATCCCTACTACCCCTATCTACGATTACAATAATATAGCCACTGTTCGGTGGAACGCTCATTGAGAATATCATCAAAAATATTTTTTTGGTGTTTAGTTTTGGTTGTGACACCTTATCAGAATCATCCTCTTTCTTATGAACTGATCTTGAGGGGTCTGGGGGTCTGAGGGTCCCGACATTCTCTTCACCCATGTTGGGGTATTAACTAATATGTAATGACTTAGAAGGTACGAGAAGGTCAATCAATGTTCATTGTTGTCAAGTATGGGCACCTGTATGGTCTAACAGGTGTTGTACACCCCTAGTGGGATGTTCCAATTCTCTAAGCCATGTACTAATTCCACATTCTAGGTATATCTTAAGAATGACCATGTTTAGTGTGACGACGTCTAAAGGTATATCTTCGATATCACTGTGGGAAACAGCTTTCCAATGGATTGTTTTGTAATGTAGGGAATCGTACTGCCCCCAAAAATGAATCTAGACATGGTCAAAATCCTCCTTAATAACAATGAGGAACAATGTAATGATCTAAAATCATCATTGTTTGAGGGTTCGATGACAACTAGGAGATGTAGGGTACTATGCAACTAGAATTGTGACCAACTCATGTAGACAACATTGCTGAACATTATCACCGATGTCTTCCGGAAATGTAGGATAAACCAACCATCAATGGAAAAGACATAATTGAATCATCCCTATGGTATGGTGGAATATAATAACCTCATCCTAGGTGAGGGACTATGGAATGTTTATGTTTCCATTTCAATTGGCCAAATTATCTCTAGGAAGTGGTCCGCTGCGAGAATGACCCACAAACTACTCTGAACGAATTCGATATACATACCTTGATTTCCCCATTAATCTACCGTGGGACATTGGGGTGAAAAATACAGAAATTGATGCATACATTTTTAGTGGTTGACTTGTCTATGGATAGTATGGAGCATGGCTCAATAAACTTCTGTATCTTGTGTAACTTTTTTGAGATTGCACTTATTACAGAACCAAATCCCAATAATACGAACTAATGACAACTACTTCGTACATATGAGATTCATTAATTGGAGGTGATTCACATTATTTCTCCTCTTCAATTGGTCCCCATAAAAATTCTCCATGATCTGTTGTTGATTTATAGAATGATCATGCTGATGATTATGTGGATTTCACAACTAGGCTGTAAAAAATATCCAAATCTTCTTCCTCATGTATGTATTTTCAGAAGGCCTTAGGAATTTGGTGCATCTTGATTTCTGGGATGAAAATGTTGAAACACCTTGTTCCTACCCCAATTTCTAACATAGTGTATTGGGATGAAGGCTGGATCATCGAATTTCACTCTTCTTTAGAATCTGAAAAGATGATGGGTTTGATTGCAGATTTAGTCTTATCAAGGTTCTTTCTCTAGCAGCGATGACCTCCCCTCCTGCCCCTGGATGGTACTTCAGGTAAGGGTAGATCATTGACATGGAGAGGATGTCCTCTTTGAATATTCAGGGTGTTAGGGGAATCCAAGAATTCATCAAATAGAACACATGGAAGAACTCCATGATTGAGAGTGCTGGAGGTGGGAGGGCCCCCACAAGAGATGGTAATCACATGGGCAGGACCTCTATGGTGATTGTCTTTAGAGCATAGATGAATTTTGGGTTGGTCATATTTGGTATATTTGGTATGAGGAGGACCTTCATACTGACTATACTAGATACATGAAATACCTCTTTGATGACATTTAATGATGTATGGAGGTCCTCTACTAGAGTTGGTGAGAACATGTGGAGGACATCAATGCTAGTAAGAGATTGGGAATGGAAGATCCTATTGTTGATAACCTAGTATGAATGATAAATTTTCTCACCTGAGACCAAGTACATTGGAGGGATCATTATGTTGATCTTTAAAAAGATGATGAGGAACTCTACTGTGTATGATTATGCTAAAGGGACAACCTCTATAAAGATGTTCCTCATCACGGAATGGCCAATGATGGCTGTAATTTCCACTGGTGATCAGAGTAGTCAACTCATCCAACTTGTGGGGTGGCTGCTGCCTCACTCCAGAGCACGCATAGAAGCACTCATGCCCCGGGATAGGGAACTTCCCCTACTTAGTAACAACAATAAGTGGATAATACCATATGATAGTGGTGGCTTGGGACAAAAAAGCCATGGATGGTGATGTGCCCTGGTGGGTGTCTACCTAAGACTTCACCCGACATTAACGTCAGGTCGGTCGAGTTTTATGGGCAGTGGAATGGACCACCTACTCTTCAGTTTGTAGAACGGTATGGCGATGCTAACGCGGCTATGTGGGATCCCTCCTCATCATATCCTTTGAAAAATTCATACCTAGGGTGACTCGGGTATACATTACTTTGTATGCATAAGGGAGTGAAACAAATGAGTGATCTGAGAATAGGATCATAAAGTTGTTGAATGTTGGATTGGGGAGTATTGGCTCTCTATGAGGCCTGTGGGAGTGGATGAATAGGGAACAAGGGACACCATGTCTAGAAGGTCCAAATCTCTTATAAAGATAACCACCACCTATCTGAATCGATTGACAAGAGTATTAATCACCCTTTTTTAATACATTTTGATGGTGAGATGAGGCATGGGTGTCCGAAAACTTTGGTCGCATATGTTGTCACAAAAGAGATGGATCTATGGAGGACTACAATGTTGACATATCCCATACCACTATGTCTATTGGGTAGGTGTTTATCAGTGTTCTATAGAAGTATCTTAGGTCCTAAAAAGCAATAAAATACATCCATCAATACAAACAGTCGGAATGTGACGCCCAATGACCCAACACTATCCTATCATCAACAAATGGATAGAAAGATCCACACTGACAACGTCAAAGACTGGGTTCCACAATGAATAACTGCCTGAAATGTTGGTGGGATTCATGCCAAGACAAATATTTTCATGGTGGGACCTCATGTCATATAGTTGTACACAGTTAAATGATTATCTGTTGATGCCATGAACACTAATAATCCTCATATTTAGTATAAAAATATCACATCATGTTTACCATTTTTTTTGTCACTTTAGCTAGGGAACACATCCATCTATTGTGGATTATATGATTTGTCCTCACATTCAAGATTTCCAATAGTGGATTGGATTTTCCACTTCATTAGGGACATATTATCATCGATCGAAATGGGATGATGGGATGTTGACTTCCCCTTCTAGGGATTTCCTTTCATAAAATTTTTCCTAGTCTGGGTCTCATTTAAATATTTAGATATTTTTTGTAAAACTCTCTTGTTTTTCATATCATTGGGGGAACAAGTTAATTAAATTGATAATGGTAGGACATTCCAAGGGGTCATGTCAGGGAATAAACCTTCAGTCATGGGAGTATTCACATCGTCCATCATTTAAGTTTTGGGACACTAAAATACTGGTACACATGGATTTCTACCCATTATTATAGGGCTTGTTGAGGGATTGTAACCCTGAGGATTCCCACATTGAATTCGGGGTATGTTATGTCATAGACTTTCTATAAGATTCTCCTTAACATACGATGTTCAACATGGGGTATATCATTTATTAACATTTTCCAGTGAAGGATTGAATGTATCAGACCACAAATGAGAGTGGTTTTGATGGATATATTCATTAGAGGGAGAAACTGGAAGGTTTACTGGGTAGATTTATAAGAACACACAAAAAGAGTGGATCGGGGATGGTGTGTCCCGTAAAGAAAAGATGTCACACCATGAAGGTATATAGCCCAAATCATGTAATAGATGGATGGACCAGAATTCCCAAAAAGTGCAGACACATGGTGGGGTTTCTCATAAATGGAAGATGTCACGTCATGAAGTTACATCCACAAAAGGGAGTACCAAATGGTTGGATAATAACGCGTAAAAAGAGCATGCATGTGGGGTTGTGTCCCATAGAGGTAATATGTCACACCATGAAGGTGTATCCTAAAAAAAGAGTACTAAATGGATGGTTTTGAACTCAAAAAAATAGTGAGCCCATGGTGGGGGTCTCATAAAGGGATGATGTCACACTGTGAAAGTATATCTTCAAAAGCGAGTTCTAGATGTATGGATCAGAATTCCCAAAAAAATTATATACAGGGTTGTGTGTCCCATATTGTTAAGATTTCACACCATGAATGTTGATCTAGACACCTTTAAAAAAATCAGAGGATGGTTGGGTCTTAGTAATGGGGACACCGAGGTGTACAATTTACTCTAATGTCACCTCGAGGAGGTTTTCTACGTACCCAAAAAAGGATAAAACCCCACATAGATTGAGAGGGAAGGACATGAATTCAGGGAAAATGTAAAGGAAAACAAATTTTGAACCTGTTGGGACATAGGCATGGTTAACAGGCCATGTTCTACAATGTGCACTTGGATGGATGCCATGATTCTACTAGGACAAGGAAGCCTAGATTAAATAAAGATGGATATGTATGATGTTTCAAAGAATATAATGAATATATATGGTGAAAAAAGTGAATATTACGGTGTTGGTCATGATCCTCAAGGAGGTTTCCAACATATCCTCGTTGTATGAAATCCATGTTCGTGTAGTTATAGAATGGGTAAATAAGTCATCGGAGATAGTGGATCGTGAGAATGGATGCATGGATTCAACCCGAAGGAAGTGGATCCTCTAGGCTGGGGAATGAACATCCCGAAACACAAGGCACAAGGGTGAGACCAATATGGTACATGGGATATGAGATTGAACCTCAGGGATGATTCCAATGAACATTTCTAAAAATGTAACATATTAACATCCTCATAGTTTAAGAAAAGGTGGCATATATTTATTGTATACAAAAAGGATAATAACATGGAGGCATGGTCAGGGAATACATAGGGTTAATATCTCATCAAAAGAGGGAAACTCTTTGTTGTTGGAGTGTGGATTGAGCTTTGGTATTATGCACGGTAATATACCCCGAAAGATATGATGAGTAGTCTAGGTGTACACAATGTACAATGGCTGGAATGGCTGGATTGAAACACCTGAGAGAGGCAGATCCACAATGATGTGTCCCAATAGTGAATATTTCATATTAAGAAGATTTAACCCTATTAGATAGCACCATAGTTTACCATTTTTTGGGATTTAACATCGAATAGGATACCTACATAACTGAAAGGCATCCAAAACCACGTAGTTTTGGAGAACATAGTTTAACATCATGACAGGAGAATGTGAACCGATGTGGAACGATCAGAACCAAGGGATGATGGAATTGAACCTCAAGGAAGCTTCCAACAGTTCCTTCATTGGAGGCATGGATCAATGTCCATGTAGATTGTGTGAGAGGGTCATTGGACTTATCCAAAGTTGCATCCCAGAAAGGATGTCATGGTAATTGAGTTACCAAATCCCATGTGAGTCTTGATTGGTTTGAGAAAGAGGTGGAATTAGTGGAATAGACAATCATCTCACAAACTATGTGATAATGAGGAGTAGAGTGATTCTTATAAATGTTTAGCAGCTAAATATGTAATAGGGGCTTACGCTTGGTTAGCGGCATAAGGAGTGGGATATTAGGAATTACCCCATGTGGTAAACCTGAGGAAGGTGTCCTACTATATGAGAAAGATTTCATTTCATTAATGGATGGTCTCATTCCATGTCAATAGTACTGGACAACCCTGTAATGGTGGGATGGGGAATACACAAGGGTCACCCAAGGTGTGAATTGTGAAAATTCTTAAAGGGAGAGGATGTGTGAAAGGGTACTAGTTCCCATCCCTATCTTGGACCTCTCAAACCTACCTCGAATGTAGTGGTCAATGTTTAATGTCATTTTTTGAGGATGGTGGTGCTGGGATGTTTAATGTCCTACATCATATACGATGAGGGTACACTACTCACACTTATGAATTATATATCTACCACACTTTAAAACCTTGTTCAAGGTAAGGTTCTGGTAATGTTGTGGATTAACAGGGTTGTGGTGTGATTCATTGACGGTTCAATGTTTGAATGGCTATTTGATGAAGTTATTTCTATTTGCATGACTATGCAAAAGACTATATAGAAAATCAACAAACCATGGAACAATACTTTAGGTACATTGAATCCTATTTGTACAATCATGGGGGGTTTCACAAAAGATGGTTTTGTGAAGCAAGAGTCCTCAAAAAGTGGATCTTTTGAATGATCTGTGGTTTATAAAGTGTAGGGATTCGTAGAGCTTGGGGGATCATAGAGCCCAAGTATTCTGAGGGAACAAGGGTTTGCAGAGAATAGGGCTTCAAAAAAGATATAGTATCATGAAGGATAGTGTCTCACAACAATCATGGTTTTCACATAATCATGGAGGGTGATTCCTAGAGCCTTGGGGCTTCACAAAGTCTAGAGTATTCGAAATGGATTCCCTCCTTTTTGATGGACCATGTGTTTCGAAAACGGTATCCCTCTTAGAGGAGGGGGATTTTGGGAAATGGTAAAATATATTTTCAATGTTTAACTACCTAGGATGATTCATTTTCATAATCGGTTCACTGAGAAAATTATTCATCCCTATTTGGGAATTCGTATGTAGAAAGGTTGTATGATTGATCCATCAGAGTGGGGTAGCTGATTATTTATTGGAGCCATGGGGGGCGCAATGGGTTTTGGGAACTCTGCAAAGAAATTCATGCTCTGAAACAAGAGGGGAACTCTGTCATGTTCTTCAAAATCGTAGAGCTAACTATTAGTCCATCCACAATGGTTGTAAACGATTCCAACATTCCACAATATCCTCAGAGCCTAAAAGGTGAAAATCACTACCTCCACCGAGACCACTAAGACATTATCCCTCCATCTAGATCATCAATTTCCTAGAGTTGATCATCATTTTTCCTCTACTACAGTATTAGAGGGATTGGTATCTTTTCCCTGACTGTAGTTCTGTAGGGCTTTGCAATCTTTCTTCACGAAGAATAACCATTTTTTATTTTATTGTTCTTTCCTTATTTTTCCAAGGCCCAAATTTTTGTTCCAATAAAACTATAGTGACAATAAGATGATATAGAAGGACATAAATTAATGTTTATGTTTAATTATTTAAATATTATGTATCATCAAAATTTCCCAAATATAAAAAAATAATGTTACCTGATTTTGTGGTATTATTATGTATTTTATCATTAAAATTATGTAAAAATTATGTAAGAAAAATAAGGGACACAATAGTTCAAATCAGATTTAAATTTCATTTATTTGGGAATTAAAATTAAAAATCCTTAGTAAAACACCCTTAGTCTAAGAGAAATTATATATAATCACCCAAGATGATTTTTTTAGATAATGATAAACAAAATGATCTCATAAGATATCATTTAGATATAATTTTAGAAATTAAAAAAATTATTTATTCATGAATAATTTAAATATTTTTTTCTATAATTTTCTATTTTATAATGTTGTGTGAACCGAGATACACTAGACCAGAATCCTATGTTAGGGGAAATTTAGTGATTTCCCGAATGACATCCAAAATTTATTGGGAGGAGGAGTTAAAAAATTAATTGTTATTCTCACCATTATCTTACAGAAAAAACAATAACCTGAACAATGATTAATCTCCTCTTTACCTAAGAGGGAGAAAATGGATATATTGTCTTTTATTTGGAAACAAACTTTGACATTTAGTTGATATTCCAATCCAATATTCATGGAAATTTGTGTTAAATCAATTGAGTTGAAATTTAATTTGATTCATTATTATGATATATGGATGGTGAAAATGACATTTTATTATTTAGATGGAGTGTTTGACCAATGGTATGAGATGATTAAGAATGGCATGTCATATAATGAAATTAGAGAGATAGAGTGGGATAAATTTGTGAAAATATTTCATAAAAATTTTCTCAAGAACTCCTCATAAAATTTGTAGATAAATTTATTAGATATAAAGAAAATTGAATGTGACAATATCAGGACATATGATGAAAATTCATCCATGATTTCAAGGTACACCTCCTGTTTTTTATTAGTATTGATATAAAAATAGAGTGATTATTCAGTTGTTTGAAACCAAACTTTTGAATCTCTCTTTAAATGTTATGATTTAGGAGTTAATAATATGTTATTCTATGTAATATTAAAGTACTGATGATGTTTAGTGAGTTGTCCCATTTCTACGGAGTTAAGAAAATAAAGATGGCATTTCAAAATAGTGGATCTAATAACAATGATAGAGTTAAAACTCAAAAACAAACATGTACAAAATGTGGTTGGGAGAATCATGGGAATTTCCTCAAAGTACATGGAAAATATTCATGTGTGGGAGAGAAGAAAACTATGTTCATGAATGTTGAAGATACATGAAGAAGATAAAAAATGTGGTGGATGAAAGGATAACACCACCCATGATTTTATGCTTCAATTATAGAGAGAAAGGGCACCATGAATTAAAACTCAAGTACTTGATGGAAATCATTATCAGTAGCCAATAAAGTCTAAAGATAATGGGGGAATCATATTCATTCACTACTACTATGGTGGAGCCTAGAAATGCTGTTGTGATAGGTGCGATGGTTATTCATTCATGAATATAGAATGTACTATTTGATTCTAGTTCTAAATTTTTTAATATATTTAAATATTAGTTGAATTATTCCAACTCCACATAAAAATATTGGGGTTGATATATAAGTGACAATTGAAAATGGGGCTATTATTGAATCCAAGTTATATAAATTAAAAAATTTAATTATTTGTGGACTAAACTCTCTAAACTTAGTGTTTATGTATTAACTAGATTTTGAGGTTATATTGGTAATGGTTTATCTATCTCTTTAAAAATACAATACCCACTTTCATTGTATGGATGTCACTCTTCAAATCCTGAGGAATCTTCCAATTCAATACATCTATAAGGAGAATTATTAACCTCATTTGGAATCATCATCTCATGTGTGGATGTTATTTCTATATTAGAAAGAATACCTTGTTCAAATGTCTAACACAAAAGACTGAGTTATGAATTAATAGTAGTCCATTTTGAGGAACTACAATAATTTGTTCACTGAGGAATTTCCTAGTCTTCATCTTGATCAAGAGGTTGAGTTCTCAATTTTACTTATTCTAGGATCTCTACCAATTACAAATACACCTTATTAAATGTAAAAAATTTTGTTGGATGAACTATATAATAAGTTACAATATAATTTGGCCAGGGGTTTTATACTCCTTTGTGATTCACCATAGGGTGTAATAGTCCACATCATCAATAAACTTAATGGATCAATGTTAATATACTATGAATATCAAGATCTTAAAAAATAATTATAAAGAACACATATCATATTCCACTGATATATGACTTTATTAATCAATTTTGTGGGGAAATGTATTTCTCTAAGGAAGACCTTCGACCAAGATATCAAAAATTAATGGGATGAAGGAATATATTTTCAAGTCTACCATTCATGAGAGGTATGGAAAATATGAGTTTATATTGATTCCCTTTGGACTCAATAATGCTCCAGAAATATTCATGGGCTTAATGAATGGAGTGTTTAGATACAACATCAAATAAATTTTGGTAGTCTTTATTGTTTATATTATGATTTAATATAGAATAAATTTGGAATATGAGGATATTTTAAATAACATGATGTATAATATTTTAGGAGAGAAATGTTATTAAATGTTTTGAAAATGTTAGTCCTGGATGGAGCTAGTATCATTCATGGGGAATGTAATAACATCTAATGGAATATCTATGCACTCTTCTGAGACAATGAAAATTTAACAGTGCCCTAGGCCAGCCTCTATAATAGATATCCATAGTTAATTGGACTCACTAGGTATTACCAGAGATTTTTGAATTAAATCTCTTGATTTTAAAACCCACTAATCAAGCGGACTTGGGAGGGAGAAAAAAATTTCTGGACTAATGAATGTAAAGATAACTTTAAGTAGTTAAAAGGTATTATCACCATAATAATAATAACATTTACAATAAATATGTAACTATTTATTTTGATAATGATGAATCAAAGAAAGTATTAATCTTCGAACTAATAAAAATGATTATGTGATATCCTACAACACATTGAAGTTTATAATTTATGTTCAAATATACCCCACACATTATATAGAGTTGGAAGTTTCAATCATTACAAACAATATATTGGTAAAATATCTCCATAGGGAAAGGTTTGAAATATATACTTACCATATTATCCCTAGAAATATATTCACATAGAATGAGATTAATATGTGATATCAATTATGGTTAAATTTCATCAAGGATAATTACTAATCAATCCACTAACATAATGGAAAATTGAATAAAGGGAGGATTCTCTATGTATAATGGATCCTGTAAAATTATCAGTGATGAGAATTTTTAAGGATCCAATATTCATACTCATTCAATGGAAGGAAATGTGAATCATTACAATAGAAAAAAATCAATAATTTATCAAATGTTGTCTAAAAAATCCCTCATTGAGAAAATAATGGTTTCTCAAGAAATTGATGTAGATATTCAGAAAAATATAGATACTATTAGAAATGGGAAATCCTATGAATTTAAAATTATAAATGAATGAATTGTACGATTCGGTTCATGACAATGAGTATCATCTAATACATAGATAAAGAAAGTGCATCTGAATGAATAATGTAGCTCAAACCTCTATATTCACCCTACGATCACATTGATATATCAAGATCACTGACATATATATCAGTGGTAAAATATTTAGAATGGGAGAACTGAATATACATCAATGTTCCAGGTATGTTAGTTAGGGAAGAATGAATTAAAAATTTATAATGGGATGATACAACCATTACCCATACCAATATAAAAATTAAAAAAACATAACCAAGGAACTTTTTACTAGACTTATGAAGAAATATAAAGGATAAAATGTTACATGGATATTGTGGATCATCTCACAACGATTGATCAAATTATTAAAAATTGAGAGGACTTTACCCCAGATCAACATAGACAAATATCCATCATATAAGTGTAATGTTTTTTATAATACCGTTATTAGTTATATATGATTCAATTATGATATTTACCTCCATGTTCTGAAAAAGTCCCCAACATCCTTTTAACACTATGCTTATCATCATTAGGGATTATCATCCAATAACTGGTGTACAATCAGATCAGACTATATTAAAATTAGAATGAATGATGAGAGAATATTCTATGGACATCAATAGAGGAAAGGTCAACATATTCCTTTGGATGAGTTCTCTTAAAAAAACATTTTCAACTATAGAATCCAAATTGCTCTATATAAATCCAGTTATATGAAAATATTCACAACACCATCACGTTTTATTGAGGTCTATGTATGTAATAAGATAGGACCTGAAATAGTTGATGAAAAGCAGAAAACATGAAAACCATTCAGTATCACATCAAGTAAGACCAAAGACAATAGAAGAGCTATGACAGAAATCATTGATAGGAAAAAGGGTTTAAGGATATATAAATGGTATTACTATTCATATATAAGTTAATGTGTATCATGATATTTGTGATAAAGGGAATGATTATTCCAAAGTACATCATCTCCATCAAGATTCTTGATCATGTCGAAGCTGTGGAATATTCACTAGAACATCCAACTACAATGTTTCAAGTACGATATGTTTTCTATAATCGCTCTTGAGTATGTACATACTAGATCCCTCACATATATTGAATCCATAGGTGATATAGTTGGAAAATTAACTCTCTTATGAGGAATAAGTAGTTAAGATCACTAACATAAGATATTATTTTATATGCAAAAATACTACTCTTCTAATCCATGTATGTTAGCAGAACAATAAGTATGAAGAGGAAATACGTAAATTGGAGGATTTAGTCAAGGCGATGTTACCCCACTTTATTTCACCATAGTATGTAAAAAAATATCAAAATGAAATTTCATAGGGAGGGATAATGTATCGACTCAAATTTTAATCAACAGAAATTACATTAATCTAATAATTTCATATAGTAAAAAAATATTATATTATTTTGAGAACCCAAAACCAATTTTATATATGAATAATGAATGAATTAATAGTTATTTCATGAAATTAAGGATCCTATAAAGAAGGAATTATAACCAAACACTTTTAATAATGACCTGACCATTATGAATAGCAATTTGTTCAATTGAATAGTAATATCACATATGAAATAATAAATAAAATTTATTCATCTTATAAATGAAAATATAATATAATTATATCATAATATATAAATAAAATATATTAAAAAATTATAAGTCAAGGGTTTTTATTTTTATAAAACATAAATTTTAATTGGTAATATTATAATTAATATAATTATTAAAAAGAAAATATATGTTCTTAAAATATATTGATAAAATTTCATTTGGCTATCTTCTGATTATAATATAATTTAATGAGAACATAATTGATATTTCAATGTTTTATTAACTATGTTATAATTTTAAAATCAGTATTTTCTATGTAAAATATGATTTTAACTAAATATTAAATTTCAAATATTGAAAAAACTATTCTCACAAAATGGTGTTATTTTATAAATTCTAATCATTAAAACATGGTTACTATGAAATTCAATAGGTACAATCCTTTTCCCAAAAGAGGTTTTATGAGAAGCCCTTGGTATAATTAAATGTCCAAACACTTTTCGCTAAGGCGGTTCTGATGGATGAGAAATTCAAGAGGTGAATGCATCTTTCATTTTCATTTATTTTATTATCAAATTATTTTCATTTCTTATCTTATCCTAACCTCTACTTATCCTAGTGTAATGATAAATAAATTTTCATTTTTATACTTAAATAGTTTTATTTTTATATAGTAATTTTTCTTCTAAACTATTCTCTTTCCCTTTTATTCAAAAAATTAAAATATAGTTCATGGTGTGTCGATTTACCACCATCATGGATTATGCATTTTCATTTTTCACTAACACTATCAATGATGGACATAAAGAAAATATTATTATTAAATAATATTGTATAATAAAATTTTTATGATATAAAATCTTATTAATACTATATGTATACACATAATGTTATAAGGCCATCAATATCATAAAAACCACCAAATATATAAAATAATTTTTCTTGATGATCAATCTAATAAATCATCCTCAAAACATAATAAAATTTATATACAAAAACAATTCATCTTACTTATTTCCATTAAAAATATATTTTCAATTGTGGACAATCATACTTATTTTATATGAACATATAAACTTACAAACCAAATAATATATCATAAAAACCATTAAAACAAATAGTTATATAATAATGGAAATGAACTCTATAACACATTATAATGACCATAAATGAAATTAATAAAATATTAAAAATCAATATCATGTAAAAATGATTAAATATTTATTTATTTATGATTTGAATTTGATTATATAGGATATTATTTAGAGGATCACATTAGGATACATGGTATGTGGGATTGTTGATCCCAACTCTTTTTCATTGGATTCACCCACATTCTCACCATTTTTAGTATATATGTTCTTGTAAAATAATTTATTTTTTCCTTCATTTTTTTCATATTTACATATCCCTAATATAGTTTAATGGAAACTAAAATATTTTTCCAAATTAAATATTTTTTTCTTAAAACACAACTTTTTTACTTACCTTGATATTCATTCTTCTTCACTTATGGTTGAAAACATGAATTTTATTCCCCATTTATTTTAGTAACATAAAATTTTAATGAAGAATGTATTACTTGTGATATGAATTTCATTCCATTCGATGGGTTATTTTATGTTAAATAAATATATATGTCAATGTGGCATGAATTATTATGTAAAATATATTCTGTGACAGGTGCAACCAAAATTATATATTACTTCAATGAATTGTGTAAAGTGATGTAACTCATTAGATAATGTGAAATATTAATGAACACGATGATCAATGTTTTCATAATTATGATGTTAACATAATACACATATGTTTTGAATGAATATAATGATTTATTTTTTCATAATTATGAGTAGTAGTTAACCACAAAGACTTGATGTTTCATTTTTATGCATTTCCACATTCAATGACATTATTTAATGCTTCCTCTCACAATTATCATTATGATAATTTTCTAATGTTATGATGATGATGATATGGTCATGCATGTTTTAGGTAACGTTTTCATCCTCTTACTTAGTTTTTACCTCCCCCTACTTTTAAAGTATATCCCTAGGTGAATAATTTAACTATTGAGATCTTAAGGGCCAATAAGATGCCCAGAAAGAAGTAATTAAATAATATTTTTGGTTTTATTACCTAAAAGTAATGTGTTTGAATAATTATCCCAATACACAATAACTTTGGATCCTTATTTTCTAGTACTATTATGTATATTACTTGAAACTAATTTAATATTCATATATGAAAAACAAGGGCTTCAATATTAAATTTCTCACAAAACATTCCAAAATCATGTTAAAAATTTGGCACATTCTTCCAAAAGATAATTGAAGTTTCACTGAAATTATTTTAAAAAAATATTGGACACGAGGAAATAAAAACTCCCCACCATAGAAATTATAATCCATGAGATGTCCCAATGGCCCCTCAAATAAATATATCATCCTTTCAAGGATATTGGTTATTGTTTTATATCATTTTCTCCCCCCCATGAATGTCCAATAAAATTTAAAATTATGAATTAATATTAATTTTTTTTAAAAATCTTAATCCAAGAAAATAATAATAACCACAAAAAAATACATCTAGAAATTTTATACATGATCTATTTACATCCAATAAATAACTATTTTTTTACTAATTAATCTCATAGAATTTGTTTATCCCAAACAAAGGTATTAGGATTTAATAGTTAATTATATTTCATAGCTTTAATAGATCGACTATTTAAACTCAAATCATTTGATCAAATGAAATACCTAATGTGGTTTCCAACATTCTATGTCCAATAAAAAAATATTAACATTCTTCTGGAAATGGTATAACATATTGTTTTTAATTCCCAAAAACAATATATTCCCACTTTCCTTCAATTATGTTTTATATATATTCTTCATTTACATTCAAAATCCAGGGTCAATACTTGATGTTATCACATTTAATGTCATTCAAATTTATAGATATATTCCCAAAATGAAAATATCAAATTTAATGTTGAAATAGAATTCAAACAACCTTTTTTTGGTATTATAATGAAGGATCCTTTCTATACCAACTGATGAATTCCAAAATTCCACTAGCCACAATGCATTAAACAAATGACTCATTGTATAGTCATGTAAATAATCATAATAAAGTTTATCCATAACAAAAAAAAGTAATAGATCATCTAATTATAAACATAACATCCCCACAATAATGATACATCATGAGTTCTAACATTCCAAAAACCAATCATGTTCAGGTAACCATGAGAAATCCAGATCCAAACAGCAACACCCAAACTCCTCACAACATCACATTTCAATGACACCTAGTCATATATCCCCTATTATAGAGATGTACCTAAAATAATTATATAAGATCATTGAAGTTGAAAACATACACATTTTTAAATTCCTTACATAAATAATAATATATAAAAAATTATTGATCACTACTTTTAAATTCAGAGTAACCCCAATAAAACACATCTAGAGCATAAAATTCATCCCATACCTGATTCCCATTCCTTGACATCTCCAGATACAATATTTAAACATGATCTTATAATTAACAAATGTGTAATGATGTATTACAGTTCATTGATCCACTAAAACCATAATTGTAAGTGTTTTATACAATGAACAACGTTTATTCCTATGATGCATTTAACTTGAATGACATACCCTAGTGACTAAAATAATGACCCCTATCATAAGATTGTTATTTTTATCAAAATTTAGGATAAAAAATAGATACCAACCAATATCATATATTTATGCATGAAAAGAAACAATATATGGTCAGAACCACTTATTCCCTGGACAACATGTTGAAAATATAACATATATTTTCATCAAATTATATAATCATCACCCATGATAAAATCCATTTTATAAAACAAATCCATAGAAATATAAATCACCCCTACAATGTTTCACCCACTACAACATAAAAATTCATATATGTATCATTGAGGAATATATATATATAGGTCAAAAACCCAAAAATTGGGTTCACTACTTTCAATATATTCCCATTAATCATAAGAAAGACTTGTCAATAAGCTATCAATGATCTACTGTGACCCTATAACAAATTACCATACATGAATCCATCAACATTTGATCCATTTTATTTCTATAAATCCTTTAAAATGTATCCCACATGCATGTCAATAAATTTTCCATTAATCCCAACCTTACTAATTTTTTGTCACCAATTATAATTTAAATGAAATACAAATATCTAACACATGTTAAACACATAGAAATTTTTATAAAAGGATCACTTATTGTACCCCCAAACCACATTCCAACTATGGTTGTGTAGATCTTAGATGTTGTTCACCTTCTTCATAAAAAAGCATTCTGGATGAACTCTCCCATGGTACATGGTTGAAATACATCTCACACTTCAATAAATCACATCTCATTGAGACTATAATGACAATAATCAATGAAATATCAATCTAATGACTCAATTATCCCCATTGTAACTCCTCTGGAAATATAAGAACATTAATTTAAAAAATCTATATCATACCCTCACATACTTTAAATAATAATTCCAAGACCTTGCGTGTCTATGTTATCATTGAAGCATGTAAGTCACATACATATTAATATTGAATTCAAAATGTCATATTAAATTAGAAAATCTAATAGATCTTTCAACACCTACCACATGCACCCATACTAATAGAATCTAGAACCCAATCAAAATTTCCCTTCTAAACTGGCCATGATAATAAAGCACCCATGGTTCCTTCATTATCGAGGAACACAATATAATCATTATTCCTATTTAACATAACCAATAAAACCACATATACTCTATTATCATACCTCAACACACCTATCATTTATTTCTTTAAATATTGACAATGGAAACCCTAGGAAAACTTCCCTAACATGTTTCGCTTGATATCAAACCATGCATTGAGCCACTAAGATAAAATGTATATGGTAAATATAGAAAGCATATCGTTGTTAAACATGGGTCTCATGCATGTGTCTGTTTTCTTAACACATATCTCTTGTTCCAAACAAACTGGGTTACAAAATATATGGGAACACCACACAGTTCTAATCACTATTACAACTACAATCAACATGAATAAAGAACATATAACATTCCCAAACAATGGTTTTTCCAAAAATGCTCCCTTCTAAAAAAACTACAAAAACTCAATAATCAAAAAACTAATAACATTTAAAATGTATATATTTCATAAAATTCTGAATAACCCACCCACAATGGATGTAATTCTACATTGAGAATCCTCTCATAGGACTTGTACCGCATTCATATCCATGTCCAAAAAATTCCTATTCAAGAAAAAGTAAAAATAATTTTGTTTAATTTTTCATATAACATTTACATTTTGGGAAAATTTCTTTATTCTAAGCCAAATTACCCAATTATATATCATTTACATAATCACTATTTTGTTACTCATTATTATATTTTTTGATTCAGACATACATATCCATTGGGTCAGTTTCCGTAACAAAATAATTTATATTAAAATAAATCATTTTCATATAATATTAATATTCACTAATTAGATGTTATTATATATTATCATTATACAAATATTAGATAGTTATTTATCAAAAATAAAAATCAATTTTATTGAAATTGTGGGTTTCTTTCATTATATGTTAAAATTATAAAGCATTTTTTATAAATCATTTAATTTTAATATAAAACAATAAAAATCATTTTTTAAATATAAATTTCAAAATTATCATAGGATAAATTTTTGATGAGTCGTTGAGAATTTTGATTTTTCAATGAATAGTGAAAATATTGTTTTTTATTGAAAATTATTTTTTATTGTCAATTAAGTAGAAATCCACAATGTATTTTCTTCTTTTAAAATTTAGTTAAATAATTTTTAGTAAATATAACCCAATAGATGTTACTATAAACAATAATATTTTTTAATTTTTTATTAAAACATTGGTAATCATAGGAAAAATTTCTATAGAACCGCATTTCATCACGTTCTACATGACTAATTTTATGTTAAATTCAAAAAATATTGATTTTAAAAAAATTCATTCTAAATTTCAAATTGAAAAAACTAATTTTAGTCAATTATTATAACTTTATTATTTTTCACTATGACTAATAATAGTAGTAAATATTAGTCATCTCAGTATAGATATATCAAGTAATTATGGTATCAAATAATGTATCATGACATAAAAATCTCCATAAAAAATTAACATATTATCTTTTATCAGTCAATTTTAAATGGGATCCTGAATCATTCTAAAAGGGGTTAATTTATTTTCACTATACATTTAAAATGACCTTAATATAATTTTATATACTAAAAAAATAATTAAATCCCTATGTATTAAATATATTTAAATTTTTTCATTAAAATTAAATGTTGTTCTATTCAGTTATAAATGTATACTTTAAATATCAGTTATTTTTTTCGTGGTATATTATATTTAAATTTTAGTAGAAAAATAATACCAATAAGTTCTTATGTAACACCAAAAAATTTATTGTGTAATCATTAGATAAATCATGTAAATATTATTACGAACACTAATTAAAATGTTTATCAAGTACGTTATAGAGAAACGATAATTTAATGGATCAATATAGAATATTAAATATGTTTGAAAATATTTTATTCAAAATAATTTTTTCTCCTGTTTACATTAAATTCAAATTAAATGAATATGTCGAAATTAATATAAATTATATTTTTTGATAAATTATATTTTATTAATGGATTTAGAATTTATAAACCTCATGTCATAAACCCACTAAAATCTACATTGATGAATATATAAAAATTTTTGATTATGGATTACTTTTACTTTTATATTAAATTATTTATTCTTATTTATTAAAATACCAATTACACCATGGTAATTGTGAAATAGTTTAACATGAATTATGAATAAGAGATAAGGGTGAAAACCTAAACTGAATTTTTTAAAATTTATTTAATCAGTGAAATTAAAATCATCCATGTCCGGTCATCAATATTTGTGATTTTTATCCAAATTATCATGAAATTAATTTAAAAATAACTAAATACTTTTTAAAATTTTAATAATCCCCACACCCACATTAAAATTAGATCCTCCTGTCCAACTTTTCTCAAACCTCTTGGGACCTCACGATCTATCATGACCTACCCAAATCCCTTCCTTAAATAACTCATCATATAAATCAATTTCTGGTTTTTTTTAAAACCCATCATAAGATGGACTTGGTTATAAAAATATATATGCTTTACAATTAAGAAGAAGATAAATATCATAATTGAAAAGTAAGACATTAGCAAACTGAAGAATTACATTAAAACATTAATTTTATTTATTTACATATATACATATATTTAAAAAATTATTCCATTTATATATTTTATGATAATTTTATTAATATATTTATATATATAAATGAATTGTAATAGAAATTTTTTAATTTTAACTTTCATTAAATGAATTTAAAATTTAATTTTTTAAATATTTATATGGGACAATTTTAATGAAAAAATGATTTTGTTGTTTTATCGTATAAGGATTTTATAGTTTTCCCAAAGCTGTAACTGTTGAATGACTCATCGATTCCTTTAAAATCATCTATTTTTTATTCAATGATAATCCATTCATCCCTTTGTTCTATATATTGTTTTGAAAATAAATTTCTAATGGAATTGATATTTTAATATCAATATTTTTTATAATGGATGAAAGAGATATTTCGATAGTAATGAATACTTACAAGTGTTATAATTATGTTATATGACATTGAATTTTTTTTATCTTGGTTATTTTCATTATAAATCATGTAAGAGTAGTTAATCTAAAATAGAGGATGGGTGGTTCAGTTATAATCTATGAACGGGTGAACCAAATATATCACTCTACTACATTTTTTAATGGGATAAATTAATATATATATAAGTTCCTCATAACAAGTTATTATAATTTTATTTGTTGGATATTAAATTTTTATTAGTGATTTGAAAATTACATTCAATGATTCCTATATGATTAATCAATACATTAATTTTGTTTTTATAAAATAAAATGTTTTTAAATGGTATTATAATATGCATATGTTTAGATGAAATCATATACTACTAGTAAATGTTGAATTGTATAACATGTTGAAAAAAATTATTATTTTTTTATCATTCAAAATAATCCTCAATGTGTATTGTAATTAATTTTATGATTCCTTATAAAAATTAATATGAAAACCAAAAATATGATAATTTGATTTCACGAGTAAAAAAAGTTTATAATGGTACTAATGTTGTTTTGAAAAACTAAAATATTTATACACATTATTATAAAAACTAATTTATTTTTTATATTTATATGTAACATAATGTGATTTTTTCCGATACAAATTTTTTAATTTTTTTCACTGCGTTTAAAGTTGTGTAAGGGAATGTATGAGGTCAAGATGAAATATCATGTTGAGAAATAATATTTTATTTTAAATATTTTATATTGATATAATATTGGATAATTTTGGGATGTATCAACGGTATAATGTCTTGGTTTTTTGGCATGTTTTCTGGCATAAATATCAAAAATAATAATCATTAAATATCCTCAAAATGTATGAAAGTTAATTATTAACGTATGAATCAATATTTTTTATTATTAAAGGAAAATACCTAATAGTTTTATTAGTGAGAAAGATTAGAAAATTTTTTTGTGGTTTGGATAAAGAATGTAAATACCGTAAATAAATTATAATATTTTGTTATCATGATATATAATTGAATTATTACCATGATTAATAATCTAATATTTGTTTATTAAGAATGGTTATTGGTAAAGAAAATATTGAATAAGAAGTACAATAACACCATATAGATAATGTTATTGCAAATCTGGACTTTAGGATTTTGGAATTTCAACTATGTATATATCTGATGTAATGGATCAATTTAATAAGGTTATGAATATTTTTTCCAAACATGTTATAGAGATACCATTTCTAATAATGATAATACTGAATATAGTAGATTAATTTTTGAGATAGATCCCTCTGTAATTTTGTGTATCATCTATCTCATTGGTAACTAAGTGATAGATTTAAACTATTGAATGCATATTTAATTCCTTGTATTTTGTTGATTATTAAAATGGAAGACTTTTAATTTATTATTTTTAAGGAGAATCTAATCAATATTTTTCACAAATTATGAATACTAGAGACATGGAATTAATTGGGACTTTGGAATCTGTCCAATTTTAAAAAAAATTGTTAAGTAATTTACTATGTTTTTATAAAATAAGTATGAAATTAAATTCTTGTAATATATTAAAAAATATGTTGATTTAGTGGCTATAAATGATGAAATCTTTACTAAAATAATTATCTAAAAAAATTGTATAGTCGATCATAATAGTACAAAAAATTACTAAGGATTTATTCCATGAAATAAGTGTTATATAAAATACAATGAATTTAAATGTTATGAGAATTATTTTATTATTTTGAAAATATTAAAATATTGTTTTTTAGGATTATGTATTCTATGAAAACATGTAGAATTTTATTTTCTTTGTGGTTAACAATTCAGAAGCATCCATTAATAAAATTAATAGGTAAAAATTGCTAGTTTTCTATTTGTGATATATATGGGGAAGATAATCATGGGGAAATTATTATGAAATATTCAAATTTATTTATATATGGTGTTTTTTGGAGTATATATCATTATTACATAGAAAATAATATATCTAATTTAAATACCCCTTATAATAAATAAGATGTTTTCTATTTAGAATGTAATAAGACTTTTCATTGTAAAAATTCATGTTCATATAATATCAATACCAATAGAAAGTAGAAAGAAAATATTTATATGGTTGTGGTGAGATCCTTTGTATTAATAGTAGAATATTCTTCCCACGAAACTTGTAACTAATACATTTATGGATTATTATAATTGCGTGAATGTATTATTTAATTCGGGGTCAAAATATTTATTCATTCCCATTATTTTTTTTGATAAAATTAAAACACAACATAGAGAAATAAATTCAGGTGATTTGGGAAAAAATGTTAGTATTAAGGAAATAATAATTTATAAAAAAATTTCTTTTATCATACATTGAAGGATTTTCCATTAAAAAAGTATTGTATTGACCATTGTGGACATTTATGTTTTTATAGGTATATATTGTATTTATACATATCAATATATGAGATATTTATAGAGATAAAATTTTCATATTCCAAAATGAGTTTCACTTTTTTATAATAATAAATTCTTACAATTATATTATATCATTATAACAAGAAACTATTAAAATTATCAAATAAATAATTCCATTATCATATTATTTAAGTTAAATGAACTTATTAATTTAATTATTTTCTTATAGTAAAATAATATCTTTATGAATTTCTTTATAACATACAATTTATTTTGAATAATTATTAATTTCTGTTTGATAATGTATTAGAAACTATTTCTTATCAAATTTCAAAATACCCATATCAAATATATTATATAGAATATCTTGAATAAAAACAGATACATGAACTTTTTTATAAATGTTTCACTCATCCATTCATTTCAACATTGGGTGATCATAATTTTTGTTTTTTAAATTTTAGGTGGTTACCTAAGGCTTTTAATTTATTATTTGTTATATAATAACAATTTTTTTTTCTATAAGTACCTTTTTCCCAATATTTATTACATGTTTGTTCATCTCGTGGGAGTGTTGTACTTTTTGAATGATGATCATGAGTTGGTTACTAGTATATAAATAAAATGAGTATGTTATCCCTAAGATATATTTTCATACTATGTATGAGTATTATGATATTTTGGTTATTCCATTTGGTATAATGAATGATCTATCCATATTAATTGATATTATGAATAGATTTACCTTACTATTTGGATGTATTTTATTATGTTTCTTCTGATAATTTGTGTTATTCTCAATTGAATAGGGATTAAAAAGAAGATCTACAAATTATTTTTAATGTTAGGAAACAATTTTTTCTGGAAAATATTGTTAATTTTATATTTTTTAGAATATGTTTCCATTCCATGGAAATAATGTAAATTAGGATTGTATAATTTTTTATCCTACTAAATTTAATATTGATGATGAATATTAAAAACAAAAAATTGACACATATAATCGCTAATTTATTTGACTACAATGAAATTATCGATGGTTTCTGATATAAATTTCATATTGATGTATCTGTAAATACATGTTGAAAAAGAAAAGGTATAGGTTGATATGAAAAAAAGGAATCTAATAAAAGTTATTATTATTTGAAATGATCATTAATGAATGATACAGCTTTGTCTATACCATCTTGAATGGGTCACTTTATTATTTATAGTGATTGATCATGAAAGATTCTTCATGGATTAACAAATATAGAATGATCAAGTAATTATTATTATTCACATTAGATAAAACCCCATGAGTTAATTACATGAAATATGAAGTGGAAGTAGAAGAAGTATTATTTTCATTAAAAACTAAAATACATCATTTCTTTTTGGTAAATTGTGAAATATAAACTAATTAAAAATAATGAAATGTTTATTCACAAAGAAAGAGATTAACTAGATATAGAGGTGAAATATGAAATTGATAAATGATTATGACAATACAATTTACTATTATCTTGGTACTGAAAAATGTACTTAATTCATTTAATTGGTAATATAGTTCTTCAATAGTTATGAAACATCTAAAACATTATCCAATGAATAATTATTTTTGAAATATTATCGTTAAAATTAAGCATACTGGACCAACCTAAATTTTATCTACAATTTGGTGAAGCTAACATTATCAGATATAATTTACAACTCTGTTAAGGAAGAAAATGACTTACAAGGATATAAGTAAACATGTAATGAAAGGAATGATTTCTAAATTTAACAATTACCTTGTAGGTTCTTTATGATTCAAATATTTTATCTATTTAATATGACCTATTTGATGAATGAACATTTTATTGATGTTCCAAATTCTTCATTTTTTATCAATATAACAAAAATATGTAATGGAGGGATTCAATATCAATTTTATAGGATTGAGTAAAGAAGTATATTTTTTATTTTATTATGTATTGTTTCATGTGTTAGAGTATTTATAATTAATGAAAATTTCTAAATGGTATGATTCTACCTTTTCATGTTCCAAAAATTTAAAGGGAAAATATATCCATGGATTTCATTGTGTGATTTCCAAAAAACTAGCGGTGATATTTTTATTTAGGTAATTTTTGATCGATGTTATAAATCTACATATTAACATCTATTTAGAGAAAATATTTTTTAGATCATCATATTAAGAACAATGTAAATTAGATTATTAGATTACAAAGAGCCCCAATATCAATTCAATATATCTAGGATCCAAAATTTATAATTTATTCATGGAATGATGTTCATATGTTTTTATGTAAAAAAATAAATTTTGTTACATCCATTATACAAGAATCAAATTGAAAATCATATCAAATTATTCAATCATTATTGGGTATTATTAGATCTTATTATATGAATTTTCATATATATGGGGGTCATAAACTAGTTTTTATTGTTTTTATTATATTAATGTCTTTAATTACATTATATAGATAGATCGTTTTTATTATTTATATAGAATGTAGTTACAAATTTCAACATTGTAGGATGAAGATAGGGAAGATAAGTTGTTTGGAATATAATTGGTTGAAGAAATAGATGATATGGTGTAGTTAATTCGACAACATATGAGTATGTGGTTGTTGATGTAGAAATGTGATGCATATTGATTCTTTTAAGTATGCGATCATTGTATTTTTAGGTATCTCCATGGAAGTATTTCATGATTCTTAGTAGAATATGGATTCTGATTTTTTATTAACTAGGTTTCATTATAATTTGATGATGAATAATATCTATATAACAATTTTATTTATATTATTGGTGATGTTTATTTCATGAATTTCCATAAATTGTTGGAAAATATGAAATTTTAGGGCACATTCCATTTAAAGTGACATTAAAATATTTTGAAATAAGAAATAAATCCAAAATTACATAGTATTTTTTAAATATCTATATTTTTTGTATAAAAAGAGGTTATGTTTGGGTCTAAATTATATTTTAAATAATAATGATTATTTTTTATCAGGGGAATTTATTTTAAATTTTTATTAATTTTATTGTTACTTAAATAATTGATGACATTACCATACAAGGCTCCCCAAGATAAAGAAAGGAAAACTATTAAAGTCAAATACCTCCTCATATAATTTATGTTTTAGAAACTGGAGGCAATTCTGAATATGACAGACATGGGATGTATTATCCTAACTTGCAAATACCCACACACAAATATCGAACACTGAAAAATTAATGTGAGGAAGAACATGAATAATACCAAATGCTTGTATATATCGTGGACCCACATTAGAGCATGGAAAAATTACTATAAATCATAATGTCCTAATAAAAACAAACAATAAATAATAAAATATTCCAACCAAATGACAAGGATGGGACAAAAAAAATAACAAACAGCTTACAAACTACATTTAATGTAGAATAATTATGCTCCACCCACTCATTGCCCTCCTATGAATCTATCCAAAATATCTCCAATCTAAATAATACATGAAATTCAAAGGAACATTCCATTTAGGGGTAGTATAACAATAAGTAGTATGAATCCCTGAAACCTCCAGTCATAAATAATCAAGTTAGTGGACTTCTCATCATCATGAAGATATATCAAACACAATTAGTAAAATAAAAATTAATGTCCCAAATATACTCATGTTAGACACCAACACCAAAATAGTTCTCAACCATTAGTCTATCCAAATGATTATACACATAGATTCAATGTGAAACTCATTTAGAAGTTCTCACTCTATGATCCATGAAATCACTGATAGCACTCTCCCATGATATTGTGATCATGATAAACCACCATGACTAATTAATTTGTAGAATTATGCACAACTCTATACATAGAAAATTGATCATGCCTAGGGATTCCTTGATATATTGATCCCTACCCAAAATTACATTATATTCTTGCGATCATATGGCAAGATAATTTTTTCATGATAGACCCTAAATTCTCATATAGGAAAAAAGAATAATTGATATAGAATCCCATACTACATCAAATGAAAGAATTCCAGAACTCTCCCCATTACTATACACATAATTGGGATCACATCATGTTCATAGGTCTTCATCCATCATTTTACCATTATGGGGATGGAACATTGGAATGCACTATAGTGAAATAAGTCCATTATGAAGTCATCAAGAGAATCTAACATCCCTAGAGAATGTGAACAATATATACTGGGTGTACAGAATGCCACTTATCTACCCTAGGACTCTTGTGTGATTTAGCATGAGACCCAATTCATCGATCTATGCCCATATAATTTGGTCATTCCTGTGTACCTAACCATATCTTAGTTCTATTTAATGCCTATATACATGCCAATGTCCATACATCCATCCAAAATTATGAGATTTTTTTGAAAAGTTGTAGAAGATTGAAAATGTCATGGGGGAGAAATTAGTGAATCCCGAGAGCAGAATCCATCACAAGACTCACACATTTGTGGTGAAGGGACCTCATGGTGGTAAAAGTCGTCCATGAATTTAATGGAGAGACAGGAGAGGCCAGGAAGTCTGCAGCCATATTACCCTCTCTCCATGTGCGGTAAAAATCTATGTGATTGGAAATCTGGTTTCTACATCTACATATAATATAGATGATAGAAGATGGGATTTGGATAGACCATTTGATAGTCCCTTTGAGAATGGATGTATCTATTTCCACCCCTGTAGATGAGATATTTTTAGAAAGACATAGTTCTAGTCTCTTATTCATTTCCAACTCATCAGCATGAAGAGAGTCACCAGTCATAGAAGAAGAACTAGATGAAAAGAAAATAGATTCATCCTACTTGCAGACAACACCTCCCCCTCTCATTATATCATTGATGCATGACCGATAAATATTTATTTTGAGACCCTCTATAGGTGGAAATATTTATCCCATTATCCCTGTGAATAAAATCATTGAGTAAGGCTAGGAAAGTCTTTTCCATGTAAGCACTTGTGGAGGGAAGAGGATGATTTCAAGTGCAGTAACTAAAGATCACAGTCAACTGATAATGAATGATCCCAAATTAGAACATGTAGATTTGAGATGTTCATCCCCTAATTATGTTACTTATTGTGGGAATTACATAATGTACATCAACCAATATTAATGAACATCATCCATTCCTAGCTCTCCTAATAGCTGTCCTAGGAGTTGTCAAACAATTAATGTAGAAAATTATAACCATTTTACTCCAAATTAATAATTCCACATAAAATGTGATGACTTTTACACTTAATTTCAAAACATTACGCATCGATGAAATGTTGGTTGATGGTCTCCTTTCAAGGTCAGGGACAAAAATAGAATTGGGAGGACAACACGATACCTCATCATCGCACCGGATCATCGGTCGATATGGAATTATTTTGGATGCGATAAAGTATAAAGGAGTGATTATATATAATTTCCTTTCACCATAAGGATTCTCCCCACACATCTACCTTAGGTTTCCCATGATGAAATTGCACATAAACATTCGATGTGAAGAGCCTGATGGAGGAGGCAGTGATGACCTGTCTATCAGGTTAAAAAACTGTGTGTAATCCTAGATGTCAAGGGACATATTTATAAATGATAGATACATACTAGAATATGAAAATTATATATCTAAAATATGGAAACAAAAAAATTCATGAAGTATCCCCATCTGTTTAGTATTTCAGTAACTAATAGATCAACATTTTACAATCCAATGAGAGTAGTGATGAAGGGCTGGTATGTGATGTAACATTGAGTTAGATATTCTGAATCTCCTACCCACTGGACCAACTATACCCTTGCAATATTATCTGTGAATCAAATTTTCCCAAAACAATGCCCCTTCTTTAAAAACATTTTCTAATCTTTCTTGGAGACTAACCATTGAATTAGTGACACTTCACATACTAATTCCTCTATAATAAACATCACAAGCCAGACTATGCCAGGTTTCCCAATGGAATTTACCATCTTTATAAACATACTAAATGGAATGAATAAGTATTTATCCAAGGGGAAAACAGAGTGGACAAAACATGCATGGGCATGGAGTAGAGGATTCGGTAAATGGAGGTGTTGTGACCGCCTAAGGAAAGGATGTAATTTTTTCTATTGGGAAAGAAGTTGGAGACTTTTTCAATTAGCTCATCATAGTGGTGAATTTTAACTCTACCTAGGTAGATTGGTGTTCCTAGATATTCCATGTTAAGGGGTACTTATTTGGATTCCCAAACAATTATTAATTCTCTTTCCCCTTGTAGCCGGACAAGAATTGGTTAGATAAACACCACTCCTCTTCCAATTGATGGATTGATTGATCAATTTATAATATAATGCAAGGTCCCAGTCACGCTCTTGTATGGATCTAATATTACCATTTTGGAAAAGAACTATATCATCTACAAAGAAAAGGTTTTAGGGCCCTTTGATATTAGTTTTTCAAATATAATGGACGCATGTGGCCCTCATCTGTGGTCTAATAGTGATATCTTCTAAACACATCCTGAACAAAAATAAAGACACATGGGGAGAGTGGATCCTCTTGTCATAATCCTTGGACTAATATCATGAAACTATAGATTATCCCCATTAAAGCGATTAAAAACAAGGAGGAGAAAATGCATCTAAGGAAACAATCAATAGACTACTCTGAGAGCCCCATGAATCACATATATCTAATAAAAAATCTCCACTCCAACCTTACGTATTCATTTTCTATTTCCATCATTATAGTAATGTTATAATGTGGTAATTTCTTAATGATATCCTTTATAATTTCATGAGAAATGTCTACAAATTCGTGGGATGATATTCCCTGAACAAAACCATATTTCTCTTCTAAAATACACTTTTAATGATGGATGAAGGGTCTCATATTGAGGAACATTCCTAATAATATTTAGTTAAAATTGAACATGGTGATTCGTTATATCTATTTAGGAGAGGAAGGATTTCGGACCATCAAGAAGAGGATAATAGTGGTTGGATATGAAACCATAGGAAGGCTCCCCCCATGGATGATTTCATGGATAATCCCAAAAACATCTTTATTAAAGATATGCTAATAATTAATGATGAAATATCTTGGAAATTTATCCAGACCTAGCGAATTTCTAGAATTGAGGGAGGAGAAAACATCCCAATCCTCCCTATAATCTGTTGTGAATTCAAATAGGTTGTAATTATAAGGTGTAACACAAATAGGAATGCTATGAAAGATTTATGAGTGGCCTGAGGGGTAACTTTACTTCATAAAAAGGGTATGATAAGCAATTAAGGATCCAAAAAGGAAGAGACCATACCTCTCAAAACATGTTGGTTATTAGTGATGGAACCATACTCAAGAGAGATGTTTGGAGCCAGATAACATTTCCACTAATGGATTCTATGTTAGAAAAAGTTTGTATTTCTATCCGCCTCATTATGCCAGATAACTCTTGCCCTTTCCCTAACTTATCATTCACTTTCATGTGTAATTTTATCTAGATGGGACTTCTTTTCGATCAAGTTTCTAAGCATGTCATCATCCCATCTTGATTAATGCACTATATACTTTCTCAACATCTTCATTATGGCCATTAATGACATGAAAATTAGAGGTCTTGTTGGATTACCATATAAGAATATATCCTTTTAGACTTCAGAGATTGTTATGAAACCCATCACAAGACCCTTCATTCAGATGTCATTTCCCTAAATTACTCATTGTTGCATGGTAATCAAATTCATACACCCATCGCCCTAAGTAGAAAAATTTGGTTACTTAGACTTTTGTTATAATATAAAATTATAATAAGTGGGGAGGGATCAGACAGTACCCAATCCATGTGCTTAACATTCACATTTTGGAAGGAAGTAATTTTTTGAATATTTTAGATTAAATAATCTAATAGGAACTACCTGTGGTGGTCCCGCCTCTGATTGTTACACAATGAAAATTTATCCCCCATGAATACCATGTGTTAAAGGCCATTTTGGGGTGGAATATAAGAAAATTCTTAATGGTATTTCCCTAGATATACTCCTCCCCCATTCTTTTTTGAAGGTTACATAATGATATTAAAATAACCTATTATAATTGAGGCATAATCATCCGTTTCAAGGATGTCCATCTCCTACTAGAGGGATTACCGATCCCTAGAAGTGCACATTCCATACAGAAAAGACAAATAGATACTAAATGTATCTGAACAAACATTTACAAGAAAATGTTGGTTAGGCACAACATCTTTTTTGAATGAAATGCAATTAGTCAGGAAGTCCTAGATGTGTCAGTTATCTAGATCTCTATTAATGAAGTTATGAAGTCCATGATTTAATGAAATGTGTTGAATATTAACTGACTCCTAATTACGTTAATGAATAGAAACACGTGAGGTTTTTCGAATATTGAGTTCTGATGAGATGATTTCAAACATTACTTAGGACCCAAGGCTTAGTGTTTATGTTTGTGTACATAGGGTTATATGTTGGGTGGCTATCATTGGTTCAAATATCATGTCACACATATTAAATGTTGTGTGATACATTTCTCTACATGTATACTCTAGAGAAACTAGAGAGAGACACAAGGAATGTGTTATTTCTATGTGTAAACAATGTAGTAGGTATTGTAATAGAAAATACATTCTACTCAATTCCTCTCACCCACATGGACATAGATTTAAATTCCACCACTAGACCTATCAATAAATAAGTATATATAATTTAACATACATGTTTTTTGTTAGAGATTAGATTATGTCCATCAAATTAGTTTAGGAATCATGACTGTAACATTTCATTTTCTGAACATGGAAACCCATGAATGGGTGATCAACAAATCTAGTAGAAAATAATACACAATGATCCATAGTATTTTCAAATCATCAACAATTCCATCAATCCAAACCATGAAGTAAATTTTAAGATATATTATTCCTTATAAATTTTTTCTAATGATCAACATTCGACTAAATGGAATTTATAAGATGAACACATATTGAATGGTGGGGAAAATAAGAAAAACTAATAATGTGAATGATCATTTTCTTTTGTTAATTTTGACATCAATATATTACAATTAGAAAAAAATAAATTGAAAAAAATAAATTATCCAAAAAAAATATGATCAATCATAGAACAAATGATATTATACCCACAACCACACTCATGATCAAATTATGAATCAATCTATTAGTGTAATTGGTTGGTGTTCATCATGTGATGGACATATGGGGATTAAACCAATGTAAAAAATGTCCTTCCTGATTTTTGTAAGGATTACTAAATAAGAACGGGCATGTATCCTTACTATTTGTTTGAACAATAAGCTATATTGGCTCACTAATTAATAATCCATGATAAATTATTCTTTTCTATGAATCCTCTTCCAATATATCTATTTAATCCATAGGGTTATAAGGAAAACCTTAAATATTTTATATATCATCATTTATATAGTCTACGCCTTATGATTAATAATTTATAACATATAAATAAATTAAATAATTAATATAATTAATATTACACCAATGATGGAACTCATATCGAAATTCGAATACACAAATGGGAAATATTATGACTAGGGTAAACCAGAAATCATGATTTTATGGAGGTTTTAGATTTATTATCCAATAATCTAGTTGGGATTTATTGATTTATTTCATAAAAACAACATGTGCATGATATAATTGATTTATTATTTATACTATTTCCATTTTGAGCCACATTCGGACCCAAAATACCAAAGTAAATTAACACATAGATTTAAAAAACACATTTAAAATAAATTTGTGTTACAATTCATGTTAAATTTTAGAAAATTCTATAAACCTTATGGATATTAATAATAAAATAAAAAATAACTTCATTAAAATAATGATGGTCTCGGGCTCGATTGTGGTTCTCCCTCTCTCTGGAAATCTCCGAAATATTCGCATGATTCCACAAGATATAAAAAAATAGAAAATCATTACAGTAAAATATCTCCACCTAAAGATCCTAAATGTCTACCATGTATTCTAAAATCATATCTGCATCACCATTGTCTTTCTCTACCTAGTATATATCATTCAATTTTTCATGTAGATACCTCCCCAACAAAAAAACATGGAAGAATTCATGTTCTGGGTCTAAATGTCATATCACCTTTTGGTGTCACAACACATCACCCAATCATCTTAATATTTTGAATGTTCTAATTAATCTCATATATAACTATATCACCTAAAGAATTCTCAAAAACTCATACTAAATATATACCTTAGAAACATATGGATTCCCTACACGAACTCCCAATGCCTCTGTCATTAGTCAGTATGAGACATTTAATTTCACGGGGTTGTCATCATACACACATTGATGATATAAACATTTTCTATAATTTTCCATAACAAATATAGCCTTATGAGTTTTGAATCTCTATGATCATTCATTTATAAAAGGTAATTTTCCAGGCATCCCATATAAGTTTATGAATGATACTATACAAAATGTGGAGTTATAACTAATTATTTTTGAAAAAACTTCCAAAGTTGGTGATGCTAGAAAAAACATAAAATTCCTTACATGAACTACCATAGATTTTTCTCAATAATATATAAGATTTTATCTATCTAGATAACATTCTTGGGGATAAATTATATTATACAATAAAAATAAGTCTAAAATTCCTCCTTCAACCCTCTCCATAATAATGACATGTATTCTCAATCATAATATAAACAATTTGTTAAAGGAAATATGTGAATTTGAACAATTTTCTACATGTAATTTAATATCAGGCTCTTAATGGAACTCTTCTCTAGAGAAGATAAGATATCATATGACTTTTTGATGTAATCTTGGGTCAACTATATGTTCTATTGTATTATTTATTTTTATGGAAATCCTAATACAAAATCCATTAATATACTATTCCACATGAACTCTACAACCTGAGGGGATTGATACATCCATACTCGAACCTAGTTCTCATTATTCAACTTATTTCAAGTGAGGCATCAGAATAAAAAATAATCAACACGCATATTAATCCATGGAAACTAAAACTAAAATCAATTTTCATGGTATATATTCCAATACGGGGATGTTCCCCCAAGGTGTATTCATGAAGATTCCTCAAAATCTACACCCACAAAAACATTGATACAATAGTTTTTTCATCCATAAAGGATAATTTTCTCCATAAAATCAATAAATCCATCAGGAATATGTACGATGGATATTTGAATAATAAATAACACCTATAGTATCTCCAATTATAGCCTCCCAAAATAGTTATAAAATAAAAGGTGTAATAAAAATAAAATGAAGCTAAGATATTCCATCCTCATAAATTAATGATAAATATATCAAGGCTTGTTGTTTAAATTCATGAAAAAACATATACAAACAATATATTTCAATTATATAAACTTCCACCACATTCACCTACCAAGTAATATTGAATATCGTATAGTAATATTCCAAGGGGAACACTTTCCATTTCATATAATTCATGTTAACATCCTTATATGATAAGATATAATTAATTATCTTGTGGATGGAGTATATGATAAAAAAATCACCCATATAGTAGTGGCCCCACATCATCATTTTAGGAACCATCGCTTCCATCTCGATATCATGCGTCACATAGTTCTTCAAAAGAGGATTCTACTATCAAACCCATAAGAAAAACACATAATCCTTTACAATAGAGAATATATTGATCTAGTGATGGATGAATTTTTCTATAATACTTAATCAACACCCTCCTCTATCTATCTCAAATGGTTTTTCTCATCAACTTCTGATAGTACTCCTAAAATATATTCTTTAAACTCTCCATCAAATAAAAATTCGTTCCATTAATAAGAAATTAGTCAAATGTGAAAGAATCATAGATAAATTGGTAAAAATATTAGATATTGGTCAAACAAACTAAGGAATATTCATACATCAGTTACAATCTTATATGGCTCCCAATCTAATACTACCTCAACCATTCCTAGGACCACTACTATAGTATCTTTTGAGGTGACATGTCCTAGAATGTGGATAAATAAAATCCAAAAATGAAAATTTTTATGACTCCCATAAATTTATTGTTCTTTGATTATATCTAGTGATATAACAATATTCCTTCAATTATCATCCTCAAATGCTATGTACTGAAGGATTTCATCGATGAATACTTACATGAATTTATTTGAGGAGGTATGAAAGATCTAATTCATTAGACCAATATAAACTATTAGAAAAACCTCTCTGTTTAATAGAATTAAAAAATCAATGAACTAGGTTTCCAAATTTACAAGACTGGTTTATGAAAAAATATATTTATACATAAAACTATATTTTATAGGGGTTCACTATAAAAAATATTTTTATTTTCCAAGATAATTTGTTTTTGAAATATATATGTTATAAAAAAATGTAATATTATATTTTATAAATGTATATTATTTTTCAATATTTTTATTTTATTTTATTAATATATTAAAATATAAGATAACTAAATTGAATGATTATATAACTCCCAAGTAATATATTAAAAATCAATGTGTATTACATTAATAAAATTAATTATTGACCATTAATAAAATATTCTCTTCATTTAATTACTCCTCAATATTACACAAGTATTGATAATTAATTTTTGAAATGTATATATGTTATATTCAATAAATTTTATCATCCACATAATTTATTTTTTTCTATAATTTATTCATATTTTTCCTCTTAATATTTTACTTTCAAATAATTATCGGAAATTAGTATGTCCTTTCAAACAATTATGGTGAATATAACTTATTTAATTTTTTTTAAATTTATTAATGATATAAAATTTAATTTTGGTTTTCTATGGAAATTCTGCCCAAGATATTGTGAATCCACAATTAAAATTTCTTTTTATTTTCCTATGTTTTTTATAATTTTTATGAATAATTATATGATATAATTTTTTCTATTCAAACTTTCTGGATTCAATATACCTAATATAATTTCATTTTTGAATATCTTAATTGAATAATATTATAATATGGTATTGTTAATATATTATCCCATGTTTCCTTTACTTTGACAATTAATATTTCACCATATATAACCATAAAGTGTAGATATTATGGCAACATGATTATAAGAAATATTTCTATACAATCAAATTATTCAGGTTCTATGTACCAAATGTATACTAATTTTTTAATTTCATAATGATGTAATATTGAATACGGTGATATATGAGTATCCTCTACCTTGTATTTCTATTCGACTATTTACTTATCACCAACCAAAATTATTTAGATATAATTTATTATAAAAAACTAAGGAAAATATTTTCATCCCAGATGATTCAATGAACCGAGATACATTAAATTCACATTTTATTTTGACAAATGAAAAAGTAGAAACTATATGTTCCTCATATTTTGAAACAGGTCCAAATTATTTCATCTAATATCTGCCAAATTTTTGGCACATCAATGTACTTGTAATATGATATAACTACAGTTCAGTGGAGAGTCCTATCAAATCGTATCCACATCAACGTTGAATATATCACCACTTAACCCTCTTTATAATGTGGGTCAATATTTAATTATATAAATTACAAATGTAGATATATTATCATAGAATCACTATAATATTTAAAATATGGTAAAAATAATGTATATAATGATAATACTAATGTTTAAGTGATTGAGAAATATCAGACTTTATGTGAATATTTTTAATTTATCTTTTCTACTGACCAAAATGTATTTATGAAATTTAAAAAAAATTAGATGATTGATATGTTATAAATCCATTATCAACTATGAAAAAATAGTTCAACCTAAAACATTAGAATCATGGAATCCCAAAATTGATTTGACTTAATATAAATAAAATCATTATTTAAACACATAGAACCAAACTCCCTATATAGAAATACCCACAACATCTTCATTTTAACATCCAATAATTTTTAAGATATCCAACAAAATATCTTACAAAAATTATCTTCCATTTATCTCTTTAATCATGAATATTTTGTTCCCTGAAGGATTATCACTAAGCTAAAAATAATATGAGATGGATGGTATTCCACATAATTTCCAATTCAAAAAGGAATATTTTAATTTTGTGATCATTATTTATTTTACATAGTTTATATATTTTCCCATAATAATATTATATCATGAATACATATCACTTCATATAGTATTATGTCCCAATTTAAATTAATTTATCTAATTGGGTTTTACTTTAATGTTACCAAATGGTATGGTTTTTATAATTCAAATTCCATTCATTGGGTTATAATACATCATAAATGAATTTTATATGATATTATTATGTATATAGAAACCCTTTATTATGTTAATTTTTTTATTTTCACTTGAACAATGTAGAATTATATTTGTCACACACAATCACATAATTGATTAATTCCCAATAAATTATGTTAATTTTGTAAGTTATTTCCAAATAATACCCAATAAATTATAATTGAAATTATTTTATTATATTTTTTATAAGCATCTATTTCATATATATGATTTTTGATAATTATATTTATTTTTTATCCATGAGATACTAATTTATCTCACTTATTAAAGACCTTTTCCAAAATCTTATAATTATAAAAATATCCTATAAATATAATCATTCCTAAATTTTTTGCGATTTCTTGTGTATGTTGTTTTCCAAGAAAATAAATCTTTTTTTAGATACTAAAATGTTTATGTGGATCTGGATTATATGTACATACAGTCAACACCAAAAAACATCCACGATTTAAATGTTACCACTAATTTGTTCCAGTAAATAGACCAAGCTTCAATCATGGTTTGACCCTCCCTAGTGATATGATTGGATGAAAAACATACTAGTTATAAATAGTTTATTGGATTTATAATTTATTAAATTAGCATCACACAATTTTTAAATAAAAATTCATTATTTGATTCTAGGATTGGGAGAATTGATGAATTATATATAATTTATTATTATATAAGAAAAAAACATTTAATATATGCCAAATTGAGAAATTAGTTCTATGTATTTATGATGTCCATGTACATTTACATCATTATACATAATTAATTGATCAATATGTGAAACATCATGTAATATATTCATTATTGGGAAATTGATTATAAGTATTTATATTGTTCATGTTTTGGAACATAATTCCATATAATTCTTTCTTCAATATGGAAACATTTATCAAGATATGCCTCATAGAAAAACTCACTAAAATTATTTTTGTTTTTCATTTCCTTGAGAATCATTTCATCTATTTTATTCTTCTATAAGGATAAAATAATAGAAGATATGCCTCTTTGAAAATTATATTATATGTATTTACATTGTTCATGTTCATGAAAATTATGCCATGTAATATTTTATATATACTAAAATGTGTTGTTATTTTATGTGATGGGTTGGGCCCAGAATTATATAGCCCCTCAGTGCAAAGGTATGTGTCATGAGGCCACTAGGACAAGGTTATGGGAGCATCCCAACCATTTAACAATGATTCCTCTGAACATGACCTTGACGATATGGTTAAAATGTATTTCAATTTAAAATTTCATCAAAATATGATCAATTATTTTTATATAGGATTTTATTTATTATTATGTTATCCATGGGTATACTTATGCTCTCAGGTTTAGTAAATATGGAATATGTTGGAAAATTTAATCATTCCACAATGTTTCGTTGATAAATATTTAAACTATATGGAACACCCGTAATAATTGTCTGAGATAACCATATTATATTATTTTGTTTTTTCCTAGAAAACATATAATTATAAAATATATAGTTAATTGATTTTTATGGGTAATAATAATTATTTTTCCAATAAGATAATTATTTCCAATATAATGTAACAAAATTTTATTTTCCCAATTAATCATCGATATTAATCTATTTGATTATAAATATATTTTTATCAATGTACCATTATAATTAAACATCCTTCAAAACATTTTTTCTATATCATGGGATAATAAAGTTTGTATTAGAAGATGGTCCAATAAAATCTATAAAAACAATATTTAGAATAACTTAGTTGTAAAACATTAACCATGTGATAAACACATAAGATATTAAAAAAATATATTTTTATATAATAATCAATATTTTTATTATTCATGAATTTTTAATAGTTTGGAAGAATTATTCAGAGGATTAAAGAGGTTAAATTTTTATCAATTAATGAGATGGAAGGCCTTTATTGTTATTGTGGACTCTTAAATAAACTATCGAATGTAAATTATTTTGTTCAATGAGTTGGTAGAATTCACTCAAACACAATAAAAAAATAATTAAATAAATATTACTTTTTTATTACCTTTACGTAGTATGGTCAAGAAAAATATGTATATAAATCATTATTTCCTTCATGATTTTGAATTAAATACACCAAAAAATTACAAAATTGTGTGGATGAAATTTATTTACATTTGGGATATTATAACAACATAGTTGTTCAAATATATATAATTTATTATAGAAATTATATATTAAAATAAAAAAATATTTTATAAGTATTCACTAAAAAAATTATATTTTCATTATCAGGATAATTTATGTTTGGAATACATATGTAATATATATATATATATACTTTCATTACTTATATATTAAATTTATTATGTAATTATTATTTTCATTAATTATGTTTTATATATGATACATAAATAATAAGGTATTATAATTTAATTAAGTTCAATGTAATTTATTAGAAACCTATGAGTATATAATTAATGAAATTAAATCATATATATTATTAAAACATTCTGTATAATTATTTTCTATTGAATTTAACATTTTTTAGAAAATTAAATTGGGGAATATATATATGTTTTCATAATTAGTGTTTTTTATCCCCATATTATATTTTATCCATCAAAATTTACACATATTTTTGTCAAGTATTTGAGATGTTTTGGAAAATATAATTATAGAAAGTAATTCTATTCATTCAAACCATCTGGTTCAATGTACCAAATATCAATTATTTTTTGTATATAATAATAATAGAATATTTGAATATGGTATTATTTGGACATTCTCCCCTATGTGTTGTGTGACCACCAATAATTGTTAACCTTATTTGGCTGTGAAATGTATAAGTTACTCATGATTAATTTTATAAAATAATTCCATACAGTCAAATATTTGAGGATCAATATACTTAATTACCATGAATTTTTTAATATAATAATGATATAATAATGATTTATAGTATTATTTAGACATTTTACCCTATATCCTTTCCATCTACTATTTAAATTTCAGTTTATTTCTAAATGAACAAAAGAAGAAATTAACAAATATTTATAAGAAAACTTTATATGCAGTTAGAATATCCTTGTTTAATGTACCATAAAATCTATGAATTTTGGAATATATTATTTCTAGAAAATTAGATTGTGATATAATTTTAATATCTCATATTTATATTTTTCTACCACCATAAAAACATTACCATGTAAAATTATGATTTGTAGATGTTATGCTTGAATCATTAATTAAAATATTTTCATTTGGGATGATTTATTAAAAAATTAAATATTGATTAACATGTGATTTTCACCATTATAATGTTTAAACATGTGGTTAACACAATTGTAACAAGTTATACAAATTAATTCATCAAAAATATGTAGACATTTCAGGTGATTTCATTTATAAGAAGAAATATTTTGAAATAATTTCATTGGTGGGACCCATCATGTAATATCAACCTTAAAGATGAATTCATGAAAACATATCATCCCTTAGAATGTCGATCCAACATTTAATATATACGATATATATATATTATGGAATCCCTAAAAATAATAAAATACCCCCAAAATAATTTTCTGAATATAAAATACTTGTAGTCAATTAAAAGGGAAACATAATAATTCCATTGATATTATTCAAAATTATCATTATTCATGGTAAAAATGTATTTAATAAATAACATACAACTAAATGGGGGTTGATTTATCATACAAGAAGAACTGAACTTGAAAAATATTATTGTATAACATAAATTATGGAACTAATTCCACCAAAAATTGGATTTACATAATGAAAAATAATCATTATTTAATCCCTTAACACCCATCCACATGTAAAAATACCAACAAATTCATCCCATTATACCACATCCAATTTTATATTCTCTTATTATATACTTTATAGTGAATAACATTCATATCTCCTTCATAACACATGATATGATTTTTTTTCTAATGGTTTTTTCTTAGGCAATGAAGGTCAATAAAATAATGTGATTCTGCACCAATTCATATTCAATACGATATGTATTTAGTTATATATAATTAATCTATTTTAATTATAATATATAATTAATATTCAAGGAATTATATCAGGAATACATTATAATTAATTTTATATTATGTTTCAATTTTATTTAATTCATCGAAGGGGAATTTACATGAATGTTAACAGGTGGTATTGGTTTCATCACTCAATTTAATATCTTCTCTAATTTATTTGATATGTTAAGATTATGTGTTTAGATAACTATGAATAATTAATGTTATATATCCAAATGTATTATGTGGATTTACTTTTATTACACAAAATTACTTCATTGATCAATTCCCACTTCAATGATATGAACATTGTATAAGTTTCCATATTACATTGCATTAATTTTCAATTTAGGTACTATTTTTATATTTTATTCTATGAATCCAATTCATAATAATGAATCTTTTTAATTTTAATTAATTATTATATATGAGGGATTACTTACTATGTCTAATTATATCTATTAACAAAACATTTATATGTTCAAATGATTATATAAACATAAACCAACCTAAAATTTGTGAAATGTAATGTGTGTGTGGTTTTCAAAGAAAATACATCCTTTTACTGTTAAAAACATGTGAATGTAGCAATGGAAATTTTTAACCTAGGGGTAACACATGAAAATTCTATATGGTGATAAACTCATTCGAGAATCAGTAAATGACAATAATCCTTTCTACGCACCTAGTTTCACACTATTAGTGTATATAACAGAATGGTATAAATACAACTTATAAACTTGTTTATCATAAAGATTTTTCATTACATCTCTCTATAAATTTATAAAATGAGATTTAATTATTTTATTCTTAGATTGGGGAATAATTTATTTCTATATAATTCATTCTTCTATATGAAAAAATCATCAATGATGTGCCACATTAAAAAAAGTATTTTATGTGTTTATGTTGTTCATGTCCTGGAACATCATGAAATATAAATATTTTTTCTATATGAGAAAAACATCATACGATAGGCCTTATTAAAAAATTAATTCTAAAAATTTATATTTTTAATGTCCTTAAACCTAATTTGCTATAATTTTTTATTTTATATGGAAATATTTATGTAAGATAAGCCACTTTCAGAAAATGATTATATGCCTTTATGTTGTTCATTTCCATGAACATCATTCCATATAATGATTTCTTCTATATGGTAAAATCACCTAGAATAATCCTTATTGGGATTTTCATAATAGATATTTAAGAATTTCATGTCCTTGGACAATCATCCATGTTATATTCGATATACGATCGATTTCAGTGGAATGTTCTATGATGGTTGAGGCTCATAATTATATATCCCCTCAGTGCACTGGTACGTCCCATAATACATCTAATAAAGGTTAATGTGAGAATACTTATTATTTATAAAATATTTCATATAATATGGTCATGATGTTATGATTAAAATATCTAGAATTATGTATCATCATTGGTATATGATCAGTTATTATTATCCTCCACTTTATTTATTATTATTTTTTCCATGGGTATATTTATCCTTTCATTTTTAATTAATATGGGAATTTTTTTAATTATTCGAAATTGTTTTGTTCATAAATATTTATATTGAATGTTACACCATTAATGATCATTTAAACTCACCCCATAATATATTAGATTCCTTTTCCCCTAGAAGCCCAAAAGATCAAATCATTGGATAAAAGGATTTACAATGAGAATAATTATTTTTTTATGATTTTTATGATTTATATTGTTTCCCATGTAATGTAACAATTTTTTGTATCTAGTTTCCAAATAATATTAAACTATTGGATTATCCATATTTTTTTTTATATATCATTGTAATAAAACAATTACTTTACATAGGGAGACAAATTTATTTTTATTATATCCAATTATTCATAATGACAATAATGATATTAGAATAACATATTATGTATATCATTATATAATATTCCTATCTATTGATAGATTGATCTAAAGAAAATATTCAAAAACCATCTCTCCCCTCTATATTTGTTGAAGATTTTAAAGATCCTTTTTTATCGTTATTCTAAATAGTCACCAGGTTTAGTTTATGGTAAGCTACAAAAAACCTCAAGCTCTCTTCCTCATTATTTGTAATCTACAAAGGGTTTGTCCATGGAAACACACTAGGTTAGTTAATGCTCTTCCTCTACAATTAATCCAACTGCACCATCAGCTCACAATTCATTATGAGAGTCATATAAAATTCTGAAATAGATATTTGGGTTGTCCCTAGGTAAGGGATATTACTATTTAGATCACACAATGGGGACTTATACCAATAAATTCTTTAGGAATGTTATCATCATATTCTGTCACCTATTTAAGAAATAACTTTCCAATAAAGTGTCTATATACAAGGCTTATTATATCCAAATTATGATTAATAAGTTGTATCATCATAGGTATGAGATCATCCTTATATATATGGGTCTTCATATCATAAAATTAAGAAAACAAGATCTTGTCATTTTGTAATAAAATTATCCTTAGTCCGAAACAGTAAATCATTTGATGAAATATGGTTTTCCTATTCATATATAATATAAAGTAATAAGGCCTCATCAATAATATATTTTAGTCCCATTAGAAAATCTCTCCAAAAAATTTAGGTAATAATTCTATATGTAGTGGGTGTTCACTAAATTCCCTCTAGTAATAGTGTCCAAAAATAAAGGATTAGCTATAATATCAAAGACAATCTCTAGGATTAAAAAAGAAATATTTGGAAAATATATTTAGTAATATTCCTATTAATATTGTTCCTAATATAGGTAATACATAGATCATACCTCTAATCATACCTATAACCTATGGTTAATTGAAATCCACTTCAAGTGGTAGTTTTCATCCTTATCTACCAGCTCCCCAACCATAACAATACCCCATATGGGTGGTGCTGTTAATAGGTCAGACTGTAAAAAAATAGCTACTAATTTTCCTAACCATATTATACTCATGACTCATGGTGGGCCACTATAATCGTTATAATGACTATTCACATGTGTTCCATCGATCATATCCTAGTTAGTTGCATGATTGTTTGTACAACCCCACATGTGATGGCCCTGGCTGTTGTAAGTTAATCAACAGCTATATCTCAGCTAACTAGAAAAATAATATCATCCATGAACAATTGATCCTCATTACCATGTTAATTTAATAAATATTATACCATTCATGGTTCGTTTTACATGACATTGACAACATGATTATGAATTCTTAGCAGTTATGTGACCACAACCGGAACTGGCAATCAGTGTCTTCTTATCCATAAGTCTCTCGTCATTGAGTGCATCACAAGCGCCCTGGTAACTGTTCAAATTAAAATTCATATAAAATCATCTATAATATCTAGTTTTAGGACCCACCCAATGGTTTATTCGTGGAAGAATAGATTTTGATCCCTTTGAATAGAGTGTCAAAATTGGTTAGTGAACCCTAATGAATACACTATAGTTTCCATGCACCATAGATGGTGTAGAAAAAGTGATTTGATATCTACTAGATGAAAAGTGGATGGATTGATCTCCTATTTTAAGAGATACACAAAATCAATCATAGATAATGTTTTCACCTATCGGGTATGATTCACCAATCCCCACTATCTCTTATTGGATCCCTAAAGGATAATTGTAGATTAAACCCCAATCTGATCTGGAGTTGTCACAAGAAATAAAAATATGGTAACAATATTTAGCCATCTTAAAGAAACTAAGTGGTCTAGATCACCCAAAAAATTGGGATTCAACTCCCTATAAAACACATGGGGGTTTCATACCTTGGGAAAAATCATGGATGGTATAATAGTTGCAGCCTCCACTATAGTGGATGGTGGATATACAAGATAACTGCATGATGGTACCAACTCATATATATGAAAATATACTAATGTCCCATCACTAATATGATCATCCTTATTATTAAATTAGGGAGTATTGGATGGATACTATCATGGAGGCATCCTAAAATAATCTTGAAATACCAAAATGAGTGAGTATATATGGGGAGGTAACTAAAGAGGGACATGGAAACCACAAAACATTCATGTTTAATGCATGTTTAAATGTATCTTTTAAAATGAAAGACTTCCTGTACCGAGTTTATAAGTTTGTTTTCAAGGATATAATGAATAATCATTAGTCTCTACACAATAAATGGGGTCTTCATATAGAGTGACAAACATGAAACACATAAACACTATTAACATAGTTCCCAATAAAATCTCAAATATTTAAACTATCAAAACACTAATTCTATGTAAAATATGACATTGATACCACTCATTCATGACATAACATGTTAGGTAACCCCTGAAATGTGACATTCCAATTGGGATACCCCATTCCCTGCTCTAATTGGATTGGGGTTAGATACCATCATTGAGTAGGAATGTCACATACATATGAGGAATTATCATAAGATAAAATTAGGCATAGACACATATCCAAATACCTATATAATTAAAAAGGCTAAAAACATATTCCAAATTCATTTATGTATCCATATCTCACATAATAATTAGAAAAATTTATGTAAATGACTATTGGTCCAAATATAATCCCATAAAAACTAATAATTAAGTCCAACCTTCTGAGAGGGAGGAAAATGATGTCACATGAAACACCTAGTACAATCCACAATCTGTCTATCAAAACAACAATCCTCCTTCTCAGTATCTTCTGAGGACTCTATCAGAATGAGTTTTCACTAACATAAGACACAATATGTTTCGGTATATCCCATGCAAGGGTTAACATAACAATATCGAGTAGGAAATTTAAAAATTACCAAACCTAAAAAATAAAAAAATATTCATCACATCTCTTAAACTATGTTTCAATTATTAAAATGTATACACGAATAGAACACACATATATAGTGATGATATTCACCCATTAAATATAAGATATCCACCACACTTTTATATACTTTATTACTTATAAAGAATCTATGCGATTCTCATCCAGGTAAAATCACTCAACGATTATTTACATCAATGATTCACTCACTAGATATGTCATGATAATTGGAATCCACACTATAAGTCACTCATTAGAACTATTAATATTTAAATACATAGATTGGGTATCCAACCAAGGGCCTTGGGGATACATTGGACCTTACCCAAAATTACCCTCTAAAAACGGGAACATATGCTCAGGAATATTGGTCATCATGATTCCTTAAACTCCACCTAGGGAAGAAGTGGAAATGATAGAGGATCACAAACAATTTCATATTGATGGAATGCCAAAATTTATCCATGAATATTTTCATTTATAGGATCACGTATTATGTTTTATATGTGATGTCTCATTTTAACCTATTAGGGATGGGGGAAGAAAACACACCATAGATAAATTGGTAACAATAAAATAAATTTGGGACCATTAATACCCCATAGAAAGTACGTTGTGTGTATTAGGTGTTCAATGTGTTGATTTATATCGTGGTTGGTCTATCTGAATCATTATATCCTCATGTCCATTAGGACATTCTTGTGTACTATGTTCATTCTCGTGTACTTAATCAACTGTGGGTACTCCAGTTGTGTCTTCGTATGGGGTCATTAGCATGTGTTGTGGTCATTATATTGTCCCTTGTATTGTCGACACCCATATACCTAGGTTTAGATAATGGTCTTAAATCCATGACATCAATTATGTATATAATATATCATGCTACATTTGATAAATTTAACTAAAAATAAACCCTCGATCCATAGGATGGAATGTCATAGATTGTGTTCTTTAGGTGAAAATGACGTGAGGGATGTATTTCCAAAAAAATACCAACTATTCTATTTTATTCCACATGAATCATTCACCATAAATTCATTAAGTAAACCCACTAATAATTATATTTCTATGATCTGTAGATCCTGGTAGTTACCAGTTACTATATTATAGATATTAATTAAAATAAATAATCCACTATGTCCAAAAACATCAACAAAATGCCAAAAATCATCAAAATGGGCCCTGAAATTCCAAATAATAACTATCCCCAATAATTAGAAACCACTTACTAACCTCAGATATTCAATTAATCTAAACTATGAATCCCTTATGACATTCTATTACACAAATGAATGATTTTTTCAATGATATTTCATTTGATATTTGTCGAAATATCGCCCTATTGAATACTAATGATTAAATCATGATCAATGGTGTGGGGGAAACATTGAGAACATATTAAAAATCCTCTTATGTAATTCACGATTTCCTCTATAATTTGACATCAAAATGGTTATTAAATATCAAAAATAAAATGCAAAATAATAAAATATTATTAATCACAAATTTCTAGGTATTAGATCCTGAACCAAAAAATATGATCCACTGAAAAATAAATCTATTAGAGAAATTGTTTTTTCCAATCATGGGATAATAAAATAAGGGTTAAAAATGACAACAAATAGAATACCTTGAGTTTAGATAGACCATAAACAAAGAATATCTATTCATTCCAACCATTGATAACATCCACAAGCACCCTTATCACCCTGATTTCTAATTCATAATCAATTATTTATTGTCCAAAAATATTTCTCATTTGAACCTCTATTAATTATCAAGTTAATAATTATTACACAATGTATTTTACATAAGATCTATTATATAAAGAAAGGGATTCAGTTTAGGATATAAAAATGAATAATTTATTTAAGTAATTTATTTAATTACTATTCAACCTATAATTTCATTCATTAAAAAAATCCAATACACATAAGTATAACAACATGTGTATGTTAAAACCCACTTTTAGGATTAAAAATATGTCTATGATTTATTATACATGATTCCTTTATCAATGTTTCACTTTTTTAATAAAACATGTTCCCACGTGATATAATATAATTTATCTTTATACTATGTTCACACCAATCATCTTCACTGCCTTGAATCCAACAGTAACTCAACACATAACTTTTAAAATATTTTATATTTTATTCTAATATTTTCCTAGGGAAAATCAATTTTTTAAATAAGTACTAAAAAATGAAAACACACTGCTTGTGAAATGATGAGAAAAATCATTTAAATGAATTTTGAAACACTACATGTAACATTTTTGGAAGTATTAGAGTGTATAATGAATTTTATATATCATTATAAAAAATTATGGACATGTGAATGATTTATATTAAAAATAAATTTTTATCATGATGAAATTCAAATCATATTAAATGAATATTTAAAAAAATATTTATTTATATTTTTTTAATAAAATTTATTTTATTAAATAATATATAATTAAAACCCTATATTTTTTTGAAATGAAAGATATATGGTTCATAATATCAACAATATCACTTTTATGGACATTCTATTCATTTAGTGTAACATTCAAAACACCAAAATAATAAAAACCATTAATATCACAGTAATTGAAAAAATGGAATATGTGGGGTAAAACAAAGAGATTAGGGTCCAAACATAGCACCGCTTTTTCAAAATACTATAAGGTGTTTCTATTTGAAATCAAACTCATATAATATTTATAATAAATCATTATTATAGTATTTATCTATTGAAAGAAATTTTTATTAATTCAACAAAATATGTATCTTCAAGGGATCCCATCTCCTTACAAATAAAAATGAATATTTTCTCATTTTATTCTCACACCTTTTAGGCACTCATGATAAGAAATTCCCTCCCAAAATCCCTCTATTACATCCATTTCCTATTCCAAGATTCCCTCATATAATCACAAATCCATCCTAGGAATGTTTTGGATATTACCTTAATGTGGTTTTTCTTTGATGTGGAAGATATATAACATATGTGAAATTTCAGAATACAAGTATAGGTAACCATTCTTTAGAACCACATTTTTAATAGGTTATTGACTTAGTTTATAAATATTTTTGTAAAATGTATATATTATTAATATTAAATTATTTATAAATTTATATGGACTGGAAGATATTATAATATAAATTTTATTCTACATTTTAAAATTCATTCAGTGGTTCTAAAAATGAACCCTTCTATGTATTTTATATGAATTATTATTAAAAAAAGGGAAAAATATTCTATTTTAATATATATTTCTAAATAGATTTTTCTTATTTTTCTTATTATTATTTCTTTTTAAAAATTCATTAAAATCATTCATTTTCACATAAATGAAATCCAATCCTTATTTTTATATTGGTATTATTAAAAAGGTATTTAAATATATTAGATATTATAATACCAATAAATGTTTTCCTTGTGAGTGAAAAAATACATTTATGGAAATGAATGATTTAATATTTTATATTATGTTATGGTTATTCATCATTTATTATAATTATAGGTAGTACTATCATATTCTTTGTTTCTATAGTTCTATAACACTTCATTGGAAAGTGGTTCTTTTATAAAAAAAGAACAATTTCACCTGGTATATCTCGACAATGAATTCGGTATAAGAACTATGTTATCTTTTATATTTATCCCAAGATATTAATTTAATTTTTGAGGTAGGTTATTCTATTAATATGTATGATAGGAAAATGATATCACATGTTACCTACATAATTTTTCTATTTTTTGACTTAGTTTTGGACAAAATATTTTTATTTCATATGGATAGATAATGAATTTATGTTCAGATGATTTTGTATCTCCTTCAAAAAAGTGTAATGTAATATTTTTTTAAAATTATTTCAATTTTTTTACTAAAATGAAGCTGTTTTGCTAATTATTTCTCATTTAAATTCTGTAATAAATATACATTAAAAAATATATACTTATATATTATAATTTCATGGTTATGAAAATGTTTATTTTTATCAAAATTTATATTATGAATGAGGAAATGTTTTATAAGTATTCATAGACTTACTGGTTTATGCCATTATTTTTATGTCCCCCTTGATTAATTTTTTCATCATCCCATGTGGTCAATTTTAAGCACATTTTTTATGGATGAGTATGTACATATATGAGGTGAATATAAAAATTAGGAATATTGTTATTGTAGAAGAATATATATATGTTAAAAAAATTTATATTGTAAAAAATTGATACATAGTGGATGTATCAACTTTTTAAGGAATGTGTTTTCTATTTTAGCATTATGAATTAAACCATTAATACTCTAAACCATATTCATACTCAAAATCAATGAGATTTAAATTCAAATAAGAAACTATTGACAATGTAATGATTATGGATGGTACCATATAGATTCAATTAAAAGAAAAGAAATTTAATTATTTATTTTAATAAAGTTACATTTCAAACAAATCAATTAAATCATAATTCCAACATTATGAAAATAAATTTTGTTTCTCATTTTCTTGGGTCTATGATATTTTATTCTTTTTATTTACTTTTAAAACCATAATGTCATTAAAATGAATTAAATTATGTCAAATTATGGTGAAGATGTCTTGATTGAAGCATGAATGTACAAAAAAATATAAATTTATATGGAATATGATTATGGAATACCTTAATTATTTAATATATATTCTAAATATATTTCCAAGGGTTTGGAGAAATTGATGTATTGTCTTTGATTGTCACAAATCCACACATGTATGACTCCTATATGAAGCTCCTTCTTTAATAAAAACACCATAAATATATTTTTATAAACAAATATATATTTTAAATTAATCTAAAAAACAATGAATAACCACTAAATAAATCAGTCAACTTCCAATAATCTTGTGTTCTTTGAGTAGAGTGTTTTCAATAATCTATGAAATAGTCAAAATAATGTATACCAATCCAAATTCATAATCAATGGAATTAATTACACTACAAAATTTGATGAATAATTCCTTTATACACCAGAAAATCCCCATTGGCTATATAAAATCAATAATACATAAGAATATAGTGCATATTAAATCTTAGGATTCCCCAAACCAAGGTAACATAAAATCCCAATTAGAAAAGAGAGATTAAACAATTCTCTTGGTGGATCACTTTTAATACCCTTTCTAGAGGATTGAATGATTAGAAGATAGGTATAAATGGATTATTATAGGATATTAGGGGAAGATAAAAATAAATGAATATTATCAAACACTATTTTGAACCTCGTCTATGTCAATATTAGAGAGTTGAAAAAAGAAGGAATATAACCTCTAATAAGTGTGGAAAAACTAAGGTCAATTGGTGGTATCCCCCTCAATAAACAAATGGTAGAAAAGTGATGATTTGATCCGTTAATATCATAATAGTCTTACTAGATCGATTACACTAAGAAGTCTGTAACCCTAGAAAGTGATCCTTTCATTATTCAAACCTATCAGCCAGTTACTATTATGTTACCTACTATGGTTACATGGTTCAAAACACATTATCTTTTCATTAAGATACATTTTTCTTATGTTGGGATTATCTTATCGGACCAGTTAGACTATATTCTCTCATGGTATAGCTAGATATTTCGTTAATGGGGATTTTTTAATGTATCTTTTTCAAAACATATTAATAACCATATTTATGGGTATAACCAAATAAATAACTTGTATATAAAATAACATTTATTATATAATTCCATATATTAATATACTCAATGGAATGAAATATGTGTGAAACATTTATGAATTGATGTTTTCATACATGGGAATTTAATTCTTTTAGTCATCATCCAAAAATAATTTATTAGATAATATTAGAATTATATTTTCATAGATTTATCTTCTAAAAGTATTATTATGGTCATGACTTCTGAAAAATTGGGGTTTTTCTATTCATTAAAAAAAATTACTATTTAAAAAATAAAAAACTATAAAGCAATTGAATATAAATTATAATCCAAAATATAGATCCCATAAACAATTCAATCAATTAATTTCAATATTTGACAAACAAAAACAATAATTAGAATAATTTCAATATAGAATATTATAAATCATCATATTGAGTATAACAAAATTAATATCCATCCCTACAGTCACATAATGATTAAATTCAAAATATAGGTCAACTACAAAAGTGAATATATAGAAGAAATATTTGTTTGTAAAATTTATATATATTGAAGAATGAATAAAGGTTCATTTCAAAAATAAAACACATATTTTATGGATTAGAAAAAATTATTATTTACATAAAAAAAGTATTTAATATAATTTAATATTCAATTATATAAACTCATTTTTATAGAGTAATTTCAAAATAAAAAAGACAGTTTATGGAAAACATGAATAAAATATATCATCATAATATTTCCCCACATGAATAAAATTTTATATCCCTATGAAATAAAGGATAAAATTCAGTAGAAATAAAATAATTCCATTATCTAGAAAATATAATTCCATAATGAGTTATTTTTTGTGAATTTTCTCTCGATAAACGATTACAGTTTCAAATTTGATTTCCCAATTATATTCAAACAGAATTAGTAAATATTTTTTTTTATAAATATATTTGAAAAATAATATAACAACCCATAAATTACATATATTTTTATTACTTCAAAAGTGAAGCACCTTTATTACAACATATAATAAAACCATAAAAGGACTGTATAGGTATAGTGTCTTTAGAAGTTGGGAAACATAAACAACTGGTTCATAAATCATCTACATTGTCTCCCATTAATTTTATCATATCTAGAGTCCCTTTTTCCATATCATATATAATACCCTAATTCTTGACATGGGGAAATTATAACATATAAAAGGGTGAGCTGAAATGCTCCGTAAGGGTAAAGAAAAAAATATCAATCATATCATATTCATAAGAACATAACATTTTGAAACTCTTAACCGACAAATGAGGTCATAATATCATATCATGGGATAAATCATGGTAGTGAAATTTAATCCCAATAATCATAACATGAAAATTTGTGGAATACAAACATAATCATAGAGAATCACTTTTTAGTAGTCAAGACTCAATGCCAAGACTCTCCTTACGGACAAAGATCATTTCTGAACTGAGTTCACTCCTCATTTCAGTCCTGTATCACTGAACCAGATTAACCTTATGTTCCATCCATGCCTATGTCATGAGATATAAATCTATACGCAATACATTGGAAGGATATATAGGTCCCACCCATCTCAAAATTATACCAATCTTATGTGTGCCACAAGATCATAAATTATACATCATAGCATAACCCTTTTAATAAAAATTGGATTCTTAAACATCATGCCATCATAACATAATCCATATAAGATAAAAGGAAATCATAAAAATAATTCCATCATAAAATAATCGAATGATTGTAAAAATAGGGACATAAACATAACCATATATTATCTGATATGGAAAATAATTTTGATATAACACCTGAACACCATTCTTGAGGAAAATATCCTTTCTACTTCAAAAACTTTTTTCCTTTCTAAACATGTCATAGTATTTCAAACTATAAGAAGTAGATTAAAAATAAACTTGAAATATTTTAATGGAATATTCATGTAAATAATGTTCTATGAAAACATAAAAATCTATTCATGTCGTATATGTTAAAAAAATTGTTCCCCGTTCTTTGGATGGAAAAGTCAAAATGTACCTCGTACTAAAAACGACAAATGATTCCTTTCATATCTTTTACTAAAAATTAACCAACGAGTTATATTGGATTTAAAAAACTATATTATGATAGAAATAATATTATATATTGTTTAAACATGTATGTGGAAGATAAATATACCCCAGTTAATTCAGAAATATAAACAATTTCATAATAAAATGAGATTGTGAGATTTTCCATTACCTAAGGTCCGATTTGTTCGTACGTATCTGAACCTACTATATAATGATTTAAATAATGTCATTGCCTTATTACAGAATCATATTCATTGTTATGATATAATATATGGTCATATTCTTATATCTTTATTAGTAATATTTCATTGTTACTTGTTATTTGGGTGCTCATTGCTTTATGTTCTTATGCATGTTTTGTCGAATAAATTAATATTCTTATTTTTAATTTCATAGATACCTAATTTCCATAATGTTAATAGTGTAATATATATCATATTTATTCATTTAATTCACTTATAAAATCATTATTCATTAAAGATCATGTAGAATGAGTCGCATCACATTGTGAAGACAGTAGGCCGTACGTACGCACGAGCGATGCTATCATTTCAATAACTATTGAATGGTATTGGAGTGGAAGATGAAATGTCTAATAACTATTATCATGTTATAATAATAATATTTAGTTATTCTTTAGACCATTATACCCATCCATGTAAGGTGGTGGTGGAAACATATTACACCACAGCGTGGAGAGGGTATTCCATACGTACGCACGCGCGATGATTTCTTTTTCCGTAGGATGGATAGAAGGTGAAATTGGTTTGTTTCATATTTATAATATCATATCAGTATATTAGTGATATTTAGGTTATTAATTTATGATGAAAAAATTAATAAGAATAAGTAGAAGAATAAATAAATTGGAAATAATCGGTAAAGGATACTACCTCTTCTTCTACGTGCCTCTTCTTAACCTCCTCTTAGGTCACTAAATATGGTCTTTGAATAAGACCAAGACCTCTAGGATGCTTCTAGGGAAGTGGATAAGAGACATTGGTAGGGGGTTTCCAAGCTGTAGGCTCAATGTGGTGTGAGGAGGAGAGGGAGGAGGTTCCCTTTTATATGGGAGGAGAGGGGCACCTTAGAAAAAACATAAAATATTATTTTATAATAAAGTTATATTCGGTTTTTAATAGCTCAAAGTTGATTTATTTAGAAGATAAGGTGGGGATGGGTCAAAATAATCTCAGCCAACAGTTTTTAGGCAAGTTTGGGTTACTATTATAACCTTATCATTTATATTTAACTCTAAGTTAGATAATTTAACTTTTATCATGTCTTCTTGTTTTCTTACACTATATGGTTAATAAAATTACTATAAAAAGCCAAACGAACCCCAAGTGGTTCATTATTAATATTTATAACATTATCTAATTCATTTGGACGATCCTTAGATATTTAGGAATAAAATTTCAATTAATAATATTATATTTGTTTTAAAAACTATTTGATGTCAATTTTGACACTATTTGGTAATTTATTTTTGTGAAAATCATAACAGAATTATTAGTTCAAAAAAGGTTAATTAAATAAATAATAACATGTCATATTAACCTATAAAATTAATGTAATTCATAAAAAGTATAAAATTACACTTATTTGGGTATTCATAATATCAATTATATTAATATTTCATCAATAAGGTAATTAATGCATCATCATTGTGTCATAAATAAATTAAATTATTTAATGTCTAAAAATTATTAATAAAATACCTTTATATAGGAAATATTTTAATATTTCTAATGAATATTTATAGCAGAATTTATCTTATGTATAACCCAATATTAATAATGTTTTAGTTATTAAACAATGATTTTAACTATTTTAACTCTTCATTAAATAAAATAATAATAAGTGTCCTAATCTAATCCAAGTGGACCTAAATGGTCACATTTTATACATAAGGTTATTTTGGTCTAATTACACTAATCCAATAAAATTAGGACATGTGTTAGGGTAATAATAATATCATTTTACCCTTAATTACCCTATTTACTTTTAACCATGGTAAATAAAAGTAAAAAGTAATTATTCACCCAAAATTATTTTTATCTTATTGAACCACATTAAACTCCTTGATAGTAACTGTGTCTCTCGGATTTTTGAAATTCTACTCACAGAAGTGGTAAAATTATGTTTTATGTACAATTGAAAATTCTCCTAGGAGGTGGGTAAAACACAGTAAAAAGTTCAATAAAATTTTTATGTATCTATATTATTATAAAATTACTCAAATGAATTTAATTGAACTTATATATTTATTATTTATCTAATATGACATAAATTAATTTAAATAAAAAATGATTATTTATATAAAAAGTCAGGTTTAACCAATAACTTAGTGTTTTCACTATTCATCAAAAATTGAATGTTTTCAAAAAAATACAAAAAATTCACCCTAGGCTAATTTCTATATTATGAATCCAAAAATAAAGTCCATTTTAAATGATAAAATATATAAAATTTCAAAAAGTGTGTATTACTATTCATAACAGATAGTTTATATAATATTTTAATAACATATCGTTGTTTATTGAAACTCTGTGTTGCGTACAATGCAAGCTGTTGAGGAAGGTTGCTCTTGAATATTACGCAAGACAAGATAGTGTTGTGTGTAGTGATATATTCTTTTGGTGATGCATATAACATAAAAACAAATTATTTCTCATAAAATATCAGGTGTTACATTAAACCCCCCCTTAAAATGAATTTCTCCCTCGAAATTCATCACATTGTAACAAACAGATGAGGATACCTCTCCCTCATCATATACTCAATTTCCCATGTAGCTTCTTCTAATTGGTGGTTCCTCCATATAACATTCACCAAGAAAGTGGTCTTGTTCCATATGACTTTTTCGCTACAATCCAGAATCTCTATTGGATGTTCTTCATAAGAAATATTTTTCTCCAACAGTACAACTTCTGAGCTGAGTACATGTGAAGGATCGGGTATGTACATTCTCAATAGAGATACATGGAACACATCCTGAACTTGAGAGAGATTAGGTGGAAGTGCCATTTAGTAAGCTACCTTCCCAACACGATCCAGAATTTCAAAACGGCCAAAATACCTAGGGCTCAGCTTTCACTTCTTTCAAAATCTCATTACACTCTTCCAGTGAGATATTCATAAGAGCACTTTATCACCCACTTCAAACTCTAGGTATTTTCTTCGGTTATCAGCATAACGTTTTTGTCGACTTTGAGCTTCTCTTATGTGTTGTTGAATAGATCTTACATTTTCTTCCATATTATCAATAAGATCTGTTCCTAATATATTTCTTTCCCCAACTTCATCCCAGAAAGTTTGAGTTCTGCATTTCATTCCATATAGTGCTTTATAAAGATCTATATGAATACTGGAGTGAAAGCAATTATTATAAGAAAGTTCCACCAAAGGTAGGTGTTGATTCCAACCACCATTGAAATCCATAGATCATGCTCTCAACATATCTTCTAGAGTTTGAATTGTCCTCTCAGACTGACCGTCTGTCTGAGGATGATAAGTAGTGCTGAAACTCAACTCTGTATCTAGATTATGCTGAAGACATTGCCAAAACTTAGAGGTAAACGTCAGATCCCAATCATATATAATAGAAAGTGGTACTCCATGAAATCTTACCACTTCCTTCACATATATCCTGGCAAGATGATCAAGAGTGAAATCTTCACTATTAGCAATGAAGTGTTCCAACTTTATAAGATGATCAACTATGAACAAGATAACATTATTTCCTTTGGATGTTTTAGGAAGTCCGGTGACAACGTATATAGTGATGTTTTCCCATTTCCATTCGGGTATGGGTAATGATTATAACATCCCCTTAGACTTCTGTCTCTCAGCTTTAACTTGCTGACAAACCAAGCATCGAGAGACATATTCAGTAACATCTTTTTTCATGCCATCCCACCTGAAGTACACTTTCAGGTCCCTATACATCATCGTGCTTCCGAGATTTATAGGGAATGAAGAACTATGAGACTCATCCAACATCTTATTCTTTTATTCTCGGATGGGGGGAACGCTACCCCAATTCAGGAACCTTATTTTTCCATAACAATAAAGGTTGAATTCAGGAACATTTCTTACCTTATTTTGTAACTCTACATCTTCTTTTTGTACCTCTTTAATCTTGACATTAATAGATGCTTGGACATTCATTTGTGAAAGATAAGATTTCTCCCCTTCCATTATAATTCCAAATACTTCATTTGTAAATCCCTAAATATTAGATCTATTGTAATCCTCATCATGGATAAGCTAGCATGGTGTTGTTGACTTAATGCGTCTGCCACCTTCTTTGCTTTCCCAGGGTGGTAATGAATTGATCAGTCGTAATACATAATCAGCTCCAACCATCTCTTTTCTGCATATTTAGCTCCTTTGGTGTGAAAATATACTTTAAACTTTTATGATCAGTATAAATATCACACCTTTCACCATAATGATAATTCCTCTAAATCTTCAATGCAAGTATTACCGCGTCTAACTCCAATTCACGAGTTGGGTAATTTTACTCATGGAGTTTCAACTGTCGTGAGGCATAAGTTATCACCATATCAATTTGCATAATAATACACCCCAATCCCTTCATGGATTCATCACTGTAGATCACAAAACATTCTCCACTACAAGGTAGTGTGAGCACAGGTGCACTGGATATCCGTCTTTTCAACTCCTTGAAATTCTATTCACCCTCCCTGTCCACACGAACTTAACACCCTTTAGAGTCTACCTAGTGATTGGATTAGATAAGCTTGAAAAATCTTTCACAAAACATCAATAATATCCATCCATAACAAGAAAACTTCGGATCTCATTTACCGTTGTTGGTCTCGACCATCTTTCAATAACCTTTGTTTTTGCTGGATCCACAGATATCCCCTCTTTGAGATTATGTGACCCAAAAATGCAACTTTTTGAAGCCAAAATTCACACTGGGTAAATTTGGCATAAAGGATCTCCTTTCGCATGGTCTTCAAAACAATTCTAAAGTGATCTTCATGTTCTTCCTTTCTCTTTGAATAGAATAGAATATCATCTATATAGACTACCAAAAACTAGTCAAGTTAGTCTCTAAAGACTCTATTCATCATATCCATGAAGATAGAAGGGGAATTAGTAAGATGAAATAAAATCACTATAAATTCAGAGTGTCCATACTTTGTACGGAAAGACATCTTTGGTATATCCTCCCTTTTGACCCTCAATTGAAGATACCCTGAAAAAATATCAATCTTGGATAATTATTGAGCTCCACATTGGTGGTCAAATAAGTCATCAATGAATGAGAGAGGATATTTGTTCTTGATAGTGATTTTTCTTAAGTTCTCAATAATCAATGCAAAGTCTCATTGATCCATCTTTCTTCTTAATAAGCAGAACTGGTGCTCCCCAAGGTGATGCACCAGGGCATATGAATCCTTTATCAAGATTGTCTTGGAGTTTCTTCTTCAATTCCTACAAATCAATTGGGGCCATTATATATGGTGTATTTGAAATGTCCATAGCAACCAATATGAGTTCTATTTAAACCTCAACTTCACGATTTGGTGGAAGACCTAGCAATTTCTCTGGAAAGACATCATCAAACTCCTTTACAATGGGAATATTTTGAATCGTGAGTTTTTTTCCAAGAATTTGAGATAATCATGAGTTTCTCACCAACCATTTGAGATAAATAACCTTCTTTTATTGGAATCAAGACCCATAAGATGGATGAAATTTCCACTGGAAGTTTATATTCATCCTTGCATTGATAGGTGATCATTGATTGATCAGGAATATGAAATGTGACATCCCTTATTTGGAAATAAATATGAGCTCTATATAAGGTAAGACAATCAATGCCAAAAAAACATCAAATTAAACTATATGATGGATAACTAGATTTGCGGGAAGCACATTCCCAAAAAAGTAAATTAGAGAATAATTATAAACTTTTGGAGCAACCATTGTACCATTAGGAGTTGTCACAACTAACTCAATAGCTAATTTTTTAGGTAGTATGGTGATACCCATAAAAATTCATCATAAATAAAAGAGTTGGTGGATTCAGAATAAAAGAAAACATTTTATACTATAGAGTGGATGGTAAGTGTATCTTTCACCACTTCATTGTCGTACTCCACATCGCTGATAGAAATTGGATGTGACTTTCCTCTGTCTTTGGCCTGAAGAGTTTTTTGGTATCGATCATCATCAACAAACAATGGATTCAGACATTGATTATCATAATTCCCCATTTCCTTTCACTTGTAACATTGAAGTGTAGGAGGTGCATTTTGTGTACCCCTTTCTTTATTCGCATCATTAGACATCTTATTCCCATTCTTTCGACATTCAACGGTGTGATGGCCTTCTTTTCCACACATAAAAAATTTACTTGTCCCTTTAAGAAAATTCCCTCCATGTTGTATTCCACACATTGAGCATAAGGGAAAACTCATCTTCTTTTCAGTGTTGTATATAGATTTTCCATTTAATTCCATTTTTCGTTTCAAATCAAACCCATATGACTAATGGGTTACTCCAATATCCATCTCAACCTTGAGAGCACATCAAACAATTTCCTCGTAGCTAATGAAGTCCCTTATGGATAATGCCCTTCGGAGACATGGTTTTGAGCCATTAAAGAATCAATCGATCTTACTCTCAAGTTGGATAATAATCCCTGAAGCGTACCTTTCAAGACTTCTAAAATTTTATTTGTAGATACCAAGAGATTCATCATCATTTTGCTTTAGTTCAAGAAACTCCATCTCCATCATTGTTCGAAGAATATGAGGGAAGTAATTATTGGAAAATAAGTTCTTGAACTCATCCCATTCCATGGTCTCAATTTCATCTCATTGCCTTGTATTATTGATAAGATTCACGATTGATCAGAATCCCCTTCCAAATGATATACGGCTAAGATAAAATTATCATGTTCAGAACATTGAAGAACTGAAAATATCTTTTCAGTAGTACTAATCCATTGTTTAGACACTAATGGATCAGTAGAGTAGGTGAATGAGGGTGAACACTTCCTCATAAAAAATTCAACATAATGTTTCTCCTTACTTTAATCATTTGGAATTCCAGCCTAATTCGTATCTTGAGAAAGTTGTGTGAGCATGGATAGAAGAATTTTCATTCCTGCTCCCATAACATTTGTTTGCTTAGGGGGACAATCATTGCATTTCCCGTCACATTCAACATTAACACAGTTCCTTTGGGTTCCAACCATTGACTAAAACCAAGATGAATAGCTTGAGAAACACTAATCATTAGAGGAAAATCACATAATAATGTATAAAATTTCAAAATTTAGGTCTTATCATTGGTTATTCATGGACATTTCTACAACAATAATATTTTTTCCTATGCTTAGATATATCCTTAAGGTTCTTACTAGGGCTTTCACATTCTAGTTTCTAAAGTTTGACTATACCTTTAATATAATACCAACTATAACGACCCATAAATTACAAACATTGTTATTACTTCAAAACTGAAGGACACTTATTACAACATATAACCAAACCATGAAAGGACCATATAGGTATAGTGTCTTTAAAACTGTGAAACATAAACAAAAGGTTCATAAATCATCTACACTATCTCGATTTTATTTTATCATATCTAGTGTCCCTTTTGGCATATCTAACTTAATACCCTTCTTCCTAAACTGGGGAAAAGAAAACACACAAAAGGGTGGGCTAAAATGCTCAGTAAAGGTAAACTAAAGAAATATAAATCATATTATATTCATAAGAACATAACATTTTGAAAATATTAACCATCAAAAGAGATCATAATACCATAACATGAGATAAATCATGGTAGTGAAATGTAATCCCAATAAAAATAAAATGAAACATTGTTGAATACACACATAATCATAGAGAATCATTTATTATTAGTCAAGACTCATTTCCAAGACTATCGTAGCGGACAAAGTCCATTTCTAAACCGAGTTCACTCCTCGTTTTAGTCCTGTATCACTGAACAGAAATAAACATTCATTCTAGCCATGTCTATCTAATGAGATATAAATCTTTACCCAATGTATTTTAGGGAGATATAGGTCCCACCCATCTCATAATAATACCATTATTATTTGTTCCACAAGATCATAAATCATATATCATAGCATAACCCATGTAATAAAAATGGGATTCTTAAACATCATGCCATCATAACATAATCCATATAAGATAAAAGGAAATCATAAAAATAATCACATCATAAAATAATAAAAGAAATGAAAATATATGGATAGAAACATAACCTTATATTATCTTATATGTAAAATAATTTTGATATAATGCTTTAACTCTATTCTTGAGAAAAATATCCTTTCTACTACAAATTTTTTTTCCTTTTTAAACATGTCATACTATTTGAAACTAAAAGAAGTTGATTAAAAATAAACTTAAAAACCTGTAAAGGAAGCATCATGGAAATAATTTTCTATGAAATCATAAAAAACCATTAATTTTGTATAAGTTAAAAATAAATTTTTTCTCGTACTTTGGATGGAAATGTCCAAAATTACCACTTACTAAAAAGGAAAATAGATTCCATTCATATATTTTACTAAAAATTCACCAATGAGTACAATTGGATTTTAATAATTATATAAGGATATAAATAATATTACATATTGATGAAACATGGATTTTGATGATAAATATAGCTTAGTAAATTCAGAAATATAAACAATCTTGGATAAAAATGAGATTGTGAGATTTTCCCTTACCTTAGGTCTGATTTTCTTAGTACGTATCTAAACCTTCTGTATAATGATTTAAATAATGTCATTGAATTATTAAATAATCATATTCATTGTTATGATTTCATATATGGTCATATTATTATCTTCTTGTTAGTAATATTTCATTGCTACTTGTTATTTGGGTGGTTATTTCTTTATGTTCTTATGCATGTTTTGTCAAATAAGTTCATATTATTCTTTTTCAGGATTTGGATAAATCATTTCCAGAATTTTATTATTGTAATATATATCATATTTATTCATTCAATTAAATTATATAATCATTATTCATTGACTATCATGTGGAATTAGTCATATCACATTGTGGAGACGGTAGGTCGTAGGTACGCACAAGCGATGCTATCATTCCCAGTACTATTGAATGGTATAGGAGTGGAAGATGGAATGTCTCATAATTATTATAATTTTATAATAATAATATATAGTAATTATTTACACCATTATACCCATCCAAGTAAGGTGGTGGTGGAGAATAGATTACACCATCGCGTGGAGATGGTATTCCATACGTACGCATGTGCGAAGATTTCATTTTCCGTAGGATGGATAGAATGTGAAATAGGTCTGTTTCATATTTATAATAATATATAAGTATATGAGTGATACTGATGTTATTAATTTATTATTAAATAAATAATAATGAAGATGTAGGATAAGAAATAAATTGGAAATGAGCCGGTAAAGGATATTACCTCTTCTTTGACGCGCCTCTTCTTAACCTCCTCTTAGGGCACTAAAGATGCTCTTTGAATAATATCCAGACCTCTAGTATATATATAGGGAATTTTAGAAGATAAATTGGTAGGGTTTGTCCGAGCATGAAGGCTCAATGTGGTGTGAGGGGGAGAGGGAGGAGGTTCCCTTTTATATTGGAGGAGAGGGGCGCCTAAGTTAAAACATAAAATATTATTTTATAATAATGTCATATTCAGTTTTTAATAGCTCCAAATTGATTTACTTCGAATATAAGGTGGGTATGGGTATAAATAATCTCAACCAATAGGTTTTAGACAAGTTTAGGTTACTATTGTAACCTTATCATTTAGATTTAACTCTAAGTTAGATAATTTAACTTTTACCATGTCTTCTTGTTTTTTACACTATTTGGTTATTAAACTTATTATAAGAAGCCAAACGAAACAAAAGTGGTTCATTATTACTATAAATAAACTTCTCTACGTTATTTGGCCGAACCCTAGATTTTTAGTAATAAAATAACAATTAATAATATAATATTTTTTTAAAACTATTTTATGTCAATTTTGACACTATTTGGTAATTGATTTTTCTGAAACTTATAGCAGCATGATTAGTTTGAAAAAAGTTAATTAAATAGTTAAAAACATGTCATATTAACCTTGAATATTAGTTTAATTAATAAAAAGTCTAAATAAACTTTATTTAGGTATTCATAATATCAATTATGTTAATATTTAATTAATAAGGTAATTACTGCTTCATCATTGTGCCAGGAATAAATTAAATTATAAATTGTCTAAAAATTATAAATAAAATACCATTCTATAGGAAATATTTTTATCTTTTTATGGAATATTTATAATCAAATTTTACATATGTATAACCCTATATTAATAATTCTTTATTTATTAACCTTTAATTTTAACTCTTTTAACTCTTCTTTAAATAAAATATTAATAAGTGTCCTCATCTAATCTAAGTGGACCTAAATGGTCATAATTTATTCCTAAGGTTGTTTTTGGTCTAATTAAACTTATCCAATAGAATTAGGGCATGTGTTAGGGTAATAATAATATCAATTTAGCCCTTAATTACCCTATTTACTTTTAACTGTGGTAAATAAAAGAAAAAAGTTACTGTTAACCAGAAATTATTTTTATATTATTGAACCACATTTTTCTCCATGATGTTTATCGTGTCTCTCAGATTTTCAAAATTCAACTCCCTGAAGTGGTAAAATTATGTTTTATGTACAACTGTAAATGCTCCTAGGAGGTGGGTAAAAGACGGTAAAAATTTTAATAAAATTTTTATGTATCTATATTAATTTAAAATTACTCCAATGAATTACATTGACCTTATATAGGTATTATTTATCTATTTTGGACTTAAATTAATTTAAATTAAAAAATTTTATTATTTAAATTAAAAGTCTTGTTTAACAAATAACTCAGTGTTTTCACTATTTATCAAAAATTAAATGTTTTCAGAAAAATACCAAAAATTCACCCAAGACTAATTTCGATATGTTGAATCCAAAAATGAATTCCATTTTGATTGATAAAATTTATAAAATTTCAATATTTGGGTATTACGATTCATAACATCTTTTTTATATAATATTTTAATAACATATTGTTGTTTTGTCAAACTTGGTATTGTGTACAATGCAAGCTATCGAGGAAGGTTGCGCTTGTGTATAACGCAAGCCAAGATAGTGTTTTGTGTAGTGAAATATTCCTTTGGTTATACATATAACATAAAAACAAAATATTTCTCATAATATATCGGGTGTTACATTCTACCATCCATAAAATGAATTTCACCCTCGAAATTCGTCACTTTGTAACAAAAAGATGAGGATACCTCTCCCTCATCATATCCTCATGTTCCCATGTAGCTACGTATAATTGGTGGTTCCTCCAAAAATATTTCACTAAGCGAGTGGTCTTGTTCAGTAGGACTTTTTACCTATGATCCAGAATATCTATCGGCTTTTTTTCATAAGAAATATCTTACTACAGTGGTATAACTTTTGAGCTGAGTACATGTGAAGGATCAGGTATGTACTTTCTCTAGAGATACATGCAACACATCATGAACTTGAGAGAGATTTGGTGGAAGTGGCAATTGGTAAGCTACCATCCCAACACGATCCAGTATTTGAAATGGACCAATATACCCAGGGCTCCACTTTCCCTTCATTCGAAATCTCATTACTCTCTTCCGGGGAGATATTTGTAAGAACACTTTATCACCGACTTCAAACTCTATGTCTTTTCTTCAGTTATCGGCAAAACTTTTTTGTCAACTTTGATCTTCTCTTATGTGTTGTTGAATAGATGTTACATTTTCTATCATCTCATCAACAAGATCAGCTTCTAATAGCTTTCTTTTCCAAACTTCATCCCAGCAAGTTGGAGTTCTATATTTCGTTCCATAGATAGCTTCATAAAGAGGCATCTGAATAATGGAGTGAAAGCAATTATTATATGAAAATTCCACCAAAGGTAGCTGTTGATCCCAACCACCTTTAAAATCCATAGAGCATGTTCTCAATATTTTTTTTAGAGTTTGAATTGTCCTCTCGGACTAACCGTCTTTCAGAATATGATAAGCAGTGCTAAAACTAAACTTTTGTATCTTCAGTATGATGAAGACTTCTCTAAAACATTGAGGTAAAACTCGGATCCCAATCAGATATAATGGAAAGTGGTAATCCATGCATTCATACCGCTTCCTTCACATATATCATGGCATGATGATCAAGAGATAAATCTTCTCTAATAGAAATGAAGTGTGCCGACTTTATAAGACGATATAATATGACCGAGATAGCATTACTTCCTTTGTATGTTTTAGGAAGTCCGATAACAAAGTCCATAGTGATGTTTTCCCATTTCCATTCGGTTATGGGTAATGGTTGTAACATGCCCTTGGACTTCTATATCTCAGATTTAACTTGTTGACAAACCATGCATTGAGAGACATTTTCAGCAACATCTTTTTTCATTCCATCCCACCAGAAGTAATCTTTCAGGTCCCTATACATCTTCGGGCTTCTAGGATGAATTGATAATGAATAACTATGAGCATCATCCAGCAGCTCCTTCATTAATTCTGGGATGGGAGGAACAGAAACCCGATTCCTGAACCTTACTATCGCATCACAATCAAGGTTGAATTGAGGACCATTTCATACTTTCTTTTGTAACTCTACATCTTCTTACTGTGCCTCTTTAATCTTCACATGTATAGATAGTTGAACCTTCATTTGAGAAAGAAAATATTTCTCCCCTTTAATTATAATTCCATGATCCATCATTTGTAAATCAATAAATATTGGATCTTTTGTGATCCTCATCATGGTTAAGCTAGCATGGTCTTGTCGTCTTAATGCGTCTTCCACCTTGTTTGCATTCCCAGGGTGGTAATGAATTGAGCAGTCATAATCCTTAATCAGCTCCAACCATCTTCTTTGGCGCATATTCTTCTCCTTTTGTGTGAAAATATACTTTAAGCTTTTATGATCAGTATAAATATCACAACTTACACCATAACGATAATGAATCTAAATCATTAATGCAAAGATTACCACAACTAACTCAAAATCATGAGGTGGGTAATTTTTCTCATGGATGTTCAACTGTCATGAGGAATAATCTATCACCATATCATTTTTCATAAGAACACACCCCAATCCCTTCATGGAAGCAACAATATAGGTCAAAAACCTTTCTCCACTACAAGGCAGTCTGAGTACAGGTGCACTGGATAACCTTCATTTCAACTCCTTGAAATTCTCTCCACACTCCGCCATCCACACGAACATAACTCATTTTCTAGTCAACTTTGTGTGTGGATTAGATAACCTTGAATAATCTGTCAAAAATGTCGATAATATCCAGCCAGAACAAGAAAAAATCAGATCTCAGTTACCTTTGTAGGTCTCGACCATCTTTCGATAAGCTCTGTTTTTTATGGATCCACAGATATCCCCTATTTTGAAATTATGTGACCCAAAAATGTAACTTTTTGATGCCAAAATTTACACTTGGTAAATTTGGCATAAGGCTTATCCTTTCTCAGGGACTTAAATAGAATTATCAAGTGATATTCATGTTCTTACTTTCTCATTGAATAGACAAGAATATCATCTATATAGACTACCAAAAAACTGATCAAGATTATCTCTAAAGTCTTGATTCATCAGATCCATGAAGATAGCAGTGGAATTAGTAAGACCAAATGGCATCGTTATAAATTCAAAGTGTCCATACCTTTTATGGAAAGTCGTCTTTGTTATATCCTCCCTTTTCCCCTTAATTGATGATACCCTGAACGAAGATCAATCTTGGATAATTATTGAGCTACGAGTAGTTGGTAAAATTAGTCATCAATATGTGGGAGAGGATAATTGTTCTTGATAGTGATCTGGTTAAGTTATCAATAATCAATGTAAAGTCTCATTAATCCATCTATCTTCTTAAAAAATATAACTGGTGCTCCCCAAGGTGATTAACTAGGGTGTATGAATCCTTTATCAATAGTGTCTTGAAGTTTATTCTTCATTTCCTACATCTCAATTGGGTCCATTCTATATGGTGTCTTTGAAATGGGAATAGCACCCAGTATGTGTTCTATTGAAAACTCAACTTCATGATTTTGTGGAAGACCTTGAAATTCCTTTGGAAAGATAGCATCAAACTCTTGTTCAATGGGAATATTCTTAATCATCAGTTTCTTTCCAACCATTTCAGATAAATTACTTTCATTTATTTGAATCAATACCCATAAGATGGATGCAATTTCTACTAGAAGGTTATATTAATCCTTTCTTCGATAGGTGAACATAGATTGATCGGGAATATGAAATTTGACTTTACTTCATTGGAAATCAATATGAGATCCATATAAGGAAATCCAATACATGCCAATAATCACATCTAATTTTACTATAGGAAGGATCACAATATTTTCAGGAAGAACTTTCCCACAAATGTCAATTGGGGAAGAATTATAATCTTTTCATGGAACCATTGTTCCATTATGATTTGTCCCATCTAACTCAACAGCTAATCATAACAGCATGATTAGTTCGAACAAAGATAATTATATAAATACTAACATGTCATATTAACCTATAAAATTAGTGTAATTCATAAAAAGTCTCAAATTAAATTTCTTTGGGTATTTATAATATCAATTATGTAAATATTTCATTGATATGGTAATTACTGCATCATCATTGTGTTATAAATAAATTAAATTCTTTAATATCTAAAATTAAAAATGAAATAAAATTATGTATGAAATCATTTTCTCTTTATAATGAATATTTATAGTCGAATTTATCTTATGTATCCCTATATTTAAAATGTTTCAGTTATTAAACATTGATTTTAACTTTTTTAACTCTTCTTTAAATAAAACAATAATAAGTGTCCTAATCTAATCCAAGTGGACCTAAATGGTCATAATTTATTCCTAAGGTTGTTTTTGGTCAAATTAAACTATTCAAAGAGAAGTAGGACAGGTATTATTGTAATAATAATATCATTTTAACCCTTAATTTCCCTATTTACTTTTAACCGTGGTAAACAAAAGTAAAAAGATACTATTCACCAAACATTATTTTTATCTTATTGAACCAGATTTTAATCCTTAATGTTTACAGTGTCCCTCATATTTTCAAATTTCAACTCACAGAAGTGTAAAAATTATGTTTCATGTATAATTTAAAATGCATCTAGGAGGTGGGTAAAAGACGGTAAAAAGTTCAATAAAATTTTTATGTATCTATATTATTAAAAAATTACTCCAATGAATTACATTGAACATATATCGGTATTATTTATCTATTTTGACCTAAAATTAATTTAAAAAATTTTATTATTTAAATAAAATGTTGGGTTTAAATAATAACTCTGTGTTTTCACTATTCATCAAAAATTAAATGTTTTTAGAAAAATACAAATAATTCTCCCTAGGAAAATTTCATTATTCCAAATCCAAAAATGAAGTCTATTTTTAAAGATAAAATTTATAAAATTTCAAATAGTAGGTATTACTATTGATAATGACTAGTTTATATAATACTTTAATAACATATCGTTGTTTATTTAAACTCGGTATTTCATAGAAAGCATGCTATCAAAGAAGGTTGCTCATGCATATAACGCAAGCCAAGACATTGTTGTGTGTAGTGAAAGATTCCTTTGGTTATGAATATAACATAAAAACAAAATATTTCTCCTAAAATAATGGGTATTACATTCTACCCCCCTAAAAATGAATTTCTCCCTCAAAATTCATCACATTGTAACAAGAAAATGAGGATAACTATCCCTCATCATATCCTCAAGTTCCCATGTAGCTTCTTATAATTGGTGGTTCCTCCATAAAAAATTCACCAAGTGAGTGTTCTTGTTCCGTAGGACTGTTTTGCTATGATCCGGAATCTTTATCGGTTGTTCTTCATAAGAAATATCTTGCTCCAGCAATACAACATCTGAGCTGAGTACATGTGAAGGATCAAGTATGTACTTTCTTAGGAGAGATACATGGAACACATCATGAACTTGAGAGAGATTCGGGGGAAGCACCAATAGGTAAGCTACCTTCCCAACAAGATCCATTATTTCAAAATTAAAAATATACATAGGGCTTAATTTGACCTTCTTTCCAAATCTCATTACTCTCTTTCAGGGAGATATTTGTAAGAATACTTTTTCACCCACTTCAAACTCTACATTTTTTCTTCAGTTATCAGCATAACTTTTTTGTCGACTCTTAGCCTCTCTTATGTGTTGTTGAATAGATCTTACCTTTTCTACCATCTAATCAACAAGATCAGGTCCTAATAGCTTTCTTTCTTCAAATTCATCAGAGTAAGTAGGAGTTTTGCATTTCATTCCATAGAGATATTTATAAGGAGCTATCTGAATACTAGAGTAAAAGCTATTATTATAAGAAAATTCCACCAGTCGTATGTGTGGATCCCAACCACCATTGAAATGCATAGAGAATGCTCTCAACATATCTTCTAGAGTTTGAATTGTCCTCTCGAACAGACCGTCTGTCTAAGGATGATAAGCAGTGATGAGATTCAACTCTATATCTTGAGTATGATGAAGACTTCACCAAAACATCGAGTTAAACCTCGGATCCCGATCAGAAATAATGGAAAGTGGTACTCTATGCAATCTTACCACTCCCTTCACATATATCCTGGAAAGCTGATCAAGAGAGAAATCTCCACTAATAGCAGTGAAGTGTGCCGACTTTGTAAGACAATCAACTATGACCCAGATAATATTATTTCCTTTGGATGTTTTAAGAATTCTAGTGACAAAGTCCATAGTGATGTTTTCCCATTTCTATTTGGGTATGGGTAATGTTTGTAACATCCCCTTAGACTTCTGTCTCCCAGCTTTAACTTACTGGCAAACCAAGCATTGAGAGACATATTCAGCAACATCTTTTTTCATGCCATCCCACCAGAAGTACTCTTTCAAGTCCCTATACAGCTTTGTGCTTCCAGGATGAATAGAGAATGAAGAACTATGAGCCTTATCCATCAACTCCTTCTTTAATTATGGGATTGGATGAACACAAACCTGATTCCTAAACCTTATTATCCCATCACAATCAAGGTTGAATTCAGGAAAATTTCTTACCATATTTTGTAACACTACATTTTCATTTTGTGCCTCTTTAATCTTAAAATGTATATATGGTTGGAAATTCATTTGAGAAAGATAGGATTTCTCCCCTTCCATTATAATTCCATCATCCATCCTTTGTAAATCCATAAATATTGGATCTTTTGTGATCCTCATATTGGATAAGATAGCATGGTCTTGTCGACTTAATGCGTCTTCCACCTTGTTTGCTTTCCCAGCGCGGAAATGAATTGAGGAGTTGTAATCCTTAATCATCTTCAACCATCTTCATTGGTTCATATTCAGCTCCTTTTGTGTGAAAATATACTTTAAACATTTACAATCGGTATAAATATCATACCTTTCACCATAAAGATAATGCCTCCAAATATGTAATGAAACAATTACCATAGCAAACTTCAAATCACGAGTTGGGTAATTTTTCTCCTGGAATTGGAACTTTCGTGAGGCATAATCTATCCCCATATCATTTGTCATAAGAACATAGCCCAATCCCTTCTTGGATTCATCACTGTAGATCACAAAACTTTCTCCACTACAAAGCAGTGTGAGCACAAGTGCACTGAATAACCTTCTTTTCTACTCCTTGAAATTCTCTTCACACTTCAACGTCCACGAGAACATAAATCCTTTTCGAGTCAACCATATGATTGTATTAGATAACCTTGAAAAATCATTCACAAAACATCGATAATACCTAGCCATACAAAGAAAACATCGGATCTCATTTACCGTTGTTGGCCCCAACCATCTTTCGATGACCCCTATTTTCACTGGATCCACATATATCTCCTCTTTTGAGATTATGTTACCCAAAAATGAAACTTTTTGAAGGCAAAATTCACACTTGGTAATTTTGGCTTAAAGATTCTCCATTCTCAGGGTCTTCAATACAATTCTCAAGTGATCATCATGTTCTTCCTTGACCTTTGAATAGACAAGAATATCATCTATAATGACTACCACAAACTGATCAAGATGGTCTCTATAGACTCTATTAATTAGATCCATGAAGATAGCAGGGTAATTAGTAAGACCGATTGACATCACTATAGATTCATAGTGTCCATACCTTGTATGGAAAGTTGTCTTTGTTATATCCACCCTTCTGACCCTTAATTGATGATACCCTGAATGAAGATCAATCTTGTAAAAGTATTTAGCTCCGCGTAGTTCATCAAATATGTCATCAATGCATTGGAGAGGATATTTGTTCTTGATAGTGATCTTTTTAAGTTATCAATAATAAAAGTAGAGTCTCATTGATTCATTTTTCATCTTATCAAATAGAATAGGTGATCCCCAAGGTGATTCACTAGGGCGTATGAATCCTTTATCATGATTGTCTTGGAGTTGCTTCTTCAATTCATGCAACTCAATTGGGGCCATTATATATGGTGTCTTTGAAATGGTCATAGTACCATGTATGGGTTCTATTAAAAAATCAACTTCATGATTTGGTGGTAGACCTGGAAATTCCTCTAGAAAGACATCATCAATCTCCCGTATAATGGTCATATTCTTAATCATGAGTTTCTCGCCAACCATTTGAGATAAATAAACTACATTTATTGGAATCAATATCCATATGATGGAAGAAATTTCCAATGTAAGGTTATATTTATCCTTGCAATGATAGGTGATCATAGATTGATCAGAAATATTGAATGTAACTTCCCTTATTTGGTAATGGATATGAGATCCATATACAGAATGCCAATCCATGCCAAGAATCACATCAAATTACACTATAAGAAGGATCCAAATATTTGTAGGAATCACATTCCCACAAACATCAATTGCAGAAGAAGTATAAACTTCTAATGCAACTATTGTTCCATTAGGAGTTTTCATAGCTATCTCAACAGCTAATTGTTGAGGTATTACGGTGATACCATTAGAAAATTCTTTAGGAATAAAAGTTGGGTGGATTCAGAATCAAATAAAACCTTTTGCTACTTTAGAGTGGATTGTAAGTGTACCTTTCAACACATCGTTTTCATACTCCACATCGCCAATAGAAATTGCATGTGACATTCTTTTGTCTTTGGCCTTCAGAGTTTTTTGGCGTCGATTATCATTAACAACCCTTGGTTTAGGACATTTATTAACATAATGCCCCATTTCATTGAACATGAAACATTAGAGTTTAATAGGTTCATTCTTTGTACCCATTTCTTTGTTCACATCATTAGAAATCTTCATCCCATTATTTTTACATTCAACTGCCCGATGACATTCTTTTCCACACATAAAAAATTTACTTGTCCCATTAAGACAATTCCCTCAATGTTTCTTTCCACACATTGAGAATAAGGGAAAACTCATCTTCTTTTTAGTGTGGTCTTTAGATTTTCCTTTGAATTCCATTTTCCTCTTCTTATCAAACCCATATGACTGATGGGTTACTCCAATATCCATATCAACCTTGAAAGCACATCGAAAAATTTAATCGTAGCTATTGATGTCCCTTATCGCTAATGCCCTGTGAAGACTTGGATTTAATCTATTAAGAATCAATTGATCTTACTCTCTGGTTAGATAATAATCCCAGAGGCGTACCTTGCAAGCCTTGTAAAAATTTCTTTGTAGATACCAAAAAATTTATCATCCTTTTTCTTTATTTCAAGAAACTCCCCCATCTTTTTTCGAATAATATGAGGGAAGTACTTATTGAAAAATAATTTCATGAACTCATACCATTACATGGACTCAATTTTGCCTCTTTACCTTGTATTCTTGATAATATTCCACCATTGATAAGCATCCCCTTCCAAACGATATACTGCTAAGATATCTTTATCATGTTCAGAACATTGAAGAACTGAAAATAACTATTTAGTGGTACTGATCCAATTTTCAGCCACTAATGGACCAGTAGACCCACTAAATGAGGGTGGATGCTGCCTCATGAAGAATTCAATATAATGTTGCTCCTCCCTTTAATCATTTAGAAGTCCTTCATGGTTCATAGCTTGAGAAAGTTGTGTGAGCATGGCTATAATATTTTTCATTCCATCTCCCATAATGTTTGTTTGCTCAGGGGGACAATCATTTCATTGCTCATCGTATTCAACATTAACACAGTTCCTTCGGGTTCCATCCATTGACTAAAACCAGGAAAAATAATGTGAGCAACAATATTCATTACAGGAAATCCATAAAATCAAGAATAAAATTTCACACTTTTTGTCATATCATAAGTTATTCATGGGAATTTATAAAACACTATGATTTTGTCATATGCTTAGACATACCCTTAGGGTTCTTACTAAGGCTTTCACATCCTACTTTCTAAAGGATGACTATACTTTTCCTCTGATACCAACTATAACGACCCATACATTACATACAATTTTATTACTTCAAAATATAAGCACACTTATTACAACATATAAAAAAATCATGAAAGGACCGTATATGTATAGTGTATTTAGAAACTGGGAAACATAAACAACTGGTTCATAAATCATAAACATTTTCACCATTTTATTTTATCATATCTAGAATCCCTTTTGGAATATATTACTTAATACCCTAATTCTTGACCCAGGGAAAAGAAAACATACAAAAGGGTAAGCTCAAATGCTTAGTAAGGGTAAACAAAATAAATATCAATCATATCATATTCATAATAACATAACATTTTGATAATCTTAACCTGAAAAAGAGATCATAATATCATAAAATGGGATAAATCATGGTAGTGAAATGTAATACAAATAATCATAACATGAAAATTTGTGGCATACACACATAATCATAGGGAATCAGTTCTTAGTAGTCCAGACGCTTTTCCAAGACTATCCTAGCAGTCAAAGTCCATTTCTGAACTGAGTTCACTCTTCGTTTCAGTCTTGTATCACTGAACCGGATTAACCTGCCGTTCCATCCATGTCTATCTCATGAGATATAAATATTTACACAATTAATTAGAGGGACATATTGGTCCCACCAATCTCATAATGACACTATTCTTATGTGTGCCACAAGATTATAAATCATACATCATAGCATAACCCATGTAATAAAAATGGGATTCTTAAACATCATTCCATCATAACATAATCCATATAAGAAAAAAGGACACCATAAAATTAATTCCACCATAAAATAGACAAATAAATGTAAAAATAGGGATATAATCATAAAAATATATTATATTAGATGGAAAATAATTTTTATATAAAGCTTGAATTCCATTCTTGAGGAAAATATCCTTTTAACTTCAAAAACATTTTTCTTTTCTAAACACGTCATACTATTTTTAAAAAAGAGAAGATGATTAAAAATAAACATTAAAACATGTAAACGAAGCTTCATGGAAATAATCTTCTATGAAATCATAAAAATCCATTCATGTTTTATATGTTAAAAAAACATTTTTTCTCATACTTTGGCCAGAAAATTGAAAAAGTACCTCATTCTAAAGACGACAAAATATGCCTTTCATATATTATAATAATAATTCAACAATGAGTAAAATTGTCTTTAAAATTTTTTATGAGGATATAAATAATATTACATATAGATTAAACATGGATTTGGATGATAAATATACCTCAGTAAGTTCAAAATTTTAAACAATCTCGGATAAAAATGAGATTGGGAGATTTTCCCTTACATTAGGTCTGATTTTCGTCGTACATATCTGAACCTCTTGTATAGTGATTAAAATAATGTCATTGAATTATTAAAGAATCATATTAATTTTTATGATATCATATATGGTCATATTATTATCTTATTAATAGTAATATTTCATTGTTATTTGTTATTCGGGTCTTCATTACTTTATGTTTTTATGCATATTTTGTGAAATAAATTAATATTCTTCTTTTTTAGGTTATAGATACCTCATTTAAATTATGATATTAGTGTAATATATATCATATTTACTCATAAAATTCATTTATATAATCATTATTCAATTAATATCATATAGAACGAGTCACATCACATCGTGGAGATGGTAGGCCGTACGTACGCACAAGCGATGCTATCATTACCATAACTATTGAATGGTATTGGAGAGGAAGATAAAATGTCTCAGAATTATTATGATGTTATATTAATCATATATAGTAATTCGTTTCACTATTATACCCATCCAAGTAAGGTGGTGGTGGAAAACAGATTACACTAGGCGTTGAGACGATATTCCGTACTTACGCACGCGCGGTGATTTCATTTTCTGAAGGATGGATAGAACGTGAAATAGGTCTGTTTCATATTTATAACAAGATATCAGTATATGAGTTATAATGATGTTATTAATTTATGATGAAATAAATAAATAAGAAGAATTAGAAGAAGAAATAAATTGGAATGAATCGGTAAAGGATATTACCTCTTCTTTGACTTGCCACATCTTAGCCTCCTCTTAGGGCACTAAATATGGTATTTGAAGAATAACAGGACCTCTAGGATGTTTATAGGGAAGTGGAGAATAGAAATATTCAGGCTTTGGCCGAGATTGAAGGCTCAATGTGGTGTGAGGAGGAGAGGGAGGAGGTACAATTTTATAAGGGGGGAGAGGGGCACCATAGGAAAATCTTAAAATATTATTTTATAATAAAGTTATATTTGGTTATTAATAGTTCCAAATTGATTTATTTAGAATCTAAGGTGGGTATGGGTAGAAATGAACTCAAAATATAGGTTTGAGAGAAGTTTATGTTACTAGTTTAACCTTATCATTTAGATTTAACTCTAAGTTAGATAATTTAACTTTTACTGTGTCTTCATTTTTTCTTACACAATATGGTTAATAAACATACTATAAAAAGAAAAACATACCCCAAGTGGTTTATTATTAATATTCATAACCTTATCTAAGTCATTTGGAAGATCCTTAGAATTATTTGAATAAAATATAAATTAATAATATAATATTAGTTTTAAAAACTATTTTATGTCAATGTTGGCACTATTTTGTAATTGAATTTTATTAAACTCATAAAAGTAGGATTAGTTCAAAAAAAGTTAATTAAATAAATAATAACATGTCATATTAACCTCTAAAATTAATTTAATTCAGAAAAAGTCTCAAATTACATTTATTTGGGAATTCATAATATCAATTATTTTAAAATTTCATTAATAACTTAATTACTGCATCATCATTGTGTCATAAATAAATTAAATTATTTAATGTCTAAAAATTATAAATAAAAACCATTATGTATAAAATAATTTTATCTTTCTAATGAATACTTATTTTCAAATTTATCTTATGTATAACCCTATATTAAAAATGTTTTACTTATTAATCATGGATTTTAACTCTTTTAACTCTTCTTTAATTAAAATAATAATAAGTGTCCAAATAAATTCCAAGTTGAACTAAATGGTCATATTTTATTTCTAATGTTGTTTTTGGTCGAATTAAACTTATCCAATAGAATTATGACAGGTTTTATGGTAATAATAATATCATTTTTACCCTTAATTACCCTATTTACTTTAAACCGTGGTAAATAAAAGTAAAAAGTTACTATTCACAAAAAATATTTTTTTTCCTTATTGAACCAAATTTTTACTCTTTGATATTAATTGTGTCTCTCATATTTTTTAAATTCAACACAAATAAGTGGTAAAAGTATGTTTTATGTACAATTTCAAATGCTCCTAGGAGGTGGGTAAAAGACGGAAAAAAGTTCAATAATTTTTTTATCTATATTATTATGAAATTACTTCAATCAATTACATTGAACTTATATAGGTATTATTTCTCTATTTTGAACATAAATTAATTTAAATCAAAATTTATTATTTACATAAATAGTCGGGTTTAACCAATAACTTGGTGTTTTCACTATTCATCAAAAATTGAAAGTTTTCAGAGAAATACCAAAAATTCACCCTAGGATAATTTCAATATTTCAAATCCAAAAATGAAATCCTTTTTGAAAGATAAAATTTATAAAATTTCAAAAAGTGGGTATTTCTATTCATTATGGCTAGTTTATATAATATTTTAAAAACATATCGTTGTTTAGTGAAACTCGGTGTTGCGTAGAATTCAATATATCGAGGAAGGTTACTCTTGCGTATAACACAATCCAATATAGTGTTTTGTATAGTGAATGATTCCTTTGGTGTTGCATATAACATAAAAACCAAATATTTCTCATAAAATCTCGGGTGTTACATTTATTAAATTGAAAATAATTATATAATCATCATTTTACATCAAAATAGTACTTCGAAGCATTTAATTATATCAATATGATCTAAAAAACATAATTACACATTGATTTAATTGATGTAATTAAATTGAGAAGTGGTATTATTAATTAAATGGAATGAATAGATAACCAATCCACGGGTTAATGAATAAATCATAAATGAGAAAATGTTTTACACTAATTAGGATTTAAATCTCAAATACCATTGGAAGTCATGTCATATGAATTCAATTAAATACAAAACATTAAATTCTAAAGATAGTTGCAATATATAGTCTTAATGGTTTACCAAATGAATATACTTACAAGAGGTAAATATAGTTATTTTTTAATTAAATCTTTGAAATAAAATATTTCTAACCTTTTCAATGTATAATCAAAACCTGTAGTCTTATGAAAAAAGTTTAACCATTGAAAATTAAAAAGATTTATGAAAATAATTAATATAATAAAAATATTTAGAATCATTTATGTTCATCGAAATAATGAAAATTTCTAATATTATGAAACAAATTCCCCCATATGAATTTTTTTTTTGATAATTTTGAATCTCAATGAAGAAAAAATAATCCATGAAAATATAGTTCAACCTGATATTATAATATTAGTTTAGAACTATATTATTTTTTATACAACAAACATGTGATTATGGAAAAAATAAATTAAAATGTACAAATATTTTTTCTTCTTATAAATTTACAAAAATAAAACATTTTTCCTTGATAAATCATGTTAATGATTGAATAGAAAAAATGAAAATAATTAAACTATAATCTCTCATTGTATACCTATTTAAATATTTTAAGGATTTTCAAGTAGCATTTCAATGTCATTATATAATAATTTTAAATCATAATAAATTAATCCATAATAAGCTCTATGTCATTTTGAAATATTTAAATATGTAACAAGTAAAAAAATTGTAAATTCCCAACAAATAATTTTATATATTGTAAATTTTTTAAAAAAATACCACTATAAATGAAGTAAGTAAGATGATTCAGTATTAACAATTTCTATAGTGTGAGAAGAATATAAAAGACAATATTATTACAACTCAACTATTGTAATTATTTCAAAGACGCACATTATTCTTTAATTAATAAAAATTCCTTATATCATTATCTTAAACCTCCAACAAAAAGAAGATACAGGAATGAAATTTTATAATTTCAATAAAAAAAATTAAATTACCAGAGGGTATCTTTAGTGAATTTTATTCATGATTCCAAAAACAATTATCTACATCTCAACAATGAGATTTATATAAATTACACTCAATTATTTAAAAATAATTTAATATGATGAACTTGTAAAATATTGTAACCATTAAATACAGGTGCAGTGAAACAATAAAATCCAAGTAATAAACACATGTTGATTTATTATTTTTCAAATTAAATGATAAAAAACAATGGTTTGACTCACATGAAGAACACAATTTATATATTTCAATAAGACTAAATTTATATAATTATTAAAATGTATATACAAAATCCCATATCTTACACAACCTATAAATGTAATTATTAATAAATTTCCCATTCATATATTATTTTGGGAAATTTTCATTGAAAAATTATAAATCTATACTGAATTTAACCCTAATAATTGTAAAAGGTCTACATCACTTAAATCGTAGCTTACAAATTAAATATCTATGAATAGAATCAGAAAAAAGACATTCTTTGTAGACATAAAACCATTTTTATAGATGATTTAGTCATGAAGATCTTTATCCCTCCCCATTTAAATATTTTCATATTCATATGACTCTATTGAAATCTCACATACCACATATGACTCAATATTTGTACTTTCATCAAAAATATTAAAATCATCATATATGGTCTTACCATTAATAAATATATGTTTACAACTCTAAATTTTAGTAATAGGACTTCATAGAAGGTTTTTTTATGGATAATTATTTTGGGTAGTTTAAATGATGTGATATAGGCCATAAAATCATTCTAATGTTTCAATGAAAATTATTTTATTGTAAAAAGACACTATTATTTTTTAAAACAAATTAATATTTTTCTATGAAGTTTTAGTTTTTCATATTCATTATGGATGGTAATTTGTTCAAATTTTTAGAAAACATCCAAATTTTTCATTATATATTTGAAATTATAATTTTTTATTTTTGTTTCACTGTATTAGATAAAATATATTTGATACAAAAAATAAGAATGTTTTTCTTAAAAAATTATATAGAAATATTATCCTTATTTTTTTATGTTCTACTATTTTAACCCATTTAGAACTATATTTAATAGAAAAAAATTATCTTAACACACATAATAAGTAGAATATGGTCCTATAATTTCAAATCTCAATACATGTTAAAAATCACCTTCAATAATACCTTTCTAATGAACTTAATGTTTCCTTCAAACATTCCGAAAACATTACAAATTATCAATATAAATCATAGAAGGAATAAATAGTAAATGATATTAGGAATTACTGTAAATAATTTTTTAATATATAATCTCACATCTATTATTTCCACCATAGTGGGGAGAATGATAAATTTTATGAGTGGGTAATATCTCATCCTCAAAAACAAACCTTCAAAGAGTACCATTAGAAAACCACCAAACTAGTAATGTGTAATACGAATACTTTTATTTAAACTCAGAAATTAATTTCTTAATATTTAATAAAAATAAATTCAAGATAAGTCTAATAGAGAATAAATTTAATAAAATATGTACACATAGGTGATTTTGTGGCCTAAAAACATGTAATTTTTAATCTTCTTATAATGGTTTACTCTATTGTGGATCTACTGTTTTATTTCTATAATATAATGACATGATCACCCAAAACATTATTATATCTAATACTTTATTTAAATTATAAGTCCAAATACATTATAATATGTATAAACCTATTAAATCTATGTTTTGAGTCATTTTAAATGTAATTTTTATTTAATGTAAATTGGCCAATAAACATAATGAATTTAGAAACTGTAAAATACTAAATAAAAATACATTGAGAAAAAAATAATATCAACGAATCCTTCCAAGTAGTGGTTTAGTTTCATTAATTACTATAATTTATGAAAGTATTGTAGTACACCACATACAACATCTTTCCATTCATATATCCCAAAACAACTTTATCTACCACATAAAATTCCTAAGAGATTATTTTAAAAGGAAAAAAACCAATAAGGGGTAGTGGTGTTGGATGAAGAAGTGACCGTCTCATTAAAATAATAAGGAAATAAAAAAATTTCCATCACGATTGTTTAATCATTATCTGGAAGTCTGAAAAAATTACTACTGATTGAAGAATTTTGTTTAATAAAAATAAATTAAAATCGATCATGGAATAGAAAAATTCTAACTCATTTTTCATTATCAAGAGTGAAAACATTAAAATTTCTTCAATAAAATAATTTTTTACATCAATAAATTTTATCAACATGTGGATAAAGTAATTTTGTGTCACCCTGATGTTTAATTAGACCATGTTAATAATTTTATTTTACTTTAATAGTCTCTATGAAACATGTTCATGAATTTCCAAAAATATTTTAAATATACTCCAATAAATTGAAATTGAATCCATGAACACCTCATTCATTATCAAATTATGTTGAAAAATATTTCAATCATGCATCATTAAAGGTAGATGGTTAACTACATCAGTTAATATGAATTATCCCTTATGAAAATGTACCAAAGGGGAATGTAAACATGGTATTTTACTTGTATTTAGGTTTAATAGGTATATAGTTGTACCAAGAGTAACCATCTTGAAAATAGAAAATTTTATTTTAGTCTACCCACGAATTTATATTATATAATAGTGGTATTATAAAATGGATATTCCTTATTACATAATTTATCATTCTATTTATATCTACTGAGCCCCATTAACATCAAGCTATTGTCCACTAAAACTACATATGAATGATTATAAGGAATTAAATCTAGTTAAAAACAAGAGTTTAGTAGTCTTCTCAAACAAGATAGATACATTTCTCATGTATTACAAATAAATGAACTAATTATAACATAATTTTTTCATCATTCGAGGATAATATCTTTATATCATCTAGTATATCCTAACATATCATTATTAGTACAGTTCATGGAATCTGTTATAAGTGAAACAAAATCAGGGTGAGATCAAGTTCTTAGTAAGGGTAGGTGCAACAAAATAAATAATGAATCATTGGTAATAATTAATATGGAAAGGTAATAACATAATACACATTCAATGAAATCAATAGCCCAATAACGAAGTGTGTAAATAGAATGACATGATATTACTCAAAACACATACTACATAATTATCTAGATAAGTAAAATTCAATATAGAAGGAATGACATTGAAAACACCTGACATTTAATCAGTAAAATGATAATGAAATGATCATTTGGGTTTTATAATAGTTAAAATCTCATTGATAATAAATACATAATCTAAATGATGGTAATTCACAATTACTAGACATCATGTCTTAGGCACATGAAAACCTCTACTATCAAGATATATCCTCCCAAAATTTTAAAACTATACCTACATAAAATTTAAATTTGTGAAACGAATTTGTATCATGAGAACTCATAGATGAATTGAGGGGAAATATAATTTTACTCCTTTACTTCATGTTCAATGCATTCCTCATATTCACTAATTGATTTAATTAATATACAACATGCCTTATGAAATATCCATATTGAATAAAGAATATAGATTTAACAATATTTCCTTATATAATGAAAAAAATATTAACATAAAATCTATATTTTAAAATGATATATGGATTTAGAAACAAATAAATAAATGATAAATAATATTGATAATTAGTGTAAGTTTAATGTCAAACGATTCTAGGAAATTAAATATATGAAATGTGACTAACCATGTGATTATGGATGTGAATTTCAATACTATCCCTATCTAAATTAACCATAATCCAAAAAAAAGAAGTTAATGGATGATATCAACAAAATATTTCGCATGTGAAGTAAAAATTAAGGGTTGTTGGTTTTGATGAATATAAATACTATAAAATTATCTTTAAATAACAGTAATGAGAAAAATATCATTTTTATTAAAACAATTTCAAAATAATTTTCAATCAAAATCACATTTGAAAAAATTATAATTAAAAAGTAACCATTTAAACATTTTAATTATTCTATAATAAAGTAATTTTTATTAAATCTATAAATGTCGCACATGAAAATTTTTTTTTTGGTAAAATCATTATAAAAAATTATTGTTCAGAAAAGGATAGGAATATTCCTCTTAAAAAATTGAGAAAAATATAACAAGGGAAAAATTTCATTAACAAATCATTTTTTATTGGTTAAAAAATTAAATTTTGTTTATAAAACAATGTATTAATAAGAAAATAAGTTCTTCAACTAATAAGGTAAATGATGTCTTATTTTCATTGAAAAAATTAAATAATTATGATAAAAAACATTTGGAAATGAAATTCCTTCTTGAAAAATTCAGTAATAACTAGAGGAGAAAACATTAAAATGTTTTATTAAATAAATAATACAATAAATTATTATTATATAAATTCAAGATTAAAAAATCATGTAAAAAACAACATTGTGAAATAAACCCTTGAAAGAACTATAATATTGATGTGAGCATCAATAAATAAGAATATTTTGTGTTTTAAATTTAAATCCAAATAAGACACATGAAAATACAAAAAATATTTTGAAAAATATAAATATTCATGTAATCATATAAAATATTTGACAACTAGGAAGTAATATAACCCAATTAAATAAAATTAGGTTATGATATTTTTTAAATTTGTAACACATAATAAAAATAACCACTGATGAAATAAATCAAATTAGAACTAAAAATATAATGATTATGAAATAAATCCTGATGTTAGAGGTCCAAATTATATTATGTACATTATATATAAGAAATTAGGTGAATAAAATTAAAACATGTCTCAAAGAATGGAAATTGAGAAAAAAACTCCCTATTACTGGTAACATCAGAAATATGAGACTCAAAAGTATTTATTAAATAATTAAAAATTTAAATAAAAATAATATAAAATAATTAATGATATATTATATCAAAATGGAAAATAGGTACAAAAATAAAAATAAGTATGTGATATTAATGGTGTACACCTCATAGAAAAAAATGAGAGAAGAATCAATTACCATGTGTTTTCTTTTACATGAATGTACGTTAATATTCATTATAATTGATATAAAATTGTCAATTAACTATAGTATAACCATAATATTATATTTAATACCATATATTTTCTTCTTATAATATCTTATTACATATTTGTTAATAATATTTCATTATTTTCACTATTTGTGGTGTTAGTTTCCTGGTTTGTTGAGTATGTATTGACATGGTATATCTATTAAATTTAACTAGATCATGATTTAATGAAATCATGAATTTAAAATGGGATACAAATATCATATATATATATATAATTTATTTTTGATAATATATAATATTTGTAGAAAAGAATTGGAAGTCATTTTTCATATAGATGGTATGGCGTAAGTACGCATTAAAACTACTTCTATTTCAGTATCTAGTGAATGAATGAAACATAAATGGCATATATATATATATATATATATATATATATTAAAAATTAAATTATAATATATATATATATATATTATATACCACATATTATAGTCAAAATCATTCCTTAATACATTTCAAGTATAGCGTGAATAAATCACATCACATTGAGGATGTAGTTGTATACACTTCCGCAAACATAGTTATCTTATTCCAAAAAATGTAAAACAATAAGGTGTGTTTTATAAAAATATTAAATAAATATATGATGATAAAAATATCATATATATCATATTGAAATAACTTTTCAATCCCAAATTCCAAACATAAGTTGTGGTAATGGAAATAACGATGGACATTGTTTTTTGAGGTGATAATTCTCCACAAACATTAATGGTAAGTTCATTAACCATTAGATAGAAGTGTGTTTGAATTTGTAGGTATAAATATTATCATAAAAACATATCGTTATAATAAGGATAAATTTTTTGATATATAATCTATAGATTTTGGGTGATCCAAATGGATAGGGATGTGTGAATAAGTTGGATGGGTGAATATTTTTATAGTTGAGGTGGAGTCGAATTCTTGTAATTTTATTAAAATTGAATTCCACCAAAGTTTTTATATTTTTAAGTGTCTCCATTAATGTTCCATATTCTATAATATGTATTATAGTATATATATATAGTCATCCAATAGCTTTTGGATAAGTATCTAGGTCATTTTGTTCATTATGTTTATAGTTTAATCCTTTGATAATCTAATATTTCTATATATTGTTGTAGTTAATTTTAAACACTCTCACTGATATTATTTGGAAAAATCTATGGTCAAATTAGTAGAATTTACAAATTATCCTAACAACAAATATTGAATCTATTTTTAGTAATATTATTGTCATATATGACGAATAAATAATTTTAAATTTCATCTTATAGATTGGACGACAAAGCTGATTTTAATGTAAAAACGGTGAGATGTTTGATATGTTTTTATATTAAATTTCAAAATTAAATTTATTTCAATAACCAAAATTGTATTAATTGATATAAATTTTATCTAAATTATCTTCCAAATCAATAAAAATAATATTTGAACCAATAAATAAAACAGATTAGAAAGTAATTGTTTAATCAAAATTCGGTGTTTTTTATTATACATTGAAAAATAAAACTTCTCTAAAAATATAAGAAAATCACCCTATGTTAATTTTTATGTTCCATTATAAAAGTGATGTTTATTCTGGACATATAATATTTATAAATATTCTAATATTTAATTTATAATACATTATCCATTATAATTTGGTAAAATTACATTAAGAAAAATATATTTTTTTTATGTTTAATATTAGGGTTTCCCTTTTATTATGACTATAAAATATATTGGATTATTGTAAAAAATTTATTACATATATAATATATATTCTCAAAAGATATTTAGTTATTTTAATAACTACTAATTTTATAGATATGTTTTAACCTATAACATTAAATAATAATATTTTAATAATATATTGTATTACAGTAGAACTCAGTCTCTCTTGTAATTCAATAAATTGAAGAAACTCATTTTGAGGCATCACATTCTCCCCAGCTTATATAATATATTTCCTAGAAATGTAAACATGATTTGGGTAATAATTGTTTAATATTTATTTGATTAAATCCAACATCATTAAAACATCCTCTAGAGTAATGAGAATGAGAAGTACAATGGTCACATGAACTAAAATAAAAATAGGTCTCTATATAAGAAGAAACTTTTGGAATGTGGATATAGCTACATAAAATAAAAACATAAATATATATTAGGATTTATTGACATTATCAATCACAAATAAGTGAATGGTCATTGAAATATTGATCTCTTAATATCAATTAATCTATGATGATGTAACAGACCATATGTTTTACAAAACATTTAGAATTGGGAAAAAGTTTATTATAAGATATGTTTCCTATTATAGAGGATATAATTTATTGAACAGGAATATATGGAAATATATATACTATGTATTGTTTTATAAAAAAAATTTCATAGTTTGTATTTTGATTAATTTTAATATTCCCACTTTACTCCTCGAAATGAATATGCAAAAAACTATTAAAATGGTTAATGCACTAAAATATAATTTTAATGGATATTAAGGCACCGATAATAGTGAAAATTCATACTATTGGTCTCTAAATTTTGTCAAAACACATTATTGTAAACGCATTAATCACTAAACCTAAAAACAATACTGGTTCATTATTATTACTTATTCTTCAACATGTTTAGCTAAAAAACAACATATTATCTAAACAAATATATAGGGTGTTGGTAAATGTTAAACCCTTATCATTCATTACTCATGGGTTTAATTCAATCATCCTTATCATTATTAATGTGTTATAATATAGCATACATGATTCCATTTTATAAAACCATATTTATATAATTTATAAGTCAATATGATGGATATCCATGAAATTTAATAACTAAATTGTATTTTAACTATGGATATAGATACAAACCAAAGACCAAATTACTTCAACAATTTATATCAATATACTTCCTCAACTTTATCAATATTAACCTTTATACGAATGAATTCCCGAAAAGCAGAAACCATAGTGTCTGCTCTGTTCATCCTATTGGAAAAATAATGTAATCTATTTTTAAGATTATTAAATATTGACAACTAATTTTTAATCTACGAAACCATAGGTTTAACAAATGTTATTCATTAAAAAAATCCATAACGTTTTACTAAAAAAATATGAGTTTACATAAGAATATTCGCAGTGATTTTCACTCCAGGTGTGAAGTAAGGAAAGTTTTTGTGTGTTAGGTTAAGGTTGAGTTAATCCTGATGCATATTTTTAGAGTTTTTCCCCTAGGTAAATATATTCAAGAACCACATCAACATATAGTATCCATGAATAGATTTATTACTATAAATACACACATAATATGTACCTTACAAAAATTTATGATGTTACTATATACATATCCTAAAATTCATAGGTTTCTATTCTCTAATCAATGTTATCTTACATCTAGTTCCCAAGGATGTTGCTAAACTTCCTTGGTAAAAACAAAATCACCCCAACTCTAGTAACTCATAGCTGGTGTTAAATATAATTAAACTGGAATGATTATAAGGAATCAAATCCTAAAGGATGAAAGCGTTTAGTTGTCTTATTAATAAAGATACATACATGAGTTATTTCTTACAAATTAATAAAATAATTAGAATATAATTTTTCATTATTATAGAATAATGAAAATATTTTATGTATTCTATTATTTCATATCATTCCTTATACTCTCCATGTAATCCTTTAGAATGGAATCAGAATATCCGTGACATCAAATTCATAGTAAGGGTTTGTAATGAAAAAGAGATAAAGATAAATGATAACAATCAAAAAATAATGGTAATATATAAATACACTTTCCATGAAATCAATAAACTATAAGGATGTATGTAAATTATATGGGAAGGTAAATAACTGAAAAAAAAAATTCCATTTAAATCACTGTATGAGAAAAAAATACATAAAGTTAAGAATATGAAAATGTATTCCATTTAACCAATAAATAGGGAATGAAATGTATCCATAAATGTTTTCATTTGAAAATATATTGGAGAATAAATAATGAAACAAAATGATGGTAATGATTAATTACTTGAAATCCTAACATAGGCACATAAAAACCTCTTATGTATATATCTATCAAATAGATATATTAAAAAATATTTACTATAATTATTATTTTCTCAAATAATTCATCTCATTATAACCTCTTGATACATCATGGGGCTATATAATTTTTCATCACAACCATCATTAAATGTCCAAATTATTCCTGATATCTATTAAATGATTTAATTAAAAAAAATATGACTTAGCAAATATATCTATTGAATAATGAATTTATATTTATGAATATTTCACCATTTAAAAAAATAACATTCAAAGTAAACACAGTATTAAAAATGATATATAGTTATGAAAATAAATATATCAATGATAATTGATATGCTAATTGGGGAAAATTCATTGTTAAAAGATCATATGAAATCAATTATCTCAAAATCATTAAAAATCAAATCATATAAGTGAATGTAAATACTATTTGTGCCCAATTCAATCGCAAATCCTTCCAATGGATGAATAAAGATGAATCAAAGCCACATATTCCATGAGGAGTTAAAATAAGTGCCTCTAGTAATTTATGAATAGAAATCCTATTAAAAGATATCTTAAAACACTATTGTGGAAAATATGATTCTTATGTTGAAAAAAATAAAATAATTTCCCTTGAAATTTATTATTAAAAATGTTCATTAAAAAATAATCATTTCATATTCAAATGTTGGAATCAAAAAAATGATGGTGGGTAAATTTTTACAGTCACTATAAAGTAAAAAATAAAATTCCATTTTAAAACTAAAATGGTTATACAATTTCTTTCTTCAAAAAGAGACAAGAATGTTACTTTTAATATAAATATGAATGAAATAAACGGAAAAAATTTACTTAATAAATTATTTCATAAATTTAGATAACATTTTTGAAAAACAATTTAGATAAGATGGATTTTATAAAAAAATAGGGTGTCTAACTAAAGAGGTAAATGAATTTGGGTTTCATTAAAAATATTTTATCAAAAAAGTTTGAGTACCAAAGAGAGGAAAAATAGAACTATTACATTAAAAAGGTCATGAATAGAAATTTGAGAATAAAAAAGAAAGGTATTATTTAAAAATATCAAATAATTTAATCAGATGGAAATTTATATGTAAATTATCCAAAAAAAATTTATGGTGTAATAAAACCTTGAAATGGCCATAACATTGATGTGATAATGAATTTATAAATAGTTTGAGTTCTTGAAAAGTAAATCCAAATCAGTAAAGATAAAATATAATAATATATATAAATAAGTTATAAAACATATAATATATAATTATTAATGAAAATGAAGATGTAATTTTATGTGATAAGAATAAATAGTGTTAAAAAATTAATTTTTACATAATAAAGAATAATTGAAATACCCATACATGAAAAAAATGAAATAAAAAATATCTTGAAAAATGAATGAATAATGAATTTTTATGCCAATTTGTAAGTATTTACACCATATATAATAAATTACCGTCGCATTAATAAAATATGTCTCAATGAAAAGGGCTGATATCGATTCCTTTATTACAAGGTATCTTTTGAACTCGATATATTGAATTTATTATTAATAAAATGAAAATGTTTAAAAAAATTAAGATAAAAAAATTAATTATATATTATATCAAATGGGGAAGTGGTTACCCAACCCAAAATATGAATGTGGTGTTAATGTTGTATGCCTCATGGAATGAAAAGTGACATAGGAATATATTACCTTGTAATTAGTATCAAGTGAAAATACATTAAATTCCTATATAATAGTTATAAAAATTTTAATAAATTTTTACAGAACCATTCTCAATATTTATAAAATAATTTATTTTCTTATAATAATATATCATTACCCTTTGTCAATAATCATTCATTAATTCCTTTATATTTTGTGTCAATTTCATTATTGTTGAGTATGTTTTAACTTGTTATCATTGTTCCTACTACTTAAATAGTGATTTCATCATCTCCAAAATTTAAAAATTTATTTAAAAAATAGTATATATCTATTATATATTTATTTATAATAATTTATAATATTAGTATATAAACAATGACACTCACCAATCATGGAGACAGTAGGTCATACATTCACTTGAATGTCACATTAATTTTGTTGTCTTATTTAAATAATGAAAAAGTGACATATATATATATATATATTAAAGTATCTTATTTATGTATCACATGATAAATACTTTTGGTAAACTCGTTCCTTAATACATCCCATGTATAGCATGAAAAAATCATGTCGCTTAGAGCGGAGAGTATTCAACAATTACACAAATGATATTTTCTTATCCCACAAAATTGAAACCATGAATGAGTGTTTTATAAAAATATTGAATAATCATAAGTAAATAATAAATATCACATATAAATATATTTTCCATAATAATTCCCAACCATGAGTGATGGTAATGAAAAAACGAACGACATCTTTTTTAAAGGTGGCAGTTCATTGTACATATAAATAATATGTTCATTACCCAATAGATTGAATTGTTTGTAACTACAGGTCACTCCATTATATTAAAACATCTAATTATATTGATGATACAAATATTATTATATTACTATGGAATAATAATATTTTATATTTGTGGAAGGAAAAAAATGGATGTGATTGTTGAAGAATATTACCTCACTTTCGGGTTAAGTCCTTTTAGTTTATATATCAAAACATCCTTGGTTTAATTTCACCCCAAGGAGATGATTCTATGATTAGTGTATGGATGTTCAAAGCATATTTAATCTGAATTGGGGTGATCAAATGATCCTCAGAGGTGTGAATATGTGGTAGGGGTTGTGCCGCAATATAGTGGACAAGGAGTTTTAGTCTAGTAAATTTTTGAAAATAGTATTCCACAAACATTTTTTCTATTAAATTACATCTGACAATGTTTTATATACTATAAATTATTTAAATAGTCTAAATATTCAATAAAATTTCTTTTTTACAATTTGATTTTTCATTTTGGACCTTATGTATAATGTTTCGTCCCTTTTATGGTAGTTTATCTATTAATCATTGTTGATAATTTTAACAACATTCTGAAATACTTATTTCAAAAACTAATTTGACCTTATTATAAATTTTTAATTTATTAGATTAAAAAAATTAATTAGATCTTCCAAAATTATAATAATATAGTCACATAAAATAGTATAAACTTAATCCCACAAATGAGATAACAATGTAGGTTTTTAAAGTAATAAAGTCCATAAGTTTTCTATGCTCTAGTATTTTATAATAAATGATAATTTTTTATAATGACCTATGTTAGATAAATTTATATAAAATTTTTCAACATTTACATTAAAACCATAAAAAAATACAATTTAAACCTATAAATTAATTACACAAAAAATTGGTTTTCAATTAAAATACAATATTTTCCCTTATTTATAAAAAAATAATAATTTTAAAAACCTTTAAAAAATCAATAACGGATAATTATTATGTCACTATTTTAAGATTTCAGTTTATTTGGGCTTCTAATATTCATAAAAATTCCAAATAATAGATTTAAAATAGGTTATCTACTAAAAGGTGCTAATTTTTGTTTAAATAAATATAGGTTTCTTTGAATAATATTGGGTTTTCTATTACCTCATAAATATAAAATTTATTAGATGACTGTATAACAATATTTTTTGGATATATAGTACATATATATATATATATTCTAATAGATTTTTAATAATATTCTTAACTCCTATTTTAATCACTAGGTTTTTACTTGCAATATTTTATAATAATATTTTAATAATATTTTTTTTTGGTATAACTCGGTCTTGCATGTAATGAAAAACATTATAATGAATTTTGGTTTCTTGTGAGGCATGATAAATTATATTCACATTCATCACAAGTTATATAATATATAAAATTTATTTAAAAGAGTAATTATATTTTAATATCTTGAGATATTATATTCCATCACAGGCTTTGTGTTGCGTTCTTACAGTTTATCAAATACCTTGTGCTTATTTTTGAATTTTGTGGAATTACACTATTTTCTATACATTAATTCCAAATTGTTTCCACTAAATCGCGATTTTATTAATTTTTATTATTCATAACAATAATGAAACTCCACATCATGGGTATAACCATATCCAATCTTACTAAATATTTTTTTCAAAATAGATAAATGATTCATACATTTCAAAACATGATTACTACTTTTAAAAAAACATCATCCATATTTGTTTTTAATTTTCATTGGCATTAGACCCTTATCTTATGTTTAGAATCTATATGGATTTTTTTAATTATAAATAAGGTATTATTATCTAAGATATAAGAAATGTTATAGAATATGATGTTTTTTTACTTATTTATACAATTAAAATACATTTCTATGCAGGTTTAACTTGTTCAATATATATGATTAGAAGAATTGATGATTTCTCACCATAAAATAAATATTTAAACTGAGATAAAAAATTTTAATATATAGTTCATGTTCCACATCATTTAATGGTAGAATATTTTCCCTAATATATTAAAGTTCATTACTATGTATATTTTATTTATTGTAAAAATTTGAAATATTTTAAAATTAATGAATAGAATTATGCTTTCTGTCATTATTTTCCAAATTGTAGATATCACTATATTTAGTTATTGGAAATTTTTTTAATTATGTTTTTTATAAAATTCATCAAAATATTTCATAACATATCCAACACATCTTTCACAATGTTCTTATAATACTTTAGAAAAAGTATTGTCAGATTCAATATCTCTTAAAAACATCTTATTCTCTAGTATAGAACATTAGTCCTCATGACATCCCTCTAAATAGAAAACATAACTATTTTTCATATATATAATATTATCATAATTTATATTATTAGAATTTGAAAATGTTTTACAAATCATATTCCATATATATAATTTAGTTTATATGATAAACAATATTTATTAAATTATTCTTGATGATTAGATAAAACCTCAAAAATTAGAATTTAAACACATTAACAATTCCTAATTAGTGTTTATTCTTTGTAATTTTCAATGTCATGAACCTTTTCAATTTTATCTCCAAACATAAAACTAATCAGTCTCCCTCCTATAATTAAATTTTATCATAATATAGAATATAATATATTCCTATACATGATATGTAATTCTTGTTCAAAATCAATATATAGAACAAAAACTATAACATATGAGAACATCTTACAAACATTGAAGAAAATATCATCAACACTTCTAAATATCATTTTAATATATATTTCATCTAGTTGTAAATAAATAGTGTTATGTAATAATATTACTAATCCCTAATCTTAAAATAGTGAGAAAGGAAATATATTGGTGCTTCCACCAAGGTTATAATGATATTTATATAGACTAATATTCCTTAATGTGTAGGGAATTAATAGTTCACATGGATAATTATGTTGATCTGGGATTTTGATTTAATGTAAAATTAAACACTATTATGTGTGGATATAAGTCGTATAAATTTCTGTGAATTTAATTTTACAATCTTTATAAGAGATTTCATATATTATTGGATTAGAATTAAGGTGTAATTCAATGGAATAATAACAATGAAATTGTTTAAAATTCTAAAAAAGCATATATAAAATGTTTTACTATATTTGTATTTCGTACATCAATTGAATGAGATTGACGAGGATAATAAAATTTAATATATGGAATTTACCCAATTTATTCTACAATATTTTCATTAATTTTATTATCTTCACTTTTTATATATATTCTTCTTATTATTCAAGTGGAAGTTCATGAGTAACTTGAGTTTCACGAAATTATTCATCAAAATTTTATTAAATATTTGAATGAATTTTTTATTTAAATTATTTTATATTATCATTTTTAATAATCCAATGTTAATATAAAACCTCTAATTATGTTTTTAAGCCACTCATACTGTCTAAATTAAAATCTTCTACCATAGGATTAATTTTTATATTGATAGGGTGTTACCCGTTATCTTTCAAAGATAATTTTCTTGATAATTTAATAATTTTAATCATATAGTTGTGTATATTAGCTTCTGTTATATACATTCGAAAATCACCTAGATAATTATGTGATTATAATTTCATAAACAACATTTAGTGTATTCCCCAAAAATTATCTTAAGAGTTAGACTAAAATTACTTGTGTTTATTTCAAAATTGTGTTCTCTAATTATTTTGGAATAATGATGTAGTATGTAGAGTATGTATTCCAGTTTATTTACTAGAAAAAATTGGAATGTTTCTATATCTATGATAAAAATTTATTGAAAATTGATAATATCTAGTTTGAATCTTTGGAAAGTATCAAAAAAATATGCTTCTACTTGTGTTTGGTATGGCATGTTAATATTTTGACAAAAAGTGATTCACTTACCAAACATATGATAGTGTTTACATTTACCAATTTTTTTATGTATTGGTTTTTAAACCAAATATGATTAAAAAATTGATTTCAATTATTCTTCATCACAAATATAATGTGGTCTTATATTTTATCAAATAGCGAGTTCATTTATAACCTATAAATAGAGTTATAATCTTATAAATTAACTATTTTTTCCTTTTTTATGTTAAAAATTAATTTCTAATGTGTTCTACAATTTTATCCAATCCTCATCAGATTTATTAGTATAGTTCTCTCTAAAATATTTTCAATAATGTTTTGTAAAAAATGATGCATACCTTCATTGAAGGCACCGCTAAGATTATGGGAAGGGAGTTGTTGATGAGGATCCAAGTGAATATTGTCCCTAAATATATCTGAGGGCTCATGAATATTCACTATACCATTAGAATGAATTTTTTTATTTTAATTGTGTTTTATCCTTTTAATATTTTCATACTATATCCCATAATAATGTATCCCTATACTTATTCTAATGATTTTAAAATATTTTTGATATAGATTGGATCAAATTTCATGAAATTTATTTTTATTAAAAAATGAGAAACAATAATTTTTGAACATTTTAACACCACCCATTGTACATGAAAATATTGTAATATATTATAATAATCCCTAATTATGGCTACTAATTCCTCATAAATAATCTCATTGAATGCAAATGACAGTTATAAGAATTATTTTTTCTACTCCTTGATACATTAAATAAGTGAATATATAATTTAAGATGGATTTATATACATTTATAGAATTTGATGCAGCATTATCCTAATTCATTTAAAATTTTCATTAATGGGTTTTGGTTTAAAATTTTTCTCTATTATAAATAAATAAATATTGTAAATTTTACATTTTAAGCGTTTATTTACAAAGAGCTAGAATGTAGGGACCAAACCATTTTATACATAACTAATACTTTTTATTAAAAAAAATATTCATTACATATCATAGTGTTCCAAAATAGAATAATTTATGTCCAGTTGATTTGAAAACATTGATACATGAACATAATGTTAATAACTATACCAAATAATCTACCAGTAATTTCTTTCCAACTCGAACTCTTATGAGATATATGATACATAATAAATTTCATTATTGAGAAAGGAATTATAAGAGAGGATGAAATCATATTCTAAAAAAATGATAAAAGAGGTATATATCAAGCTACAATGTGTATATGTGTATGATAACAAGAGAATAAAACATGAAAACCCACACCCTATATATCATATAAAATAAACATGAGTGATGGAATAAATCATGTATATTAATAATACATTACAAATAATTTAAAAAAAACATTGGAGATGGGATAATAATATTGAAAGAAATCATTGATTTGTGGAATACATACAACTATAGAAATCCTTAGTTTAATGTTACCTAGAAAGATAGCCATAACATTTTATGCATTGGTTATCCACCCATTTACCAAATTCTTGTTAGGGATAAACACATGTGTACCCTCATTAGAGAATTTTATTATGACCTATATATTGTTTGAACTTATAAAAAAATAAACATTACGAAGTGTATTTATAAGATATATAGTCCCACCCATCTTATAATATTTACATTTTAGTGCACAAGATCATAAAAACTCATCATATGAAAATCTACAAACGGAAATATGGTTTAATAAACATTTCATAATGTCATAACCCTCAATAAAATGGGTTTAATTAACTATTTTTCATCATTAACATGAGCCATGTTGATAAATACTATGAATTGTGTAATTAGATCATATCCTATGAAGAGAATAATTAATAACAATGGATTTTATCATTGATGAAAATGATTTTTAATAGACACAATGAATTTTTTTTGAATAAAATAACCTTTATTTATAAAAACATTCAAAAATATTTAATTACACATTTTGGAAATCCTTTTTTTAAATATACTTTGAATCTTATAATGTATGCATAAAAACTCTAAGTTTCCATGGTGGTGTGAAATATTTAAATTAATAAAACATGGATGCCTTTGCCATTTTCAGAAAAATATAAATGGGTAATGTTTTTTAAATAAAACGATGATTAATTTTAAATCATTTAAAAAAATTATAAAATTTGTAAAAATGAATTTATTTACTCACTTATAAATATTAAATAATTATACAACAGTACTAGAAAACAGGTTTATGGAATTCTAAAGGGTTTTTTACTGATGTGAGAAATTATTTAGGTTTTACCAAAAACCAATATTTTGTAATAATGAATAAATAAAGAGTTAAAAAACATAGGAATAAAAGTTTTATAAATATAACCCATTAGAGAAAAAAGCATGATTACCATAAAAAATTGTTCATAATATTTCATCTTCAGAAACATAAAAAAATCGAAATCAATGATGAGATTGAATCTTGAATCCCTTAAAACATTGGTTATAAAGAATCATATAACCAGTGAAAGAATACTAATAACTGAATAATACAATATAAATTGAATATATAAATTCTTTATATTAAATTTAAATGGGATTGAATATACACCTCAAAAAAGAATATTGTTGAATAACATAATGTATTACCATGAAAAGGATAATCGAGTAATAAATCCATTACAATAAATCCATTAACCCTTCACATACATGATGACATCATTTATATTAAAAATATTTTAATTATAGACACATATAAAAAAAACTATTTAAATATATCATACAAAATAGGATATATATATATATGACCTTTTATTAACATTTTACTAATAATTCCATGATAAACTATTATTTCATGCATCATGTGATTTGTTGTTTTTGTATCATTTGATTTTTTTATCCATCTTAATGCACTTATGGTAACATCATAGAGTTAATTTTAAACATTATATAAATATCATTCAAATTCAATATATATTAATTTTTATAAATCTTTTAAATTTGGAGATGGAAAATAAAATACTTCATTTGTGGAGACAATATATCATACTGAAAAGTGAATGTTTTTATAATTTTTTAAAAATGAAATAAATGAATGTTAAATAATATATTAACATTAAATAATAATTTATATGAAATATTTATCATACAGAATACACTAATTTTCCCAAATTACCACCCATGAATAGTGATAGTGAAAAAAGAATCGCATGCTTCGCAAGGAAACCGTTTTTACTCTACATAAACAAACTTTTTGTATCCCCCATAGGATGGAGAGCTAGAAGGTATATATGATATAATATTTCAGAAGTATAACTATGTTAAAATTACCTTATATATTCATTAAATTTTTCTTTTTTACCACTAATTTAAATAAAATGGGAAACAGAGCACATCTATTTATGAAGTCGTAGTATGACATACACAAGAGCGTTGTTATTGTCTACCATTATGATGGTATTGAAGAAGGTAGATGTGGAATAATAATTCATGATATATTATAATATCATAAATATATTTAATTAAAATTAAGTACATAATTATTTCAATCTATAATATATCCTAATACAAAAATAATATCAATACTTATTGAAGTAGTAGACTTCCGTACACACGATCGATGGTTCAGTATCCCATTTGATCGATTGTTATTTCAATATAACTTATTAACATAAAACAATAAAATATAATTATTTGATAGATACTGGTGTTATTATATATTCATAATTGAGGAATATTTTATAGTGTTATTATAATAACTATACCATAAATTTATAGTTTAAAATATCACCTCTTTTACAGAAAACCTCTTTAGTTTTAAGAAAAAGCCTTCCTAGACTGTATTTCATACCCAACCAAGGACTATTGATTTAGGGAGGTATTTGTGGTAGATATTTTTTTGGTTATTGGCCAAACCAATGTGAATTTGATACATGTAGTAGATATGAGTGTAGTGGCCCTTTATAAGTGGGTGTGAGGGAACAGATACTGTTTATGAAAATAATAAATTGTGACTATTTTTTCACACATCAAAAAGATCCAAAATATTATATTATCAAACAATATGGGTAAAAATGTAAAACACTTATAGTAAAAATATTAATTTTACATGTGTCTATTTCATGTTTTTCAAGCCCAATTTAGTTTAACCCCAAATAAAGGTTTTTGTAACCCTAAAAACAATAATTAACTTTTTGAGTGTCTAATATTATTTTTGACCAAAAACATGCTGATTGTTCAATTTAAAATAAATTTTTTCGATTACAAATATAGAAAACATTTCCCAATTTCCATTCACATAAGTGGAAATTATTTTTATAAAATTAATCTCTTAGTCATATCAATTAATCAATTTTCCAACAAGAAATTGGTCAAAAGGATAACATGTTTTTATTTTAAAATTAAAAGTGAAATTTATTGAAATGTCCCAATTTTAATTAATAAATATTTAATTGATATAAATATAATTTTAAAAAATTATAAATAGTCATTATAAATTATTCAAATGAGTTTGATTTCTTCCAACAAAACTATTATTTTCCACTATTCATAAGAACATAATTTTTGAAAATCTAACATAAAATAAAACAAAAATATTTTTTAAATATAGATATCTAAAATAATATCAATTTATCAAATAAATTTTAAAAATTATTCATTAATTACATTTATTATTTTTTAATTTTTTTGAAAAAACATAATATTTCAAATACATAAATGTTGTACCAAAAATTATGCACCTTTTTATAAAAGTGATTTATTCAAATAATTTTTTTTATAGAATATTTTAAAAATACTCATTAAAATTAATGAAACTATTTTTAATGACTATTTAAAATTGGCTATTTTTAACAATTTAAATAAAAATTTCCATGGTTCATTGCAACACAGTGTTGTTTGTATCATAGGATACCCAATAAATTAAATATATTTAGAAAAAATATATCATGAAATCTCAAGGTATTACACCGTACCCCAGTTTTATATAACATTAACCTTGAAATTCATTACATTAGTACAGAAATATTATCATAATTATGTCTCATTACATCCATGGGTTTACACATAGCTTCCTCAAGAAAGAGGGTTCCCTTTAATATGATGACTTGGTGAGTAGTCTTATTTCATAGAACAATATTTACACAATCCAAAATATAATATTGTAGTTTCTTATTTAAAATATCTTACTCTAGTGGAATGGCCTCTAATTTCAAAAAATATGATTGATCCAGATTTCTGATCATTAGGAGAGATATATAGACAACATCATGAACCTATTATTGGACTATTAGAAGGGGTAATCAATATTATAAAAAATTCATATGATCAAAAATTTCAAAAGTAATGATATACCAATGACATAGTTTTTAATTCTATTTGAAACTCATTAACATTATCCATGGTGAAATTACTATGAAAACCATTCCACCAACATCAAATTCTGAATCTCATTGATTACTATTAGCATAAACTTTTATCGAAATTACAATTTATTTATTTTTGGAATAATGGATCTTTTCTTCTATGTTATTTAGTTTACCCATTTTAGACCAAATATATATCATTCTCCAATATCATTACAACATGTTAGAGTTCTATTCCCCTTTCTATTAATCAATTCAAAAGGTTTCATATAAATTATTTAGTGAAAGCTAATTTTGAATGAACATGAAACTATAGGATGGTGTTAATCCAAAAATCTATTAAAATATATAGAATAAGATATTTATATATACACAATTTCATGATTTTTTCTCTTAAATTGATCATTTTTTGAGTGTGTAAAATAAGTGATGAGTTTTATATCCATATAAAGAGCTTGTTGGATACTTCACAACAACATTTATAAAAAACATATATCCCTAAATTAAAAAATTGATTATGGTAATCCTTGAAACAATAACACATCATTAATATATACAATTTAAATTTTATCTATAGAAAAGTTTTATTTTATTTTTATAGAATGTCTTTCCCTTTTTTAATTGATAATGAACCATATAGAATTATTCCCTTTAGTAATATTTTGGTGTCTAATGAAAAAATCCATGTTTTTTTAATTTTCATTATCTTATGGGTAATGGTTGTAGCATCACCTATGTATTTTTTCCCTCTACCTTATGTTTCTAAAATAACCAACAATAAAATGAAAGCATAGTGATATCAATCATTATTACATCCCACTACACAAAGACTTTCAATTATTTTTATCTCTCTAAATTTCTATGATGTATATAGAATGATATGTTTTTGCTTTTACTAAAAATTCATTTTTATAATCATGAATGGATGGAACCCATAAACAATTAATTATCATTATCACTCTATACCAATCATGTCCAAAAATAGGATCACATATCACATTCTTATTCATCTCAATATCTTACTTATATGACTATCAAATAATTATATATTTTGATGTTTGGGAACACATTTTATCAAAATTATTTTTACTCCGCTTCCAATAACATCTACATATCTATATTTGTAAAATCAATACATATTGAATATTATTTTATCCTCATCATGGGTAAGAAATCATGATCCTTTTAACTAAAATCATCATCCATCTTATTCCCTTTTATAGTGTGGTAAGTTTTTAGGCAGTATGGATCATTATTATTCTCTTATTATATTATATGAGACATGTTCAACTCGTTATATGTGAATATAATATTTAATAAATTGTGATCATTATATTTATCACACATTTACTATAATGGGAATTCTTCCATAAATTTAACGTAAAAAATACCACAACTAAATTATAATCATGAGTTGTCTATATTTTTTATGAACTATCAATATAATTGGGCATTAAGATAAAACTACGTCATTTTCCATAGGTATTTTCCTTAATAAATTGTTTGATTTGACAATGTTGAATAAAAGAACCTCTCCATTTTTTGTAATATATTCATGTGGTAACTATCTATCCTTCCCTTTATTTCAATAAAAAATTCCTCACATTAGTCAAACCAAAGGAACAAGGCTCTATTCTAATGTAACATTATTATCGATATAGATATTCATGATAAATTCTTAAAATAAATATTTATTATAACTATCTAAACCAATAAAACAACATATTACAATAATAATGGTTTGTATGAGCCATTATTAAATACCATATGTCATGGATGGGTCCATAAATATACCCTATAATGAGATTATATGACCCCAAAATGGAATATTTGGTCACAGAAATTCACACATTGTAATTTTTTCATATAGTTCATCCTTTCATGGAGTTATTAGTATATGTCTCATGTGATCTTAGTTCTCCTCCATGATTTTTGAATAAATAATATTTTCATTTGAAGAGGCCACCACACACCAATAAATTTAATATATAGAGAAAATATTCATTAACTACATAATGGTAGTGGAGGAATTAGTAATACCAAATCACTATTCAGTAAACTCATTATGTCCATAACATGTATATAATTTTTTATAAGGTGCGTCCTCCATCTTGAACCACATTCAATGATATATATAATGATTGTAAATCATTGAAAGGTATTGGTATCCAAGAAGCTAATGGAAGGGGTCATTAAGATTGTCTATATGGTATGTGTTATTGATAAGGATCTAAATCACATTAAAACAGACAATACAAAGTCACAAATATCTATCCTTTTTTAACAAAATGAATAGGTGCATCCCAATGGTGACACACTTCGACATATGAATACCATATCAATATTATTAAGGTGTTTATTATTCAAATATTATAACTCAACCAAGTAAATTATATTGAAATTTATGGAAATAGTTTTATTACAATACATGATTATTATTTAAAAATAAAATTTATGATTCAATGTAATATTTTGAATCCCATCTAAAAAGACATTAACGGCTCTTTTACAATATGAATATCTTGAAAGTTTATTTTCTACAAAACCATATGATATAAAAACCAAACAAAAATGTCAATTGAACTCTATAAAATGGATTTTATTTACATTAAAAATTATTATTTATCATCACACTATAGGAACATGAAATTTTTGGTTGTAATATAAAATACTAATTTCCATCCTTAAAAATCTTTTCTAGGTTTTTGTAGAGAAATAAAATACACGCCTATGATATCATCAAATTAAAATATTAGGGGTATGTGTAGATTATTGATAATAACATTCTTATAATCATTAACAATTTAGTAAATATATAACGGTGATGTGAATATCATTCCTTTTTGTTAGTTCACAACTAATTAAAGATCTAAACATTGAGATGGTATTTCGAAACCCATAGAATAATTTTTATATAAAATGGTGTTGGTAGATTTAGTGTCAAATAATAAATTAATAGTTCTAGAGTGTGTGATAATTATACCTTTTACGATGTTGGAATTAAAACCATTTTCAAAAATAGTTAACACATAAAAAATCACCTTTTCCCTTATCATAAAAGGATACATGTATTGAAAAATCTCATCAACCTACATATTTGAGAAATTTCTAGTATTATTCTTAGACATCATATATGTTAAAAATTTATATTTGTTTGGTATATTACATAAGTATTTCCAATTATTTCTGTCATTAGAGAACTTCATCTTGTTACATCAATAAAAAAAGATAGATGAAATTCCCTCCCACACATTAGACATTTATTATTTCACATAAGACAATTTAATCCAAATTTCCTACCAAACATAAAGCATGAATGAATTATAAAATTCTTCTGTCAATGAATTTTTGAGATTACCTTTAATTAAAACATTACATTCATTTCAAAATAATTTGATTGATGGGTCACTCAAATAACAATTTTCACCTTCATAGGAAAAAGAATAATGTCACAATAGATACTAAAGTCCATTATGGATATTTCCATTTATATTACCTTTTTATAATACACATAGGAATCAATCAATATTAATATTAGGTTGGATGGTAATACTAGAACATTATGTCACCAATATTTTAAAATATTATAGATAAGTTCTAACATATTCAACATCCTTATGTTATATCTCAAGATTTACATATAAATTTAAATATAAATAATTTGGTGGGAATACATATTAAAAAAATATTCTTATAAACTATTACCCATACTTCAATTCAATATCATCTTGTTCTTTCATATACATTATAAGAGTCCAACATTGGTTAGAATCACGTTCAAAATTGTAGATGTACAATATGAATTTATCATAATGTAAAATTTGGAGAGAAAAATATCTTTTTTATGGTACTGATCTATTTCATTGAATTATTTTATTAAATATATTTATTATTATATGTTGTATTTTTCCATTATGAATGACTGAGCATAATGTTATTCCCAAAAACTCTTATTTTGATGAAAATGTTGATTCATATCATTAAATTGTTTTTTGAGAATAACAGTATGATTTTAGATTTTGGATCCCTAAACATTTGACATATAAAGAGAAAAATATTTCATTGATCATTACATATATCATTAACATGGATATGTTTGGTCTATCAATTGAATAATACTAATAAAAATAATATTACTTATAATTATAACATAAAATGAATAAAATCAAAAAATATATAGTATGCCAATTTCAAGAAATGTTATTTTCAATATATAACACATTGTGTATAACTATAGTCAATACTACTCATTATTCTTGTTCTTTATGATTTTTTATAAAGTGTTTTTTTATTTATCAAACCACATCCACTAGTAATATCAATAAGAGTTTTTAGTTTGTTTCGTTATCATGCACACAGTAATTCTCTAGTCATGAATGACATTACATTTTATAGTTATTAGCTATAATTATATCTTTTCTAGATACAAATCATCATTTATAATGTATACAGTTGATGTAATTTCATTTAAGGAAATCATTTTATCATTCCTCAAAATACCGGAGTATCATTATATACTAAGAATTATCCATATGGTTCTTGCTCAATTTTAAGCTTATAATACAAATATGTTTAAGTAACCATTTATTTGATACCAACCACATAGACCAAAAATTTATATGTATAAGTAAGTAATCTTAAAAAAGAAACATTCATTTCATATCAAAATTACCAATACTTGAAAACATTATTTATAGTGTCTTTGGACACATGTATACATAAACAATTAGATTATAAGTGAGATTTATCAACTCACACTATGGTCTTCATAAAAAATCCTTATTAGGCATATTGAATATAATTAACTTCTTCATAAAATGGTTTTTCGAATAAAAATAAATGTTGATCTCAGATTCACAGCATGTGTGACAGATGGATATAAATAAATTGGCTAAGAATCAGGGTATGAAAATATTTGAAAATAACATGAAAATTCATGCCCATAAAATAATTGATAATCACCATGGGTACTATAATAAATCATAGCCATTAAAATGACCTCAATAATACATGACTAAGAACACAAGGTTCATGAGATCATAACAATATCATAAGACAAAGATTTTAGGAAAAAACTTCTCTATAGAAAACCATATTTGAAGTGTACCCACCAAAATATTCATTAAATTTTGGCCCAGGATAACCAACCATGTGCCTATATCAAGCTTAGGATATCTTATCTTGTGCCATCCATTAGAGCATTGGATAAACTATGGCTTAACCAATGATCACATAAATATTTATCAGAACCCTTCTCATTAGATATAGATATAATTCCTACCCATCACATAATCAATATATATTCCCATTCAATAAGAATATAAAAAATTAATTATATGATAACCCATGAAATGAAATGGGTTTCATAAAAATTTCATAATAGTAAAACATATGGTAAATAGAAACCTTTTATCGATTTTTTTTATAATAGACACCATCCATCTAGAGAGAGAATATAAATCAGTTCATTGGTACATATCCCAAGTAAATTATAATTATTACCTTTGGATGTCTTCATAGATTTAAAATTATTATGAAAATATACCATTAATTTTTTTTATAAAAACCCATTCATAGATTATACATTTTTAAAACATCAAAAATCATTAATGAAATTTGTAAATTCCTTACATTGAAAATAAATTTTGAAACATATAATTTTACACCGAAAAAATATATTGGCCATGCTGGTGGGAAATACAATACATGTTAGAACAACGATTTCATTCAAATTTTCAGTAAAATCAAAAAAAGAATGTTTTCAAAATAAAATAAAGATTAACAGTGTAAAATTTTGTACAAAACTATAATAAATGATTTAAATGACTTTCGAAAATCAAAAAGTAACATTAAAATAATATTGAAAATATTTTTAGAAAACATTATTATGGAAGTAAAAACACTCTACAACCAATGATAGGAACAATGTCAGTTTAGATTAAAAATATTATTTGGGATTCACTAGTACATAATGTGAGGAAAATGAATGGAAAACTAATCGTAAATTTTAATGACCATATTATAATAAAATTCATGATTTTAATGATGTACATATCATTATACTAGATCATCAGAATAATGGAAAAAAAATCACAGTAAATGATGAAAATTTATGATTAAACCATTTCATGTTTTGTAACATAGGGTCATAAGCTCCATGAAGGAATTCCATTAAATTAATGTTAAAATACAATTATAAAAAAATTATTATATTACATGTCAATGTGGTTGTATATACATATCATAAAATAATATAGGTATATAAAATAACATATGTCCCAAATAATATAAATTGGGAAAAAGAACCCATAATATATGTCTCGAATTCCACCACACATATTCTATCCTTATATATAATAAATATATGATTTTTTATAAATATTTAGTAGAACAATATATATTTATCGTACTATATGTGATTTTATATTCACCTTTTATTACACAATTATTTATAATTCTAGGTTAAATTTTTTTTGGAGGAAACAAAATATTTTATTCATGAATCACTTCACTAAACTGATAGTTTAGTAGCACTTTATTAAACTGCTACAAAATATTTTTAAAGATTATTTAATAGAATATTATAAGAAACCTCTACTAAACCACAAAATATTTTTATAACCCTGAAACTCTCCCCTAACCCGAACACAATCAACTAACCAACACCCCCGACACATGGAAGCCCTATTGGCCCCTCACCACCCCTCACTGTTATAACCTCACCTCATCACCTCCTCTCCACCCCTCGATTCCTCCACTGGAGTTGGTATTATATTGAGTAACATAATTGTAAGAAAATAAGTGTTTTTTTGTTTGTCTATTTATTTCCCATGTCCACAAATCCATCCTTCTTCTCATAACATTTATTGTTTGTCATTTATCAGTCAAGAACATCTATCACAATGTTTGAAATCTCATCAACAAATAAGTGTTTATTAGATGCATCAACTCTCATTCTCCTTCTCAAATTTTCATCCACCAAAATTGAATTTAATTCTTGAATTTATTGAGAGTATTATGATAATAAATTTCTTAAAGTAGTAGGACATGAATTTGATAAATTATTCAGTATGTGTTCCATACCTAGAATATAAAAAACAGTTATAAATTCAAACATTATTAAAATAAATAAAAATTTAAATTTTTTTTAACTATTATTAAATATTATTTTATGTGTTAATTTTTTTTTGTATTCATTCAATATGAATTTATTTATCTATCTGAAAAAATAGATCAATAAAATTTAACAGTAATATATGAGTTTTTCCCACATTAAAATATTTATTATTTTTCCTTCAAATATTATTACTATTATTTAAATTTAAATTTTTTATTTATATGTTAATATGGGAGTATATGAAACATACAAAATTGATGAACCCAATATGTTTTCTATAGATTTTCAATATCTGGAACATGATCAATATATTAGATTCTGTTCTTTAGGTACATAATTGATTAATTTCTCATTTCTTCATAATATTGTTTTATATACATTGGTTTTTCAAAAAAATTATATTCCTTTAAATTTAATTGGATTTATTGAATCATTAGCTAAAATATTTGGGTCATACTCACCCTAGATTACATCAAATTAAATTTAAATTTTGGTTGATCATTATAGAAAATTATTACAATATAATATTCATATTTTTTCTAACTTTATTTTGAGGTATATGATTGATTAATCAAAATGTTATATCCAAAAAAAACATTTATATAAATCCATTCAATTGAAACTGAAGCCATTTTTATGATATTGTTAGGTAAAAAATTTTTGATGAGCTTTCTTTCAAACAGTGAAATTACACCTATAACTTCAATATTGAACATTTTAATTCTTATAACCCAAAACTAAAATCCACCCATTACATCAATATAACATAAAACTTGATAGGATTTATTATATATATATTGTTTGTTATTAATGTCCATCTATTATAATTTTTATTTGTGCATAATTTTTTTCAAATTTAAGTTCCAAACATAATCTTATTTGATTAAATGATAGGAATTCCAAGGAAGAAGCAATATACTCTTTCATCGATCACACAAGTATTTGACGACCCATTTGTCTCCATCTCTATGGAATCTGAGGTGACATCCTAATTCCCCCTACACCATCTCCCCTTACACCATCTCTAAAACCATCTGTGGGCTTCTTTCTAGCTACTCAGTCATCACATCCCCTTTAAGATGCCTCAAGACTGAGGGAGTGGGTCACCACTTTTAGTCTTAATAGGGGTACTGGGGGTGATTAGTATAGTTACAAATATTAAAATGAATATATTTATTTTACTTTTTTTACAATTACTACTTGTTCATGATAGATGGAATGAATGCATGTATGGAGAAAAATATGAAAAGTTTAAATGTATGGAATATGACCAGAGATAAGATAGTTGTCCTATTCAATTCATGTGGGGTCACTATGGATGACGCCATAATATTACATGGCTAGAATGTATGTTATCTAGCTGCGGAGCTAGATTCTTTTCCTATTACATATTATGATTTGAGGAATATTCCATCGACATGGAAAAAATAATTTTTTGACTTCCAAATAAAGGTAATTTTTGTACATTTTGGTTTAATTTATTGTCATTATATTATTAAATTAAAATATTTTAAATTAAATTTCTATTTACATATCTTATTCCCCTATACAGTTTCTGATTTTCTATCATGAATGTGGGTTTTAATAAATCTGGGAAAGAAAAGGAAACGCATCAAATGGATATTGTGGAGTGATGTCAATGATACTTCGTTGACTACCCATCATATGTATGACAAGATATCTATAGGGGTACCCAAAGAGAAAACAAATGTTTCTGATGAAATACATCATGTTAAGAAGATGATTATATTTAAATATATATAGTTATATTAATATAATTTTATATATATACATGAATATGAAAAGGATATGACATTGAATAAATTATTATTAAATTACGTGTTATTTATTTTAAGATCATTAAAGGAATAATGCATCAATCTAGGCAAAGCATTCATCCCTCACACTATGGGGTCAATTAGGTTTTCTAGAATCTAATAAAATCTATTAAAACTTTCATTAGTTTAAATATATATAAGACATTATTATATTTTTAATATATTAAATAATTTATTTATCATGTTTTAATGCAGTTACAAAATTTTAGGGAACCAGGCATCCTGAATAGAAGTGTTGTAAGATTTTCCAGGCATTCTCATATTTGAATCAATAATATGGATGTCTTGTTAAAGATCCCACAAAAGATGTTGGGGTATAAAATCATTTTTCATTATAATAACTTATTATAATTTGTAACTATTTTTTGATTCAAATATGAGTGATATTTGATTTTTAGTTAATAATTAATGAACTATGAGATGCCAATCCCATGTAGCCCCACTCTGTCTCCCTGGATGACTCAGTTGGTAATGTCCTTGAGAAAGAGCATCCTATTCAAATTCATGGTCTGGGTTTGGAAACCATTCCATATTATTTCTTTGGTAGGTCACTGGGGATTTTAGTTGCATCTACTCTTGTTTATTTTCAGTTCATACCCTGACATTCTGAGAGATAGATTGTTTCTCTCCAAAACAAAGTTCCTGAACATGGGACTTTTAAATTTTCATTAAAAAATGTGTTTATTGATTTATATCAGAAGATAAAGTGATCAATCCCTTTTGGTATTTCATCGATTGGTGGTGAGCAGGTAAGTCACAAATATTAACCATCATTTAGTTTGGAAAGATTTATTTTCGTTAATATTAAATATAAATATAAAAAAATATTTTATTTTCAATTTAATATTCTTCACTACTGTAAATCTGTCCTTTACCAATGTTCTATACCAACAGTTTATAAAAACCATTGGTATAAGTCCCCTTTCCCAGTGGTTTGTCCAAACTGTTGGGAAATTCCATATTAAGGTCACTTTTCCCAATGTTTTGCCAAAACTGTTGGGAAAGTGCATGGATTTCCAAATGGTTTGGATAAACTATTGGGAGAAGTCCACTTTGTGGCCCCCTTTCCCAATGGTTTGGCCAAACCGTTGGGAAAGGGTGTCCCTATCCCAACAGTTTGGCCAAACCGTTGCGAAAAGTATACTTTCAGGCCACTTTTCCCAACTGTTTGGCCAAACCTTTGGGATAGGTACACAGTTTCCCAACGGTTTGGCCAAACTGTTTGGATAGGTACACCATTTCCCAAAGGTTTGGCCAAACCATTGGGAAAAGTGGCCTCAAATTATACTATTCACAAAGGTTTGGCCAAACCATTGGGAAAGCCACACCCTTTCGCAATGGTTTGGAGAAACCATTGGGAAAGGGGGCCACAAAGTGGAATTTTTCCAATAGTTTGACCAAACCATGGGGAAAGCCATACCCTTTCCAAATGGTTTTGGAAAACCATGGGAAAAGTGACATTAATGTGGGATTTCCCATGGTTTTGGCCAAGCCGTTGGGAATGGGGACCTATACCAACTGTTTTTTAAAACTGTTGGTGTAGAATCATTGGGAAAGGTCAGATTTCCAGTAGTGAAAAATATTACATTGAAAATTAATATTATTGTATATTTATATTATAAATTAGAGAAAATAAAGCTTTCAAAACTAAATGATTTTTAATTTTTGTGACTTACCTGCTCACCACCAATCGGTGAAATACCAAAAGGGATTTATCCCTTCATCTTTTGATTTAAATCAATAAACACATTTTTTAATGCATATTTAAACGTCCCCAGTTCATGAACTATGTTTTGTAGTGAAACAATATATCTCTGAGAATGTCAGGGTATGAAATGAAAATTAACATGAGTTTATGAAACTAGAATCCATAGTGACCTACCAAAGACATCATATGGAATGGTTTCCAAACCCAGACCATGCATTCGAACATGATGTTTTTTCCCAATAACATTACCAACTGAGTTATCCAGGGAGATAGAGTAGGGCTACATGGGATTGGAATATCATAGTTCATTAATTAGTAACTAAAAATAAAATATCACTCATATTTGAATCAAAAAATAGTTACAAATGATAATAAGTTATTATAATGAAAAATTATTTTATACCCCAACATCTATTGTGAGCTCTTTAACAACACATCCATCATATTTTTTGGGAAAATCTTACAACACTTCAATTCTGGATGCCTGGTTCCCAAAAATTATGTAAATTCATTAAAACATGATAAATCAATTGTTTAATATATTAAAAATATAATATTGTCTTATAAATATTTAAATTAATGAATAGATTAATATATTTTATCAGCTTCTAGAAAACGTCATTGACCCCGTAGTGTGAGGTATGACTTCTTAGCCTAGATTGATGCCTTATTCCTTGAATGGTCCAAAAATAAATAAAACTTAATTTAATAATAATTTATTCACTGTGAAATCATTTTCATATTCATGTATAAATATAAAATTATATTAGTATAACTATATATATTTAAATAGGATCTTCTTTTTAACATGATATATTTCATCAAAAACATTCATTTTCTCTTTGGGTACCCCATTGGGTATCTTTTCATACATATGATGGGTAGTCAATGAAGTATAATTGACATCACACTACAATATCCATTTAATGTATTTCCTTTTCTTTCGCAGATTTATTAAATCCCACATTCATGCTAGCAAATCAGAAACCGTAAAGGGGAATAAGATATGTAATTATAAATTTAATTTAAAATATTTTAATTTAATAACATAATGACAATAAATTACACCAAAATGTACAAAAAATTCTTTTATTTTGAATTCGAAAAATTATGTTTTCCATGTTGAAGGAATATTCCTCAAATCATAATATGTAATAGGAAAAGAAACTGGCTCCACAGATAGATAACATAGATTCTATCCATGTAATCTTGTTGCGTCATCCATATTGACCCCACATGAATCGAATAGGATAACTATCTTATCTCTGGTCTGATTCCATACATCTGAACTTTTCATATTTTTCTCCATACATGCATTTTTTCTATCTTTAATGAACAAATAGTTAGTGTAAAAAAAGTGAAATAAATTTATTCATTTTAATATTTGTAACTATACTAATCACCCCTAGTATCCCCATTAATTCTAAAAGTGGTGACCCACTCCCTCAGTCTTGAGGCATCTGAAAGGGGACAGGATGACTGAGCATCTCGAAGGAAACCCATGGAGGGTGTTAGAGATGGTGTCGGGGGAGATGGTGTTGGGAGAATTAGGATGTCACCTCAGATTACATAGGGAGGGAGACAAATGGGTCATCAACTATTGGTGTGATCGATGAATGAGTATATTGCTTCTTCCATCGCATTCCTATAATTTAATCAAATAATATTATGTTAGGAACATAAATTTGAAAAACATTAGGCATAAAGAAAAATTATAATATATGCACATTAATAGCAAACAATATATATATAATAAATCTTATCAAATTTTATTTTATATTGAAGTTATGGGTGGAGTTGAGTTTTGGGGTTTAACAATTCATTTGTTCAATATTGAAGTTAGAGGTGGAATTTCACTGTTTGAATGAATGCTTATCAAAATTGTTTTACCATCCAATATCATAATAATGGCTTCAGTTTCAATTGAATGGATTTATATAAATGTTTTATTGGATATAACATATTTATTAATCAACCATATATATCAAAATAATGGTAATAATAATATATATATTGTATTGTAATAATTTTTTATAATGATCAACCAAAATTTTAATTTAATGTGATGTAAGCCTGGGTGAGTACGACCCAAAATAGAAGATAATGAATCAATAGATCCAATTATATTTAAATGAATATATATTTTTTGAGAAACCAATGTATATAAACCAATATTATGAAGAAGTGAGAAATTAATCAATTATGTACCTAATGAACAGAATCTAATATATTGATCATGTTCCAGATATTAAAAATCTATAGAAAACATGTTTTGTTCATTAATTTTGTATGTTTCATATACTCCCATATTACCATATAAATAAAAATGTGTAAATTTAAATAATAGTAATAATATTTGAAATAAAAGTAACAAATATTTTAATGTGGGAAAAACTCATATATTACTATTCAATTTTATTGATTTGTTTTCTCTGATAGATAAATGAATTCATATTGAATGAATACAAAATATATTAACAGATTAAAAAATATTTAATAATAGTTAAAATAATTTTTTAAATTTTAATTATTTTAATAATTTTTTATTTCATAAGAGTTTTTATATTCCTTGCATGGAACACATAGTGATTAATTTATCCAATTCATTTTCCTACTACTTTAAGAAATTCATTTTCATAATATTGTCAAAAAATTCCATAATTAAATTCAATTTGGTGGATGAAAATTGGGGAAGGAGGATAAGAGTTGATGCATCTAAGAAAGACGTATTCGTTGATGAGATTTCACACACTATGAAAGATGTTCTTAAATGATAAATGCCAAATAGTAAATGTTATGAGAAGAATGATGGATTTGTGGAAATGGGAAATAAATAGACAAAAAAACACACTTATGTTTTTACAATTATGTTACTCAATAGAATACTAACTCCAGTGGAGGAATCGAGGGGCGGTGAGGAGGTGATGAGGTACGGTGAGGGCAGTGAGGGGTGGTGAGGGGGCCAATATGTCTTTATTGTTTCGGGGGTGACGGTTGGTTGATTTTGTCCAGTGAAGGGGAGAGTTTCATGGTTATAAAAATATTTAATTTTTTAGTAGAGGTTTCTTATAATATGATATTAAATAATTTTAAAAAACATTTTGTAGTAGTTTAATAAACTGCTATTAAACAATCAGTTTGGTGAAGTGATTCAAGAAAAACAAGAATTTGATTCCACCAAACAATATTTTAACCTATAATTATTAATTATTGTGTAATAAAAGGTTAATATAAAATCACATATAGTAAAATCAATATATATTGTTCTATAAAATATTTATAACAATCACATTATTATTATATATGAGGATAGAATATGTGTGTTGGAATTCGAGACACATATTATGGGTTCTTTTTCTCAATTTATATTATTTGGGAAATACGTTATTTTATGTACCTATATTATTTTATGAAATGTATATACAAGCACATTTACATGTAATGTAATTAATTTTTTTATAATTGTATTTTATGATTAATTTAATGGTATTCCTTCATGAGAATTATGAATATATGTTACAAAACATGAAATAGTTCAATCATAAATTTTCATCATTTACTATGATTTGTTTTTTATTATTCTGATGATCTATTATAATGATATGTACATCATTAAAATCATAAATTTTATTATAATATGGTTATTAAAATTTAATATTATTTTTCCACTCATTTTCCACACATTATGTACTAGTGAATCCAAAATAATATTTTTAATCTAAACTTACTATGTCTCTCTCATTGGTTATAGAATGTTTTTACTTCCATAATAATGTTTTCTAAAGAGATTTTCAATATTATTTTAATGTTAATTTTGGATTTTCAAAATTCATTTCAATAAATTTTTATAGTTCCATACAAAACATTACACTATTAATCTTTATTTTATTTTCAAAACATTCTATATTTGCTTTTACTGAAAATTTGAACGAAATCGTTGTTTTAACATGTACTGTATTTCCCACCATCATGGCCCCTATATTTTTTAGGTGTAAAATTATATGTTTCAAAAAAAAAATTCAATATAATGAATTTACAAATTTCATTAATGATTTTTGATGTTTTAAAAATGTATATTCTATGAATGGTTATTTTTATAATAAGTTTTAATGGTGTATTTTCAAAATCATTTTACATCTAAGAAGATATAAAATGGTATTAATTATAATTTACTTGGGATATATACTAATGAAATTATTTATATTCTCTCTCTAGTTAAATGATGTTAATTAAGAAAAAAAAATTGATAAAAGGTTTCTATTTACCATATGTTTTACTATTATGAATTTTTTATGAAACCCATTTCATTTCATGGGTTATCATATAATAAATGTTTTATATTCTTATGGAATGAGAATATATATTGTTTATGTTAAGGGTAGGAATAATATCTATATTTTATTAGTAAGGTTTTGATAAATATTTATGTGATCATTGGTTATGAAAAAGGTTATCCAAAGCTCTAATAGATGGAACAAGAGAAGATATCTTAAGCTTGATAAAGGAACATGGTTGGTTATCCTATGCCAAAATATAATGAATATGTTGGTGGGTAACCTTCACATATGGTTTTATATATAATTATTTTTTCCTAAACTCTATGTCTTATGCTAGTGTTGTGATCTCATGAACCTTATGTTCTTACTCATGTATTATTGAGGTCATTTGAATGGCTATGATTTATTATAGTACCCATGGTTATTATCAATTATTTTATGGGAATGATTTTTCATGTTATTTTCAAATGTTTTTATAACACGATTCTTAGGCAATATATTTATATCCTTCTATTACACATGCTATGAATCTGAGATCAACCTTTCTTTTTATTCCAGAAAACCATTTTAGGAAGAAGGTAATTATATTCAATATACCTAATAAGCATTTCTTTACAAAGACCATAGTTTGAGATGATAAATCTCACTAATGATCTAATTGTTTATGTATACATATTTCCAAAGACACTATAAATAATGTTTTGAAGTATGGGTAATTTTGATATGAAATGAATGTTACTCTTTTAATATGACTTACTTATACATATAAAATGTTGGTCTATGTAGTTTGTATCAGATAAATGGTTACTTAAACATTTTTATATTATAAGATTAAAATTGAGCTAGAACCATATGGATAATTCATAGTATAGAATGATATTTAGACATTTTTAGGAATGATAAAATGATTTCCTTAAATGAAATTACATCAAATGTATACATAATAAATGATGATTTGTATCTAGAAAAGTTCTAATTATGGCTAATAACTCTAAAATTTCATGTCATGCTTGACATGAGAATTAATGTGTACATGATAATGAATCAAACTTAAAACACTTATTGATATTACTAGTGGATGTTGTTTGATAAATAAAAAAACGCTTTATAAAAAATCATCCAGAATAAGAATAATGAATAATATTGACTATTGCTATACACAATGTGTCATATATTGAAAATAATATTTCATTATATAGTCATAGTATATGTGTTTTTTTCATTTTATTCATTTTATGTTATAATTATAAGTAATATTATTTTCATTAGTTTTATTCAATGGATAGAACCAACAGAACCATGCTAACGATGGATGTAATGGTCAATGAAATATTTTTCTCTTTATATGTAAAATGTTTTTGGATCCAAAATCCAAAATCATATTATCATTCTCAAAAAACAATCTCATGATATGAATCAAAATTTTCATCAAAATATGAGTTTTTGGGAATAAAATTATTCTAAGTAATTCATAAAGAAAAATATAGCATATACTCATTGTTATATTTAATAAAATAATTCAATGGAATAGATCAGTACCATAAAAAAGCTAATTTTCTCTCCATATTTTACATTATGATAAATTCATATTTAAAATCTATAATTTTGAAGGTGATTATCACCAATGTTGGAATCTTATAAAGTATATGAAAGCACAAGACAATATTGACTTGCGGTATGGGTAATATTTTATAAGAATATTTTTTAATATGTATTCCCAACAAATTATTTATTTGAAAATTTATATGTAAATTCCGAGCTATAGAATAAGGATGCTTAATCTGTTAGTACATATGTATAATATTTTAAAATATTGGTGAGATGGAGTTCTAGTATTCCCATCCAACCTAATATTATTATTTATTGATTCTTAAGTGTATTATAATAAGAAATTATAACGGTAAATATCCATAACAGACTTCAGTATCTATAATGAAATTATTATTTTTCCTATCAAGGTGAAAATTGTAATTTGAGTGACCCATAAATAAAATGTTTTTGAAATGAAAGTACTATTTTAATTAAAGTTAATATCGAAAATCCATTGATATAAGTATTTGATCATTCCTTCATTATTTAAGTTTGGTAGGAAATGTGGATTAAATTGTCTTATGGGAAATAATAAATGTATATTGTATGGGAGGGAATGTCATCTAGCATTTTTTTTATTGATGTAATATGATGAAGTTCTATAATGACATGAATAATTGGAAATAATTATATAATATACCGAACAAGTATAAATTTTTAACATATATGATGTCCAAGAATAATACTAAAAATCTCCCAAAGATGTGGGTTGATGATATTTTTCAATACATGTGTCCTTTTATGCTAATGGAAAAAGTGATATTTTATGTGTTCACTATTTCTAATAATGGTATTAATTCCAATGTTGTAAAAGGTATAATTATCACCCACTCTAGAACTATTAATTTCTTATTTGACACTCATTCTACCCACACCATTTTATTTAAAAAAATTTCTATGGGTTTCGAAATACCACCTCAATGTTTGGATGTATAATTTGTAGTGAACTAACCAAAAGGAATGATAATCACATCACCGGTATATATTTACTGAATTATTAATTATTATAAGAATGTGATTATCAATAATCTACATATTCCCCCAATATATTAATTTTATGATGTCATAGGCATGGATTGTATTTATCTACAGAAAACCAAAAAATATATTTTTAAGGATGGAAATTAGTTTTTTATATTACAAACAAAAATTTCATGTTCCTTTAGTGTGATGATAAATAATAAATTTTAATGTAAATAATATCCTTTTTATAGAGTTCAATTAAAATTCACGTTTGTTTTTTATATCATATGGGTGTGTAGAAAATAAACTTTTATGATATGCCTATTGTATAAGAGCTGTTAATGTCTATTTAGATTGGATTCAAAATATTAAAGTGAATCATGAATTTTATTTTTGAATAAAAATCTTGTATTGTAATAAAACTATTTCCATTAATTACAATATAATTTCCTTGTTTAAGTTATAAGATTTGAATAATAAACACCTTAATAATATTTATATGGTATTCATTTGTCCAAGTGTATCACCATTGGGATGCAACAAATGATTTTGTTAAAAAGGATAGATATTTGTGACTCTGTATTGGCTGTTTTAATCTAAATTATATCATTATCAATAACACATACCATTTAGATAATATTGATGACTCCTTTCATCATATTCTTGTATACCAATACCTTTCAATGATTTACAATCATTATAGATATCGTCTAATGTGGTTCAATATGGATGATTCACCTTAGAAAAAATTATATACATGTTATGGAAATAATGAGTTTACTAAAAGCTGATTTGGTATTACTAATTCACCCACTACCATTATGTAGTTAATGAATATTATATTTATATATTAAATTGATTGGTGTGTGGTGGCATCTTCAGATGAAAATATTATTTATTCAAAAATAATGGAAGAGAATGAAGATCACATGGGAATTATACTAACAACTCCATGAAAGGATGAACTATATGAAAAAATTACGATGTGTGAATTTCGGTGACAAAAGATTCTATTTTCGGGTCATATAATCTCATTATAGGGTATATTGACTGACCCATCAATGATATATGGTATTTAATAATGGCTCATACAAACCATTGTGATTGTAATATGTTGTTTTATTGGTTTGGATTGTTATAATTAATATTTATTTTAAGAATTTATCATTAATATCTATATAGATAATCATGTTACTTTAGAATTGAGCCATTTTACTTTGGTTTGACTAATGTGAGGAATTTTTTATTGAACTAATGGGAAGGTTAGATTGTTCCCCCATGAATATATTACAAAAAATAGAGAGGTGATTTTATTCAACATTGTCAAATCAAAGAATGTATTAACAAAAATTCCTCTGGAAATTGACGTAGTAGTATCTTAATGCTCATTTATACTGATGACTCATTAAAAATATGGGCCAACTAAGGATTTGAATTTAGTTGTGGTATATTTTACGTTAAATTTATTGAAGCATTCCCATTATATAAAATGTGTGATAAATATAATTATCACTAATGATTAAATAATATATTCACATAGAACGAGTTGACCATGTCTCATATAATATAATAAGATAATATTAATGATCTATACTGCCTAAAACATTACCAAACTCTAAAAGGGAATAAGATGGATGATGATTTTAGTTTAAAGGATCATGATCTCTTACCCATGACAAGGATAAAAGAATATTCAATATGTATTGGTTTTAGAAATATGGATATGGAGATGTTATTGGAAGGGGAGTAAATATAATTTTGATAAAATGTGTTCCCAAACAACAAAATATGTAATTATTTTATAGTCATGTAAGTAAGATATTGTGATGAAGAAGAATGTGATATATGATCCTAATTTTGTACATGATATGTATAGAGTGATAATGTTAATTAATTGTGTATGGGTTCCATCCATTCATGATTTTAAACATTATTCTTTAGTAAAAGCAAAAACTTATCACTCTATATCAATATAAGAAATTTGGAGAGATAAAGATAATTGAAAGACTTTTTGTAGTGGGATGTAATAAATATTTATGTCACCATGCTTTCATTTTATTGTTGTTAATTTTAGAAACATAAGGTATAGAGAGAAAATACATAGGTTATACTACAACTATTACCCATAAGATAATGGAAATTTACAAATACTAGATTTTTTAATTAGACACCAAAAAAGTTCTAAAATGAATAATTCTATATGGTTCATTATAAATTAAAAAAGGGAAACACGTGCTATACAAATAAAAGAAAAAATTTCTATAGATAAAATTTAAATTGTATATATTAAAGATGTGTTATGTTTTCATGGATTACCATAATCAATTTTTTATTTTAGGGATCTATGTTTTTTCAAAATGTTGTGGTGAAGTATCCAACAAGATTTTTATATGGATATAAGGCTCATCAGTTAAATTACACATCAAAAAAATGTTCAATTTGAGAGAAAATATCATAAAATTGTGTATATATAAATATCATATTCTATAAATTTTAATTGATTTTTGGATTAATACCATCATATATTTTAATGTTCATACAAAATTATCTTTCACTAAATAATTTATATGAAACCTTATGAATTGATCAATAGAAAGGGGTATAGAACTCTAACATGTTGTGATGATATTGGTGAATGAAATATAATTGGTCTAAAATTGGTAAAATAAATAACAATGATGAATAGGGATATTATTACAAAAATAGTTGAAGTGTAATTTTAAAAAAAATATTATGCTAATAATAATCAATGATATTTAGAATTTGATGTTGGTGTAATGGTTTCATAGTAATTTCACCATGGATAATTGGTATGATATTCAAATAGAATTTTAACCTATGCCATTGGTATAACATTACTTTTGAAATTTTTGATCATATAAATATTTTATAATATTGATTACCCCTTCTAATAAACCTATCATAAGTTCATGATGTGTTATATATATCTCTACTAATGATCTGAAATCCAGATCAATCATATTTTTGGTAATTATACTCCATACCACAAGTGTGTGATATTTTAAATAAGGAACTACAAAGTTAGATTTTGGATTGTATAAATAATGGTCTATGAAATAGGACTACTCACATAGTCAACATATTGTATGGAATCCTCCTTCTTGAGGAATCTATGTGTAAACCCATAGATGTAATGAGACAAAGTTATGATAATTTTTCTGTACTAATGTAATTAATTTAAAGGTTAATGTTATATTAAATTGGGGAATGATGTAACACCTTGAGATTTCATGAAATATTTTTTCTGATTATATTTAATTTATTTGGTAGCCTATGTTACCAACAACAATGTGTTGTAATGAACCACAAAAATTTTTATTTTATTTATCAAAAACAGCAATTTTTAAATAGTTATTAAAAATAGTTTCATTAATATTAATGAGTATTTTCAAAATATTCTATAAAAAGGATTTATATAAATAAAAAACTTTTATAAAAAGGAGTAGAATTTTCGGTACAACATTTATGTATCTGAAATATTATGTTTTTTCAAAAAATTTAAAAGATTAATAAATGTATTTATTGAATAATTTTTAAAATTTATTTGATAAATTGATATTATTTTAGATATCTATATTTAAAAATTAGTTTTGTTTTATTTTTTGTTAGTTTTTCAAAAATTATGTTTTTTATGAATAGTGGAAAATAATATTTTTTATTGAAAAAATCAAAATCAGTTGAATAATTTATAATGACCATTTATAATTTTTTAAAATTATATTTCTTTCAATTAAATATTTATTAATTAAAATTGGAACATTTCAATCAATTTTACATTTAATTTTAAAATAAATACATGTTATACTTTTGACCAATTTCTTGTTTGAAAATTGATTAATTGACAGGACTAAGAGATTAATTTTATAAAAATAATTTCCACTAATGTGAATTGAAATTGGGAAATATTTTCCATATTTCTAATTTGAATAATTAATTTTAAATTGAATTTTCATCATGTTTTTTGTTAAATAATAATATTAGAAACTCTAAAAGTTAATTACTGTTGATAAGGTTAAAAAAATGTTTATTTAGGGTTAAACTAAAGTGGGAATGCAAAAAATCACATAGAAACTGGTAAAATTAATAATTTTACTGAAATGTTTTGACATTTTTACCCATATTTTTTGATAATAGAATATTTTGGATATTTTTTATTAGTGAAAAATAGTCGCAATTTATTATTTTCATAAACACTATATGTGTCCCCACCCCCACTTATAAAGGGCCACTACACTTATATCTACTTCATATATCAAAATCACATTGGTTTTGCCAATAACCACATGAACATATACAACAAATATCTCACTAAAACTATTGTCCTTGGTGGGGTAAGAAATACAATATTGGAAGGCTTTTTCTTAAACCTAAAGAGGTTGTCTGTAAAAGAGGTTATATTTTAAATTATACCTTTATGGTATAGTTATTATTATCACTCTATAAAATATTTCTCAATTATGAATATTTAATAACACCAGTATTTATCAAATAATTATATTTTATTGTTTTATGTGAATAAGTTATATTGATATCATTATCAATCAAATGGGATACTGAACCATCAATCGTGTGTACGGAAGACTAATACCTCAATAAATGATGTTATTCTTTTTCTATTAGGATATATTATAGATTGAAATAATTATGTATTTAATTTGTATTAAATATATTTATGATATTATAATATCTTGTCAATTATTATTCCACATCTACTTTCTTAAATACCATCATAATGGTAAACAATAACAACTCTCGTGTTTATGTCATACTACCACTTCATAAATAGATGTGATGTGTTTCACAATTTATTTAAACTAGTGGTAAAAAAGATACATTTAATGAATATATAAGGTAATTTTAATAAAGTTATACTTCTGAAATTTTATATCATATATACCTTCTAGCTCTCCATCTTTTGGGGGATACAAAAAGTTATTTATGTAGAGTAAAAATGGTTTCCTTGGGAAGCAAGCGATTATTTTTTCACTATCACTATTCAGGGGTGGTAATTTTGGAAAATTAATGTATTATGTATAATAAATATTTCATATAAATTATTATTTAATGTTAATATATTATTTAACATTCATTTATTTCATTTTTCAAAAAATGATAATAACATTTTCTTTTAAGTATGATATACTGTCTCCACAAATAATGTATTTTATTTTCAATCTCCAAATTTTAATGATTTATCAAAATTAATATATATATAATTTTAATGATATTTATATAATTCTTAAAATTAACTCTATGATGTTACCATGGTTTCATTAATATGGCTGAAAATATAAAAACAAATTATACAAAAACAACAAAGAATATGATTCCTGAAATAAGAGTTTATCATGGAATTATTAATAAAATGGTAATAAATGGTCATACATATATATATATATATTCTATTTGGTATGATATATTTATATTGTTGTTTTTTATGTATCTATAATTAAAATATTTTTAATATAAATGAGGTTATTATGTATATAAAGAGTTAATGGATTTATTGTAATGGATTTTGTACTCGATTTTCCATTTCATGGTAATACATTATGCAATAAAACAATCCTCTTTTTTTAGTTGTATTTTAACCCCCATTTAAATTTAATGTAAAGAATTTATTTATTCATTTTATATTTTATTATTCAGTTATTATCATTCTTTCACTGGTCATATGATTCATTATAACCAATGTTTTAAGGGATTTATGATTCAATCTCATCTTTGATTGAGATTTTTTTATGTTTTTTAAGATGAAATATTATGAATTTTTTTATAGAAATAATGCTTTTTCTCTAATGGGTTATAATTATAAAACATGTATTCCTATGATTTTTAACTCTTTATTTATTCATTATTACAAAATATTGGTTTTTGGTAAAACCTAAATAATTTCTCACATCAGTAAAAACCACTTTATAATTCCATAAACATGTTTTCTAATACTGTTGTATAATAATATAATATTTCTAAGGGAGTACATAAATTCATTTTTACTAATTTTATCATTTTTTTAAATGATTTAAAATTAATCATCATTTCATTTAAAAAACACGACCCATTTAGATTTTTCTGAAAATGGGAAAGGCATCCATGTTTTATTAATTTTAATATTTCACACCACCATTGAAACTCAGTGTTTTTATGCATACATTATATGTTTCAATGTATATTTTCATAGAAAAGGATATCCAAAATTTGAAATTAAATAATTTTAAATGTTTTTACAAATAAAGGTTATTTTATTCAAGAAAAAATCATAATGTCCATTAAAAATCATTTTCATCAAAGATAAAATACATTGTTATTAATTATTATCTTCATAGGATATGATCTAAAGACACAATTCTTAGTATTTCTCAACATGGCACATGTTAATGATGAAAAATGGTTAATTAAACCCATTTCTTTTTTGCGGGTTATGACATTATGAAAGGTTTATTAAACCCTATTTCTGTTTATAGATTATCATATGATGATTTTTTTATGATCTTGGGCACTAAAATGTAAATATTATATGATGTGTGGGACTATATCTCTTATAAATACACTACATAATGTTTAATTTTTTATGAGATCAAACAATATATAGGACATAGTCAAATTCTCTAATGAAGGTACATGTGAGTTTATCCCTAACATGAAGTTGGTAAATGGGTGGATAACCAATGTATAAAATGTAATGGCTATCTTTCTCGGTAACATTATCCTAAGGGTTTCTATAGTTGTATATATTCCACAAATCAATGATTTCTTCCAATATTATTATCCCATGAACAATGTTGTTTTGTACATTATTTGTAATGTCTTATAAATATACATGATTTATTCCACCACTCAGGTTTATTTTATATGATATGTAGGGTGTGTGTTTTCATGTTTTATTCTCATGTTCGCATACACATATACACATGGTGGCTTTATATATACCTATTTTATCATTTTTGAGAATATGATTTCATCCTCTCTTATCATTCCTTTCCACACAGTGAAATTTATTATATATCATATATATCATAAGGGTTCTATTTGGAAGAACATTACTAGTAGATTATTTGGTAAAGTTATTAACATTATGTTTATGTATCAATGTTTACAAATAAACTAGACATAAAATATTCTATTGTGGATCACTATGATATGTAATGTATATTTTTTTATTAAGAAGTATTTGTTATGTATAAAATGGTTTGGTCCTTACATTCTAGCTCTATGTAATTAAATGTTTAAAATGTAAACTTTTAAATATTTATTTATTTAGAATAATGAGAAAAAATTTAAACCAGAACCCATTAATGAAAATTATAAATGAATTAGGATAATGCTGCATCAAATTATAAAAATATATATTAATCCATCTTCAATTATATATTCACTTATTTAATATATCTATGAGTAGAAAAAATCATGCCTATAACTGTCACTTACATTCAATGAGATTATTTATGAGGAATTTGTATCCATAACTAGGGATTTTTATAATATATTACAATATTTTCCAAGGTAATGGGTGGTGTTAAAATGTTAAAAAATGACTGTTTCTCATTTTTTACTAAAAATTAATTGCATGAAATTAGATCCTATATATATCAAAAAAAATTCAAAATCATTATAATAAGTGTAGGGATACATTATTATGGGATCTAATATGATAATATTAGAAGGATAAAACATAATTAAGATAAATAAAATTCATTCTATAGGTTATAGTGAATATTCATGAGCCCTTAGATATATTTAGGGACAATATTCACTTGGATCCTCATCAACAACTCCCTTCACATATTTTAAAGGATTCCTTCAATGAAGGTATGCATCATTTTTCAAAAAACATTATTGAAAAATATATTAGAGCGAACTATACTAATAAATCTAATGAGGATTGGATAAAATTTTACAACACATTAGAAATTAATTTTTAACATAAAAAAGGACAAAATAGTTAGTTTATAAGATTATAACCCTATTCATGGGTTATAAATGAAGTCTCTATTTGATAAAATTTAAGACAACATTCAATTTGTGATGAAGAGTAATTGAAATGAAATTTTTAATCATATTTTTTAAAACCAATACTTAAAAAATATTGGTAAATGTAAACACTATCATATGTTGGGTAAGTGAATCGCTCTTTGTAAAAATATTAACATGCCATTCCAAACACTAGATGATACATATTTGTATGATACTGCCAATGACTCAAACTAGATATGATAAATTTTCAATAAATTTTTATCATAGAGATAGAAACATTCCAATTTTTTCTAGTAAATAAACTGGAATACATATTCTACATACTACATCATTATTCCTAAATAATTGGAGAACACAATTTTTAAATAAACATAAGTAATGTTAGTCTAACTCTAAAGATGATTTTTGGGGAATACACTAAATGTTGTTTAGGAAATTATAATCACATAATTATCTAGGTGATTTAAGAATGTATATAACAGACGTTAATAAACACAAATATGTGTTTCAAATTATTCAACTCTCAAGAAAATTATCTTTGAGAGATAATGGGTAACACCATATAAATATAAAAATTAATCATGTGGTATAATATTTGAATTTAGACAGTATGAGTGGCTTAAAAACCTAATTAGAGGTTTAATATTAACATAGGATTACTGAAAATGATAATATAAAATAATATAAATAAAAAATTCGTTCGAATATTTACTAAAATATTGTTGAATAATTTAGTAAAACTCAAGTATCTCATGAAATTTTACTTGAATAATAAGAAGAATATATCTACAAAATGAAGATAATAAAATAAATGAAAATAATGAAGCAGAAATTTGGTAAATTCCATATATTAAATTTTACTATACTCATAAATCTCATTCAATCAATGGATGAAATAAAAATATAGTAAACCATTTTATATTTGATTTTTTAGAATTTTAAATAATTTCTACATTATTATTCCATTAAATTACACCTTAATTATAAAACAATAATATATGAAATCTCTTATAAATGTTGTATAATTAAATTCATAGAAATTTATACGACTTATATCCACACATCAGAGTGTTTCATTTTTCTTTAAATCAAAATCCCACATTGACATAATTATCCATGTGAACTATTAATTCCCTACACATTAGGGAATATTAGTCTGCATAAATGTCATTATAACCTTGGTGGAATCACTAATATATTTCCTTTCTCACTATTTTAATATTAGTTATTAGTATTATTATTACATAACACTATTTATTTGCAAGTAGATGAAATATATATTAAAATTTAATTTAGAAGTGTTTTGATATTTTTGTTATAATTTGTAAGATGTTATCATATATTATGGATTTTGTTCTAGATATTGATTTTGAACAAGAATTGCATATCATGTATGGGATGATATTATATTCTATATTAAAATAAACATTAATTATAGGAGGGAGACTTCTTTTTTTATGTTTGGAGATAAAATTGAAAAGGTTCATGACATTGAAAGTTACTACAAACCAACATTAATTAGGAATTGTTAAAGTTTTTAATTTCTATTGTTTGAGTAGTTATCTAATCATCAAGAATAATTTAATAAATATTGTTTACTATATAAACCAAATTATATAAATGGATTATGTTTTTTTATAAATTTTTGAATTCTAAAAATATAAATTTTGATAATATTATATATATTTAAATTAGTTATATTTTATATTTGGAGGGATTTCGTGAGGATTAATGTTGTATACTAGAGAATAAGATGTTTTTAAGATATATTGAATCTGACTGAACTTTTTCTAAAGTATTATAAGAATATTTAGATACAGGTGTTCGATATGTTATGAAAATTTTGAAGAATTTTAAAAAAAACATAATTAATAAAAATTTCCATTAACTAAATATAGTGATATGTAAACTTTGGAAAATAATGACAGAAAGCATAATTCTATTCATTAATTTTAAAATAATTCCAATTTTCACAATAAATAAAAGATACATAGTAATGAACTTTAATAAATTAGGAAAAATATTCTACCATACAGTGATGTGGCACAAGAACTACATATTAATTTTTTTTATCATTTGAAATATTCATTTTATGGTGATAAATCATCAGTTCTTGTAATCATATATATTGAACAAGTTAAACACACAGAGAAATTTAATTTAATTGTGTAAATTAGTAAAAAAACTAAATATTCTATACCATTTCTTATATCATAGATAATAACACTTTATTTATAATTCAGATAACCCCTATAGATTCTAAACATAAGATAAGGGTTTAATGCTAATGAAAAATAAACACAAATAAGGATGATGTTTTTTTTAAAAAGTAGTAATCATGTGTTGAAATGTATGAATCATTTATCTATTTTGTAAATATATTTAGTTAGATTGGTTTTGGATAGACCCATGATGGGGAGTTTCATTATTGTTATGAATAATAAAAATGAATCAAATCATGATTGAGTGTAAACAATTTGGAATGACTATATAGAAAATAGTGTAATTCCACAATATTAAAAAATAAGCACAAGGTATTTGATAGCCTGTATGAACTCAACACAAATCCTGTGATGGAATATAATATCTCAAGATATTAAAATATAATTACTCTTTTAAATAAATTTTATATAATCTATAACTAGAGATGAACGTGATAATTATTTATCATGCCTCACAAGAAAACACAATTCATTATAATGTTTTTCATTACATGCAAGAACGAGTCATACCAAACAAAAAAAATATTATTCATATATTATTTTATAATATTCTAATGAAAAACCTAGTCATTAAAATAGTATTTAAGAATAGATTTACAAAATCTATGAGAATATATATATATATGTGTACTATATATCTATTAAATATTGTTATACAGTCATCTAATAAATTTTATATTTATGAGGTAATAGAAAACCCAATATTATGCAAAGAAACCTATATTTATTTCAAAAAAATTACCACCTTTTAGTAGATAACCTATTTTAAATCTATTATTTGGAAATTTTATGAATTTTAGAAGTCCACATAAACTACAATCTTAAAATAGTGACATAAAAATTATCCTTTGTTAAATTTTTATAGTTTTTTAAAATGATATTTTTATAAATAGGTGAAAAAATTGTATTTTAACTGAAAACTAATTTTTTGTGTAATTAATTTATAGGTTTAAATTTTATTTTTTGTTTATTTTAATATAAATGTTGAAAAATTTTATATAAATTTATCTAACATATGTTATTGGAAAAAATTATCTTTTAACATGAAATACCAGAGCATAGAATACTTATAAACTTTTTTACTTTAAAAACCTACATTTTTGTCTCATTTGTGGGATTTAATTTAAAATATTTTAATTAACTATATTATTGGAATTTAGGAAAATATAATTAATTTTTTGAATCAGGTAAATTAATGATTTATAATAAGGTCAAATTATTTTTTGAAAAAAGTATTGCAGAACATGGTTAAAATTATGTACAATGATTAATATAAAAGATACCATTAAATGGGAATAAACATTATACATAAGGTCCAAAATGAACAATAAAATTGTAAAAAAGAAATTTTATTGAATATTAAGACCATATAACATAATTTATAGAATATAGAACATTACCAGAGGTAATTTAATAGAAAAAATGTTTGTGGAATACTATTTTAAAAAAATTAAATGACTAAAACTCTTCTTCCACAATATTGTGGCACTACTCCTCCCACATATTCACACCTCTCATGATCATTTGATCACCCCAATTAAGATTAAATATGCTCTGAACATCCATACACTAAAAATAGAATCATCTCAATGGGAGGAAATTCAACAAAGGATGTTTTATTTTATAAACTAAAAGGAGTTAACCAGAATGTGAGGTAACATTCTTCAACAATCAAATCCATTTTTTTCCTTCCACACAATACAAAATATTATTATTCCATAGTTATAAAATAAAATATGTATGATTAATATAATTAGATGTTTTATTATAATGGAGTTACCTAAAGTTACACACAATTCAATCTATTGGGTAATGAACATATCAATTATTTGTACAATGAACTACCACCTTGAAAAAATATGTTGTTCACTTTTTCATTACCATCACTCATGGTCTGGAATTATGATGCAAAATATATCTATATGTGATATTTATTATTTACTTATGATTATTCAATATTTTTATAAAACACCCATTCGTGGTTCACATTTTGTGGGAATAAGAAAATATCATTTTTGTAATTGTTGAATACTCCCCCATCAACGAAACATGATTTTTTCATGTTATACATGGGATTTATTAAGGAATAATTTTACCAAAAATGTGTGTCATGTGTTACATAAATAAAATACTTTAATTTATATATATATATATATCATTTTCTCATTATTTAAATAAGACAACAAAATGAATGTGACATTCATATGAATATATGACCTACCGTCTCCATGATTGGTGAGTGTCATTATTCATATACAAATATTATAAATTATTATAAATAAATATATAATATATATATAATATTTTTTAAATAAATTTTTAAATTTTGGAGATTATGAAATCATTATTTAAGTTGTATTAACAATTATAACAAGTTAAAACATACCAAACAACAACGAAATTGACACAAAAAATAAATGAATTAATGAAATATTATTAACAAATTGTTAAGATATATTATAATAAGAAAATAAATTATTTTAAAAATATTTCGAATGGTTCTGTAAAAATTTATTAAAATTTTTATAACTATTATATATGAATTTAATTTATTTTCACTTGATACTAATTACAAGGTAAAATATTCTTATGTCACTTTTCATTCCATGAGGCATATAGCATTAACACCACATACATATTTTGGGTTGGGTAACCACTTCCCCATTTGATATAATATATAATTAATTTTTTTATCTTAATGTTATTAAACCTTTATATATGATTATTAATTCATTCAAGGCATCGAGTTCAAAAGATACCTTGTAATAAAGAACTCGATCTCAATCCCTATTCATCGAGACATATTTTATTACTGCAATGATAATTTCTTATATATGTTGTAAATACTGACAAATTGACATAAAAATTAATGATTCATTAATTTTTCAAGATATTATCTATTTCATTTTTTTTCATCGATGGGTATTTCAATTTTCTTTATGAAGTGAAAAATAATTTTTTAACATTGTTTATTTTCATCACATAAAATTACATCTTCATTGTCATTAATAATTATATATTATATGTGTTATTACTTATTGATATATATTATTATATTTCATCTTTAATGATTTGGATTTACTTTTCAAGAACACAAACTATTTATAAATTCAATATCACATCAATGTTATGGTCATTTCCATGTTTTATTACAAATTCAAATTTTGTTCTGCATAATTTACAATTAAATTTCCATCAGAGTAAATTATTTGATTTTTTAAAATAATACCTTTCTATTTTATTCTCATTTTTCTATTCATTACCTTTTTAATGTAATAGTTCTATTTTTCCTCTCTTTGGTACTCAATTTTTTTGATAAAATATTTTTAATGAAACCCAAATTCATTTACATCTTTTGTTAGAGACCCTATTTTTTTATAAAAGCCCTCTTATTGAAAATGTTTTTCAAAAATGTAATCTAAATTTTTGAAATAATTTTTTAAGGAAATGTTTTCCCTTTATTTCATTCATAATTATATTAAAAGTAATATTCTTGTCTTTTTTTGAAGAAACAACTTGTATGAACATTTTAGTGTGAAAATGGAATTTTATTTTTTACCTTATTGTAACTGTAAAAATTTACCCACCATCATTTATTTGATTCCGACATTTGAATAATAGATGATTATTTTTTTATGATTATTTTTAATAATATATCTCAATGGAGGTTATATTATTTTTTCAATATAAGAATGATATTTTCCACAATAGTGTTTGTAAGATATATTTTAATATGATTTCTATTCATAAATGACTAGAGGCACTAATTTTTACTCCTCATGTAATATGTGGTTTTGATTCATCTTTATTCATCCTTTGGAAGTATTTGCAATTGAATTTGGAACAAATAATATTTACATTCACTTATATGATTTCATTTTTATTCCTTTTGAGATAATTCATTTTATATGATATTATAACATTGAATTTTCCCCAATTAACATATCAATTATCAATGATATCTTTATTTTCATAACTGTATATCATTTTTAATACTGTGTTTACTTTGAATGTTATTTTTTTAAATGGTGAAATTTTGATATGTAAAAATTCAATATTCAATAGATATATTTGTCAAGTCATATTGTTTATTAATTAAATCATTTAATATATATGAGGGATAATTTGGACATAAAATGATGGGTGTGATGAAAAATTATATAGCCCCTTGATATATCAAGAAGTTATAATGAGACGAAATAGTTGTGAAAATAATCATTATAGTAAATAATTTTTTAATATATCTATTGGATAGATATAGACATAAGAGGTTTTTATGTGCCTAGGTTAGGATTTCATGTAATTAATCATTTCCATAATTTTGATTAATTATTTATTCTCCATGATATTTTCAAATGAAAACATTTATGGAAACATTTCATTCCCAATTTATTGGTTAAATGGAATGCATTTTCATATTCTTATGTTTATGTATTTTTTTCCTCATCCAGTGATTTAAATGGATTTTTTTTTCAGTTATGTACCTTCCCATATAGTTTACATACGTCCTTATTAGTTTTTTGAACTCATGGAATATGTATTTTGATATTACCATTCTTTATTTATTATTCTCATTTATATTTTTCTCTTTTTCATTACAAACCCTTACTATGAATTTAATGTCACTGATATTCCGAATCCATTCCATAGGATTCCATAGAGAGTATAATGAAAGATATGGAAAAATAGAATGAATATAATATTTTTTTATTCTATAATAATGAAAAATTATATTGTATTTAGTTTATTAATTTATAATAAATAACTCATATATGTATCTAGATTAATAAGACAATTAAAGTCTTTCATCCATTAGGATTTTATTTCTTGTAATCCTTCCAATTTAATTGTAGTAAACACCAGCTTTAGGTTACTAGAGTTGGGGTGCTATAGTTTTTATCAAAGAAGTTTAGCAATAACCCTAGGAACTAGATTTAAGATAAAATTGATGAGATAATAGAAACCTAAGAATTTTAGGATAATTATATAGTAACATCATAAAAAATATTAAGGTACATATTATGTGTGTATTTATAGTAATAAATATATTCTTGGATACTATAAGTTTATGTGGTTCTTGAAAAGATGTATCTAGGGGAAACAACTATGAAAATATGAATCAGGTTTAAGTCGACCTTAACCTAACACACGAAAACATGCCTTACCTCACACCTAGATTGAAAATCCCTAGGAATATTCTAATGAATACTCATATTTTTTTAATAAAACATTTTGATGTATTTTAATGAATAACATATGTTAAACATATGGTGTCGTAGATTAAAAAATATTTGTTAATATTTAATAATCTTATAAAATATTATATTACTTTTCCAATTGGATAAACTGAGCAGACACTATGGTTTCTGGTTTTCGGGAATTCCATCTTATAAATGTTAATATTGATAAAATTGAGGAACTATATTGATATAAATGGTTGATGTACTTTGTTCTTTGGTATGTATCTATATCCATAGTTAAAAGCCAATTTAGTGATTAAATTTCAAGGATATCCATCATATTTACTTATAAATTAAATAAATATGGTTTTATAAAATGGCATCATCTATGCTATGTTATAACACATTAATAATGACAAGGATTATTGAATTGAACCCATGAGTAAATAGTGATAAGGGTTTAACTTTTACAAATACCCTACATAATTCCATATATAGTACATTTTTTAGCTAAACATGTTGGAGAATATGTAATAATGATGAACCAGAAATATTTTTATGTTTAGTGATTAATGCTTTTACAATAATTAATTTTGGGAAATGTTAGAGACCAATAGTGTAATAGCACGTGTTTTTAGGGTCCATTACTTTGTGAAATTCTCAAATTTGGCTTTGTGGTCTGGGAATATCGGTGAAGTTTGGCGTAACGGTAGGCCGACCAGTAGCCTTAGCCTACCGGTAGCAGGCCTACCATTAGCTCCGTCTACCAGTAGCCGTAGGCTACTGGTAGCTTTATCTACTGGTAGCTCAGTCTACCGGTAGCTGTAGCTACCCGTAGCTCCGTCTACCGGTAGCTCGGTATACCGATCGCTAAAGCCTACCGGTAGCTCCCTCTACTAGTTACTGTAGCCTACCGATAGCTCCCAGCTACCGGTGGCTCTCGCCTACCCCCACGTGGTCTTTCCAGTAGCACTCCTTTTGGGAAAATTGGGTTTTAAACCCTATATTGACCCCATAAAGATTGTTTTAAATCCCGGTAATGCCCATAATTGATTTAATTAAATATTTAATGAATTAACCTGGTGTGTACATCGGATTAGACCCCTTTAATAACATGTGGGGTGTCTCAACCACGTGGTCAAGCCACGACCTCACTCCTTACATGGTTTTGCATTCTTATCTCAACCATCCTCGGATTTTTTAAACTAAAATGGTTCTCGCAAGGTTTCTTTTCTTGATTATTCTGGAGTACCTTCATTCAGACGAGAAGCTTTTTGTTCAGATGAGCCGCATTTCTATCCGCGATGTTCCACGCCCGGGCTTAGCGTCAATCGTTGATAACAAGTAGGGAATTTCTCCTTCGTCTCTCCCTTTGTGTATCATGCGCGATGGGAATGCTTTTGATTCTGTATAATTGGATGAACCAAACCTAAATAAAGATAATGAATGGATTCTATAATGAAAGAAGGGGGGGTTGTGTCTGATGATGCTTATTTATGTTTCTCTATTTTATGATCTTCGTTTTTTTTGAATTATGTGGGCTCACGCCTTCTGAAAATCATGGCTATTGGTGGCCTTTCTCTGTGCACTAATGACCCCTAGTGATGTTTTAATTGGATTGTTTTTTAGTTGTGAACTCCTACTGTGAAAAATGAAATTGGTTAATCACGTATATCCAGCTAAATAAATTGAGGCACCATGATCAATCCTTGTGTGATAACCCCAGTTAAAGCACACAGAAATAGAAATCATGGAGTGTTTCAAATCTTTTAAATCTGAAAATACCGGCACGGGCCTGCTTAGTGGTGGTGGGTTGGTTGTTTTTCCTTCACATGCCATTTTCTGGGTGATGGGGTGGGGATGGGATCCCCTGTTATTATACTCTCGGTGGTTGTGAAATTGGGGATGGGATCCCCTGTGTTATACTTTCAGTGGTTCATAATTTTAATACTGGGTGGTTAACTTGTTTATATCACGAATTGTGGTGGAATCCTCTATTTTTGAGAAACCGTTTGGCTCCTGGGTATTGGACATAGGGGCTGAACATTGGGTTTTCCTCTCGTTGTTGTGGTTTTACGAGAGAACTGGGTGTAGATTTTGTAGTTAATGCATGAATGTTTGCTTTCATAGACTTGTGCCTATGCTTACTGGTTTCCCAAGTAGGTATAAGAACTTAATTAAACATCATTACTGAACATGAAAACGGATGGGACAATGGGTTTTGTTGGCGAGTGTTTTGACTCGGACCTGATTGTTGTTTGTGTTCTTTAGGCAGGTTGAAGAAAAACCTAAACATTTGGTGAGTGCATGTTACCTATACATATACTTGTAGTTTTGTGTTTCTTATTCGCGCCCCACCCAAGTTTAGCACTTAGTGCCGAAGACCCCGATTTCATGGGGGAGGGTGATTTACCAACACTATTATTAGTGGCTGGTTATTAGCTCCTTTTTTGTTCCCTCTCCCAGATATCCCAAGTATCTTCAGACAGGATTAGATGGCATGAGGTCCATTATTAGCCCAAGAACCATTTGGCGGGGTAGTTTGGTGGTTATGGCCTAGGTGTGTGTGGGAAGGTAGTTTCCCATGTATCTTCAGGATGAGGCCCAGGTGTCTTCAGGCGTGGCAGTGGATCTTCTAGGCTAGGTGTCTTCGAGCATTGCAGTGGTTGTTCTTGCCTAGGTGTTTGCAGACGTGGTTACGTGTGATAGTTTCGACCCAGGTGTATGCGGACGGGGCTTGGTAGTGGGACTGCGTGAGGTTGTGGCCCAGGTGTTTACAGGCGGGGTTTGGCAGTGGGACTCCGGTGAGAATGGAGGTATTCTTTCGATGCGGAGTATGTTTTCAATAACCAGTGGGAATGTGGAGAAAGGTACCCAAACATCGATGTGATCTTATTATATATATATATTACTTGACTTGCATTATTTGGGGAGTGTGCCTTGGTGAGGATTGGGTGGATAGTTTACCTTCGGTTTACTCTTTTTCTCATGGGACTTTAGTACAATCCCCTACTTGTGCACGAGAGTCTTTGGTTTTCCCTACTATGTATATATGTATTCTCACCCTATGTATATAAAAATGATTTCATGTTTCTAGGAGGACTTCATGGATCGTGTGAGACCATACAAGCTCGGACCTTCGGGGTAGTTGTAGTTTCTGTTTTTCTTTCTTTGGTACATTACCCGTGTAGTCACTTTGTTCTTTGTGGTTTTTTACTTTTGTAACATGCATTTGGAATGGATCTTGGCTTCACTTTTACATTACGCTTTTGGTGTTGTTGGGATTTAACGTCTATTTCCCGATCCTATTAAAAGAATAAGGGTAATGCCTTCCATTTAGGGAGAGATTTTATACCCTTGGCGCTAGTTACCACTCCAGGACCTATTGAAGGTGGGTTTCAGGGGTCATTATCTCTCCTTAAACTTGAAGAAGGAAGGGCCTGTAAATCTGATAACCCATCCCTCCTTTTTGTAATGGCGGGTCATGACAGAATGGTATTAGAGTTATAGTTTAGAGATAGGATGGAGTCTGGGGTTAGGAACTGTGAGGATAGTATGGGATGGTAGGGAAATAGTGTTGGGTGACCATGGTGGTTGAATTAGGCCAGGGAAGACCGGCTAGGACATGGGGTTTTAGGGCCTCCCGTTATCCGATGCAAGGACTCCGGCCCAACCGAACAACCAAGTAAGGCCACGCTGATTGTAGGGTACAGAGACCCTAGGAAATGTACATCCATCATAATGACTTGTGTTCTCGTGTTTCTGTTTCTTGGGAATTAAGAATAAATAAAAAAATTTAGAAGTTTTAAGAACAATATTCTGCACTACCTGGGCTTAGGCATTCCTTGTTTTCCTTGTAGCTATGGTACCTGGAAGACGACCACGTTTGGTGCGGGAGATCGAGGCCCCTAAGACTACCTTGTCCAATCAGTAGAGTGATGATCGAGAGGAGGAGTACGACCAGTGGAAAAAGACACTTTGAGCCTTCTAGTGACAGACCCTCGAGAAGTATGAGAGAAGAACCTATGATATGAAGACGGAGGGCTGGCTAGAGGAGCTGGTGATAGCTTTCGACTTGACCCGGGCTCCAATCGAGTATTGGGTTCCTCTGGCCGTCAGTCATATGTGGGGAGCAGAGCAACAGTGGTGGACACTTTACCTGGGGGATAGGAGAGTGGCAGAGATGGCATGGTCAGATTTCGAGAAGTAGTATCGGGCAGAATTCCTCTCTTGGACGATGAAGGTGAAAAAGAGATAGGAGCTACTCTCCCTCTAGCTGGGGAGCATGTCAGTGAGGGAGCTAGGAATCATGTTCTAGGACCTCCTTTGTTTTTCTCCGGACCACTTTCCCGACGAGGAGTCTTGGGCAAGATGTTTAGAGGAGGTGCTCCGACCCTCCCTCCAGTATGTTGTTACCCCCTTTTCCTGGCCGACGTACTTGGAGTTCCAGAAGAAGGCAGAAGTGATGGAGAGGATGCACACTCTAGGGGGTGTGTCATGAGGGGGGATCCAGCTGGGACCATCAATGGGGATGGTCGTCAGCCCCAGGCCTCCAGTGGCAATACCATCAAGGTTCCGGCCAGTAGGGAGCAGGCCGCAGCAGTTTCAGTTTCGATCCCCTAGTCCTCGCCCTATTCCTTCGAGCCCAGGACCTCGATGCTTCATATGTGGGAGACATGGACATATCTATATTCAGGGCCCAGACTGGGTATAGTACGGCGGTGGCGGCCAGCCCCCGCACCCGCCCCAAAAGCAGCTTCCAGCTAAGCCTTTCCAGCAGCAGTAGCAGGGACAGTAAGCTCCCGCTCTCCTAAGGGTAGGCGTTGAAGGAGGAGGTCGACCTCAGGGAACTTCTCAGGGACCTCAACTGGGGCGCGGTCGTGGAGGTGGCCGACAGCCAAGGGGAAAAGGAGCTGGGTGTAAATAGTTGCACGCCATAGTGGATGCAATTCCAGCATGGCCGGAGGTCGTTTGTGGTACCATCAGTTTGTTTAGCACTCTTGTTCATGCCTTGTTCGATACTGGAGCTTCACACTCCTTTGTTGAACATAGTCTATCCCATTCCTTGGGTCTAGATGCCTAGAGACTTCCAGTGCCCCTGGTGCTGAGCACACCAGTCAGAGGTCAGACCGACAAGTTATATGTTTTTTGGGAATGTAGACTAATGATAGGGCCTCATCAGTCGGTATGGGATCTACTTCTGCTACAGATACAGCCATACGATGTCATCCTAGGCATCGACTGGCTGTTCTCTGTGTGTGCCGTCATCGAATGGTTCTGAGGAAGTGTTGTGTTCTCAGACGTGGTCAGCCGGCATGTTACTTTCACCAGCGAGCGGAGTAATCAGAAGGGCAGCAGTCGGGAGGAACCCCTCCTCTCCTTGTTAGCTGAGCTGTTAGTGGAGTCAGTAGATGCTGAGATGTTGGAGGTTCTAGAGATCATCTGTGTGTTTATGGACGTCTTTCCGGAGGAGGTGATGAATCTACCCCCTCAATGGGATATCGAGTTTGGGATAGACTTGCAGCCTGGTGCCCGTCCGATCTTGATGGCTCCTTACCGGATGGCACCTTCGGAGCTACGGGAGTTGTGGATTCAGATTGACGATTTGATGAAGATAGGTTATGTTCGACCGAGTGCGTCACCGTGGGGTCCTCCAGTCTTGTTCGCAAAGAAGGAATATGGTGGTCTCAGGTTTTGCATAGACTACAGGATGCTGAATCAGGTGATGATCAAGAATCACTATCCTCTTCTGAGGATAGATGATCTTTTGACCAGCTGAAAGGGGCATGGTGGTTCTCGAAGATCGATAGGCGGACTGGGTATCACCAGTTTAGGTTAAAGGATAGTGACATCCCGAAGAAGACCTTCAGGTGAAGATATGGACACTTCGAGTTCTTAGTCATGCCTTTCAGTGTTACGAATGCCCCAATTGTGTTCATGGGGAATATGAACTCCATCTTCTGGAAGTACCTGGATCAGTTCATAGTCATGTTCATTGAAGACATCTTGATCTATTCAAGATCAGAGGAGGACCATGAAGAGCACATGAGGACTATTTTGGAGATCCTCCGATAGCACCAGCTCTATTGGAAGTTGTCGAAATGCAAATTCTGGACATGAGAAGTGCACTTCCTCAGGCACGTGGTGTCCGAGCTGAGTGTAGTGGTGGACCCATCAATGGTTGAGGCAGTTTTTTCTTAGGAAGCACCCAACAATGTAGTAGAGGTCTATAGTTTCCTCAGGCTGGCAGTTTACTATCGGAGGTTCCTACCAAAATTCTCCCATGTAGCAGCCCCTTTGATAGCCCAAACCAAGAAAGATCAGGTTTTCATGTGGAGTGAGCAGTGCGAGTCAGCCTTTAGCTATCTCAAGGAGAAGTTGGTTAGTGCCCCAGTGCTGAGATTACCAGAATAAGGGGTGGTATATGAGGACTTCTGTGATGCTTCAGGACAGGGCCTGGGATGTGTGTTGATGCAGCGACAAGTGGGCCTAGGCAGCTACGCCCTGATGAGCGTAATTATTCCACCCTTGACTTGGAGCTTGCAACAATCATTTTTGCGCTAAATTTATGGCGACATTACCTCATTGGAGAATTCTTTGTGGTCTTCAAATATCACAAAAGTTTGTGGAATATCTTCTCCCATCAGGACCTAAACATGCAGCAATAGAGGTGGATGGAGTTCCTCCAGGATTACAAAATCCACATTTCCAACAATTTAGGGAAGGGTAATGTAGTGGACTATTCCTTGAGTAGGAGGATGTAGAAGGATTCGGTCCGAGAGTCGGCAGACGCCTGGAAGGCGATGGGGGAGTTGGATGGCTTGCACCTGGATAGAGGATAGATAGCGGTAGAGGTTGTCGGTATCAGATGATAGTGTAGTCATCTCTGTTTCAGCAAGTGGAGGAGTTTTAGTGGGGAGACTCCGGGTGAGAAGTGATGCGTGACCGAGTTGACCAGAGAAATTCTCTGGAAGGATGGACGGAGGATGGCCAAAACCGGATGATTTTCTAGGGAAAGCTGTTTGTTCCTGAGGAAATGCAGGGAAATGTTCTCAGTGAGTCCCACAACTCACGCCTAGTAGTACAGCCAGGAGTTTCCAAGATGTACAAGGGACTGAAGAGATAGGTTTGGTGGCCCAGAGTGAAGCGACCAATGGCAGAGTTTGTGGCCAAGTGCCTAGTGTGTCAGCAAGTGAAGTTTGAAAACCGAGTTCCAGGCGGCCTACTATAGTCTCTAGATGCCCCCAAGTGGAAGTGGGATGGAATATCGATGGATTTCGTCATGGGACTACCCTAGGTCCAAGGGGGACATGATGACATCTGGGTTGTAATGGATGGGTTGACGTAGTTAGCTCACTTTCTGGCGATTAAGGAGCCGAGTGAAGTGGATGCTTTGGCATGAAAGTACATGGATGAGGTGGTGCAGTCACATGGAGTTCTGAGGTCTATAGTCTCGGATAGGGATGAATGCTATACCTCATGAGTCTGGAGGAGTTTGCTTCATGCTTTTGGCACCCATCTATGCCTTAGCACTGCTTTCCACCCCCAGACAGATGGGCAGACAGAGCGAACCATCTAGAAGTTGGAGGATATGCTGCTGGCATGTGTTCTAGACTCAAGAGGATCATGGGTGCGACACTAACCTCTAGTAGAGTTCACCTACAATAATAGCTATCACTCTACCATTGGTATGGCCCCTTTTGAAGCCTTGTACAGGAGGCCATTCCATTCACCTCTGTGTTGGACTGAAGTAGGAGAGGTAGGCATCCTTGGCTCGGAGGTGGTACAAAGCACGACAGAGAAGGTTCAGCTTATATGGGAAAGGATGAAGGTGGCCCATGTCCGAAAGAATTCATATACTAATACCAGGAGGAGACCCTTGGAGTTTGAGGTTGGAGACCACATGTTCTTGAAGGTCTCCCCTCGGCGTGGACAACTGAGGTTCGGTAAAGGGAGTAAGCTTTCTCTGAGGTTCATCGAGCCCTTCGAAGTGTTGCAGTGGGTCGGCGAAGTGGCTTATCAGCTAGCGTTACCACCGCCACTACTGAGGATACATGATGTCTTCCATGTGTCCCTGCTCCGTCGGTATGTGCATGACGATTCACACGTCCTCGGCTGGGGAGAGCTGGATATCGAGGACAACGTAACTTTTGTGTAGAGGCCAGTGATGATTGAGGACCGCAAGGAGAAGGTTCTTTGTGGGTGAACCATTAAATTGGTTCGTGTGTTATGGAGACATGTTGGGCTTTAAGAGAGTACATGGGAGAGAGAATCACATATGCGTGGCGAGTACACAGTGGTGTTTTGATTTTTGTACTGTTCGGTTTATATCTTTTTTGGTGGAACGTTTTACCTTATTGGCAATGAAATACTTGTTTTCTTTCCTCAAAATGTGTGTGAAAAGTCCTGGATATGGGGAGGGGATAACCCTACCCCTAATCAAGACGCATTAATTTGGATGTTTGTAAACCCGTGAGGGCGAGCCAATGCTGCCCAAAGCGGATAATATCTTGACATGGAAGAATTAGACTCCCCAACTCACATGGATGGGCAGTTGGCATGGTATGTTTCTTGGTTCTTGACATGAAGGTGTTATTAGTTAACAATGGTGTTCAATCCTAAGAGTTAACTTTCTAGGTGGTTGTTCGGACCCACTATTTCCTTCTCAGTTTCTTTGATTCTTGAGGTCGAGAATCATTTATGAGGTATCTGATGTAATGGCCCGGGTTTTCGGGGTCCATTAATTTGTGAAAATATCAAATTGGGCTTTCTGGTCTGGGAATCTTGGTGATGTTTGGCATAACTGTAGGCCTAACGGTAGAATTATCCTACCAGTAGTAGGCCTACTGGCATCTTGGTCTACCGGTAGCCGCAGCCTATAGGTAGCTCTGTCTACTGGTAGCTCAGACTACCCGTAGCTCTGTCAACCGGTAGCTCGGACTACCGGTAGCTACAACTACCGGTAGCTCTGTGTACTGGTTTCTCAGTCTACCGGTAGCTGAGCCTAACGGTAGCTCAGTATATCGGTCAATGTAGCCTACCGGTATCTCGGTATATGGGTTTCTGAAGCCTACCAATAGCTCGGCTAACGGAAGCTATCAGCCCCCGATAGCTCCCAGCTACCGGGGGCTCTCGCTGAACCCCACGGGGTCTTTCCAGTAGCACTCCTTTTGCACAAATTGGGTTTTAAACCCTATTTTGATACCCTAAATCTTGTTTTAAATCCCGATAATGCCCATAATTGTTTTAATTAAATATTTAATGAATTAACCTGGTGCGTGCGTCGGTTTAGACCCCTTTAATAACGTGTTGGGTGTCTAAACCGTGTGGTCAACCCACGACCCCGCTCCTTACGTGGTCTTGTGTTCTTATCTCAATCGTCCCCGACTTTTTAAAACTAAAAGGGTTCTCTCGAGGTTTCTTTTCTCGATTTTGATGGAGTACCTTCATTCATACGATCATCTTTTCTTTCGAATGATCCACATAGCTATCTGTGAAGTTCCACACCCGGGCTTAGCATCGATCATTGATAACTAGTAGGGAATTTATCCTTTGTTTCTCCCTTTGTGTATCATACGGGGTAGAATGCTTTTGATTCTGTATAATTGGTTGAAATAAAACTTAATATGGTTAATGTATGGATTCTATATTGAACGAAGGGGGGGGGGGGGTTGTGTCTCATGATGCTTTTGATGCTGCTCTATTTTTTGATCTTATTTTTTTTAAATTGTGCAGGCTCACGCCTTCTGAAAATCATGGTCATTGGTTATATTTCTATGTGTACTACTGAACCTCTGGTGATGTTTTTAATGGTTTGTTTTGTAGTTGTGAACTCTTATTGTGAAAAAGGAAATTGGTTAATCACGTATATCTAGATAAATAAATTGAGGTAACAGGATCAATCCTTATATGATAACCCCGGTTAAAGCACACGTAAATCGAAATCATGGACTGTGTTAAATCTTTTAAATATGAAAATACCGGCATGGGCCTTCTTATTGGTAGTTGGGTGGTTCTTTTTCTTTCATAGGCCGTTTCCTGGGTGATGTGGGTGGGGATGGGATCCCCTGTTATTATACTCTCAGTGGTTGTGAAATTGGGGATGGGATCCCCTATGTTATACTTTCAGTGGATGTGAATTTTATGACCGGGTGGTTACCTTGTTTATATCATGAATTGGGGTGGAATCCTCTATTGTTGAGAATCCTTTTGGCTCCTGGGTATTGGAAATATGGGCTGAACCTTGGGTTTTCCTCTGGTTGTTGTGGTTTTACGATAGAACTAGGTGTAGATGTTGTAGTTAATGCTTGACTGTTTGATTTTTTGGACTTGTGCCTATGCTTACAAGTTTCCCAAGTAGGTGCAGAACATAATAAAACATCATTACTGAATATGAAAACAGATGGGACAATGGGTTTTTTTGGGGTGATTTGTGACTCGGAACTGAGCGATGTTTGTGTTCTTTAGGCAGGCTGAAGAAAAACCTAAACATTGTGTGAGTGCTAGTTACCTATACTTATCATTTTAGTTTTGTGTTTCTTATTCAGGCCCCACCGAAGTTGAGAACCTAGTGTCGAACACCCCCATTTCATGGGGGAGGGTGTTTTCCCAAACACTATTATTAGTGGCTGGTTATTAGCTTCTTTTCTGCTCCCTTTCCCGGATAGCACAAGTATCATTAGGCAGGCTGTGATGGCCTGAGGACCATTATTAGCCCAAGAACCTTTGGGCGGGGGAGTGGGGTGGTTATGGCCCATGTGTGTGCGGGAAGGTAGATTCCCAAGTATCATCGGGATGAGGCCAAGGTGTCTTCGGGCGTGGCAGTGGATCTTCTAGCCCAGGTGTCTTCGGGAGTGGCGGTGGTTGTTCTGGACTAGGTGTTTGAAGGCATGGTTACGTGTGATAGTGGTGGCCCAGGTGTGTGCAGGCGGGGTTTGGCAGTGAGACTGCGTGAGGTTGTGGCCTAGGTGTGTGCGGGCGGTTTGTGGCAGTGGGACTGCGGTGAGAATGGCGGGATTGGTTCGATGCGTAGGATGTCGTCATTAACCAGTGGGAAAGTGGCGCGGGGTACCCAAACATAAATGTGCTCTTATTATATATATATTAATTTTTTGAGTTATTTGGGTAGTATTCCTTGGTGAGGATTGGGTGGATAGTTTACCTTTGGTTTACTCTTTTTCTCACGGGACTTTAGTACATTCCCCCACTTGTGCACGAGAGTATTTTGTTTTCCCAACTGAGTATACTTGTATGCTCAACCTATGTATATAAAACTACATTCAGGTTTCTAGGAGGACTTTGGGGATCATACGGGACCATAATAGCTCGGACCTTCAAGGCAGTTCCAGATTCTGTTTTTCTTTCTTTGGTACTTTACCCATGTAGTAACTTTGTGCTTTGTGGTTTATTACTTTTGTAACATGCATTGGGAATGGCTCTTGGATTCAATTTTACTTTCTGATTTTGGTGTTTTTGGGATTTACCATCTTATATCATGGTCCTATTAAAAGAAAAAGTGTAATACCTTCCATTTAGTGAGCGATTTTATACCCTTGGCGCTGGTCACCACTCTAGGACCTATTGAAGGCGGGTTTCAGAGTCATTATCTCTCATTCAAAATGATGAATGAAGGTCCTGGGAATCTGCTGACCCTTCCCTACTTTTGCTGAAGGGGGGTTGTGAAAAATAGTATGAATTTTAACTATTTTAGGTGCCTTTATATCCATTAATATTATATTTTAGTGCATTTACCATTATAATTATTATTTTCATATTCATTTTGTAGAGTAATGGGGGGATTTTAAAATTAATCAAAATACAAAGGATGAAATTTTTTTATAAAACAATAATTAGTATATATATTTCATTATATTGATGTTCAATAAATTATTTCCTCAATAATAGGAAACATATCTTAAAATAAATTTTTTCCTAATTCTGATAATTTTGTAAAACACTTGGTCTGTTAAATCATCATAGATTAATGGATATTAAGAGATCAATATTTTAATGGCCATTCACTTATTTGTGATTGATAATGTAAATAAATCCCAATATATATTTATGTTTTTACTTTATGTAGGTATCTTCACATTCCATAAATTTCCTCATATATAGGGACCTATTTTCATTTTAGTTAATGTGACCTTTGTACTTCTCATTCTCTTTACTCTAGAGGATGTTTTAATGATGTTGGATTTAATCAAATAAATATTAAAATAATTATTACCCAAATCATGTTTACATTTCTAGGAAACAATTTATACAGGGTTGGGAGAATGTGACACCTAAAAATGAGTTTCTTCAATTTCTTGAATTACCAAGAAACACTGAGTTATACTGAAAAACAATATATTATTAAAATATTATTATATAATATTATAGGTTATAACCTATCTATAAAATTATTAGTTATTAAAAGTACTAAATAACATTTGAGAATATATATTATATATCAAATAAATTGTTTACATTAATCCAATATATTTTATAGTCATATGAAAAGGGAAAACCCAATATTAAACATAATCAAATATATTTTTCTATATGTAATTTTACCACATTATAATTGATAATGTATTATAAATTAAATATTAGAACATTTATAAATATTATATATCCACAATAAACATAATTTTTATAATGGAACATAAAAATTAACATAGTGTGATTTTTTGATATTTTTAGAGAAGCATCATTTTAAATTAATAATAAAAAACACCGAATTTTAATTAAAAAAGTACTTTCTAATTTGTTTTATTTATAGGTTATAATTTTATTTTCATTGATTTTGAAGGTAATTTAGATAAAATTTATATCAATTAATACAATTTATTTCATTGAAATAAATTTAATTTCTAAATTTAATATAAAAACATATCAAACATTTCACCATTTTTACATTAAAATCATCTTTGTCATCTAATCTATAAGATGAAATTTAAAATAATCTATTAATCATATATGAATATAATTTTATTAAAAATGGAATCAATATTAGTTGTGTGGATAATTTATAAATTCTAATAATTTGACCTTAGCTTTTTCCAAATAATGTTAGTGAGAGTGTTTAAAATTAACTTCAACACTTTATAGAAAAATTAGATTAACAAAGGATTAAACTATAAACATAATGAACAAAATGACCTAGATACATATCCAAAAGCTATTGGATGACTATAATTTTATAATATAATACATTTTATATAATATGTAACATTAATAGAGACACTTACCAATATAAAAATTTGGTGGAATTCTATTTTAATAAATTTACAAGAATTCGACTCCACCTCAACTATAAAAAAAACTCACCCCTCCCACTTATTCACACATCCCTATCCATTTGGATCACCCAAAACCTATAGATTATATATCAAAAAATGTATCCTAATTATAATGATATGTTTTTATGATTATATTTAATCCCAAATATCCACATACACTTCCATCTAATGGTTAATGAACTTACCATTAATGTTTATGGAGAACTATCACATCACAAAACAATGTCTATCGTTATTTCCATTACCACCACTTATGCTTGGAATTTGTGATTGAAAAGTTATTTATATATGATATACATGATATTTATTATCATAGTATGTTTCTTTAATATTTTTATAAAACAAACCTTATTGTTTTACATTTTTTTGCAATATGATAACCTAGTTTGTGGAAGTGTGTACAACTACATCATCAATGTGATGCTATTTGTTCACGCTATACAAGAAATGTATTAAGGAATTATTTTAACAATAATATGTGGCATTTAATACATATATATGATAATTTAATTTTAATATATAGATATATATATGCCATTTATGTTTCATTCATTCAGTAGACATTAAAATGGATGTAGCTTTAATGTGTACTTACGGCATACCGTCTACATGAACAATGACTTTCATTTCTTTTCTAAAAAATTTATAGATTATTAAAAATAAATTATATATATATGATATTTTTATCCTGGTTTATATTCATGATTTGATTAAATCATTATCTAGTTAATTTGAATAGATATTCCATGTCAAAACATACTCAATAAACCAGACAATTAACACCATAAATAGTGAAAATAATGAAATATTATTAGCAAATATGTAATAAGATATTATCAGAAGAAAATATATGGTATTAAATATAATATTATGGTTATAATATAGTTTATTGACATTTTTATATCCATTATAATGAATATTTACTTACATTCATGTAAAATAAAACCCAATGTAATTGATACTTACCTCATTTTTTTCTATGAGGTGTACACCATTAACACCAAAAACTTATTTTTAGTGTTGTAACTATTTTCCATTTTGACATAATATATCATTAATTATTTTCTATTATTGTTATTTAAATTTTTAATTATTTGATAAATAATTTTGAGTCTTATATTTCTGATGTTACCAGTAATAGGGAGTTTCTTCTCAATTTCCATTCTTTGAGACATGTTTTAATTTTATTCACCTAATTTCTTATATATAATGTACATAATATAATTTGGACCTCTAATATCAGGATTTATTTCTTATTCATTATATTTTTAGTTCCAATTTGAATAATTTCATCAGTGGTTATTTTTATTATGTGTTACAATGTTAAAAAACTTCATAACCTAATTTTATTTATTTGGGTTCTATTGCTTCCTAGTAGCCAAAAATTTTATATTATTACATGCATATTTATATTTTTCGAAATATTTTTTTATTTTCATGTGTCTTATTTGGATTTAAATTTAAAACACCAAATATTCTTATTTATTGATTCTCACATCAATGTTATGGTCTTTTCAATGGTTTATTTCACAATCTTGTTTTTTCATGATTTTTTAAGCACGAATTTCTAGAATAAGAAATTATTGTATAAATTTTTAATTAACTATTTTAATATTTTCTCCTCTAGTTATTCCTGAATTTTTCAAGTAGGCATTTCATTTCCAACAATTTTTTCTCATAATTATTTAATTTTTTCAAAGAAAACATGATATCATTTACCTTATTACTTGGAGAACATATTTTATTCTGAATACATTGTTTTATAAACAAAATTTCCTTTATTAACCAATAAATAATGATTTGTTAATGAAATTTTACCCATATTATATTTTACTCAATTTTTTAAAAGGAATATTCCTATCATTTAATGAACAATAAATTTGCATAATGTTTTTACCATAAAAATGTTATTTTTTCATGTATGACATTTATAGATTTAATAAAAATTACTTAATTATAGAATAATTAACATGTTCAAATGGTTACTTTTTAATTAAATTTTTTTCAAATTTGATTTTCAATGCAAATTATTCTGAAATTGTTTTAATAAAAATGATATTTTTCTCATGAATGTTATTTAAAGATAATTTTATAGTATTTATATTCATCAAAACCAACAACCCTTAATTTGTACTTCACATGGGAAATATTTTTTAGATACCATCTATTTACTTCTTTTTTTGGTTTATGGTTAATTTGGATAGGGATAGTATTGAAATTAACGTCCATAATCACTTGGTTAGTCACATTTGATATATTCAATTTCCTAGAATCATTTGACATTAAACATACAGTAATTATCAATAACATTTTTCATTTATTTATTTGTTTCCAAATCCATATATCATTTTTAAATATAGATTTTATGTTGAATTTTTTTCATTATATAAGGAATAATTGGTAAATCTATATTCTTTATTCAATATGGATATTTCATAAGGAATATTGTATATTAATTAAATCGATTAGTGAATATGAGGAATGAATTGAACATGAATTTATGGGGTAAAATTATATATCCCCTCAATTCATCGATGATTTCTCAGGATAAAAATTCATTTCACAAATTAAAATGGTTTGTAGCTATTGTTTTAAATTTTAGAGAGGATATATCTTGACAGTAGAGGTTTTCATGTGCCTAAGACATGATGTACAGTAATTGTAAATTACCTTCATTTGTATAATGTATTTATTATCAATGAGATTGTAACTATTACAAAATCCAAATGATCATTTAATTATAATTTTACTGATTAAATGTCATGTGTTTTCAATGTCTTTCCCTCTATATTGAATTTTACATATCTAGTTAATTCTGTAGTGTGTGTTTTGAGTAATATACCATGTCATTATATTTACACACATCTTTCTTGGGCTATTTATTTCATGGGATGTGTATTATCTTATTACCTTTCCATATTAATTATTATCAATGATTCATTATTTATTTTGTTTCTCCTACCCTTTCTAACAACTTAATATCATCCTTATTTTATGTCCCTTCTAACGGATTCCATGAAGCGTACTAATAATGATATATTAGGATATACTAGATGATATAAAGATATTATCCTCAAATGAAGAAAAATTATGTCATAATTAGTTTATTTATTTGTAATACATGAATTATGATTCTATCATTTTTGAAAAGACTATTAAACTCTTTGTTCTATATGGATTTAATTCATTGTAATCATTCCAATGTAATTGTAGTGGACACTAGCTCGATGTTAATGGGGCTTAGTAGATATAAATAGCATTATAAAGTATGTAATAAAGAATATCCATTTTATAATACCACTATTATAAAAATAATTTAGTGGGTAGACTAAAATTAAATTTTCCATTTTCAAGATGGTTACTCTAGGTACAATCGTTGGTATATGTCCTTTGTGTTTTTATCGAATCTTCTTACCAAGAACATTATATAAATCAAAATTGAAAATAATTATGATAATAGATTTATATATTTATGAAATTATGTTCACAATAGTCATGTTAGGTTAGTTGTTAGGTCCGTCGTTGATAAACAAGAGGTCTTGGGATCAAATCCCACTGAACGGTTTTTTTGAAATACATATACCAACAGTTTTATGGAACCGTTGGTATAGATTTTGGAAAAAATATACCAATGGTTCAACCAAAACCGTTGGTATAGGTAATGTAACTAACCTATCCCAGTGGTTCTACATAAACTGTTGGGAAAGCTTTTTCCCAACGGCATACATCCTTACGGTTGGTAGAATCGTTGGTATAAGATATACCAACGGTTCTGCAGCCTATCCCAATGGTTCTGAACTTTTGGAAAATATACTATTTCCAGTAGTGCATACAGGTGCCAGTAGTAGTAAATATAGGTATAGGTAGAGCATTTGACAAGATATTTTCATCATCAAAAAGAGGATAGTGGAGAGGGTTCCTATAATAGCATATTTTTATGTATCATTTGTGTAATTTAGTAGTTAATCATAATTTTTGGGTTTTTCAACATTCATTTTATGTAATATGAACTGAGTCTTCTATAAACACTAAGAATATATAATTCTTATGTTTAATTAATGGATATTTATATTTATGAAACATATAATAAAATGTGTTAAAATTTATAGGTTGATTTATATATGGTGTAGAGGATCTGGAGGAGGTATTTGTTGCTATTTATAAAATCATTATAGTTTTATTAGAGAGATAGTGTGTTAAACATATTGATTAATGTTCATGTTTTTAGTGGTTATAAATTTTTAAAACTACTTTACCAGGTAGTAGGGATGTGGCCTATAATTTTATTGGTAAGATAAGAAAAATCATGTTTATATATATGTAGTTTGGGGGATTTTTTAGTTGAAAATTTTGATGTTTTGTGTTTTTTAGATTCAAATGAATATAAATTTACTACAATCCAGTTTTATTGTTTTTTGGTATACAAATTCTATGTTTTATAGGTTTACATGTTATAGGATTGATTGTATGGAGGTTTCAAATCAATGGGTTTGATGTATTCAATTATTCTCATGAGAAGAATCTAGTTTCTATGTTTCTATTTTTTATGTATTTGATTTAATATTTTTATGGTTTGTAGGCTAGTAGGTTTCTAGTGAAATACTTGTTTTATTCTTTGTTTTAATTTAAAATCTAAATTTTTTATTTCAGTTAATTATTTATTAGATTTAATCATATATGTTACAATTTTTTTACATTTATAATTTTCATTTTTTTCACTTTTCATGTTTTCATGTCTATAAGATGTTATATTCAAATTTTAATGCCATATGATCACAAAAGTTATCGTTTATCAAATATCATGAAAAAAATTCTCTAGTTTTCATATTTTATAATTTATAGATTTCCTATTTATTATGATTAATATTTTCTTGTTGTAGGAATTGATATTTGATTATTCATGAGTTTTATTTTTAGGATAATGGATGGATGTTTGAACATATTTTGTTCTCAATAATGAAGTTTGTAATAGTGTAGGATTTTGGGCATGTATATATCATTTTTAATGATCTCTAATGTTGTTTTATTCTTGTATATATTTATGAGGATTCCATGTTTTCAGTGTTATATATTTATATTTTTTTATTACAAAATCATTAGTTTTAATGTTTTGGGTTGAATTATTTCTGGTTAGATGGATAGCTTATTTGGAAGATTAAATATTTATGTATTATATGTTTACATGTTTTTAGGGTACTACTACATGGGATATAGAATCTAAATATATTTTTTTTATTTTTAATATATCATTAGTGGAGGTTTAAACATCAACTATGTAAATGGGCCATATTTCACGACGATTCAAACTGTTGTTATAGTTTGTTGTATTACTATCGATGGCGGTTATAACTTCCACTACATACATTAACAGTATAAATTTAGCAGTTGTTTTTTATTTAGGAGTGGTTATTGTGAAAAATTGGTTTTTTGTAGCCGCAGTTTAAACCATCGCTAAATATTTCTCATTTCCCATTACTATTTTCTGGTGGTTCGTGTGGTTTTTATAGGTTTATTCCAATTGAACATGAAATAAATTTTAGTGGTTGTTTAAACCGATGACCAAAAATATTTTATTTTTTCCCCGAAACCACTGTGAAAACCACATGACCATCCGTGAAATGAGTTTACTATGAGTGCTATAAGAAACTACCAAAAATTTAAGAAACAACCACATATTATATGTTGGAACCCAATTTAGCATTGGTTTTATAAAACTGCCAGTGTGAGGTGTTTTTATTATAGTGAATGTTTTAATTTTTTATTATAAATCATCCTACAATGATCATTGTTACATAGTACCCATAATTATATCCATGATATTATTATAATATATATTCTTTATATATTTATTTATTGTAATCTATTAAAGTTAAATATAGAAATATAAATACACTGTTCATGGATACTATACACCATATGTAGGCATAAATGTATTTGAAATTATATCAAAGATGTATGTAATGAAATGTAAAAATATATTACCTTTATATAATAATATTTATGTAATATATTTTAAAAATATTTCTAAAATTTATCCCAAATACCTTCTATCAGCAGAATTATTTAAACAATTATCACATCGTATCCTGAGGCTGTACTCCACCATAGACATAAATGATGTTATCATATCCCCCATGGGATGGAAAGTGAAATAATTTTCATGTGATTTCATAATTATATAATTCTAATAATTTTCAAAATATTATATTTATTTATTTAGAATATCATTATTACCTTCCAAGTAAAACAGAAATGAAAAACACCTTGCATCAGTTTGCAATGCCATATTATGTAGTATAAATAAACGATATTGTTGTTTCCCAATGGGTTGGGAGGATAAAATATAGTTGTTTTAATATAATTGACAATGTATAATAATATAATAGATATCATATATAAATATTAAATCCATCATGTTATCGAGTCCTAAGATGTGGTAATGGAAAAAGAATAATAGTGGTCCATAATGGGGGAAGTCTACTAGGCACACGATCGACGATTTCATGTACCATTTGATGGATGTTTAGATATATATGAATTATTACATTAACAAATAAAATAAAAATTTATTTACTTACTGGTTTTATTATTTTTTCATAATTTAATGACATTTTATTGATTTATATGATGAATTAAAAATATTTATATTTTTAAACAGTACAACATCTTCAAACAACTTAGTTAGGTTTGACAAAAATACAACCTAGGTTTTATATATAACAAAGAAAAATAAATCTATCATGTCGGGTATAATTTAAGGATGATATTTCGGTTGTATGTTTTTGATAAAAATGGTATTGGAAGTGGGAGTTGGAGTTGAGAGTGATTACCTTCTATATATTGAGAAGATGATACACATAAAATTTTTATAAATAAATAAACTCTACCACTGAATATTTCCATAAAATGGGGTTTGGAATAAAACCATAGAAGTGATAAACACTGAATATTTCCATAAAATGGGGTTTGGAATAAATTATAAGTATGTTGACCCTATATCAATATAGATTAACCCTCGATTAACTCATCTTATGCATAAATATTGTACATATTTCTTAATTTTTTGAATAAAAATATTTACCAAAAAATATGTCGAAAATATTATAACATGTAAAAAATCATAATTAAAAATATGGAATACAATTTTAAAAATTCATTTTGTTAAAGTGGAAATTTTTAATCTGAAATTAAACACACATACATGATTGAAAAACAATTTTTCAAATATAAAATGTTCATAATATTAAAACACTTGTATAAAACAAGTCAATATGAAATTAAATAAAATTAAATAAAATAAATTAATAAATATATAATTGAAAATATGTAACTTCTAAAACCATTTTAAAAATAAATTTTATCTTTTAAATTCTGTAAATGAAAAATCACTTTTCAATAAAAACTAGTATTTTTATTATTCATTGAAGAACTAATATTTTATAAAAAATAAAAAATATTAAACCTAATAAAATTTTGATAAATTAATTTTGTAAATTAATTTATTATTTCTAGATAATTTTTTTGAATTTATCGGATGTTAAAATTTTTATTTTTAATATTTTTATCCTAAATTATAATATACAAGTCATACAATGATTTTAACAAACAAATATTGTACTTTTTTCTCAATATGTCTTGTTTATTCAAATACATGACACATAATATTTAAAATTTGGTTATTACTATTCATTTATTCATGATTAATTCATATGAAATAGTTTTTTTTAAAAAATAATATTAATTTTTTTATAATGGTTTGTTAAAACATGAAGCTTCTTGTAACACAATATATTAATGAAATAAATTTTATTAAAAAAGTTATTTTTCATAAAATGTCATATTGTTAACCAGAATAAAATTTTCTATTTCAAAATCTAAGGGTTCTATATATTTGAATTATTTCTTATCGTGAATGGATTAGTGGATATTAAAAAGATCTTAATAGTGTGACTATTATTTAATGTGTTTTTAATTTGATTATGATTTTCATTTTAATTTGTTTAAACAAAATATTTCATTATTACTTTTTTGTTTTATATATTTTTGGGGAATTAGTAAATCCTAAACTCAATATTATGTAAAAATTTATATTATTTCTATAAATATATATAATTAAAAATAGACAAACAATTATATAGTTGATAGAATGATATCTAATTCACAATAAAGGAAACTATGTGCTGTAAATAAAACCAAAACAAAATTAAAAAACAAAAAAAATTAGGGAAAACATGAATATAGAAATGGATGATTATTATACCCTTTTTGAAACAATAATGGTAAAATATTCATTACATAGATAATTCTACGATGAAATTGGATTTAAATCGCAACAAGGGTTACCAAACAATGATAAACACAAAAAATTATTTTCTCTTAACATGAAAATCATTATTTATAAAATGAAAATAGAATTAAAATAATAATTATGAATTCAAAATGTCCATTTAGTAAGATAGAAAAAAATTGGTTGATAGTTCAGATTTCAAAAACATGTTAATAAATTTATAATGGATTTTTAAGTTATTTGAATTTCAAAATGAAATGGAATTGATCATCAGTAATGTAACTAAATAAATTTGACATTTCATGTAATTTTTAGATTTAAATAATATTATGATTTAAAAAAGAATAAATAAACCCAATTAAATAACAATAGAGAAAGAGTCTTCCATCGATCATAAAAATATTATGTCGTTCTTACTCTGTGAATACAGTCTAACTTTTATTCCCTTAGAAACTGCATAGGAAGCCTCTTGAAAAATGTATGCATCCCCATATATAATATGTTCCGCTGTCAACCCCAATGTTAATTTTTATTTAGTCACATAATGTTTATAATTATCACATCTAACATGAACAGAACTAATTGTTTTCTAAAATAATCATACTCCACATGGAAATGTTTCCTAGTCACCATCACCTACACACGAACTGAGCTAAAATTCACAACAGAATAAGAAAATACATCATGAAATACATTAAAAATGTATCATTTCATTAATACAATCTTGAATCCATATTCCTAATCACTTAATTTAATTAGAAAAATAAAAAATTATTTTTTATGAAATCCTTATTCTAGTAATATATCAAATTATTATGCAATACCCCAATGACAATTTTAATAAGAAAAAATCAGAGAATTAGGATTCAAATTATTACAATCATGAATCATTTATGCATAAATTCATCAAAAACATGTTCTTCACATCACATCATATATGGAGAAAGAACATGGGAAAACCCAGAGGCCCTACCTTTACCATCATTCTCAAACTATCAATTAAGAAAAAGGAAAGAAACTCACACTACTCAATAACTACAAAATTTCATTTCAATTATTTTACCTCAAATAAGCACACCCATGTTATCTATAATTTCCTGCAATTATTCCAAATAATTTTTTTAAAATTCATAATCCCTACTATTTATTTTTCTATATTATGATAAAAGGACATGATTTATAGGCATTTCAGGTTTCATTTAAAGAGTTTTCCAAAACCACATGATTAATATGGATGCATGGTTAATAATAAAATAAAATTTAAATATTTATTATGACTATCCAAGATCAAAATTTTCCCCAAAACTATTTTTTATCATGAATGGATTTCTCACTCTATATGTCATCATTCCCATCAATAGGTTGAATCAATAAAAAAATATTTCTCGAATTTAAATTAATTTTAATAAATCACAATTATTTATATTTTATATATAAATATATTCCTTGTAATCTAATCTTGGAGATAATATTGTGAATCACGCTTTTTTATTTTCAATTTGTTTTGGCATTGCATTGGTAGACCATTGGAGGTATAGATTATTCCCTGAGCTTGAAAACCATGGATTTTTATTCTTATAATAAACATTTTTGGTCCAATTATCAGTTTAATATCATTCCTAGTTATGTATTTATTATCTATGGAAAATGAATTTTATAATGTTCAAGATATTTCAATATGAGTAATTAGTTTTTTTATCTTTTAATGTTTTTTCTATGGATTCAAATTTATATTAATCGGGCCGACACAAATTTTATTAATTAACACCAAAATTTATCGATATTTGGGATTACCATATGGGATCCATACAAACTAATTATCTTAGAGGCCCTTTATGAATATTTCATACATTATTGTTACAATTTTTATTTTTTATTCAATTTCATTATTTATCAAATGGGTCTAATAAGTTTATTAATATATTATGGATAGATCAATAATTATTTTATAGGTACCGATATAAATACAATTATGGGTAATCAAAATTCCATCAACATTTATAAATTTAAATTATCTAATTTGGTACTGATATTTACATAAAGAACACATAAAAAAATAATCTTTTTGATGATTTAATTTATAAATATTTTTCTTCAAAATGTAATCTTCTGAACAAACAGTCTAAAATATAATATTATTCAAAAGACAGAACATTACATTGTTAATGTATATATATAATACTAATAATACATTGAAAATAAAACCAACTGTAAAAAAAATTTCACAAATATATTTAATTCATGAATTTAAAATATTAACATGTAGTGACAAATAATTGAATAATTCAAATAAATTATAAGTAACATATGAATATGGAATTTAATGAACATAAAACCCATCTTTTGAGCTATTTTTTTGAATAAAATCAATTTAACATTAAATAAAAAAACATCATACAATAAAATATCATTTATTATTAAAAATTAATAATCTCAAATGAATTAATATTAATCATTAATCAAATATTAATCATACTTGTAGGGTAATACCCGATTAAGATTTTTTCAAAAAAAGACCAGAAATAGTAGAATATTAAATTTTATAAACCAACATAGTCACATGATTTATAAAAATTTTATGGAAATTATATGGATAACATGTAGAAATATATAACCACACATTGACACTAAGTATCATTTAACATTAAATTCATGCTCTTTTCATTCCCTCACATTGATATGAACGTAAAATATTCAGTCCCTCATCCAAATATGAGTTGTAAAAACTACATGATGAATAATGTATAAAAATAGTGAAATTAATCATTAATAAACACTATAGTTATATTTGAGTCAATGGTTCTAATAGTAAATAGTTCAATATTTCATTTTCTAAAATTCTTTAAAGAAAATATAGGTTTAAACTCTTATTTGAGACTCTCATTACCCACAGATTATGAAACATATCTGCATTTTTTTGAAATATATTATTTCAAATTTTGATTTATTCAATCATATCATGTATATCAAGAAATGATGTTTTTTTGATGAATTATATGAAACACAATGATTATCTTATGTTTTATGTAATTTTGTGTTTCTTTGATAACTTTTGTTACACACAAGGATGAGTCCTTCTAGACAATAATATACAATTAATATTATTATTTAGAATGATAGTTATCATGTAGCCTTTAAAATAATTAGAATGAATAATTGTAACTAAAATATGAAAATATGTTTTAGGTGTTTTATTAAATGAATCATTCTCTAATAAAGAATGAGAAATTAAAAAACCAATTGATTATAAAGGAAGTGATTGTATAAAAAACAATTTTTGTGCACCCAAAGGAATTTTATCTTAATTATTTTAAAAATTAATATTATTAAATTATATTAATGAAATATTAACATTATATATTCAATAAAAATAGTTTGAAATTCTAATAATTTATATTATTGGCATATTATATGAATAAATCCATATTTATAGAAAATATATATATATTTATAAAAGTAGGATTCTCTGCCTATAAATGAAGCGGTGGGATTCAAAAAAAAATTGTAGAATTGTATATTTGTTTTGGAAAAATAAAACTATTTTATATAATTATGATATAAAAAATTACTTCAGGTAAAAGTTTGCGATTATTTGGGAAATATTGAATTTCCATTGAATAGTGAAAATTTTAGGTTATTGTAAAAAAAGTTACTTTTTTACATTAAATTATTTAACTATATCTATAAGTTTTGAATATGTTTCCATGAAACATATTTATTATTTATTTATTTCTAATACAATTAATTAAATTTTAAAAAATTAATATTTCCTTTTAAAAAAGTTTTTGTTTACGTTTAAAGACTGATTTTGAAAAGAATAATGTTTCAAATTTTTATTTAATAAAAATATTATGTAATAGGAAATATTATATATAAATACATTGTAAAAATATATATATATATATATATTTAGTTTAATTCATTGATTATTATTTTTTGTAATGTTAATATAGAATCAAAATTTCCAAGAATACATTATTTAAAAACCCATTGCATTAATGGGTCGTGGTACAAAGATTAAAATAAATAATGCCACTTTTTTAATGTAAATTCTAAATGTGGATTTCATATATAGAATAGAAATATATTATATTATCTAATAAGTTCAAATTAAATTTACCTACAAGAATGATTTGTGAAAAAATTTAATATTATTTAAATTATCATTGATTAAAATAATGGTTTTTCATATTACATGTTATTGTATTAAAATTAATTTTACACACAAATATTATTTTTAATTAAATAATTGGAAATTATATATAGAATATGTTGGTATATAATTAAAAATATTTCTTGTTCGATTATAATTTTATTAGATATATTTCTTATTTATAAAATGATATAAGCTACCTTGGTAAAAAATATAAAATAATAATTGAGAAATTATTAAGAATTATGAATAACAAAATAAAACATTGGTTATTTTGGAGTTATTTATATACCAATTCATCCCACATTCATTTTTTCAATATTTTGGGGGCCTATAATTTAGGGGAGGCCTCCCAATAGTGTTTACATTTTAATATTTACCAATATTACACTCCTCTATAATAAAAGTAAACCCACTCTTCCCAATAATCCAACTATCTCATTCCATCTTGATTAAAAAATACTTCACATAATAAATCCTAATCATCCCTACAATAATCCAATAAACCTTATATTTGTAATAAATCCCACAAAAGATATCCTTTATTAGAAACTAAAAAGTGATATATAAAAAAGTCGTAACATTCATCAATGAATATTTTATTATTCCTTCCCAAAAGTACATAAATATTTTTTATGAAATTATTATAGGGTAGAATCAATATGTTAAATATAGTGAATTTTATTATGTTATTTATATAACCTAGTACAACACTCACATCCATCAAAGGGGTTATCATGCCATTGTTTGTTTTCATGGAGGACTAATACCTCACGAAATGTTGTCATTAATTTTTTGAATTACCACCTATCCAAGATGGAAATAAATATTGACATACTATTTATACATGATTTTATGATATTTATAAAATAATAATATATATAGATTAATTATATAATATATATATTTTTTTACATTCCATAACTGAGAGGATATAATAACATCACTTGTCTATACAGTGGACTATAGCCTAATGAAGTGATGCGATAAATTTTTCACAAACACATTACAAGTAAGGTAGTAAGGGTATATATAATAAATATATATTATATATATTAAATAATTTTGATTTTAACTACATAATTAAAAGTCAAAAAATATAATATATTTTTTTATTTATTACTATTTCACACGGTATAATAGTTATATTGTCGTTTGTGGAAGTGTAGAATACCTCCTCCTCAGAGCAATGTAATTCTTTTTAAATCACATGAATGATATATATAAGTATATATAATTAAAATTAAAGGTATTATTTTTTTAATATTTCTATATTGATTTCACGACCCATCCCTCGGGGCCCAGGCCACGACTAGCCAATCCTGAAGGCTAAGGGCCAACGACAAGTGATGAAGACATTATCTTGAAAATGGGAGGAATTTTCTATGTAAATGTATACACAAAAATACACTCACCACCCTAGACCAAAAAGATAAAAGTTGAAGAATATGTAAATGATGCATGAAATAATTGAGGAAACTAGAACCAAATTACAATAGAATGTAATTTACAAGGTGGAAAATTGGGCCAACAAACAATCCCACCCAAAGAAAGACAGAACCCAAGTAATACCCCAAGTCTCTATGAATCATCTTTCATGAAACCAACATGGAGGGTAAGTAGACAGTACCTGCCTACATCTGAAGGATAACACCTCATCTATATACTCTCACTAAATACCATCTGGTCCGACTAATCCTTGGACTCATTCAAAGCATCAATTGTCTGCACAAGTCATGACATGTGCGGGAAAATACCATTCAGGGGTGATAGAAACTATACTTATTAGTGGATCAAAACACCACAATGATAAATCTCAAGATAAAAAATAAAATTAAATACACAGTTCAATCTACAATGGTATATGAACATACATATACAATGAACATCCAGATATACTTGACTTGACATCTAAGAAGGATAATGTCTGAGCCGTATGAACATCATTAGTATTCTCACTGATGATTGAAAAGGAATCACATAAACCAAGAAAACATACCTTACAAGCATATCCATCCCTGATAGAACCATCTGATTGATACAATACATCAGGCATGACACTACCATTCCAAATGGTATATTCAAGATAACATGCTACATCAGGAACATTTTACTAGGTTAAACATTATTTCCCCCCAAAAGATTTCCAGTCATCACCATCTTATCCCATTTCATGTCTTAGGCAAACTAATGTAGTCCGTGAAACTACGTAGAGTTGAGGGAGAACAGCTCCAAACTATCCCGTGATACCCCAGTTTCTCCTGTAATGAGTGGCCCGCACCTCGGTCTCATCGAGGGATACTTTTTATTCTACATATTTATAGATCTCTATTAGTAGAGTGGCCCACTATTCATTTTTTTAGTCCCAATGTCGAGGGATCTCCAACTCCAATGGTGGTCCCACTCCCGATTAATACTCTGATATAGGGTAGTACTACTCGGTAAGTGAGTTCATATTCCATGTTCCTAATATGGGATTAATACGTGGGAAGGAACCACACCCGTTTATGACAGGGGAGTAATACATCGCATATCAAAGACCTTCACCCAACTTTGTAATGGTGTACAAATCGGTGACTAGAGGATCCACACATTGGTACTAGGGGTGTACTAACTCTTTTCGTTTACTCTCTTTGAAGGAACCAAATCCTAGTACATTAGGGGAATTATAACCATAGACTAGAGGACATACGCCCTAGAACGATATGGGGTACCTACTATGATGGAGTAATGGGTAAGGAGGACCCAAACCCTAGAACAGTAGTAGATTAATGAATCCAATGTTAGAGAACCCCCTCCCTGGCACCATAGGTGAGTATATACTCTTCCTTACCAAACATCTCTAAGAACCCACACTCTAGTCCTTCAGGGGAGTAACACCCCTGGAAAAAAATACCCAACATAAATGACCACAAACTCATGATGTGGGGTGTCTCATCCATACCTATGTAGAGTGATAAGGAGTACCCGTTGCCTGAGTCATTTAGGGAGTAACTGTCCTGGAATATCATTATGAGAACTACCCAAACACTACTGAATGTCTAGTTGAATCAGAAGGTCATACTCTAAAAATAAATATGCCAACCTCCAACTTATTAAATAGTACAATTAGAGTATCTAAAAATTAATATCTCACCTCAAGGGTACCAACTTCCCAAACATCATTTCAAACAGATGATTCGTTCGAAATCAATGGGCGTTTTAGCAAAACGGGGGCCGGTTGTGTCTAGGTCTAGTCCAACCCAGTCAGAACTACCCAACCCGCACTATCTTGGCGGAAATTATGGACCACTACCATACTTATATTCTTGGATGGACATAGCCTACGATAACAAGCCTGACCCACCTTTGAAAGGGCTGATACCTCCTACTCGGATAGGGTAGAGCCGCATCCGCCTCCCAACATGCAGTGTCTGCTAGCGCCACCTCTTGGTCAACTGGCCTACTCACAATGACTAGGATTTCTGTTAGGACATGCATCTATCTTTAGGTCATGGTCAATCTATGGCTAGAATCACGCCTCTTCACCCGGGCAACCACGTAGTGCGGTTGCCACCGCCAACACCATTGTGATGCACCACCCCAATATTCAGAATGCTATTGTTTCATGCCACTAACACCACCACTAGTGCACTAGTAAAACCTCCAATGACTACCAGACATGGGAATATGGTCAATTCATTGATCCAATGTGTTTTTAGATCCCTAGTTCTTTCATTATTCATCGTCTGGGGTTTAAATCATTATTGCGATCCCATACAAAAAAAATTATTTGATCGAAGGTATCTCCTAAACTGCATCGATCTTTCTGTAGTCAACGCTATCACACCTATGTCATGCCGAATAAATTTTGGATACTATTTGGTGGATCATTACTCTATTAAATGCTTGGAAACGTCAAAACATTCACCAATATATAAAATATATGATGAACACATGTTAAAAGGGGAGAGGAAATGTAGACCAGAAATCGAGGAATGAACCACTGCCATCATTCGTCACAACATCAATCAACTCTCATTAGAATGATTTAGAAGATCCATTAAACTAATTTTCATTTCCCAAAACCATCCTAAAGTCAAGAACCTCCGATAATAATGACTGAACTGCATGTCAACTTATTAGTGAGTTAATATGAATACACAATTTTAAAAAAAAGAACATGAAATGATCCAAATCCAATAAAAACCCTACTTGGAGAGATATGTTGATCGAAGGGTGGATTTATTAGTGACGACAATCTGTCCATGGAAGCACTTGATTCAATGTTGGAGGCAGTTTTCTCGATGTGGAAGGGATTGTGCTCAACATTGCTAGAGATCATTACTCAGCATTCTTCGTTCGTTATTCATCAATAGAAATCCTTTAGAGATTCTATGTGTTCCTCCAATGTCAATGATGCACCACTTGGTTAAAAGAACCATAGAGGGTAGTTCTTTGTGTTTTTATTATGTTGCAACATCTTTACATTGATTCATTAATGAGGTTTATTAATGAGATTTAGTGTCACGAGGCTACTGCACCATAATGATGACCTTCCACTACTCAATAATGAAGAAACAAATAAAATAACATTATATTTTATATAATTTTTTTCGAAAATTCATAAAAATATTTTCTCAAATTGAACCTCACTAGTCGATTTTATAGAATTTATAGGAGAATATCGATGTTGTGAGTTCAATTGTTCCCTCAAATATTTGATCTGAGCGCCGATTTAAATGTTAGAGAACCCTTCTCACACATTTATTAGAGAGAACATCAAAATAGATCTATAATTAATATTTTACATCAACCCATGCCAGTCATGTTTATGATCTTTTTAAAGAGAATATCTCAATACAAACTCAATGGTGGTGTCATATTTTCAATCTGAGTTACTTTTTGTGAGTTAATAGGATTCTAAAATAATATAACTTTTAATTAATTTATTTTATTTATAGTTTTGTCCCAATAAAAAACTTTTATATTCAGCCCATGAAGGTCGATGTTAGGCTCTACCTAAAGGAAGCATTCCCTAATGAACACCATAATACTCTCATATTTCCAATTCGAGTTACCTTTTATGATTTATAATGATTTTATAGTAAAATAACATTATTCAAGTATTTTATTTACTGCCGAAAACTATTTTCCATTGTTGAACCCCACAAGCCAATGTTAGTCTCTCTCCAATGAAAGCATTCCCTCATGTACTAAATGATGGTTTCAAATTTCCAATATGAGTAACATTTGTTTGTTATATGCATTTGAAAAATAAAATATTTTTTTAATTTTTTTGTTTCTGTTAATTACATTTTTGGTTTTCCTCACTGGATGCCCGGGCCTTCTGAACATAAGTCACACCTAGTGTAAACAAACCTTTTTAAACCCAATAGTTCCCTCATATTTCTAATCTAGACACCCATTTGAGAGTTATTCCTCTTTTTTAGGAAATAATGCTCTCCCATGATAATTATAAACACAAAATTTTTCAAAGTGCCATTCTGGGCTCACCAATTCTCAGAATCACATGCCATCATAGCTCTTGGTCATGGAATAATGACATTTAATTTTCAAAAAAAAATTCAATTAAAGGGTATTAAATTACTCCCCCAATTAAGGCATTACACCCTGATAATACAAAAAATGGGATAATCATGAAAAAGGGAGTACAAATATTGAATTTGAGCCTCCTGCTCCCATGTTCTCTCCTGGAGATCCCCATGATGTCAAAGAACATGTAGTAGAGTAATCAACCATCCATGATGGATCCTCTCATTATCATCCTCTATCTCCACTTTGTACTCCAAAAATGTTTTCATGATCTAATCTATCCCACCTAATAGCATAAGACTTCAAACAGATCCATGTAGTATTCATTTGATCTCGGATGACCCGAACCGTCTTAATGGTAGCATGTGCCATCTCTCTATCCATGGTTTCTAAATCCCTTGAGTCTGTCCAACATAACGGTGACCCGCATGGTCCTCCATACAGTACCTCAAATGGTTCCATACTGATGACCGCATGCAGTTTTCCTCACACATGTCCTCTAGTTCCGCAAGCCGGTTGGGGACCAACTGTTTATCTTCCAGCTCCTTTTCCGTTCCCACCATTTTTTGGATCTCATTGCTCCAAGAGTTTTCTCTACCAAGGTAGATTGTTAGCCGACTCCCTCTCAGCGGAATGGTGGGTGGGACAATATATATCTTGATTACCCTACCATTGAAAGTATATCTCAACATCTAATTTGGTTAATCTCTCCATCAACACTAATCCTACACCACAGTCCCATGTGTCACTGTTCGGGCATGAGCATGCCACCAATATCGCGATCCTATCACCTTTCGTCTGTCTGCTCTTTTATAAGCCTCTTCCATGTGACCTCTATTGTTGGTCACATCCATCTATTTCTTATCCAGAAAACACTCAACCACCTGGTCTCTCTCTAGTACACAAAAAAGGTGTGAATTTTTACAAGATTCACCAAAACCCCGATCTCTCGGATTAATCCCTTCTTGAAGGATTGAGCCCTGAATGAATATTGTTGTACCTTGTCTAGGATGTACTGTGACATATAAGTGAACCTCTCCAAAAACTCTACCACTATCATGCTTCGCTATAAAAGTTGTAGAAAATCGTAAATACATATTACCCTTTTTGTGACTTTCTAAAAAACATCCAAAAATCGGTTTTTGAAATCCTCCCAAGTGAGTGTCGCCTCAACATGCGATTGTATTACCAAGCTCCACCATTATCCCTCTAATCCCTGAAGAAGGCTTGTGGATATTACCACCATTTGATTGTGAGTTTTCCTCACTATGTGAAAAACGTGAGTGACCTACTCATGCTAGAAATATGCTACCTTGAGGTTCTGTTCACCATTGTGTTTTAAAGGTCGCTTCCACTGGAACTCATGTAGCACACAAATCCTAAGTGCATCATCAATTTGAGCTGTCGATAAAATGTGTTAATCTATGTGGGGTGGAACTAGAGGTAGACCACCTAGGGGAAACTATTCCGAAATAGAGCCCTACAAAAACCCTTATCATAGGAAAGATCATCATCATGATCACACTTAAGAATTACATCTAGTTTTCATCATTGATGAATATTAAAATTGATTAGGAAGAACCATGATAAATAATTTATATCTACAGAGTTGAATCATAAGGGAAAGAGAAAACACAAACCATTTCTATATGATTCATGTACGATTTATTTCCCCATGACTAGTGTTTTTATGTATAGAGTATAAATGTTGTTTATCCGAGTCACAATGAATGGATACGTCTGCCACCACACCAACACTAGAACCGCTGGCCTGAGATCCAAACTCAAAATATCTTAACATTGACGCAATGCAACCCTAACCATGTTCATGACTCTATGGTCCTAAGGTAGAATCGATTACCTCTTATACCAATTTTTCAGGACCCATCCCCCATGGCCCACGTCAAGACAACCCCAATCCTGCATCCCAATGGTCAGGGGTTAGAAAGTAGCACCAAATGAAATATCCTTTAAATGGGGGGAATTTTCCAAGAACATGTACATAGACACACACTTATAACCCTATCCCACAAAACTAAAAGGTAAACACAAAGTAAATGATGCATGAAATCCAATAGTAATCCAATACTAGAGAACAATAGAATTTAATTTAGAAGGTGGTAAATATTTCCTGTATACAAGACCATCAAAATAAAGATAGAACAACAGTAAGACCCCATGCCTCTGAAACTCATCCAACACGAACCCAACCTAAAGGGTAGGAGGAGGGTACCTGCTTGAATCTATATGATCAAGGCTCATTTGTTTTCTCACAATAAACACCACATGTTCCTGTTCCTCTCTCAACTCCATCAATGCATTAGTCGTCTCACAAGACAAGACACGTGTGAAAAAATCATGTGTAGTGGTGAGTAAAACAATACATAGTTGGGGATCCCAAAATCACAAAGATAAATGACATGGGAGAAATCACAAAGAAATTCATAGTCATCTATTCTTTGGTATATTCCCTTACATATAACATAAACATCTATGTATACTCATCTAATCTACATAGAATCATAATGTCCTAGTCTCATCACAAACATCCAGATTTTAATCGGTGATTCCTATAGAATCACATAAACCAAAAGAATATGCTCCATGAGCTTAGCCATCCTTGATGGCACCGTCCGAGAAATACATTCCATCATGTAAAAATATACAATTCCTAATAATACTTCTGAGATAATGTGATCTATTGGAATCATTCTAAGTGGTTTAGATATAGTGCCTAATAATAGTGGTATTGTAATCATCGTCGTACATTCAATAAAAGATTAAGGAAACCCATATGAAGAAGCCCGTCCATAACCACTGTGCATAGTTGAATGAGAACTGCTTTGGGCTATCCTGTCATACCCCAATCACTCTTATATGGAGTAGCCCACATCTCAATCTTGTCAAGCGAGAAATTTTTCCTAATTTGGTATCAATATCATCATGTAGAGGGGACCACTCCTGGTATTTGTGTCTCATAATTTAGGGAGGTCCTACTCATATATAGGAACGACTCCCTGTTACTACTTGGAGATGGGGGGTAACAATTCCTATGTGATGACCTCTTCCCTAGTTCCAACAGAAATGTATTATTCATGAACTACTAACACATTGTTACCTAGGGGAGTACTACTTATATCGAGGTCATTAACCCCACCATGTAGGGGAGTTCTACACTTTGACTAGATGACCCACACACTGGTACTAGGGTAGTAAAAACTCTATCTATTTATTGTCTATGGGGGACCATCACTCTAGTACATTTGTGGAGTACTGACCCCAGGCCAATGACCCACACCCTAGTTAGACAGGGGATTAATGATTCTACCTTAACAACGTGTAAGGTGGACACAAACCCTTCAATGATTGGGGATTAACAAATCCAAAGATAGTGAACCCACTCCCAGGTCCCATAGGGTTGTATCTACACATCCTAATGATGATCTCCATGAACTCAGCCCCTAGCCCTTTAGGGGAGTAACACCCACGGAGGAAACTACCTGATAGAAACAAACAGACACCCATGAAGTGCGAAGTCCCATTTCTACCTATATAGTGGGATAATGAGTACCCAAATACAGATTCATCAATGGAGTAACCATCCTAGCATCTCTTCAAGAGAACTTCCCCGAATATCCATATTATCATTTGAATAAAGAGGTCATACTCTTAAAATCAATAGGAAGACCTCTAGTTTTTTTTTTTGAAAAACTCATATAGAGTTTCTCAAATGGACCATATCGTCCCAAGGATCCCAATACAACAGACCACTCATAAAATGGATGCTCTAATTGAATGTTACTGGAGTTTTAGAAAAATGGGTTAGGTTGGGTCCAGGTCTGGTCCGACTCAGTCAATCTAACATGACCTGAGTTGGACTAGGCCCAACATAGCGCACCAGAACCATCCAACCCGCCTATGAGTAAGCTTGATCCTCCAACCCAGACATGAAAGATCTGCATCCATAACGAACCATCTGGTACTTTCTGGCTCCACCTCCTAGTCAATCTGCCCACTCACGTAGTCCATGATTTCTCTTGTGGCACGCGGCTTGCCGCCGGTGAAAGTATACCAAAACCATAGACACAACCCCTTAACATGGGAAACTATGTAGTGTGGCAACCACATACCCACTGTCTGGAATGAATTCATCGCCCTCGGCATGCCAGAAGATCCTCCACAAACCACCGAACCATCTTCGTTGGTCTGTTATTTGATCTGGTGGGTGTTATGGAGCCCTCAGGTCATGTTCATCTTTCATTGATTTCCAAATCATTTATGTGATCTATTCATCTATAAAGAGTTTGATATTCAGTTTCCCCAACACCGACTCAATACGTCCTTCGTTAATGTCACTTGACCTACGTCATGTCATATCCATTCCAGATCCTAGATGTTAGATCATTACACAAAGAATGGTTGTGAAATTTCTGACCGTTCATCAAACCGTGAAGAACACCCCTTAAAATGGAGAGGAAAACCAAAAAAAATCAAGGAATGATCCACCACCATCATTCATTGTGATTTTAATCCGCTCCTATTAGAAAAATTTATCTGATCAATTATATAAGATTTGATTTCCCCAAACCATCCCTTAATCATGAACCTCACATTATAACGATCGAACCACTGGTCGACCTATTCGTGGCTTGATCCACATTTATAATTTTAATGCCCTGAACTTGGAAATAATAGATTCAAATAACAACACCTATCCAGTGAGAAAGTTGGATCTTTGAGATGATTTTTCTGATGAAGGTGATCCATCTGCGGAAGCCCTTGATTCAACTTCGAAGGCAGGATCTCTTGAAGAGGAGGGGAATGTTCTAAACATGATTGTTGGTCATTGATCATCATTATTCATTATTCATACTCTAATGGTGATCCTCTAAAGATTCGAATCGTTTATACCATGTTAATGATACACCTAGTGGATAACACATTAATAGAGATAACACCTTTTCGTTCCAACAATGTCGCAACATTATTACAACAATTCATTAATGATGTTCATTATTGAGATTCCCTTTTACCTCCTTTATGCACCTTAGTAATGACGTTCCAATAATTAACCATGATATAAAGAGTTAAATAAACTTTTTATGATTCTTAGTTTTATTCAAAAAAGTCTGTAAACTTGTTTTTCTGGTCAACACTCACTGGTAGATGGATGGTCTTTTCATGGGGAATCTTGATGTTCTAAGTTCAGAAGTGCCCTCATATTTTTCTTCCAATCACCAATTTAATTTTAAGAAAAACCAACTCACATGTTTATTTAAATGATATATAAAATATTTTGAAAATTAACATTTTACATTGACACACGGTGGTCAAGGTTATGTATTCATTACAAAGAAAATCACATTATAAACTCAACAGTGGTATCATTTTATATCCCATTTACCATTTGTGTGTCATGAGGACTAGAAAATAAAAAACCATTTATATAAATTATTTTATTTATGGTTACGTTCCAAAAACCGAAATCCACATCTGGCTCGCGTTGGTAGCTGTTAGGCTCTTGCTAAAGGGAAGCATACCCTCACGAACTCAATAGCACTCTCGAATATCCAACATAGATTACCTTTGATGATTTATAAGGATTTGAAAATAAAACAACATTATCAAATTATCTTATTTCCTGCCAAAAATTACTTTCAACTGTTAACTCGTGTCGATCAATGTTATGATATTCCTAAGAATGAATACCCTGACAAACTCAATGGTGGCCTCAAATTTTCAATTCGAATCACTGTTCCAGATTAATTTGGATTTAAAAAATAAAATTATATAATACACTAAATTTATTTATGGTTATGCTATTTTTGAGTTTTCTCACTAGAGGCCGTGCTAAAAAACATCCATCCTGGACTCAACAGTGCCCTCAAATTTCTAATCTAGGAACCCGTTTGATTATTATGCATTTTATCTATAGAATCACTCAAATGCGCTATTTAAAAATGAAACATTTATAAACATACCATTTCGAGCACACCAGGACTAAGAATTGCACGTCATCTCAACTCCTAGTCTCAGAATAATCCCATATTTTTGTAAAATAAATCCTAAAAATATAGGCTATTATAATTGATATAACAGTACTATCATTTTTCATTATTTACTATTGAAAAAATGGAATCTTCACTCTTGGCATATATGCCCGACTATCTCCATGATTCTAACAAATGTTTTTCATGTATATCTGAAATGATTTTTTAAAAAAAAATAATTGATGTTTAAATATAAAATTAATATCCAGATAATTATTCAATATATTTTTAAGAAATTACCACTTTTGACCATAGTTTACAACTAAAAGTTGTTTTTAACATATTAATATAATATTGTCAAAAATAAAACATAAACTAATATGAGGAAGTAATTATATAATTTTCTATATAAATGAAATTAAATTAAGAATAATCTTAAAAAAATTTCTCATGAAATAAAGTAATTCACATAATTTTTTATTACAGAATATAACGAATAATCATGATGAATAAGTCTAATTGAAATGGGTTTTCTCCTCTCACTTTTATTTGATAGATGGAAATTTAAATTTCCCTTCTTTTTATTGTTATGTGGTGACAATATTGCCCATAATTTATATTAATGATTATTATACATAAATTTGAGGGGAATTACATAAACATTTTATGATCTCCCTTTAATTGATTTTTTGGTATGAGAATTAATTAATGGGTTCTATATTTTATCTTAAAAATGATCATTCATTGAGACGTCTATTATGTTATATAACTATATTGTTTTATGCGGCGTATATATTAATAAATTGAAATTAAATACCATCAATCAAATTATGTTCACGAAGATATAGGTTTAATTCATTTTTATTCCATTATATTAATTATTAATGAACGTTTCCAATGGTGTATAAGTTTTTATCTATATCTCATTATTTATTTGGATTATTTATAATTAAGTACCCAATGTTGAAATATTATTATTTTAATAAAATATCAAATCCTCTTGTAACTCATGATATCTTCATGTAATAGTACCATTAATACTCTTCAAGAACTTAAGAAAATTAAGCATTTGCTTTAATAAAACCCTACATCGAATCTCTCAACGGTCGAAAAACTATTTTCTTCCAAAACCATATTATCTAAAAATGATTTCAAAAAATATCAATATCATCTTTTTGAATTTTAAAGTAAATTTCCCACAATAAATATTTTAAATTATTTTCAAAAATTATAATATATGTTTCCATTGTTTCATTAAAATGAAATTATTTTCACTTTTTTGTTTCAAATACACTATTTCTTGTTTAAATGGATATTTTCAAAAAGAATGTTTTTAGTGTATATTTGTGGTATATTCAATCATTATATATATCAAACCATGTTTTTAGTTGTCCATTAAATGGGATATTTTTAGTGATATTATCCTCATTACTTATCTTTATTGATAATGATTATTTCAAATAGATTTCTATAGAATGTAATTTCTACAAGTTAATCATGTTTCAATGATATTTACATGACAATAATTTATTTTCCATGTGATAATCATGTTATAGAAAGAAAAAATGACTGTTTTTGTGAGTCTTATGGTGATATATATATTTATATATATAATGTTTTTGTTTTTGTTATTGTACAGCTTATATGATGGGGCCTACCAGATTGTTCTTAGTGAAACCATAAAATAATTGATGATGGGTTAACCAAGATAGAACCTAGTGATCCAATTACACCATAGATAATGGGGTGTCCCGTATAGAACTACGTGATCCACTTATAGAAAAAACAATGGATGCACCCACGTATCACGACAATTGATTAGGTAATGTATGTTTTCATTAGAGGCAAGAAGGAGGATGTTAGATGATGTTTTATCCAAGGGATCTAATTGAGATCTAGTCATTTATAACATCAGTTTAATATATGTTATGAATTAGATGATTCAAACAACATTATGATATTTTCTAATTAATTAATAATGTGTTATTTCATCAATATTGATATCACATGTCTCTTGATCACTGATTCATAAGAACAAATCCTTTATTATAGCCTTATTACACACTTTCATAATTTATGATCATTTTATTAATAGGAATTAGTTATTTTAAAATATTAAAATTCATTTTTATCAGTCATCATACATTATTCTTTTATTATCTTCATTAATGGAATTGATTTCGTAATTATTAAATTTTACCAAACTATGAAATTGAGATCACCTATCTTATAATTTCATTTCCCCAGGTTATAGAAAATATGGTTGAATGATTTTCTTCTATAATGATTCAGAAAGATGATGTTGATAACCTAATGTGAAATATGAAATACAATGTTAAATCGTACAAATTTTTATATTATTACTAATGTATTGATTATAGTGTATTTTTCCTTATTCTATAAAATTATAAACCTAAAAGGTATTTCATAATTTATGTGTTCCATTTTTCCTAATTGATAAGTATTCTATAAAATGAAATGGGCCTCAATTATTGGCATCGTAGAAGTAAATTTAAATTTCATGATATGAGAAAAATAACATGAAGTGTGGTTCCTAAGTAGTTATAGTTTTTATAAATGATATTTTTAGATTAAGTTTGTGATTATGTTATTTTCATGTGAGTATATCTTAAGAGTTATATGGGCCATCATTATAATATCATCTTTTCAAGGTGTTAGACTCCTAATTTAAGGGTTTTATATAATAAATTTTTTTGTGGGGTTTTTAATGATTTTTTTGCGGTAATTTATTATTATGAGGTGTTCATAGCCCCGAAGATCAACATGTAGTGATATTTTTAGATTAAATAGATTTATTTTTTAAACAAAAAATTTCAACATGTATGCGGGTTACAACTCATCACATCTATCAAGCCAGGTGTTCTTGAGACCATAAATAATGGGTGATAAGGGTTTCACACCTACCACTTTCTTATGTGATGTCCAAGATAGCATAACATAATTTTTAGAAATGATTATGTTAGTTTCAAAAAAGTATGTTTCTTTTTATTAATAAAGGATTATTTATTTTAATATAATATAATATAAAATTCTTCAAATCATTAGGGTTCAAACATAGTTATGAAATTATTGAAGAATATTAATGATAGTTTTTTATATATTTCATATATTTGAACTATGGGTATTAAATATTATTATTAACACATTATATGATGTTTCACTGAGTTGGGTGAATATCATAACATATGCTAACCATTATGGTTATGTGGTCTTTAAAAAAATTGTATGTTTTAGGGATAAGAAAATTAATCTTGAGTTTTCATCTTCTAAAAAAGAATGTTGATATTGTGTTAGAAATATTATAAAGGTATAAATTTGGTTATAAAGTATTTATATTTATTTTGGTTTTCAGTATAGATGTTGTAAAATATTCCAACAAAATTATGAAATGGATTTAAAATAAAAAGTTATCTTATAACCATATATTGTGATGATATCAATGACCTTTTAGAATCATATTTTGATTGAGTTTATTTTTCATTTACATCATATTATCCAAATTCTTTACCACTATGTATTAATCAATGTGAATTAGTTTTAGCTTCCAAATACATCTTTTAATTAACCACCAATATTCTCCCAATGTGGAATCATACTTTTTTGAAATAAATTATTTAAAACCAAATTGGGAACTTTATAAATGAAGTGTATAATATATACATTTATACATGTATATTTTTTTATTTAATAATAATTATTAATTATATATTTAATATTCAATCAAAATTTTCTAAAATATACTCTTCTTAAAATCTAGTTTTGTGTCAATGACTATGGGGTTTACATTAAATTAAATTCACCAATTTTTGTGGAAGAAAATGGTGAATTTTTTATAAATATTTGGAATAAAAATAATTTATAATGTATAATAATCAAAAAATAATTTTTTTAACAATAATTATTACTAGAAACATAAAATCAATTATCTTAATTAACGTTAAAATAGAGTTTTTCACATACTTTTGATTGAATTTATATAAATTTTACTCACAAAAAAGATTTAGATTTAATTTTTTGGGATTAATATATAGAATTATTGGTTATAATATATATAATGATTATCTCTTAAATTATAATAATTTATTATAATTTAAATAATTAAATATAACTAAACAAGTTACATTGGTAAAATCTATAAATTTAAAAATATGTAAAATTTAATACTAAGGAAAAAATTGAAAACATTTATTAATTTTGGATTTTCAAGGTATATATGGTCATATTAATACATGAAACTCATTATCGTTCAATTTTTGTTTCAATTGAGTTAAGGAAGGCCTCTTAATATAATTTAGTTTTTGAAATATATAAGAATGGAACTCCTCCTCTATTATATAAGGGAATTAAATCTCCCAACTTATCCACTCATCTCCTTTCATTTATAACAAATAAAACATTAAAAAATCACTCCCCAAAATCAATAATGTAATTATAGAATCCATATAAGTGGATTAAATCTAACAAATGATTATCTTTGGTGGAAAGCAAAATGAGTTACCTGAGGAAGAGGTAACATACATCAACAATCATTTCTGTTTTATTTCTTGTTCAAAAATATTCAAAATATTTTGTTCCAGGTCTTTATATTAACATTAGTATCATTAATATTCATAGATTTATTTATGTTATGTTTATTACCATAAAACAACCCCACTTCTAGAAAATGGTAAATGAAATCACCATTCGTATGTACGGTAGACTACCACCTCGTGAATCGATGTCTTTTTTTTTTCCATTACCTCCTCTCATGGTTGGGAATAATGATTGAAATAATATTTATATATGATATTTATCATATTTATAATATTATATCATCAATATATTCATTATATAATATACATCATTTCTCTATTCCTTGCAATATGGAATATGATAACTTTGGTCGTCAGTACGATTGACTATCACCTCACATATTGATGCGAAGTGTATACCCAAATGTGGTTCATGGAAAGTTACAAGGGTAGGGATAGTTAATAAATCTGATACAAATTAATAAAAAATTATATTTATAAAATAATTATATTTATGAAAATATAATATATAATTTTAATTAATAACTTTTAACAAAATAAAAAAGTTAAAACATCATTCATAGATATGTCGACTACATCCACTTTAAAGCAATGTTATTTATTTTTCAACAAAAATAATGATTTATATAAGTATATAAAATTAAAAATATTTTTATTAGCTATATAATTATAATTTATTAAATATAAAACATTACTTACCTTCTCCTCATAATGATCGATGAAAAATGGAAATGTTACACATATGTACATACAGTCTACCATCAATATGATTGTAATGAAAGATTATATTTCATAACCATATTCTATGAATGATATTATTAACATAATTTACATACAGATATTATAATTAATATATTATTAGTATTATTTTTAGCATTAAATAATTACCCATTTTGTCCTATTCTATCATTCCAATGTTTTTTGGAAACACAATCAATATATGTTCAAAACATCTGAATTAAGAAAAATTGATTAAGTAATTATATATATCATGGTTATAAGAGAAATAAAATAATTAATAAACTTTTAATAATAATCATGAATGTAAATAATTCAAGTAAGTGTATTATAATTTCAGATAAATAATAGTCCTGATGAATCAAACTCAAGGTATTTTTTTCTCATATCACTTTTACTTCACTAAGTTACATTGGATATTAATAACTTATTTTTTGTGTGGGGTATATAATTAAAAAGAAAATATTTTATGTTAATTTCTATAAATATATATTTATTTATATAAACAATTTATTATAACTCTTTCATAGGTTTTTTACAAAATACATTTTACCAAATAGGTAATTGATTTCGGTCACAATGTGTCTTCTTCGAAATAGTTGTAATGTTTTACCACTATATAATTTTATAAGGAATATATACTAATAAATATAGTTTTTATATCATGAACATAAGTTTTATCCAAATATTCATTGATTTATTTTATTTTATTCCTTCATGGTGATTATGAATTAATGTTAATAACATGTATATACTCTTTTTTCACAATCTCATCATTTATGGGGATTGTGTATGATGAAGTATCTAATGTAGAAATCCTATAATTTTCAAAAATAGTATATCATATAGATTTTTATGATATCTTATTGTAATTGTGGATGAATTATGCTAGTGTTTCCATTAGATGATTAATAAAATCTAGCTTTATTTCTCTCTTCGGTTAGATATTGGTTTTCATCAAACACCCCTTATTCAAAAAATGTTATCTAAATTTCATTAAAGAGATGTTTTATAAGAAAAAAATATATATTCCTAAAAACAATTTAATGGAATTTCGAAAATTCCTTTATATATTTTTGGGATTCTTATAATCAAATGGATAATCAAAATTATTTAATTTTTAATAACTTATATTCACGATGAAAATGATATATTTCACAATAATGTTTTTATTGATATTTTATTTATATATCAATTCATTAATTTAGAACAACATTGTTGTTACATATCCTTTATTAAGGATATTTTTTATTTATAGAAACTTTATTCATTCTATAGATGATTAATTAATGTTTCAAAAATATTTTTATGGAACATGTTTATTTTCCATGGGGTTAATCATGCATCCCAGAGATTTTCATGAAACCTATTTCATTTACATCGTATAATTTGATTAAAAATAATAATAATGATAATCCCTATTTTTTTACATTGAATGATATTTTTTTATTATTAACTTTTTCTTTCTTGTATATATCATATGATCGGGGGACCTACATAGCAACGAGTGACGTCATTATACCATGATTATGGGGTGGCCCAAATAGTTCTCGGTGATCCTGACATGCCTTGGATGATGGGGTGGCCTAGATAGCACCGTGTGAGCTAGTTATATCTTAAATGATGGTTTTTCATAGATATCACTAAAATTAGGTGTAATTTAAATTTTATTCAATGAAAGAAGGGGGATATTCCTAAGCGTATATCATAGAGATCAAACTAGGATCTAGTTATTTCTAACACACATTTGACATTGGTTATGATGAATATATTTTCATGATACCAATTGGTTTGTATGATTCTTTTTGTTGATTTATGATCATCCATTTGATCATGATATATAATACACAACTAATGATTATTTATTAATATGACTAATTCTTTTGTTATATCCTTATCCAATGCCTTCATACATGATTATCTAGTTATTGATGGGTATGAGTTCTTTTATGATTATCTCATGGTCATTAATTATTTACTCATACTCATAATATCTTCTAATGTTCACTGATGACATTTATTTGATAATTCTTATGATTACCCTTACTAGTCTGTTGAGCTCACCGTTATTAAGATTCCTTCTCCTAGAGTTTTAATGAATTTGGTTGAATGATTTATTTTTATAAGTAATTTCATAAATATGATGTTGATGAGCTAATTAGAAATAATTATGTCTATGTTAAATTGTTTAAATGATCATTTGAGGACCTGAGATGTTTTTCTAAAGGATTTTTTAAAATTCTCTCAAACTCTATTCCTAAAAGGTCCTCTTAATGTAATTGATCCATGTGTTCCTTTTATGTTATGAGGATTTTATGGATAAAATTGGGAAAGAATTATTGACATCGTTACTAGAAATGTAAATTTAATGATTGTAGTATATGTTCTGGGTGTAAATATCTTGAGTTATTATTGTTTTTATATCCCCCATTCTAATATATTTCAATAAAAATAAATAACAAGTAATCCATTATAAAATAACCAAATAGGTAATGATTTTTAAATATATAAGATGGGATTATTTTAACCATCCTTTTATTTATGGTGCTGGTTAATCACCTAGGCTCAAGTATATTAATTAATATTCTATATTATCCAAAGGTTTTCAATTAATTTTTTAAATATTTTATAGCCTCGATATAATCCATCATTAAATTTTAATAATCCTTGTTTTCAATATTTAATTTATATCATATCTCAATTTGTGTTTTTTTAGAGTTATGAGAATGTAATTTTTTATTCTAAATGAACTAAAATTATTATATTAGTGTGTCATGTTTGTGCAATTTTAAATATAAATACACTTTTTCCTATTTCAAATTACAATTAGTCTTTATTCCATGGTATGAGCTATGAATTCTATGTTATAGATGTTTTAATCCATGTGTAGGTGGTTTTTAATGGGGTTTATTCAAAGAACAAAAAAATTGAAAAATCTATGTAAATCCTTTATATGGATATAATTTCTAATCGAATATGACCACTGATAATTTTACCAGTGAATTATAGGGAATTGTTTCCCTTTAGATGATGAGAGGTTTGGATTATTTCATAGTTATAGGTTAAATTTTTTCATACACTTTGAATTTATTATATTTATGATATATTCATTAATTCATCCTAAATCCTACTGTAGGAAAGGATACCCCTCTCTAAGGGTATTCTCAAAACCATGTGCATTGATTAACTCACTTGTGTATTTTGTATTTATTATTTTTATATGATTTATTTTATATTCTCTTGTTTAATGCTAAATAGTTGGAATATATAGGGTTTATTATCATCCAGGGAGGTGGATAGTGTTTTAGGATTTAGGTTTGGGACAAAAAGAGGTGTGACATCTATCCTATGTAAACAATAATAAAAACCTACCAAGTTATATTGAATGGAAGTGGATTACAAATCAAATAGAGTCCCAAATTTGAGGCAGCATCACATTGCTAACAAAATAAGATCGCTGGTCTCGAATAACATATGATTAATGGAACATATATGTTTTAATTTTATAGTATTTTGTATATATAATTTTTCCCCAATTTTATATATTATTCACTGGGGGTTCTTTAGAAAAAAATGAGGGTTTGGATTTAATAATGTTGGTGTAGGGTTCACACACGGTTAATGAAAAATGTGATCCATTCCCATGAAACTATGAACCAAAATCAAAATTGTTTTCCCAATGGATACCACAAGGTTAGAACATGGGTTTTAAAACCATTCAGATGAATCAATTTTTATGTCCCTCTTATATAATCAATTTTTCACATTTGTCACACAGTTTGGAAAACCCTATGGGAAAACCATGTGACTTGACCTGGTCATTTAACAAAAATTCAAATTATGTCTTATCAAGACATTATAATAAACCACCCCCATTCCACCCCTTTTGCAATTTTCAAATGTATGATCTCACTCTAGGCTTACATATACCACTTTTTCAGTATTCAATCTATAATTTTGGTCTAGGAATGTTAAGGAATAATCAGGTAAGGGTTTTCTCACATTCTTCTTCCCCAATTCTAGGGTTCTTCTCCCCTCTTTTGTTGAGTTCCAAATTTCTAGTGTATTTTCTTACCTATCACAAGAATTTTATTGTTTAATGGGTATATATTGATGATTATTGATGTATCATTCCTTTATATGTTCTTGTGGTGGTGTGGGTGTGGTTTCACAATTTTTTTCGAAAGATATCAAGATTGATGTAGGTGGATCCATGATCAATTTTTGTTTAAATGCTTCTGATGTGATAATTCATATTTATAATTATGTTGTATGGATTTATTCTATCATGTGAGATATGTTCTGAAATTTTTTTACATGAATATGTCATAAAATTGGAATTTTCAAGGAAAAAATTGTTATTATTTTCATTTTCATCATTATGGTGATTCATGGAAGTGTTTTTTATGATTATATGAAATTTTTGAGATATGTTTTGAAAGAAGAATTTGGTGATAATGTTTTGATCATTTTTATTCAATATAATAATGGAATATTTTGGTATGTCATCTTTTATTTTTAAGCATTATGTTTTATTTTTGATTTATAAAAATGATGTTAAGAACATTGTGTAGTGAACTCAATTTATGTTTGGATTGAAAAGGGTCATGAATCATTGAAATTTTTGGATTATCTGTGTGTTTTTTTAGTATTTAAAAACGGGTTTATTTTGTTACACCAGTGTTGTGAAAAATGTTTTCAAAATTGTTGGTGTGTGTAAAATAAGAAGTGATTTAATTTTCCATTATTTTGGTTGCCTTGTGATGATTTGTGAATGCAATTATTTCAATGTGTGTTTTTTTAGTTCATGGCATGTATATATGAAACTTGTTACTTATGTGATATATTAAATGTTTTTTAACACTAAGGGAATATCAGATGTCTATGTGGGAAACAAATTATATTACACCAGTTTTTTGAACGATGAAAAGGTGAGATTCATGTAGTGGATTGTCACTAGTTGAATCATATGTGGAACGATCTAGATACACAAAGAAGGATATACACATAAAATGCTACCTAAACATATTATATGATCACATACAAAAATTACCTTCTAATAATTGGTCCTAGTTGATCACACACAAGAATATATAATTATTGTATTATTATATAGATACCACTATGCCCTTGGTATATTCCCTCTTAGTGGCATGTATATGCAAAATATATAGGTATTTGAGTTGTACTATATTAATCAAAAAGGTATGAGGTTATTATTGACTAACTCATGCTACCTACCCTTAGTATTTAACCCATGTGCTCTCATGTGATATTATATATGAGATATGGTGATGATAATTGTTATATAGTGGACTGTGAGTAAATTGTGGCATATATACCAATGTTCACCATTATAAATGACTATTTTTTATATTTTCTCCTTAAATGTGTTATTATGATTAAATTTTCATTAGTAGGTATCTTGTAATTATTTTTATGATTTTTATATGAATATTCTTGTAAATTGTTCCTATAATGTTATATAATGGAATATTTTAATTGGCTAGAATCCTATTAGGATTTGGATGATACCATATATACACAATTGGGTATATGTATACTTTTTTATGTATGTCCCGTGTAATGGGAATATGTTTCATGCTGATGGTGGATCTATTTTCTAGAGTTCCACTTCTTTCATGTGTTTTGGTGGTGGCATAAGGGTGGTTCTCTAATGTTTCATAAAGGGTTTCAAGATTTTTTTGATTTACCTTCCATTGGAGTATTTTTGTTTTTGGGTAATGGTGTAAAACCTTGATTCTGAAAATTTTATACCTTGTTCGGGTAGGTAATCAGTTATGGAGTTTTATTCTGTTTTGTTGAATGATTTTGTTAATACTAATGGTTAATGTGGTTATAAATGAATATTTGTTATACCAATTCACTATTTTCCATCCAATGGTGATTGGGAATCACCTACGAGCCCTGTCTTGGTTTCGGTTTTATATTGGATTGGATGGTATACCAGATTGGTTGATGATATAATAGTATCAATGTAAGTCATTTTTTGGGTCCTGATATTTGGGGTGAGTCTAGATAAACAAGAGCTACGATTGTTGTCGATTGAGGTTCTCATTGTGTTTCAGGTGGCAGACTAGAAAAAGTCGTGACAGTACTCATCTCTCAATGGGTTATTGGGATTGATTTTTACTTCTCCCCCAAGTGAGACGTATAAGACATATACTATATATGAAAACACATAGGGGTGGATTAGTTTGGGTGTGTCTTGATTTTTGGAATTGTTTGATAATTATTTATATTTATGAAAAAAATTATGAATATTCCTTGATGGTTATGTTTATGTTATTCTTCTAACAGTTTCATGACATAGTATAATGTCACCTTGAATAGTACTCATGAAACTATAAGAAGAGGTGGGAGAGAGTTATATGAACATAATTGATTAGAGGCTAGTTATATAAGTATTTCAATATATCCATGATTTACAGAAATAATTTTGATTCTAGTCCTTCTCAGTTTATGGATTCCAAACCAGGTCCTTAAAATAACAAATATTAGGAGTTCCCTGAGGTTTAGACTCCCTCATTCAATGGAAATATTGAACATTCATATTTTAAGGAGTGACTTGATATGATTTATATAATGTTTTAATTTCTTGATACTCCTACGTAAATAATAGGTAAATGTTCCTTGTTTTTATTGAAGGTACTAGACAGCAGTAGTGAGACTTAGGGGTGTAGGCTTGAAAGCATGATAAGGTTGGATTTAGAGATTTCATGATCTTCTTCAATGGACAGTTTTCTCAAGATTTTTTAGCATACTCTTATTCCTAAGAACTCATGGATCATTCATAGAGAGGCCAGAATGTTATGGAATATGCCAAACATTTCATAGAGTTGTTATCTTATTCAAACGTGATTATTTCTAATGTGAACATATAATCTAGGATATATGAGATATGGTTACATCAATAAATTTATTTTCAATCATTTTACTTTAAGATAAAAAAATATGAATGTGTGGTTGATAAAAATTTCATGGTGGAGACTGATATCAAGGGAAAGTAAACTTCCTTTGTTCATGACATGGATGTAGTCCATGGTGGTTCATTCATGAAAAAAAATGAAGTGGGAGGAGTATAAGAAGGGGGTGAGGGTGGTTCATTGAATCCCTCACAACTGGATTATTCCTTTCTTCTGGTGCATGATTTTTGGTGTGTCATTAGTGTGGAAATGTGGCACATAATATATGTAGAGACCCAAAGCCTGACGTACATGGAAATTACATTACATTTTCGGAATACTTAATACATAACAAAAACAGACACACAAGGACCGTAATAGTTTAGTGTCTTTGGAAACATGGAACATAATCTTCTAATCGTGGTGAAAGATCTTCAACATCTCCCATAAAGATATTCCCCTTTTTTGTCTTACCTAAAACCTTTATTTATATCCTGTGGAAAAGAAAACATATAAAGGGTGAGCTCAAATGCTCAGTAAGGTTAATCATGGATAAAATAAAAAAAATCATATACATTTGAACTTAAAAACATGAACATAATGTTTAAACATCAAAAGCTTGAGCAATGGCATAAAACATGGAAGTACGTAAGGCATAGATCATAAAGAAACATTAAGCCTGATAAAATAGAATGAGAATAAAACAAGAAATTGTTGCAACCATTCAGAACATGTTATGATTTCCATAGTAGCCACGACATTGCGGCCAAGACCATCTTAGTGGACAAAGTCCCTTTCTGAATCGAGTTCACTCCTTGTTCCAGTCCTGTATTACTGAACCGGTTTAACTTGTCATTCTTGCCATGTCAATCTCAATAGATATAAAATCTTTTCCCAATGCATTGGAGGGAGATATAGGTCACACCCATATCATAATGAAATCATTCTTACTTGTTCCACAAAATAAACATACATCATTCATAATAACCCAATAAATAAAATGGGTTTCATAAACATCATCCCATCATCAAATAGTCCATATAAAAGAAATGGATATCGTCTCATAATAAGAAAAGTGAAACCATGTAAATCATAGAGACGTGATACTTGAACATACACATATGAAATAATGTCATCTTAGATGAAAAAGCTTTTTGATAAAACACTTGGAAGGAATTCTTGATGAAAATATCCTTTCTTATTCAAAATCATTTTCTTTTCAAAAAAATGTCATGAAATTTTAAAAGAAAATAATTTTGTTTAAAATAGTCATGAAATCTTTTGAATGAAGCTTCATGAAAATAAGCATTTATAAAACCGTAAAAATCCGTTCAAGCCGTATAAGTTAAAAAAACACATTCTTCTTGTTCTTTTGTCAGAAAAGTCAAAAAGTACCTCGTACGAAAAACGACAAAATATTCCTTTCATATCATTTACTAAAAACTCAACGAAGGGTAAAATTTGATTTAAAAAATCGCAGGACATATAAATAATATTACATATTGAGTACACATGGATGTGGATGATAATATACACCCCCGTAAATACAAAAGTATAAACAATCTCATATAAAAATGAGATTGTGAGATTTTCCCTTACCTTAGGACCTATTTGCTTCGTAAGTGTCCAACCCTCCTGTATAATGATTTCAATAATGCCATTGACATATTAAAGAATCATATTCATTGTTATGATATCATATATGGTTCAATTATGACTTTATATTACCCGTTCTTTTGTAAATCCCATGTTAAAGCAACGTTTTGGGTAAAATTATCTTATTTATCGTACTTGTTTGGACTTTTTGTTATTGATGTTATTATTAAACATATCATTATTTACTTACTTAAAAAATGTAAATAATCATTTTTATGTCATATATATTCATTATATATCCAGCATATACTAGCATTTATATTAGTACATAACATATGGAGGTAAGAAATGAAGTGCACCGTTCATGGAGACGGTAAGCCGTACGTACGCATGAACGCTACTTTCATTTCAATTTCTTATTTTAATGTAATTAAAACATAATCATACATAGTTATATTATAGTTACAGTATAATATCATATATAATATTATTAACCACATCTTTTATACATCCCACATAAGGTATTAACGAATCACATCACTTTGAGGGGGCGATAGTCCGCACTTCCTCAAATGAGATTATAGTATTTACCGACTATGGAAACCATAAAGTCATGATATAATTGGGAATTAAAGAAGCATAAATAAAATCATAAACAAAATATATATTATATATAAATACATTTCCATCATAATGGCCACCATGAGAGGTGGTAGGAGAAAATCGAACATTCATCTTTTCGTGAGGCGTTAGTTTTCCATCACAGAAACATTATGTTCTTCATCCATTAGATTGAGGTGTGTGTAAGTGTAGTTATAATACATCTCATAACAACATCCTAGTATATTTAGGATATTGTTTTTGTTACAAAAGAAATTATAAAAAAGAGTTTAGGAGTTGGAGAAGTAGAATAAAAGAAAACAACTTATGAGAAACTGTTACCTTTAATTTTGGTAACTACCTTTGGTTTGAACCAAAAGGACTTATTGGAGTGTCTTCTGCCTAATGAAAGGCATCAAGGGGGAATATAGGGATATAGGGAGATTAGTTGGGCAGAGTTTGGATGATCTTAAAGGCTTGAGAGGTGTGTGGAATTGCATATAAGTGGTCTCCTTTTATAAGGGAGAGGAGGGGCTCTTTAGGAAAGTGTGGAAATATTATTTTATTATAAACATATATTCAGTTTCAAATGGACCAAAAATCATTAAAGATGAATATAAGATTACTCATGGTAGAAATAAAATCATCCAATCAGAATTGGACATGTTTTGGAAAATATTTTAATCATTATAATCTTATTTATTTAAATCATTTATTAATGAGGTAAATACTTCATCATTATTCTGTCATAAGTAATTTAATTTATCTGGTGTCTACAAATTATAAAAAAAATATCATTATGTGGGAACTATATTTATCTTTCCAATGAATATTTATAGTCAAATATATAATTTATATTACCCCTTATAAAAATTAATTACTAAAATATTTTTGTTAAATGTCAATTTTGTCTTTACATTAAATTAATTAATCCAAATTGTCATTGTCACAACCAAGTGGATCAATGGGATCCCAGAATCGACCCAGGATGGCCATGGTCGGCCACTACTCATCCAATAAGGTTAGGATAAGTGTCAAGGTAAATTGGAATTATTATAATCTTCTTTTATCCTTGAATTACCCTATTTACCTTTAACCATAATAAATAAAAATTACCGTAGTTACTATTCATAATATAAAAAAATATAAAAGTATCCTATTAACATAATTTGTACCCAATTATTCCAAATATGTAATCCATTTTTCAAAATTAAAAACATAGAAGTTGCAGTAATTAATTTAAAATTAATCCCATTGTTAAGCAAACGGGTTTTTAAAAGTTAAAACATTGCCAAAGATTGAAATATTTTTACCTATGAATTCAATGTAAAATTAATTCTAATGACATAAATTATAATAAATGGTAAAAATATATTATTTTTATACTTTAAAAACATTAAATATTATAATTTAACCATATAAAGTATTGCGATGAAAAAAGTTGTTTTTATTTAAAATATAGCTTGTTTTTACTATTTATTAAAATATGAAAGTTATCAGAATAATACCAAAAATTAGGCTTAAGATATATATGATATTATGATTTCAAAAATGATGTCTATTTTACTTAATTCAATACATATCAGTTTCATTAATTAATTTAAAAAAATAATTCCCAGCATCAAAACAAATAGCGTGTTTTTAAGAGATAATAACTATCAAAATATTGATAGTTGTTTATGTCTGGTTTAAATGTGAAATATCATTCAATGACCAACATTGTATTAAATGTTAAAAATATATTCTAAATATACTTTTAAACCACTCAAATTAATAATTTATCACTATTAATTATTTTGATTAAAAAAAGTTGTTTTTAATTAAAATTTTGTAACTTTCACTATTCATCAAAATATGAAAGTTATCTGAAAAGTACCAAAATTTCACTCTAAGATAATTTCGATATTAAGAATCCAAAATTTATGTCCATTTTGAAAAATAAAATTTACAGATTTTCAAAAAGTGGACATTACTATTCATAATGGCTAGTTTTAATAATATTTTAATAGCATATCGTTTTTTAGTGAAACTCGATATTGCATGCAACACACGCTATCGAGGAAGGTAACGATTGCATGAAATGAAAGCCTAGTCAAGGTTGAGTGTTGTGCAAGACTCCTTTGTTATAACAGAATCCAACCATTTTTCATTTATACATTGAATATATATATATACACTCAATGTTGTGTAGAATGACTATTATCAAACAAATTTTAAATTGTGTGTAACACGATCCAAGATTAGTGTTGCATATACTGCAAACTAATATGGTTTTGCGTATAGTGCAAGATAATCTTGGTGTAGCAAAAAATAGAAGATAAAAAGGAAATTAAATGGAATATATCTTATAAAATATCGGGGTGTTACATTCTACCCCCCTTAAAATGAATTTCGCCCTCGAAATTCATCGGGGTTATAAATAGTTTACAATTCATAGAAACCCACATCGTAAAAAGGAATACTAAAACTTAATTTTAAAAACTAAAGTATAAAATGTAATGATTACCCAAAGTAACTCATCACTGGGTTTCCATATAGGAGAAAATATGTGAAAATATGGATATGGAAGAAAAATCTCACCATCATGTTCTGATGGAGAGTGGTAGAGAACATGGCTACGAAAAAGAAAACAATCACAAAGCCATAGATTTGTGATGATCTAAGGTACCAACCGATTCATCAGATATAAGGGCACTTGGACAAAATTTTTGGTTTTCAAGATCATTTCCCTAAAGTTGATGAATTAAAAGAAATACTTACATGATTTTGTAACAATCTCTCTGTTGTTCATGCATTGAACAATTTCCACTTCATCACTTACAGAAAAGATGTTGAATTTGTTATTCGTGATGTGTTAGCAGATCATGTGATATAATGATGGGTCATTCCATCTGATTCAATCAAAAGGTTAGCAAAAGTTATAAGTCCATCTTATGGTTAGATTAATCGTATATGGTTCCAAAAATGAACTTATACTTCATATATCATACCGCTAAATAAAATAAAACTACTTTCTACTAACTAGGGACTTCCTGTAGGCCAATGTTAGGCAATCAAGGCCAATCACACTTCGTTTGTGGGTTCGATTTCCATAGCCTTGTCCGACGCGATGGGTTGTCGCCCGTCCTGCAGGTTGTCCTTTTTCTAAAACTACATTACTATAACATCCCATCAATAATATCGAAAAAAGTTCTATCCTTAAACATTACTAACTTATGTCCAAAATAATACATTCCAATCTTTAGGCTTATCTAAAATAATTCGGTTCAAGCTCATAGTATAATGAAAATGATTACTTCAAATGTCACATAACAATAACGTGAATGCCATCATTTATCCCCCATATATCATAAGATATATCTTGTTTTTAAGATTACAAACATGTGAATACCTTAATTATGTATTCTCTTGAAGAATGAATACCCATTGAACCTTAGTGAAAACATGAATGCAGGTAAAAGTCAACACTTTCGACACACCAAAATCCTAAAAATTCAATATACTCAAACCATGATATCACTTAGTCCTTATATCAATCATGAGCTCATGAATACAATCAAACATCTCATTATCTTCTTATCCCTTCATTATGCGCATATCATCTACTTTCCAAAATATTTGAATCAATTTTCATGGTTACGAGTACCATAAAATTATTGAAAACCACAATAGACTAATACAAAAATATTCCAATACACCATAAAAGTACCTCAACAACATTATTCTTGAATACCAATACATAAACACTTCAATCCATCCTCTTCAATGATTGTTCTAGAATAAGCCCTTCCTTTTTTTAGAAGTAACTTTTTAGGTCATGGCATTGAGTTGGGTAATGCCCATGTTCTCCACAAATAAGACATTGAACTCCATAACAGCCTGTCACTCGATGACCCTTTTCTCCGCACAGATAACATCGATCCCTCCATTTGAAGTATTCCTCATGGTTCTTTTTCCCTTCTTTAGAAATCTCAATATTCCTTTCTTTATGCTCCTCAACATGCAAACATGCATAAAAGTATATCTTCCTCTTATTTGATGAATTAGGTATACCACTAAATTTCACCTTGTTAGTCATATATCGCGATGACTGATTCGGCATAATCACAATATCTTTCTCTCTAGGCATTACACAATTTTGTTTCTCATAGTCACCAATTTGTCTGTTGGATTCAATGTTAACCGAATTCCTTCTCGTTCCCTCCATTGACTAAAACACAAAATGGATTCTTTTAGAGGCAAACATCATGCTAGGGAAAACAACATAGTAAAGGGGGAGTACCCATAATATCTAAAATCTTGGGTTAAATTCTAAAATCTTTACCATAGTTCCAAGACTATATCCTATACGTATACTTATCCTTAGGGACATCCCTAGACATACCTTAAAAATATCTCTAGGGCTCTCACTAACGTTTTCGCATCCTAGTTTCCAAAGGTTGACTAAACCTTTCCTCTGATACCAACTGTAGAGACTCGAAGCCTGACATACATGGACATTACATTACATTTGCAGAATACTTAATACATAACAAAAACAGACACACACGGACCGTAATAGTTTAGTGTCTTTGGAAACATGGAACATAATATTCTAATCGTGGTGAAAGATCTTCAACATCTCCCATAAAGATCTTCGCCTTTTGTTTTCTTACCAAAAACCTTTCTTTATATCCTGGGGAAAATAAAACATATAACGGGTGAACTCAAATGCTCAGTAAGGGTAAGAATGGATATAATAAAACAAATCATATACATTTGAATATAAAAACATGAACATAATGTTTAAACATCAAAAGCTTGAGCAATGACATAAAACATGGAAGTATGTAAGGCTTAGATAATAAAGAAACATTAAGCATGATAAAATAGAATGGGAATAAAACTTGAAATTGTTGCAACCATTCAGCACATGTTATTATTTCCATAGTAGCCAAGGCATTGCTGCCAAGACCATCTTAGTGGATAAAGTCTCTTTCTGAATAGAGTTCACTCCTCATTCTAGTCCTGTATTACTGAACTGGTTTAACTTGCTGTTCCAGCCATGTTAATCTCAAGAGATATAAAATATTTACCCAATGCATTGGAGGGAGATATAGGTCCCACCCATCTCACAATGAAATAATTTTTACTTGTGCCACAAAATAAACATACATCATTCATAATATCCCAATAAATTAAATGGGTTTCATAAACATCATCCCATCATCAAACAATCCATATAAAAGAAATGGATATCGTCTCATAATAAGAAAAGTGAAACCATGTAAATCATAGAGACATGATACTTGAACATACACATATGAAATAATGTCATATTAGATGAAAAATGGTTTTGATAAAACACTTGAAATGAATTCTTGAGGAAAATACCCTTTCTTCTTCAAAATCAATTTCTTTTCAAAGAAATGTCATGCAATTTTAAAAGAAAAGGATTTTGTTGAAAATAGTCATGAAATATTTTGAAGGAAGCTTCATGAAAATAAGGATTTATAATACCGTAAAAATCTGTTCATGTCGTATAAGTTTAAAAAACACATTTTTCTCGTACTTTTGTCAGAAAAGTCAAAAAGTTCCTCGTACGAAAAACGACAAAATATTCCTTTAATATCTTTTACTAAAAACTCACCAAAGGGTAAAATTTGATTTAAAAAATTGTAGGAGGATATAAATAATATTACATATTGAGGAAACATGTATTTGGATGATAATATACACCACCGTAAATACCAAAGTATAAACAATCTCGGATAAAAATGAGATTGTGAGATTTTCCCTTACCTTAGGTCGGATTTTCTTCGTAAGTGTCCAACCCTCCTGTATAATGATTTCAATAATGCCATTGAAATATTGAAGAATCATATTCATTGTTATGATATCATATATGGTTCAATTATGACTTTATATTACCCGTTATTTTGTAAATCCCATGTTAAAGCAACGTTTTGGGTAAAATTATGTTATTTATCGTACTTGTTTGGACTTGTTGTTATTGATGTTATTATTACACATATCATGATTTACTTACTTAAAAAAATGTAAATAATGATTTTTATGTCATATATATTCATTATATATCCAGCATATACTAGCATTTATATTAGTACATAACATATGGAGGTAAGAAATGAAGCGCACCGTTCATGGAGACGATAAGCCGTACGTACGCATGAATGCTACTTTCATTTCTATTTATTATATTATTGTAATTAAAACATAATGATACATAGTTATATTATAATTACAGTATAATATCATATATAATATTATTAACCACATCTTTTATACATCCCACATAAGGTATTAACGAATCACATCACTTTGAGGGGGCGATAGTCCGCACTTCCTCAAATGAGATTATCATATTTAACGACTATGGAAACCATAAAGGCATGATATAATTGGGAAGTAAAGAATCATAAGGAAATAATAAACATAACATATATTATTTATAAATATAGTTCCATCATAATGTCCACCATGAGAGATGGTAGGATAAAATCGAACAATCATCGTTTCGTGAGGCATTAGTTTTCCATCACAGAAACATCATGTTCTTCATCCATTATATGGAGGTGTGTGTAAGTGTAGTTCTAATAAATCTCATAACATAATCCTAGTATATTTAGGATATTGGTGTTGTTACAAAAGATAGGATAAAAAATATTTTAGGGGTTGGAGAAGTAGAATAAAAGAAAACAACTTAAGAGAAACTATTACCTTTAATTTTGGTAACTTCCTTTGGTTTGAACCAAACATACTTATTGGAGTGTCTTCTAACTAATGTAAGGCTTCAATGGGGAATATAGGGATGTAGGGAGCTTAGTTGGACAGTGTTGGGACGATCCAAAAGGCTTGAGAGGTGTGTGGAATTGCATATAAGTGGTCTCCTTTTATAAGGGAGAGGAGGGGCTCTTTAGGAAAGTGTGGAAATATTTTTTTATTATAAACTTATATTTGTTTTCAAATGGTCCGAAAATCATTAAAGATGAAGATAAGATGACTCATGGTCAAAATAAAATCATCCAATCAGAATTGGACATGTTTTGAAAAATATTTTAATCATTATAATCTTATTTATTTAAATCATTTATTAATGAGGTAAATACTTCATCATTATTGTGTCATATGTAATTTAATTTATTTGGTGCCTAAAAATTATAAAAAAAATATCATTATGTAGTAACTCTTTTTATCGTTCCAATGAATATTTATAGTCGAAAATATAATTTATATAACCCCTTATAAAAATTAATTACTAAAACATTTTTGTTAAATGTCAATTTTGTCCTTACATTAAAATAATTAATCCAAATTGTGATTGTCACAACCAAGTGGATCAATGGGGTCCCAAAATCGACCCAAGGATGTCCATGGTCGGACACTACTCATCCAATAATGTTAGGACAAGTGTCAAGGTAAATTTGAATTATTATAATATTCTTTTATCCTTGAATTACCCTATTTACCTTTAACCGTAGTAAATAAAAATTATCGTAGTTACTATTCATAATATAAAAAAAGTAACCTATTAATATAATTTTTACCCAATTATTCCAAATATGGAATCCATTTTTCAAAATTCAAAACACAGAAGTTGTAGTAATTAATTTAAAATTAATCCTGTTGTTAAGCAAACGTGTTTTTAAAAGTTAAAACATTGCCAAAGATTGAAATGTTTTTACCTATGAATTTAATGTAAAATTAATTCTAATGACATAAATTATATTAAATGGTAAAAATATATTCTATTTATACATTAAAAACATTAAATATTATAATTTAACCATATAAAGTATTGCGATGAAAAAAGTTGTTTTTAATTAAAATATAGCCTGTTTTTACTATTCATTAAAATATGAAAGTTATCAGAATAATACAAAAAATTAGGCTTAAGATATATTTGATATTATGAATTCAAAAATGATGTCTATTTTATGAAATTCAATACATATCAGTTACATGAAATAATTTAAAAGAAGAATTCCCAGCGTCAAAACAAATAGCGTGTTTTTAAGAGATAATAACTATCAAAAGATTGACAGTTGTTTATGTCTGGTTTAAATGTGAAATCTCATTCAATGAACAACATTGTATTAAATGGTAAAAATATATTCTAAATATACTTTAAAACCACTCAAATTAATTATTTATAACTATTAATTATTTCGATTAAAAAAGTTGTTTTTAATTAAAATTTTGTAACGTTCACTATTCATCAAAATAAGAAAGGTATCCGAAAAGTACCAAAATTTCACTCTAAGGTAATTTCGATATTACGAATCCAAAAATTATGTCCATTTTGAAAAATAATATTTACAAATTTTCAAAATGTGGGTATTACTATTCATAACGGCTAGTTTTAATAAAATTTTAATAGCATATCGTTGTTTAGTGAAACTCGGTATTGCGTACAACACACGCTATTGAGGATGGTCGTGATTGCATGTAATGCAAGCCTAGTCAGGGTTGGGTGTTATGCAAGACTTCTTTGTTATAATATAATCCAACCATTTTTCCTTTATACATTGAATATATATATATATACACTCAATGTTGTGTAGAATGACTATTATCAAAAAAATTTGAAATTGTGTGTAACACGATCCAAGATTAGTGTTGCATATACTGCAAACTAATACGGTGTTGTGTATAGTGCAAGATAATTTTATTGTAGCGTAAAATAGAAGATACAATTGAAATTAAAAGAAATATATCTTATAAAATCTCGGGGTGTTACAATATATTTGTTCGTTCATCACCACATAGAACATTCCATTAGTGTGGAACATTATGGAACATGAAAAAAATAAATGTTCCAACAACCTATTTAGATGGTGCATGATAGGTGGCTCCTAGGGAGATTTAGTCTCAACCAAAACCTTTTGAGAAAGTGGGATCTCAATTAGGTGGATCTGATGGGAGGGATGGATAATAATTTTGCTGAATCAGTTTAGGGGATAGATGTAGGTTAGTGGTTTTTCTTATGCTCAATATGAGATACAGAAATATCTTGTTATAGATAGAGAGCCATGGGAATCAAATGTAGATCATGTGTTTTTTCTGAGTAATATTCTTATTTCACAATATTTATCTATTGTTCTAGTTGATATCTCAGAATCCCATTTTTTCATCCTATATTTTTGGTGTGTAAATGTTTCTAACCGATCTTATGTAAAATGAGATGGAGTTTGTAACACTTCTTGGTAAGATGATAGAGAAGGGTCTCAGGTGTTCTTCTTGTTCACCAACCATGTTAGGGGTCATGTATGTGTGGAATTTCCTAGTTTTAGAAAACGACCTCTTTGATGTAATCCATGGTTTGGAATGGATGGTTCATTTTCATTAAAAAATTAATTTCTATTGGTCGTGAGTGAATTTTGTGTCGACCAATGGAAGTACCCATTTATGTCATGTTGAAGGGGATCCTCAGACAAGTGTGATAGACCTACACTTCCACAGTTAGGTTACCTTGGGTATAAATTATCTCCACTTGCATTGAGGAAGATTGTAGTAGTTCTAGAGTTGAATTACCTATCATAGTGGACCAGTTCCCATATGTTTTTAGAATGTATTTATCTTTTTTCCTCTGATGTAGGATACATAGTTTTCTATTGATTTGGACTCGATAACACAGTCGATTTCTCTTCCCTCATATTGTATGACCACCATCGGGTTGAGGTAATTAGAGTTATTGCAATTTGATTTTGAATCTATATGATTCATTCATTAGAGATTCATTCTATAGGCCACCAAGGTTTTTTTTCAAAAAAGGATGACAGATCTTTCCAGTTGTTCATAAATTAAAAGAAGATGAATAAGAATATAATTAAAAAAATGTACCTATTATAACACATTGATGAGTTTTTTGATTTGTTTAATGTGTCATGGTGGTTAGATAAGATGTATTTTCATTCATAGAATTGTAAAATTAGATTTTGAGAATAAAATGTTTTGAAAACAACCCTTTGATGTATGTACAACCATTTTGAGTACATGGTCATGATTTTAGGGTCAACAAATGATCTGGTAGTCTTTATGGACCTATGAATAGGGTGTTTTATAATTATCATGAATCCTTCGTTGTGGTTATTTTGATGTCGTCCTCATTTACTCTGGATCTGACGATGTACATGAAAAGAATTTGAGACTCATTTTTGACACTCATAGAGCTAATTTCCTCAATGAAAATCATTCTAAGATAACTTTCAAGACCTTTTGGGGAAAAATATTCTTAGAATGAGGAGATTCAGTGAGTCGAGAAAAATTAGTTCATTAATGGCATTGTAGATACCTATGCATGGATTTTATGTAAAAATGTTTCTTGGTCGAGAAGTACATTACATGTGGTTCATTTTAGAAATATCCCAGATGAAGTCTTCTATGATGGAACATACCAAAAAATGGGTGAATATAGAATGTATTTCTGAATTCAAAGCATCGTTTGAAGAGCGTTTGAAGTGGTTGACTACTACTTGTGTTTTGATTTTACTAGAATCTGGAATTTGATATTTGGTTTATTTCAATTAATTAGGTATGAATCTTTGATGTCTGTAGATGCATGATTATCATGTTGCAGTAATTGGTTCTCCCTATAGCCGAGCATAACAATAAAATTGCACATCCACGGAACTGGAGTTTGTAATGGTGATTCATTCCCGAAAGACATGGCCCAATTAACTTTTTGGGAATAAATTATTTGATTATTCTAATCATAAAATATTTTCATATATAATATCCCAAAAAGGATTTTACTTGAGCCACCAATTTTGGGTTGAGTAACATCAGGGTTTTGAATTTGATATAGTTAGGACATTGGGAAAATGTAATGTGGTGGCAGCAACCTTGAGTAGAAAAGTTTTTTTACATGAGCTAAAGAAGTCCAGTGATGAGTGGGATTTAATGGGGATATTTACTCAGATTCACTTGCATAAAATAGTTCATGAGGTAGGTGTGATCATGGATAGTGTTTGGTTTTCTCCATTCCCCCTAGAATTGATTCAGTGAGAACATATGAGTGATGAGTTATGTCAGCACTCTATGATGTATATTTATGATGGGGAGGAGATTTTTGAGTGGTTATTGTTTCTTAAGGGATTTTGGTGTTTTAGAGGTAACTTTGTGATACATTTTTTATAATGGAAGGTGGTGATATGTGATAACCATCATTATTAGATGGATTTTCATCCTACTGCCACTAATATGTTCTGATGATATGTTTTGATGGTTCTAGAGTGTAGGTATGAGAAATGACATAGAATATTTTGTATTTCAGTGTTATACAAGTTAGAAGGTTAGTTCAGAGCATCATAGACCTTCCTATTTGATTTAGAAGAAACCGATACCTACCAAGAAATGGAAAAACACTTACTGGGACATCATTTTTAGATTAACATTCAAAAAAAAACGAAAAGAATGAATTTTCTCTTATTACTAACAATATAACCATGTAAACTCTCATTATTACAAAAAATGACTTGGCCATGGTAGATTAGTTGGGCAGGTTTTATGTTCAATAGGTTGCAATGATTTATTGTGAGCCCTTGGATATCATTTTAGAAAGGGACCCATGTTTCACCTATCATTTATGCGAATCAATTTATAATAAAATGGGCTCATATGTCAAATTTTTCAAGGCATTCCATCCTAAAATGGTTTTTCAAACTAAGAAAAGGAATCATATTTTGGAAGACGTGCTATGGGAATGTGAATTGGATTTTGGTCTTTCTTGGGATTGCCTTTTTGGATTGGTTGAGGTTACATAAAACAATAGTTACCAATATTGGATTCAGATGGATCATTTTGTGGTTCTTTATGGTTGACCATGTTAGTTCGCCTTAGTTTGGTTTGTGGTGGTTGATACATCATTATTGGGGTCGAGCCTTGTGTAAAAGACATTTGAAATATAGATTTTCATCTTCCAATAGTTACGAACAGAAATGATTTATTATAAGTTTTATGTCGATCATAGGAGTCATGATTTATAGTTTCCTGTAGGTGACTGGGTTTTCCTAAAAGTGGAAACTCTCATGGGCTATCGTCTACTGTCAAACATGGGAAGCATACACTAAGGTATGTTGGCTCTTTTGAGATTAATGTGAGAGTCCGAAAGGTGAATTATTGGTTGTCTTTTCCTTCATTTTTAAACCAATTAATAGTGTATTCTTCAACACATAATTGAAAATATATAGTCTGGATCTTTATGATGTGTTAAAATGGTAGTAGATAGAGTTAGAGCCCGACCAATCTATGTTTGAGGAGATAATCAAAATTATTGATTCCCAAGAGAATGTGATTTTCAAGAAGTGTATTGCACTGTTAAGAGTTATTTTAAATCATAAATGTGATTAAAATGATACTTTCAAATAAATTTCCTGAGTTAAATTCGAGATCCAATTCTTGTTTTGGAATCAGACATCGATTTCAATTTTTTAGGGAGGATTGTTTTTATAATGGGTAGAAAAGTCACATATGTGAATTAATTTTTAGGTATTAATTCTATTTCATTTTGGATCAATGTTTATCTTTGAGTTTCATAGATATTTTTCAAAACAAAATTGTTTTTGTGTTGAAATAATGTGGCACAAGGTTTGTTCCTGAATAAGGGAAGCAATGCAAATTTCTAATGAAATAGTATAGAAAAATATAAATTATTTAAAATGAATATTGCACAATTATTACACTATTTGCGAAATTTTGTGGGATAACCATGAGGTATGTCCCATATGGAAAATGAAGGGATCATGGTTTCTACATAGTTTGGGAAAATGTTTTCAAACACCATGATAAGTTTCCATGTTTATAAGAACTAAAAAATTTATTTATGTACTATTTGTATTTATATCTAAACCATACCCATTCCACCCCATATATAATTTTCAACCATTGGAGCTCCATCCATGCTTCCATAGACATCTTTTTCATCATTCCTTGGGGATTTTGTTGTCGCATTTTTATTGAATAATCATGTATGTGGTTTATCTCTTGATTCATATATATTTATAAGGTTATTCACCCTTCATTCTTGAGTTCCAAATTTCTAGCCTGGTGTTTTAGGTAGATATAGATTTTTATTGTGTTTTTTGGGTAGATATTGATAATAATTTTCAGATATTGACATTATAGGATGTTTCATAGGTTTGGTTTTATTATTTCACAATTTGTTTGAAATTTTCAATGTACGAGAAAGGTGGTTTCATGATCTATCATATTTAGATGATTTTGACATAATTTATTGGATTTATTAACATGTTTATTGATTTGAAATTGGTGTCAAATATGTTTTGATGAAAAATGACATTCATATGTGATACAAATGGCATTCTCAAAGTAAAATTGTTATTATTTTCTTTCTCATCATTTTTTTCTTCTTATAAATCTATTAATGATTTTGTGAAATGTATTAAATTTATTTTCAATGGCACTTGAAGTGAAATTGTTTGAAAATGAATTTTTAAAGGGATAAATGATTATTTTTTCATGTTGACATTAATGGTTCAGCTTAAAATGTGATTATTGAGTTATGTAAATGATATTAAGGATGTGGTGAAGTGAACATGGTTTATGTGTGGAATTGGATGTTGATAGATCCAAGGAATTGGTTAGAAAAATTGTGTATTTTTCTTTTGGTATTTTCAAATGGGTTTCTTTAGATGTAAAAGTGGTATGAAAGGTTATTTCAAGTTTTTTTGGTTTGTATAAAGTCGAAATTGGGCATTTTAAGGAAAATGGTGGTTTTTGTGGGATGATTTGTGAAAGTGGTGATTTCTTTGTGTGTTATTTTTGTTGTTTGGCATGAATATGTGAATGTAGTGATTTGTGAGATATGTTTAATGGTATTCACCTTAAAAGGAATATTGGTGTCTATCTTGGAAAACTTGAACTAGTATGCTAGTGGTTCATATGTATAGAGGAATAGATTCATTCAGTGGATTGACACTAGTTGACTTAGAGGTCGAAAGGCACAAATTCACATGGTATGGTGTACACTTGAAACTATAACTATACATATGATATTATTGGAGACCACAATGACCTTCAGTTGATGTCTCATTGTGGATCACATCAAATAAAGTGTTGGAATTAGATTATTATATACATACCACTAGGCCCTTAGGATGGTCAATCCTAGTGAAATAGTAACATGAAATTCGTTGGTAGTTGAGTTGGAGGATATTGGTCATCGAGGTATGAGGTTCTTAGTAAATACTTTTAGTAGATAGGCTTGGGGATCTACATATGGTGAACTCTTGTGAAAATATATATGTGATATAGTGACGACTATCAGTATATAATGATCCTTGAGTATGTTGTGTCATTTAATGAATGTTTGTTTTGGGACTATTTTTTTGCAAATGTTTTCCAAAAAATATTTATTCTAAAAATATTTCTTTTCTAATGTATCTTCTAGAATTTTAAATTATTTTTATGATAATAAGAATATAAATTCCTGTATTAATATGTTAGTGTAGAATATATTCATTTTATAGAATCATACTAGGATTGGGATCACACACTACATACACATTTATGTGTTTGCAGACATTATTATGTATGACACGGGTAAAGGAAATATGTTTCATGGTGATGGTGGATATGGTTACTAGACATCCACCTATGGCAGGTGTTAATGGTGGAGGCATAAGGATGATTCCTTCATGATTCACAGTGTACTTTGATATGTTTTGTGGTTTCCCATACATTCTAGTATTTATATTGTTAGTCTATGTTGTAAAACCTTGATATTGAAAATTTTGTAGATTTTTTGAATATGATATAATTTATGGATTTTTGTTTTATTTCATTCAATGATTTGGGTTATTCCCTTTAGTGAAATAATTTACAATGTATATTTGTGTTCCCAATGAACTAGTTCCCATCCTATGAGGATCCAGAACTCCTTTTGGGATTTTTCCATTGTCGATTTAGGTTATACATATGATGATATCCCCACTTGGTTTATGAAATTTCATGCCTGGTGTGAGAAATAAAGGACTACAAAAGATAAATCACATTTCATGGGATCATAAAATAACATTTTGATGAAGGGATTACATTCTAGGGAAACCTTGAAGTGATTTTTGGTCCATAAAAGGAGTGAAAATAAATAAATATGTATAGTGTTATATATAGGGAACCATAATATACCTGACATAGAATGTGTGTTTGTTGAGTGTATGTTTTGGGGATTTCACATTGGAGAATGACATTGTATTTGAATGTAATAGGATAATCTTGACTTAAGGAGAATAGTGATAACTATGATGAGTGTCTCAACTCAATAATAATTTATTGTTTTTCTGGATTATACATGTTAGCGGATACCCATGTATCTATAATTAAGAGGAATATCATGTCCCAATGTGAATATTGGTAACCAGGAGTTTTATTTTTGATCGATGTTAGCGATGGTTTGGCTAAGGATTATACCACAAAGTATTCCCATATATATATATATCCTAGTAAATTATCTCCACATTTAGTGAATAATGAAATCTAGGAGAAGAATGACGACTCAATGGAAATTGAATTATTTATTGTGTTTTATAACTTATATGATACTCTATATTAGTTTCATCACAACACCTGACATATATTTGTAACATGATGACAGTTAGAGATTGAATATGGTTGGTCATTCTCCTATGGATGAGTCTAGTGTTTGGGGATGTTCGGGATGGATCAAATGCTCACCTAAGAGTCTCCCATGGTTTCCTCATGAGGAGGAGCCTATAAAAGTGTATTTCAAAGGGGGTCCACATGGGTTCTTTCACATGGTGGAATTTTCATTGTTCATTATGATGGGGATCCATATAGCAACACAAAATATGATATTTTTATTTTTATTTTTATTCATTGAAACCATGAAGGGGAAATCAATATATGAATGGACGTATATAATTTTATGAATTTTCTTTAGATATGGATATTATTGTAGAGGGATTACATAATGGATGTCCTTTTTAATTCCCTTAAATTGTTTCATTTTTAATCAAAATTATTAATATTTTCGTTATTTTATATTACACACAACTCCATGATTCTATTTAATTATATTCAACACATATATTTAATAAAATATGAAATTTTATTAAAATAAAACTAGTTAATTATATAGTTATTTAATAGTCATAAAAATGGATGCTATGAAGAGGAATACATAAATTATCAAATATATGGTTTAAAACGTACTTATAAATAATTATTTGGTGTCTAATATCCTCAAACCTAGTAACGTAAATTAGGTAGTAATTTTATGTTAATTGAATAGATACAAGAGATCACATTACTGAGGATTCAATTGCTTTTTAGTCTACAAAAAACTAGATACAATCATGGTTCCTTTATTAGATTTAAAATTAAATATAGAACAAAAAAAGAAAAATAATCTTCTTCTTTTACACTTATTCAATGATTTAATATTCATAATAAAGGGGATGTAAAAATTAAGGTGAGCTCAAATGATATGTAATGGTAAACTACATACGAATCATGAATTAAAAATAAGTTATGCATAATCAATATGGAATAATCATAATGGAAAATAAAAATAACTTAAACATTGATACTATTTAATATATATCTAGATAATGTTATGAATATTTAGATTTTTCCATGGTGATAATATCAAATATGTTATTAAATTAATACTAAATAAAGGAAATGGTTAATTATTAGGCATTATGTATCAGTCAGATGAACTACTACCATCAAAACCATTCATATCTTTGTTTCTGTTTGTTGGTAGAAATCTTTCTAATTCATCTTGGAACAAAACCAGAGGGTTTGTCACCAACTGATTTGTCTCATGAATGTTTTTATGCATTGAGGGGTTACCTAAAATATGTTTCCATCCATGTTTTAAATATAAATGAACTATTCATACATCAAAATGATAAATTTCATTCACAATTCTATATCCCTTAATAAATATCTATATTTAGAAGAGAATAAATATTTTGTAAAATGTCCACAGTTAATCAAATAAAATAAAAAGTAAAAATAATATTTAATGATGGAATATAGTTTTTGAAGTATTCATATAAATGAAATTTGTACTATGGATAATTATTAGAAAAATAAATCACCAAAATGGTCTCAAATGGGTAGTAGATACAAAAAATAAAAATAAAAATCTATTTAAAATACAATGTAAGTCTGGAAGATGTTAAAATAGAGACGATGTCCATTATAAATATCATATAATTAATAAAATGTATAGAGTATTTTTTTAACTATAGATAGACCTATAATAATTGAAAATAAAAAATAATACAATAAAATTTCATTTTACACACAACCTTATCAGGACAGAATCAATGAAATATAATATTAACTCAATGAATGAATATTGATTTACCAAATCCATTACTACATTGTAATCAGTCCAATCGTATTCCCAAATAAAATTAATTATTATAAAATGAAACATTGAATAAAATGAAGATAAATATATTCATGATATGATATATTACATGGAATTATTTACACCACTAATATGAAAAACGGTCTAATATGGAATATATCTCCCATCAGAAAAAGATAGAAGAGAAACCCATTCCTTATATCTGATAGTGTTATGCACATATATATAATGAAATTAAAAATAAAAATGTTTTAAATAATTATATAATGTAAAAGATCTTAAATTTATATATTATTAATTGTAATATTAATAATTTTAGTCATGGCTATTTTGATTAGTTATAATTTATAATATTTTGGTTGCAGGTGAGTTTGTTTCATGGTTTTATTGATGGTTCTCATGTGTATAATTGTGGGAGTTATTGTCAAATATAAGAAAATTAACCATAAGTGTAAATAAGTGATAGTAATATACATCTATGATATATGTGGTACATTATATCAATTTTTTATATGAGTATGATTCATTAGTTATCACATTACTGATAAATGGTTTTCTTATATATTACAAATTTTCTAACCATCATGCACTAGTTTTGTTTTCTAATCTAATATTTTATATATATGTTCCATAATATAAAAACTTTTATAATTTATATATACTAATCATGTTTATCCATAATAATGATTTTATGAACATTCTTGAATATGGTAAAGTAAAATAGAAAACATAACATTCAAAAATGTGGCAGATTGACACATCACAAATGATGTTTTCACTTGTAAAAAAAGAGATGAAGAAAAAAATTTGATGATGGATGTTGAATTATCAGAATAATATTCATATATATATATATGTGATATTGGAGTTTCCATTAAACTTTGGATATGGAATGTAAGGAGAGAATAAGAAAGTAACTGAATTTAAAAGTTAATGTAAGAGGATTTTACCTCTTGAATATCATCTCCTTGGGAACCTTTTTAAGAAATATGGATTTATTATTTTGGTAATAACAGTAAGTCATAGATGTACAGAAATATTTTGTAATATAAATTGGATAGAAATTAAAAAAAATTATTTCATATAATGAGTGAGGATAAGATGTGGTCTATATAGGGAGAGGATAGGGTTGTCATTTATTATTTTATTCAGTTGTTAATTATTTCAGAAAAATAAATTAAATTTTTAATATTCCACATTAAAAAATTATTATGGTGAATTATTGGCATTTTTCTGAAAGGTTAGATTTTTGGTGAATAGTGAAATTCATTAATTATGAAATATCATAAATAAATAAATTCATGCAACATGAATGAGTCATGGAATATGTAAATAGCCATTTTTTTGAACTCATAGGCACATACTAGTAATTTTGGTCACAAGAATTAAAACTATTCAAATTCTTCAGTAAAGATATTAAAATAATAATTAAAATAATGGAAAACACATCTTCTCCTCCAATATAAATACCACCCTCACCCCCTCTTCCCCTCACACTTCTAAAGATTTCTTCATTTTCTATTTTCATCTGAATACCATTCCCAAGGATCTTCCCCACGTTGATGACCTCTTATTATCGCCACTATTCCAAAACCAATGGCCTTAAGGAGTATCCAATAGAGAAGATATTGAGAGGTAAAAATCCACTTTCATTTTCCTTTATATTTTTTCCAATTCATTTATTTTCATATACTCTCAGAACCTCCCCTTAAAAAATATCCATGGAGGCACAAAAGTCTTATATATTCTATATGTTATCATTTTTATGGAATAATTCATCAACTTACTTCTTATCCTTTACCTCTTATTCTAAAAATAAAAACATCCTCTCTGATGTGTCGATTTACATACATCATGGATGATGTGTCTTCAATTTCCATTACATCTTAAAACCTAGTTGTAAAACCATATTAATGGTTGAAATGTATTTTAATGTTTATTATATGACCTCTATTATGTTCTATAATTAACTTATATTTATATTATTAATTGTTTATGATGAAACGAGTTAATGATTATCGAATTACTGCCAAAATGATCTAAACAGATATCAATAATGATTTATCTAAGGATTTATCCTCATAAAATACAATAAATATTATATATGGCATCATTTAAAATTCACAAAACATATTACAATCATTCCCATTCACTTCACTTATATAGTTTTCCATCCATTCGACAAGAAATTACTTTACGATTCGACCACAGAAATCATGTAAATGGTTCACCAAAAACAATAGAAAAAACAAAATATTATTAATTAATGTGTGGAATGGAGTTATAAAATGAACATATAATTTTTTATAATGATGAATATATTATATTAAATATTAATAACAATATATTAACCATTATAAAGGATGTTTAACCATATTTTATGTAATATGATCTGGAGGTAAGGGAATTCATAACCCAATTTCCATTCTCTTGGTTATCCTTCTACTTCCTTAATTATGTGGTTTAAAATAATACATTGATTAATTTTGTTTATATTATGTTTAATTATGTATATTTATTGTTTATATACATATTACATCCTCTCTGTTAATTCTCAAAAAATTTATATGATATTTGAAGGGGTTTTTATTTAAAAATCCTCTTTTAAAGTTCTGTTTTACAAAATTCATAAGATATATTTTTATTTAATTATTCATGGTTTATTAATACTATATGGTTATATGGAATTATTTATAATGAAGGGTGTGACATATATCTCCCTCGAATGTATTGGTTATGTGTATGTTGGAAGCTATATATATGGTAACACCAAGTGTAACTGAGATTGTTACACCATAAGGAAGCGGTGTGGGTTACATTTTACGGTTTTCATGAGTTTTAAAAAACATGAGGTATCCTTTATGGTTAAAATATAATAAATTAATGTAAAATATAAAATTATGTTATTATATATGTTCTCTAATTTTCTATGGAAATCAAATGATTCATAATGTAAGTATACGTCAGAGAGAAGTATGTATTTGTGAAAATGATTTCATATGTTTATAAGTATTCATAAACTAATTTTTTATTCCTATTTTAGTATCCTCTAATGATATTTTTATGATAATATCATGTTTTAATGTTTTTCATAGGTTATAATTATTTTTATGAGAAATAATTATTTCAAGGTAAATGTATTTGAAGAGTTTTCCATAAAATAATGTTGTTGTTTTGTGTTTAAAAGTTTATGCTTTTGATGAAATTGATACTATTTTAATAGTAAACACTTTTCTATGATTGTGGGTTGATATGTATTAGTAATTTCCTAAATTAATAAAACTATAATCAAAAAAGAACATTTCTAATATGAAGAAGTTAAATTTCATTAAAATTTATATATTACCTAATGTTTTAGGTCAGGTTGTTGTAGTTGGTATCAGAGCACCATTTAGAAAACATTAGTAGTTAGTATGATGTTAAAAGAATACCAAATTTTTTTATATTTTTATTTTGATATGATATATAATTTAAATATTACCTTGTTTTTAATCTATGATATGTCTGTTAAGAATGGTTTTCCACAAAAAAACAGTGAAGTTGTAGTTGGAATGAACTGAGAGGCTGATATCATTCTGAATCCTCTAGAAGGAATTGTGAGAATTGATCATATTAGTTTGTGATAGTAATGGATCATGTTATTCCTGCAATAAATGATGGTAGAATCTATAGCTCTAAAAAATGAACATGATGATAGTGGAACAATTTCTGAGACAACACCATCCTACATAGAGTGGATCTTCTAACATAATAGTGGCTAAATGATGGACTAAATCCACTAAAACATATTAAATGTTTTCATATTTTATTATAATCAAATTTTCATTCTTTATATTTATCAATGGGAAGGTTAACTTGATCAATGGTGGTCAATGGTAATAATTATCATGGATAAAGAGGTGATTGGATCCATAGTGTGAGATGAATTTATGATTATATTCCATGAAAAATATATTCTAATGGTGGTTTGACATTGGATAGAGATTTAATTCTATGAATTGGGGGAATATGTTAATGATTTAGTGGTAAATTTTGAATAGAACTTCACCCTACTAGCATGGAACATTAGAAATATTATTTGAGATATTGATAGAAAAATGAACCATTATTACATAGGATTGAAGCAAAGATATCAAAGTGAATTGACTAACTAACTCTAAAAATTTATTAGAAACTTTTATTATGTGCAGAAATGGTAGAAAAAGGGTAATCTGATAATCACATGTACATTGAGAAAAAATAGATGTAGATTCTCAGATTACAAGAAATGAGTAAGAATCAATTAATGAAATCTTATGGTAAAAATGATTAGTTTCAAGTTTCTTAAGATTGTAGTAAAAATCACACTATGGAATGAATTAATAAAACTGAGATGTGTTTTTATGTTTTGATGTTAGAAATATGAATAGGTATTATAATGAAAATGATCCTAATATTAATCTTATAAAGAAAATTTTATTGTGATTCAAATTTATTGAGGTGGGTCATTATAGAAATGTCTACCAAAAGAAAGATCTGAATGATGGGAAGAATCCAGAATATAATCTGAAAGGTGTAGTAAGATCTTTTTCAACCACACCAATACATTTCAGGCCATCCAATGAAACAGTATCAGGAAATTTTTTTATTTACCCATAATTTTCTAATATCATGTTTTATACTAGGTTTATGTATTCATTTATTTATAAATGTTTTCTGGTATATTGGAAATATCACCTCAACAAATGAGACCTTAAAATATAGTGAAAACAAAGAGGAATATGTAATAGAAAATTTTAATTTGTATAATCTTCGTATTATTATCTATATAAGGACATTACAAACAATTCTAGTTATTTTTACATTCACATTGGTTGATGTCATTATAGATAAATTTTGTCATTCTATTTATCATGTTATGAATGATTGTAGAGATAAACAAGTTTTTTTCAGAAAGGGTTTTTTTATGTATAAAATAATGCACCAATGAAATTGATAATAGATCAGGAATATTATAAACTGTTGAAATATGTAAAAAATTTTATTTTTCCAATATTAATGAAAATAATGAAACTGTTCAGATAAATGATTTTCTAGTGGTAAATGAATACCTTGATGGTGTTCCTAATGATTTACTCAGTGTCGTACCTGATAGGGATGTGTAATTCACTATTTAATTAGTTTTGGATGGTCAAAAAAATTCTAATCCCACATATCTAATAGGTCAAATGGAACTTGTTGAATTGAAAAATTATATTCAGGAGTTTCTTGACAACAACTTTATTCATCCCAGCCCATCAACATGGGGAGCTCTTATAATGTTCATTAAAAATAATATGTTGATTGATGATACTTTATATTGATTATTGATATTTGAATAAAACTACTATTATGAATAAATACCTTTTTACTCACATCGACGAATTTTTTGAACAAGTCTAGCGAGAATATTATTTTTTCCAATATTAAATTGTGGTCTGAGTACCAATAGCTAATGTAGAAAGAGGTTGACAATACAAAATATATTTTCTAACTAAATATTTCCATTAAGAATTTTTTTATTTTGTTTGGGGTAACTAATGAACATAATTTACTCATGGATATTATGAAATGAATATTTCTTGATTTCCTTGATATGTTTGTTGTTGTGTTTATTTATGACATAATGGTATATTATAAAGTAAAGAGGGTCATGAAAAACATATAAGGGTTTTTTCAAACCATAAAATAAAATAAACTATATAGAAAATTCCGTAAGTGTAAATGTTTCTACCACTAAATTTCATTCCTTGGTCACATTGTATCTAAAGATTGTATAAATATTTTTCTTGATAAAAATAATGTTGATGATGAATAGAAAATACCTACAAATGTTACTATGATTCATAGTTTTCTTGGTGTGAAGGCTATTATCGTAGTTTTGTTGAAAACATTTCATTATTGTCTCATACACTATTTATGTAACTCTAAGTGCAGTTAAATTAATATGGAAAAAATAATGAGATTATTGTTTTCCATAATTGAAATTAATATTGGTAAATGCTATAGTTCCAACAGAACCATCCAAAAATATTGAGTTTGTCATCTGTAGTGATGCATCATTAAATGGACTTGATTGTTCTCTGATGAAAAATGATCAGGTGATTTGTTATGAATCAATGAAACTAAAACCATATGAGATAAATTATCCCACACATGAAAAGGAATTATATGTTGTGACATTTTCATTGCAAATTTAAAGGCATCAATTTAATGGATCCAGATTTGAAATATGTACTAACAAAAAAAGTATGAACTGTATATTCAATAAAAAGGAACTAAAAATGAGGTAAATTAAATGACCTGAATTGATAAAATATTATTATTTCATGATCAATTACCATCCTAGAAAATAAAACTATGTGGAATATGCTTTGAGTCAAAAACCATGCGCATCATTAACCATGTTACAGTTTGAACAAAACCCTCTGATTAATGATTTGAAGAATTTTGGTTTGGAAGTTGATATGTTACAAATTAATCTATTTATTATTTGGTGTTAGTGAAGTAATATTTTTCAGATAGAATTACAAAATCAGATAATTATGATGGGAAGTTATATAAAAGGTAGAATTGTTTAAAATGGATGAAGAAAGACTTGTTGTTTGATGTTGATAGTTTTATGTTTTCATTTTATCCTACCAACACAAATATTTACTAAAACATTTTAGGCTATAATTGGTGTGATGTAATGAAATGTGATATTTAAAAATTTACTATATAATGTTTGGAATGTCATCAATTTAGAAGAGAGTGGTTGTTAATGAAGGGGAGGGTTCACCTATTTCTAGTTCTATAGTGTAAATCAAAAAATATATCCATGGAATTCTATGTGTGAAAACCAAATCATTATTAAGGTTACAATTCCATCTATGTTATAGTTTATTGAATAAATTAATATTCTCACATCCTTCATATGCTAGAAACTATGTAATTGTATCATATTTCATGACTATAAATCAAATATATTATCAGGATAAATGGAGTTCCACTTTCCATTGCATATGACATCGTTCCTAGGTTCACTTCTGAATTTTGTAATGGCCTTCAGAAGTCGTTTCAAACAAAAATACATTTCAGTACAGCTTTTGATTCCCAATCAGATTGGTAGCCAGAACAGATAATTCAGACATTGGGAGATATTTTTTGAGCTTGTTAGAAGACTACAAGGGGAGTTGGATGAATATTCATTCATTATCTATGTTTTTCATAAAATAAAATTTTCTATTCTAGTATACATATAACAGCTTTTGAGGTATTACATATAAATAAATGTCAAATTGTTTCATTTTGGGATGAATTTTTGGAATAGAATTTGAATCATATAATAGATGGTAGAGGAAGTGTCCATAAATGTGAATATTATCAAACAACACTTGAGGACATCTCAAAGAAGGAAGAAGAGTTATGAAAATAACTAGAAATAATAATTCTCATTCGAGGTAGGTGATCATATTATTCCAATAAAGTCACCAAGGAAATGTGTCAATAAACTTGGTAAGAAATTAAAGATGAGTCTACAGTTCATTAGACCCTATGAAACCTTGGAGAATGTGGGAGATGTTTCTTACAAATTTAATTTTCATCAATGTTTATCTCAGGTAGATAATTGTTTTCATGTTTCAATGATGAACAAGTATGTGCCAAATTAAAATCCAGTTTTGTCCCCATAATTAGTTTAGCTGGAACAGAACAATTATTATAAACAGAAAACAGTTCAAAATCTTGATTGAAAATAAAAAATATTGTGTAATATGGTAATCCACCAGGTAATGGATCTGTGGAGAAACAACATGATTGAAGAATCCTCATAGAAATCTGAAAATTATATGAGTGACAAGTTCCCTCACTTGATTAATAATTAAATAATAAAAAAATTCAAGGACACAATTTCTAGATGGTTGTTATAATGTAACACCCCAAGGTTTTAAAAATAAATTAAAATACATTTAAAAACTTTGTTTTAATGACATTTTTGTAAAGTATCAATTAAAAAATTTATGCTATTTTTGTGTTTAGAATTTTAAAAAACATACATACATGGTTGTGATCAGTAATTTATTTGGAGTTCAAAAGAAATAACTTTTTTTGAGAATAGTAATATTCCCTTACAAATTGTAATATGAATAGTAATATGACATAATGAATAGTAAATTGTATTAATTTTTTATAGTCATAAGACAATGAGATCTTTTTTAATTTTTTCAATGTGTTATAAAATCAGTTATAGTTATAAAATGGTTATTTTATACAAAAGTATTATGATTTTATTTACAAATTAAAATATTCAAATTTCGATAATAATTTTAAAAAAAATTGAACTCTTTTTTTAATTATAAACGTCGAAAAATGGTTGGGATAAAATATTGGGGGTTTTCTGAAATACAGGATTTTTTCAATAATATATAAATTCGATAATTGACAAATATGATATAAAATGAATTTCTACATCATTCACAAGTCATAGAAGTTGCTAATGGACATTTGATGTAAATTATATGCACTTATTTCTATTTTAGGCCAAATTAACAAAGAATATTCATAGTTAGGAGTAAAAATATTAAACTATTGATTAAAATAGCTGAAACCCCCACCTCTCACCCACTATAAATACAACCCTCAAACCCCTCTTCCTCTCACACCTCTAAATCTTTTTTAATTTTCTTGGTTATATCCAATACACATATTAAGGCTCTTTCCCATATACAAGACATAATGGTATCACCAATATTACAAAAACAAATGTTTTATGGATGATCTTAAGGAGAAGAGATCCAAAGCTAAAAATCAACTTTCATTTTCTTGTGTTTTATTTTTAATTCATTTATATTATTATTCTATATTATCCTACCCATATCTAAGAGTCATTAATGCTTGAGAATATTATATATTCTTGATTTTATCATGTTTATGTGAAAATTATTTACTCAATTCTTCTCCTCTTCTTCTTATACTAAAAATAAAAATACCGTCTTTGATGTGTTGATTTACCAACATCGTGGAAGATGTGTCTTAAATTTCCATTATATCCATCAAATATAGTGGCACAACCATTATAATAGTGGAAAACGTTTTTACAGTGTATATTATTAAATTTAGTAGGATCTGTAGTTTACATATATGAATAATATTTGATGTATATGATGAAAGAAGTTCTTCATTATCGAATAAATGCTCAAATGATCTAAATGAATATCATTATTAATTTATCTAATGATTCATTCTCATACAATATAACCAAATTGATTTATGGAATAATTAATATTCAGTAAAAAAATTAAATCCATTTTATTCCACTCCTGGTGTTTCACTTAATTTCGACAAGAAAATCAATTACAAACTGACCATGGAAATCATGTAAATGATACACCCAAAACAACAGGAAGAACAAACTATTATTAGTTGATGGGTAGAATAATGAAATGAAATTATAATATAAGTTGTTATAAATAGTAATATGTTTCTTTAAAATATTAATAACGCTATTTTATCCATTATAGATGAGGTTAGTATATTTTTTATGTAAGGATAACCCAGAGATAGCGAATTCTAATCCCAATTTTTTTTCGTTGGGTTAACCATCTACTTCATTTTTAAAATGGTATTAAAATAATTATTGTGATTATTTTTTTATAAAATTACTAATTATATGTAATTATATTGTATATACATATTACATCCACTCTATTAATTTTCATTTCAATTACATGATATTTGTAATGTGATTTCTTCCAAAATCCTATTTTAAAATCCTATTTTACAAAAATTCAAAAGAAATGTTCTTATCAAAGTATTCATGTAATTTGAATACATTCTAGTTATTTGGATTTTATTTTGATTGTATTGGGACCTATATCTCCCTAAAATAAATTGGTTTTGTGTATTTTGAAGGTTTCCCATAAGGTTACTCTATGTGTAACAGTGGAAGTTACACCATAAGGTATCCATGAGGGTTACATTGTAAGGTATTTGTGAGGGTTACCAATCATAAGGTATTCTTGAGGGTTATAATTTATGTAATTAATTCCACATGATACATTTATAGTTTTATATTTGTAAATTAATTATTCATGTAAATCTCATGTTTCATAAAGAATGTATATATGGGTGATAAGTATGCTTTGTGAACAGGATTTTATATGTTTATAAATATTCATGGACTAGTTATTTCTTTCCTTTTTTTATATCCCATACTGAGCTTTTATGCACATAATTTTTTTAAAATTTTCTTATAGGTTATAATTATGTTTAAGTGATATAATTAAGTGACATTAAAAGTTTTTTAATATTAATCGAAAAATATTGTTGTTGTTTTGTGTTAAAAATTTAATCATTTGGATGATATTGATACTATTTATCTTGTACACATTATTTATGATTGTGGGATGATATATTTTAGTTATGTCCTACCATTCTAAAACTCTATACCAAAAAGATCTTTGAGAATGTTGAGAAGTGAAATCTAGATGAAATTTATAAATTTTGTAATGTTTATGGTTGGGTCCTTATAATTACCATGATTTTTTTATTACAATCATCCCCATTAAAGTAATTTAATGCTGAATTTTCATTCAAATGGTGAAAAAGCATCACATAAGAATGTCTCCAACCACTGAGCATGTACGATGTCCACCCTATCCCATGTCTCATCTTGAATACACTAGAATAGATGAGTAGCCTTAGTTAGCATTCATGATATTATCAGGAATACAGATTGGATAAACTTGAAAGGATGAATCAACTGCAAACTGAACCAAATCATGATTAATAATATGTGACATTTTATAATTATATTCTGGAATATGAGATACTTGGATGATTTCATGCAAGGACTGGTACCTCTGAGGTAACTAAAACTGATATGATACCATCGTTACTCAATCTATAATATCAAATGGACAAATATAATGGGTAAATGATTTAATTTTATTCAGACAACCTATATTCCATAATCTATGAGTAACTACTATGAAAACCAGACTCCCCACATTGATCTATAGTGAAAGATAGAGATAATCATTTTTTTATTTTTCATTAGATAGAGGATTATACATCAGGTTCCAATTATTATGAACCTTTTTTAATGTTCCTTGAATAAGACATGGACCTATTATCATGACCTCTCTTAACCCTAACCAGCATACGAGTGAATGGAATGACCTACCATATAGGTATTAATAAGCATCTATCTTTTTCATCATCCATATTCAAATATTATAACATAATCAGTGAGTGGTACATATTTATTCCAAAAAAACTAAAAATAAACGGTATATTTTCTATCTTGTTCTCTAAAACGTTTATATTACTATGAGAGTAAACATTGATCTATGGGTGATATGTTCTACTATGCAGTACTAATGAACATATTTTCCTCTACAAACTCATCAAGAACTATGACAAGAAATGAAAATCTATGTCTCATATTATTTAACATAAAACCCCGTTGTGGAGTATGTTATCACAAATGGGGAGTCTTCCAAGATCATCCACTAAATGAGTCTCCTTAATAAGAAAAAATGGGTGACCCTTTTTCAACTTTTCTATCTAGACCAATATGGTGTCACTACCTCAGGGTGATATTGAGGGTCATATCACAAAATCCATGTTGGTTTCATCACATTTCCAATCTGTAATTTGTAATAATTGTAAAATCGCAGATGGTCCCTGGTGTTTTTCATTCACCAATTCAATGGTGGAACACCGCGAAAAAACCAAAATAGCTCTCCTTTCATCCTCACCCACTAGTATTGATTGCTTGAGATTTGATAAATCTCTATATGACTGGACATAAAATACCATTTAATGTCATGTAGTTCATAAATGAGCTCATGTAAAATATAAATTAGATACTAGAAACATCCATGTATTTTCTGTAATCCTCTTTATCGACGAGCCAACCATGTTTCTAATGATAACCAGTAACACTCTCCTATCAGGTGAAGCCAACATAATATACTACCTACCACATATTCTAACCCTATATTATTGAAGAAGAAACTGAGAATGATGTATTTATAAAATATCCCTACTGGTCATTAAACTCCAGAAGGATATCAAAAAATAGGATAATAAGCCACCACTCAATACTAGCCATCAAACTACATGCAACTGATTCCTCACGAGCAGAGCATCGATATGAGTATGTAGCATTATAAGTATAACAAAATCATGATATAAATGGATTTAGGGTAATCAACATACATTAATTACCTTTTATTCATATAAAATAATGAAAATTTGTATGTAAGGATCATGTGAACAATGTAAACTAGAAAATAATCCCCTGATAAATTATACATCCAATAACGTTTGGAATGATAATCATTTTTTAACTTGAGATCACGTTTTGGGTAGTTCATCTCATGTGGAATCTAATGATTAAAACTAGACTGCACAACTCTCTTATCCTGTATTAAAACATATCATATCAGATACCTGATGCATCATTGTAGACTGTATGGGTTTGTCCCCACTCTAGAAGATGCAATATTTACACTAATGATAATCTCCATTTTTTTCTAAATGGATTTATCATAGGCTTATGAAAATATAAACACCACACCATGCTTAGTCCATATTTTATGAAATTATTCTTAGTGTAATAGTCATCGTATGAAGTGCCTCTAGTTTCCATCATATCCCAATTAATCTCTATTTATCAAAAATATTCTTAGAATGGTACAATGAAACTACATCTCTCACTTCCTGAAGGATAGCTTAAATTGAGGTATCTATGATAATATGAATATGGATGTAAATTTTATACATCATTAGGAGAGTATTTATGAGGTTATCATATAATTTATGCTCTCTTTATATATTCAAAATTATCCCTTATATTTTTTCATAGTTGTGTCGATTTTTTTAAAACATTAAGATATCTTCCATGAATACCACCACAAACCAATCCTGATAAAATGGAAAACATAGTTATTTAATGAAATAAAAAAATATGTTATATTTGTGAGACTTAGAAACATGACCATATAGTCAAAAAAGCATATATAATTTGAAATCATGTACTCGAAATATTTAATAGTCTATTACGCAGCTGATACTAAACCAATATCAATAATTTTTTAGAAAACCAATGCTCCTCAATGTTGGTCAATGATATCATCTATCTATTTCAATGAACATCATGTATTAAATGTCATCAATTTCAATTTCTGTTAATCCATATATAAATTAAGGGGTCCATTGATCATCGTGGTAAAAAGGAAAAGTAAACCCTATGGAGAAGTATTGTGGAATACATATCCCTTTTCCTCAAATTCATATAGATTCATGTTTTTATCATACAAACATAATAGTAGATAGTATATGAGGATAAATATATACTATTGAAGATCCTTTCACTATATTAGTGGAAAAATCTATCTCACTCATATTTGGGAGTCAAGAAATATTTTATGAGAAGGAGTCCCTAAAAAATCATCAAATATAGGGAAATATTCATCATATTTTTGTGACTCAGAGAGGTATAAACTAGCATTCTAGTTTTTCCTCCCACATATCCCATGATCCCCATATACATCTCAACTCTCTATTACACCACATTATTCTTTGTGAAAAAAATATCTACCAACTTCTGGTTTCATGGTCACCCTTCAATGATAGAAATCAACATAAGAATGATACAGAACCAACCAGTCTATTTAGAGTATGATATCAAAGCCTATCATCACGAGAACATAAAGGCCCCAAAAAAAGAAGCACCCAACTATCTTAATGGGGAACTCCCTGAACTAGTTTACATTATCTGTTCATATCCCCCTAGAGTATCATGTGGGAACAAAAAATAGGATTACTAAACATCGACTGTAAGTCACTCTAAAATTATAAAAAACTATTAAATATTGAGATTCACCTATATAAAAAACGTAACATAAAAAATAATTGGAAACAAAATAAATTACCTCTAAAATTAGATTTCCCGACAATCGTTTCCTTTGCTATCAGTTGTACTATTTACATATGGTCAAATGTGCATCCCTAAGATATAGATTGACTACGATTTGAACGACTGCTATATTTTTTATAAATGGCTGGTATCTTTCCACCTTTAAAAAACAACCTCCATGGAGTTGTCAGCTGACTGTACTACATCTCCATACCAAACCTGAATATTATGACCCTACTCTGGAATATTGTGCTAGTGAATAACCTCACTCACTCGCTTTTGGAGGAAGCATTCATCCATTGTTATGTAGATGGTCAATATGGCCACAAGATCTGCACTTGAAGAGGCCCCTCATATACTGATGTTTCATGTTTCCTATTTTACCACACTGAAAGAAAATCACATGGATTACTGAGTATGGACCTTCTCAATTAATACCACTATATGGATGCTCCAGAAAACGCTTCTGACTATTGGTATTTATAGTTCTAGATATAGGTTCCAATCAACACAAGCCCTTAAATAAAACCACTATCATGTTAGAATCCCTGATAATCACAAGATTCTCTATTCCACATATGATGGTATGCTGAAATACATTCACATATAACAATATTTTAGTCATGATACATAGTCAAATCAAATATCATTAGATAACTCAGGATCCAATATTATATTCATGTAATAATGGATATCTATACAATAAGAGGAATAATATTTGAATTGTAAATCCCCCTACTCTATAATCATTAGCTATCACAATCTATCATCCGTCAACTTCTTTGCATAGAAATAATCAAATAATGATGTATGAACATTCCACAAATACATATCTGGATGTCAATATGTCTACATAATAACATCCCACAATATCTTGGTAGAGTCCCAAATCATATAAATAGCATGCTTCACTCTCATTTAATGAGGTGTCTTGAGATTCATGAAAATCGATCTCATGGCCTATACACATGACTCCATAGAAAGTGGTCCACCAAACACAAATAACATGGGAGTATATATCTTTTGAAACTCAGGCATAAAATCTTCCACAATCATGGATGGTCATTGTTCTCCACGAATGGTCAACATAATTACTATCAACCCCTCATAAAATTGAGTATCAGTTCCCATATTTGGTAAAACTAGAGGTACCACAAGAGGTTTCATAGTGGGATCTATTATTGACCTAGGTGCAGGTACATTAGGATCATGGTCTTTCCCATCCCCCTGTTTCATGACACAAGGACTTCTTGGTGGAATGTATCTACAAATTCTAAAAAAACATCTCAGTAAATGATATTGACGACCATTTAATCACTGATGTGAGAAAAAGGATATGTAAAAGTCTTTATAGAAAAATATCATACCACTCTTAATGATCCTATAGAAATGTTTGGGACACATAACATTGATAATGTATGCAAGAGACACTACCTACTATCATCTATTGAGGTCAGTTTAGGTTAAATTCTGACATAAAATTAATAGTTCACAATATAGAGTTATTTAATTGATATATTATTGATGAAAACACTTGTTAAATTTTAATTGGAGTCCATATATGACTGTGACCACTTCACTTTAGAAATAATTTCATTTTAGATTAGTTCCATTAAATACTCTTTTCTATTTAGTTGGTTGAAATATATGGATCAGCACTTATAATTTTTAGGTTCTTATACAACATATAATTTATTTTGTGGAATCTATTTAATACCATGTAGTTTTTTTTCAAGACCCTATATGAGTATTTATCATAATTATATAAACATTTAAAAGAAGTTACATAAACATGCTACAAGAAATGAACATAGTAATGTAAATGTGACCTAACATAATTCATGAAATATAATTCCTAATGTGCTTAGGATGATGAATGAGGCAATACATCCTCTCATTATAAAACCATGAGTAAAAATCTATGATCATAAAGAACATAAAACATCATGTTCATCACCTGAAGGTGAAATCAAGGAAAATGTAACATACAAAATCCTGATCAGTATGTCATATCCTAGGAAATCTGGTTATTTCCAATGACTAGTTTTTTTATTCCTAGGAAAAATCGTTACTAAATTTTTACACGAATTAGTATCTTATATAATAAACAAATAGAATGAATGATGTAAAAGCCTCTGATAACACTGTGTGATGACCTTCACCATTGTCACATAAGAGTAATTAAGATTGGTTTGCCTCGTGGCTTTATGAAACCCTCCCTATATGCCTGAGGATTTTGATATGAATTTACGGTCTATGATGGAATATTGGGGATTCATTACTCTCATGATCTGACTGTGGAATAATTCTATTATAAAATCAATCAATAAATGAATAATATGAATAAATGAAAAATGATTCAATAATTTATTTTATATTAAAATGAAGTAAACACATAAATAAATTTTATATTCAAAATGACGTCCATGGAATATTATAAGAATACAACAATCATCATCACTTATAATACATATTTGGATTTCCATAAATGATTCCGACAATCAATCAGATTTAATGACATTATTCCATTTGAGTTCATCCTTAGAATTCCATAATGGATTCCATGTATCACATAAATATTTATATACTACATATGAAATTAATCCTTCCATAGTGTTCATATGTGAACCCATGTGTCACCCAAGGTGAATAATAATTTCATTATATCTTTCAATTATTCATTCTAGAAGTGTATATATTTGGTTATCCTGAATTGGAAATAACCTCACACTATTTTCATTTCAAGAAGAATTGTGTTGGCATCATAATCATACAACACCATGTAAGATCACACATTAATTAAATTGTTCATCACAATTATAATAAATTAAATAAACTTATAAGGTGGTTTAAATAAGGAATAGTCTTATAAGGCCCTAATTCATAGGAATCCTCCCAATGGATTTATTTATCTTTTTAAATTATAAATGATGTCTCAAGATTATTTTATAAATGGAAATAAATGATGGTCTAGGGAAAAAATATTTCCTTCTATCAAACCATCATGCAAATAAATTTTTTATTAGAATATTTATTGGACATCACTATGGAAAGGGGTAAAGGGACACACCTCAACTATGAATAATGTAAAAATGGCCACCCATGGTGGGTTGGTCTAATTCAAAAAACGCTCCAATTTGGTGCTTCGAATTCAATCACCAAAAATAATAATCAAACATCAATGGTTCTTATGAGTGGGGTATGTCAAGCCTCACTGATTAATTTAAAAATAAATTTAATTTATTAGTGTCACTCAAAAAAATTTGTGTGTTGCACAGTGAACTAATATATTAACTACCTAACTATAATTGGTACACAAGATACCACCAACCATTGCTTGGTAGATTAACACTTATCCAGTTTTAACCCCTAAATTGATCTATATTACAATAAAATTGAAATTTGTAAGAACACCCTAAAAATATGTTGTAGGATCTTATACCAAAATAACATCATAAATAACAATGAAAACAACTAAATGTAAATAATAAACATAGAATATACCAACACTCAAAAAATGTGAACAATTTCAATTGATAAAATGTATGTATCCTTATTTTATAGAAATGATTAGGATAAAGCATCAAGGGGGCTTACCAAGGAGGATGTAATGATGACCATTAGAGGTAAACAAGAAAGAAGTAGAGGGTTAAAACCACAATTATGTAAGGGAAAAATTGATATCACCACTATAAATACTGAGTCACAGAGTTTTACCACACGGTTAGCCAAACTATGCACCAATTTGTTGCACATCCCTATCCCAATAACCCTATTTCATGGATGTGGCACACAGTTAACCAAACCATGCGTTGTGCCTAAATTGTTTATACGATAAAAAATCTACATCACTTGAGTGGGAGTGAAACTGATGTTTCTTGATTACTCCAATATATGAGGACCAAGATAGTGGGATTGACCTCCTCGCATGGTTTACTCATACGTTTTTCTTTGGTCTTCATAAAATCTAATAACCAGTTTTCTAAGCTACCACTACAAAAATCATAGTCTTCAGGTTCCATAAATTCCCCAAATACTCATGTTTTCTCTCCAACACAACTAAGAATTCATATAAAGAAGAAACCAAAGAGGTAAATTATAAATTAAAAGGATGGTATCCTAAATTAAATGATGTATTTTAAAAAATTTGAAACACATTCTACATTTTTTTATCTTAAAATTATACATCAACACAGATAATAACTACCTCAACATTTATCACATGTGAAGGCTCTATTTTATATATTTTTAAATGTGAGACTGGAAATATGTTGTGAACAAAACAATGACACTATAGACATGGAAATAATTAAGCCACTAGAAAAAACCCTTTCCACTATATAAAATACAATAAAATACCTTGTCACTATCTATAACCCCTTGATATTTTGTTAAATATTTCTGTTGAATTAATTTAATAATTTTCATATTTTTCATTACGAACAATATATAATATATATTTTAATATAATAAAAAACACTATGTTTGGAATGCATTATATAAAACATAAAGATAATACTTGTAACAACCCGAGATTTTATGAGAATTATTCTTTTTAATTTCATTGATGTCTTGTGTTGTATGCTACAACAAAATTAGTTTTCACTATACAAAACACCATATTATCTTTCAGTATATGGAACACAATTTTTGACTCGTGTTACACACAATTTCAAATTCGTTTTGTGGAAATTATTCTACGCAACATTAAGTATAGATTTTATTTTATGTATAAATGAAATAGGTTTTGATTATATTATATGAAGCACCAAACGGAGATTTCACTACATGAAGCCATGACTGGGTTTGCATTACACACAATCAAGACCTTCTTCGATAGTGTGTGTAGTACGCAATACCAAGTTTAACTAAATGGTATATTATTATAATATTATTATGAATAAGCCATTATGAATAGTAATACCCACTTTTTAAAATTTTATAAATTTTATCTTTCAAAATGGACTTCATTTTTGGATTCGTAATATTGAAATTAGCCTCGGGTGAATTTTTGGTATTTTTTCGAAAACTTTCATCTTTTGATGAATTGTGAAAACACTGGGTTACTATTTAAAAACTGACTTTTTATTTAAATAAATATTTATTTTGTTTAAATTTATTTTAGTTTAAAATTTATACATAATACCTCTATAAGTTCAATGTAATTCATTTGAGTCATTTTATAATAATTTTAGATATATAAATATTTTATTGAACTTTTCAACGTTTTTTACCCACCTCCTATGAAAATTTGAAAATTTACATAAAACATAATATTAAAGATTTTGTGAGTGGAATTTGATAAATTTGAGAGACATGGTTAATATTATTGAGTAAAATGTGGTTCAATAAGATAATTTATTTTGGTGAATAGTAACTTTTTACTTTTTTACCACGGTTAAAAGTAAATAGGGTAATGAAGGGTAAAAAAGACATTATTATTACCCTAACAAATTTCCTTATTCTATTGGATATGTTTAATTCGACTAGAAAGAACCTTAGGAATAAAATATGACCATTTAGGTCCACATGTATTAGATTGGATATTTATTATTTTTTATTTAAAGAAGAGTTAAAATAGTTAAAATCAACGTTTAATAACTAATACATTTTTAATATAGTGTTATACATAAGATAAATTTGAATATAAAAATTAAATAGACATCCAAATAGATTTCCTACATAATGGTATTTTATTTATAATTTTTAGACATTAAATAATTTAATTTATTTATGACACAATGATGATGCAGTAATTAACTTATTAATGAAATATTAACACAATTGATATTATAAATACCCAAATAAATGTAATTTGAAACTTTTTATTAATTAAAATAATTTTATAGGTTAATATGACATGGTAGTATTTATTTGATTAACTTATTTAGAACTAATCATGCTGTTATGAGTTTCACAAAAATTAATTACCAAATATTTTCAAATTTGACATAAAATTGTTGTTAAAACAAATATTATATTATTTATTGTAATTTTATTCCTAAAAATCTAAGGATAGGACAAATTACATAGATAAAGATATATATATTAATAATGAACAACTTGGGGTTCGTTTGGCTTGTTATCGTAAGTTTATTAACCATATAGTGTAAGAAAACAAAAAGACATGGTAAAAGTTAAATTATTTAACATATAGTTAAATCTAAATGATAAGGATAAAATAGTAACCTAAACCTGTCTAAAACATATTTTTGAGAGTATTTAGACCCATACCAACCTTATATTCTAAATAAATCAATTATGATCTATTAAAAACCGAATATGAATTTATTATAATATAATATTTTAAGTTTTCCTAAGATGCCCCTCTCCTCCCTTATAAAAAAGTCACCCCTTCCCTCTTCTCTTCACACCCTTTTGATCCATGAAGTTTAGACAAACCCTACAAATTACTCTTCTCCACCTCTCTAGTTATATCATAGAGGTTCTGGGTTTCTCAATAGACCAACTCTAGTTTCTTAATAAGAAGTTTAAAGGAAGCGTGTCGAGGAAGAGGTAATCTCTTCAACATATTCTTTCATTTTTTCTTTCTTCTTCAACATCTTCTTATTTAGTTGTTTCATTATAAAGTAAAAACATAAGTATCAATAATATATTTATATGTTATTATAAATATGAAACAATCCCATTTCGACTTCTATCCATCCTACAGGAAGCGAAATCACCGCGCGTGCGTACGTACGAAATACCCTCTCCGCGCCGTGGTGTAATCTGTTTTTCCACCACCACCTTAATTGGATGGGTATAATGATATAAATAATTACTATATATGATTATTATAACATCATACTGATTATAAGATATTATATCTTCCACTAAATTTCCATTCAATAAGTATAGGAACGATATCATCGCTCGTGCGTACGTACTGATTACCGTATCCACAATGCGATGAGATTCATTTTCCATGTTAAAAATTCAAGAATGATTATAAACAATATATAATAAGTAATAATGAAATATATTACATAATTATGCTACTGGATTTATGTATATATATATATATATATTTATGTCATCTACTTAATTCCATTCAATTCAATAAGGAAACGAAAAACAGCATTTATGCGTACATACGACCTACTATCTCCATGAACGGTGCATTTCATTCCATTTAACAATCTATTACATATATGTATATTCTGAATATATATTATATATAAATAGTGTTTTATATTCTGGAATTAAGTAATCATGATCTATGTAATCATATTAATAATTACAAGTCAAAACACGGACGATAAATGAAACGATTTTACCCAAAACGCTGCTTTAACAAGGAATTGGCAAATGAACGGATAATATAATGTCATAAGTGAATCATATATGATATCATAAATATTATTATAGTTCTGTTAAAAGTTAATAATATGTTTTAACCCACTATACAGGATTCCTGGATACATATGGATGAAATTGGACATAAGGTAAGGGATAACTATTCCAATCTCGCTCTTATCCGAGATTGTTTATTTGTATGTATTTACTAGGGTTATTGTTATCATCCATGTCCATGTTTTCTAAAAATGTTTTCATGTATGTTTAAAGTCCTTTTTACCCATTTTTGAAATTTACCACATGTTATGAATGGAATCATACTTTTGTTTACCACATGAGGAACTTTTTGACTTTTCCGACAAAAGTACGAGAAGAATGTTATTTTTTACTTATATGGCATCAATGGATTTTTACAGTTTCATAACGCCTCATTTTCATGAAGCTTACTCTACAAGATTTTATGACTATTTTCAACAAAATAATTTTCTTTTAAAATATCATTGCAATTTGTGAAATGAAAATGATTTTGAAGAAGAAATGATATTTTCCTCAACAATTCATTTCAAGTGTTTTATCAAAAACATTTTCCATATAAGATGGTATTATTTCATATGTGTATGTTTCATGTGTAATATCCCTATGATTTACATGGTTTCACTTTTCTTATGATTAAATGATATACATTTGTTTTATATGGATTATGTGATGATGGGATGATGTTTATGAAACCCATTTTATTCTTTGGGTTGTGATGAATGTTTTAAATTTATTTTGTGGAGAAAGTAAGAGAGATTTCAGTATGAGATGGAAGGTATCTATTACTCTCTCCAATGCATTAGGTAAAGATTTATATCTCATGATATAGACATGGCTGGAATGTTAAGTTAATTCGGTTCAGTGTTACAGAAATGAAACGAGGAGTGAACTTGATTCAGAAAGGGACGTTGTCCACTAAGATGGTCTTGGCAGCAATGCCTTGGCTACTATGGAAATCATATAATGTGATTAATGTATTTCCATAATTACAAGTTTTATTTCCAATATATTTTATCATGATTGATGTTCCATTATGATATATGATTTATGTACTTCCATGTTTTATGTCATTGCTCATGATTTTGATGTTTAAACATTATGTTCGCGTTTTTTTGTTCAAATGTATATGGTTTGTTTTATTTTCACCATGCTTACCCTTATGTAGCATCTGAGCTCACCCATTATATATTTTCTTTTAACTAGGATATAAAGAAAGGTTTTAGTTAAGAAACAAAAGGGGAAGATCTTTATGAGAGATGTTGAATATATTTCACCACAATTAGAAGATTATGTTCTGAGTTTCCAAAGACACGAAACTATTACAGTCCTTTAGTGTTTGTTTTTGTAGTGTATTAAGTATTCCGTATAAGTAATGTAATGTCCATGTACGTCAAGATTTGGGTCTCTACAGATGGAAGCAGAGGGAGAGGAGGTAGTAATGTATCCAATCCTTGGGAACTCTCACATGTGACCATTAGACGAAGCATGGCTCTCTGCCCAAGGGCTTCATCAGGAAATGGATGCCACTGGGGATGGTTGTGTGTCCCGCCCAGAGGGTGTAGCCTCCCATGGAGTGCCCTTATAGGTATCAATTATATTTCACTAGAAGTAATTCCAGACCGTTATAGTTGGTATCAGAGGAAAGTTTTCACCAACCCTTGGAAACTAGGATGCAAGAACATTAGTGAGATCCCTAGAGATATTTCTACGTTATGTCTAGGGATGTCCCAAAGGATAATTATAAGTTTAGGATATAGTCCTAGAATTATGGTAACTATATTAGAATTAAACCTAAGATGATAGATATTGAAGGTAATCCCCCTTTATTATGTTGTTTTTCCTAGCATGATTTTTGCCTCTCACACTGTTCTTTTTGGGTTTTAGACAATGGCTAGAACCCGAAGGAACTGTGTTGATCAATGTAATGGACAATGCAATAATTGTCCTCCTAAACAACCAAATGTTATGGGGGATGGAGTGTAAAATCTTATTTCTATACTTATAAAATCTATGAATCATTCTTGATTTTCCAATGATCAGAGAAGTGAACAATATTCTATTGATTCCTTCAGGTGGAAATGCCCACTGTCTTTCATTGGGTCTTCAGATTCACTAGTTGCTTAACAATGGATTAGTACCATTGAAAATATATTTTCCATACTTCACTGTTCATAACATAAAAAAATCCATTTCAACTGTTTACCATTTAGATGGTGAAGCAGATCAGTGGTGGACTCTAATTAAGAATACAAGGCCCCAATATTAAATTGAATATATGGAATGGTATGAGTTCAAGAACTTTTTTTTAGTATGTACTTCCCTCGTATTATTCGAACAAAGATGGAAAAAGAGTTTCTTGTGCTTAAGCAGAAGGATGATGAATCTGTTGGTATATACGGAGTGAATTTTACAAGACATGCAAGGTATTCATTTTGATTTATCATCCAACCTCAAAGTAATTTTGATCAATTCATTTGTGGCTTAAAACCAAGTCTTCGAAGGTCATTAGCTATAATAGACTTTAGTAGCTATGAAGCAATTGATAATTGTGATATCAAGGTAGAACTGGAAGTTGGTGTAACATACCCATCTCATTGTTTTGACAAGAAAAGAAAGATATAGTTCAAGGAAAAAACCTCAGATCAATGGTGAAAATAAGGTGAATGATTCTTTATGCTCAAATTGTGGAATGAAGCATGTTAGATATTGATTAAAAGGTCAAATAAATCGATTCAAGTGTGGAAAAGAAGGTCATCAAGCAGCTGAGTGCCGAAGTAATGAGAAAAAGTTTTCTAATGACGTAAATAGAGAGAAGACTATAGAGAACTATCCTCCAACACCTCAATGCTTCAAGTGCAAGGAAATGAGGAATTATGATAAACAATGCCCTAATCCAAGGGTTAATGATGACTGACATGAGCATCGTCAAAGGAAAAAAGGGAAGTCACATGCGATCACTATTGGTGATGTTGAGTATGACAATGATGTAGTCGAATGATTATGTGTTCATGTAACAGGATTCCAAAATAATGTTGTGGAATCTAATTTATAGTACTGTGGAATATTGGAATATTAATTTTTTTTTGTTTATTATTGTTTTCAATAATTATATGGTACCAGTAACCATGAAATGTAAATCAAATATTTTTGAAGGCAGATGATATGCGCATAATGAAGGGATAAGGAGAAGATAATATGTTTGATGGTATTCATGAGCTCATGATTGATATAAGGACAAATTAATATCATGGTCTGAGTATATAGAAATTTTGGGATTTTGGTATGTGGAAAGTGAAATATTTTGACAACATTCATGTTTTCACTAAGAGTCGATGATAATTCATTTTTCAAGAAAATACATGATAAAGGTATTCACTTGTTTGGAATGTGACCAACAAGATATATCGTATGATATCTGGGGGATAAATGATTGTATTCACATGATCGGTAGATGGAATTTCTAGTAATTATTTCCTTAATACAATGACCTTGGATAGAAGTATTTTGAATAAGACTAAATATTGGAATGGATTATGTTGGACATAAGTAAGTATTGTTTAAGGATAGAACATTTTTCGATATTATTTATGGAATGTTATAATAAAGTAGTTTTAGAAAAAGGACAACCAGTAGGACGGGCGACAACCCATCGTGTCGGACAAGGCTGTGGGAATCGAACCCAAAATCGAAGTGAGACAGGCCATTATCACCTACCACTGGCCTATAGGAAGTCCTTTGTTAATAGAAACTAGTTTTATTATATTATGAAGTAAGATATATGAAGTATATGTCCATTGTAGGAACCATATAAATTAATCTCAGTATAAATAGACTTATGTATTTTTGATAACTTTTTCTATCCTTTGTTTGAGACAGATGGAATGACCCATCATTCTATCACATAATCTACTAATACTTCACAAATGACAAATTAAACTTCATTTCATCAAGACATGTAGTGGAAATTGTCAACGGAATGACCAATGGTGAGATTGTACCAAAATCAAGAAAGAATTTCTTCTAATTCCAATTTCATCAACTTTAGGGAAATGATCTTGAAAACCAAAAATGTTGTCCTAGTGCCCTTATATCTGATGAATTTGATGTTACATTAGATCATCACAAATTTATGGCTTTGTGATTGTTGGATTTTTCAAAACTATGTCCTCTACCACTCTTTATCAGAAGTTCATGGTTATATTTCTCTTCCATATAAATATTTTCTCCTATGTTGTCTTATGTGGAAACCTAGTGCAGAGTTACATTGGGTGACTATTATGATTCTATATTCCATTTGTTAAATGAAGTTTTAGTATTTCTTTTTACGATGTGAGTTTCTATGAAAGAAACTTTCATATAGTAAACTATTTATAACCCCGCTGAATTTAGAGGGTGAAATTCATTTTAAGGGGGGTAGAATGTAACAACCTGAGATTTAATAAGAATTATTCTTTTTAATTTCATTGATTTCTTGTGTTGTACACTACACAAAAATTTGTTTGCACTATACATAACATCGTATTAGCTTGCAGTATACGCAACACTATTTTTGGTTCATGTTACACACAATTTAATGTTCATTTTTTGGAAATTATTCTATGCAACATTAAGTATAGATTTTTATTAATGTATAAATGAAATAAGTTCTGATTACGTTATATTCAACACCAAACGGAGCATTCACTACACGCAACACTGACTTGGCATGCATTACATGTAATCGAGCCCTTCTTCGATAGCGTGTGTAGTACACAATACCAAGTTTCACTAAACGGTATATTATTATAAGATTATTATGAATAAGCTGTTATGAATAGTAATATCCACTTTTTGAAATTTTATAAATTTTATCTTTCAAAATGGACTTCATTTTTGGATTCGGAATATAAAAATTATCCTAGGCTGATTTTTTGGTATTTTTTTTAAAACATTCAATTTTTGATGAATACTGAAAACACTATGTTACTATTTAAAAACTGAATTATGATTTAAATAATTAGTTATTTAATATAAATTTATTTTAGGTCAAAGATGATAAATAATACCTATATAAGTTCAATGTAATTCATTTTAGTCATTTTATAATAATTTTAGATATATAAAGTTTTTTTGAAGTTTTCATCGTGTTTTACCCACCTCCTAGGAGAATTTGAAAATTTACACAAAACATACTTTTACCACTTCTTTGAGTGGAATTTAAAAAATCCGAGATACACAGTTAATATCAAGGAGTAAAATTTGGTTCAATAAGATAAAAATAATTTTTAGTGAATATCAACTTTTTACTTTTTTTTCGCAGTTAAAAGTAAATATGGTAATTAAGGGTAAAAATGATATTATTATTACCATAACAAATTTTTTAATTATATTGGATAAGTTAAATTCAACTAAAAACAACCTTAGGAATAAAATATGACAATTTAGGTACACTTCGATTAGATTAGGATATTTATTATTATTTTATTTAAAGAAGAGTTCAAATAGTTAAATCCAATGTTTTATAACTAAAACATTTTTAATATAGGGTGATACATAATATAAATTCGACTATAAATATTCATTAGAAATCCAATAATATTTCCCACATAATTATATTTTATTTATAATTTTTAGACATTATATAATTCAATTTATTTATTACAAAATGATGATGTAGTAATTACCTTATTAATGAATTATTAACACAATTGATATTATAAAAACCCAAATAAATGTAATTTGAGACTTTTTATTAATTAAACTAATTTTATAGGTTAATATGACATGTAAATATTTATTTAATTGACTTTTCTAGAACTAACCATGCTGTTATGATTTTCAAAAAAATCAATTACCAAATAGTGTCAATTTTTATATAATATAGTTTTTAAAACAAATATTATATTATTAATTGTTATTTTATTCCAAAAAATCGATGGTTCTTCCAAATTACTTATATAAGGATATATATATTAATTATAAACCACTTCCGGTTTTTATGGCTTTTTATAGTAAGATTATTAACCATATAGTGTAAGAAAACAAAAATTCACGGTAAAAGTGAAATTATTTAACTTAGTGTTTAATCTAAATGATAAGGATAAAATATAACATAAACTTGTCAAAAACCTATTGGTTGAGATGATTTCAACCCATCACCACCTTAGATTCGATATAAATCAATTGGGACCTATCAAAAACCGAAAATGACTTTATTATAAAATAATATTTTAGGTTTTCCTAAGGTGCCCCTCTCCTGCCTTAAAAAAAGTTACCCCTTCCCTCTTCACTTCACACATTTTGAGCCGTGAATCTCTTCCAACCACTGAAAATTCCTCTTCTCAACCTATCTAGTAATATGATAGAGGTTCTGGTCGTCTCAAAAGGCTAACTCTAGTGCCCTAATAAGAATTTTAAAGGTGGTGTGTCGAGGAAGAGGTAATCCCTTCTACCGATTCTTTTATGTTTTTTCTTCTTCTTCAACTTCTTCTTATTTAGTTGTTTCATTATAAAGTAATAACATAAGTATCACTAATATACTGATATGTTATTATAAATATGAAATAACCCCATTTCACCTTCTATCCATCCTGCAGAATGTGAAATCACCACGCGTGCGTACGTACGGAATATCGTCACCACGCCGTGGTGTAATCTGTTTTTCCCCCACCACCGTACCTAGATGGGTATAATGGTGTAAAGAATAACTATATATCATTATTATAAAATCATACCAATTCTAAGACATTATATCATCCACTACATTTCCATTCAATAAATATGGGAATGATATCATCGCTCGTGCGTAAGTACGGATTACCGTCTCCACGGCGCGATGAGATTCATTTTCCATGTTAACAATTCATGAATGTATACAAAGTATATATAATAATTAATCATGAAATATATGACATAATGATGCTACTGTATTTATATATATATATTCATGTATGTCATCTACTTAATTCCATTCACTTCAATAAGGAAACGTAAAACATCGTTCATGTGTACGTACGGACTTCCGTCTCCATGAACGGTGTATTTATTTCCATTTATAAATCTCTTATATATATTTATATTATAAATATATATTATATATAAATAATGTTTTATATTCAAGATTTATGTAATCATGATCTATGTAATCATATTAATAATTACAAGTCAAAACACAGACGATAAATGAAACGATTTTACCCAAAACGCAGCTTTAACATGGAATTGGCCAATGAATGGATAATATAAAGTCGTAAGTGAATCATATATGATATCATAAATATTATTTTGGTTAAGTTAAAAGTTAATAATATGATTAAACCCACACTACAGGATTCTCAGACACATATGGCATAAATTGGACATAAGGTAAGGGATAACTATTCCAATCTCACACTAATCCGAGATTGTTTATTCGTAAGTATTTACTAAGGTTATTTTTATAATCCATTTCCTTGTTTTATAAAAAAATTGATCTATTTTTAATGTCCTTTTTACCCATTTTTAATATTTAACACATGTTATGAAAGGAATCTTACTTTTTTTTACCACATGAAGAAATTTTTTAATTTTCTGACAAAAGTACGAGTAGAATGTTATTTTTTACTTATACGGTGTGAACGGATTTTTACGTTTTCATAACGCCTCATTTTCATGAAGCATACTATACAAGATTTTATGACTATTTTAAACAAAATACTTTTCCTTTAATATTTCAATGCATTTTGTGAACAGAAAATGATTTTGAAGAAGAAAGGATATATTTCTCAAGAATTCATTTCATGTGTTTTATCAAAACCATTTTCCATATAAGATGGCATTTTTTCATATGAGTATGATTCAAGTATAACATCTCTATGATTTATATTTTTTCACTTTTCTTATGATGAAATGAAATAAATTTGTTTTATATGGATTATGTGATAATGGGATGATGTTTTTGAAACCCATTTTATTCTTTGGGTTATATTGAATGTTTTATGTTTATTTTGTGGCACAAGTAAGACTGATTTCATTATGAGATTGGTGGGACATATATCTCCCTACAATGCATTGGGTAACGATTTATATCTCATGTGATAGACCTAGCTTGAATGTTAAGTAAATCTGGTTTAGTGTTACATGACTGAAACAAGGAGTGAACTTGATTCTGAAAGGGACTTTGTCCACTAATATGGTCTTGGCAGCAATGCCTTGGCTACTATGGAAATCATATCATGAGATTTATGTTTTTCCACAATTAACAGTTTTATTTCCAAGCTATTTTATCATGATTGATGTCCCATTATGATCTATGCTTTATGTAATTCCATGTTTTATGTCATTGCTCAAGTTTTTTATTTTTAAACATAATGTTCAAGCTTTTATGTTCAAATTTATATGGTTTGTTTTATTTTCTCATTGCTTACCCTTACTGAGCATTTCATCTCACCCATTATATGTTTTCTTTTTCCTAGGATATAAAGAAAGGTTTTATGTAAGAAAACAAAAGGGGAAGATATTTATTAGAGATGTCGAAGATCTTTCACCACGATAAGAAAATTATGTTCTGAGTTTCCAAAGACACTAACCTATTACAGTCCTTCGGTGATTGTTTTTTTATTTATTAAGTATTCGCCAAATGTAATGCAAGTACATCAATCGTTGGGTATCTATAGTCGGTATCATAGGGAGAGGAGGTAAGAATGTATCCAATCCTTGGTAACTCTCACATGTGAGCGGTGGATAAAGCTTGGCTCTCCGCCATAGGGCTTCATGAGAAAATGGCTGCCACTGGGGATGGTGGTGTGTCCCGCCCAGGGGGTGTAGCCGCCCACGGAGTGCCCAGATAGGTCTCAATTATAGTCCACTGGAAGTAATTCCAGACCATTACAATATTGAACTATATGTAACACTAACTTAGAATGTTGTATTGGAAACACTGTTCTTTGGAATGGTTACCCACCAGGTTTAGTTCATTTGAAATCTTGTGTTACACACAAGACCGAGTTTTACTGAACAATATTATATTATTCAAATATTTATATTTAATATAGTAAGATGTAACCTAACACTTATAATTTCCATTATAAATAATATTATATATCATAGCAAAATATCATGTTTATAATATAATTTTATCAATTACCAGTTCATTAGAATTGAAAATATGTACCAATTGATTAAAAAAATATTGTTTATTTTTATACTCTTGAAGTCATTTTCAGTGATAAATTAAATTAATTTCCATTAGTGAATTATATTAATGAAATATATAAGTTATATATTCAATCATATTTTATATACTCATTTTATTGATTTTATTAGAATAATATATGAACAAACCAAATTTTAATCATAATACGATACATTATTTCAAAAGGATATTTTTTCATTTTATTAGAGAATAAATTTTAAATAAATTTTTTGAAATAATAGAATTATTATATTAAGAAATAAAATTATTATTTTAAATTGGGATAAAATAAAATCTAATTTGGTTGAATTTTTTCTATTTTTTTCAAAAACATATATTTTTTCATAAATAGTGAAAAATACACCATTTTATTTGGAAGTTTCTTATTCATCTAATTCATTTCTATGGATAAAAAATATTTTCAATTGGTTTTGAAGTATGATTAGTTATATTATACATATATATTACTAATATAGGTCATTGGAATCAATTTTATATTGAAATTAGATATAATAACATTTTAAACATTCGATCATTTAACATTAAAACCCATCATATTCATTGTGCTGTGGAATTAATTTTCAATATTAAAATTGAATTATAAAAAATATAAAAAAATTAATCATGAAGGTCCAAATTTTGTTTTAATTTATTTTTATTTTTTATGTATAAAAAATTTAACCTGGTAAATATATTATTTATTGTAGCATAGGTAAAAATGTAACATGTTAAAGATAAAAGGGTAAAAGACTAAAATACCTAAAAACTACAACATTAAATTTCTTTCTATGTGTGTATCAACCCTATACATCCAAGAAAATATCAATTCCCTTCCGAATTCAATTAATTTTATGCCCCCTCCAACATTTTGTCGTTAAATATAAAATATTTATTATTTAATCACTAAATGCCACACCTAATAAAGTATAAATACCAATCATCACCACCACATTTCAACCCAAATGACTTGTATCTCATCACATCTATATCAAAAAACGTCCTACCCACTCTTCCCAATTCTTTTTTTGTTTTAACTAATATTTCTAAATCCATGGTCTTCAAGTGTCTTTTAAGGATTTTATTTTCATGTGGTAATATTCACAAAGTACTTCTCATAATTTTGTTTTCTCTACTTTCTCCTAATATAATGCACCAATAAATCCCTGATAATAACAAAAACATGTATATATAATTTTTTAATGTTTTTAATTTAATATCTCATATCAATTTCTGTTCTCAAATCCACATATTGAAGAAATGTAATTATTGTATATGTTATGTATGTTATACCCCTCCTTGAATGATATTTTTATTATTTTCCCCTTAAAAAATCATGGATTCTATTAAAATTATATTTTTAGGGTTAAATAATAATTTAATATTAATATTGTAAACTATTTAATATTCTATAAATATTATATTAAACATACCATCTTTCTTTCCATGTTGTGGACATACGATAACTTTGTTTGTAGAGGTTTGGACTAGTGTGTCCACAAAGTGATGTGATTTGATCAAAATTATCAAGGAATGTATAAATATTTTTTATTAAAAAAATTTGATATGAATGAAATATTAATGAATTATCTCTCTATTTGAAGATTTATTCATATTTGATCACTTGTGATAACTTTTAATTTTTCTTAATGTCATATAGAATAACCTGTCATTCAATTATTTTATCACATGATATGATAATGAAAAATTCTACATTATTTTTTGGAATAAGAGATAATGTGGAAATTTATCATGTCCTAAATAAGTGTGGGGATATCTTAAAACCAAGAAACTATATATTCTCATAAAAATTCTTAAAATATAGGAAAAGGTAATCAAAATAATTTTTTTTTCCAATTATCATAAATACGTATGATGTTGATGACCTCTTTCATGTTTCTTTATATTATGGTTTTGTAATGATTTACATTCTCTAGATCACCCTCATTCTGGTGTTCAGTGATCTTTATCAATATTTTTTTTCTTTCACACCATTCTTTAATTGTCATCAATGTTCTCTAATTTAGAAATATAAGTATTATTAACTTTGGGTAACCATCATATTCTAGATTTTTATTTTTAAAAATATTTTTAATTTTTAATTTTTAAAATTGGGTTTCTATTAAAAAAACATTGAAGTATTAAACCATTAAAATAATACTAAAATTTATAGCTAGAATATAATTTTAACTGGGATATAATGTTAAACCATGATATAATTTGAAATATTTTTTTCAAATCTATTTAATATTTTAGATATTATTAATTTTACAAAATACTAAATTTAAATTAAAAAAATCCACTATTTTGGGATTATGTTATATGAAACAACAAGATAATAATGATAAATAGATAAAAACATATTATCTTGTCGAAAAGAACACACAATTATTGTTTTATGTTAAAAAAATAATTACTTCCTTCAATATCTTATGTTACACGCAAGACATTGTTTTAGCACATAATATTATAATATTAATATATTTTGATTTAATACTGTAAGATATATCTAAGATATTAAATTACTAGTAATGAATTATAATTTCTAGAAAATTAATATGTAATGTCTATTATATAAATTCATGGGTTTACAATTCATTAAAATGAAAATGTCTACAAATTGATTATAAAGGAAATAATGTTATTTCTATTCTCCTATAGTCATTTTTGTAATAAAATTTTAAATTAATTTAAACTACTGAAGTATTTTAATGATATATACATGTTATATATTCAATAAAAAAATTTTGGAATCCATACAATATATTTTATAGTCATAATATAAGAACAAACTGATGCTTACACAAAAACCCTTGTATTTTTCAAAATTGAAATTTAACCACCATTTAATGTCAAACCCATTTATATATAACTATTATAAATTTTTTTATTTTTATAGGAAAAGTAAAAAATTTTATATGGAATAAATATATAAAAATTATCATTGGATTTGTATTTTGTTTTTTTATGAAACTACATTTTCGATGAATAATGAAAAATAATATATTTTTTTATAAAACTACTTAATCATATAATTTATTACTATAGTTAAGTTATTTTTTAAATTAATTTTAATGTAATTTTTTTTAATTTATACATAAATAATCCCAATTTTTGGTCATTGTAATAAATTTTACACTGAAATTTTATATAAACACTTCAATAACTTTTGAATATTTCCCTTTAAAACTATGGTTTTTCATTGGGTATATAGAATTAATTTTAAATCTATTTCTTCCAATTATGTGAATATAATTAGTTAAAATGGATTCCAAAATTGGAATAATATTTTCAAAATTAGAATATATTATTAATTTAATATTTATATATAAAAAATTACCCTGATACAAAAATATTTAACACTGTATCGGTAAAAAATGAAAATGGTAATGTTAAAAGGGAAAAGTCTTAAAATAACTAAAAATAGAAACTTTTAATTGTTGCTTGTTGTGTTTCTAGCCCATATCTAGGTTCAAGTATCATATTTCCCAAACAATGTTATTCAACATAATTCCACCAAAAAATGTATGGTATTAAATTTAAATTATTCATTGTTTAATAACATAAACCCGCCTCTCCTCAAGTAAAAATATCACTCATCACCATTCCATTTTAACCCAAAATACTTTTCTCTACTAATATATCTTCTAAAAATACTCTTAAACCCTCTTCCATCATCCATGATCTTCTTGTTTCACCAAAATGTCAAAATAAAAGTTTTTTAAGGGTCTCTCATAGAGGTGATATTCAAGAGATAATTTTCCCAAAGTATATCTCGTAATTTATTATCTTTTTATACATTCTACTCACCTCCGTCATCCATAAATAAATGATAAATCCAAAATAATATATATATATAAGAGGTTTATGCTTCTAGTAAAATATATTATTTACATTTCATTTCTTATCTCCTCTAACTCAATGAAATTAAATTATTGTACATGATATGCGGGTGAATACCACTATGAATAACGTCTCTATTATTTTTAATTACCAAATTCATGGATGGTAAGAATAAAATATTTTATATATTAATATTAATTTTTTTTTAAAATTATAACATTTTTCTTTTTATGGATGTTTTATATGAAACATACCTTCATTATTTCTATATTGGGGATATACTATAACGTTGTTCGTGGATGTCTGGACTACCGCCTCCTGAAAGTGATGTGATTCGTTTACAATTCACATGGAATATATGAATGAATTTTGTAGTAATAAATATGATATGTTTCATATATTAATAATATTGCAATGATATATATTTATATATATATATATATATATTGACATAATTTTTATTTACATTCATTCTTTCAAGCTGACATGAAAATGAAAATAGGATTCATGCACACATACCACCTACCATATCAATTCGTATTGTCTTCCATTTATCCTTAAAAATTATAACAAATAATTATATAATGAATATATAATATAATTATATCATGTTTTAAATTATGTGAAAAATTAAAACATTAGAATCTAGAATAAAAATTCAAGACACATATGATAATGAAAGAAAATTTCACCTCAAAAGTATCTTAAAAAGGACTAAATAATTAACGATTAATATAAATCCTTACATAAATAATATACGATATAATATATATGAATATGGTTCTATAATAGATCAATAATAAACTTATAAAGATTATACATGAATTTTTTATGAATAAGAATAGAGTCAAGATATAATGTAAATGAATTTCCTCTAATTTTTTTATTTTTTTCAAATACATTACATATTCACCACTCATTTATTTTATGTGATGTAAATATGTCCATGGAATTTATCTAAGACTCTTATAAATTAATTTATGGTTGGTTATATATATATTTCATGATATTTATTTCATGGATTATTTCTATTTAAAAGGTACCAATTGATTAAGGTAGTTTAGTCTCCATTTTCCTTCTTTAAGTCTTATGTTTTATTATGCACCTATGTTATTTTACGAGGTATATATATATCTATTTGATTGGTATTTTAGGAATATTTTTATTTGAATTATATTTTATTCTTCTTTTAATTTAACTATTGCATGTTTATTATCATACAAATGTTTCAAATTGGTAATCAACACTTTCAATTTTAGACGACTATTTTCCTCAAAAACTATTTTTAAAAGTTCTCCAATCCTTAATTTCAGGGAAAATGATACAAAAGAAATTTAATATTTTTAGTGGGGTTTTTATATATTCTTTTATAAGATTTCAAATAAATAATCAAGTAAAAAAATTGAAATTTTTTATTTTCTGGAAATTAAATTTTGAAGAAAATGGGTTAATTTCACAATAACATTACTTTTTAATATTATATATATATAAGTATTTAATGTTGAATATTTATAATACATTTCCATATTTCATAGTATTTTCTTATAGAAAAATTTTAATATTCATTTCAAATTTTTAAGGTCATTTCTTCCAATGCATGTGTTTTTAATAAATGGATTTAAAAGAATATTTTTTTCATTTTCTAAACGAGGAAAATTTTTACATTTTAAAATAATGTATGAGAAGAATGTTTTTAATCTTATAGAGGATGAACTCACTTTTATGATTTCATGACTCTTTATTCTATGAATCTTACCTTATGAGATTACAAGGTTATTTTCATCAAAAACAATTATTAAATAAATTTTATGAATATGAATTAAGGAAATTTTTTTCAAAGAAGAAAATATATTTTTAATAAAAATTGTATTGAAGAGTTATCTTGAAATTGTTTTCCAACAAAATTCATGTTATATGACTTCATTTTTATTTTCAAAAAAATTATCAAATTTATTTATCTTTTGAAAATCATTTTCCAAAGAAGAATGGTTATTTTTCCCATGAAATGTTTTTGAATGATATTTTAAAATTATTTTCCATCTAAGAAAAAAAATGTTGATGATATTCATGCTTTTATAAGAAATTATCTAAATGTTATATTAAAATTTTATATATATATGGTCTGTGTTATTATTTCATGATGTATATGAAACCCATTTCTGTTTCATAGGTTATGTTTTTATGAAATATGTTTCTATTTCATAGGCTATATAATCCCGCTTCTTCTCATGAGTTATTATTTTGATGAAATTATTATAAAAAATTGTATCTTCTTCCATAGGTTAGGATATTATTGCATATTTATTATACCCATTTAATTTTAGGTGTTATGGTATGATTATTTATTATTTTTTGGAACCTTTATATATGATTTATTTATGATATGGGTGGTACATATATCTATCTCAAATTCATTGGGTAGTGATTTAATTCCTAGGAGATATATTAAGATGGTCTTGAGAATTTCCCTTGACTACTACGATTGTCATGCGAGTAGACCATGATTAACAATATTGTATTCAAGTGAAATCAATCTAATTTGATGGATATGGGAGCCAACATTGACTACCATGATGGCAAGGGGAGTGAACCCATAATACTTTTAAGATCATGGTATTGATGCTTTTATTACTATTGAAATCATATTAGGTGCTTCTGTCTCTACCATAGTTTCTTGTCTTATTTTTATGTTTTGATTTCATGTATTATTTTATTTATTCTATTATGATTCATTTCTAAAGAAACATCATGATTTATGTCTCTATTCCTGTTAATAATATTTTAAATGTTTTTTTTTGATATTCTATTGTCATGCTCATGTTTACATTTACATGTCCTCTTTTTTTTACCATTGATGAGCATTAGAGTTCACCCCATGTTATGTTTCTTTTCCACATGTTATAAATAATTGTTATAAGTATGTGTATTTAATGGAATTATCTTGGTGGGAAATATTAAATATATTTCCCAATAATATAATTTTGTGTCTGAAGAATCCAAATGCCTTTAAAAAATATGTTATTTTGGAATTTCTTTTAGTAATATATTATTTATTCTCCAAAATTGATGCAATTTCCATGTATCAAAATATGTGGTCATTATTTGAATATTCGATGTTTCCTAATATAGATTTTATCCATATTAAGTGAAACCCAAATGAAAACAATTACCAAACTAAAACTCTAGTGGTAATTTTTAATGGTAAGTGTAAGATTTGTTTCTTTCACTACTATAAAACTACACTTACCTAGTGCTAGGATTGTATGTGCGCATTCTAAAAGGACTATTTACCCCCCCCCCCCCCCCACCCTTTACAGCGCTAGAGTGATCATAATAAAATGGGGTTCTTTAACGGTGATAATATAGTTCTCTTGAAGGGTTCTATTTATCAATTATTTTTTAAAAGTGCCGATAAAGGACCATCATTTATCAATAATACAAAAAAAACCACTAATAAAATAGGAAATTTGTAGCGCTATTAAAAAATCTCTAATAATAGGGGGTCTTTATGAGTGCTTCTAAAAGGGTGATGATAAAAGGTAGTAATTAACACTTTTTTAAAAGTATAGGAAATGATCCCCCACTATACATTTTTTTTACTCGAGTTACTAATGTGAATATTTCCAAAAATATATATTTCCTTAATAGACACCAGTGCAGGATGTTACGACTGTTTGGAGGACTTCTATACCATTTTAGCCTCAAAATAGGTGATTGAGGGTTCTCGTCGGTCATAATGTCCTGAATATCATCAGAAGATTCAATATGATAGGTGTTAAAGAAAAAATTGACACACTATTCCTAACATATCGAAGATTGAGTGGATGTTTATTGTGATTATCCCATATAACCATTAAAAATTAAAAACCCTAAAAACACTGAAAATAAAATAATTTTTGATTCAGGATTCTTTTTCTACTCTACAAACATTCAAATAGACGGATAATAAATTGGATCAATGATATGAGATTTAAATAATTACATAGTCAAATGAAAAATATATATTTTAGTTTAAAATATTATGAAGAAATTGAAATTCAGTTTCAAAAGGCTGTATCATTTCATCTTGGTGACTATTTGGGAACTATAACATATCAACAAGAATTTTTGAGGAGATCTATTCCCATGATGTTATAGATATGAGATCATAGAGAAATGCCTAGTTTTTAAATCCCAAAAGGCCAAAAATACTTGTAACATGGTTTTTTTCACGGACCCCAATTTCATAAAATTCAAATGCCTATATCTTCTGATGTAGGTTTCTAATGAGACTATACCACAGATCATATCGAATATTGTTCCATGATATAATATTTGAATAGTATTTTAGCTGGAATTCATTAATGGATATGCGCTTTATGGTCCTAGTTTTGTGTGTGTGACTAGTTCCATCAAAAACAGACTCATCCTCTTCAAAAAAATGTGAACCTAATGACCTTTAATTAAAAGACATGAAAGATTCCATTTAGATCAATATATAAATATTTTTATTATATAAAACTCTTTGTGTTTAATATTTATTTCCCACAAACCACCAAAATCCAGAAAAATAATATAGTTGTATTATATCCTCTTGATGTAGAAATGTATTATCGAACTTAACATTTGTATATTGATGATAGTTTGTGCTTATATAATCATGTGTTCCCTACGACATATGTTGTGCCTTCTAGATCCAAGATGTTAATAAATTATATCTTTTAGAAATGATAACTATTATAAAATCATGCAACTAGAATTTCTAGTGCACATAAATACTAATCATGTAATCAATAGTGATGATCTACCTGATGGATAAGAAGTTTGAAACCTTAATTATTCAATCAAAGATAACCATTACTAGATCATTCTAATAGGCTTTCCTAGGTAATCGTATCAACAAATAAATAGTGACATCCTATAATTTATATTCCAGAATAGGAATAGGTTGTAACATCCATATTACCTTTGATGCTTGGCCTTCACCTACTAATAGGTAAAACATATCACCACAAATTGTACTACCTACTTCTTCATTCCATGCCACCATTAATTTATACTAATATTTTGAGGGATCTTTTTCAAACATTGGGTTACCTCTCATCTTGTTTTATGAAACTATATCATCTTTTCCACATGAAAGCTCATAAAAACACATACTCATCCATTTAATAGAATTGAATTTACACTACCAATAGAGAGTTCAGTTACTGGCTCTCCACCATATATTCTATCTCATAGAAATAAACCATCAAAATCTTATAACTATTCAGTATTTATTTGATCCAAGAAATTATTATAAAAGATATTTAATTCAGATCTACACATCAATGTAACTCTTAAACATCTAGAGTGGGGTCTAACAGGAGTCACATCATCAACAATACAACACATTAATCCTATGAACCATATGTTTGTGTAATCTAACTTATGGAATCCGTAATGTAGTTTCACTTGCATTAAATATGATACATATTTAATTCAAAAGTCTATAGATACTCAAAACACCCTCTCAATTGGATTTTTATTCCCCCTAGGAAAAGGAGTACCTTGAAATCTTGTGGGTTTGTGTGTAATAGAAAAATATTTTTGATATGATATTTCACAAGAATCTAATGTCATGTAAAACTATATATATAGATCATGAGTAGGATAATTCCTCTAATGAAAACTCATTTTTTGGAGACATAAAAACCACCCATTAATCCTACATCAGAATTACTCATTGTCAAATTCTACATGCAACATAATACAGAATATATACCTTAATAAAAATATGTATATTAGGTATTGGTGTTGAGGTCATCCAATTCATTATATATTGAAAATCACTCAAGAATTTGAACAAGTAAAAATCATTCCCTTAGTGGGTATCCCAGGCATTGGTTATTTCAAATGGTATATATCCTTGATAAGATTATAGTAATACCATAATAGACCCAGTAAAATTCGATCATCAAAGGAATTATTGGTTATATCCCAAGATAACATTTTTTAACCATCTCTAGATCAATAGAATCTCAAGCCACTGAGTAAACATCACCCTAAAAAGTGAACTATGTCAATAAAAAACAATATTTGGTTTTGATTGTTTATTGGGTATTATCTCTTCATGTAAGAAACACAATGTGATGTTGTTGGCCATGACCATATACCGAATAGAAGTACATAAGTACAATAGAATAAGCAGCTAATAACTGATATAGTAAAGTGTAAGAGATCATATTTTTTAAGGGCCAGAATATCTCTAGTTTATTCTTTAGACTAAATGGCATCACCATGTACTTATAAAATCCAAACCATATCTAAAAATAAATATGATGTATATCTAATGGTATCATCATCAAATAGTGGTATATTGATCTTAAAAATATCTTGGAGAATATCATATAACCACTCATATAATAAAAGTGTTCATCTATGTGTAGAAGGTGATACATATTCATGATTTTAATCTACATCAATCCCTAATCCTCCATAAATATGCACAATGTCTCATCATCCTTCACGGTATAAATAACTAGATAACCCCACAAATATGCTCTAGGATGTAATTTTTTTTGCTCCCATGTCATCAAATAGAATCATCAACACTTGATGCTTTAATAGTTCCATAATATAAGGTAGAATAGAAACTATATCTTCTCCCAACATCTACTAAATAGTGAGAATGATATTCCACTGTGATAGTAATCCATTACACATGTTATAGTGAACATGCTGAAAATTGTCTACCGATGGAGGATATGTACACCTCTACATTCCACTAACATTAATAAAAAGGACTTTTATCAATGTCATGTTTCAATCCAATATTCATTGAAATCATCCTTTATATCCATCATAAAGTTTCCACTCACCATTGTGAAAATAGTCTCCTCCTTCAAGAGATAGAAAGGTAACATTCATGTGATAACAGTTGATATGAGCTTGGTATAGAACCATATAATAATTAAAATGAATCAAATATAATCATATCATTTCAAATAGAAACATTTCCAAAAATAAATGGAAACCAACTATTTTGAGGGAACATTCCAAGAAATATATGATATTATCCCATAAATGTCCCATATTTGTACTAATGGGAAAGAAGTAATCCCTTATTTCCACACACAGAAATGAGGGAACATATTTGTAGATGGAGAATATATGAATGAATGTGATGAATTTTTGTTAATTAAATGCATAAAAGGGTATATGATACAATAATAGTAACTTTATCTTTTGAAGGAACTACATCCATGATAATCAGAGTAGACTGCATAACATAAAACACACTCACCAGTCCTCAATGTGCTATATTATGAATCCCCTATGATCTTCCCGCATCCTAGAGATTCTGATCCTACTCTAGGGTACCACATCCCATAGAATGATATGAACATAAAAATATACTCCATTTACTGATATACTATGGTTTTTCTATGTATGTTGCATAATCTGGTACCTTTTCCTGATCCCAAGCCACTACTCTGTCACTACATGCACTATAAAACCTCTGTAGGTTACCCATCATACCATGTGAAATTCATTTTATATAAGGGTTTTGATATTGTTCAAACTTTTTTCCATAATTTCATTATGATATTTTTGCAATGGAAACTTTTATTGATATTTTTCTCAATTCCCTAATTCCTCTTCCAACTATTTCCTAGTGAAAACAATCATAGTAGTTCTTATTTTAATAAGAATAAGAGCTCTTAGTTCGACAATTTCTAACCATCCAACCAGATGTTATGACCTATATAAATTACCATCTATGATGAGTGTTTGGTTTATCAAATATGAAGAAATAATCATGTAGAATATATTCAACTACTTCATGATCACATAGAAAATCATATCCTAAAATTTTTCCCAAGAGTTTTGAATAGTATTTAATGGTGGAGGAATGCAACATATGGTGGTGAAAACTCCAATGTATTCTATAATTGACATTCCCAATTAAATTGGGCACAACAACTCATGATTCTTATATTCCCACAATACCTCTGGATTTTAGTGTATCAGAAGTATCACTTCAATATATATCCTAGATAACTCCTCTAGAAACCCATGAATCTCTATAATGTCCCACTAATTCATTGAATATCCACGAAATATGAATGAAATAATATTCCACGTCTTATGAGATAGTGTCTTGAGGTGTTTCATCATCTTTTTTACTGACTCAATCCAAATATCTATTTCCTGGTGGCTTCCCTCCCCAACAAATATTGGTGTATTTTGTAGCTAAAACTCTCTATTTATCTCATACATCAAAGGAACTATGAGAGTAGTCACCATGTATATAGATCTAATGAACCCCATGAAGCTATCATGTATATAAAAATTCTTCTGATCCATAGATATATAAGATGATCTACCATATATATGTTTAGAGTGTGATGATTTTCAGTATTTAGATACTCAATTATAATATGAAGAGGGGTAATTTTATCTATAATAAAAACAAACTCCATATAAAGCTACATAAAAAAAGGTCAACATAAAAATGTTTCGCAACAAGGAATCACTAGATCGTGGTATATATTTTTGTAGATTTTATGTGTTTTATAAAGACAAATTTAGAATTTTATATCGATTTATTAGAATTTAAAGGATTTTCATTTCAGTGATCATAAAAGAAAATATATAACGTTATATAAATATGTCCATGTCATGAATGATGAATTTAATGATATATCATTATGTGCCTATTATGATGTATGTATACTCTACATAATCCATATCATTCCATGATTAAAAATATAAATAAATAATAACCATCCAATACATGTGAATCACCATAGGTGAAATAAAATAAATCATACCAGTCAAGAATCATGAACAATAATCACATCTCTGGGAACATGGAATCCACCCCATGCATAGGTTAACTAAACCCATGAACATGATTGTTACCATTTTCTAACAAATCATAGTATACTTTATAAATTTTTTAAATTGTAAATCAATTGAAAAGATAAAAAAAGAAATTTATAACACTTTATAAAATCATATACTGTCACACTCTATCACATTAAAATTTTGGTTCGGCAATAGGCCTAAAGTGGACCTACCAGTGTGCTAGATAGTCTCAACTAACATTTAGGGAGGTAATAACATAGTGGTGAGACTAAACCCCAACGTAATTATTTAAAATATAGATGAAATTAAAAATATTAGTGTAATAGGAAAACATGAAAATGAGAAAAATATTACTAGGATGTAAAAGGAGGAACCAATAAATAAATATAGAGTGAACTGTGAAATGAATATCTAGAATGTAAATAAATGTCATACTAAATTTAATATAAGGAAAAACCCATATAAAACAAATAATATCAAAATACATCAGTTCTAAATCCAGAATAAGTATCATCTCTAAGATCCAACCAATCCAAAATAAATAATCAACCACAAGATCTCTTTCCATTCTCCATGATGGTATTTATGATATATGCTTAGGTACCAAATAGATTATCTAAGTGGGTGGGATTAATTCTCAATAGATTGACACCAATATGTCTAAAAATAATATGATAAATTGTTGATGCACCAAATTGATAAACAGGTCTACTCAAAATAATTTTAATTCAATATAATTATCAACCTACTTCAATGCCATACTAAAATGTTATAAGCACAAAACACAACCATGCAAACTATAACCCTCAATCCAATGTATAATTATATAACTAGGAAAATACATATGTATAATTTTTTTTTGTATTCTAGGAAAGGTCCTCTATAAATTTATTTCATTATCTTAAAGAATACCTCTATAAAAAAGCTACATCATAACCAAGACAATAACTATATATAATCACCTCTGTATAAATATTCCTTGTACTATATTCTTTACAACATAACTAGACGAAGTCCACTATATAAAAATTATTTCAAAACCAGATTAAGTCCTTAATATAATAATTCTACCATTAATTAGGACCCAAAAAATAATTTAAATAACTACACAACATCATATCATAATCCTTATGGGTTTAATCTTCCAATTACCAATTCCAATTCAATTACACATTCAATAATTAAATTATATCATGAGATGATACCATACTAATTTTCCAACCAATTTATAATAAATCATCAATGTAACACCCCAAAATGTGATGATAAATATTATTATTAATTTCATTGATGTACTCTATTGTACGCTACACCATGATTAGCTTGCACTATACCCAACACCGGATTAGCTTGTAGTATATGCAAACACTATTCTTCGCCTGTGTTGCACGCAAGAGTGACCGTACTCAATAGTGTGTGTTGTATGCAATACCACGTTTCACTAAACAAAGATATGTTGATATAATATTATTATGAACTAGTCATTATTAATAGTTTTAATTATATTTTTAATATTATAACAATAGAATTCATATTACACATTCTCTAGAATATGGTATGAGAACAAAATAATTATTTTTTAGTAAAATAAGTATTTTTAAAAAAATGCAATTTTCTTTCCTTTTGATGGCGCACCGATTTTAAATCTAATTTTATACAAGTTTTAATGTTAAATATGTAAAATGAAACATATTCTATTGAATCCAAACATACAAATTTACATTGGATAAATTGTTTACATTATTCTGATAACCTTAATATTTTGATGAATAGTAAAAAAACGCTAAATTTCATTTAAAAATAACATTTTTCAACGAGATAAATTATATGGTTATATTATAATATTGAATGAATTTAAAGTATAAATAAAATATTTTTTTTACCATTTAATATAATTTATTTCATCTTCATTAATATTAAATTGAATTCATAGGTAGAAAACATTCCAATATTTTGCAATGTTTTAACTTTTAAAACCAATTTTATCAACATCGGGATAAATTTTAAATTAAACACTGAAACTTCTATGTATTAAATTTGAAAAAATGGATTCCATATTTGGAATAATATGGTCCCAATTATGTTAAAATGATATTTTTTATTTCTAGGCTTTATGAATAGTAACTATAGAAAATTGTATTTACCATTGTTAAAGGTAAATCAAGTAATTATGGGTAAATATAATATTATAAAATTACCCTAACACTTGTATTAATATAACTGGATGATTATAACTTTCTGTAAATCATTCTTGGGTTGAAATAGAATGTATTGGAACCCACTAGGTTGTGATTAATGCCATTAATTTATTTTATTTATAGAAAGTGAAATATGTCTCACTTAAACTTTAATAATTAAAGTATTTTTAATATAATGTTATTAAGAATATAAATTCAATTATACATACTCATTTTAAATCTTAAATTATTTTCTTTTTTATGGTATTATATTTGTAATTTTTAAGAATTATTTAATTACCTAAATAGCTTATACATTAATGATGAAGAAATTATTTATTTAGTGAAAAATAAATAATATATATTTTATTCAAACAATAATACCCATAAAAGGCTCAAAACCCTGAAAAAAACTTATTGGTCATGTATATATAAACCATAATCAAACAATGATCGAATTGGGGACCATTTGGAGCCTTATAAAATTGATTATGACAAATATATTATTATATTTAAAATAATGATAATGTTGTCACCTTCATAATTTAATAAATATTACAATTTAAATGTTGTGATTTTAAGATAATAAATTCGAGAAAATTTATTCGTATGAAATATATTAAAGGTATATTTATCATAGTATTTTATTTTCAATTTTTATGAAAAAATAAATATATTAAATAGTTAAACATAAATTTTGTAGTAATTATTTTATTTATATAAATATCAAATAAATGATTTTAAATGTATTAAAATAACTATTATATGAACTAATTAATGTGATACACGAGTATTAAAGATGAATATGACTTTTTAGGAATATATTAAATAGTTTTTTTAGAGAATATATTCTCTATAGATTTTATTTAAATTCGAATAAATGAATTGTGTCAAAATGGGCACTATAGATATTTTATGAAAATAACATAATATTAAAATGTGTAAAAATCACAAAAAATATTTTGAAATTACTAATTAAAATTTATATGTTATATCATGTCATAATGGATCAAATTATGTACAATTAACAACACATAAGTAAGTATTTATAACCATTTAAAATTTATAACATTATTAGAAAAAATAAAATTTTATAGACTAAAAAAGGATAAATCAAAATGATAAGTTTTTAAATAAGATCAAAACATGTCTATATTTGATTGGTTGAATATATTACAACCCTATATTATCTCATATCTGAATTTGAGTCACTTTGGAAGTTATTATGTGTGGATTAAGCTTATTATAAATTAATATTTTTTAAAATTTGAAAAGTGCCCCTATACTCGCCTATATAAGGGCACCTCTTTCCCTCTCCTCCTCGCACCATTTTTAGCCTTCAAGCACTAAAACCCCTTAAAATTACTCTTCTAAACCTTTCTAGTTACATTATAGAGGTTATGGTCTTCTCAAAAGACCAACTCTAGTCCACAAAGAGGATGTTCAAAGGAGGTGCATCGAAGAAGAGCTAATCTGTTCTACTGATTCTTTAAAATTCATTATTCTTATAGATCCTCTTCTTTAGTGGATTCATTATAATGTAATAAAATATGTATAAATAATATATGGATATTTTATTATAAATATGAAACAAACCTATTTCACATTTTATCCATCCTATAGAAAACAAAATCCCCACGCGTGTGTAATTACGGAATACCATCTCCACATCGGGGTCTAATGCGTTTTCCCCCACCACCATACTTGGATGGGTATAATGGTGTAACGAATAAATATAAATTTTTATTATAACATGATACTGATAATCAGATATTCTATCATCCACTCCAATTCCATTCAATAATTATGGGAATGATATCATCGCTCGTGTGTACGTACGGATTACTCTCTCAACGATGTGTTGACATTCATTATCCATGTTAACCATTCAAGAGTGATTAAAAAGTATATATAAAAGTAATCATGAAATATATGACATAATAATTATATTGTATTTATTTATATATATTTATTTCATTTAATTCCATTCAATTTAATACGGAAATGAAAAAACCGTTCTTGCGTACGTACGACCTACCATCTCCATGAACGGTGTATTTCATTCCATTTATTGAGTTATTAAATATATTATATTCTGAATATATATTATGTATAAATCATGTTTTAAATTCTGGAAGTATGTAAATCATGATATAAGTAATGATATTATGTACAAAAAGTCCAAACATGTACGATAAATGAAACGATGTTACCCAAAACGTTGCATTAACATGGAATTGAAAAATGAACGAATAATATAAAGACATAAGTGAATCATATATGATATTGAAAAAATATTACTATGGTTCTATTACAAGTAAATAATATGCTTAATCTTCACTAAATAGGAGTCTCAGACACATACAAATGAAATTGGACATAAGGTATTGGATAATTATTCCAATCTCATTCTTATTTGAGATTGTTTATTCGTAAATATTTACTGGTGTTATATTTATAATTCATGTCCATGTTTTGTAAAAATGTATTAATAAAATGTTAAATATTATTCCATCTATTTTTAAAGTCATTTTAATATTTTTTTTACTTTTACCACATGGTATGGAAGGAATCATTCTTCTTTTTACCAGACGAGGTAATTTTTGGCCTTTCTGGAAAAAGAATGAGGAGAATGATATTTAATTTATATGACAGGAACAGATTTTTAATATTTCATAACACCGTATATCAATGATGCTTCCTATGTATGATTTCATGATTATTTTCCACAAAAATCATTTCTTTTAAATTTTCATATCATTTTCATAAAAAAAATTTTTTGAAGAAGAAAGGATATTTTCCTCAAAAACTATGTTCAAGTGTTTTATCAAAATTATTTTCCATCAAAGAGGATATAGATTTATGTTTCATTATATATTATTAAATTGATTTGATTATGTTATTATGGAATTATTTTCATGAAGTCCTTTTATCTAATATAGATTATGTTATGAAGGCATGATGTTTAAGAATCCCATTCTTTGTACATGGGTTATACTATGAAGTATTATTTATGATTTTGTGGTACAGATAAGAATGGTTTCATTATGAGATGGGTGGTACCTATATCTCCCTCCAATTGATTGGTTAATGATTTATATATCATGAGATAGACATGGCAGGAACAGAAAGTAAATCTTGTCGAGTAATACAAGGGTGGAATGGCTGGTAAACCCGATTCAGTAATGGAAATTGTCCACTATGATGGTTTTATAAGCAATGCCTTGGCTACTATGGAAATCATATCATGTCCTCAATGGATTTCCACAATTACATGTTTTATTCCCATGATATTTTTTCATGATTGATATTCCATTATGATCTATGCCTTACGTACTGCCAAGATTTATTTCACAACTCACGATTTTGATGTATAAATTTTATGACTATGTTTTTTTATGTTCAAATGTATATGGTTTGTTTTATTTTCTCTACGCATACCCTTACAGAGAATTTGTTCTCACCATTTACATGTTTTATTTTCCCCAGAATATAATGAATGGTTTTAGGTAAGAAAAATAAATGGGATGATCTTTATGAGAGATGTTGAAGATCATTCACCATGATTAGAAGATTATGTTCCATTTTTCTAAAGACAATAAAATTTTACGGTCCATGGTTTTTTGTTTTTGTTATTTATTAAGTATTCCGCATAAGTAATGTAATGTCCATGTACATCATGCTTTGGGTATCTATAGTTGGTATCAGAGGGAAATTTTAGTTAACCATTTTAAACTTGGATGTGAAATCATTATTGATATCCCTAGATATATTTCTAGGGTATGTGTAGGGATGTCACTATTGTTAAGTATAAGTATTGGCTTTAGTCCTAGAATTATGTTAACGATTATGAAAAACCTAGGGTGAACCTAAGCTATCATAGATTAAAGAAAGTGTTATAATTTATACATCATATATGCGACTTTTTATGATTATTTGGTTTTTCTTTATTTTAATTGTTTCTTACACAATGATTTCTGGTTTTAGTTAATGGAGGTAACTAGAAGGAATTGGGTTAACATTGAATCTGATGGAGAAATCGGTGACTGTGAGCAGATAAATTTCATAATTCCTAGAGAGAAAGATATTGTGATTATGTTCAATTCGTCATCACGATATAAGATTACTATGGTGAACCGTAGTGGTATTCCTAAGTCATAAAATAAGAGTAAGATGGATTTTATGCATGTTCTCATAGAGAGAAACATAGATAATGGAAGATGAAGCTTTCTACATATCAAGAAGATGGGAAGAAGAACCTTGAGGTATACCTCAAATGGGGGGGAAGATGTTATCTGTGTGGGGAAAAGGGACATAGAGTGACAGACTGTTATGGGGTTTAATGTCTTGCCTTTGGAGAACATGGGCATTACCCAAATCAATGTCGCGACCTAAGTGGTAACTTATAAAATCAAATAAGGACCTATTCCATGCCAATAATTGAAGAGGATTTATTAAACGAATTATGTATTAGAATTAAAAAATAATGCAGTTAAGGTATTTTTTTGGTATATTGAATTATCTGTTTATTTTTCCATAGTGCTTTTATATAAGAATATGGTACCGGTAACCATGAAAATTGATTGAAATATTTTTGGAAAGAAGATTATATTAGAATAATGAAGGGATATGGAGAAAATAATACCTTTGAATGTATTAATGAGTGCATGACTTATATAATGACAAAGTGATATCATGGGTTGAGTATATAGAATTTTTGGTATTTTTGTATGTGCAAAGAGTTAACTTTTGACATAATTCGTTTTTTCACCAATGTTATATGGTAATTCATGTTTCAAGATAACACATGATTAAGGTATTCATATGTTTGGAATCTGAATAACAAGATATATGTGGGATAAATGATGGTATTCTGATGCTTATAAAATGAACTTTCTAGTAATAATTTTCTTTATATTGTGAGTTTGGACAAAAGTATTTTGGATAAGCCTAAAGGTTGGAATGTATTAAGTTGGTCATCAGAAAGTATTGTTTAAGGCTTGAGATTTTTGATATTCTGATAGTATAGTTTTAGAAAATGGACAACCCATTGCGTCAGACAAAGATACGAGAATCAAACCCACAATTGATGTGCGAAGAGCCTTTATCACTTACCAATAGCCTACCAGAAGTACCTAGTTAGTAGAAATTATTTTAAATTTCTAAGTAGTATGATAGATGATGTTGTAGTACATTTTTGGAATCATATATGGTAAACCTCACCATAGATGGACTTCTGTATATTGGACAACTTTTTCTAACCTTTTCTTTGAGACAGATGGAATGACCAATCATTCTATCACATGATCTCTTAACACTTCAAGAATGAAAATTTTAACTTCATTTATTTCAATAAATGATGAAGCAGAAATTGTTCATAGAATAACCAATGATAAAATTACACTAAAATCAAGTAAGTATTTCTCATTGTACAGAAATTTATCAACTTTAGGGAAATGATCATGAAAACTGAAAAAGTTGTCCTAATACCCTCATATCTGATGAATTGGATGGTACCTTAGATCATAAAAAATATATGGATTTGTGATTGTTTTATTTTTCCTAGCCATGTTTTCTATCACTCTCTATCAGAATTGATGGTTAGATTTCCCTTCCATATCTATATTTTCAGCTATGTTATCCTATGTGAAAACACAATGATGAGTTAATTTGGGTAACCATTTCCTTTCATACCATTTGTTTTAAAATTATGTTTTGATATTCCTTTTTACAATGTGGGTTTCTATGAATGAAATTTAAAGTAGTAAACCATTTATAACCCCAACAAATTTCGAGGGTGAAATTCATTTTAAGGGGGGTGGAATGTAACACCATAAAATTTTATGAGAAATGTTATTTTTAATTTCATTCATAACATGTGTTGTATGCTATACCAAGATTTTATTGTGCTATAAAAAACATCATATTAGCTTGTAGCATACGCAAACACTATTCTAGGCATGTGTTGCACACAAGAGTGACCTTTCTCAATAGCGTCTGTTGTAGGCAATACCAAGTTTCAATAAACAATGATATGTTGTTATAATATTATTATGAACTAGTCATTATGAATATTATTATCCACATTTATAATTTTAAAACAATAAAATCCATCTTAAACATATTATAGAACACAGTATGAGAACAAAATAATTTTTTTCGGTAAAATAGGTATTTTTCAAAAAATAAAACTCTGTCGCCTTTTGATGGGTCCCCCATTTTAAATAAAATTTTTTAAAAGTGTATAAGTTAAATTAGAGAAATTAATCTTCTTATTTTTAATTAGAAAATAAAAATTTAAATTGTATAATGTTTTGACACTATTCTGATAACCTTCATAATTCGATGAATAGTAAAAATATGCTAAATTTTAATTAAAAAACAACTATTTTCATCAAGATAAATTATATGGTTAAATTATAATATTTAATGATTTTAAAGTATAAATATAATATATTTTTACCTTTTAATATAATTTATGTCATTTTCATTAAGTTTACATTTAATTCATAGGTAAAAATATTTCAATCTTTTGCAATGTTTTAACTTTTAAAACCTATTTTCTAAACAAGGTGATTAATTTTAAATTAAATACTGCATCTTTGGTGTACTAAATTTGGAGAAATGGATTCCATGTTTGGAATCATTAGGTCCAAATTATATTAACAGGCTACTTTTTATTTTTAGGCATTATGAATAGTAACTATGGTAAATTTTATTTACCATAGTTAATGTTAAATCAGGTAATTAAGGGTAAATATAATATCATAAAATTACCCTAACACTTGGTTTAATATAATGGGATAATTATATTTTTTTTGTAAATCATACTTGGTTTGAAATGGAATCTATTGGAACCCACTTGGATGTGATTAAGACATTTAATTTATTTTATTTAATGAAAGTCAAAGTTGTATCATTCGAACATTAATAATTAATGTATTTTTAATATAAGGTTATACAGAATGTAAATTTGATTATAAATACTCATTTAAAAGATAAAATGTTTTTCTTTGTCATTGTAAGTTATTTTTAATTTTTAATAAATATTTAATTACCTAAAAAACTTATACATTAATGATGCAAAAATTATTTATTTAGTGAAAAATCAATAATATAGTTTCATTCAAATAATAATACCCATAAAAGCTCAAAAACATGACCAAAACTTATTGTTCGTGTATATATAAGCCATAATCATGAAATGGGTGAATGGTGGACCATTTTAGCCCTATAAAAGTGATTATGACATATATATTATTTTATTTTAAATATTTTAAATGTTGTCACCATCATTAATTAATAAATATAAAAATTTAAATGTTGCAATTTTAAGATAATAATCTCAAGTAAAAGTATTCCTATAAAATATATAATACATATCTTTATCATAGTATTTTATTTTCAATTTTTATGCGACAAATATGTATATTAAATAATTATAAAAAAAATTAGTTATTATTTTATTATGATAAATATCAATAAAATGATTTTAAATTTATTAAAATATATATTATAAGAAGTAATTAATGTGCTCCATGAATTTTATAGATTAATAGGACTTGTTAGGTATATATTAAAAAGTTTTTTTGAAAATATATTTTGTTTAGATTTTATTTAATATCAAATAAATGAATTGTGTCAAAATTGGTACTATTGATATTTTATGAAAATAACATATTATCAGATTGTTTAAAAATAAAAAAAAATATTTAAAAATTATAAATTTATATTTATATTGTCTACCAAGTCATAAAGGATAAAATTATTTACAATTAACAACACATAAGTATGTATTTATAACCATTTAAAATTTATAACATTATTAGCGCAAATAATATTAAATAGATTATATAAGGATTAATCAAAATTATAAGTTTTAAAATAAAATCAAAACATGTCTAAATTTGATTGGTTGATGAGGATAAAAACCTATATTATCTAATATGAAATTTTTTGTCAGTTTGTAATTTTTTATGTGGGGTATGAGTTTATTATAAATTAATATTTTTGAGGATTCCAAAACTTCCCCTCTCCTCTCCTAGATAAGGGCACCTCTATCCCTCTCCTACTTACACCATTTTGAGCCTTCATGTTTGGCCATCCCCTACCAGTGCCTCTATTAAAACTCTCTAGTTACATTATAGAGGTTCTGGTATTCTTGAAAACCAAATCTAGTCTAATAAGAGGATGTTAAATGGAGGTGCGTCGAAGGAGAGGTAATCTCCTATACTGATTCTTTTAAGTTTATTTATTCTTATACTTCCTCTTATTTAATTGTTTCATTATAAGGTAATTCCATTAGTATAACTAATATACTTATATGTTATTATAAATACAAAAAAAACCCTATTTCACCTTTTATCCATCTAACGGAAAACAAAATCACTGCACATGCATACGTACGAAATACCGTCTCCACGCCGTGGTGTAATCTATTTTCCACCACCACCATATGTGGATGGGTATAATTCTGTAAAGAAAAAATATATATGGTTATTATAACATGATAATAATTTTGAGATATTATATCATCCACTCCAATTCCATTCAATAATTACAGGAATGATATCATCGCTCGTGCGTACGTACGGATTACCTTCTCCACGATGCGATGAGATTTATTCTCAATATTAACAATTAAATAATGATTATAAATTATATATAATAATTAATCATGAAATATATTACATAATAATTATTCTATATTTATGTATGTATGTATATATATATATATATCATTTACTTGCATTCAATTTATTAAGAAAATGAAAGCAGCGTTCATGCGTACGTTTGGACAACCGTCTCCATGAAAGGTGTATTTTATTCAATTTATCAATCTATTATATATATTATATTTGAAATATATATTATATTTAAATCATGTCTTACATTATGGATGTAATTAAACCATGATATATGTAATTATATCAAGAACAATGAGTCCAAACTCGTACGATAAATGAAACGATTTTACCCAAAATGTTGCTTTAACATTGAATTGACAAATGGACGAATAATATAAAGATCTAAGTGAATCAAATATATGATATCATAAATATTATTATGGTTATGTAAAAAGTTTGTAATATGTTTAAACCCACTATACTGGAGTCTCAGACACATACGGAAGAAATTGGATTAAGGATGGGGACTATTATTCCAATATCGTTTTTATCTGAGATGGTTTATTCATAAGTATTTAGTAGGGTTATATTTATCATTAGTGTCCATGTATTCTAAAAATGTATTCATAAAATGTTTACTATTATTCCATGTATGTTTAAATTCATTTTTTTCTTTTTTTACTATTACCACATGTTATGGAAGTAATCATTCTTTTATTTACAATACAAGGTACTTTTTGGATTTTCTGGAAAATGTTTTAGGAGAATGTTTTTTTAACTTATATAGTAGGAAAAGATTTTTGTGGTTTCATAATGCCTTATTTCAATGAAGATTCCTATGTAATATTCCAAGATTATTTCCCACAAGACTCAATTCTTTTAAAATTTCATGTCATTTTGAGAAAAGAAAATTATTTTGAATAAGATAGGATATTTTTCTAGAGAACATAGTTCAATTGTTCTATCAAAGTTATTTTCGTTCAAATATTATATAGGGTTATGTTTCTATATCTATTATTACATTGATTTCATTATGTAATGATGGAATCATTTTTATGAATTTTTTTTCTTATATGGATTATGTTACGATGACATGATGTTTAAAAATCCCTTTCTTGTTACATGGGTTATGCTATGATGTATGATTTATGATTTTTTTGAACACATAAGAATGGTTTAATTATGAGATGGGTGTAACCAATATCTCCCAAAAATGAATTGGGTAATGATTTATACTTCATGAGATAGACATGGATGGAACGATAAGTAAATATGGTTCAGTAATACAGTGTTGGAACAACAAGTAAACTTAGTTCAGTAATGGACATTGCCCACTATGATGGTCTTGGCAGCAATGCCTTGGATACTATGGAAATAATATAATTTTATTAATGGTTTTCCACAATTAAATGTTTTACTCCCATGAAATTTTATCATGATTGATGTTCTTTTATGATCTATGCCTTACGTACGGGAAATATTTATTTCACAACTCAAGATTTTGATGTTTAAACATTATGTTAATGTTTTCTTTAATTTCAAATGTATATTGTTTTTTTTATTTTCTCCATTCATACCTTTACTGATCATTTGAGCTCACCCATTTTATGTTTTCATTTCCCCAGGATATAAAAAAAGGTTTTAGGTATGAAAACAAAAGTGGATGATCTTTATGGGAGATTTTGAAGATTTTTCACTATGATTAGAATATTATGTTCCATGTTTCAAATGACACTAAATTGTTACGGTCCTTGGGTGTCTGTTGTTGTTATGTATTAAGTATTCCTAAAAATTAATGTAATATCCATGTACTTCAATCATTGGGTCTCTACAATCAACATCCATCACATTATTCAATTAATCAAATTTTCAAGTTTAATATATCATAAGAAATCACCTGAGTTCTTATTTGATTCTAATTTTTTTATAGATTTTCCAACTCATTATTAATTTAGTGCGCTTAAAAAAAGGGTAACTCTAAGAAAGGACTCAACACCAATTTATGAATGTAGTAAGATAACTAATCCAACCATTGATTTATGACCAACCAATATTCATGTAATTAACATCCACCTTATGTAAGTGCAATCATAGTATTTAACATAACTAAAAATTAAATTAAATATAGGGTTAGGTTTTATACCACATTCCTTTTTTCATAATTCAGAACATTGATTACAACATGTAAATATGAAAAAATATGAAGGTGATGTTGATCATTAATAAAGTATAGATCACACAAGGAAAAGATCTCTAACAAATGCCATAGTGGAAAACATATTTATAGCACTCCCTCGTATATAAATGAACATGAGTGGAAACATATATAAAAAATCACATTAGCGATTATATACAGTCTGTAGAGGTCCATAATATAATATGGCAATTTAAATTCACCCAGAAAACACATCAGGTATTTTTGAGGAGGGATAAAGTTGAATGAATAAATAAAACATACACAAGACGGAAAATATAACAACTGAGCCTAAGAAATTAACAGTGTGTAACACTTTTATGGAGATTAATTATCAGTTTATATGTTATTCTAGAAAACATGTCACCATGAATTAAAATAAAACTGATCATGAAATACATGGGTTTATTCATTTAAACCATGTGTATTCATTTCAGGTCATGAACCTATTTTGTGGCATCTTCCAAATGAAATTTAAATGTAATTTAACATTTACATGTAATGTATAGTCTCTATAAGATTATTAAATCCTAGATTTTACAAAAGTGACTGAACATCCTATGACTCCCTATGAACTCCCAATAACTCATTATAATACCATTTAAATATTTTATTCCAAGAGGTCATTAATTAAAAAATATACATCCTTGATTTTTTTTTCAATTCACCCAAAAAATACATCCATCCTCTAAGTAACATGGCCAATAAAGATCCCTGACAAAGAATTAATCAAAAAATTTCATTCAACAAACCATTAAAATTATGTCATACATGTTAACAGACTATATCATATAAAAAAGGCTATATTTTTATGTTACAATCTTATCATTTTAGGTATTTCTTATTATTAGAATTACAATAATACAATAATATAAACTATCTCCTAAGAAACTCATATATATTCTTTTCATTGTTTAACATATAATAATACATTTTTCTCTTCAGTTTCCTCCCGTTCTATGCTAAATATCACAAAAGAATGATTTTTTATGAAAAAATAATATTTATTAATATTTTTGGATAAATTATTTTTTCATATAAAACACGGTTTTAAAAAAAATTAAACATTTCATTATAATTCTTCAAATGATTTATTAATGTCAATTTTCCAATGTTTCAATTTTTTGAAAATGGTTATAATATAATCTTAATTTCATTTTGAAAAAAAATTATATAAACTATTTCAAGAAAATGATTATGGAATCAAGATTATAACTAGTCAGAAAGATAATGATATTATAGGAATCATGAAAATAATTTTATTTTATGATTTATTTATATTATTTATTGGTAAATTTTTATGAAAATGGTTTTATTATTTTATATTTTAAAATGTGTCCTTCAAATTTGTTTTAATTTTTCATTATAAACTGTTGAAAATTATTTATATGGACTATATTATGTGTTTTCAATGTTATTTTCAATTAAAATAATTCTAAATTTTTTTATTAATTTTTACAATTAAAAACTCACTTTCAATGAGAATATATTTATCTCAATATATGGTCTACTTAATTTTTCCAATTCATTTTCTTTCTAAGATGAAATTATTTGAAGTTACATATACTTTACTAAGGATATAAACATAGGGTACATTTTATATTTATTCTGTAGATTTTTTCTTTTAATGTTGAAAGTTAATTTATAACAACTTTTTTTATCAAATTGTTATAGAATTCTAAATTACATATTAAACCAAAATCGTTTTTCTATGTGTTTTTATTTTATGAAATGAGGAAACGACAATGCAACATGTTTATTTTCTATTAATTATCATGTGATGAAATATTAATGAAACCCATTAATTTTACTAGTTCTAATATGATATTTATATATTTATGAACTTGTTTCACAAATATGTTTTATTTTTATTATCTGATAGAGGCTACATTATAACAATGAAAAATGGTTGTTTTTTATCCAATGAAAGATTTTACATTATTAAAAAAATAGAGGAACCTATTTATCGCCTAAAATTTATTAATAATTATTGATAACTAATAAGATAAAATTAATTTAATGTGGAGGTCTATGGAGTTAAATAATTTTTTATGCATACTTTGTTAGTCTTCAGAGTAAAACCTGATTAATATAATTATTTAGGGATAAACCACATACTATTACGATATATATTGAAATAATCCATGAATATTATAATAATTATTTAATATACTTTTTTGTTTTCTAGAAATTTATATCCAAAGTCAATATTATTCTCTCAAGGATCATGTTAATTTATTTTCTCAAATGTTATGTCTTATGAAATGAAAATCTTTATTCTATGTCTCAGGATATTTGGTAATTTATATTTGGGGTATAGTTCTAATATGTTATAGTGATGTTATCATACCCTTGTAATCATGTTATGTTTATATATTTCCTATATTTGACATATTTAAAATCATATCTCACACTCTCTTGTGTTTCATTTCCATAGTTTATGATTATTGGTATTACATGTGATATTTCTTAGAAAGATTCTTGTAATAGGTAACTTTATTGGAGATAATGTAAATCTCTTACAAACTAGTAGTTCATGAATCTTAGGATCTAAAGTCACAATACTGTTATGATCCTCAGGAATGTGTTTTTTAATTGAATGAATAATTATATAATAGATATAACATCTATTTAATAGATATTTAGGTACTTACAACCTTCATGTTATTACATCACAATGGCACTCTCTATATTAGTACTCAAGAATTTTACCCGGGTTGTTCTAGGACAGTGAATGTAGTCCATGCATCATAGAGAGTCATCCATTTATCCCCTCTAGTATAAAAGTGTATGTTGGAATTTCTAGTTAGTATTGAATAACTTATTAAATAAAATTGATGGTAGTATAAAAATAACCTTGTATAAACATACATCTCTATACAAATATGAGGCCATATAAAATTTCATTCTCTTTGAGGATGTCCCAAATTTACCATTTTTGAATGAAAATGAATTCAATTTATTTCATGACTATTTGATGAATTTTTTTACTATAGGTTCAAATAAATGTTTTATGATGTATAAAAAATCAGTTCTTTAACATCTCAAAATAAAATGGATTGACAAAAGGATTGACGTGATATGTTGTATGAGGATTATGATATGATTTTAACCTAATATATACCTTTGAGTTTTGATGGACAATTGATCCCTAAACTAATTTATATTCAATGTGGTCCTTGTAAAGAACTGTGTAGGTATTTAGAAATTATCATTTACTATTCAGGGTAAGACAAAACTATACATATAACATCGATAAAATTTGATTTGTATGTATGTTTGGGAAAAAAATCTATCAAAATGAATCATATAAATATAAATATTCCCCCTATGATATGGTATATAGAGAATAGAATGATGATATATGATGATAAAAATTTCCCAAAACCACCCTTAAAATGGATTTCACACATAAAAAATATTATCATCATCTTGTGAAATACTTTTCCTATAACAAGTGGGATGATCTCACTACCACATTATCGTGTAATGAAACATTTTTGAGGAATCAATATCCTCCAAATATTTAGTTGTATTTCGATTCATTGTAATACAATATACTTCTTCATCTGTCATGGAGAAAAATTTCTACTAAAACTCTAAATTTGTTTTCTAGAAGAGGATAATATCATTGTTTATGTGGACAATGTTTATAGAATGATTTATATGATGAAAATAATACATAATAATATATGTTTTTTTAAGAAAGTTATCATGAACTGGTCTCCCAGTTCATGTCAAAGGAATTAATTAAACAAAAAAGGGGTTACATGGAAATCACGAGGTGTAATGCACTTACACCCTCTAAAAGCTAATGAAACAGACAAAAAAAACATTGAAAACTAAAGAGAAATGTAAGGAAACAGCCCTGTTGATGTCCTCAAGCAATCATCCCTACTGAGAAAAATTTCAGTCCTGCTACATATATGTCAAGAGTCCATGAGATTCGGCAGGAGATTCTGAATCTAAAGGATGCAGCAGCTCTGCAGTCCTCTTTAAGATCCTTCATCAAACCGAGCAGCCAGACATCTCAGTCCAGCTTTCATAAAGCCTGCAACTGATTTTCCATGAGACACCTCATCAAATGCTTCTTTCAAAGCTAGATCCTTGTAAATGCAGTCCATCCATAAAATCAGAGAGCAATCCTAATGAAAAAAATGATAACAACCCATGTCTTCCTCCCCTGTAGTCAGCGTGAACAACCATGCGGAACATAGTACAGAGTACATGCAAGAAAGAGTTGTAGGTTCAAAAATCTAGGCCTTGTATCTTGATATCAGTGGGAAAGGGAGAGTATTAAAAGACCTCACTTCTCAACCAATCAACCTCAATCAAAGTAACGACAACATTAGGCCGAAACTGAGGAAATCCTCCTCTTAACTTAATGAAAAAACCCTTCTTTTCCAGGAGAGATTGCATAAAATCCAGAGCTCACAGAGAAGGCATCCAACCTTCCTGTTTAAAGTTAGAAATAAATCAGAAGCAAGGAGACATAGTAGATCTCCTCTGAATGTTTTTATGAAGTCCAGATGATGTCAGAAGAGTTCATCAATCCAAACATAGGTGCATGCAAACTTCTGACAAAAGGAAAATTTTCAATCCCAAGCTCCAATGCAAGAGATCGGCAGCATCATGCAACTGGCCAACAAGCTAATGAGCAACAAACCATGCTAATATCCATCTAGCCATGGAATTTTGTAAATGAGATCCTCATGCAGGGATGAATATATGTACAGCAGTCCACCTTCCAAACAACATCTCCAGTGCAAAGCTCTCCGGAGCAGCGGAAAATATCATCCAGCAGAAAAGCAAGATATAATTTTTGACTTTATATCCATCACAACACTTTTCTTATCAGAATAATAAATATATTATTAATAAAATCCCTTTTTTGAAAATATTATTACCTTAATTAAGATTATCATAAATTTTAATCATAATATTCTTCAGTAGTGTTACTGCATCAGCATTTATTTTTCATTTATATTCGGTCACTAAATTAACAAAAATAAAATTTCTGAACTAGAAAATATTATGTACGGAAAGTTACCAATATTCCTATAATAATTTATAGGATCCTTTATCTTCCATTATTTAGGATTACAAGGCATGATTATAGTATCCCATGAATTTAGAATATATAATCATTTAATAAATATTTTTAAATATCCCTTCAAACATGTGAAACAAAACAAATGTAAAATATCAATTGTAAATTTAAATATAACACATACATTTTATTAAATAGTTGTTAAAATTTAGAGTATAATGTTTATTTAAATGTATCAAAAATATATATAGATGAAATGGAATCTCAAAGAGGAATTCATCCATATGAAATGAATTTTTACAAACATGGAAGAAAAGTATCTCTAATGGGGTTTTTCTTTTGACCATATCCTAGATAATCTTTAAAAATTATATTTTGGGGAAAATGTTATATGGGAGAAGTTACTATTTTCGATATTTATATATTATCCATGGTAGTTGAACCACCCCTAAAAATATAAATTGGTTTTTTTTCATCGGAATTATGTTGAGAAAAAAGGGGTTATGTACATAATGATTTAGATTAGATCTGAATATTATATTATTATGCTAATATATATCATCAAATTATGTACATATTGAAAACATTTATTTCTAAATTGACTTTATATATAAATTTATTATTTTTATAGGAAATTTTATTTTACCTCCAGGTTGTCTGTTTATTGTTATTAAATTATAATAAGATATATTAATATCACAAAAAATAGTAATTTATAATAAAATATATTCATTGTTCTAGACTACATATTTCTATAAAATAATTTTCATATACTTCATATTTTTAAAATTAAAAATATAATTTATAAATTTTAGTATATGGATATTTAAAAATCAACATCGTTTTTTATTTATCACTCTAATATTTGTTTAAGATGTTTTTTCATAAATAATTTATTATTAGATGAAAAGAGATAATAATATTTTTATTAATTAATAAAAATTATGAAATTATATAATTATTTGATTATAATGAAAATTTTTGATAACCTCTTCCTTGGAAATTTATATTATAAACTATAAAAAATCATTTTTATATAGTTTTTTGAATGTATAAACAAGGCTTCAACACATTAAATATATATGTACCTAATATATAAAAATGGGTATCCATGATTTTTAATTGATTATAATGTGGGGAAATTAAGATATTATTTTCAATTATTATCAATTTAATACACTCTATATAATAATTTAAATTTTAAATTCATTGGAATCAATGGCATTAATAGTTGTATACTAATGATAATTTTTTATTAAAAATATCTTTTTTCGAATAATGTGTTTTTTAGTGCTAATGTTAGGTTTTACTACCATAGAAATATACATTTAATTTTATAAATTGATTATTATATTTTATTAAAAATTGTGCTTACAATTTATTATATGTAATTTCAACTTTTGCGTTTAATTTATATTATTAAGAATAATGTTAACAACCAAGATAATGGTGAATATTTTTTTTAACTTATTTTATTTTAAATATGAATTAATTTATATCTATTTGAATCCCATTAAATTATATTATTATATAAGTTATGAACACATAAATAAATATATTAAACTTAATTTTCTTTTACATCAATGAAAAAGAATATTAGGAATTTAAAATACAAAAAAAGAAATTTTTTCTAGAATAATTTTTCTACAAATTAAAAATATTAATTGAAAATATAATTTTATAATATTATAAATTTTATTGGATAACATAAATGATAAATTTAATTCAATAACACCTGAAATTATCAATATTAATTTTTATTTTTTGGTTTAATAAAATATAAATTAAAATAATTAAAAAATGTTTACCTACTTCGAAATAAAATAGTAAAATGTAAAAACAGAATGGAGAAAACATCGTAACACATTTTAAACATTTGATGAAAGACATAATTCATTATCATGGGTCATTAACATACTCAAATATACACTTTTGTTGATTTTTTAGAAACTTTATCCTTGAATTGTGTCATTGAATAATTGTAAAATGATTTTGGTTTCAAAATTCTCCCTTTTCCTAACATACAAAAGGGTACAACATCCACACATAAAATGAACGCTTCTCCTCAAAATTCATCGTTGAATCTCTAAAAATTTTCTCTCCATGGATCCCGCTCCCTCAAATTGTGTCCCCTAGATAATCATGGTTGTTGTAATAAACCAATACTTATATCATGCATGGATTATTTTTTCCCTAATATAATTTTTTAAACCTAATAAGGATGACTAATGAGTTTATAATGGTTTGGGGAATGTTTGGGGATTCTTTGGAGCTCATAACCCTGAATTGTATGAAATATACACTAGATATAAAGTTTTTAGAATCTGTGAAAGTCAATTTGTTGGGTCACTCATAATCATTTTGGGTTGGATAATGTGGCGTTGTAGGGTAAATTGTATTCCCTTACCTTATGCCAAAAAAACACACCATTTCAAAAAAATGACGAAATTATAGAACTGCTATTTTAATGTCTGTGAGATAATATTTTTAAACATGTGACCTAATAATGAAAGTCATCACTCATTATAGTATATTTTTCATAGTTTTGATAGTGTTTGGCCAACCTTGCGGAAAAACAGTGTCACCATTATTTTGGGTAAAAGTACATTTTCACTAATAATGTTATGTTCAAAAACCTATTTCCTATAATTTTCTCTAAAACTGATAGTATAGTATCATTTAACCCATTTTTAATGTATTGATCCATGTTCCATAGTTTTTGATCTTGGTATAACGTCTGAACTTTGATTTGATCCCCCTTTTGCAAGTTATATGTGCATCGATAAGATCTTGATTTCTTAATACATTATTCCATTATATTTCTCTCAATATATTCATAACGATTTTAGTTAATATTATATATTATTAGGATTTTGTTCTATTCTTCAAATATATTCTATTATATGCTAAACTAAAGGCTAATTCTAGATATGTAGAGTCATGCCAGCCTATCGTAGGTTCCCCATTACTCTTCACTCTACTTTCATGGTTACATAAATAAAAATAATTTATTTCATGATGATTTTATTAGTCTTGGACTATTAAATTGATGTTTTTTATAGTCATTAGATTCATATTATAAACCGATTTTAATTATAATATTATTCTTTGATGTTCAGGACATCAACTTTGACCACCCAATGTAGGGTGTTTCCAAAATTATTCTGCTGGAGGTTTTTTGTCCTTTTTGCAATGTCATTAAAGGGTGATTTAGATAGAACATTCTAATGGTTTTCCCATCCTTAAATATAGGATTGTTGAATAGGTTTTGGGCTATCTTTAAAATATGATGTAGTCAATATAACCTTTTATGGTAATTATTCAAAATAATTAATGAATTCATAAATGATAATTTTAAAGTAAATTATTTATATCACAGTACATAGTTGGATAAAATAAAATTCACATGGTTTATCATTATATAATTACATTAAATGTTTATGATAGTAAAAATAGAAAACATGTAATTTAATATTAAGTTATATATTTCATCTCATTCCCCTTTATCCATATCCTACTGTTGAAAGGAAACAGCTGGAAATAGTTTCATATTTAATGGAATTATTATTAAATGGATTTCTAAAATTAATAAATCAGTTAAAAGGTTCCTCATGTATACAAACCTTCAAATCATTATGTGACTGGTTGGAATTGATTTAGCCTTGAATTCATGATGGAATTCCTTGGTCACTAGTGGAAACCATTGTGGTTTAGTGATGAAAATTTTTGGTTGATACCTACTAGAGAATCAAATTCTAGACCATTAGTGGATTCTTGGTAAGTCACCCTAGGATCCCACCATTATTATAATATGATTGCATAGATACACTCCTTGGATCTAGTTTGATTTCTTCAAACCTATGGAAATTTGGATAAACCCAATGGGCTTATTCATTAGTTATCCCATTTTTTCTTAGATAAATTGCTTAGATTCATTTAGGAATTACATGACTATGGACTGACTTTGGAAACTTAACTTGGATTACCCACCTAATTCTTATAGATAAGTTTTAGTTTCTTACATAAGTTGGAATAATGAATGAGTTCATGTATTCGTTAGTTACTACATTGTATCCCTTTCATTATAGATATCATCACATGATGCATTGTTATATCATGGATCCTTTATTATCATCTTCGTCCTATATTACTTATATATATCAGGTTCTTTATAACATTCATTATCATTTCAGGATATCAGTGATGGTTTTATATACAATTAATTAAATATATTACCTATAACATAATTAAAAAAATTACATAATTACATGTTGAGACACTAGTTGGGGCTGAATTACGTACTTGGGTATTTATGTTACTCTACGTATTAACTGTTAACTATTTATTCATTAACTCATTACATATTATATTACATTTATTTCATGTTATATAAGTTGTTGAGGAGGTCTACTAAATTTTATCTCACACCCTATCAAAGGCATAATTTCCACGAGACATGATTACATGTATGTAGTTTTGGACAAAGGGATGTTTCCCAGTTAAGAAATTTTCATACTTATCTCTTGCATTAGGATGCATCTTGGAAGTAGCTAACCAACATAAAGATCATGATTCTCAAAAATAGTTTTGATTATTTTTTCTACATTTTTATATAATATAATAATTACTTCTTTATATAGATGTTTTCTTGTTTTATGGACTCATGAATTGTATTATCTGATTTTTAATATAATGTTCTGTAGTTCAGTAGTTTTATATTCTTATCAACTTATGATGCAAAATTTTTTTCAACATTAGTTATTATATTTAACATTTATTATTTTTATCTGATTTTCTACAGACTTTTAATATTGGAACATCCTCCCAATAGAAAAAACCTAGGCCCTCACAACATGTCGGAAACTTTGGAGTTTGTGGAGATGCTCTAGAGACCATGTCGCCTGTCGAGCTCAGGGATACATTGACTGTAACCAAGGTTCATGATGTTACAATGTTGTATCAAATGTTTCAGTTCAATTTTATCAATATTGAAAAATAAAAAATATATTAAGAATGATTTGAACCTAATTATTAGTCCTTATTGGGCATAACTAACACATTTCCATGGTCAATATAGAGTTTCATGATTAATGATTGTCACTATCCTCTATTATATTATAATTGAGATCATTTCACAATTTAACGACACACATTATATGTATTGGAGGTTATTTTTTTGATGATTTCATTTCCTTGTTGGCCCAATTATTTGAGGTAAAGGTGAATTTTCACATGTACCATTTTAGTGACTAATAATTCACATGCCATGAAATGTTCCATTCCATATGGGTGCATTTAATTTGATAAATTTTGTCAAATTGCATATGACAACAGAGTGACCCTTGTATATATTAATAAATATGATACACCATAGCAGAAATTATATAATATCTACTTTATTTGATATAGGTGATTCACACTCCTTCATATCCTTATACATGATTGAAATTATTTAGATATAAATACAATATTATTGCGGTGTAAGGACATAGGATAAATATTTGGGAGTATAATCATAGTGAATAAGCCAATATAGGGACTTTTCCTTTGGGGTATGAAGTTACCCTTTCTTGTGGGACATATTTATACTGGATATGATGGGATTGTATTTCATTCTCATGATAGATTGTTTGGTCCTATATCATAAATTTTAGGCTTCTATCAACGCTGAGTATCACATACTTCACTAGAGGGATGGATTTATCCTGAAAGGGGTGAGGGGAGTGTATAGGATATTAGAACATCGTATAGAATCATAGTAATTGGGGGGTGATTTTCCATATTTCTAATATCTTCCTAAAGGATTACAGTTTACATCATTCTATATTCCCTCCACAAGTAGTTAATTTCAGGGAAATTTATACATATAGTATTTTTGATCACCACCATATAGAAAGGTATATTTTATTATTGAAGCCAATCTAAGAGTATACCATCTATCCTATCATCCATAAAGTATGTAACATATAACCTCTAAAAGATATATAGGTAGTTGGAGGATTTAAGGACAAAATGTTTTATATTCCATTGAACATACCCTTGGGTCTCCTCTATTGTTAGTACAAGAGGGAAGATGGTACCATTATATATATATTTATTATAGTTATTTGTGAAAACATATAATCAAGAACTGGCATCCATTGCATCAAATAGATAATTATTTTGACAAGCCCTAAGGATCTAGAGTGTTTTCATAGATTGTCATGATATCAAACTATCATCATGTGTGACTAAATTCATCCCAAATACCTCATAAATAATTCCTTAGTTGGTATAGTATGTACTCATATCTCATTATACCATTTTTCCCATAATCAAAAATGTCATTCTAATCGATTTGATTAATAGTGAATTCCACACAAATTGGGATTATTTTTTAATATTATTTATGGATGCAATTTTGGGTAATTCTCACAGATGATGAAATGATTATAAATCCTTGAGATAAATTAATATATAATAATAGAGTACCATATATACACCAAGATTTTATATCTCAAAATGAATCACTTATTTGGTTATGTTATTTTAGAAGTTATAGTATTTGTAAACCTATAGATGGTGAGTGCTTTAGTTTTTGAGTAGAAAAAAATTATTGTTTTTTGATATATGGGGTTTCTTGGGGGGATTTATATTATATTCATTTAATATTGGACATATATATTGTTCCTAGACATATTACTGGTCATTAAAAAAGGTTATTATTTTCCTGTGGGAAAAAGTATGTAAGAAAACAAGTCAGGGGCTAAAAGGGTTGATTGACATAACACATGTTAATCTTCTTCTAAATATTATAAGAGAAAATACAATGTTATACAATTCAATTGGAAACAACCATTTAGTAGTGATAATTCATGAGAAAAATTTCATTTCATAAATATCATGGTTGTTGAGGCATAATGGGAGAAAATTACCCAATACATAGCCTCGAGCTAGAAGCTGGTGTCCAATCCATACATTACAAGAGACAATGTCTGATAAATGCAATCTTTTTCTTTGATGAATCCAAAAATATCCTCAACTATATATTTATATAGAATGAAATCTTCCATTGAAATCTAAAATGGGTTTAATATCATTATTTCATTAATTTAGAGCATTCATATATTTGTAGAAAAGGAAATGTTGTAGATAATGATGAGTCAGAAAACTCATTAAAACGTCATTTGGGATTCCGGTGATAGATGGAAATTGATGTAACTCTTCTCAGAGGTTAATATGGTGTTTTATGATATCCATGAAATGTATTATATCTCAGCCTTGATAGATACATCATCCCTCCTTGAAAAGTTTATGTAATGGAATCTTTGTGATCATAAAGGATTGATTCACCATTAGAGTTTTTATAGATATTACTCATCATGGGGTTTGTCTGTGGAAAGAGACAACATGTTATGTATAAATGTTTGTGTTTAGGATCATAATTATATAATAGATTAATCAAATTATTATTCCCATGATTCTTATTTGGATATCAACCAGGAATTATAAAAATGTATCAAGATATGGGACTCTAGTTTTAGTGGATTTGGATGAAACATCTGATTAGAGCATTTATCCCTAGGTTTTCATACATTCAGTAGGTGGAAGAAGGGAAATAGAAACATCTAGTGTTCTTATATCCACATATAGTCTTGAAATGAAAATAGGAAGATATATCCATGGACTGTGTTGTTATTTTACATAGGATGACATGAGGTAGAGACAATGTATGTGTAGGTATTGACAGAATGATGAATTTACCCACTTACATCTTATTTAGGAGAAATTTTCAGTTGATGAATGTGGAATATTATATGTCTATGAGAATATCATACTACATGGAGTATCCTATACTATCATTTCATATAGGGATTCTTTTTTCTTATTAAGGATTTAGAAGTGGTTAAATACTGCTAGGGGTACAAAGGTCTTTCTATATACATCCATCCACCATTAAAATGATGGCCTGTTGTAATGGAATATTCGTGTTTTATATGACATTCTATAATAATTTTTCATTTATATCTATGATTCTTGGCATAATAATATCCTTTTTATTTGTTTTTTGATACAATAATATCATTCATGAGTCAATTCAGATGTCTCCTTTTGTGACGGCATCGGGTAGGTTATGTCATTCATCACTATACTAGATAGAGGCTTTTAAGCCAGTGCAACTAGGTCCTTCACTCATGAAGGATTCTTCAGTGCATGTACAACTGACTCGGAATCACATGTCTAATACTCATTCTAGATTGAAATCTATTTTTGATCTCCATCGATAACCACTATATATTGATGTTGGGAATCATGTTTTCTTATCGTTATCACCCAAGAATTTTCATAGACAGATATAATGGAATGTGAAGTTAACACATCCTTATGTAAGGCCATCTAATATTTTGGAGAAAGGTAGACTGATATCCTATCAGTTAAAATTATCTAGGAGGTATTATTACATGTGTGATGTCTTCCAGGATTCACAATATTGTTTTTATGACATTGACTTGTCTCATACTTTGATCCCAATAAAGTAAAGTTAAATGTATATGCATAATTTGAGCTGTAGCCTACATGCATAAATGGCCGGATAATGAAATCACTTTGATTCCAATAGGTTTACCTAGTATGGGTGATTAGGAAACATATCCATGTATAGTATGAGACTTTGGAATGGTAGGGTGACATTAATGCTCAGTTGCTAGAGTTATTCTCAGATAGTGTTTCACATCCCATGGAAGGTGAATATGAGGATATGCTCCTTTAGGTGGAATGATTTTATGAAGCCTATTTTTATCTCATGTGTGGATCCTTTTAATCTTTGTGTAATACATTATTTGGACATAATACAGATTCATAATTAGGTTATAATGGTTTCGGTGGTTTTGGTGATTACGGGTACCACAGAAAAGAAGCAAGTGTCAGACATAGACTAGCCTCATGATTAATAGTAACCATGCAACCCATGATACATGGTCTCTCCTAAATATGTGGGGTAGGATAGTGGGGAAGATGAAGGCACATAGCTTTCCTTAACCATGTTCTAGGATCCAAAAACTGCAACAAAAACATCATAAATTTTATGATTTGTTTTTTTCAATGTAGGAATATAGTTTCCCTAACAATATGACATGACCATGTGATGTTCCCCAACTTATAGTACATTTTTCAAATTTAGCTTAATGTTTTTCAAACCATGCATCCAAACTGTAAAACCTAGGTTTTGTGGAAATTTACACTCTCACCCTTAATAAAATATTAATATACCACTTTCCTCTCATCTTCACTTGAGAAGAAAGAAGAGTATCTTATATCCCATTCTCATGATCTCAAGAACTCTTCTATTTTCCTTAATCCTAGATCTCCATTCGTACTCGGATTTGATTCCAATACATCGAAGTGGATTCACATTAGTAAGTTCAATATTACTTTGTATCCAAACTTCATTTAACTTTGTCTCGACATAGTTATCAAGATGAAGACTCATGTGAACTATTTTCAGGGCATTGGTCTATTCTTAAAATATCATCCAATTTTGTAAAACCTAAAAGAATATCATAGATGAGGATAGTCTTACAAGCGTATGACAGGTGATTATTAACTAATCCCACATGTTTTATTGTTTTATAAATTCATTTAATCGGGTGGTCAATAATTTTATTGAGTGGTGACTATTTAATTGATGTAGCTTAATTATACTCATTGGAATCATATTATATGACTCATATTACCTGGTTTAATTATCATTGGAGGTTAGAACCTCATCATTAACATCCCTATTATGGGTGTTTTTTCTATATATTCCATTTTAGTTTTGTTGTGTTTGTCTACACCACCAATAAATTGTGATTTGGATTTACCATATTAATAGTATTCCAATCCTTAATTAAATGGATATTTAATTGACTTTTGAGTATCAATATAAAATGTTAGTGTCACTTGACCCGTCTATGGTAAGTTTTATATCTAATTAATGAATGTTTATATGATAATTGGAAATTATATTATTCAGATAACTAGTTTTTTATAAATGAATTGTGCATGGTTTCTCATCAATAGCCTACCATTTCATGTATATTAAATTAAAAATGTTGAACCATGTAATTAAATATGGAATTATATAAATTGTTTCATTCCCCTTTACCCTTTTTATACTAATGAATGAAAAAATTCATCAGCCAATAACTTATTTAATGACATCATTATGGAATAGAGTTAATTAATTAAAAAATCAATTTAAAGGATTCAAATATATATAGACCATTATATCATTATAGTGGTGGTTAGACTAGATATTTACATATATTTCGAAGGGAATTCTGTAATCACTTCTAGACACCATTCTAATTCAGGTTTTTTGGTTTTGATTTCAATAAGCACCTTGGAACTTGATCCATGTCTATTAGTGGATGCCCAATATGACCACATAAGATCCCTCCCATATTATAATAGGAATAAATATATACAATAATTGGATCCAATGTGATGTAAAATGCCATCTTCCATATTGGATACATCTATGGGACTAGTAATTTCTTATCCCATTTTACCAAGGATGAATTCCGTGGAATCAGTTATAAATTAAATTTTGTTGGAATTTGTTGAGTGAATCCCCATAGATCAATATTTTTACCCTTATATGTATTCTATAGTTTTATTCCTAATTAATATTTTCCCGACAGGTTAGGAAAGACTTTTGTATTACCTTGGGTTTCTTTTTTTGTTAATAGTATCACACAATGCCTTGTAAAATCATGGAACATTTATTATTTTCATCACCCTGAATTCCTTATTATATTATTGGTCCATTATCACTGAAATTTTCATCATAGGATTTTAGTGAAGGATATACATCATGTGACATAAATATATTAATGAGAAAATAGTTAATAAATCAATTGATTACATGTTTAGAAACTAGTTAAGGATGAAGAAGGTACTTAGTTATTTATGTTATTGTTCTAATATACTTTATATATACATGTTCTCACACTACATCAGTTTATATTACATGCAATACACATTATATATTCCCCTAGTGTTGGTCTACTAAGATTTATCTCACACCCTATTTAGTGGCCATTAAAACCATATGAGAATAAATGTCTGTATGTGCTAGAATAGGGATGTGTCCCACTCAAGACTATTAAAACTTCTTACATTAATTAGGTTGGGAATTTTTTGAATATGAGCTAAAAATATATTGGGATGATATAATAGTTTTTAGGTAATTTTTTATACTTTTTTATACCATGTATTTCAAGTTACCTTTTATACATGTTTTCAAATTTTATAGAGAAAGGACTTGTATCATCAAATTTTTTATATTGTTATCAATTGTGGTGTTTTTACTATACTTGAATATTTCTTATATACCATATAATTTCTATCACTTCTTCTACTATTAACCTTTGGGTTACACTCTGTTAATGAGGACATTGCCTCCCCATAGATGCACACTAGGCCCTCACTATTAGTCGATAGTGCCACGACCAGCCTTCACCAAACGGAGGGAAGGCGCAGTAGATTGCCAAACCCTTCTTTATTTATGTTGAAGGAGAGATAATGACCCCCAAGACATGCCTTTAATAGGTCCCAGAGTGGAAAATAACACCAAGGGTACAGAATCAAACACAATATGGATGGCATTACCCTTTTTATTTTAATAGGATCAAGAGATAAGATAGTAACCCCAACAACACCAAAGCTGAAAGTAAAGGTAAAGCCAAAAGTAACCCATTCCCATATGCATGTTCAAAATTAAATGATACAAGACACACAAAAATCAAATGGTAAGTACCAAGAAAAGGGAAAAGATTGAAGAAACTGCCCTGAGGTCTGCTTTAGTACGATCCCACATGATCCCTGAAGTCCCCTTGGAAACCTGAAAGCAGTTTTATATATGTAGGGTGGGCATACAAGTACACTCAGAAGGGAAAACCAATGACTCTCATGCACAAGTGAAGAGACATTCTAATGCCCCATGGAATAAGAAATAACCAAAAACCTAACAAGGTAAACTATCCAACCAAACCTCACCAAGGCACACTCCCCAAATAACTCAAGTCAAGTAATGTATAGTAATATCAAATAGATTCTTGGGTACCCCCCATCGCTTTCCCACTGGTTATTGAAGTCATCTTATGCATCGAAACAATCCCACCATTCTCTCAGTAGTCCCACTGCCACACCCGCCCGCATACACCTGGGCCACAACCTCACCGCAGTCCCACTGCCAAACCCGCCCTGCACACACTTGGGCCATAAGTGCTATTCCCCTAGCAGACACTTGTGCCACAACCATCACGCATAACCACTCCCGCAAACACCTGGGTCATAACAACTACTCCCACGCCCAAAGACACCTCAACCTCATCCCAAAGACACTTGGGAAACAACCTGCCCGCAAACACCTGGGCCAATCACCACAACTACCCTACCCAAAGATTCTTGGCCTAATAATGGACATCAAGCCATCACAGCCTGCTCGAAGATACTTGGGATATCCGGGAAAGGGAGAAGAAAGGATCTAATAACAATCCACTAATATATGTTTTGGGAAAAACACCCTCCCCCATGAAATGGGGGTGTTCGGCACAAAGTTCTCAAATTGGGTGGGGTGAGAATAAGAAACATAATAACTACACATATATGTATAAGTAAAAAACACTCAACCCAACCTAGGGTTTCCAAAGCCATTCCAAGCACAATCACACTCGTCCATATTCATAGGAAGCACACTTCTCCCAACCGAGTCACAACTCACCCCCAGAACCAATTCCCATTTAAGCTATTCTTGCATCCATGTTCAAGTAACCTCATTTAAATAATGTTATGTACTAATGGGAAACTAAAAGTATAAGCACAAACCAAGGGAAAAAGTTACATCCAACAACAATTTAAGAATTCACACCCACTTCTCTTTCAAAGTCAAAACAACAAAGAGATAACTAATATCCCTCGATGTACTGGAACCAAAGAAAACCCAATGATAAAGCCCCATGTTCCCAAAATCCAAGAGCCAAAAATTTCTCAACAACAGAGGATCCCACCCCAATTCGTGATATAATAAGAGTAAACACACAACCTCAAATTCACATCCCATGAATGTATAACAATAGGGGATCCCATCCCCACCCGCATCGCCCCAGAAATCGGCCCGCGAAAGAAACAACAAAACTGCTACCACCAACACAAGGTTAGCCCAGGCATTTATTTTCATATTTAAATGATTTAACACACTCCATGGTTTCAATTCCACTGTGCTCTAACCAGGGTTATCACAGAAAAGGGTTGATCCTGGTGCTTTCAATTTATTTAAGTGAGTGTATGTAATTAACCAGTTCCTTGTTACAGTTATCTAAACATCTAAGAGCACCGAGGTTCAATAGTGCACAGAGAAAGACCACCAAAGTCCATGATTTTCAATGAGCATAGGCCCGAAAAATTCACAACACATAACAATATAAAGAGTACAATAGAACATCGATCACACCCCACTTTCATTATTTTATGGTCAGGTAATTATCTTTTTCAGGATCAGTTTCATCAATTTACAAAGGTGAAAATGCATACCCACCCCACAAGATAAACAGAAAGGAGAGGCGAAGGAGGGAATCCCTACCTGCTGGATCCAGGATCGACGTTAAGTCCTCAGGTGTGTAGAAGGAACTCCATGGAATGCGATCATCGAAATCTTTGAGGGGTTACAACTCATCGGGAGGAAGGGTACCCTGAGGGAAGGGTGATAGAGGAAAATAAACGTAGGTTATAAAGGCTGAGATACAATATTCCCTAGATGGTTAAGATGAAGAAAGAAAAACAGGAAACCTCGTAAGAAGCGATATCGTGGGTTTACCACGTGGCTGGGACACCCCAAATGGTACTTAAAAGGTTCGTGCCTTTTGGGGAAGTTTCAACTGACGCACACCACATGGTTTTTCATTTAAGGAGGATACCTCTCCAAACATTTAATTTAAAGGCCATTAATGGGCTTTAATGGCTTTAAAATAGGCTTAAAGGGGTCAAAACGTGGTTTAAAAACCAATTTGTTTATGTGGGGGTAAGAGAGAGCTACTGGTAGCCATGATACCAGTTGGAGACAGCCACTGATAGCTAAGAGCTACCGGTTGGAAACAACCACTGGTAGCCAAGAGCTACCAGTCTCTTAGAGCCACCGATAGCTGAGAGCTACCGGTGGCCAAGAGCAATCGATAGCCGAGAGAGTCTGATATCCGAGAGCTACCGGTAGTCAATAGTGACCGGTAGCCGAGAGCCACCGGTAGCCGAGAGCCACCAGTAGTCGAGAGCCACCAGTATCTGAGAGCTATTGCTACCCCATGGTCACCGGTAGGCTAGTTCTACCGGTAGGCCGAGGATACTGGTAGGCCAAGGCTACCACTAGGAGTCACCGAGAAGCTAGGATGGCCGTCCAGACCACCCAGATCACCTCAAACATCATATTTTTACCCATTAATGGACCCCGAAAAACCCGAGCCATTACATCAGATACTTCTCAAACTATTATCATCCCCGAGAATGTAAAATCAACCCAGAAGGGGGAAAAGTGGGGTCCAAGAACCACCCTCTAAAGATACATATCAGGGGAAAACCCCTGAGTTGTTCGAAAGATAGAACAGAACCGTCCCCCTACATCCATTAATACTCCACCAAGAGTGATCGACCACAAACATTCACAACAAGCAGATGAATCAAATTATCCAACACATGAGTTTGAGAGTCCCCTCCTACATGTCAGGATATTATCCGCTTTGGGCAGCACTGACTCGCCCGCACAAGTTTAATCGCATCCACACTAATGCGTCCTGATTAGCAGTCAGGTTTTCCCATCATCACACATTCGTACACACATACATAGAGAATAGGGAACATATCATATAATATCTAAGAAAAAAAGCATTTCAAATATTAAACCACAAGGTACAATATCTCAAGGATCAGAACAAAAATGACAAGGAAGTCAAAATAGCTCTGGGTACTGAATGCATAACTGGGACTCCCACTCCCATGTGCTCTCTTCCAGGCCACCATGCCTCCACAACAAACAAGCCAAGGGGATGGTTCATCCATGAATTACTATATACTTATGATCCTCGATCGTGATTGGTCATTCAATGAAGGTCGCGTCGTCTTCGACATCTAACTCTCCCCAATTGATGATGTGGGAGTCGTCGGGTAGATATTGATAAATTTGGGAAACATGAAAGATGTTGTGAACTTTCTCCAACTGAGGTCGCAACGCCAGCTGATACGCCACCCCACCAACTTGTCCCAACACATCAAAAGGTCTGATGAACCTAGGGGAGAGCTTACTCCCCTTCCCCAAACATCGCTGCCCATGTTGAGGTGAAACCATCCTCTCACACATAAGACTTCTGCGGGTCATGGGCTTCCTTCATCCTCTCACAAATGAGTTGAACCTTCTCAGTGGTGCCCTGCACCACATCTGGCCCAAGAACAGCTGCTTCCCCAATCTATGTCCAACAAACGGGTGAACGATAGGGCCTTCCATACAAGGCCTCAAATGGTGTCATACCAATAGTGGAGTGGAAGCTATTGTTATAAGAAAACTCCTCTATAAGCAAGGCACATACCCATGATCCCCCAAAATCCAAAACACATACCAGTAGCATGTCCTCCAATGTTTGGATCGTTTTTTCTGTTTGCCCATCTATTTGAGGGATGAAAGCAGTGCTAAGGCATAGCTAGGTGCTAAAGGCATGTTGTAATCCCCTCCAGACTCATGAGTTAAACTACATGTCTCGATCAGAGACAATAGATCTCGGGATCCCATGAAACTGCACCACCTCATTGACGTACCTCTTGGATAAGGTTCTCACCGTGCTTGGCTCCTTAATCTCCATAAAGTGTGCCGATTTTTTCAACTGATCCACAACTACCCAGATTGAATCATAGCCTACCTGATCCTTGGGAAGCCCTGTGACAAATTCCATCGCGATTTCATCCCATTTTCACTTGGGAACATCTCTCAGTTGTAAGAACCCTCTAGGAAAATGGTGTTCAACCTTTACTTGCTAACACACAATGCACTTTGCCATAAACATTTCCACTGCCTGCAAAACCTCGTGCCACCAAAACTGTCTCCTCAGAACATGGTATATCCTTGAGACCCTAGGATGTACTACTATAGTCGATCCATGGAACTCACGGAGAACACCATTATGCAACATCTCTTGAACGAAAATCCTTCCACAGAAAAACATCTGATGCTGACTATACTCTGACCATCCCTTAGGAGCATTTATCTGATAAACATGATCATACATCACTTCCACCTTTGAGTCCCCCCATTGAGACTCTTCCACCTGCCCCAATAAGGAGGGAACTATAGTCATCTGAAATAGACAACCTATTCCACCATCCACCCTTTCATCCAAATGTATGGCTGTTAACTCGTCCCTCGCTCTCTAAGAATCTAGAGATTCTTGAACTACTTCCTTCTGTGATTTCCTGCTTAGGGAATTTTCCACCACGTTTCCGTTCCATGAGGTGTAGGAAATCTCAAAATCATAATACAGGAGGAACTCTATCCACCATCATTAAATTATGTTCAGGTCCCGCTGAGAGAAGACATTATTCAAGCTTTTGTGGTCTGTGAAGACCACAAAGCGCTCAATGATGAGGTAATGCCGCCATAACATTAGTGCAAAAATGACCGCTACAAGCTCCAGATCATGGGTGGAATATTTATACTCTTGGGGACGTAACTACCTAGACTCAAAATAGATCACCCCTTTCTGCTACATCAACACACACCCGAGGCACGGCCCTGAAGAATCACAGAATACCTCATATGCCTCCCCTTTTCTGGAAACCTCAACACTGGGGAACTATCCAACTTCTCCTTTAGATAGATTAAGTCTGCCTTGCACTGCTCACTCAAGACTAATCTCTGGTCCTTTTTGATCAAGGCTTTCAAAGGTCATGCAACCCGAGAGAAGTTGGGTATGAACCTCCGATAGTAACCTGCTAGCACAAGGAAACTACAGACCTCTGCCACATTCTTGGGTGCTGAACAAAAAAAAACCGCCTCAACCTTCGATGGGTCTACTGCTAATCCCTTCTCGGACACTAAGTTCCCAAGGAAGTGCACTTGTCGCATCCAAAACATGCACTTCGACAACTTCCAATAGAGTTTGTGTTGTCAAAGGACCTCCAAAACCATCCTTAGGTGCTCATTGTGATCTTCCTCTAATCATGAGTAGATCAGGATGTCATCAATGAACACCACCATGAACCAATCCATATACTACAGGAATACGTAGTTTATAAGCCCCATAAACACTACTGGAGCATTCGTAATGCCGAACGACATGACCACAAACTCGATGTTCCCTTATCTGAACTGAAGCTCGTATTCGGGATGTCGCCCTCCTTTACCCTCAACTGGTGAGATCCAGACCGTAGTTCGATCTTTGAGAACCATCCTTCCCCTTTCAATTGTTCAAAGAGATCGCCTATCCTTGGAAATGGGTAGCGATTTTGGACCGTTACCTGATTCAACCTCAAGTAGTCTATACGCAGCCTTAGACCACCATATGTCTTCTACGCAAATAATACAGGAGCACCACACGATGACACACTCGATCGAACAAAACTCTTCTTCATCAGATCGTCAATCTGGATCCGCAAATCCTGTTGCTCGGAAGGCACCATCCAGTAGGGAGCCATCGAAATCGGACGAGCACCAGGCTATAAGTCTATCCCAAACTCGACATCACGTCAACGGGGTGAAGTCATCACCTACTCAGGGAAAATGTCCATAAACTCACCGACGATCCCTGGTACCTCCACCATCTCTTCATCTACTAACTCCACTGATGGATAAACTAACAAGGAGAGGAGGGGTTCCTCTCACCTGATGCCCATCTGGCCACCCCCTCGCCGGTGAAAGTAACACGTCATCCGCCTAAGTCTGAAAACACAACCCTTCCTCGGAAGCAGTCGATGATGGCACATACAGATAACAACCAATCAATGCGTAGGATGAAATAGTATGGTTGTATATGCAATAGAAGGAGGTCCCTAACTGACTTATGTGGCCCTATTTTCAGTATTCATATTCGATAAACATAAGATATGTAATTCTGATCTCTGACTGGTGTGCTCAACACTAGGGGTACTTGAAGTCTCTCTGCATCTAGACCCATAGCACGATCAAGACTGGGTGTAACAAAGGAGTGTGAAGCTCCTTTATCGAACAAGACTTAAGAATGGGTACTCAGCAAACTGATCATACATTGAACGACCTCTGGTACTGCTGGAACAGCTGCCTCCACAGTGTGCTATTGCTCGTGCCTGGTTACTCTGCCTCTCAGTTGTCAGCCACCTCCTCAACCATGCCCTGGTCGAGGTCCCCGGGGAGCACCTTGAGGTCAGCCTCCCCCTGAAACATATACCCTCGGAGGAGAAGTAGCTCGTTGACCCTGCTGTTGCTGCTGGAAAGGCCTTTCTTGATACTGCTACTGCTGAGGCGGGTGATGAGCCTGCCCACCACCGTCATACTGCACTCTATCCAGGTAATAATTCCGAAGGTGCTCGTGGATCCCGTAGATGAAGCATCTCTAACCTGGGCCCGAACTGAAAGGGAGAGGGTTAGGGGATCAGAACTAGAACTGCTGAGGCCTTCTCCAGTTGGTTGAAACCTAGAGGGTCCTGATGCTGAAGGCATGTAGCTGAAGGAATTTCCCTTTGATGATCCCACCTAGATCCCCTCTCATGACACACCTCCCAGTGTGTGCATCCTCTCCACCAATTCATCCTTATTTATCACCTCCAAGTATGTTGGCATGGTGATGGGGGTAACAGCGTACTGGAGGGAAGGTCGGAGCGCCTCCTCTAAACATCGCACATGAGACTCCTCATCCAGAAAGAGGTCCGGAGCAATGCAGAGGAGATCCATGAACATGATCCCCTGCTCCGTTACTGACATACTCCCCTGCTGGAAGGAGAGTATCTACTACCTCTTCTCAGCCTTCATCGTATAAGAGAGGAATTCCACTACAAACGCGTTCTCGAAATCAGTCCATGCCACATCAGCCTCTCTTTTCTCCCCCTGGTAAAGCATCCACCACTAACGCACTGCTCCCTGCATCTGGATCACGGCCAGAAGAACCCAGTACTCCGCCGAAGCCCAAATCAAGCCGAAAGCCGTCACCATCTCCTCTTTCCAACTCTCCATCTTTAAGTTTGAGTTGTTACCCCCATACTTCTCGATGGTCTACCACTAGAAAGCACGAAGCGTCTTCTACCACTGAGCATCCTCCTCCCCTTGATCCACCCTCTGCCGATCGTCCACGTCAGCCTCCTGGGCCTCAATCTCCCATAGCACTCGTGGTCCTCTCCCAGGTTCCATAGATGCAACGTAAACAAGGAATGCCTAAGCCCAAGTAGTGAAGAATATTTGTTCTTATATTTTATTTGACTTATTTATTTATTTGGAATCCCAAAGTCACCCATGAAACACGAGAACACAAGTCATTATGAAGCACACACCTTTCCAAGGGCCTCTACCCTACAATCAGCAGGGCCTCACTTGGTCGTTCGGTACGTCCAGAGTCCTTGCATCGGATCAAGGGGGCCCCTAAAATCTCGTATCCTAGTTAGTATCCCTTGGCCTATTTCACACACCAAGATAACCCAACACTAATTCCCTACCATCCCATGCAACCCTCACTATTCCTAACACTAGACTCCATCCTATCTCTCAACCGGCCTGCCTCTGATAGCATTCCGTCATGACCTGCCTTCACCAAAAGGAGGGAAGGGACAAAAGATTGCAAGACCCTTCCTTCTTTATGTTGAAGGAGAGATAATGACCCCTGATACCCACCTTCAATAGGTCCCGAAGTGGCAACTCGGACCAAGGGTATAGAATCACACACAAGATGGAATCCATTGCCATTTTTATTTAAATAGGATCGAGAGATAAGATAGCATCCCCCAAAACACCAAAGCTGAAAGTAAATGTTAAGACAAAAGTAACCCATTCCCATATGCATGTTCAATAGTAAATTATATAAGCCACAAATAACTCCAATGGAAAGTACCAAGAAACGGGAAGAGTTAATAGAAACTACCCCAAGGTCCATGCTAGTAAAATCCCGCATGATCTCTGAAATCCTCCTAGAAACCTGAAAGCAGTTTTATATATGTAGGGTGAGAATACAAGTACACTCAGTAGGGAAAACCAAAGACTCTCAGGAAAAAGTGAGGAGACATTATAATGCCATGTGGAAAAAGAAATAACCAAACACCGAACAAGATAAACTATCCAACCAAGCCTCACCAAGGAACACTCCCCAAATAACGCAAGTCAAGTAAAGTATAGTAATAACACATTGATGTTTGTGTACCCCCCGCCACTTTCCCACAGTCTATTGAAGACATACTATGCATCTAACCAATCCCTCCATTGTCACCGCATTCCCACTACCACACCTGCTCACACACACCTGGGCCACAACCTCACCGTAGTCCCACTGCCAAACCCCACCCGCATAAACCTGGGCCATAACTGTTATTCCACCCACATACACCTGGGCCACAATCACCACACATAACCACACCCACATACACTAAGGTTAGAACAACTACTGCCATACCAGAAGACACCTGGGCCTCATCCCAAAGACACTTGGGAAACAACCTACCTGCAAACAACTGGGCCAACAACCACAAATACCATGCCCAAAGATTCATGGGCTAATAATGTGCTTCAGGCCATCATAGCCTGCCTAATGATACATGGGCTATCTGGGAAAGGGAGCAGAAAGGATCTAATAACCAAACACTAATAAAAGTGCTGGAAAAAACACCCTCCTCCATGAAAATGGGGTGTTCGGCACTAAGTGCTGAACTTGGGTGGGGCGCGAATAATAAACATATGAACTACAAATATATGTATAAGAAACAAACACTCAACCCAAACCAGGGTTTCCAAATCCAATCCAAGTATTAGCACAGTCGTATATATTCATAGGAAGCACACAGCTCACAGCCGAGTCATAACTCACCCCCCAGAATCAATTCCCATTTAAACTATTCTTGCTTCCATGATAAACATTATCCTACATCACTTCCACCACTGAGTCCCCCCACTGAGACTCTTCCACATGCACCACTAAGGAGGGAACTACAGTCATCTGAAACAAACAACTTATTCCACCTTCCCCCCTTGCATCCAAATGCAAGGCCGCTAACTCTTTCATCGCCCTCCACGAATCTTCAGATTCCCAAACTACTTCTTTCTATGATTTCCTGCTTAGGGAATCAGCAACCACATTTCATTTCCCTAAGGTGTAGGAAATATCAAAATCGTAATCCTGGAGGAACTCCATCCACCATCGCTGCCTTAATTTTAGGTCACGCTAGGAGAAGATATAATTCAAGATTTTGTGGTCTGTGAAGACCATGAAGTGCTCTCCGATGAGGTAATGATTCCACAGCTTTAGTGAAAAAAAGATCACTGAAATAACCAGATCATGGGTGGAAAAATTACAATCATGGGGACGTAACTGCCTAGACCCATAGCAGATCACCCCTTTCTCCTGCGTCAACACACACCCGAGGCCCGACCATGAAGAATCACAGAATACCTCATACGCTGCTCCTTTTCTGGAATCCTCAACACTGGGGAACTAACCAACTTCTCCTTCAGATAGATGTAGGCTGCCTCGCACTTCTCACTCCACAAAAAATCTTGGTCCTTTTTGGTCAAGGCTGGCAAAGGTACTACAACCCGAGATAAGTTGTGTATGAACCTCTGATAGTAACCTACTATCCCGAGGAAACTACGGACCTCTACCACGTTCTTGGGTGCTGCCCAAGAAACAACAGCCTCAACATTCGATGGTTCTACTGCTACTCCCTACTCGGGCACTATTTTCCCAAGGAAGTGAAATTCTCGTGTCCAAAACTTGCACTTCGACAACATCCCATAGAGCTAGTGTTGTCGGAGGACCTCCAAAACTGTCCTCAGGTGCTTAGCGTGATCCTACTCTGATCTTGAGTAGATCAGGATTTCATCAATGAACACGACCACGAACTGATCCAGATACTCTCGGAAGATGGAGTTCATAATCCCCATAAACACTTCTGGAGCGTTTGTAACGCCGAACGACATGACCACAAACTCGAAGTACCCATATCTGACCTGAAGCTCGCCTTCATAATGTCACCACCTTTCACACTCAACTGGTGATATCCAGACCATAGGTCAATCTTTGAGAACCATACTACCCCTTTGAACTGGTAAAAGAGATCTTCTATCCTTGGAAGAGGGTAGCGATTCTTGACCGTTACCTGATCCAGCCTCTTGTAGTCTATACACAACCTTAGACCACAATCCGCATTCTTCGCAAACAACAAAGGAGCACCCCACGGTGACGCACTCGGTCGAACGAAACCCTTCTTCATCAGATCATCAATCTAGATCCACAACTCCTGTAGCTCTGAAGGCACCTTCCACTAGGGAGCCATCAAAATTGTACGAGCAAGAGGCTACAAGTCTATCCCAAACATGACATCATGTTGATGGGGTAGTTTCATCACCTCCTTAGGAAGACGTCCATAAACTCACTGACGATCCCTGGTACATCCACCATCTCTGCATCTGCTGACTCCACTGATAGCTCAACTAATAAGGAGAGGAGGGGTTCCTCTCGCCTACTGCCCATCTAGCCACACTGCTTACTGGTGAAAGTAACCCGTCATCTGCCTATGTCTGAAAACACGACCCTTCCTCAGAAGCAGTAGATGATTGCATATATAGAGAACAAGCAATCTATGCCTAGGATGACATCGTATGGTTATATCTACAATAGAAGGAGGTCCCTGACTGACTGATGTGGCCTTATCGTCAGTCTGAATCTTCGATAAACATAAGATAATTTGGTCTGACCTCTAACTAGTGTGCTCAGTACTAGGGGCACTGGATGTCTCTCGGCATCTAGAACCAAATCACAGGCAAGACTGGGTGTAACAAAGGAGTGAGAAGCTCCTATATCGAACAAGACATAAGCAAGGGTACTGAGAAAACTGATCCTTCCTTGAACGACCTTCAGAACTGATGGAACTACTGCCTCCGCAGCGAGCAACTGCCCACGCCCAGTTCCTCTGCCTCTAGGCTGTCGGCCACCTCCCCAACCATGCCCTATTCGAGGTCCCTGAGGAGAGCCCTGGGGTCAGCCTCCCCCTACATCATCTGACCTCGGAGGAGCAGAAGCTCATTGACCCTACGACTATTAATGGAAAGGCCTCGCTGGATACTGCTTCTACTGAAGCGGGTGCTGAACCTGCCCACCACCTCTATACAGCACTCTATCCGGGCACTGATTCTGAAGGTGCATGTGGCTCCCGCAGACGAAGCATCTCGGCCCTGGGCCCAAACGGAAAGGGCGAGGGCCAGGGGATCAGAACTGGAACTGCTGAGGCTTGCTCCAAGTTGGTTGAATCCTAGAGGGTCATGATGCTGGAGGCATGAAACTGATGGCCATTCCCTTCTAGGATCCTAGCTGTATCCCCTCTCGTGACACAACTCCCAGCATGTGCATCCTCTCCACCACTTCATCCTTCTTCTGTACCTCTATTTATGATGGAATGTTGAAGGGGGTAACAGTGTACTCGAGGGAAGGTCGGAGCGCCTCCTCTAAACGTCTCACTTGAGCCTCCTTATCCGGAAGGAGGTATGGAGAAATGCGGATTAGATCCATGAACATAATACCCAACGACCTTACCGACATACTCCCCTCATGGAGGTAGAGTAGCTCTTATCTCTTCTCAGCTTTCATCGTAGAAGAGAGGAATTCCGCTCAAAACTCCTTCTTGAAATCATCCCATGCCACCTCTGCCTCTCTCCTCTCTCACAGGTAATGCATCCACCACTGACGTGCTGCTCCCCGCATCTGGCTCATGGCCACAGGAACCCAATACTCCGTCAGAGTCCAAATCAAGCCGAAATCTATCACCATCTCCTCTAGACAACTCTCCATCTTCATGTATGAGGTGATACCCTCATTCTTCCCGAGGGTCTGCCGCTGCAAAGCACGAAGCGTCTTCTTCCACTGATCATCCTCCTCCCCTCGATCTGCCCTTCACCGATCGGTCACGTCAACCTCCTGTGCCTCGATCACCCACACCACTCGTGGTCATCTCCCAGGTGCCATAGCTGTAAGGTAATCAAGGAATGCCTAAGCCCTAGTAGTGCAGAATTTTTGTTCTTATATTTTATTTCACTTATTTCTTTATTTTGAATTCCCAAGACACCCATGAAACATGAGAACACATGTCATTATGAATCATTCACCTTTCCTAGGTTCTCTACCCTACAGTCAACATGGCATCTCTTGGTCATTCGGTAGGTCCAGAGTCCTTGCATCAGATCATTGGGCCCCCTCAAATCCCGTGTCATAGCCGGTCTTCCCTGGCCTATTTCACCCACCAAGATCACCCAATACTTTTTCCATACCATCCCATTCAATCCTCACTGTGCGTAACTCGAGACTCCATCCTATCTCTCAACCTTCCTGTCTCTGATACCATTCTGTCATGACCCACCTTCACCAAATGGAGGGAAGGGACAACAGATTTCCAAACCCTTCCTTCTTCATGTTGATGGAGAGATAATGACCCCTGAGACCCACCTTCAATAGGTCCCGGAGTGGCGACTAGAAACAAGTGTATAGAATCACACACAAGATGGAAGGAATTACCATTTTTATTTAAATATGATCGAGAGATAATAAAGAAACCCCAAAAACACCAAAGCTGAAAGTAAAGGTAAAGCCAAAAGTAACCCATTACCATATGCATGATCAACATTAAATGATATAAGACTCACAAAAAAACTCCAAATGTAAGTACCATGAAAAGGGAAAAGATAACAGCAACTGCCCTGAGGTCCGAGCTAGTACAATCCCGCATGATCCTTGAAATCCCCATGGAATCCTGAAAGCAGTTTTATATACGTAGGGTGAGCATAAAAGTACACTCAGTAGGGAAAACCAATGACTCTCATGCACAAGTGAGGAGAAAATCTAATGCCCCATAGAAAAAGAAATAACCGGACACCTAACAACGTAAACTATCCACCCAAGCCTCACTAAAGAACACTCCGCAAATAACGCAAGTCAAGTAATGTATAGTAATAGCACATTGATGTTTGGGTACACCACGCTGCTTTCCCACTGTCTATTGAAGACATCCTATGCATCGAACCAATCCCACCATTGTCGTTGTAGTCCCACTGCCACACCCACCCGCACACACCTGGGCCACAACCTCACCACATTCCCACTGCCAAACCCCGTCCGCACACAACTAGGCCATAACTGCTATTCCACCCGCAGACACCTGGCCCACAACCACCAGACGTAACCATACCCACATACACCTAGGTCAGAACAACTACTGCCATACCCGAAGACACCTGGGCCTCATCTCAAAGACACTTGGGAAACAACCTCCCTGCAAACACCTAGGCCAACCACCACAACTACCATGCCCGATGATTCTTGGGATAATAATGGACTTCATGCCATCACATCCTACCCAATGATACTTAGGATATTTGGGAAAGGTAGAAGAAAAGATCTAGTAACCAGCCACTAATAGAAGTGTTGGGAAAACTCCCTCCTCCATGAAAAGTGGGTGTTCGGCACTAAGTGCTAAACTTGGGTGGGGTGTGAATAAGAAATATAAGAAGTACAAATAAATGTATAAGCAAAACACACTCAACCCAAACTAGGGTTTCCAAAGCCAATCCAATCATTATCACACTCGTCCATATTCATAGGAAGCATTCTGCTCACAGCCGAGTGAAAACACACCCCCAGAATTAATTCCCATTTAAGCCCTTCTTGCTTCCATGATAATCATGATCCTGCATCACTTCCACATCTGAGTCCCCCCACTGAGACTCTTACACCTGCACCACTAAGGAGGGAACTACATTCATCGAAACAGAAATCCTATTCCACCGTCCACCCTTGCAGCTAAATGCATGGACGCTAACTCTTCCATCGCTCTCCAAGAATCTGCAAGTTCCCGAACTACTTCCTTCTGTGATTTCCTACATAGGGCATCAGACACCACGTTTACATTCCCTAAGGTGTAGGAAATCATGAATTCGTAATCCTGGAGGAACTCCATCCACCATCGCTTCCATAAGTTCAGGTCCCATTGGGAGAAGATATACTTCAATATTTTGTGGTCTGTGAAGACCACAAAGCGCTATCCGATGAGGTAACTCCGCCACAACATTAGTGAAAAAAATGACCGCTACAAGATCCAGATCATGGGTGGCATAATTACACTCATGGGAACATAACTGCCTAGACCCATAGGAGATCACCCCTTTCTGCTGCGTCAACACACACCCGAGGCCCAACCCTGAAGCATCATAGAATAGCTCATACGCCGCCCCTTTTCTAGAAACCTCAACACTGGGGAACTAACCAACTTTTCCATCAGATAGATGAAGGCTACCTCACACTGCTCACTCCACATGAAAGCCTGGCCCTTTTTGGTCAAGGATGTCTAAGGTACTACAACCCGAGATAAGTTGGGTATGAACCTCCAATAGTAACCTGCCAGCCCATGGAAATTACGGAACTCTGCCACGTTCTTGGGTGCTTCCCAAGAAACAACTGCCTCAACCTTCGATGGGTCTACTGGTACTCCCTGCTCGGACACTAACTGCCATGGAATTTCACTTATCGTGTCCAAAACATGCACTTCAACAACTTCCCATAGAGTTGGTGTTCTCAGAGGACCTTTAAAACCGTCCTCAGGTGCTCAGCGTGATCCTCCTATAATCTTGAATAGATCAAGATGTAATCAATGAACACGACCACAAGCCGATCCAGATAATCCCGGAAGACGGAGTTCATAAGCCCCATAAACGCTGTTGGAGTATTCGTAACGCCTAATGGCATGACCACAAACTCGAAGTCCGCATATCTGACCTAAAGCTCATCTTTGGGATGTCACTCTCCTTCAACCTCAACTGGTGATATCTAGACCGTAGATCAATCTTTCAGAACCATACTGCCCCTTTAAACTGGTCAAAGAGATCATCTATCCTTGGAAGAGGTTAGCGATTCTTGACAGTAACCTCATTCAGCCTCTTGTAGTCTATACACAGCCTTAAACCACCATCCACCTTCTTCGTAAACAACACAGGAGCAACCCACGGTGATGATCTCGGTCGAATGAAACCCTTCTTCATTAGATCTTCAATCTAGATCAGCAACTCCCGTAGCTCCGAAGGCACCATCTAGTAGGGAGCAATCGAAATCGGATGAGCATTAGGCTGCAACTCTATCCCAAACTCGACATCACGCTAATGGGGTAGAGTCATCACCTCCTCCAGGAATATATCCATAAACTCACTGATGATCCATGGAACCTCCACCAGCTCTGCATCTAATGACTCCACTGATAGCTCATCTAATAAGGAGAGGAGGGGCTCCTCTCGCCTGCTGCCCATCTGGCCACCCCGCTTGCATGTGAAAGTAACATGTCAGCCACCTAATTCTGAAAACATGACCCTTCCTCGGAAGCAGTTGATGATGGAACATACAGAGAACAACCAATCAATGCCTAGGATGACATTGTATGGATGTATCTGCAATAGAAGGAGGTACCTGACTGACTGATGTGGCCCTATCGTCAGTCTGCATCTTCCATAAACATAAGATAAGTCGGTCTGACCTCTGACTGGTGTTCTTAGCACCAGGGGCACTGGAAGTCTCTCAGCATCTAGGCCCAAACCACGGGCAAGACTGGGTGTAAAAAAGAAGTGTGAAGCTCGTGAATCGAACAAGACTCAAGAAAGGGTATTGAGGAAACTGATAATACCTTGAATGACCTCTGGTCCTACTGGAACTGCTGCCTTCGCGGTGTGCAACTAACCATGCCCGGCTCATCTGCCTCTCGGCTGTCCACCACCTCTGCAACCATGCCCTAGTCGAGGCCCCTGAGGAGTGCCCTGAGGTCAGACTCTCCTTGAAACATCTTCCCTCAGAGTAGCAGGAGATCATTGACCATGCTGCTGCTGGAAAGGCCTCGCGGGATACTGCTGCTGCTGAGACGGGTGTTGAACCTGCCCTCCACCGCCATACTGCACTCTATCCGGGCACTGATTCCAAAGGTTCCCTTGGATCCCGTAGATGAATAATCTCGGAGCTAGGCCCGAACAGAAAGAGCGAGGTCCAGGGTATTAGAACTGGAACTACTGAGGCCTGCTCCATGTTGGTTGAAACCTAGAGGGTCCTGATACTGGAGGCATGCAGTTGACGGAATTTCCCATCGATGATCCCAGCTGTATCAGCTCTCGTGACACACCTCCAAGCATGTGAATCCTCTCTACCACTTCATCCTTCTTCTGCACCTCTATGTATGTTAGGAAGGTTAAGGGGGTAACAACATACTGGAGGGAAGGTCATAGCGCCTCCTCTAAACGTCTCTCCTGAGACTCCTCATTAGGAAAGAGGTCTGGGGCAATGTGGAGGATATCCATAAACATGATCCTCAGCTCCCTTACTGACATACTCCCCTACTAGAGGGAGAGTATATCCTGCCTCATCTCAGCTTTCATTGTAGAAGATAGTAATTCTGCTCGGAAGTCCTTCTCGAAATCAGCCCATGCAACCTTAGCCTCTCTCCTCTCCCCCAGCTAAATCATCAACCACTGACACATTGTTCCCCGCATTTGGATCACGGCCAGAAGAACCCAGTACTCCGCCGGAGCCCAAATCATGCTAAAAGCTATCACCATAACCTCTATCCAACTCTCCTTCTTCATGTCCGAGGTGCTACCCTCATACTTTCTGATGGTCTACTGCTGGAAATCACGAAGCATCTTGTTCCACTTATCATCCTCCTCCCCTCGATCTGCCCTCTGCCGATCGACCGCGTCAACCTGCTGGGCCTCGATCTCCCACACCACTCGTGGACATCTCCCAGGTGCCATAGCTGCAAGGTAAACAAGGAATGTCTAATCCCAAGTAGTGCAGAATATTTTTTGATACATTTTTTGACTTATTTATTTATTTTGAATCCCCAAGACACCCTTGAAACATGAGAACAGAAGTCATTATTAAGCATTAACCTTTCCTAGGGTCTCTTCCCTATAATCTGCATGGCCACACTTGGTCTTTCGGTAGGTCCAGATTCCTTTCATTAGATCACGGGGGCCCCTAAAATCCAGTGTCCTAGCCAGTCTTCCCTGCCCTATTTAACGCACCAGGATCACCCAACACTATTGCCCTATCATCCCATGCAATCCTCATTGTGCCTAACTCCAGACTCTATCCTATCTCTCAACTTGCCTGCCTCTGATACCATTCTGTCACGACCCAGCTTCACCAAAATGAGGGAAGGGATAGCAGATTTCCAGACGCTTCCTACTTTAAGATGAAGGACATATAATGACCCCCGAGACCCACCTTCAATACGTCCCGGAGTGGCGACTAGAACCAAGGTTATATAATCACACAAAAGATGGAAGGAATTACAATTTTTATTTAAATAGGATTGAGAGATATGATACTAACCCCAAAAACACCATAGCTGAACGTAAAGGTAAAGCCAAAAGTAACCCATTCCCATATGCATGTTCAATAATTAATGATAAAAGCCACAAAAACACTCCAAAGGTATGTACCAAGAAATGGGAAAAGAAAACAGAAACGGCCCTGAGGTCTGAGCTAGTACAATCCCGCATGATCCCTGAAATCCTCCTGGAAACCAGAAAGCAATTTCATATACCTAGGGTGAGCATACAAGTACACTCAGTAGAGAAAACCAAAGACTCTCATGCCCAAGTGAGGAGACATTCTAATGCCCCAAGGAAAAATAAATATCCAAACACCTAACAAGGTAAACTATCCAACCAAGCTTCACGAAGTCACACTCCCCAAATAACGAAAGTCAATTATAGTATAGTAATAGAACATTGATGTTTGGGTACCCCGTGCTGCTTTCCCACTGGATATTTAAGACATCCTATTCATCGAACCAATCCCACCATTTTCACCGCAGTCCCACCTCCACACCAAACTACACACACCTAAGCCACAACCTCGCCGCGGTCCCACTGCCAAACCCTGCTCGCACACACTTGGACCATAACTGTTATTCTACCCATAGGCACCTGGGCCACAACCACCACATGTAACCACACCCACATAAGCCTGGGTCAGAACAAATACTTCCATACCTGAAGACACCTGGGCCTCATCCAGAAGACACTTGGGAAACAACCTGCCTACAAACACCTGGGCCAACCACCACAACTACCCTGCCTGAAGATTCTTGTGCTAATAATGGACTCCAGGCCATCACAGCCTGGCCAATGATACTTGGGCTATATGGTAATGGGAGAATAAAGGAGCTAATAACCAGCCACTAACAGATGTGTTGGGAAAAACAACCTCCCCCATGAAAAGGGGGTGTTCGGCACTAAGTGCTCAACATGGGTGGGGAGTGAATAAGAAACATAAGAACTAAAAATATATGTATAAGTAACAAAAAATAAACCAAACCTAGGGTTTCCAAAGCCAATACAAGCATTAGCACACTCAACCATATTCATAGGAAGCACACTTCTCACAACCGAGTCAGAACTCAACCCTAGAATAAATTCCCATTTAAGATATTCTTGCTTCCATGTTTATGTAAAATCATTTAAATAAATTTCTACACTACTGGGCAACTAACAACATAAGAAAAAACCAAGAGAAAAAGTTCCATCCAACAGCAATTTAAGCATTCACACCTGGTTCTCTTGCAAAGTCACAAAAACAAAGAGATAAGTGAGATCCCTCAAAGCATTGGAGGCAAAAAACCTCGAGATAAAGACCAATGTTCCAAAAATAAAGGAGCCATTGATTTCTCAACAAAAGGGGATCCCACCCCAATTCGTGATATAAGCAGAGTAATCACACCGCACCAAATTCAAGACCAGATAAAGTATAATAATAGGGGATCCCATCCCCACCTGCATCGCCCCAACAATCAGTATGCGAAAGAAACAAAAAAACTGCTACCACTAACAAAATGCATGTCCATACATGTATTTTCAGATTCAAAATATTTAACACACTCCATGGTTTCAATTCCACTGTGCTCTAACCGGGGTTATCACAGAAAATGGTTGATCCTGGTGCTTTCAATTTTTTTAACCGAGTATACGTAATTATCCAATTCCATGTTTTGGTTATATAAACTTCTAGGAGCACCGATGTTCAATAGTGCACAATGAAAAACCACCAATGACCGTGATTTTCAGTGAGCATAGGCCCATACAATTCACAACACATAACAACATAAAGAGTACAGTAGAACATCGATCACAACCACCTTTAATTCTATAATGGTCGGTTCATTATCATCGTTAGGTTCAGTTTCATCAATTTACACCGGGTAAAAAGTATACCCACCCCTCATGTTACACAGAAAGGAGAGGCGAAGGAGATAATCCCTACATAACGGATCAAGGATCGATGTTAAGTCCTCGTGTGAGTAGCAGGAACTCCACAAAATGAGATCAAGGAAAAAATTGAGGGTTTATAACTCGTCGGGAGGAAGGGTACTCCGAGGGCAGGGTGATAGAGGAAAATAAATGTAATTTATAAAGGCTGAGAATCAACATTCTCGGGACTATTAAGATGTGGAATGAAAAACTGGAAACCGCGTAATAAGTGAGATCGTGGGTTGACCACGCAGTTCGGACACCCCACACATTTTTTCAATTGTCCCTGCCTTTCGGGGCGGTTTAAACTGATGCACACCTCATGGTTTTTCATTTAAGGAGGATGCCTCACAGAAAATTTAATTTAAACTCCATTAATGGGATTTAATGTATTTAAAACAGGCTTAAAGGTTTCAAAATGTGGATTGAAAAAAAAATTGTGTACGTGGTGGTTGGCGAGAGATACAACTTGCTAAGCTACCAGTTAGATACAGCTATTGGTAGTTGAGAGCTACCGGTTGGCGACAGTTACCAGATGCCTAGAGCTACCTAGAAACTGGGATGACCCTCCAGACCACCAAGAACACCTCAAACATCAGATTTTTTCCATGTAATTGATGCCAAAAACCCGAGCCATTACAGGTAGCCTCAGGAATTTGTGGAAAAGTGTTTCATTCCATGTGGCTAAGTTGTTTCATGTATCTATTGAGTGCTACGTTGGTATAATAGGCCATTGGTATCTATTTACTTAAATATAAAGGGGACACCCAATAATAGATAATGTTACCAATCTTTTTATTATATCCTTTTTATGGTATTCTTCAAAATTATACCCCAATAAATTACTTTTCACTTTGAGAATATGAAAACTATATTTTCATTCATATAAGGATATGTTTCTATATTATTTTTTCAACCATTATTAATTAATATATATTCTCAGAAAAAAAAATTATTATCAATCATGTGTTTACTCGGACTACCTCCTCCATGATGAAATTTTTTTCCACTACTTCTTCAACCAATATCCAAAAGAGATAAAATATTTTTAAATATAAAAAGAACAAAAACTAAACCATTATTATTCATTTATAATTATATTATGTAAGATGAAACACCTCCTGAACTATTCTCACCATAATGGTTAATTTGTGTCCATGTTTGTGTTGGTTTGGACCACATACACAAATAATTATATAATAAATTATTATAAATGAAAATGGGAACATATAAAATAATATTAATATAGTCTAATAATTATATAATTATTGTCAAATTATTTTAAAAATATAATTGTATAATTTTATATTATTATTAATGTTTCATTTATGTTGACCAAAATTACCTAAATATGTATTTATCAATTAGTTTTTCAAGAGAAATACCAATAATGATTTTAATGAAAATAATAAAATGTCAAATCAATATATTTTATGTATTTTGAATCCTATACAATATACCAATATTTAGATGTATATAAATTATTTTTAGGGATATAATAATTATTTATCATGTGGAAAATAGTTAATTTAAATAATAACCCATAATCATAATATTTTATTACCATTTAATGTATGCATGAATAAATTTTTTATAAGTATAATAATATCATAAATTTTATGATTAATCTTCTATAATATGATATAAATTTCAGTATACTTTTTTGAAACAATATTGTAGTGTGATAAACTTGGAAACAAAATATGGCAGGGGTTTTTGTTGAAAATTTCATTCATTGAGATATGTTTTCTATTTTGAACCTAATTTCATTTATGACGTGTATATAAGTATTATTTTTGATATTATATGGCTGATTAATTTTTTTTATGGAAGTATATTTTTTTCTATGATTATTACATAATTATTTTATTTCAATGCACCTTAGGTTGTAATGGGGTTTTCATACTCAAATCATTTCATTGGGTCATAATCACTATTAATTGGATATAAAATTTCATGGTTGATATATTCAAATCCATAATGATTTTGTATTGTATATCATATTTCTTTGTTATATAAATCAAGTTTTCTACCAATTATATCATCTTCTATGTTTCTATTTATTTAATTATTTTATTCAAAAAATAATTTTCATATATTTTATTAGATTATTAATAAAAATAATTTTTTTAAACATATAAAATATTATATTTTTTCAAAGAGAAATTAATTATTTTATCCCTAATTAAATATTTTTATTCTTATTTATTCATTTAAAATTAATGGTTTCATTATCCTCATAACGATACGAGGTATCATCATATATATTTTAAAAGGTTCAAATTATTTTTCCATATTGTAAAAATTAAATGTTTTATCACCAATACATATTTTATTTCAATATTATTTATTTTATTTTATAACTTAATTATTAATAATTTTTTTAAAGGTAAAAAGTTTCAATCTATTTTCACAAACATTTGTTGAAAACATTTTATTTATGTTTTTTTTTCTCATTTATTAAAGATACTTTTAAATATAAATGTGTTCATTTAATTTTAACATCACCATCTGCAAAATATTATTAGTTTTCATGGGTAATTTATTTAAACTATTTTTAACATTATTTTTAAAAGACATATTTTTCTATTCAAAAATATTTTTTCATACATAGTTTTTTAAATTGTTTGTGAAAAAATTATTTTCTCTTTCATTTAACATAAAAGGATTCTCTTTAATGTAGGGATATATTGATCTCCATTTATATATTATTATGTGATAATTTTTTTGGAATATGATACATTTTTATATTATGTCATTTGTTTTTTTATTGTTATCTTATGTTTTTAGAAGTTATGTGAAACACATTTTTTTCAATGGGTTCCTCATGAGATGATGTATAATTATTTTTCATAAGGAACATATAAACATGGATGATGAAGGTTGGGTTGCAATATCAACCCAAATTAATTAGATATGGATTCATATCACATGAGATGATTTTATTTAGTGTGAATTATATCATTGTGGATTTTAATCATTTATTGAATGATATGTATGAATTTTTTGTAAAAAAATTGAATGATATTATGAAATTTTATTTTACAAGTTTGTTTTTTCAATGAGTTATAACAATCCTTGATAAAATATTTTGTACATACATGTGAGGCAGGAATAATTTTTTGACTAATTATTATGTGATATATATATATGAAGTTGTACAAATATGTTTTTTATGTGAGTGAGATGTGGAAATATTTGTTCTCATGTTTCTCTGTGAACATGATTTGGAATGAATTAATAATAATAATTTCTATGCATAAGGTTGATAAATATTTCTATGATTTTAATCATGTTATGATAAATCTTGAAGATTAATTTTATTTAAATATAATATTAATTTTTAATCATTAATCCTAATTTAGAAATTATTATAGATTTTAATATTATCCTCACATGTTTTATGATTATTGATTTGTGTTTTGAGCTTGGTAATTTCTTTTATGGCTCCTCAATGTTGTTTTTATTATAATATATTACATTATAATGTTTTATGTTTATTAAAAAATTTCGTTTGATATTTTATTATGATATTTATATCTTTTTCATATTTACATTAATGGTTGTTATCTAATAATTTATTATTTTTTCCCTAACAGAGCATCTAATATCATACCTTTATTGTGATTATAATTCCAATGATAAAAAGTTTATTTCATCTTGTGATATTTTTATAATTTTTATTGAGTAGTAAAATTATGGACAAGTGGTTAAAGGTATATTAAAATATATTATATATGATTTTAATCTCTGAATAACAACAACCATTGTCTTTACGGTATGTTGATATTTTTGAAAGGATGTACTTAATTTATGATAGTATTATTTAATTTATGTCATTATTAGATTGTGTAAATATTTTTCTATCGAAGAATTAGTTATTTAAATTTTATATTGGTTAATTTTAATTTAGTATTGGTGAAAGTTAATCATATTAAAACCCTAGATATTTATGTAGTTGTGGGAAGATATCCATAAATATTTATATTTTCTTCATTATATAGGTTTCCAAGAAATGAATCCCTATCTAGATACTACATTAGGATGTGGTTTTAGACAATATGACTCCAAATGTAATATATCCAATATGTGTTTCTCAAATATATATTAGACACTATTCTGGTGTAGATAGAATGTTACCTTTTTAAGAACATTGTTCGAGAATCATGGGGGATATTATTTTGTTGATCATAAGCTCTTTACGAACCACTATAGAGTATTTATTTGTTTCATACAATAACGGATTATTTTTAGAGTAATAAGATAACACATCATAAGGTATCCTTGGTTTAAACAATAATATTATATGATAAAGATTGAGTGACATAGTTATAATAGGGGTCGAATCCTTTGAAAAATCCAATGATTGATCATTAATATTAATATACTCTAATTGTATGGGAAATCATTCAAACTATTTGGGACATAGTGATTTTCTAAATCAATATCATGGAAATGTGTCATTAAAATTAATTTCCCCATGAAATCTACAAATATATTTATTCAACAATTAGTTTATTATTCATATAATGGATAATAGAAATCATAAATAAATAGAAGATATATGTGGAGTTTTTCATTGGATTTTTAGATTATAAGTTTTGTAAATGTTACATAAAATTCTAAAGATATAATTTTCTAATTGGGAGAGACTGTAATTAATTAATATTTCTATATGTATTTTCATCAAATTAATTTTCAGTTAATAATAATTATTAATGAAAAAATAGAACTAAATTAAGAAACAATGAGATATTTTGAATATTAGTTATGAAAATTAAAACATATGCACTATATTTGTAGGTATAGTATTTAAGCAATAAAATAATGAAACCAATAATGAAACTAATAATAGATAACATTTTGAAGTACAATTCATTTATATAAATCAAATTTTTCTAACTCGTAATGGAGGTAGATTTTCTAAGGGTTTATTTTAAAAAATCCCAATCTAAACTTGAACAATTATGGATTCAGTAAAACTATATACTATAGAAATTTAATTTTTTTGATTATCAACATTATACATTCATGTGGAATCACGACCTGAAACCACAAGTAGTTATTATATAATGATTTGTCTAAAGTAAGGAGAATAATAGGTTTTTTTAATATAAATTTTGATAATATAATTTTAATATTAATATTTACATATATATCATGAATTTATATATCTTTTAAAAATTAATTATTGTTAAATTACATTTTTGAATAAAATTTTAATTTATTAAAGAAATAAGAAATTAATATGAAGAAATAATGATTATTTCTATTGAATAGTAATATTAGATTCTTACAGTATATTAATTAGTATATTATTAAAAATATTGTTAAAAATTAAAAAATTAGTTTTTACAAAAAATAACCTATAAATTATATATTATATTTTATAGTAAATAAAATAAAGATATTGGGTTTAATTTTTAAAACTATGTACAATATTTTGCTACTGTATTTTGTGAATTAATAAAAGAAAATACAATTGTTTTTTAATTAAATATAACATTATAAAATGTAGTTTCTAATTTATTTTATGTTTTAAATAAATAATAATTGAAATATATTAATTTTTTAAATGAATTATAATCCATTTCCTGGATAATATAATTTTAACCGTAAATCTTTTGGTTTAAAAAAATTACACACTTTTTAAACACACTAACATTAAAATTAATTTCCCCAAACATAAAATCTTATTTTAAAAAATTATAGATTTTATATACTTATATTTATTATATTTATTATGTCCATTTTTCCTATAATGTATATATCATTAGTATTAATTCTAATTACCATGTCAATGGAGAGTTAATTATTTAAAACATATTCTTTTATTTATATCATTGAATTAATATCAACATGAAATCATTTATTGTGGAATAAAATATAGTTAATAAAAGAATAAATAAATATATTAATGATAATTTAGTTTGTAATAAACACTAAAAGATTTTATGAATCCATAATGGAAAGAATAACATGTTTACAGTAAAGAGTGTTAATCTCCACTTTTCCTTACGCAAAAAAATCCTTCTTTTTTGATCAATATCTATAAAAGCATTCATTATTACAATCCATTCCCATGTTATATAGTACTTCTAACATGCATAATACCAACCTTACGGGGAATAAGGTTCAACAGAACCGAAATTTTCCTAATAAGACGTACATATTAGAACATAATATTTTTCCTCAATATATTATTCCTCCTAATTAAACTATTTAGTAAGCCTAGTTAACATAAAAAAATTTAAATTTAATATAATTATAGTTTATTATGTAAATTTCATAACCAATACATACATCCTTGTCTATAAAATTCTAATCAAAACCATCATTTGTGTGTTCGTCAGACAACCACCTCACAAACTGATGTAATTTATATTTCATAAAATCTTATTAAGTAGGGGTTTTAAGAGAATTTGTAATTTATATATATTATATTATCCAAATATTGATCATTTCTAAATGATAATATTTTAATCGATTTTAATATATTTCCATTCACTTGAAAATGGTAACGATGTTTGTTCTTAAGTATGGACTACTCCATCCACGAAGTGATTTTATTCTTTTTTCATCATCACAACACATGGATGACATATATAGGTATATTTAATGAAATAATATTGTATTTATGATTTTATTTTAATTATTTAAATATATTATAATAACAATATTTTTTCTATATAGATCATTGAAAATTTTGAACATTTCTCATTTGTATGTATGACCTACTATCTCCCTGACTATAAGAAAAAAATATTTCCATGTCCATATTACATGGATGGGTTTAAAATAAACTTTTTTATATAATTTATAATTATTTCATGATTTATATTATGTAATTGTTTTAATAATTACATCATCAAACATATTCAAACTACTAAAGTCAGTAGTCACATTAGAGCTAAATATAATGAAAACATAATTTGAAAACATAAATGATTATGATATTGTATATAAAATTAAATTAAATTAAATTAAATACAATGTAAAATGAAAAAGGTTATTAATAATCTAATTAGTATTATTTAAAATATTCAGGATGATAATTAAAAAACATGGGGATTCAGACTCATAGTAAATTATATTATTTTAAAAATAATTATTTAATGATTTACATACACTTCTATCACATCTAGGTATATACCCATTAAATTAAATTATGAATGTATTTATATATACATAAGTAAAGTATAAAAGGATTTTTTTGAATAATTTGAATTTCTTTAAAAAAAATTCAATGATTAATGTTTTTATCTTATTATTTGACATTCATTACAAAACACAGAAGGAAAATTCAGTTTCAGTGTTTTAAAAATTAATGGTTTTTTGATCATCGAAAACCATTATATTTTGTTTCTATTACTTTATGAGCTTAACAGATTTTATAGAAAAAAATACCATTTATTTTATTCTAGTTGTCTTATATTAAAAATAATATATTTTAACGGGATTTGATATATCAATATATGAATGTGCATTATTCTTGGTGAAAATTATGTTTTCATGATGCATTCATTCATCAATTATTAATGTGTTACGGATCATGGTAATTTTATATTTTAATTGATGATTCGTTTTTAAAAAAATTGGGTGAGGAAATTATGGATCTCTAATTCCTTTGGTTAAGGGTCGAAATTAACTGATTATTTTTATCTTATGTGATTATTATAATATACTGTGAGGTTAATTGAATGTGTAATTGTTGTGGTTTTTTTATGTATAAATATAATGGTTATTTTAATTATAAATAATAATTTTATTCCACTCGTAATAGTGACATGAATGTTATTCCCCTTGTTTCCTATATGATGTATTCATTCATTATATTTATTTGTATATAAGTATTGTGATTTTATAAGGAATGATAATGATATTATTCATATTCTTTTCGTTAAAGAGTATTACACTGTTTAAAACAGTTCTTGTGTTTTTCTATTTTCCAAATAATCTTTATGAGTCTATTTTAATTGTTATAATATGTTACAAAATTAACTATTGATTTTTTAATAAATAAAACTGATTTATTAGGTAGAAAATTGATTATTTTCATCCCAATGTTAATTTTTTTGAAAATAAAAATTTTATGAGAATCTATAGGCTTATAGTTTTCTTTATATCATTTAATATACACTGCATAATGTTTTTTGTTCATCCAAAATTTTTATATGTTTTTAATTGGTTATTATTGAAGATGATTGTAAATGATGTGGTCATGATAATAATTTTAAAGATGTATTATGAATATAAAACATGTTATCTCATGAATAATTTTTTTTGAGAAAATAGATACTAAGTGGATATTTCCACATTGTGCTATAATACTTATTTATATTCATATGATTATCTAATTATAGAAAATAGTAGACCTAAAATATATTTCATAGTGATAGTATGTGAATTATTGTATTATGAAACTCGAAATTCCTATTTTTTTTTTATGGTTTTGTACTTATAGGTGGATAATTCAATTCCTTCCCATTTTCCACTCCCCAATATATTATTTCAATTTATTAGATCACCTTATAAATTTACATTATGATATTTCTTAATGTGTATTGAAACCCATATAATTCTATTATAAAACTATTAAAATTTCTTAATGATTATAGGATGTTATATTTGTATAACTTTTGATTATAGATTTATTTTGTTACATTGACCAATTTTTTATTTCATCATTTTAGTTATATTTGAGTAGATTAATTGTTGAATGTTATGTTATTAAATATTTATTATTTTTTAATGGTTGATTTTAATTATAATATATTGTCACATATATATATTTTAGTAAATTTAATGATGAAATATATTGTAGGTCTAAACACATGATTCACAGTACTCATCAACTTTCATTTCTGGGATAAATGGTAATTATATTTAATCATTATTTTTTATTTGTTTGGAAATATAAATGCTTGTTGAACTTGGGTTTAAAATTTTATTTATATATATCATTAAATTGGAAAACTTTTTTACCATTTTATTATATTTTTATTTCATTTGATTCCTTTAAATTTATTATTTGAACATAATAGAATGCATTGGATTATTTTTCTATAAATAGATCTTGACATTATGAATTTATTTGGGGTAAAATTACATTATCATTGGGGGGGTGTATATCCTAGAAAATTTTAATTTTTTAAAGAAATTATTATTTTAATTCATGAATAGTTATTCTGTATTTTATTGTGGAATCCCACAAAAAAGTCACCCTAACATAGAATAATATTCTGAAATTTTGGATTTATACTTTAGAATAGGGTCATAGTTTTATTCAACATAGATAACGTTAGAGTAGTAATTTTAATTCATGAATAGGTAAACACTTTATATTTATGTGTTATCTATATTTTGATATTTAAGAGAAAATAATAATATTGGTTAATTCCTTGGTTTTTGAATAGTTGGTGTGGGTATAAGAGTTTTTATGATTAATTCCAATTGTTAATTTTTTCTGAAAATCATTATTTTTGTATTTGTTGTAAAAACCACTTTATGTCATAGTGGGAACAGTAATATTTCTACAAATTAATGTTCGAAACCACTAACCAACATCAAAAAAATCAGCAAATGTCACATGGGAACTATTGGTTACACACCAAATTAGAATTTTAAACAAAATAAGCAATGATTCTGATCAGTAAACCTAAGTCAGAATTTATAAAAACATTCTTTCCTTCAATAAATTACTCACCACGTTCAAAATTAAAATGAAAGATTCCATATAGTCACCTCGGTCGGCCAATATGAATCCTTAATCTGCACACCTTGACGTATCATTATCTAATTGTCAAACATAGAACCATCGAGATTCGACCACAAGGGGCCAGACCATTGTCATCAGAACCACAACTTTTTTGTTCATGAAAAATGTCACCAATGTACCGAAAAAAACATAAATCCCTGGAATCTATCCAACTAGAGGATGGAAAACCATAATGACGATAAACAGAAAAACCAAAAAAACATCTAAGTTGAATATAAAAATTGTTTTTGAGTAATACAGAAGTCGCGAGGATGAAATCAAAACTAAAACATCATGAAAAATTGATGACAAAAGGAAACCATCAGAGTCTCCACTGTAATCAAATTTAAACATCATTAGGCCAAACATCAGCTAAGGGTGAACTGTACCACCATGATCGGAGGACCCTCATCAATCTGAGAAGAACCAAATTAAAATTACCACAGTAACATATAGTAACTAATGCGAGACATAGTTGTCGAGACCGAGCACTAAGGCCACACCAACAGTACACACCCTTGATGCTGAATAATACCACCAATACTATCCCAAATTCACCGAAAAACCAATCTTACTAGACCAATATTTAGTCCAGTACACCGATAACGGAAGCCAGAGTAGAGATGGTTATTCAAGATAATATGAAATCCATAGACCATCGAAACCAATGGATCCCATGCCATTAGATAACCTTCATATCAAACCAATGTGTGGTGTTGGTATGAAGGGTCTTGAGATAAGAGCATGTTATCGACCATTGGGAAACATTGATCAATATCGAAGAATAGAGTATCCTAGAAAAACATTAGAAGGGGAACTGAAAGAAATAAATGTAAAGGTAACCAAGATCTAAATGAAACCCAATGAATAACAATACCATAATAGAGATCCACCCACAAGGATGACCAATACAGGGAGCATTAGTGAGGAAAAATAGTGAAATATAGGAAGAGGTTGGGGGATGGGAGTATATTATATTTATATTTACAAGACATAGTATAAAATGATTTATATTTTACTGTAACCATGGGGATTATTTTTGGAAGTCACATTTGTGATTATCCTTAATAACTATATATTCACATAGACAAATGATAAAACTTATTATTATTCAATAATTATTACCTAAATTCATTATATAGAATCAAATGTAAATAAATCATCATGCCATGTGGATTATACTATTAGACACATGAATAACTGTATATTTAATTAATAATTTCTTTTTTTTGTTCTAAAATTATACATTTTTAATGTAGGTATTCAAGGTAACCACACAAGAATGGTAATTTGAAAACATTATTTTTTTCATCATATATTATAAAATTTGAAGGTCCCTAGCATAGTGGATGAACCTATATGGCATGAACAATACATAATTTTAGTATTATTCCATGAATAATCATTTCTACAGATAAAAAATATTATAAACTACAATTAAAAAAATATTATATGAAAATTAAGAAAATAATAACTAGAAGAGGAAGATCTTCACTTGTATCTTATAATTTATTTAGGATGTGATATTGAATTACCAAAACATATATTTATGCTATTTTTGGGGATCCATTTGAATAGATCTCATTGTAAATTCGTTTCACTACATTATCCAACTAATGAACCTCCCTAGAGACAATCTAGAAGTGTGCAAAAATATTATCATCTTTAGATATTCATAGGGTGCTAGAAAAACCAATCATGATCACTTATGTAATTCATGGTTTATTATAGAAGAATTCTTCTTGATGGATGATGAACTATTTATATTCGTTTAATTGATATATATTGGGGGAAAATAGATCACATTCAAGATATATATTTATATATAGGGATTTATAGAATATCTATCTATCCATTGTCAACAATAATATTCATTACCAAATGTGATTGATTTTTTATTATGGATGGTTTAAGGTTAAATAATCACACAGAACCCATTTCCATCCCTATAATTCATTTTTGACACCATGTACAAAATAATAATACTATTATTATAATAATTATATTTACATGTGAGACAATTTAGTAATATAAAATAATATTATATATGTAATTTCAAATCGGTCCATTAGGCCAGTTTCACATTACCTCGGTGACATTTTTTTATAATTAAATAATGATTAATAATTTTAAAAATATATATCACTTAATAATTTTATTATGAATATAATAAATATTAAATTCACAAAAAAATTCAAATAAATATTTAATATGGTTAAATTATTAACCTGATCATTTGAGTAATTGTTGATTAAATCCTGGGAATCAAATTAATAAAAGGAAAAAAAATAATTTATATTTATTATAACTTGTAAAAATTGGATTCATTAATTTAACTGAGATTATAGTTACACATAGTGTTTGACCCTATAGTACTACATATCAGGGGAATTAGAAGTATCATAAAAAATTCCAATGATATCATTTATAAATACCCTTTGAAACCCATTAATAATGATGATAATGTGACAAGGACATATGGCCTCTTAAAAATGAATACTATATAATATAATCCCTTTCTTATGATATATCAAATAAAACTAGTATCATAATACTTTCAAAAACTAATGTTCTTAAAATGTCATTCTTAAACATTCCAGAAATCATATCACCCGGAAAGAGTTATTCTCATTGATTATCTATGATATTATATTCCAAAAAATGATCTGATATATAAACTTTTTTAATTTAAAATAAAGGATAAATTCTTTCAACCATTATACATTGATAAAATGTCACTCTTTATTTAACCAACCCATCCTACCACACCGTAAGCACATTTTTCTAATGTTTTTATCAATAAGAAAATATATATGTTTCATTAAATTCATTACTAATAATATTAATATCTAATAACAATTAATGATGTCTTTTGGGAGGAACAGAAAATTAAAATGGGAAATGTGAATTATTATTGACATGTTTTTTCTAAAAAAATCCTATTTGGGAGATTAATAATTGTTAAAACCATTAGAATACGTCTCAATATATAATGATCATCCACCCCAAATATATTATATCATATATTTACTATCATAAAATATCTTAATTCCATAGAATAATAGTCAATATTGTAATCCTGAATCCTCAAGGATCTTATTATAGTAAGGAAAAACCCTGAAATTTCAATACGATCAATATTATATGGAAATTATCACATATTACTTTCAAGAAAAGGTCAATGATAATATATTAATAAAACACCATCAATTATAAAAATTGTAATAATGTACTAATAATGTTAGTTCAGGGATTCCAACCCTAATTTGATCCCACATTTACTATAGCAAACTAAGAAAAACATAGATTCCATTATCACTAACATGATACTCATTTACCAACCATGATAATTCATTGTTTAATATGTCAATTATCTTTTTCTCCTTGTATAATCGATACACAGTAAATTTATCACAATAAAAAAATTATGTTAATATATGATACATCTAATTTATGCGATTTTTCTATTTATGTGACTTCTCTCTATTGAAAGGGCCACCGATATTGTGTCATCACATTAAATGCGATAGTTTATTGACTTTTAAGTACGATATAATTATATTTTAAAATATTTTGAAGCCAAAATGATTAATTTAATGCATTATAATATTAAATATAAAAGGAATAAAACATGTAATTGTTGATATCTAGCTTCTTTGAAATCATCTAGATCACAATTCCACTACTGGGAAAAAAATATCTAGCCTATAAAATTAGATCCTTATGATTTATTTGATATCAATAATATATATAACCACATATTACTATCTTTTCATCCCCCTCCCAACCAAAAACTGGTCCTTATTTTGTGCTAGATACTTTATGATTACCTTAATGGTGGTAAAATGATGTTATGCAAGATCTTAATTTCATATGAATACAATGATCATTTTATTGGAATCATAAACCGTCATAAAAAACATGACATAAAATATAGATATTATTGTAGATGATTATATGATATTATACATTCAATGTAATTCGAATTGTTTATTATGTCCCAATTTCATTGAATAGTGTATATGATTTAAAACTAGAACCAATCACCTCCTGGATTATTCCATACGTAACCGCATCATTATTTTCTCATTGGACATACTTTTATATATTCCATGCATCCTTGTGAATCATTTAGACATGATCCTGATACCTAGAATATAGGATGTGACAGTTGTGTGTTTCATTGATATTGTAACATCCATCCCATCCTCATTGGATTGACAAGGAGTTTTAATGATACTTGTCCATAGGATACACTCCCATGGAACCAAATGCTTGTAATAAATTCATAGGTATTTAAGAAAAATGGGGGAATGATTTTTCCATAGAAAAAAATTCAACCAACCATAATGCGCCCAAACCAACACAACTACATGATGTATGTCATCAATGTCAACCAACAAAACACATTACAGTGTGACAACAATACTAGAAAAATAAATCTATAATAATGACCAAATATCAATACAACTAATCCTAAACAACACTGAGTCTGAATAAAAATGATAAGACTAAAAAATAAAACCTAATGAAGCTATGATAGAACTACATGGCTCCACATTTAGATCATTTCTTTAAGAACCATAATACCACCCAAGAAATAACTATGAATAGATAAAGAAATGTGATGTTTTACCGTTACCTATGTTATGTAATAACACATCTTCAAAACCACTAATGTGCCAATGAAGGGGGAGAGTAATAATTTATAGTAGGTTTTCACCAAATTTATTCCCTTCACAGACCACTAAGATATAAACGTTATCACAATGATATGAAAACATTGATATAAAACATCAAACAATGATAAAATTTTCCTAAAACGAAAACACCCCCTTACCATGAAATATTATATAAATCATCAAAATATGATGGAAATCAACAAAACAAGTTAATAAAAAAATTTCAAACACGTAATAGGACATCCCCATATGATTACTACCAGGTTATGGGGTATCTTCATTATTATTTCTACACTGCTCTATGGATTTGAGATCGTGACACAAGGCAGGGGTTGTCGGCATCATATGACTCAACAGAATTAGAGTAGAAACATACCCCTCATCTATAGAGAATAGTTAGTCATGGAAAATTTAGAAACACCATGACTCCTCAACAATGGTGTTTTCATCATTATTATAAAGAGTAGATGATGGAAGGAATGAATCTATTTGGATAAGTCCAAGTTTTGGTGGATGATTGGTTAATTCCATCCATAGATATTGTTATAATCCATTTTAATTATACATTTATGTGATCATTGTATAATACTACTAAGTCTCATTCCTTCATTTCTCCACGTGTTGTTAATTTGTTTGGTATATATGGGGAAACAATTCCTTGTTTTTTAAAACATAACACTCTTATAGGTCAAAGAGTGTTTAGATACTTTATTTGTATAGAATGTTGTTTATATTTTGATGGTGTGGATTTTATGTGGGACTTCTCAATTTTTTAGATGGATGTTCCGGATATAATCTTGGGTATGGATTTAGTGATGATGTTTATGGTCCAAATAGAATATTAGGCGTTGAAAGTTATTTTCAATATGGATGATGTCATTGAACATCTCTTTATAAGAGATGATAATATATAGTTGGGAGGAAAAAGTTTTTTAAATCTTGTATTTGGAATGATCTTGTACTTTATAGTATATTTTTCTTTGGAATCAATGGAAGATGTTTGTGAAAACAATTTTCTATTCATTTTTGATAAATTTCTTGATTTTGTTTCGAAAGAATTAATTGGGTTTCCAACTATATGTGATGTTGATTTGATGATTGATATCCTTCCATGGAAAATTCATATCTCACTTTTATTTTACCAGATATAACCACCATAAATTAGTGAATTAAATGTGTAATTATAGGAGTTGGAAAATAAATAGTTTTTTGGCCTAGCATGTCTCTATGGGATGTATCAGTCTTATTTGTTACAAAAGTGGATGGAACTCCTAAGATGTGTCTTGATTATCATAATATTAACAAAGTCATGATAATGAATAGATATTTACTCCCACTAATTTATGACATATTCGATTAGTTTATGGGCGCTCAGTGGTTTTCCAAAAATGACTTGTCATAGGATATCATCAATTGTGGGTGCAGAAGCAGGATACTCTAGAAATAGACTTTATAAGTAGTGCAGACAATATGTGTATGTGGTTATTATCTTTGGTATTATGAATTCACCATTAGTCTTCATGTTATTGATGAATGAGATATTTTAGATATTTCTAAATTCCTTCATGGTGTTGTGTTTAGATGATATATAG